>CM031239.1:972665752-975065752 GCA_018340775.1 Taxus wallichiana var. yunnanensis
AGGTACATATTCATCATATCTCTTATTGATACTTGTGGAGACTTTCCTGGAATGCATCAGTGATACATGTAACTTTTGGGAAACCTATTGTCAACTGGGTGTGTTCCATTTGGTTATGATCTCTTTTTTTCTATGACCTGTTTAATGCGATAATCTTGGCTCTTAAACTCATTATAATTCAATTGTAATGTGATAAACCTTATCATATTAGAACTCTAATTAGGAGGCTTTGATATTCGAAACTTAATAGTTATTGTGGACATTAAGGAAAATGATTCCTTACTATAACCTTGTAGTTTAATTGAAGAAAAAAAATCTATGAGAAAATACCAAGAATTCCATTATACTTTCCCTAGAAGTAGAATGGATAAATTTTCCTCCTATATAGAATGGCAAGAAATCATGTCAACATTGATGATGACCCTTTATGACACAAGGTATAGGATATTATAATATAAGGAATGCATTAATTAGAAGACTTATAAGAAATATGGTTAGCAAATGTAAATATAACTTTGTATTTGGATTATGGAATGGATAAATTTATGGGATTAAATACAAGTAGAATGAGTAAATAAACTACCTTGTTGTATAAATTGTTATTGCATGCCAGAAAATTCAGAAAGGATAAAATCTTAAAGATAGAACTAATTGAAAATTTCCATTGAACTACAATATGAGTGCTTAAGCTCAAATGCGCCCTAAGATTGTAAGATGTTTCAAATAATATTGAAATATTATAAAAATGTATCAAATATATATATATATATATAGCCTTAACATAGCATGTATTATGTTATCATTGTAAAATTATCATGATCTTTACAAAAGTTACTATGTGATATAATAGGTCATAACCTTAAGTCATGAAAGAATGAGCTGTTTCAATGCTAGACTAGTATAAAATAATACTTTGAATCTCGTATTGAAATCCAAGTTGGAAACCATGGAAATAAAATGATTATACCTCCCTTATTATATAAAACAAAAAACACATGTATAACGTTTATAACACAAGTCACATGCTATGTCTTTTAAACCCCTCACTGATTAGTATGAAGTTTTTCTTAGAAGTGTACATCAAGAATTTTTTTCCTAGGTTTTAGAATGGATTAAATATTATGTTCACATGGGTGGACCGTACGTCCACCTTGTCAAATGATTTGGCTATTAGAACCTCTAATATGTCCTCCTGCCCTTGATAATGGAGTACTGTATTGATAGTGATGTGTTCTAGTCATGTTTTTATACCTGAATATAAATGTGTGTAATGTTCCCTTGTTGGATTGTTTTAGGTCGTCATACCCTTTCACCTCTTAGCTTGACTGGTATATGATTTATGATCTTCTAGGTGTTAGTATATATCTCATGTTTTAAAAGAGGAAACCTCCTTGTGTTGGAATAGGCCATTGGTGACCTAAGCTTATTGGCAAGCTTAGGCAACATATGTTAAGGATATGGAGGAATTTCATAATCCTCCTTCCTTTTGGAAACTATGATGTTGTTCCCCTTGTGCTTTGGGAAGAAGAAGGGGCATGTTATTTTTGTAAGTGTCTATAGAAATTTTTGGTGTGTTGCTCTCGTAAAATTTTAGTTAGACCTCTCTTGTTGCCTATTTTCTTCTAGCTTGCTTGAGTGTTCCTTTGTGTTATAATAAAGCTTGTGTTTGTTTTAAGATTGATCCATAGGGATCCAAAATGAATCTACTTCATCAAAACAGTCTACACGAAGAAGGAAAAATGAAAACACAGAGGTTCTATCTTTTTAGTAACATGATCACCACTCTGTGTAGAGTGGCGGTTACATAACCACTGCCCAACCAAGGCAGTGGTCCTGGGACCACTAGTTTGCATTGGGAGAAGGTCCTGGCTCTTTCGGATAGAAAATGAAAATATAAAATGAACAACCTAGAATTTGAATAATTATTCATATCTCTTCTCCTTCATGACCTTTCTCATTCTCCAGTGCACAGGAGGACATGAGAGAGGCTATAAATACATGTTTGTAGAAGAGAATAGGATCATCAAAACATGAAAGCAAGTGAGCAAGAAGTTCTTAATGCTGGTATTGTGTTTTGTAGAAGAAAGGAGTGTTAAGACATAGCAATCAAGTATTTGGGAGGAAATGTGAGATATTATCTACTTCTCTTTCATACTTATTATAAATTTTGTACTTGTTATTTTGAATTGGCCAATAAAAGTGGGAAGAAAGAGCAATTGCCTTTCCTGACTAGTTTTTCCTCCTTTGGAGGTTTCCAGGATAAAATTTGTTGGTGTTTATGAGATTAAATTCTTTCCCTTCCTACAATTGTGGATTCTAAGCATAAGCATAATTCATTCACTAGCTATCTTTGTCATTTTCTAATAGAAATTAGAACAACATCGTTTATTTGTGTTTCTGTGGATAATTCCAAAGTTAAATAGTTTACAAACCATTTTGGTATTAGAGCTAACATTTATCTAGGAATATGGTATTCATTCTTGGATTTGTATGACAGTGATAAGATCTAAAGGCAAATAGGCTTTGCCTTGCGATCCAGAAATTTCTACAAAGAAGTGGAAACAAAGAATTTAAGGAAAAATGAATGAAGAGAACTTGGTCCATAGAATTGAGATGCTGGAGACCATGATGGATAGGATGTTTAGAAGGCAAGAAGAGCTTGGTGATTTACAGAAAACAACTTTTGTCAAACAAGACTCCATGGAATCGGTGTTTCCGGGCTTAGATGAAAATTTTGGCATAGGAAGGAGCCACCATGAGGAAAGTTATGGGGAAGAGTATGAAGAAGAGACTTCAAACACAAGAGAAAAGGTAAAATCTGATCATACTCCTTTTAAAGTTGAGACAAAATTTGATATTAAAAGATTTGAAGAACAAGTAGATGTGGAGTTGTTTGATTAATGGTTAAAACAATTAGAAGTCTACTTTAGCGTCCATAATGTCACTGAGGCACAAAGGATCACCTTTACACATCTCAAATTGGAGGGACACGCTCTGGTTTGGTGGAAAACCCATCTAACCAATTGTGAAAAGAAGAAGCATCCTATTGTGAAATATTGGCAAGAATTTTAAGAATTACTTATAGCTAACTTATATCCTATTGGCCACAAGATTGACCAAATGATTAAATGGCAGTATTTTAGACAAGGGAGTGGTCAAAGTGTGCAGGACTATACTATAGAGTTTCGGAGGTAGACCATGTTGCTAAACATGGACTTGAAGAATGAGGATATTTTGACTAAGTACTTGATAGGGCTTCACACTCACCTTCAAAGAAAAATCATCTCCACCAAGCCCAAAGATCTCAACGAGGCATGTGTTAAAGCATACTACATAGATGATGAAAAGAAGCAAGAGGAATTAGAGCCAAGGGAAACATAGTCGAAAAATTAGCAGAAGAAAGAGTATGGACAAACAAGTAACAAGGGTAAGTGGAAAGGGAAAGGTAAACAAGTTTTCACTACTTTAAATACTTGTAAAGATCCTAGGAATTTTTTGAAGAACTGTGATATTAATGGTCATACTAATGATATGTGTTGGAATTTACATCCAAAGAACCGAACCAAGGACTTGAAGAAGTCCATGACAGCTGTAAGAACAGAAGGAGGAGGTGGAAATCGAAGATGAATATGATGTAGATGAAAGGCTTATATGTATGGCCACCAACATGGACAGCCAGGAAGAGGAGATGAGTAGACTATTCTAGATCAAAATACAGATGAAGAGAACTAAGGTCAATGCTTTGGTGGATACCAGTTCTCAGTCTAACTTGATTTTTGAAGTAGTTATAAAGAATCTTGGTCTTGAGACTTACGAGCATCCACACCCTTATCCTTTGGGTTAGGTGAAGAAGGGTGTTGAAATTCAGCTAACAAGAAGATGTAAGGTCAAGTTTGGGATAAATTTGTAGTATATTGATGTTTTGGAAGTTGACGTTATTCCACTTGATGCTTTTGATGTTGTATTCGGGAGTCCTTACTTGTATATCAGGGATGCTATATTTATGAGAAGGGAAAACCGGTACAGATGGGTCAAGGAAGAGATTAACTCAATAGTTGGGAACACCAACGTAATACACAAGTTACTATGGTGACTACTAACCAAGCAAAACAACTTATTCAGGAACATCATAATCAGTTTTGTTTACTTTTGTTAAAGGATAAACAAGATGGGGTAGAAGTTTCAGAGATTTATAACTAGGGAAAGCATGATTTGGATGGTATTATTTAGTCTTTTTATGAAGTATTTCAGGATCTCAGTGGGTTACCACCAAAACAAGAAGTAGAGCATGAGATTTAGCTATTGCTAGAGTCCCCTCTACTAAACATCAGGTTGTATAGGAAATCCTTACTTGAGAGTATTGAAGTAAAGAAACAACTCTAGGAACTACTAGACCAAGGAGTGATAGTCTAACCACCTCACCATGTGGTTCACCTATTGTGATGGTGCTAAAGAAGGAGTGTTCTTGGAGAATTAACATCGATTATTGTGCTTTAAACAAAATCACCACAAAGAATAGATATCCACTTCCCCGCATAGATGATCTCTTGGACTAGCTTCAGCATGCCAAATTATTCACTATTTTGGATCTCAAGTCCGGTTATCACCAAGTCGGAATGAAGGAGGAGGATATATGAAAGACTGCCTTTAAAATAAAACATGGTTTGTATGAATGGTTAGTACTTCCTTTTGGGTTATGCAATGCACCTTCTACATTTATGATATTGATGAATGATGTATTGCAGGATTTCATAGATTAATGTTTCATTGTATATCTAGATGATATATTGATTTTTAGTGCCACATGGGAAGAACATCTAACTCATTTACAACAAGTCTTGTAAGTTCTAAGGGAGGATTAACTACTTTTTAATATGAAGAAATGTGAATTTTCCAAACAGTAACTTATATATCTTGGGCATGTGGTTGGAGGATGAGAGCTATGAGTGGATCCAAAGAAGGTGGAAACCATCACTAATTGGAAAACACCAATGGGGGCCATAGAGAATAAGATTTTTGTGGGAGCATTACAATACATGCGGAAGTTCATTTCAAGCTTCTCCATGATTGAAAAACCTCTACATACAGTGGCTGCATAGAGTAATGGTTTTGACTGGGGTAAGGAACAAGAAAAATCATTTGAGTTATTGAAATACAAGATTATTCATGCTCCAGTACTTGCTCTTCCTAATTTGTAGCATATTTTTTAAGTAGAGACACATGTCAATGATTACGCCATGGGTGCAGTGTTTCTTCAAGGAGGTAAACCCGTATGTTATCATTCTAAAACTTTCACTTCAGTAGGTAAAGGATATTCAATATATGATAAGGAAATGTATGCACTAGTTCATGCAATTAAAAAATGGAAAAATTATTTGTTGGGTAAAGAAACTATTGTCCACACTGACCAAAAACATCTCTAGTATTTGCAAGCACAAGTCTAAATTACAATAGGTAAGGCACTACAAATGGATGGGGTTCCTTTAGTAGTTCCATCTATTGATCAAATACAAGAAGGGTAGTACAAAACTTGGTGGCAGACATGTTGTCTAGGCCACCCACACAGGAGAAGTTTTCCTGTTTGGCCACTATCTCTCAGATCGAGCCCTTCACAAAGGAAGCTTAAAGAGAGGCATATGCCCAGGACAAATAATTTGGGGTGACATTTAGTAGTTGCAGTCCCAAGGGACTAAAAGGATAGGGATTGAATATTTTTATCTCAAGTATGGGCTGCTCTACCGATGGGGGAAGCTTTGCATGCCAAAAGAAGGAAGAATTCTATTGATGAGGGACACATACCTCAAAATTAGTAGGACATTTCGGTGTTGGTAAGACCCTAGCCCACTTGCAAAGGTACATGAATTGGCCCAATATGTGAGAAGAAGTATCAAAATTTATACATGGATGTAAACTTTGTTGTACTAGAAAGCCTTAGACTAGGAAGGAGGTTTTGTATATGCCTTTTCCAATACTTTCTCATTCATGGGAGGAAATTTCTATGGATTTTCTAGGAGGATTACCTATGTCTAAACATGGCCATGACTATCTATACGTTGTTGTTGATAGATTCGGTAAGATGTGTATTCTTATGGCATGTAAAAAGAAAGTAAAAGAACACGAGGCAGTAGATATTTTCTTTGCTAATGTATGGGTGTATTTTGGTTTCCAAAGTCTATTGTTTCTAACAGGGATTCTAGGTTCTTGGGGAAGTTTTGGATTACTTTTTGGGACAAGATGGATACCAAGTTACAGAGGAGCACAAATTTCCATCCACAGATAGAGGTCGTAAACAGGACTTTGGTACAATAGATCAGAGGGTATAATAGTAAATATCCAAGGACTTGGGATGAGTCCTTAACCTACATTCAACATTCCTATAACCATGCAGTACACACATCCACTATGAAGTTACCGTTTGAAGCATGCTTAGGATATCTACCCACCAATAAGCTAGATATAGGAGTTGGAAAACAAGATAGGGAGGAGACATGAGACATAGAGGTGAATAGAGAAAAAAATTCATTGAGAGGATCCGGAAAATCCATCTCAAAGTCAAAGAACAACTAGAGAAATATCAACACAAGTACAAAGATAGGCAAGATAAACATAGGAGAGAACATAAGCTACATGTTGGAGATAGAGTTTGGGTTTACTTGAGTAAGGATATATTACAAGGTCAATCATGGAAACTCAAGCCATTATGATATGGACCCTTCACCATATTGGAGCAGGTTGGAGAAAATGCTTTTCGGCTTGACTTGCCACCATTTATGAGGATGTACTATGTAGTAAACTATGAGAACTTGCACCTATATGAGCCATCCATGCTATGTGAAGATGAAGTGCTATAGTTGCTACCTTCCATTAAGGATTGCATCTTGGACTCATGAGGTGAATTGGAGGAGGATGTAGTGCTGCAGTAGAAGGTTAGAGAGACTAGGAGAGGCCCACGGGAGTCTTAGTAGATTGGAATGAAAGGGAAGACACCAAGGCAAGCCCGGTGGTACTCAAAGGAGAAAGAGAGGGAATTATTTCCTCATCTACTACCCCACTAAGATTTTGTGGCACCAAAATCCTCCTAAGTAGGGTAGGTGTGATCCATAGGGATCCAAAATGAATCTACTTCATCAAAATAGTCAGCACAAAGAAGGAAAAATGAAAACACAGAGTTTCTATCTTTTTAGTAATAAGACCGCCGCTCTGAGTAGAGAAATGGTTACAAAAATGCCACCCAACCAAGGTAGCAATCTTGGGACCTCCAGTCTGCATTGCGTGGCGGTCCTCGCTCTTTCGGATAGAAAATGAAAATATGAAACAAACAGCCCAGAATTTGGATAGTTGTTCGTATCTCTTCTCCTCCATGACCTTTCCCATTCTCCAGTGCATGGGAGGACATGGGAGAGGCTATAAATACATGTTTGTAGAAGAGAATAAGATCATCAAAGAATGAAAGCAAGTGAGTAAGAAGTTCTTTGTGTCGTAATTGTGTTTTGTAGATGAAAGGAGTTGTGAGATAGAGAAAGCAAGTATTTGGGAGGGAGTGTGAGATATTATCTACTTATCTTTCATACTTCTTGTAAATTTTTGTAATTTTTTTTTGAATTGGCCAATAATAGTGGGAAGAAAGAGCAATTTCCCTTCTCGACTAGTTTTTCCTCCTCTGGAGGTTTCTAGGATAAAATTTGTTGGTGTTTATGAGCTTAAATTATTTCCTTTCCTGCAATTGTGGATTCTAAGAATAAGCATAATTAATTCACTATCTATCTCTATCATTTTCTAATAGGAAGTAGAACAAAAACATTTGTTTTTTATTTTATGGATAATTCCACAGTTGAAGAGTTTACAGATCAAAGATTCTCAGAGCTAGGGCGAATAAAAAAAAATTAATAAATTTTGTTTTTATATAAAGTGAATGGTATCTCTCATGTTAATATTATAATATGGGCTAATATTGCATATTAAAAAAAAGAAAGTGGAAATATTATCTATGTGTTTTGGGTTTTAAATTAGGATTCATATTTGTGTGTTAGATATTCGATTACAAATTCAAGTTATGGAAACCTGGCCAAGGGTATGGTTACCTTGAAAAGAGGTATGCTTAGTGTTACCTTGAAATTCAAGTGAGTTCATCTTCCTTGTTAATTGTTTTATGAAATACTTCCTATTATTCTTGGACCTTAATAAATAATTTTGCATCATTTGAAATTATTTTTTAAAATTTTGTATGATTTGTTTCCCTATCTCTTTCCATGACTTCTAGGAGGAAGTTGAGTCTAAGCGGAGGGGGATGTAATACCCACTCCTCTTTGACACTTATCCACTATGATCTTTATTTGATTAGAGACATTGACATTATCTTGTTATATTTTGATCAATTTGACTATATGACATTTGAATTATTGATATGTTGTGATTCATATTTAAGAATGTGATATGCTAGATGACAAATTCTATACATGTTTTACATTGTTCGATTTTATATTGACAAGAATTTTTGGTGCTAAATAATATTGTGATCTCATGGATGTTAGTAAAATGGTAGAACCATATTATTTTGATATGGTTGATATATGATAGAATTGCATAATTTTGATGATGACTATTGATTTCTAAATGTAATGTTATTGGTCATGAGGCCGAGAGGTATTGTTTGATTTTCGAAGTTATTTTATCACAACAAACAAGAGGGGGATATGAGACTAATAATAGTAGAATATCGAATGGATACAACAAAGGTCACCATGGCATTTTTATGTATAGTTATGTTGTTGTGTGTTGTTAGGTTGTTAGGATGTTCCCATGGGGGATGACCTCAAAATGTGTTTAATTATTAATGTAGAGTATGTGATTTATCATAGTATTGTGTCTAAAATAGAAAATTAATTGAATTTAATGATTTATCATAGTAACATATAGTTAGTTGATTAGTCAATTTTTTGGGCATTAAATCGGTTAGATAGTCCTTATTGCTTTCTTGATTTTAATTAGATTTGAATTTATTTTTGTAAGTGTACTTGTCTCGATCCCTCAATCACAAAATTTGAATTTAGAGACATTTGAAGAGGCTTGTGGGACAAGTTAAGCTTTTCCCACACCTCTTAAATTCATCTACCAACTATACATATGCGGTGAGGGGTCAAAATTTGACCCTATTATATGATATCGATGGTAAAAAGGTGAAATGATTGCACTTTCTTACATGAGCTTTTATTTATTTTTCTTTGTGGTTTGAAGTGAGAGTTGTTTGCGGAAAGAAACTTGTGACTTCCTCATCCACCAATTTATCAACCTTGGTTTTGATTTTTGACTTATTGATGTGGATTTAAGGAGAAGTGATGTGGAATCCTACATGGAGTCACTTCACCCTCCTCTCTTCTTTTTCTATTTATACAAGCTATTTTGATATTTATGGGGTTACTTGATTTAGTTGTGCACTTACATTTTGGAGATTTTTGCTTGAGTTGCTTTCTTGAAGTCTTGGAGCTTGTTTGGATTTGGGCTTAAGGTTGGAAGGAGCTTAGAGTTGTGATTTTGGATCAAATATTCTTGCAATGCTAAGATAGGGACTTAAATATTTTAATTTTATTTTATTATATGTATGTTGTATGTAAAATGAATGTTTATGTGTGTAATTTTGGGACATAGGTAATATGGCCTTAAGGATGGTGTAGGACAAATAATATGGGGATCTTTTGAGGGAGAGATAAGAGTATTGTTTTCATATTTTGGAGGGAGTTTTGGTTGGGTGTCCCACCTTTTTAAGATAAAAAATTCTTATCTTTGTATGAAAAT
The DNA here is from genome assembly GCA_018340775.1 of Taxus wallichiana var. yunnanensis. NCBI lineage: Eukaryota > Viridiplantae > Streptophyta > Pinopsida > Cupressales > Taxaceae > Taxus > Taxus wallichiana. Next base: position 972,675,545 of record CM031239.1, read on the forward strand.
ACTTTAGGGAGTGATAAGAGTATGAGGTAGTGAGAAGAGTATGAGGGATTGATAAGAGTTTGAGTGAGGGATAAGAGTTTGGTTGTTGTATGGATGAATATTTTTATGGAGGCTTATAAGGTGGACAGTTAACCCACTAAGAGGCATAAGTGATTTCTCATATTTTCTTTCTCCCTTGGCTTAGAGTTTTAAAGCTTTATTTTGGAAAAGTTGCATTTTATTGATATTGTTGTTTTGTGCTTATATGTGTGTAAAAATATTGTTGGCATGTGTGTTATAATGTGAAAGCATTTTTGAAAGTTGTCATTGGTTGAGTCCATTCCTTATTGCTTTATGGTTGGGGCTCGAGGGCCAATGAGGAGGATAGCTTATTTTTCTCATTGAAATATTTATTGGGTGGAGAGCATTGTCTGTTCTCCCTTCCTTGTATTGTGATCGGAAATTGAAGAGAAGATGGAGTTCAAGTTGATGTTTTGGAGGAGTTTACATATGTTGAAGACAACAATAATTTTCAATTTATGAATTTTATCTCATTGTTTCAATTGGAAATTTTGTAATCCATGCAATGAATTCTCATAAAATTGTATTGTAAAGAGCTCTATTTGGTTGTATATTGGATTATGAAGATTTGAGATAAGTAACGTATGTAAAAGTTGTTTGTAAATGAATTTATGAATGTTGGAAAATGAGATATTTTTATTATTTTTGTAAAATGTTGTTTTATTTGAAATCTATAACTCATTAGAAAGATGGAAGTAATTCTAAATCTACTTCAAATTTGTATGCAAAAATCTAGAAATTTCAACGTAGGAATCAAATTCCAGTGATTTTAGAAAATTTAATACTCCTAAAATATCTTCTAGGTTTTCCCAAAAGTTTTATAGTCTACTTATAACATAAGAATTTAAAGATCCTTTAAATCTCATAATAACCCATCTTGTAAATCTCTAGATACGCCATGATTTTGAGAGAGGGTTTTAATCTTGATATGCTTGTGTAAGAATCAATTTACAACAATTTTCAAAAATTTATTGCTCCTAAATTATCTTCTATGTTTTCCCAAGAGTTGGATAGTTTACTTATAACATATGAATCTAGAAACCCTTTAAATCTCATAACAACCCAACATGTAAATGAGAAAGATAAGTCACAGTCTTCACAAGGGTTTTATTCACGCGCCATGGTGAGTTTAGATTATTATGTGACATTTTTTTAAATTATGGGTCAAATAAGTAAATGGGTAGATAGGTATATTTGAATTAGTTTACTTCGGGTGATTAAAAAAAACAATATTTAAAAAAACATAATGGTATGGGCATTCTATTTTATTATGACATTGTCTTAAGGGTATGTTAATTGGGTTGACCTTATATTCTACCGGGTATATTTAAACTGCCAGGAAAACTAATCTTTTTAAATGACCAAAATTATATAATCACATAGTCATAATATTTCGTGGTAAGATTATCATTCTGGTAAAACAAAAAAAATGGTTGAATTTATTATTTAACTTATTGGGATAATTTAAATAATTAAATTAAATTTAGTTACTTTGGTAAGTTAACGTAAAGAGTTAATTAAAATTATATGGTTTAAATTTATATAATTAATTTGACCGTGATGGTTTTGGGAGAATGGAATAAAACTACTTACGAAAGGGAAGCGTGGGAAATAAGTGAATGAGTTTTAATGAACATAATTAATGTATAAAAAAGGGGTGAGAATGGAATAATTAAATAATAAAAAATGGTTGGAGAAGTTGTTCAACAACCTACGATCCACACGCCGAGCACCTAGAAAAACTACACACAACAACTTGTAGCCAAGCCATTATCTAGCACGTGTAGCAACAATACAACAACCTACAACCATTTCCTAGTGTTTGTATCAACTGTCCAGCAACCTGCATCCATTGCCCAGCGCTTGCAGTAACTTTTCAACAACCTGTAGTCATTGCCCAATGTCTGCAGGAGCTGTCCAGCAACCTACAACCATTTCCCAACGCCTACAACAACTACACAATAGCCTGCAACAACTGCCCAATAGTCTTCAACATCAACTTAGTAGCCCTTAACAAAGTGTAGTGATTAGCGAGTGATATTTTAGTAAACATAATTAATGTATTTTAAAATTCGATTAATGTATAAATAAATAAATAAATCATTCTCATAATTTCCTATGTAATGTGATGTAGTTTTTGTGGGTTAACGTGTCATAATCTATAGATGGTACAAAACTTAGAAGGTTTAACTACTACCATATTAATGAAACTAACACAGATGAATGAATCTAAAGAAAGGAATAAACATAGAATGAATTACAAAATAATCATCCAGGCAACTATATAGATAAATTATTCAAAATTCAACAAAATTAGACGATACAAAAATACCAAAGGAGTTTTGAGTCTCAGTGTGAGTGGGCCCTTGGTCTCCCATTGGTTATAATTGTAGTTTCTCTCTCAATTCACCAAAGCAATAATCTCTATTGATTTCAAAAGTTGATACAACATTATTATTTAATAACATATAGTTTTTTGTCTAACTTATTACACTCGATAAGGGAAAATTATATAATCGTCATCCTCAATTGAAACCTATGCTATATGAAAAATAGATATTTAGATAGTATAAATAGGGATTCAAAATTATCTCCACATTTCAGGATGAAGTAATGGAGATGATTAAGGAAATCGATTAACAAAATTGATTACATGATTTATTCTAAAATGACATGTGTAGATATGAACTAGATGTATCCTCTAAGATAGCAATATTTGGTCCTTTCTACTTTATTGTTACATGCAAGAGAGGTCATGAAGTCCAAGGTCAACTCTACAACATCTTGGTGAACTTCTAGGCAAGCTAAGATACCTAAAGTTGAGTTCAGAATCACTCGGGAGTGAGCCAAGATAGAACACTCTAAAGCAAGCTGAGATGCTCTGAAACAAGCTAGGAGAGAACACTCTGAAGAAAGCTATGGTTTTCTGAAGCAAGCTGAGATACTCTGAAGTGAGCTTAGGTACTACAAAGCGCACTAAGGTACTCTTAAACAAGCTCCACTTTTAGAATTTTGTGCCCAAAACTTTTTATGTTTGTAAAAATTTATTCTATCGTTCATTTGTACACAAAACTGAGTTCTTTTTGAGGATTTTTAGATAGAATTTCATGATACAATAGAGTTACGTACTAATCCAGCAAAATGCACACAACCTCTACTTTAAATTAGGAAAAAGTTATAAAATGTGTTCAAATTCTAACAAGGGGAAAATACAAATAATGACATTATTTACTCAATTAGTGAGCTCATCACACGTGTAATCCATATGAATACAGTTAAATAAAAGAAAACTAGTTCTTTTGTTGATTAAATTATATACATTGAAGCTTATATATTAAGACTTTGCTACTTTAATTATGATAACACTAATAAAACCAACCTTTTTTAATCAATTTATATAAATGGGCCATTTTAAATCCATTTATATAAATAGAAAATAATGCACTCATTACAAAATTAAGCGTCTTCATTATAATGTGAGCAGCCATATAGTTTTTAGATTATTTAGGCTAATTTTAGTTTTCTATCATTTTTAAGGAATAAACGCCTATTAGATAAGAATTTTAAAAAAAAAGATTGATCACTAATTCCATGTTATATGGATCGAGTCTCACATTAAATATGTTTTTTTTGCATTATAAATGTAGGTTGGTTTCTTCTCTAGGATGCAAATCAAATAAAATGAAAAAGAAATTTAATAAAAGATGCAATTTTGAAGGTTAAGTGTTACATGTAGAACACTAATTGGCTATGTAGTCATTCGATGATGACATGTTTAAAACTACATATATTTTTATTCGAATGTTATATCTAACTTTAATAATTGTACACATGTCTTTTTTCTTATAATATGAAGGAAAATTACAAGAATATCACTTTCACTCACCTTCAAAGAATCATAGGACATGAAAGATATTGAAATAACAATTAAAAGATTTACAATCATACATTGTATAATGAATGAAATGTTTGAATGCAAAATCAATGAGATATCCCAAAGGTATCATCTATGTGTAAAGGTGTTATGGGAGCATAAAAATCCTAATAAGTAAGGAAGACCTCTAAACCCACTCTCCAAAAACTTCTAAAAATTAGCATACTAAAATTTTGGGACTCCTTTTTTACATGGAAGATTCATTTTATTCTTGTAAGAGATTTTGAAAATTCTTTAAAAAAAATATCACTCCATATTTTTTTGGATCAGAAGCTCCTTTATGGAAACTCGTGCTCAATCCATATGACTATTATTAAGAAAAGGAAAATAATTCTTCTCTCAATTAAATTTTATAATTTTTGTATTTTTCCAAGTCGAAGCTTATATATTAAACCTTGTGGTCCCTTAATTATAATAGTTTTAATAAAATGAACCTTACATAAATAGAAAAAGAAACTTTTAAAAATTATTTATGCAAATGAAAAAACGACAAACCTAGTAAAAGATTTTTGTCCCTTTGAATAGACTAATTTTGACAACGCTGAGGAGTCGATGTCTGATGGAATTGGGAATGTGGTCACTGGTCCTCACTTCTTTCGGTTCATCCACGTTATGAAACGTGGGAATGAATGTATATGGCTGGGTAAGTCAGTTAGATGAGCTTCTCGGAAATAATTGATGAATTAACTGCTGATTACGAAGAGGAAGTAATAAACTGTTCTGTTCCAATTACAGCTGTTAAGTGAATTTGTAGTTTGGTCAGCGGTCATATTTCAAGTCCACGCGGTCTTTACTTTCCCTTTCTTTGTGGACGGAAATTAAAGATTAACGCACCGTGAATTGGTATAAAAAATTGCAGAAAACTAGTGCACCATAACTCAATAACATTTTAAAACTATACAACAACAAACATGGAGGCCAATTGAGGCATAGAAGGACTATCAAGATTGTCCCCTTAGCTACATATGCCGGAGGGGCGCATTGTATCCAAGATTGGGTTCCATCTATCATTTTGTTTCTACTTTTCTTATTTATTATCTGAAGGAGGACAAATGGCTAAAGCCAAATCGTGAGAACTTATCTCGTGTGGAGCATCCCAACTACTACTTCCAATACCATAACGGGTCTAGGTGAATGGAGATAAGATATAGAGAAAAAAGAACAATGGCATGGAGAAATAATCCACCTATCTTTCTAGAAATAAATGAGGGAGGAATTGAAAATCTCCCATTTATTCCAAATGTTTCTAGAAATAAATGTACCACTTATCTTCATAAGAACAACAAAGAGGAAGATACTCTATAACCCCAATCCATTCCAGTATTTTCTTCCCATATAATTCCATAGACTAATGCAATGCAAGAGAAAAAAATTCAAATCATCACATCCTTTTATATTTTAAATTATCCATTTGACACTAAAAGGATGCCATCGAAGTTTCATATTGAATCACACTATCACTCTTACTTCGTTATGATTGAAATAGAAATCCAAATAAACCTTGTGAAAACATACATGCCATTCATAACTAGGACACAAAAATTCCCCATGATGCTTATCTTATTTAGGATGATAAAGATTGGAGGGAACCCAACAAAAAGGAATAATAAATATTAGTGGAAAATAACACATCGAGAGAAGATTTTTAATTTCCTTGGAAGAGATAGAGGTTTGGTGATCTAGTAATATTTTTAACTCAACCCTCTAGATAACATTAGACAAAATATTAAATAATCAATATTTATGAGTAAAATATATATGTGCTAAATATTAGAACTTCACACCCTATTAAATCCTCTACCAATGAAATCCTTCTAGGTAAGGAGGTTCATCGAGAAGAGATTATCTATAAAACTTAGTCATTTTACATTCAATAGAAGGTTTAAAAGTGTTGGTTGGATATTTTGTCAAGCCAAAATATGAGGTTCAACCACAGTACATGGGATTAAATCCCTCCTCAAAGACAGGTGAGGCTACCTATTTATTACTAGTCTAAAACACAGTAGAAATAATATATAGTATTCACACTAATCTAACCATTGGGGTTGGGATAGAATCCGAAATCCATATCCATAATAGGTGAAGATATTGCTCTTTCGAAATGAAATGGATCGGAAAGGAAATTATTATTATGGAAGAAACACAATGGAAAGGAAATGAGGGGAATGTACTTTCTTTTGAGAAAATGTAGATCACGAAATAATCATATGAATTTTTAGACAACAAATGTAATGTTTGAAATGATTAGAACAATCAAGATGATAAACAAAGAATAGCTTAAGATTATGAACATAAGAACAATATCTTAAGAAAGATACATCTCACAACACAAAGTTTGCAAAATAACATCAGCTTCTATTCCTCAAATGATTAAAAGAAAACACAAAGTCTTTCTTCTTCAAAATAGATCTCAATATTCCAAAAATATCAACCCTTTGGAATGCATAAGCATCCCTTATTTATAATAAAAGGAGTTGAGAGAAAATAGGATAAATCCTAGAAAATAGTCTTTTTAATGAGAGTCCTATTTTGCTTGACTCTCATGCAGGAGACCAAGTCAAAATTTTCTTCCTATGTGATGAAACAAAAATGAAAAAGACATGTCGATTTCATGATTGAAATGACATGCAACATTGTGCCTATTCTATTTCATCATCTTTGTCTTCCTCTAACAAAGCTTACTTGTCCGAAATTCTTGAAACTTTCGGATTATATCCTACATCTCATTTTCATCAGGCGCAGTGGAATGATCACTCAGAACTTCACATGTTTCCTGAGTATCGCTAGCATTACTAGGAAGCTTTTTCAGTCTCTTGTTGAGTTTCCTCAGTGTTTCCAAAGAATGTTCAATTTTCACAAACCTATCAATGATTTCTAGGCCGAATCCATAAGTTGGTTCATGCTGAATTGATTCTTGGATCTGCTTGTAAAGATCATCAACAAGAAAAATACCCGAGCTTTCATTCAACACCTTAGCGTAGATCTTGACTAGCTCTTCTTCTATGTCATTCATGCCATCGACCAATTGATCTCTTGATTCCCTCAATTTGTTGCAAGCTTCATTGAGAATCTTTATTCTGAATCTAATGGCTTTGGTTAGTTGAACATGTTTGTGCCCATGTGGAATGATGCCTTCTTCGATCAAGATGTGGGATGGAACCTGTTTCAATGTTTGGAGAGCTTCAAAAGTTAACTCTAGGTTCTCAAATTAAGCTGAAAATTCATCATCCATTTTCTCTCCTTCCTTCTTTATATCCTCCAAGGATTTGTAGACTTCCACAGTGTCCTTAATTAATTCTTTTCCTTGCAGGAGCAGCCTCTGGATCCATTCATCGACCCTTCTCACCTTCTCATTAATCTTCTCAATCATGGGTATCGATGAGAAATCAAACCTGATAGGAGTAGAGGATGATGGTGTTGACTCAGGAGGCTTTGAGAGCTTGAGTAATACTTCTGTCAAGCTGTTGTACTTTCTCTTTTAACTCATCTCTGTTTGCCTTAGTTTCCTTTAGATTTTGGCACAACACATTCATGGCATCTTGTGCGTCCTGTTGTGCTCCCTCCGTTGTTACTTTCCCTAGATCAACCCTTGTGATTTGATAATCTATGAACATTATATCATCCTTGGTTTTATTAGCCGCAAGAGTAGCAATTTCTACAATTTTATGCTCTGAGGCATCCCCTGAAATCCTTTAAACTGTTTTGGGTTTGTTGGCCGACTTGGTAGGAGTGACCTTGAGGGAACTGAAATCAAAGGCTGGTAGGGGAACTACCATTCCTCTTCCTCGAAGTCTGATCTATTAACCATTGAGGTGTATTGGAAGAAGTTTCTCCCATTATAGATGTTACAGTCACATCCTTAGGTGGAGGAAGGTTACCTTGTGGAGTGGTGACCACTGCAAGTGTAGTGTCTGTGATAATGGACTCAGGGAATGAAGGCGCAAAAGGATTAGGCATATCCATGGTTAACTGAGGTCTAGTGGGGAGAGGTGAGAGGCCAGAGAAGATACTAGCCATGGATGAGGAACTTGGTGAAGAAATATGAGGCAAGGAAGGCCTAATAAGAGGAGGAAATGATTCTGAAATTAGAGTTTGAGAGATAAGAGGAAGACTTACCTCTGACGAGCTGCCAGTCAAAAGAGGAATGGAAGGTTGAACAATCTCTTCTCCGGAAGGAGGATTTCCTTATTCTGGTTGTGGAGGTGAATCAAGAATCTCAACTATTTGTGGGAGAGTGGCCACTGGTGTAGTTACTTGATCTTCTCCCTTTCTGAAAAACTTAACCTTTATTGGCCTCTTGGAAGGGTTCTTATCATTTTCCTTTTTTCCCTTGGAGGGTCCCACTTTCATAGTATGTAGTTTTGAAAAACTCCCTTCTTTATAACTCATTCCCCAAGAAATGAGGCATGCCTTAGTACGGGCAAGAATTTGAGCAGCTCTCCCCATAATAGAAGCTTTCTCAGTGATGGACCAATCAATGGATGGGAATACATATCGGTCTTCATTTAACCCATCATACAAGGTGTCAAGGACACTCTCGTTATCCGTGGTGCCCTCTGGGATGTCAGATAAATCCAACATCAGGATTTCTTTAATTGATAACCTACTATTGTCCTTTCTTCGGATGGAAACTTCATCCTGAAGATCAACCCAAATATCTTCTATGTTGGGAACATGTATTTAAGGATTTAAGGACCTCAGAAATCAAATCCATCTCTATGCTTCATGTGCTTCTTCAACTTGTCCTGAAGCTCGTGCACCACATTCTTAGCTTTAACCATTGTTGAGCACGTGTACCTTCGATGGAAATAGGGAAGGATATGGTAGCCTTGTGTTTACTTTGTTGGAATTTGTGGAAATCCAACAATTGTACCTTACCAACTGGAAATAGGAAGGATAGCTTATCACCTTTGAATGTTCGGTTGACTTACACTTTGCATAGGGAAATCAAGCTGTCTTCAATGGGAATTGTAAGACCACTCCAATCAACTCCTTGTTCATCCTTCTTTATAAGGACCATGAAATGGAAATCCACAATTGAAAGTCTTACCAACTCCATTAGCAAATCAGCTTATCATTGATTTAGGAGGATACATAACCATTGAAAGGTAACATGGTTCCCATGACCACCGAAGGTATGTCCGGAAATTAAGCTGAACCGCAAGAAGATACAAACCCATTTTGATACTTTGGCCCATGCCTCATCGTGAGACTCTCTCTTTCTTAAGTCGGGGTTCAACATGCAGATGTTCTCATAAAAGAAGGCATCATTCACTCTTCTGAATTGATCCTTAGACCCCTTCATCATTCAATCGAGGGAAATGCCGATATATATGTTCGGTTGACTTACTTCCATTCATGTCCAACCCTGGATAATTTCTCATACCGGCTGCTGCATAGGTGACATATGATGACATATAAAACTTCCAATAGTAGTCAAGACTGTCTTCATTTGGGAATCAATATAATTACTTATAAGACTGCACCAATCAATCCCTTCTTTGTCCTTCTTTATAAGGACCATGAATTGATACATCCACTCGTGAAAGTCTCTTGACTTAGGGAGTCCAAATACTTGACTCAATAGGGTGATGATGTCACTGATTTCAAGGATGAAATCACTCCTGGGGACAAACTTGGGAAACCTAGAGATGACTGGCTATTATTATGGGTTAAATTTTATTGTTAAATGGGGAGGGTAAGGTTAATTATTTTTCTATAGTAATTACTTATTAAATGGATAGAAACTACATTATTGAATTAATTAAGAATTGATAGGAATGGAGTTTTTAAACCTAACTAAAAATTAAATAAGATCAATTAATTGTTTGTTTTAACATTATTTGGTCAATTGTGAACTTTTCTAAACATTGCAACATAACATATAGGACAAAAATCCATAAGTGGAGGATCATGCACCTTCGCATCATAGTGCAGAGGATAGGGCAGAGAATTCCCACGTGGAGTCGGTTAGATGTGGGTCACCTCCTAGAGAGCACAAAGATAGAGCTACAGGATACAAAGATAGTTCTAGGATCCCTGGGCCTAGAAATGATAATCCAGAGAGACCTAGGGGATGATAGTCGATAGCAATGGATCACATTAGAGATATATTGAGGTTACACCCACCTAATTTTGCTAGAGACACAGGCAGATTTTAGGAAGAGGCATTATTGTCTAGCTTGAGTGGATGCTTGAAGCTATGTCCTTGTTCTAGTAACATGAAAGCTCATTTTTCCATCCACCTTCCTAGAGATGGAGCCGAAGTTTTGTGGAGGACTGAGGAGAAGAAGATCTATGTTGATTCAAAGACAGTTACTTGGGAGATCTTCGAGGAACATTTCAGGAGTAGATACATATCTAGGAGATTCATCCAACAATAGATAGATGAGTTTCATAATCTTTGACATGCTTCCATGATAGTGGTAGTATTGGGGATGGTTTTTATATCTCCTTTAGTATGTGGATTACATGCAGCATGAGCAAGTTAGAGTTCACAGGTTCATCAGGGGCCTGAACTTAGACTTGGGTGGGGAAGTGCGCATTCATTTCCCACAAAATTATCAGAGGTCGTGGAGAAGGAATATATTGTAGAGGAAACCAAGTGGAAGACGCAGAAATCTCGTGAAAGAGTGGGGAACGAAATACATTAGTCACAGGATAGTATATTGAGGGGATCGGCTCCTCCTCCTCGCGGTAGACACATATCAACACGGTCTTCCTTCCGGCCTCCTTTATAGGTCTTAAGTCTCGAACTAACACTAGGTCAACATATTAACATATCCAGTTATGTTTAGGTAGAAATGGATGCTTTGGGCTATTTTTGAATTGGTTCTTAGAGGTTTTTGTTATATGTCGTAATTCTTCGACCTTGGCTGTGTTTATGTCATGATCTTTCATCCATGTCTATAGCTCTTGACCTTAGGGGTTATGTTTGACTAAATCAATTGATTTCCCTTTTTCTATTTTGATGCTCTCTTGGTGAGGTGGTGTGGTGTCTATAGGGTAATTCCCCCTTGTTATCTTTATTTCTTAGTTAATGATATCTTGTGAATGTATAATTTTGTTTGGAAACTCTCTCTCTCTCTCTTTTATATAGTGAACCTATCTTGGAGTATAAGTCGTAAGCATTGTTTTATCCCCTCACACTGATCTAAACTTCTAGAACTTGTAAAAAAATATTTATAACTTCATAAGGTACATATTCATCATATCTCTTATCGATACTTGTGGAGACTTTCCTGGAATGCATCGGTGATGCATGTAACTTTTGGGAAACCTATTGTCAACTGGGTGTGTTCCATTTGGTTATGATCTCTTTTTTTCTATGACCTTGTTAATGTGATAAGCTTGGCTCTTAAACTCATTATAATTCAATTGGTAATGTGATAAATCTTATCATATTAGAAATCTAATTAGGAGGTTTTGTTATTCGAAACTTAATAATTGCTGTGGACATTAAGGAAAATGATTTCTTACTATAACCTTGTAGTTTAATTGAAGAAAAAAATCTATGAGAAAATAGCAAGAATTCCATTATACTTTCCCTAGAAGTAGAATGGATAAATTTTGCCTCCTATATAGAATGGCAAGAAATCATGTCAACATTGATGATGACCCTTTATGACACAAGGTATAGTATATTATAATATAAGGAATGCATTACTTAGAAGACTTATAAGAAATATGGTTAGCAAATGTAACTATAACTTTCTATTTAATTTATGGAATGGATAAATTTATGGGATTAAATACAAGTAGAATGAGTAAATAAACTACCTTGTTGTATAAATTGTTATTACATGCCAGAAAATTCAGAAAGGATAAAATCTTAAAGATAGAACTAATTGAAAATTCCCATTGAACTACAGTATGAGTGCTTAAGCTCAAATGCACCCTAAGATTTTAAGATGTTGCAAATAATATTGAAATATTATAAAAATGTATCAAATATAAATATATATATAGCCTTAACATAGCATGTATTGTGTTATTGTTATCCAAAATTCACCCTCAAGGTAATTTTGATAACATGCATCAAATTATTCAGTCCTGAGAAAGTAGATTGATTCAAGGCCCGAAATCATGTTTTTGGGGGCCCCTCAGCTTCTCTCTAACTCTCCCATCCAATAAGAAATCCCAACGAGTTAGAAAAAAGGTTAAAATGCAAAAATAAGGTTGCAGGATTGTTCTAAGGCATTTCGGGTCTAAAGGGTTCGGGTCATACTGAGGTTCATTGTACCAAGCTTGGGGCCGAAAAAATGAAGAAAATTGGCTAAGTCAGACATTTTTGTCCTAGGCGGTCCACGGGACAGTTGGGACATCAGGACGCCTTTGAAACGGCCGAAGGTGGAAAAAATCATCAAGTTTTTGTTTTGCGTGGTTTTGGGACAGCCGGACAAAAGTACACGGAGGATGCAAAATGGATTTGGCCAAACAGGATACTTTGTTCGAGATAGTTTGGGACATCCGGGCCAAAAGTATGCGTGGGACGCGAAAAGCCGAAAGAGCCGAGAGCGAATGGAATCTCGCCACGTGTCTTCACCGCAAACAGGAACAAGGAAGCCCGAATCAGTTTTTTGAATATAAATGGAGATTTTCATCCAGAAATTTGGGACAAAGGTATGTGTGGGACGCGAGGGATGCGAAAAGCCGAAGCGGCCAAAGGCAAAGAAGAAAAGTCAACATTTGACCGTGAAACTTCAAATGGGCATAACTTTTGACTCCGAGCTCTAATTTTCACAAAATTGGACTTTCTGGAACGAACAAGATTTTTAACAAGGGTAGATATATTAAATAAAATAAACATATTCAGCTCCAGTTAGTTAATGCTCATTCCCGTCAAATGACAGAAAACGCCGGGCAGACCCAAAATAGCTTCCCGCACTCAGAAGGCCATAACTTTTGTATTTCTCAACAAAATCGCACACAATTGGTACCGTTGGAATCGTGGCTCCAAGCCCGACACACAACAATCAAGAAATTCTGGATTTTATGAGATATTGATGGATATTTTTATAAAACGTGGCTAGGTTCATAACAGTGTTGTATTTGGTGGTTGGGAGTGCAATTAAGAGGCATGGTCATCATTCTTTCTCTCTGCAGCACCTAGGACAGTATGGGGAGCCTTTTGCAAGTAATATATAATCATTTTACTCCATTTAATGCCTCTTACAAGTGGTTGAAGGACAGATTTTGGGATTTTCATTTTTCCCCTCTCTCTCTCTTCTCATCTTTTCTATAAATTGGAGTGTTGGGCTCATTGTAAAAGGGGGAGTTCTCTGGTAGCAAAGCTCTATCAAAATTGATTTGTGAAGCCAATGTGTTGCAGGCCCTTGTAGTGGACTCCTTGCATGGTGATCCAAGGCCCTTTTCTTGTAATAGATTGAACTGTGCATATCATGAAGCAATAAAATACAAGTTTGTGGATGTATCTTCCCTGCTGTGTTTTCTTGTATTCTTCTTGCCCCTCCAATCTTAGTTATAAGAATATTGTGTCTATTATTATGTTCATGCAGGGATCCACTATCATTGTGTATGTTTGAAATATTGTTGTGAATGCATTTTGCTAGATTATGGAGAACTGTCATCACCTCTTCTAGTGTGCACTTTTGCTTCTGTATTTCACGCATTTGGAGACTACTCTCACACCCTCCTTTTCTGGTGTATCACCGCTTTAGTGTAGGTTTTCATTTTATGCATTCTCTCTCCCTGGTCCCTTGGAAATTTAGATTAGAATAGTTAGTTTCCCCTGCATTAGAGTAGATTGTGGCAGGTAGTTTAGGAGCAAGAAAAATTTTTCGGAGGTCTATCTCAAGTATAAAGTCCCACAACTTGGAGATAGTACCCATGTTATCCAATTACACCGTGAATAAAAGTTTATGCACTTGTATAAACAGAGGGGTGCTGTGATTTGGTGATAACAGTTATCATTGTAAAATTATCATGATCTTTAAAGAATGAGTTGTTTCAATGCTAGACTAGTATAAAATAATAACGTGAATCTCGAAATGAAATCCAAGATGGAAACCATGGAAATAAAATTATTATACCTCCCTTATTATATAAAACAAAAAACACATGTATAAAGTTTATACACAAGTCACATGCTATGTCTCTTAGACCCCTCACTGATTAGTATGAAGTTTTTCTTAGAAGTGTACATAAAGAATTTTTTAACCAAGTTTTAGAATGGATTAAATGTTTTGTTCACATGGGTGGACTATATATCCATATTGTCAAATGATTTGGCTATTAGAACCTCTAATATGTCCTCCTACCCTTGATAATGGAGTACTGTATTGATAGTGATGTGTTGTAGTCATGTTTTTATACCTGAACATAAATGCGTGTAATGTTCCCTTGTTGGATTTTTTTAGGTCGTCATACCCTTTCACCTCTTAGCTCGACTGGTATATGATTTTTGATCTTCTAGGTGTTAGTATATATCTCCTATTTTAAAAGAGGAAACCTCCTTGTGTCGGAATAGGCCATTGGTGACCTAAGCTTATTGGAAAGCTTAGGAAACATATGTTAAGGATATGGAGGAATTTCATAATCCTCCTTTCTTTTGGAAACTATGATGTTGTTCCCCTTGTGCTTTGGGGAGAAGAAGGGGCATGTTATTTTTGTAAGTGTTTATAGCAATGTTTGGTGTGTTGCTCTCGTAAAGTGTTGGTTGGACCTCTCTTGTTGCCTATTTTCTTCTAGCTTGCTTGAGTGTTCCTTTGTGTTATAATAAAGCTTGTGTTTGTTTTAAGATTGATCCATAGGGATCCAAAATGAATCTACTTCATCAAAATAGTCAACATGAAGAAGGAAAAATGAAAACATGGAGGTTCTATATTTTTAGTAATAGGACCACCACTCTGTGTAGAGTGGCAGTTACATAACCACCGCCCAACCAAGGCAGTGGTCCTGGGACCACTGGTTTGCATTGGGTAATGGTCCTGACTCTTTCAGACAAAAAATGAAAATATGAAATGAACAGCCCATAATTTGAATAGTTGTTCATATCTCTTCTCCTTCATGACCTTTCTCATTCTCTAGTGCACAGGAGGACATGAGAGAGGCTATAAATACATGTTTGTAGAAGATAATAGGATCATCAAAGCATGAAAGCAAGTGAGCAAGAAGTTATTAGTGTTGGAATTGTGTTTTGTAGAAGAAAGGAGTGTTGAGATAGAGCAAGCAAGTATTTGGGAGGAAATGTGAGATATTATCTACTTCTCTTTCATACTTATTGTAAATTTTGTACTTGTTATTTTGAATTGGCCAATAAAAGTGGGAAGAAAGAGAAATTGCCCTTCTCGACTAGTTTTTCCTCCTTTGGAGGTTTCTATGATAAAATTTGTTGGTGTTTATGAGCTTAAATTCGTTCCCTTCCTACATTTGTGGATTCTAAGCATAAGCATAATTCATTCACTAGCTATCTCTGTCATTTTCTAATAGAAAGTAGAACAACAATGTTTATTTGTGTTTCTATGGATAATTCCAAAGTTGAATAGTTTACAGGTCATTTTGGTATTAGAGCTAACATTTATCTAGGACTATGGTATTCATTCTTGGATTTGTATGACAGTGACGAGATCTAAAGGTGAAGAGGCTTTGCCTTGCGATCCAAAAATTTCTACAAAGAAGTGGAAACAGAGAATTTAGGGAAAAATGGATGAAGAGAACTTGGTCCATAGAATTGAGATGTTGGAGACCATGATGGATAGGATGTTTAGAAGGAAAGAAGAGCTTGCTGATTTACAGAAGACAACTTTTATCAAACAAGACTCCATGGAACTAGTTGTTTGGGGCTTAGCTGAAAATTTTGGCATAGGAAGGAACCACCATGAGGAAAGTTATGGGGAAGAGTATGAAAAGAGACTTCAAACACAAGAGAAAAGGTAAAATATGATCATACTCCTTTTAAAGTTGAGACAAAAGTTGATATTAAAATATTTGAATGACAAGTAGATGTGGAGTTGCTTGATTAATGGTTAAAATAGTTAGAAGTCTACTTTAGCATCCATAATGTCACTGAGGCATAGAGGATCACCTTTACACGTCTCAAAATGGAGGGACACTCTCTGGTTTGGTGGAAAACCCATATAACCAATTGTGAAAAGAAGAAGCATCCTATTGTGAAAGCTTGGCAAGAATTTTAAGAATTACTTACAGCTAACTTATATCCTATTGGCCACAAGATTGACCAAATGATTAAATGGTAGTATTTTAGACAAGGTAGTGGTCAAAGTGTGCAGGACTATACTATAGAGTTTTGGAGGTAGACCATGTTGATAAACATGGACTTGAAGGATGAGGATATTCTGACTAAGTACTTGGGAGGACTTCACACTCACCTTCAAAGAAAATTCATCTCCACTAAGCCCAAATATCTCAATGAGGCATGTGTGAAAGCATACTACATAGATGATGAAAAGAAGCAAGGGAAACATAGTCAACAAATCAGCAGAAGAAAGAGTTTGGGAAAACAAGTAACAAGGGTAAGTGGAAAGGGAAAGGTAAACAACTTGTCACTACTTTAAATACTTGTAAAGATCCCAAGAATTTTTGAAGAACTATGATATTAATGGTCATACTAATGATATGTGTTGGAAGTTGCATCCGAAGAACCAAACCAAGGACTTGAAGAAGTCCATGACAATTGTAAGAACAGAAGGGGAGGTGGAAATCGAAGATTACTTTGATGTAGATGAAAGGCTTGTATGCACGGCCCCCAACATGGACATCTAGGAAGAGGAGATGAGTAGACTATTCTAGATCAAAATCCAGATCAAGAGAACTAAGGTCAATGCTTTGGTGGATACCGGTTCTCAATCTAACTTGATTTCTGAAGTAGTTGTAAAGAATCTTGGTCTTGAGACTTACGAGCATCCACACCCTTATCCTTTGGGTTGGGTGAAGAAGGGTGTTGAAATTCAGGTAACAAGAAGATGTAAGGTCAAGTTTGGGATAAATTCCAAGTATATTGATGTTTTGGAAGTTGACGTTATTCCACTTGATGTTTTTTATGTTGTATTCGGGAGTCCTTAATTGTATATCAGGGATGTTATATTTATGAGAAGGGAGGTACAGATGGGTCAAGGAAGGGATAAACTCAACATTTGGGAACACTAGCGTAAGACACAGGTTACTATGGTGAGTGCTAACCAAGCAAAACAACTTATTCAGGAAAATCATAATCAATTTTGTTTACTTTTGTTAAAGGATAAACAAGATGGGGTAGAAGTTTTAGAGATTTCTAACCAGAGAAAGCATGATTTGGATAGTATTATTTAGTATTTTTAGGAAGTATTTCAAGATCTCAGTGGGTTACCACCAAAACAAGAAGTAGAGCATGAGATTCAGCTATTTCCAGAGTCCCTCTACCAAACATCAGGTTATATAGGCAATCCTTGCTTGAGAGTAACCACCTCACCATGTGGTTCAAGTAAAAAAAACAACTCTAGGAACTACTAGACTAAGGATTGATACTGCCAAATTATTCTACTCTGTGAAAGAGCGCCTTTAAAATAAGCACCTCACCATGTGGTTCACCTATTGTGATGGTGCCTTTAAAAGAAGGAATGTTCTTGGAGAATGTGCATTAACTACCGCACTTTGAACAAAATGCACCATAAACATTTATGATATCCACTTCCCGCATAGATGATCTCTTGGACTAGCTTCATCATATCTAATTATTCATTGATTTTTAGTGATCTGGGAAGTCTAACTCATTTATCACCAAGTCGTAATGAAGGAGGAGGATATATGAAAGACTGAATTTTAAAATAAAACATGGTTTGTATGAATGGTTAGTACTTCCTTTTGGGTAAAGAAAGTGGAAACCTTAAAGGAAATATGGTTTGTAGAATAAATTTTTGTGGGAGTAGTACAATAAAGGATATTCATTTATATTCTCCATGATAAGGAAATCTATGTAACTAGTTCATTTGAGTTAGAAATTTAAAAATGGAAGAATTATGATTACGCCATGGTTGGGTAAAGTAAACTATTGTGCAAACTTTCACTTGACCGTAGGTAAAGGAACAATATATCTCTAAATTTGCACTAGCATGGAAAAATTATTTGTGGGTAAAGAAACTATGTCCACAGCGACCAAAAACAAAGTATTTGCAAGCATAGTCTAAATTACAGCAGGCAAGGCACTACAAATAGATGGGGTTCCTTTAGCAATTCCATCTTGTGATCAAATACAGGAAGGGTAGTACAAACTTGGTGGTAGACATGTTGTCTAGGCCACCCACACAGGAGAAGTTTTCTGTTTGGCCACTATCTCTCAGATTGAGCCCTTCACAAAGGAAGCTTACAAAGAGGCATATGCCTAGGACAAATAATTTGGGGTGACATTTCAGTAGTTGCAGTCCCAAGGGACTAAAAGGATAGGGATTGAATATTTTTATCTCAAGGATGGGCTGCTCTACCGATGGGGGAAGCTTTGCATGCCAAAAGAAGGAAGAATTCTATTGATGAAGGAAGCACATACCTCAAAAGTAGTGGGACATTTCGGTGTTGGTAAGACCCTAGCCCACTTGCAAAGGTACATGAATTGGCCCAATATGTGAGAAGAAGTATCAAAATTTATACATGGATGTAAACTTTGTTGTACTAGAAAGCCTTAGACTAGGAAGGAGGGTTTGTATATGCCTTTTCCAGTACCTACTCATCAATGGGAGGACATTTCTATGGATTTGGTAGGAGGATTACCTATGTCTAAACATGGCCATGACTATCTATATGTTATTGTTGATAGATTCAGTAAGATGTGTATTCTTATGGAATGTAAAAAGATAGTAAAAGAACATGAGGCAGTAGATATTTTCTTTGCTAATGTATGGGTGCATTTTGGTTTTCCAAAGTCTATTGTTTTTGAGAGGGATTCTAGGTTCTTGGGAAAGTTTTTGACTACTTTGTGGGACAAGATGGATACCAAGTTACAGAGGTGCACAAATTTCCATCCACAGATAGATGGAGAAAAAAGGTCGTAAATAGTACTTTGGTACAACTGATCAGAGGGTATAATAGTAAATATCCAAGGACTTGGGATGAGTCCTTAACCTACATTCAACATTCCTATAACCATGCAGTACACACATCCACTATGAAGTTACTGTTTGAAGCATGCTTAGGATATCTACCTACCAATACGCTAGACATAGGAGTTGGACAACAGGATGGGGAGGAGACACGAGACATAGAGGTGAATAGAGAAAAAAAATTCATTGAGAGGATCTGGAAAATCCATCTCAAAGTCAAAGAACAACTAGAGAAAGATCAACCCAAGTACAAAGCTAGGCAAGATCAACATAGGAGAGAACATAAGCTACATGTTGGAGATAGAGTTTGGGTTTACTTGAGTAAGGATATATTACAAGGTCAATCATGGAAACTCAAGCCACTACGATATGGGCCCTTCACCACATTGGAGCTAGGTTGGAGAAAATGCTTTTCGGCTTGACTTGCCACCATTTATGAGGATGTACTCTGTAGTAAACTGTGAGAACTTGCACCTATATGAGCCATCCATGCTATATGAAGATGAAGTACTATAGTTGCTACCTTCCATTGAGGATTGCATCTTGGACTCACGAGGTGAATTGGAGGAGGATGTAGTGCTGTAGCAGAAGGTTAGAGAGACTAGGAGAGGCCCACGGGAGTATTGGTAGATTGTACTGAAAGGGAAGAAACTAAGGCAAGCCCGGTGGTACTCAAAGGAGAAAGTGAGGGAATTATTTTCTCATCTACTCCCCCACTAAGATTTTGTGGGACCAAAATCCTCCTAAGTAGGGTAGGTGTGATCCATAGGGATCCAAAATGAATCTACTTCATCAAAACATTCAGCACGAAGAAGGAAAAATGAAAACATAGAGGTTCTATCTTTTTAGTAATAAGACCACCACTTTGAGTAGAGAGGTGGTTACAGAACCTCCGCCCACCTAAGGAGGCATCCTGGGACCTCCGAGTCTGCATTGGGTGGCGATCCTAGCTCTTTCGGATAGAAAATGAAAATATGAAACAAACAACCCAAAATTTGGATAGTTATTCGTATCTCTTCTCCTCCATGACCTTTCCCATTCTCCAGTGCATGGGAGGACATGGGAGAGGCTATAAATACATGTTTGTAGAAGAGAATAAGATCATCGAAGTATGAAAGAAAGTGAGTAAGAAGTTCTTTGTGCTGGAATTGTGTTTTGTAGAAGAAAGGAGTGTTGAGACAGAGAAAGCAAGTATTTGGGAGGAAGTGTGAGATATTATCTACTTCTCTTTCATACTTATTGTAAATTTTGTACTTTTTATTTTGAATTGGCCAGTAAAAGTGGGAAGAAAGAGTAATTTACCTTCCGACTAGTTTTTCCTCCTCTGGAGGTTTCCAGGATAAAATTTGTTGGTGTTTATGAGCCTTAAATTCTTTCCTTTCCTGCAATTGTGGATTCTAAGAATAAGCATAATTCATTCACTACCTATCTCTATCATTTTCTAATAGAAAGTAGAACAACAACGTTTGTTTGTGATTTTAGGGATGATTCCACAGTTGAAGAGTTTACAGATCAAAGATTCTTGGAGCTAGGGTGAGTCAAAAAATTTAATAAATTTTGTTTTAAAATAAAGTGAATGGTATCTCTTGTGTCAATATTATAATATGGGCTAATATTGTATAGTAAAAAAATAAAGTGGAAATATTATCTATGTGTTTTAGGTTTTTAAATTAGGATTCATATTTGTGTGTTTGATATTCGATTACAAATTCAAGTTATGGAAACCTTGTGGCCAAGGGTATGCTTAGTGTTACCTTGAAATTCAAGTGAGTTCATCCAAATTATATGAAGTACTTCCAATAAATAATTTGCATCATTTGAAATTATTTTATTAAAATTAGGTGTTTTCCTTGTTGTTAAGCATCATTTTTGTGGTCTGAAATTGTTGATTCTATAAGAATCATGCAAAAGTAAAGGTCATGAAATCTCATCTAAAATAAAAAACATTGAAGTGTAATTCAACATAAGTGGAAGTCTTATCCTTCCTTGTTACCATGTGTTTTATCCATGAGTGGCTACGTGGACACCCTGTGTACATGAAATTTCCTATTATTCTTGGACCTTAGTTGTCATTCATTGGATTCCATAGACCATTTTCCTATTTAAATACTATTTGTTGTATCTTGGTTAACCTCGTAGAGGTTATTCTAAAATTTTGTATGATTTGTTTCCCTATCTCTTTCCATGACTTCTAGGAGGAAGTTGAGTCTAAGCGGAGGGGATGTAATACCCACTCCTCTTTGACACTTATCCACTATGATCTTTATTACTATTGATTAGAGACATTGACATTATGCTTATTATATTTTGATCAATAGGTGATAGACTATATAGACATTTGGAATTATTGATATGTTGTGATTCATATTTCAGATTGTGATATGCTAGATGACACTGGTGGATAGTTCTATACATGTTTGTTTACATTGTTCTAATTTTATATTGACAAGTTATATTCATGATGCACTGCGTATTTTTTGATGTTCTAAATAATATTGTGATCTCATGGATGTTAGTAAAATGGTAGAACCATATTATTTTGATATGGTTGATATATGATAGAATTGCATAATTTTGATGATGACTATTGATTTCTATATGTGTGTTTTTATTTTATGTTATTGATCCGTCCATGAGGCCAGAGAGGTATTGTTTGATTTTTGAAGTTATTTTATCACAACAAACAAGAGGGGGATATGAGACTAATAATAGTAGAATATCGAATGGATACAACAAAGGTCACCATGGCATTTTTATGTTAGTTATGTTGTTGTGTTTTGTTAGGTTGTTAGGATGTTCCCATGGGGGGATGACCTCAAAATGTGACCATGGGCTGTGTGTGTGTTTTTCCCTTTTTCCCTTTTAATTATTTGTAGAGTATGTGATTTATTATAGTAATGTGTTTCACTTTATTATTGATAATTAATATGCTCTTATTTAAGTTGATTAATCATGTTAATTAAATTAATTTGGGATGTCACCTTTTGGGCATTAAATCGGTTAGATAGTCCTTATTGCTTTCTTGATTTTAATTAGATTTTAATTTATTTTTGTAAGTGTACTTGTCTCGATCCCTCAATCACGAAATTTGAATTTAGAGACATTTGTAGAGGCTTGTGGGACAAGTTAAGCTTGTCCCACACCTCTTAAATTCATCTACCAACTATACATATGTGGTGAGGGGTCAAAATTAGACCCTATTATATGATATCGATGGTAAAAAGGTGAAATGATTGCACTTCTTACATGAGCTTTTATTTTTTGTTCTTTGCGGTTTGAAGTGAGAGTTGTGTGTGGAAAGAAACTTGTGACTTCCTCACCCACCAATTTATTAACCCCTGTTTTGATGTTTGACTTATTGATGTGGATTTAAGGAGAAGTGATGTGGAATCCTACATGGAGTCACCTCACCCTCCTCTCTTCTTTTTCTATTTATACAAGTTATTTTAATATTTATGGGGTTACTTGATTTAGTTGTGCACTTACATTTTGGAGATTTTTGCTTGAGTTTCTTTCTTGAAGTCTTGGAGCTTGTTTGGATTTGGGCTTAAGCTTGGAAGGAGCTTAGAGTTGTGATTTTGGATCAAATATTCTTGCAATGCTAAGATAGGGACTTAAACCTTTTAATTTTATTTTATTATATGTATGTTGTATGTAAAATGAATGTTTATGTGTGTAATTTTGGGACTTAGGTAATATGGCCTTAAGGATGGTGTAGGACAAATAATATGGGGATATTTTGAGGGAGAGATAAGAGTATTGTTTTCATATTTTGGAGGGAGTTTGGGTTGGGTGTCCCACCTTTTTAAGATAAAATTTTTTTACTTATCTTTGTATAAAAATACTTGAGGGAGTGATAAGAGTATGAGGTAGTGAGAAGAGTATGAGGGATTGATAAGAGTTTGAGTGAGGGATAAGAGTTTGGTTGTTGTATGGATGAATATTTTTTGGAGGATTTTAAGGTGGACACTTAACCCATTGGGAGGCATAAGTGATTTCCCATATTTACTTTCTCCCTTGGCTTAGAGTTTTCAAGCTTTATTTTGGAAAAGTTGCATTTTATTGATATTGTTGTTTTGTGCTTATATGTGTGTGAAAATATTGTTGGCATGTGTGTTATAATGTGAAAGCATTTTTGAAAGTTGTCATTGGTTGAGTCCATTCCTTATTGCTTTATGGTTGGGGCTCGAAGGGCCAATGAGGAGGATAGCTTATTTTCTCATTGAAATATTGATTGGGTGAGAGAGCATTGTTATCATTCTCCCTTCCTTGTATTGTGATCGGAAATTGAAGAGAAGATGGAGTTCAAGTTGATGTTTTGGAGGAGTTTACATATGTTGAAGACAACAATAATTTTCAATTTATGAATTTTATCTCATTTTTCAATTGGAAATTTTGTAATCCATGCAATGAATTCTCGTAAAATTGTATTGTAAAGAGCTCTATTTGGTTGTATATTGGATTATGAAGATTTGAGAAAAGTAAGGCATGTAAAAGTTGTTTGTAAATGAATTTATGAATGTTGGAAAATGAGATATTTTTATTATTGTTGTAAAATGTTGTTTTATTTGAAATCTATAACTCATTAGAAAGATGGAAGTAATTCTAAATCTGCTTCAAATTTGTATGCAAAAATCTAGAAATTTCAACGTAGGAATCAAATTCCAGCGATTTTAGAAAATTTAATACTCCTAAAATATCTTCTAGGTTTTCCCAAAAGTTTTATGGTTTACTTATAACATAAGAATTTAAAGATCCTTTAAATCTCATAATAACCCATCTTGTAAATCTCTAGATACGTCATGATTTTGAGAGAGGGTTTTAATCTTGATATGCCTGTGTAAGAATCAATTTACAATTTTCAAAAATTTATTACTCCTAAATTATCTTCTATGTTTTCCCAAGAGTTGGACAGTTTACTTATAACATATGAATCTAGAAACCCTTTAAATCTCATAACAACCCAACATGTAAATTGAGAAAGATAAGTCACTGTCTTCACAAAGGTTTTATTCACGCGCCATGGTGAGTTTAGATTATTATGTGACATTTTTGTTTAAATTATGGGTCAAATAAGTAAATGGGTAGCATAGGTATATTGGAATTAGTTTACTTCGGGTGATCAAAAATAATAATATTTAAAAAACATAATGGTATGGGCATTCTATTTTATTATGACGTTGTCTTAAGGGTATGTTAATTGGGTTGACCTTAAATTCTCTGGGTATATTTAAATTGCCAGGAAAAGTAATCTTTTTAAATGACCAAAATTATATAATCACTTAGTCATAATATTTCTGGTAAGATTATCATTTTGGTAAAACAAAAAAATGGTTGAATTTATTATTTAACTTATTGGGATAATTTAAATAATTAAATTAAATTTAGTTACTTTTAGGTAAGTTAACGTAAAGAGTTAATTAAAATTATATGGTTTAAATTTATATAATTAATTTGACCCGTGATGGTTTTGGGAGAATGGAGTAAAACTACTTACAAAAGGGAAGCATGGAAAATAAGTGAATGACTTTTAATGACCATAATTAATGTATAAAAAAGGGGCGAGAATGGAATAATTAAATAATAAAAAAATGGTTGGAGAAGTTGTTCAACAACCTACAGTCACTACCGAGCACCTAGAACAACTACACAACAACGTTGTAGCCATTGTCTAGCACGTGTAGAAACAATACAACAACCTACATCCATTTCCTAGTGTTTGTATTAACTGTCCAGCAACCTGCATCCATTGCCCAACACTTGCGGAAAATTTTTAACAACTTGTAGTCATTGCCCAATGTCTGCGGAGGACTCCGTCAAAGAACCTGACAACCATTCCCAATGCCTACAACAACTACACAATAGCCTACAACAACTGCCCAATAGTCTTCAACATCAACTTAGTAGCCCTTAACAAAGTGTAGTGATTAGCGAGTGATATTTTAGTAAACATAATTAATGTTTTTTAAAATTTTATTAATAAATAAATAAATCATTCTCGTAATTTCCTATGTAATGTGATGTAGTTTTTGTGGGTTAACGTGTCATAATCTATAGATGGTATAAAACTTAGAAGGTTTAACTACTAACATATTAATGAAACTAACACAGATGAATGAATCTAAATAAAGGAATAAACATAGAATGAATTACAAAATAATCATCTAGGAAACTATATAGATAAATTATTCAAAATTCAACAAAATTAGATGATACAAAAATACCAAAGGAGTTTTGAGTCTCAGTGTGAGTGGGCCCTTGGTCTCCCATTGATTATAATTGTAGTTTCTCTCTCAATTCACCAAAGCAGTAATCTCTATTGATTTCAAAAGTTGATACAACATTATTATTTAATAACATATAGTTTTGTGTCTAACTTATTACACTCGATAAGGGAAAATTATATAATCCGTCGTCCTCAACTAAAACCTATGCTATATGAAAAATAGATATTTAGATAGTATAAATAGGGATTCAAAATTATCTCCACATTTCAGGATGAAGTAATGGAGATGATTAAGGAAATCTGATTAACAAAATTGATTACATGATTTATTCTAAAATGACATGTGCAGATATGAACTAGATGTATCCTCTAAGATAGCAATATTTGGTCCTTTCTACTTTGTTGTTAAATGCAAGAGAGGTCATGAAGTCCAAGGTCAACTCTACAACATCTCGGTGAACTTCTAGGCAAGCTAAGATACCTAAAGTTGAGTTTAGAATCACTCGGGAGTGAGCCAAGACAGAACACTCTAAAGCAAGTTGAGATGCTTTGAAACAAGCTAGGAGAGAACACTCTGAAGAAAGTTGTGGTATTCTGAAGCAAGATTAGGTACTCTGAAGTGAGCTTAGGTACTCTGAAGTGAGCTTATGCACGAAGCTAAGGTGAGGTACTCGAAACAAGCTCCGCTTTTAGAATTTTGTGCCCAAAAGTTTTTATGTTGGTAAAAATTTATTCTATCATTCATCTGTACACAAAACCGAGTTCTTTTTGAGGATTTTTAGATAGAATTTCATGATACAACAGAGTTACGTACTAATCCAGCAAAATGCACACAACCTCTACTTTAAATTAGTAAAAAGTTATAAAATGTGTTCAAATTCTAACAAGGGGAAAATACAAATAATAACATTATTTACTCAATTAGTGAGCTCATCACATGTGTAATCCATATGAATACAGTTAAATAAAAGAAAACTAGTTCTTTTGTTGATTAAATTATATACATTGAATCTTATATATTAAGATTCTGCTACTTTAATTATGATAACACTAATAAAACCAACCTTTTTAATCAATTTATATAAATGGGCCATTTTAAATCCATTAATATAAATAGAAAATAATGCACTCATTACAAAATTAAGCGTCTTCATTATAATCTGAGCAACCATATAGTTTTTAGATTATTTAGGCTAATTTTAGTTTTCTATCATTTTTAAGGAATAAATGCCTATTAGATAAGAATTTTTAAAAAATGATTGATCACTAATTCCATGTTATATGGATCGAGTCTCACATTAAATATGTTTTTTTGCATTATAAATGTAGGTTGGTTTCTTCTCTAGGATGCAAATAAAATAAAATGAAAAGAAATTTAATAAAAGATGTAATTTTGAAGGTTAAGTGTTACATGTAGAACACTAATTGGCTATGTAGTCATTTGATGATGACATGTTTAAAACTACATATATTTTTGATTCGAATGTTATATTTGTGAGTGTTTTCCTTGGCAGAATTAGGGTTCGATTTCAGGTCCTACTCAGGCATGTGGTACAATCACATTTTCCTTGCTAGACACTTTCAAATTCTTGAGGAGCGGTCTTAGATCTCTTTTCAGAAATTGTGTTTCAAATTGTTTTCCAACCATTTTATGGTTTTCCTTTGCCGCATATTTGTGGGTATAAGTTTGAATCTGCAAACGGGTGATATGCGGGATGGCTTGCCTTATCAATGTGGGCTCTTGATAGGGTGTAGCTTGCAAACCATTGCACAAGGGTGTCTAGGATTCGGGAAGATAGTCGAGCTGTGTCAATTTGATTATTAAATATGTCATTCATCGAATAAATTTTAAACTATTTTCTCTTTATGCAGGGTTTCGGTTACAGGAATTTCAAGCGAAAAAATACTCTTGATGGCTTCTGGTAACAGTTGGGCTAATCAATGGGGCATGCATAACGATCTCTGCTACCCATTTCCCCATGGGCAAGTCTCCATTAAATTTTCCTTTAGGAAGATTCTGGAGGAGAAACTTTGTTGGAAATGGGTAAACTCTGTCATTTTTTCCTTTTGGCCGCCATACATAGTTTTAAGGTCTAGTTTTCTTGTAAATCTATGTTTTTGCTTTGTAGATGTTGTTATTAGGCTTCTGGATCTTCCTTATTCGCTCGTGCTTCAGATCTGGTTGGAGTAATTTTATATATTGTTTTCCTTATATATTAATTGTAAAACACAAACACAACGCATATTAAAATAATAATAATCATAATAATAACTTGTATATTTCATGATTAGATTTGTCTGAAATCATCCTTGTGGAGATGAGATTTGTCTGAAAACATCCTACATTACATTCGACGGGAGGAATAACAAAAGAATTCACCATGTGAATAAGTATTACATGGTTTTATGTGTGAACGAATTGAATGTGTCTTCTTTTTTCTCCTCTTACTAAGTATATGACATGAAAATCTATTGACATCTATCTTTAGGCTGTCAGGAGGACCCCATTTGCCTTTTCCATGCATATTTACGATAGCTCATTATTGATTGTTTCATAGCATGTTTAGAGAAAAATGCCAATTATGTTAATATGATTGGAGTGTGGATTTTTTATTACCAGGAACTTTTCAGGGGTGGAATCCTTGGGAAAATTTTGATTCTAGGTACGTAAAAGAATGGTATTGGGCATTGCTAGATCGGGTTTGGTCCTGTTTGGATATATGATGGATTTGTAAATGATTGATTTCCCTCCTAACAGAGGCAAAATTGGACTTTGAATATAAGCCATTTGGGTTGATTTCCCTCCAGACGCAAACAAAGTTGATTGATTGCCATATGATCAGAGAGGTATTTGGGTAGTATGGCCCCTGTCCAAGACACAGACTTTGGGACCTCCTTAGATCTGGAGTCCCCGTTTGGAGAATTAGGGTGCCAACTATCCGAAGGTGATCTGAGAGAGATAGCTTATGAGATCTTCATTGCAGCATGTAGGCCCTTTGCTAGAAAATCCACCCTTACATACATACCTCAATCAGAGAAGGCAACAGAGAAGCTTGAGAGATCATTGTATGTTTCTCCTCCTCTGCAAAAGTCATTGACCTCGGCTACTGCAAGTAAGATGAAGAAGGGCGCCCTTGGTTTGAGATCATCCTCAAAGAAGACTCACAACATCCCTTCCAGATCCAAGAAGCCACAAACAATTGGAGAGCTCACGAGGATGCAGATGAATGCAACTGAACAGACCGATTCCCGTGTTAGGTAAGATTTGTTGAGAATTTCCGTTGGACAGGTATAGTGCAATAATCACACTCGTGTTTTGGTTCCTTTTATTTCACTAGGCAGTGCAGGTTAGATTGTGAGGATTTGTTGAAAGCTTATATACAAAAGGATCACACTAATAATAACATGATCTATGCACATAGAAAACTGAAAGACCTGATGGCTGCACATGAGTGGATTATAGGTTATTCAGTTTACTCAATGATAAGTTGCAGGTTAATGTCGATCCGTACGTCACATGATAATGTTAATTGTGAAATTGGGACATATAATGCATATATAGTCTAGATTAAGTTGGAACTTGCATTTGTATTTGTTATATTGATTGCTTAGCGATTTGGGATTCCAATTGCTCTCCTTTGGGAGATTAACATGAAAGTTGATTTTGCATTCCACGGGAATTTGGATAATGGGTTTGAACATTAATGCAAGTCATTAATTATGTAGTTCACACAATAGCGTTTATTGAGAAATTTGGACTTTTAATGCATATGGATATAACCCAATTTTATTGGGAACTTGCATTTATATTTGTTCCATTGAGTGCTTGCCAATTTAGGATCTTAATTTCATTGGAGACCACCATTGTCGCTAAAATTAAATTCTTAAATGCCATATTCATATATCTCTCTCTTGCAGATGCATCAAGTGTTCTCTTCGAAGAAACAAAAGTCCTCCAGTAGGATATACACAAGTAGATGCATCATAGGGGTAAGTGTTACGCTCATTGTAATCGGCCTGACATTTCTCAAAAACACTGCGGCAAAGTATTTAACAAACCCTAATCTAAGTTTTGATTGCGGGTGGTCAAAATAGTGTTAAAATAATCTTGTTATTCCTTACAATTATCTTTATTGATCTAATCTTTTATATAAAACCTTTTATTTTGTATATTATTTAACTAAGTGTGTTGATGGTTAAGAAAATTATTTAGATTGATTTAACTTCTCGCCGTCTAAAGCTACATCAGGCCAGAGATGAGAAGGTTTTTAGATCCACAATGCATCATCAATATAAGTTAGTTTTTGTGTTCATCTATCGATCATCAAGGTGTAGTCAACAAGGTTACATTCGCATCGTTGTCATCTTAGAAATCATTCACAGAAGCCAAGAAATCATAGGCATTCATCTGTGATCAGTTGTTGGAAGGTTTTAATTATTGAAACATGGCCATCCATATATTCCCTCCAACTACTTGACATTACAACTAGATACATAGTTTTTATAAACTTATGCAACGAATAGTCATTGAGGACAAGTTCCAAAGTTAGAACATATTGAATTTTCCCTTTTTTATTTTCCCCTTTAAACACCACTGACTCTTCTGTAATTACTGCACTACTCCAATCATCAACCTAATAGTTGGACAAAAACACCAATCTTTATTTTGCATGGTATTAATACTTGAACATTCTAAGTGTGCTCCGTGTCTTCCTGCCATTGATGTGTCCCATGAAACATGCATTCAACTTCCCCTTACATTTACATTATTTCTAGCTACCACATAAAGTCAATTCCGAAACATGGGTTTTCTCCTTCTTGAGATTTACAAACATGTCATGCTCTTTATAGATGGTATTTTTTTACATTGGCTCTTTGATTACTCTTTCCTTTCACACGCATTGTTCCACCCTCAAATGCCATTTTCTACACCATTTTTCTTATTTCATTTTTCAATTTCATCTAATTTCACTTCCTCACTCTATCTCTTTTGGCGTTCACATCGTACACTTCACGTATGATTGCTAGTTATTTATTTTTTGGATCGAAGCTCCAAAATAAAAATTTGTGCTCAATCCTTATGACTATTATTAATAAAAGGAAAATGATTCTTCTCTCGATTAAACGTGGGAATGAATTTATATTACTTAGATGGGCTTCTCGAAAATAATTGATGAATTAACTACGATTACGAAGAGGAAGTAATAAAGCTGTTCCAATTCAACCTGTAACATGAATTTGCGGTTTGGTCGGCGGTCATATTTCAACACGTCATGTTTAGTCCACATGGTTTTTATAAATTATAAAATTGCACCCATTGAGATTGTAGCGAAGCCATTGAAAAGGCTAATGTGAAGTGAAAGAAAGCAAATGGAGGCGTTAATCACAAAATTATGTTTGAAGTGTAGATTTTTCACTTGAGAGCTCGACAAATCGAAGGTAATAAAATGATAAGTTTGTTTGAATTTAATAGATTTAATGTTTGTGACCTTGAATATGAAATTGTTGCTGAGATGGAAAAAAAAGGAATGGGATTTACGAAAAATAATAATTATGATTAATAAGGAGTTTACAATTGTAATTGTTGAAATAGCTCATGTTCACCTGAGGGAGTGTGATATTGAAAAACTCTTTTATATTGTCAAGTAGAAAAAAAAAGAAGACCAACCCAATCAGTTTGTATTTACCATCTTCCTACTAACTTATACCAAAATGGGAACTTTGGAACAAGGTATGGATATTATTAAAGAATAATTGAATATAATTTTTGTTAGATATCATAACTATGACTTCTCTTAAATACATGTATGAAAAAACATGTAATCATACAAACCATGTAAGTTGTGTTTCTATTT
Source organism: Taxus wallichiana var. yunnanensis (assembly GCA_018340775.1). Classification (NCBI taxonomy): domain Eukaryota; kingdom Viridiplantae; phylum Streptophyta; class Pinopsida; order Cupressales; family Taxaceae; genus Taxus; species Taxus wallichiana. The sequence continues at coordinate 972,706,670 of CM031239.1, forward strand.
TATTTCCTTGTAACGATGCACACATTATGGATAGGGGTTATAGATACTTCAATTGCATATCTTGAATTATTTCTGTTTTATGTCAAATGCTATATTTTGTAAACGGTAGGTCGTGGCACCAAATCTACTACGCCAAAATGTCTGGGTGGCTAGGTGACACTAGAGGAGGTGTATTTTCGGTGTGCGAAAACATCGTTGCTTCTAGGCTACTTCATTCGGGCATAGTCCCTTAAGAGCCCCGAGACAAAAAAACCGTTCAACTTCGACAGGTGATTACTTAGACTCTGTGGCACCTAGAGATGTCTCATCAGATCCTACTGACTTGGCATAGGGACCATCTCTGATAGTATGTCTTAGTGTTTTCCATCTCCAATTGGTACTCTCATTTTGTCGTATTGTTTGAAAGCGCATAAAATAGTGTAGTTTGAGACAGTGCAAGGCTCTCAAATGCTATATTTTGTAAACGGTGAGCCATGGCACCGAACTGACTATGCCAACACATCCGTGTGGCCGGTGAATGCTAGAGGAGGCATCATTTTGGTGTGTGACAATGTCATTTATTCTGGTCTACTTCGTTTGGGCGTAGACCCTTAAGAGCCACTGAGACCGGAAAATCGTTCAACTTTGATGGGTGACTAATTAGACTCGTGGCACTTAGAGATGTCTTTTAGATCCTAAACCTCGGCATAGGGACCCTATAAAACATAATTTCTCAATTTTTTCCATCTCTAATCATTGCTTTCAACGCCCTATGGTTTGTAGACACGTAAAATAGTGTAGTTTGAGCACATGTAAAAGGTGTCAAATGCTATATTTTACAAAGCGGTGTGTCATGGAACCAAACTAAGCTGTGCGATCATGTCCGTATGGCGGTGAATGCTAGAGGAGGTTCCTTTTTCGTGCGCAACAACGTCGTTGCTTACGCACTATTTCGTTCGAGCATAGTCCCTTAAGAGCCACGAGACCAAAACACCGTTCGGCTTCGACATGTGACTACTAAGACTCTATGGAACCTAGAGACATCTCGTAAGATTCTACACCTTGGCATAGGGACCCTATACAATATCATGTCTTGGTTTAATCCATCTCCAATCGGTGCTCTCACCATCCTATCTTTTTGCATGAACGCTCGAAATAGTGTAGTTCGAGCGTATAAATTTGTCAAACACTATATTTTACAAATGGTGGGTCATGGTACCGAACTAAGCTGTGAAAATGTGTAGGGATGGTCAGTAAACACTTGGGAGGTGTCCTTTCAGTTCTCTAAGCTCCCGGTGCTTACGGGCTACCTCCTCATAGCAAGAACCCCCTCCACGGTACATAAATCATTGTTAATTATTGTTTTCTTGTAAAAAAGAAAGCTTCTCTTAAATTTGAGAATATAAAATTCTCTACTAATAGTGCCAACCACATGAAGGTGGAAGCTTTTACGGAAACACTAACTGCGCATAAAATTGTTAGTCGAAAAGAAATTTAAGTTTCAAATCAAAACCATCTTGGATATATAAAAAATACACAATTTTAATAAAATACATGAAATTGAATGTAGAACTAAAAAATTTAAACAATTCAAAGAAAAATTATATATCAGATGAGCTCAGGTAAATTCATTCCAATGTTCACCATCAGGATGTGAAAGTGTCCAAGTTTTTGCACCACTAACCTGCATAAAAGTGTTAGTCAAAGAAATTTAAGTTTCAAATCAAAACCATACTAGATATATACAAAATACACAAATTTAATAAAATATATGAACTTGAATCTAGAACTAACAAATTTAAACAATTCAAAGAAAAAAATTATATATCATACGAGCTCAGGTAAATTCATTCCAATGTTCACCATCAGGATGTGAAAGTGTCCAAGCTTTTCTGGCACCACTAACCTGCATAAAAATGAACTAGTCAAAGAAATTTAAGTTGAATCAAAACCATGTATACTAGATATATACAAAATACACAAATTTAAACACTTATTATACAAAATACTAGATATATACAAAATACACAAATTATATGGTTGAAAAATTTAAACACTTCAAAGAAATTATATATACTAGACGTGAGCATGTAAATTCATTCCAATGAACCATCAGGATCAGATCTACTCTGAATAGCGGACATGATTGCTTCATGATCTGACTCTTGAACCTTCCAAAGATTCTTCTTAGTAGACCTTCCTCGATATCTATATAAGCGAGTATTTTCGTGTGTGTCTCAAAGTCTTCAAACACCCAAACAGAGGAATTTTTAATGGATACCATCGAAGCCAAGTTCCAGTAAATACCACTAACCTGTAGGAGTCTTGAATATATTCACCATGTATAACAAGAGAAGTCAAATTCTTTCTTTTCTCTATCAACGACATAAAAGCAGTTTGTTCCTTCTTCATTGTCTTTTGTCATAATAGCTTGTAAACACATGTCCTACAAAAAAACAAAGGTTTCAACTCAAATTTAAATTACATATTAAAATTTCAATGGACATAACTCAATACAAAAATTGTAAATTACCATTTAGCTTGTCACACAAAAATCAAAAATTCATTAAAGTCCTTGGATGTTACAACTTCATCGTTAGAAACAAGTCGTAATGCCTGTGGAGGTTGATAACTAGGAAGTGGAGTTAGAGGCCTACAAATCCATCCATCCAGCCATTCTTATGAATCACACTCAGTAGTGACAAATTCAATACAAGATGAACAAAAGCATGTCAAATTTCTTTTCCATGTGGCCCACGAAATAGAATCTGAGCTACAAAATGAGTGCATATCATTGGACCTTGTGAGTGTCATACTGATCCTCGTAGTTAGCAATTTGTTGTTCCTCTATCAACCAAAAATATCTACGAACAATGAAATTTTCTTGAGAACCTCGAGCCATGTTGTCAATACACCATTCCACTATGCTCTTTACATCTTTCAATTTAACACCACCTTTTTACTTCAACTCTTCTCTTATAAGATCTCTTTTCACACATGCCCCTGCACCGTCATTCTCTCCTTTTCCATGTCGGCCTCGGTGAATATCCAAATATGTTGCACACCCATCTTGACGTGCATCCTTTTCATCGATAAAACATTTGTGAATTATTAAACTAAGACGTGCATTTATCTTAACATATATAATGTTGTTTGAAGCAAATGTCCCCATTAGACAAGTTTCCATAGAATAGCTGGAAACACCCTTACACAAATTGAGTAGAATGAGTATGATCATCATTTCTTTATAAAGCTGGTACTCTCTTAAAAAAATTTGATCATTCTTTGTACTATCGGAGAATGTATAAATGGTATATGCATAAAAATGACAACTTTTACGAGTTTTAATATTGTGATTGAACCTCCATTTGTGGTTGCAATGTGTAATTCTTGGCAAAATTGACCGCGACACAATAGTACCCAATCGGAAATGTGTCCTTGCATATCTTGAATTTTCATCTAACCATTGAACTCTATGTGACGCATAACATACTCATAAACAATTTCATCCTTAAATTTTCTCATAAATTGAAAAACAGGCATATGTTTTGTAACTAGCTCACATTGTTTAGACTCCTTTCCATCTTTCAACCGGTATGATCTTGATTTATATTTATCAAACTCAACTAAATTATGTTTTATTTTACCTTGATTTTCTCATGGATCTGACTTTCCAATTTAGGTAATCCACCCCATGTACCACAACTTCCATCTAAATAATCGACTATAAAAATGTCCAACTTCTCTTTCATAAAATATCATAGGTATGAAATCCCTAGAAAATATTGGTGGAAATTGAACACCACATTCGCTAACATAGTTTTAGAATGAAAATTAGACGAATACGTAAAAATTTAGCATAATGCATCAAAAATTCAACATGTTGCCTAGAACAAAAAGTGTGCGAACGTGGTTGATATTCACATAGAATGGTTTCAACATTTAAAAAAAAACATTTACTAATTTTAATTTCTAGATGCTCTTGTTCAAACTTACGAAAAATTGAGTTTGAGTCATATCTAAGAAATGCTTTGGATGTGGTTCATGATTAGTAGAACCAACTCTCCATTTACAACATCTCTTGTATTAGGTGAAATTATAGTGTTGTAGTGCCCACTTCCCTTTGACACCTTTTTTATACTAATCATGACACTTGATTATATTATGGACATGATTATGGAATTTATTATAGTTGTTAGCATTAGGTTAATACGGTTGTTTGTTAATGGAAAATTATATAGTTATAATTGTTCCTCGCTTCCTCTCTCGATCCGCAACCTATATATGGATTTTCTCTCTTGTTTTACAAAGTCATTGATTAAATATTCATCTCTGCCATCATTGGTATCGAGATAAAATATAAGATCCGAGCAACCTATTTGGGAAGAGTTCCTGCAAAGTGTTTTAGTTTGGCATGAGGAGACTAAAGCAGCTTGTGCGTTGGAATTCTTGAGACTTGCTTTAGCGAGTAGAAACCCCCTCAGATCCTTTGAAGACGTGATTGTGCATAGAAACTACAGCTACCAGTTTTCTTTTCTTGTTCAAGCGTGAAATCCATCTTCAGTGACATGATATGTCTGCAATCTAGAGGAACACTAGAGCTGTATTCTGACATTGGCGTGTGCATAAGAAATATATGCTAAATCAAGTGACCTGCATGGAGGTGTGCGGTGAAATTGTTTGAATTTTTGCTTTTTCTAAAAGTTCAGCCTTGCCTTTACGTTTGAAATAGTGGTATAGACCTGTTGTTGTTAGCAAGGAGAAGTGAACAACATTGAAATTACATCAACCAACCTTTCATTAGAGCCGTTGTTTTTTTCTGGACATGGCCATTATTTAAGCCAACACCAGCAAAGCCTAAAAATAACAAAACCATGTGCGCGTATGTTGCAAATTTCAGATGTAGAAAGCACGTGAGCAATGCACCAAATTTTTGGGCATTGAGCGACAATGAAGACACCACTGGACTATTCTTTTCTTTGGTCAATGAGCTCTGCAACACTGGGAATATTCTCTTTGACGAGATTGTGCGCCGAGGACTATTGGAGTATTTTTGGTTCACCGTTTGATGTCAAGCACGATGGATTCATGCGAGAACTTGAATGTGAATATGATACGAGATGATGAACACAAAGTAGAACACCCATAGGAGCATCCGCATCTCACTGCATGAGCTTATAGAGCCCATCTTCATGATAGGTTCCTTCAGTAAGCATTGTAACCATTTTTGAAAATAAATAAAATACAATTTTTGAGTTTTTGAAAATGTCTGCACCTTGCATTTTGTTATCGGATGCCTAGTTGCTAAAAGGGAAAATTTTCACCGCATAGAAAACCAAGATGCGACGATTCTTTAGTTTGAAGATATTTGGGGGATCGTTTCTGGAAAAGATGCCCCTACCACGATGTTGATCTGTTGGCAAAGTATGAAAAGGCTGATGAAAAGCACTAATGCTTATCACCTGAGCCTTTCTCGATGAGTTTCAACCTTACATTCAAGAAGTAACCACTTCCTCTATGGCATGGGCCACGTTGTGTACCATCTATGAAGCCAAGAATATGACGAAGAAGTTACATCTTCGGACAAAGATTCACACATTGAGTATGCATGATGGAAAATCAATAAAAGCATTCTTGCGAGTGTGTGGCCAAGTTATTTGTATAATGTTTTACTCTTGGTGAACCGGTGGATGATAAGTTGTTAGTCCTGCTCACCTTGCAAGCTCTTCCTTCCCGATTTGAGACTTGATTACCATGTTGACCATTACTCAACGGGAGGTGAGTTTTTCTACACTGGTGAATTATCTCCAACAGGAAGAAGCCATTTAGAATGTTCAAGAAGCCTTCGAAGACAAGGCTCTCATCACGAGGCAAAAGCAAAAGCCTCAGAAAGGGTAGTGAGCCCCAGAATCAGAAACAACATCCATAGCAGAAACCTTCTCAATAGCCACCACAACGGCCACCCCAGAAGCAACAGAACAACAAGGTGGATTGATGGTGCCACATTTTATCCACATTTACGCACATGACTGCTAACTATTATTACAACGGTTGTAAGTATGGTAACTCTGGTGAAGAGAGCACTTATGGCTAAGGATATTCCAAGTAATTCTGATGGCATGCTTGTAATCAGAGGCAGAAGGGTCATATTGCTACTCAGTAGGATGCCACCTCCGATGAAGAGGTTCCAGATATAACTCATCCAAACATTGTCCTAGTCTCGTAAACTTTGCAGCCATCAGAGAGTGTCGGTTGATTGATTCGGGCACCAAAAACATATGATTTGGAAATAAGAAGTTGTTCCATACCCGAGTGACCAGCCCTTTGGAGATCAGATCACCATCACAAATAATCGGGAGTATATTGTGGCGGGGATTGGTGATGTCAACATTCCTCTTGGGAAATGAAGATGTACATTAACGAAGGTGCTATATGTTCCAGGTTTGACCTCAAATCTCTTGTCGTGAGTCAACTTCTTAATCATCAAATGCGGGTTGAATTCTTTGTTGAGAAAGTGGTCAAGCCTGTATCATTTCCTAGGGAGACTAAAGTACTTGCTCTAGCATTTATGAAGGGTCATCTATTTTCATTGGATGTGGTCACTTCATTGAACATTGCTCTCTTTGCTTCAACGGTGGAGTCTACTACGCTATGGAACTTTCAATATGGGGATCTTTTTGCCGGGGCTCTACATCACTCAGTCTTAAGGAAATGGTAAGAGGGCTTCCTCCACTCTCCCATTCCTTACCTGTTTGCTCGGGATGTCTTGTGGGTAAACAACACAGAGGTCCATTCAAATAGAACTCTTATCATTCTATGGAGCATCTTTAGGTTATACATACCAATCTGTATGGACCTGCACTAGCTTCCAAGGTTTTGAATACTTCCAGCTCATCATTGATGATTACTCATGGAAAATGTGGGTATATTTTCTCCGGAAGAAGAGTGAGGCATTTGCCAATTTCCAAACCTTTTACCAGAAGCCACCAGGCAGTCTGGGAAGCCTCTTCTTCTCCTCTGCTTAGATCGAGGGGGGGAATTTGTATCAAAGAAGTTCTTAGCATACCTGAAGCAACATGGCATTCAGCAACATCTGACTGCACCCTACACTCCCCAACAGAATGGGATTTTCGAGTGACACAATAGGAATGTCATGGAGATGGCTCGTTGTATGCTCTCCACCACCAAGTTGGAGGATCAGTTTTGGGTAGAAGCAGTCCAGACAACAAAGTGTATCTACTCAATCGGGCACCCATGAAGATCTTGCAGAATAGGACATCGGAAGAGGTATGGACTAGTTTTAAACCTTTTATCCGTAATTTGAAGTTTTTGGTTGTACTACATATATGCATGTTCCAGATGAGAAAAGGAAGAAGATCAATCCAAAGACACTGCCATGTCTTTTCTTGGGGTATACTACTACCTCAAAGGCATATCGTCTCATGGATCTTGAGACGAAGAAGATCTATGAGAGTCAAGATGTGGTGTGTGATGAGTCATCCTTTGACTCCCTACTACACAATGGAGATCCAGTACCGACCTTGTCACATAGATTACTCACACATCTAGATGATGGGTAAGATGATTCTTCTCAAAGAGAAGAAGATCTGAGTGGAGACTTGTTCGTTGATCTAGGAACACTGGAAAACACATCTTGACATTAGCAAAGAATAACACCAATGTAAAGCAGGTCCGAGAATACTATTCGGGATGCACATGTGAACTCACTTCCGATACTTCTATGGGAGTCGAACACAAAGTCAAGCCAAACATGAGGTAAATTTTGCACTCATGAGTTCGATTGTTGATAGTCTTGAACCTAACACATTCATGAGGCATTAGACCAACCACAGTGGAAATAGGCTATGGATGTTGATTATGATTCCCTACTTTAGAATCAGACATGGGAACTTGTCGATCTGCCTCCAGGTAAGAAATCCATTGGCTGCAAATGGATTTTTAAAACAAAATATAAGGTAGATGGTTCAATCGACAAACACAAAGCATGACTTGTTGTAAAGGGTTATGCTCAACAAGAAGGAATTGACTATGACGAGACCTTTGCACCCACTACGAAGATCAAAACCATCAAAGTTGTCGTGTACCTTTGGCGGTGCAAAATGGATGGAAACTTTAGTAGATGGATGTCAAGAGTGCTTTTCTGAATGATGATCTCAAAGAAGAAGTATACATGGCCCAACCTGAAGGGTTTGTAGATGAACATCAACCACACAAGGTATGTCGTCTGATAAAGTCACTTTATGGACTCAAACAAGCACCTAGGGCATGGTATATAAAAATTGATGATCACCTATTATAGAATGGATTCATTCATATCCCCTTAGATACAAATTTGTATATCAAGAAGGTAGGAACAAAGATTGTTATTCTAGTTTTGTATGTAGATGATCTTGTGATGATAGAAAGTTCTGACAATATTATGGATGATGTAAAGAATGATCTAAAGAAATCCTTTGACATGACTGATTTAGGGCTACTTCACTACTATCTCGGCTTAGAGATATGGAAAAAGAAGAATCATATATTCGTCTCCCGGATGAAATATGCCAAGACTCTCTGGAAAAGTATGGAATGTCAAATTGTAAACCAATGTCCACACCTCTAGAAAAAGATTTGTAATTATCTTGATTCCGAGATTTAGCACGGGTAGATGGCACTCACTACGGGTAGCTTATGGGGAGTCTCATTTACTTGACTTATACTAGGCTAGATCTTTGCTTTGCGGTGATCTATCTCACTGCATTTATGCAAGAGCCGAAGAAATGTCATTTGATAGCAGCAAAACATGTGTTGAGATATGTCCAGAAGGCTGATTGACTTTGGTATGGAGTATCGAGAAGAACACTAAATTTTTCTTACGGGAATATATAGACTCACTAAATTTTTCTTACAGGAATATATAGACTCGAGACTATGCGGGATCCATTGATGATAGAAAATCCACTTCAAGGATGTTTTTCATCTTAGATCTAGGCCTATCTCGTGGATTAGCAACAAGCAAATTGTTGTTTCTCTCTCATCCACCGAGGCTGAATACCACACCACATGAGGAGCGTGTGTGCAAAGAAATTTGGTTACGTCGCATTCTTTCGGATATAGGGATTCTGAAGAGAAACCTCCCATCATTGATCGTGACAATGAAGGTGTGTTGAATATTCGAAGAATCCTATTTTTCATGAACGAACAAAGCATATTGAGGTTAAATGTCATTACATTCATGAAAAGGTCTTGAACCTCCAAATTTAGCTCCATTACTTCCCTACTAATTTTTAGGTTGCAGATATTCTCGCCAATCCTCTCAAAGCGGGGTGAAGTTTCATTTGTTTAGGGGGTACATATGTAAAAACAATGTATTAAGCGGGGGAATGTTAGCATTAGGTTAATACAATTTTTGTAAATGGACATTTATACGATTATAAATGTTCCTCTCTTCCTCTCTACGATCTCGTAGCCTATATATGGCTTTTCTCCTTGTTTTACAAAGGCATTGAATAAAATTTCTATCTCTGCCATCAATAGTATGATGTTAGATGTTAGATCATGGATTATTGTTGACTTGATTCAGTTATGATGCATGATGATTATTAGAGACATTTTATATGTTGATGATAATATACTGTTTGACATGGTTATATTATGGATGTTGTTTGGACTTGTGATATTTGGATATTGTGAGTAGACCTAGAAATGGAAATTATTGGATGATGATATAGTTGTTGATAAAACTATAAATGATATTGATAGATTGCGTTGATGTTGTTGTGATTCATATATCTAGATGATTTTGGGAATTATATTTACATTATTTTGGATGTTCTGATATGGCCATGAGGCCGAAGGAGGTATTTGTGTTTTGCAGGTTAAAATATCACAACAAACACCGGGGACTAGACACCAACCACATTACTATTCTAGATGAATTCAATAAGGTCACCATGGCAACTTGTATTGTTTGTATGTGGTTTTTTACATTAAGGGTTCCCTTGGAAGGAACCACTCGTAAATGTGACCAAGGGGTTATGTGTATTTATTTATTTGACCCTTTTGTTTAATGTTGCATGTGCTTATTTTGTGATGCCTTTTCCCTTTCTTTATTTATTAAATGTTGTTTTAATATGGTGGGTAAACATGTTGTTAATATTAATTAAATAAAAGAGCTCATAAGAAAGTAATTAATACAGTTGTTGGCCTTGATTTTAATTGTTGTAAGAGATGTGTAAGTTAATTTTTGAGTGTGAAACACTTCATCTTCTTGGAAATTCGAATTTGTCCTTGAAGGCTGATTTTGGAGGCTTGTGGGACAAGTTAAACTTGTCCCATACCTCTTAAATTCATTTACCAACCATACCTATTATTGGAGAGTTGAAATTTAGACTTTTATAATGCTTTTTGAGAAGGAAAATTGTAATATTTGATTGCACTTTTCTTACATGATTTAATTTCAGTCCTTTGTGGTGTGGGTTGGATTTAAGTGTGTAAGTAAACTGTCATTTTATTCACCCACCTATTTATTATGCATTGGAGAATGAAGTTGAATTTTGGGGTTGGGGTTGAGGATTTGTGATGTGGCATCCTACATGGATCCCTCTCATCCTCTTCCCTACCCTCTTCTATAAAATTTGAATTCCTTTCCTTGTTTTGGGTTGCTTTAGTTTGGAGACTTCATTCTTGGGTGAATTCTTTTTCTGTTTTGGAGCTTTTGCTTTGAAGAAGTTTGAAGATTGTTGCATGCTTGTGCTTGGATAATTTGGATTGCTTGTATTGGGATAAATCTTGCTATTTTGGAATGTGGAGCAACTCCATTATGGTGAGGTAGGAGCTTGGCTCTTGAAATGTTTTTTCTTTTGTTTTTGGTTTTTATGAAAATGTTAATGTGTGAATGTTTTGGCATTTTTTTTTGGCTATTGGGTATATGGCCTAGAAATGGTGTAGGAGAAGACTATGGGGTTTATTTTGTGGGAGGCACAAGTGTGTTTTAGGGAAGTATAAGGGAGGAGGAAGTTGGGAGTTGGGTTGCACCTTACAAAGAAATAGTTTACATTTCTTTACTCGTTATGGGGTGCCATAAGAGGTTGGGGAGGCATAAGGAATTGTGAGGAATAAGGGGTACTTGGGGAGGCATAAGGGATGTCGAGGATTTGATAAACTATATTTTGGTAGTTTGTAATTCAGGTGGTGATACTCTTTTCTCCTTTTGTAAAAGCATCCCCCATAGTTCCTTACTCCTTTGGCTTGTTGATGAAGCCTCGGTAAAGTTTTTCATGATTTAATGTAGTTGTAAACTACATTATGTTTTGGACTGTGTTTTTATTGTGAAAATGCTTCTTGTGTGTTTGTGGAAGCCTGTTGTTGCCATGAGTTGGATCACATCTTTTATTGCATTGTGGTTGGGGCTCGGGGCCAATGAAGAAGGATGGATTCTCCTCTTCATTGGGTGGAGAGCGTTTCCTTTCCCCTACTCTTGTTGTGATAATAATTTTGGAAGAATGAGAAATATGCATGTTGTTGTTCGGAGTTGAGAAGAAAACAATTTGACAATCCCTTTGAAGTGAAATCTTATTGTAGCCCTTTCCCACTTTGAAGTGGATGATATTTATATTGTTTTAATTAAAAGATACTTTGTATTGACAATGAAATTTGAAATTCAAAATGTAAAATAATTATACTTTGTATTTTGTTTTTGGAAAGAATGTGAAAGAATAGTACATATTTTGTATGATGTATTTTGAAATCAAATGGAAAGGAAGTTGTAAGAGTTTCATTTGAATTAATGGAAGTGTTTTTCTTGTTCATATGATATGATTTCCATTGGAAATATGTGTTTAACATGCACTATGAAATCCTGTTTGGAAAGTGGAAAAGTGAAACACATGAGGAGAAAATGTATTATTTTTCCTTGTTTATAATATGATTTTGGAAATAATAGAAACTAAATTCTTGTTTTAATGTTTGATTGAAATAAATAAAACTATTTATGACCAGCATGAAATGAATTCAATGTTTTATTTCACGGTAAAAGAGATAGTTAATTTTGTTACGTAAATGTACACACCTCTTTCATTTCACCGCATACTTTGTAAAATTCCTTTATCAAATGTTCAAATAACCACGGAAATAGATAAGAGGAGATGAAATAATCAATTAGAGGGTCAATGCATGGTGCTGAGTCCCACTTTTTTTCATCAAAACACGAGGAGTGAGTTTTGGTGGTAAACAAATATGGTGCACGCGAACACTCCCTTCACTTGAATGTGGTTCGTGCGAATTGACACGTCAACTATTTTTTTATCACGTATAGTGTTGAATATGGTTCGCGTGAAAGGGGTGTTCACACGAAGCGTGTTTGCACGAACACCCATATTTATATAGTGGAGGAACTACAGAGGAATCACTTTCCTCCTCCCCACCTCCTTCGTGAAAAGTTTACAACAGACTGCACCGAGCCCACAACCAAAAGACCAGAGCCCACCAAACCCACCAAAAGCTGTTGAAGGATCCGAATGAGGAGACCGAGACCGAGACCACAAGTGAAGACCATACCAAGCCCACAAGCACTCACCATGCCCAACGAGCCCACTAGCATGGCCAATGAGGAGTGAGGAGGCCATTGACGAGCACCAGGTATGCATTTAGTTTTTTTTGGTGAAAATGGAGGATCCTAGAAATTTGAAAAAATAAATGAAACCCTAGTTTTTTATTTGCAAAACCCTAGCAAATTGTAGACATTTTTGTGTAATCATTTTTAAGAGAGCTCTGTTCACGTTTTTTCATTGATCTACCTCTACATTGGCACATTTGCTCGTTTTTGCAATTTGATCTACATGAGGTTTTAGTTAATTTTTGAAATCCAAAAAAGAGTTTTATACAATTACATATTGCTATCTAATTTTTCATTAAAAACACTTGTTAAAAGCAAGTAAAAACTCCATAGAAACAATCAATCAAACCCACACAAAGGTTTCATTTCCCCTAGTCAATAAATGGTGTAATATATATATGCCTCTAATTTTCATTATTTTTTAATTTTTAGATTCTTATGACATGTTCCAAGAAAATTTAATCCGAATAAAACTTCAATAATTTATTTTCTTTATAAATTTTCTCCCTAGAAATTAATCAAGAAATTAAAATAACTTCACCAAAAAAATTCAAGAAAATTCTTCACAACTTCATGTAAATCTTTGTAGCTTCACGTCTCTTCTATTTTTCTCCTTCCTCATGGATCATGAGAAACCATTGGGTTGTGATACCATTGGTACTAATATTTGCACAACTAATATGGAAGAAATGTATTAAATCAAGAATATATTACAACTTTAATAAATACTCCATTACATTTAATTTCCTTCATACTCAAGCTTAAATAATCTTATGAAAGAGTGTTTTGTATATATAAGTAAGTTAGAAAATAAAACAAACAAAAACACAATGTAAACTTAGGATCACATGTTCCAACACATGTACTATGATGTTTTTATTGATCAATACATGACCTACACTTAAGAATCCCCTTGATGGGATTATAGGTCATCTTTTCCAACCTATCTTCATATGGTAGCTTAGATACATTTGAAGTGAAATAATTAAAAATTATTTTAGGATCTAATATCCCTTATGACATTACTAATATCAGTAGTCCTTACTATTTCACAGTAGTCATCCATTCATCTTGATAACTGAGGAATTCAATGAGAGTAGTAAAATGGAAGGGAAATGTTGTAATTCTTGAGAACTCCATTTGAATTTATGGAGTTCATAATTTGATAGAAATCTCTCTTACAATGATACTAGATAGACAACTAGTAATTCTAGGCATGACTCAATGAACACTAATTTCATATATAGTATATTTAATATCTACTTTTCAATCCATTCCATAATAATTACCTACATTTGGTATAATAGCCTTTATTCAATAATTTTTAAAATCATGGTTTGAGTGAATTTTAGTTCCATCAATATTACCATCTTTAAGAAAGCCAACTTTGAGTATGAGAGAAATTGATTGAAGAGTATTATTGTTTTATTGTATTGTGAATAAAACCCATCCATGAAAGAAGGAATCTTATGCCTAACATTGAAATTAAAAATCATATTAGTATAGGGAAAGATGATGTCATCAATGGGGCATACTTTATTAATATCTCAAAAATTTGTATATATCTTAATGCCCCTAGTTGACTTACCGATTGGGACAATGTGGGAAATCTATCAAAGTTATCGATAGGTTTAACAAAATCATAATTGAAATAAAAATTTGGATTTCTTATTAGGAAACTTTAGGATGTATCTTTTTACTTTGCATGTTTGACATCACGATTCACAACAATATTATGCACCATGATAAAAGTAGGCATATTAAACATATATGCACATAACCACGTAACAATATCTTGATATTTTATTAATAACCCAATATAAACTTTTTTCTCTATGAGAGTCGATGAGACACCTAACTCAACATTTTGGATGCCTCACCAATGCCAATTTTAATATCATATTTCATTTAATAATATTGATACATTCCCCACAAGGAATCCAAAAGGTCCAATATAATCTCTTCATCACTATACAACGACTCACTTTCCCCAAATAAGCATGATATCTCTCAATGTAAAAGGGAATTTATTCTTATGATGATATGTAGGTGAATCCACATTAGTTCCAAAATATTTTTTATGGTTTCATTATTGCAAAGAGTGTCAAAATATACTCTCTCATATGGCAAATCAAAATGGTTTAACTTAAGACAACCAAGTACAATTTGTAATTTTTCTTTTGATAATTAATTCCTCCTTCAAAGCCCAACTCCCCTATTTAACATGTTTGGAATGTTCTCGTGTGCACTGAAGAACCTCATGAGTCATTTGATTGGAATAATCATCATGTTTCGGTTGTTACTAACCTTTTTCCCGTATGGGTGAAATATCCGTATATATATAACCCTAGCAATTTTACATCCACAACTATACATAAAGTTGTGGTTTCCATCACTTTGCATAAAGCATCGATTTGTCGACCAACCTAGATTTTCCTTTTTATCGAGTCCTTGACCTTGTAGCATCTCTTTTTAATGTTTGGATGATAATCCCTATAAATAACTTCCATGTAACCTATCAATATTTAAACCCCAATGAGCTTAAACCTCTATTTTTATTTGTACTAGCATGTGGGTTTGACACAATACTTCTTAATTAAATCAAAGTATGGGTTATAAAATCATCTCTTAATGTGTCCACATAATGTTATGCACCCCATCATTAAACTCCTTTGTCTTTACTACACATACGGGGGAAATTAACATTTCCTATCTTCCCAATTTTCTATAGGAGTTTTCCATTTCATTGTTTTAAATAAGGGATCATGTGAGCTACTCATTTCGATTGTTATCATGTTTATATTCCATTTAATTTTTAACTTTTGATAAGATTTTTGGTTGTGTCCAATTGTAGGCATCATGTCAAATAACATTCTTCTAAACTTTTTTGTGTCCTTAATTTTAAGAGGTTGTGGGTGGAGGTTGTATATCTTAAATGTGGTTACTAGCTACTTTACAATGATATTAAGTTTTATATAGACATTTGAAATCATAAATTAGTACCAAAAAACTCTAAATGAAAACATTTAAATAAAGTCACGAACTTTTATTATAAATATTTATAATGGTGGAAACAATCTTTGTACAAAGTATATCAACATTGATAGAAGCTACAAACCAACTTAGCCTCAAGGACATAAATAGTCATTATCAATTATATAGAAATATTTGTGTTAATATCATACGTATCTTACCATGATTATTATCTACACATTTATAACATGCATTCTTTTTTATAAGAATTGTAATTGATCACAACTAAATATTTACAAGTTACTTTTATAAAGAACCCTTTTGTAAGCCACATATAATACAATGCATCACACTCAAATTGATAGTAAAACGAAAAATGTACAAAAAAAAGGTCTTGGCGCGATGTATTCTCAAATAGCATAGTGAATAAAACTAACTATTGCACCTCAAGGGTACAATGAAAACATTGACAGAGGTTGTGAGTCATAGACAGTAACAATCTAAAGAGAAATAAAAGGTGATTATTTGTTAATAAGAAACCTACTTATAATGTCTTGGTTTATTACATTTGATGATAATGTTAGTTCAATTGTGCTTTATATTTGATTATTTGTTAATAAGAAATGTATATTTATAATGTCTTGGTTTATTTGTTAATAATAAACCTGTTAATAAGAAACCTAAAATATAATGTCTTGGTATCCTAATTACGTGCACCAAAATTTATTGTGTGATGTTGTGTAGGAACTCAACGATATGTGCAATATGTTTCTTGCATTTGATTAGATTCTAAAAAAACTGCATGTTACATTCTAGATAATTCCTCCTTTAGTTCCATTAAATCTATGTGATCCATACACTCATGCATGACTGACTTATAAGATATATGTAATTTCTTATTTTCTAAATTATTTGCATTGAAGCTTGAAAATCATATTTCTATTTTCATTAAAATAGGAGAATATCTTAGGATTTTTTTAATTAAAAGTACTATTAATTGAATTTTACTTTCATTTTTTTTGATCATGGCTTCTTCCACTCCTAATTTGTTTGAGAGGACCAATTTAGAGATTGCAAAATTGCAATCTATTCTCCAAAATCCAACTACAGTTGGGCAGTATAAAGCCCATTGTGAAAAAATATTGGTTGATCTTCATAGAATAGAGACAAGTTTGAAAACATATAACCCATTTGATTCCGAGTCAATAAAAAAATTTATGGATTCATTAAAATCAAGTGTCTCAGGAGAAATAGTTTATAATGATATTACATCATGACTTTTTGATAAGGAAGTCGTTAAGAGGTCTTGTTGGAGTTTTTATGCAAACAAATGGAAAATAAGGGCATATTATGTAAACAAATGTTCATGTCCCCTATGTGCCCCTTTGATTTATCCTAGATTTGTGGCCTCTCAAGGCCAATTTCCGAATAATGACCAATTACCATTATACTTCATAATGATGCTACATGCTAAGGTTCACTTAAACCTAAAGGTGAACTATTTAGACATCCCTAGTTATTTGGGGTTGGGCGTGACCATATTAGCCACAAGGAGGCATATAGAAAAAGGGAACTCATGCAGTTTTTGACACATGAAAACTTGTACCAAGGCCTGACCATTCTTATCGAGGCTTTCGGGATGTCATAGCTTTTTGTAGTTATAACTACACATGAGGTTGCTATCAAGGGTCTTGATATCAATTGCTTCTCTGAAGGTATCTTGACCCACATGGTCGGAGAATATATCAATTGGGTTCCGGCTTGAATCAGCTTGGCTCACTTGGTGACATATTTTATGATGTTGAGGTCATGGGTGGCGATCCCATAGATTTGGAGACGTGTTTCGTAAAGGTATAGATACACGTGTTTTAATAAAATTAATATTTAATCTAAATTGAAATGTTAGAAATTAATGAACTTTATTCAAACAAATTATTTATCAACTTCTTACATTTTATTTATTTTGTTTCACATGGATCTATGAGACAGATATCTACACATAGCGTAGATACTCCCAACATCCACCCAAGGACAAATATTGAGGTAATCAATTGTACATATTTGTTATATGATGTATTGAATTAATCAAGAAAATGTTGTAGAATTTTCTTTCATATTTTAATATATGGTACATGTTATATATATTTTATGACGTGTATATTCCTTTTTTAACATGCAGGGTGCGAGAGGCGTAGTGAGGGGGTGCAGCACTTGCCATAGTGCATGGAGCACACTTGGTGATATTTTATAGACTTTAGACATTTTAGACATGTATAAACTCATTAGACATGATTTTGATATTTTAGACATGATTTTTGATATTTTAGTAATACATTATGTTACATTAAAACTTCCATGGCTTAGTGAATGCTTCTTTACTTATGCACTTGTCAAATATTTTCAAAATAAATTGTTAGTATTAAAGCTGTCTCTCTACAACTCTCTAGTAACTTAAAAGCTTGTGAAAATAATAGATTCCCTCTCTTTATCTATCCTTTCTCTTAAACTCAAGAAATATAAACTCATGTGTTATTACGGGTGTGCGAAATGATGGAAAATGATGTAAATGTAATGCAATATGTTAGTGCTCAAAATAGTCTCGCCCCATTTGTGCCTTTGAAAAAATTACTTGATTTATGGCCTCTGTCATTTTCTCCTTCCCGTGTTGTGCTGGTTGATCCTTGTGGCCATTTTTAATTGGTCCTGGGTTGTAAATCTCTTAGGGGTCTGTATTTTGAGTCTTTCATGCTCTGTTCAATTAGAAACTTGGTTTCCCCCATGTTTTATGTTCTCCACGGTTGGGATTCATCTTCCCTATCTTTTCTACCCTAAGTACTTGAAGAAGAATGAATTGATGTGTCCCTGAGGAATGTATTTGAGCCTTGTAACATTCCTAAACTTTCTATCCTCGAAGAAAATTTCATTCCCTAGCTCAAATAATCATTTTCTATTTTTACATTTTGACGGGAATTTCTCCAGTCAAATTTACATCCTAGCATCGGCGAGGATGTGGCATCTTTTGGTTGGATGCGGCTCAGTTGGATACTTAGAAAAATTCATAAAAATCTCAACTCAAAATGTGTCCACGTGGAGGCATGGTGCTCATTTGAAGATATGCTTTTGGGTTTTGCCTTGGAGTAGCGCCGGGAGGACACGTGGAGGCTTCTGCTGCTTGGCCCGAGACTTAAAAATATTTTCATGTAGTTGGAGCAGTTTGGTAGAATGGGACATGTGGTGAGCTTGCACTCATTTAGGGTCTCCACTTTGGACACCATCTTGAAGTTGCGCCATGGAGACACGTGGAGGAACCGTGCATGTTCGGGGACCGGCCCTTGAGTTTCATTCTAAAGAAGTGCTAGGCTGACACGTGGAGGCCTCTGCTCACTTTACATTTTACTTAGACTTTTCAATGGCCAAAAGGAGACTGCCTCGGAGCATGACATGTGGTGCCTTCCACTGAGCTTCAAGTATTCAGGAAAACCTTGTCAGAACAGGACACGTGGTGAGCCCGCGCTCGTTCAAGGTATCAAATTTTTGGGACCGCCTCAAGGTGTGCCATGGTGACATGTGGCAGTTTGAAAATTCAAAGAGGTGGGCCATCGGAGGTAACTTGGATTTTTTTCCCCTTAAGGATTAAAATTTCAAAATGACTGCAAGCCCGATGAAGGAAAAAGGTCAATGTTTTACCTCGGTCAACGGCGGAGGTGTAGGCTCTCGGGGAAATTTGGAAAAATTTCCTTTTGGAAAAAAGGGGTCAAAAGTAAAAAAGGAAGTGTGGGTCTACTCGAATAATATTGGGAAACATGTCAGGCTCGTTCCAAGGGCAGAGCTGCGGGGAAAATTTGGAAAATTTTCCTTTTCCAAAAAGAGAGTAAAATGGTAGAATTTGAGTGCGGTTCCACTCCAATCATATTTGGTTACGTGTCGGGATTGTGTTTTCGAGGGTGGAGGTGTGGGGAATTTTTTTCAAAAATTCATTTTTTCAAAAGGTTGTAAAACTTCAGAGGAAGCCCCTGGGTCTATTCTAGAGTTTGAATTTGCCACGTGGATGACTCAAATTAAAAGTAAGGATCAATGACTGCTGTGAGTATAAATCTTATTTTCCCCCATTTTTCTCTAAAACATTTCTAGAAGTGTGAGTCTCCATGATTTCTTAGTCTTTTCTACATGCCAAGCAGATAAGGAAGTTAATGTTGATATCTAAAGTTTGGTGGGAAGATATGGAGGACGTCTTTCACCTTTAAAATGGTATGACTTTCGTGCCTGATTGGATTTTCCGTTTTTTTCTTTCCTAAGTGCGCAAATGGCCATATTTGACAGATTAGGGCGGAAGTGGATGGAAAATTGAAGAAAGATTGATTTACGAGTAAGCGGTTGAATGCGGGAGGCATTTGATGAAATCTACCCCCTCAAGCACTTGGAGACTTTTGCAGATTTGATTATGAGAATCACAAAAGAATCATGGTGAGCACTAGTGCATTTAACATTTTTTTCTTTTGAGGAGAGGGGACTCTGTTGTAAATGCTATAAATGGCACAAATTTTTCATGCAAATGGTTGGGAGTTGTTGGAGTGTGAGGGGTCTAGACTGATTTTTCTAATCGAAAGCTTGATAGAGCCCATCCCTTTTGAGAAACCATTCAAGAAGCTTGTATATCTCTTTTGTATTAAAATCTGATCATGTCAAGGTGGTTACAAGTGTACAGCCATTGACAAGCTCTGAGACTATTCTAGAAACTTTCCCTGTTGATAGATTTAATCGAATTCGAGTTATTTCTGTGTTATCTTGAGCAAAATGTGTTGATTTTACTTTTGAATGTATGCAAATAGTTTTTCTTGTTTTTGTTGCAATCTTGTGTTGAAATCTGATTCAATCACATAGGCCTCAATCCTTATGACAGTTTAGTGGCATCTACAATTCCATTTCTCTAGAAGAGCTTTCATTTGGGATTGGAATAAATGATTTAAAATCACTTTTCTCTCATCTGTTGTGAGATATTGTCACGTAAGCCTTTGGGTGTACGTTAGGAATGATTTGGCTTAGACCTTGATGCTTTTTTGGGTTTTCTAACTCAAGAATTCATGATAGAATCTCAGATATTGTGTGAAAGACTGCAAATTTGGGCCTCCATTGAAGCACATATTCTAGTTGAAGAAACATTTTAGCTATTCTCGGCATTTTGTTTGCTGACTTTCCATTTGTAAGGTTCCTCAAGGATCTCGGTTAATCTAGTTTCACCCTACTTCACCTCCCATCAAAATTTCATTCAAAAACAACTAAATTTACCCATTCTACCCCTGTTTTTCATGTATGTATGCCAATGCACAATCCTCATCACCTAAACATGCAGAAGCAAGAAGGGTCTCAAATGTCTCTAGTAACCTTTGCCTTGTTGTGAAGATATCTCCATGATCTGGAAGTGACAACTCGTGAGAGTCAGATCTGGTGTGTTGATCATATTTTCCCTGAGGTCTTCTCTACAAAATTTATGCAAAAGAAAGGTACCTATATCTCCTTTCAAAATAACAGAGGTTACAAAATAGGTTCTCTTACCTTGGTTGAAAGGAACAACCTAAAATAGTTAGGATAAGATCATATCCTTTTAAGGTGCTACCCATCTCTCCAAAAACCCAAGTAACAAAGGGACAGTCAGATCTCCTCCCCGGCTACAAAATGACATATATTTATGATCTGGCTGCCTCTAAGCTCCATGTTGAATCAGTGTTTCTTCTTGGCTTGAAAAGGAGAAAAAAATTGGGTACCAACACTTGTGGTGTCATTACTGAGGATATTGTGATTGCAGTTCATTTTCAAACCATGGTAAAACATTTCTTGTATGCTCCAAGTGCCATGTGCAATTCTTTCAATGTTCACACCTAATGCACTAGCTTTCATTTAATGCATCTGGGTAAAGAAAGGTCATAATATTTTCATTTCAGTTCCTAGCATTGAAAGACATTTGACAGATCATATTTAGTGCATTTGCACAACTAAGGTGGAAATCCTTAGTGGCAACTCCCTGTTGATCTGATTCTTAATAAGTACCAGTGTCTTAAAACTCTTTCATAGTCAGATTTGTTACTAATATTTGCCAAGATAGAAGGAAGAAGGTCTTTCTTTGCTAGGGATCCTACTAGGACATTGTTTCTAGAGCTAGGAAGAGCAAAATCAGAAGGAAGAAAATATTGGAGAGCTATTGGGGATCAGTAGACAAGGAGAGGGATCTCCATTGATGAAAGTGATCATCCTATCATTGAAGACTGCCATTCAAGTGATTTGAATCAAGGTAGCCTCTTTGTGGAATTAAACTCTCCAACTAGAGAGGGGCCTTCATTTGATTTTGAAAGGTTTGCTTCACACTCTGCACCTATCTTCTCTGAGGTTGATAGAGATTTCCAAGAGACAAGGCCTTTGGGAGACTTCCATTTTGAAAATTATACTCCTGTGCTCCAAGGACCTTCAGCCCCTAATCAAATTTTCACCCTTCTAGGGTAACCTCCTCAAATAAACATGGACAAGCCTCCACACCCAAACCCCCTTTTGTTTTAAACACTTTCGGACCTATACATTTTAAGGAAAGGCTAGATATCCAAATGCGGTGCCTTAAGATGTAAGGAACAAAATATCAAAGTTTTAGGAAATAATGCTATTACTTCAAATCAGCATCTAAAGCTTTTTATCAATATGAGTGAAGACTTTGAGATTAAACATGAAGATGTATATATCAAGTTATTTATCCATACCTTGGAAGAGGATGCTAGGGACTGATATAAAGCATTGCTAGATAACTTTATTGACTCTGCAGACTTTGAGATGAGCAATGCATTTAGATTGTTGTATGGTGATAAGATTTACCTAGGTTTCTTTTGATAGAATTTGAAAACATAAAAAATAATCCTAATGAGTCAGTACATGATTTCAACACAAGGTTTAATAAGAATTTGAGAAGATTTCCTGTTAGAATAAGGCCTTGTGATGAGTCATGTTTGATCAAATATACTAATACATTTGATAAAAAGGTTGCATATTATTTAAGAGACAAAAACCCCACAAATTTAAGATAGGCCTTCACCATGGCTTTGAAAATAGAGAATAATATCAAGGTAATTGGGAAGCCTCCAAAGAGGGAAGGTGTAAAGCTGGTTAACCCAGAAAAACCTTAGACAAGCAAGGCTGCTGATTTAGAAGAAGTTGTGAAAACTTTGGCAGGGGCTGTCAAAGAGATTTCCTACAAGCTAGCCCGGGCTGAGAAAGGAATTGGGCAGAGCTCACAAGGCCAACACAAGCAACAAGGCCAAGACAGGTTCACAAATCACCAAAGAGTTGATGACAGAGGTAAGAGACCTGTTGGATTTGGAAATAGACAGCCCCAAGGTAGAGAAAATAGAATGGTGTTTGATTCTTTGACTGCTAGAGTTCTTTATGGTGGAGGAGACAAATGTCATTGATTGGTGTGACAAATTTTTCATGCTTGATGCTCCTGTGAAGAAGATCAGCAAGAAGAAGAATAACTTGATGATAATGATAATGATGTTTGTATGATGGGTTAGTCCACCAACTCACAACAAGGGGCAACATCAACTGAGGTGATAAGTGTTAGAACTGCTGCAACCTTTTGGGACTGTATTCATAGGGTACCTATTCTTCCTCCCTATCATAATTTAGAAGTGGATAATGTACAAGCTTTTGAATTTCCCAATAATGAATTTGAATATTTAAGGGATTTGATGATAAAAAAGTATGATGGAGGAATTCCATGTGAGGAAGATAGAAAGTTTTTGATGAATGTTGTTGTGGCCCAAGAGAAGGAATATAACACAATAAGTAAGGTAGTCAAAGGATCATGACCTCAAGTCAAGCCTAAATATCCCTCACTTTTAAACATTTCTAAAGAGGCCCCTAAGAAAGATACATCTATCAAAATCCCTACAGATCCAAACAAGAATCATACTCCTCCCCATGCCCAAATTGTCAAGAATCCTATGCCATGTAATGAGTACATTGGCTTTCCTTCCAATACTACATTTCAAGGAATGTCGCATATGATATTGCCCAAGTATTGATTCAAACCAAAGTATGTGTCCCAATTGTTGAGTTGCTTAGGATTCCTGAGCACAAAAGGAGAGCATTTGAATACTTGGGGTTGAAAGAAGAGAAGACTGCCCTATGTAGAAATATAAATATTGTGGAGACTCCTCCAATTATTGAAGAAACAGAAACACCACCAACATCATAAGAGCTAGATGAACCACCTGAGGTCTATTTGGGAACATCCTTGGTGGACTCTCAGATGAATGTGAATCCATTCTTCACCACTCACGGTTATCAAAGCCAGGCTATTCATTAGAATGTAATTAATAGAGTTGTTGGCCATGTATTAAAGTGTTGTAAGAATGTGTAAGTAATGTGTAAGTAATATGTAAGTGATGTGTAAGTTAAATTTTGAGTGTAAAATATTCCACCTTCTTGGAAATTCTAATTTTTCCTTGGAGGGTGTTTTTGGAGGCTTGTGTGACAAGTTAAACTTGTCCCATACCTCTTAAATTTACATACCAACCTTTCTTGTGGTTGGAGGGTTAAATTTAGACTTTTATAATGCATTTTGGGAAGTCAAGTTGTAGGTTGTAATTGCACTTTTCTTACATAATTTAATTTCAATCCTTATGGGGTATGGAATTGTTTGAGTGTGTAAGTAAATCGATCATATTATTCACCCACCTATTTGTTATGCATTGGAGAATGAAGTTGACTTTGTGTTTGGGGTTAAGGAAGTGTGATGGGGCATCCTACATGGATCCACCCCATCCTCTTCTCTTCCATCTTCTATAAAATTCAAATTTCTTGTCTTGTTTTAGGTTGCTTCACTTTTGGGAGACTAATTTTGGGTGAAGTTTATTGATGTTTTAGGAGCCCTTGCTTGGAGAAAATTTTGAAAGATTGTGCATCCTTGTATCGGGTTGAATTTTGGATTTCTTTCATCGGAAGGAGCTTGTTGTTTTTAACTTGGAACAAAATCTATCATGGAGAGGTAAGAGATTGGCTCTTGAAAATACTCTTCTTTTCCCTTTTATGAATATGTAAATGCTGGTGTGTTTTTTTATTTTTGTGGGCTGCGGGTAGATGGCATAGGAATGGTGTAGGAGAAGACTATGGGGTTTATTATGTGGGAGGCACAAATGTGTTTTAGAGAGGTATAAGGGTGGAGCGAGTTGGGATTTGGGTTCCACCTTAAAAGGAAATAGCTTGCATTTATTTACTCATTATGGGGTGCCATAAGAGGTTGGAGGGGCATAAGGAAATATGAGCAATAACAGGTACTTGGGGAGGCATAAGAAATATCGGGGTTTTGATATACTATATTTTGGCGGTTTGTAACTCAGGTGGTGATACCCATTTCCCCGTTTGGGAGGCATAAGAAGCATCCCCCATAGTTCTTACTCCTTTGGATTGCATGGTGAAGCCTGAGTTTTGTGTGATGTCTTTCATGTGGTTGTAAAACTAGTATTTTGTTTTGGATTACAAGGTCAAAGCACAATGTTGTGTCCCACTTCATGTCCCAAAAACGCGAGTAACAAGTTGGGTGGGATCGAAATCAAGGGTGTTCGTGTGAACACCCCTTTCGTGTGAACCCCTTCACTGAGCGCCACGTAGGATGAAGAAACTAGTTCGTGCAAATGGGGTTCGTGCGAACCCTCAAATTCAAATAATTTTGGCGGCAAAGAGTTATATATAGATATTTATATAGTTTTGGGTGGCGGATTTAGGGTTTAGGGGGGTTCGGGCGAAGGGGGGTTCATGCGAACCCCCTTCACGCGAACCCCCTATGTGGCACCTATGTGGCACCTATGTGGCACATTTTGGCGCCAAATCCATTTGGAGGATAATTTTATGCCAAAATGTGCCACTTAGGTGCCACGTAATTAGGGTTAACGAATGAATAAAATTACAAAATTTTAACACAAAATACAGAATTTTATTAGCTTTCTAAAAATATAATTTTCATTTTTTAAAAATATGTTTTACTATTTATTTTTTATATTTTTCTAACATATGGTATTTTAGGACAATCGATCGTACACAATCAACCCAATTTGAAAAATAGCAAAAAATATCAAAAAAATTGAAAAAATTAAAATTGCTATTTATTGAAGTCTTCTTCTCACCTATGAAAAAAAATTCAATTTTGATATAAATCTTAAAATTTATTGGCATAAACATTTGTACGCCATTTATTTGAAAATATTTTTACTAAATAATTAATTAAAAAATATATATAATTCCAAAAAATATGAAAATTTGACAGCACCTCAAAATTCAAATCTTGAACATATATCTAAAATTTCATGGTGAAAAAATAAATTTTCATTCAAAAAAACCACCCGGGGACAGTCATTCCTCTTTTATAACATAAGAAACAACGTATGAATAAAATTAAGAAAAAGACCATTTTTTTGTAATTTAAAAAAAAAAAAAAATTACATGTATTCTACACTCTAAATACAACATTTCGTTAGTTTGTGAAATTTCATGAATGTGTACGGTTTTATGGCTATTACCTTTAGAAAATCAATGAAACTGAAAATTCATGTTTATAATGGTACAAAACATACCAAAAAGTGGGACATTTTATTGTGCAAGTGTTTTTAATTTGAAATGTGCTTGTTGAAAGATTGCCTTGTGATGTGGAAGCATGTTGTTGCCATGAGTTGAAATACATTTCTTATTACATTGTGGTTGGGGCTCAGGGGCCAATGAAGAAGGATGGATTCTCCTTTCATTAGATTTCTTGGTTGGGTGGAGAGCGTTGCCTTTCCCTACCTTTGTTGTGATCAAAATTGGAAGAAAGAGAAGAATGCATGTTGTTGTTCTGGAGCTGAGAAAAGACAGTTTGACAATCCCTTGTGAAATGAAATCTCATTGTAACTTGTCCCACTTGAATTGGATGACCTTATAAATGTTTTGCAATGGAAAGATGATATCTTGACTGCAAGTGGAAATTAGAAATGTAAAAGAATTATACTCTATATTGTGTTTAGGAAGAATGTGAAAGAATGATACATATTTGGTATCTTGAATTTTGTAATCAAATGGAAAGGAAGTTTTAAGAGTTAATTTGAATTAATGGAAATGATCTATATTTTCCATATGATGTTATTCCATGGGAAGTCTGTGTTTTTCATAATCTATGAAATCTCTGTTTGAAAAATGGTAAAGTGGAACACGTGAGCAGAAAATGTAATATTTTTCCCTGTGTTCATTAAATGAGTTGTGAAAGATTATTTAAGAAAGAAGTTGTAAATTTTTCTTTTGGAATCAATAAATGAATGTAATGCTTCTCTCAAATTGCATTGTTGTATTTGAATCTAATTATTTCAATGTATTGGAATCTCTGCTTGAAAGAAGAAAATATGTATGAAGGATAGTGGAGAACTATGTCTTGAAATGTGAAAAATTTAAATCAGTTTATTTTGAATCAACCAAATGTGTTAGATTGGAATTAGAACGTATTCTAAATAATTGGAAGAATAAATGGCAAATAGACACATTAAGATTTGATCCCTGTTATTTGTAATTTTAAAACTGGCAATTAATTAAACCAAAAATGTACAGTTCAAGCTTGCAAAGATAAAATGACAAATTAAATGATTGAATTGAATTAGTATGCCCTAAACGAGTTCAAATACACAAAGACACTTAAGGAAATATCTCAAAACTTAGCAAAATCAGACTCAAATTGTTTTGCAATCATTTTTCTCTCAATAAGCGAGAAATGTTCAAATTACAATCAATAAGAAAAATTCAATCTTAAATCCATCTAAGAAAAATCCTCCATGTCCATTTGACATGTTGAGAGAGGAAGAAGATCAAATTGAATAAAATTCACAAGTTAAAATTTACCAGTTCACTCTATAAAATCCTGCAAGCTGTTTTCTTAAAATTGACACCTTAAACTTTATCAAAACCAAAAATTTATGATCTCGGTACAAAAAGGACATCGAGATATTTCCAGAAAGTCCCCATTTTTCCCAAACCGAACTATCCATCAAAAGTTGTGACCTTAAGAAGTTTTCTTCCTTAATGTTGAAATTTTTGTGAAAAAAATTCCTTTATGGGCCCGCGGCCCGAATTTTTCCTTTGGGACTTAGGAATTTTTTTGGGAAAATTTTCAAAATTTCCTCTGCCAACCCTGGCCTGAAGGCAATCAAATATTTCCATGTGGCACCATGAGGTGCCAGCGTTGGGATGGATCCCGTTTTTAACTTAGCGCTTTTGGAAAATTTTGGGAAAATTTTCCAAGTTTTCGCCGCGTCCTGCAACCAATCAAGTGATGCCACGTGGCATCACGAGGCATTGACAGAGGAATGGGTTTCTTTTTTCCTTCACGTCCCAAATTTTTTTAGAAAATTTTCCAATTTTTCTTATTTGCTCATCCGACCCGTAACCAATCGGGTTCGCCACATGGCATTATGAGTGCTTTGGTGGAGGCACATGTCTCTGTACCCTCTTAGCCCTTTGGGACATTAAGCCATTTTACTCCCCACCGCCCCACCTTCACCACATTGGCTTAGGATATGCCACATGTCCTTTGTGGTCTTGTGGGAGCACGGCGTAAAGATAACTTTTCACCCCATGCAAGAAAATTTGAAATGTCTCCCACCGCCCGCCTTTACTCATTTTTTCCCGCGATGCCTTAGGGAGTGCCACATGTCCCTTGTGGACCTGTGGGAGTGTGGGTGCAAATGTGATTTTTTTCCCTCCGTGGTAAAAATTATCCAAGGGTCTCCTATGGCATGCTAACCTACCCTTTGGGAAATTTTTCACCCCTTGGCCTAGAGGCCCGCTCCTGGGAAAACTTTCACCCCAAGGCCTACCGGCCCATAACCTGAAAAATATAAGGAGCTAGGAGGACTTCTTTAGATCATTGGAAAGGTGAGGAAATTTACTATCCAATGGGAGTAATTTAGGAAATTTTTGAATGCATTAAGGGTGAGAAAAATCAAGTTAAAACTTTAGGCCTATTAGAGAGTGTGTTTGGTGAGGAGTTTCCTCTGAACCTAATTGAAACTTCTAACCCTACATTTTGGAGCTTGTGACATATAATAATTTTTAATAAAAGAAAAGTATTTTCCAGTAGATTGTATTTGTTCTAGAACCTGTTAGTGACAATTGTTGTCTTGTAACATGGTTGTAGATTCTTTTAATAAAAAAAATTTATTCCAATCTTTTTCCTAACTAATCCTAGGTTGTTCTTGGGTCTCAAGTGGGTTGTTTTAACAGGCGTTACACTTGGTAAATCTAGAAAACAACCTAGTTTTAAAATTCAAAAAAGAAATAAGTATGAAGAAATATTGCGTTACTCTATTCATTTGAACTACCAGAATTAAAATGATAATAAAATAATAATTTGTTTGAGTTGTTATGTTTGCTTAGTGGCATTTTGTCTAAACCTGGGTAAATAAGAATTTCAAATTCAATTGATGTTTTTGAACTTATAAGTAGTGGAAATTTGGTTCCCTTTTGAAAATGTTTCATTTTTACAAGTTGTAAATCTTGATTTAATTGTATGATGCGTTAAGCCTTTTGAGACAATAGTGGTTGTGTTCTGGGTTGGGAAGAGTTAATTAGAAGATGTTTAGAGCTTCCTTCCTTTGGTGGTTAGGAAAGAGGGTCTGGTTGTCGGGTTTTTTTTTTTACCCATATGGGAGAGTGGACATTAAGTATGGGTGTTGTATAGGACCCAACCCTGCATATGTGTTCTTGGAACTAACCTCGAGGCAGAGTACCCCTATTGGTAGCCATGAAGGGCTATGGAGTGAATGTGGTGTTAAATTTTATGTTTTACATTCGTAATCTTGTGTTATTTTATCAAGGACCAACATCTTATTTTATGATTGGATTGAGAAGCTCTGAGGCTCTTTTAGTTATTTATATTTTTGTGAGAATTTTCAGACTTTGCAATGCGGCTACTTAGCCACTTTCCTTGATTGTAGACATTTCTTGGATTTTATTTTGATTGGTGACTCAGAGCTCATTATGTTGTTGGCTATTTAGCTAAACATTACGTGGTTCCTTCTTGCATGATGATGAGTTGGTTCTATGCTTCTTGTATTGTGACATTTCGTTGTATGGGGGTACACCCTTGGTGTCTTGAATGTCTTCTTAGGTTCTTAAAGTTATGCCTTGGTTTTGGATGCATGGAACCTTGAGTGTGTCTATGATCTTAGAGTGAATTTTCGTTGCTCGACCTTGCTAGATAGAAAGTTTGTTGTGTTGTGCATTCTAGTTGGTAGTCTGTTAGCGGTGGTGGTGATTCTCTTACAATCTGGTAAGAGCTTGATCCTTGTTGAAGTATAAGTGTTTAATTATGGGCTTTTGGATTATGTTAGGATCGGATTACTTTTGACTGTAGATGTTAGTGGAGAAGTGTTTGTTTGGAAGTGACATTTCATCATTGGCATGCTAAGTTTTATCATGGTTTCCATGTTTCATTATAATAAGTATTGATTTGTGGATTGTATGCATCTTGGTAATTATGATTAGATTTAAGCCCATTCGGGCAGTGTGTTTAAATTAAGTGTGTTTGTTTTTCTCACGTTGAATTATCCATCTTGGGGTTACATGGAGACACTTATGGATGCTTGAGACTTTTGGATCATGCCACTGGTGATGTTAGTGTAATTAGACCTTGATGATTTAATCTCGGTGGTATTTTATAATGTGATTCTTCTTGCGAAGCTGTAACTCTTGGTCATAAAGCCATGTTGAATAGATAGCTGATTAGCTGCTTGCATTTGATTCTTTCTAATGAGTATGTGGAGTTCTTATAGTTAGCATTTTCCTTGTCATTTTGATTGCTTGGTTGGTGGTATCATGTGGTAATATGGGTGTAGATTTGAAAACTTACCTTGTCTTATCGGGTGAGTAAAATATTTTTTTGAAACAACAAATAGTGTTAATCCCTAATAGATCGTGAAGAGTAATTGTGCTTCTTTAATAGGCCTTCCTTGTAACTTCTTTAAACGCACTAAGATTGTTTTATGATACTTATAATTAGTGGAATAAAAAAGTCTCGAAATATTGTTGTGATCTATGTTATTTGATTGTTTCCTAGTTCAAGTACAAAATTAATAAGGTGGTTTCTATGTTGAATTTCCCGTGTTTCCTTAGAATTAAAAATGTGGTGTGTTGATTTACCTCTCTCTCCCATAATAGTAATAGTGTGCTATGTTTACCGTTCCTTCTCATTAAATTTTGTTGACAAATTGACTCACACAAACATCAGAAAAATGTAATTGAGGAGATTTGGCCTTGAAGCTTAACAAATAAACTGGAACATAGAAAGAGAAAATGGTCCTTGATTTAACCTTGGTAGATTAATAGAAGGAATAAAAACCATGTAGAAGAACAGAAAAGGAAAAACTTTGTCCATCTACCTCCCCTAGGAGTAGAATAAATATTTTGTTTGTCCACCTATATAGAATGGTGAGATATCATGGCCACCTTAGTGGTGATCCTTATAACACAAACATGTGATATCAAAATAAAAAAGGAATATTTTAATTAAGAAAACTCGTAAAGGAATGGTGTAAAAAAAAAAAAAAACAAAACTATAACTTTTGACTTAATTAGTTGAGTTATAAAATAAGTAATATTTATGTGTATTGAGTGCAATGTATAGTTGAACCTGTAGTTCTATCGCCTACCTAAAATTGTGAAACACTTGGTGGATAGTAATGTGTTCTAGTTTCTTAGTACTTCTTGTTCATAGATGTATGTGCCTTTCTTGTGGGAGTTTTGGGTCATCATACCCTTATCGTCCCATAGCTTGACGAATGTGAGTTGTGGTCCTTTTGGATTGAGACTTATCTGTTGTTTGAGAAGCAACCTCCTTGTGTGTTGTCTTGTCCTTGGAGACCTAAGTTATTGTAATTTTAAGGAAACATATGTTAAGGATATAAAATAACTTTGGGAAGTCTTCTTTTCTTCATATTTTCTTGGGTCACCTTGTTGTTGTTGCCCCTTTTCCATTAGGATGGAAAGTGCAAGATGATGTTATTCACTTTTGATATGATGCACCCTTGGATTGTAATTGTACCCGTGTTAATTTTCTTCTCTCCCTAAGCGTTCTTGAGTGGCATTTGGTGTTTCTTGTGCTCTCTTTATGGTTATTCCAAGCTTGAGTAGGAAATAGGATAAATAAATTCCATTGTGCTATAATATGGGGTACTTGTATTGATATGTTAGTTGCTAGGGGAGATATATATATATTTTTTCTTTTGCTAAATGGTTGACTTATTTAGATTTGGTTGGTATGGTGTGTTTGATTCTTAAAAAAAAGTGTAAAAATTAGACTATAGGAAAACTTGTGGTCTTGACTTTGCTTTTACTACCATGAAAAGTTAATTGTACCCTCTCGATTTATAAAAGTGTTTTCCTAGAATAGTTACTTGATTTTAAATGTTTTGCTGATTTAGGTGTTCTTGTTGATTCACCTCATCCTGTGTGATCTTCCAATTATGGGACCTTGAGTAGACTTGTTCCTCATGCAAAGTTGGACATAGTTGATTTTTGCTAGCCTTGTCTAGACAACGAACCTTGAAATCATGGCTTAAACGTGTAGAAACCTTAACTTTTATTAATGTAGTATGTTGTATTCCTTGGGAAAATATGCGGTCATTCTCAAACTCATGGAATTATCCTTATTACTCCTCTACCTTGTAGTTACTCTTAATACTCTTTTGAACTCTTCATGTTTTATTGTTTTGTGTGGTATATTGGTTGATAGTGTAAATTTACTTTCTAGATTTAAGTTTTCATAGCCTTGCATGTAGAAAATTTAGAACTCATCCCTTACAATCTCCCTTCTTATTGTTGAATTGCATTGAACCAAACTTGGGTTCTATAGAATCACACTGGATTGAAAGCAAGCAATCTCATAATGGAGTGATCCTCTTTCTGTTGCATTTGTTCCCATCTCTCTTTCCTATGACTTCCAGGAGGAAGTCGAGTCTAAGGAGATGGGGATGTAGTGCCCACTTGCCTTCGACACTTTTGAAATTTATCATGATACTACTAACTATATTATGGACATTATTATAGTTTTGATTTAGTATGGTGTTAGATGTCAGATCATGGATTATTGTTAACTTTGATTCATATATGATGTATGATGATTGTTAGAGACATTTTATATAGATGTTGACGTGTTGTTGGACATGGTTATATATATATTTAAGGATGTTTTTAGGACATGTGATATTTGGATATATTGAGTAGACCAAGAAAATTGAATTTAAAATTGATGATTATATAGTTGCTGATGAAATTGTAAGTGATATTGTTGATTGTATGTATGTTGTTGTGATTCATATATATATTGATGATTTTGAAATTATATTATATTAATTTGGATGTTCTGATATGGCCACGAGGCTGAAGGGGTATTTGGATTGTGCAGGTTAAAAATATCACAACAAACATCGAGGGATTGGAGACCAACCACATTGGAATTCTAGATGAATTCAACAAGGTCACCATGGAAACTAGTTTTGTTTGTGTTTGTGTTTGTTAGTGTTAGGGATTCCTGGGGGGATCACCTTTAAATATGACCAAGGGATTTTATGTATTTCTTTTATTTTGGTCTCTTTTTTTAAATTTTTGCATGTGTTTATGTTGTGGTGCACTTAAACCTTTCTTTATTTATTTAATGGTGTGTAAATATTGTGAGTAATTTTATTGTTTACTTAATTAATTAAAAGATGAAATAAGAATGTAATTAATAGAGTTGTTGGGTATGTATTAAAGTGTTGTAAGAATGTTTAAGTAATGTGTAAGTAATATGTAAGTGGTGTGTAAGTTAACTTTTGAGTGTGAAACACTAAACCTTCTTAGAAATTCGAATTTGTCCTTGGAGGCTGATTTTGGAGGCTTGTGTGACAAGTGAAACTTGTCCCATACCTCTTAAATTTACATACCACCTTATCTATGGTTGCGAGGGTTAAATTTAGACTTTTATAATACATTTTGGGAAGTCAACTTGTAAGTTGTAATTGTACTTTTCTTACATAATTTAATTTTAGTTCTTATGGGGTATGGATTTGTTTGAGTGTGTAAGTAAACCTGTCATATTATTCACCCACATATTTATTATGCATTGGAGAATGAAGTTGAATTTGTGTTTGGGGTTAAGGATGTATGATGTGGCATCCTACATGGATCCGCCTCAACCTCTTCTCTTTCCTCTTCTATTAAATTCTAATTTCTTTTCTTGTTTTGGGTTGCTTCACTTTTAGGAGACTTCTTTTGGGAAAATTTTCTTCCTATTTTGGGAGCTCTTGCTTAGAGAAGCTTTTGGAATATTTTTGCATGCTTGTATTGGGTTTATTTTTGGATTGCTTGCATTGGAAGGAACTTGTTGTTTTGAACTTGGAACAAACTCCATCATGGAGAGGTAAGAGCTTGGCTCTTGGAAATACTCTTCTTTTCCCTTTTATGAATATGTAAATGTTGGTATGTTTGTTATTGTTGTGGGCTGTGGGTAGATGGCCTAGGAATGGTGTAGGAGAAGACTATGGGGTTTATTATGTGGGAGGCACAAGTGTGTTTTAGCGAGGTATAAGGGTGGAGGGACTTGGAATTTGGTTCCACCACAAAAAGAAATAGCTTGCATTTATTTACTCATTATGGGGTGCCATAAGAGGTTGGGGGCATAAGGAAATGTGAGAAATAACAGGTACTTGGGGAGGCATAAGGAATGTCCTGGGTTTTGATATACTATATTTTGGCGGTTTGTAACTTAGGTTGTGATACCCATTTCCGTGTTTGGGAGGCATAAGAAGCATCCCCATAGTTTTTACTCATTTGGCTTGTATGATGAAGCCTGAGTTTTGTGTGATGTCTTTCATGTGGTTGCAAAATTATTGTTTTGTTTTGGAATGTGTTTTTAATTTTAAATGTGCTTCTTGAAAGATTACCTTTTTATGTGGAAGCATGTTTTTTCCATGAGTTGAAATGCATTTCTAATTACATTGTGGTTTGGGCTTGAGGGCCAATGAAGAAGGATGGATTCTCCTTTTATTGGATGTCTTGGTTGGGTGGAGAGTGTTGCCTTTCCCCTACCTTTGTTGTGATCAAAATTCGAATAAAGAGAAGAATGCATGTTGTTGTTCTGGAGTTGAGAAAAGATAGTTTGATAGTCCCTTGTGAAATGAAATATCATTGTAACCTTTCCCACTTGAAGTGGATGACCTTGTAAATTTTGGAATGGAAAGATGTTGTACTGACTGCAAGTGGAAATTAGAAATGTAAAAGAGTTATACTCTGTATTCTATTTAGGAAGAATGTGAAAGAATGATACATGTTTGGTATACTGCATTTTGTAATCAAATGGAAAGGAAGTTGTAAGATTTCATTTGAATTCATGGAAATGGTCTGTCTTTTCCATATGATGTTATTCCATGGGTAGTCTGTGTTTTTCATTCTCTATGAAATCTTTGTTTGACAAATGGTAAAGTGGAACATGTGAAAAGAAAATGTAATATTCTACCTTGTGTTCAATAAATGATTTTGAAGGAATAAAAGAAAGAAGTTGTAAAGTTGTCTTTTGGAATCAACAAATGAATGTAATTCTTATCTTAAATTTCATTGTTTTGTTTGCATCTGAATATTTAAATGTATTGGAATCTCTTCTTGAAAGAAGAAAATATGTGTGATGGATAGTGCAGAACTCTATCTTTGAAATGTGAAAAATTTAAATCAGTATTGCATTTTGATCTTGAATAGTTTATTTTAAATCAACCAAATGTGATAGATTGGAATTGGAATGCATTCTAAATACTTGGAAGAATAAATGGAAAAAGACACATTAAGATTTGATCCTGTTATTTATAATTTTAAAGCGGCAATTAATTAAACAAAAATGCACAGTTCAAACTGCAAAAATAAAATGACAAATTAAATTATTGAATTGAATTAGTAGGCCCTAAACGAGTTCAAATATAGAAAGACACTTAAGGAAATATCTAAAAAATTAGCAAAATCAAGCTCAAACCATTTTGTAGTCTTTTTTTGGTCAATAAAGAAATGTTCAAATTGCAATCAATTAGACAAATTGAATCTTAAATCCCTCTTAAATCCATCTAAGAAAAATCCTCCATGTCTATTTTACATGTTGAGAGAGGAAGAAGATCAAATTGAATAAAAGTCACAAGTTAAAATTTACCGGTTTTCTCTATAAAATATTGTAGGTTGTTTTCTTAAATTTGATTACTTAAACTTTATCAAAACTAAAAATTAGTGATGTCGGTGCAAAGAAGATGTTGATAGATTGCCAAAAGTCATTGTTTTCCCAAAACCAAGCTCTCTATCAAAATTTATGGCCTTCTGAAGTTTTTTTCCTTGGCATTGAAATTTTTGGGAAAAATTTCTTGGCGGGCCCGCGGCCCAAATTTTTCCTTTGGGACTTAGGAAAATTTTTGGGAAAATTTTCAAAAAAATTCCACCATCCCACCGATCCGTAGCCAATCAGAGGCTACCACATGGCACCATAAGGTGCTAGTGGTGGGACATATCTCCTTTTAACTTAGCGCTTTCGGAAAATTTTGGGAAAATTTTCCAAGTTTTCCTCGCCGGCCAGCAACCAATTAGGTGTTGCCACATGGCGTCTCAAGGCATTGGCAAAGGAATAGGTTCCTTTTTTCCTTCACGGCTAGGATTTTTTTTTGAAAATTTTCCAATTTTTCTCCCGCTCGGCCGACCCCGTAGCCAACTAGGGACTACCACGTGGCATCGTGAGGTGCAAGCGGAGGTGCGGGTTTCTTTACCCTCTTAGCCCTTCAGGGCGTTAAGTCATTTTTCTCCCCGCCACCCCACCTTCCCCGTGTTGGCTTAGGAGATGCCATGTGTCCTTTGTAGTCTCACGGGAGCGCGGGTGCAAAGATGACTTTTCACCCTACGCGGGAAAATTTGCAAATGTCTCTCGCCGCCCCGCCTTTCCTCATTTTTCCCCACACTGCCTTAGGGAGTGCCACATCTCCTTTGTGGACCCGTGGGA
The DNA here is from genome assembly GCA_018340775.1 of Taxus wallichiana var. yunnanensis. Taxonomy (NCBI): domain Eukaryota; kingdom Viridiplantae; phylum Streptophyta; class Pinopsida; order Cupressales; family Taxaceae; genus Taxus; species Taxus wallichiana. The sequence continues at coordinate 972,743,293 of CM031239.1, forward strand.
TTGTGGGTGCAAATGTGATTTTTTTCCTTGCACTGTAAGAAATTATCGAAGGGTCTCCCCGCGGCCCACCAACCTACCCTTTGGGCAAATTTTCACCCCTCGGTCCACAAGCCTTTGTTCTTGGAGAAAAATTTCACCCTAAGGCCCACCGCCCATAACTTGAAAAAATATGAGTTAGGAGGACTTATTTATATCACTAGAAAGGTGAGGAAATTTCCTATCCAATGGGAGTAATTTAGGAAAATTTTGAATGCGTTAAGGGTGAGAAAAATCAAGTTGAAACTTTAGGCCTGTTAGAGAGTGTGTTTGGTGAGGAATTTCCCTCTGAACCTAATTGAAACTTCTAACCCTAAATTTTAGACCTTGTGACCTCTAATAATTTTTAATAAAAGAAAATTATTTTCTAGTAGATTGGATTTGTTCTGGAACCTGTTAGTGATAATTGTTGTCTTGTAACATGGTTGTAGATTCTTTTAATAAAAAAATTATTCCAAAATTTTTCCTAACTAATCCTATGTTGTTCTTGGGTCTCAAGTGGGTTGTTTTAACGGGCGCTACACTTGGTATCAGAGCCGTGGGTTCAAATCTTGGACCCTTGGGCACACTAGAAAACTTGAGACATGAATTGTAAACCTAGCACACTTGTAAATCTAGAAAACAACCTTGTTTGAAAATTGAAAAAGAAATAAGTATGAAGAAATATTGCATTACTCTATTCATTTGAACTACCAGAATTAAAATGATAATAAAATAATAAGTTGTTTGAGTTGTTGTGTTTTCTTAGTGGCATTTTGTCTAAACCCGGGTAACTAAGAATGTCAAATTAAATTGATGTTTGTGAACTTATAAGTAGTGGAAACTTGGTTCCCTTTTGAAAATGTGTCATTTTTACAAGTCCTAAATCTTGATTTAATTGTATGATGTGTTAAGCCTTTTGAGACCCTTCCTTATTAAATTTGTTAGAATGATGAGTTGTATGGTGTGATTCTTGTGGTTGGACAATAGTGGTTGTGTTCTGGGTCAGGAAGAGTTAATTAGAAGTTGTTTAGAGCTTCCTTCCTTCGGTGGTTAGGAAAGAGGGTCTAGTTGTCAGTTTCCATTTTGTTACCCATATGGGAGAGTGGACATTAAGTCTAGGTGTCGTCTAGGACCCAACCCTACGTATGTGTTCTTGGAACTAACCTTGAGGTAGAGTACCCCTATTGGTGGCCATGAAGGGCTGTGGAGTGAATGTGGTGTTAAATTTTATGTTTTACATTTGTAATCTTGTGTTATTTTATCAAGGACCAGCATCTTATTTTATGATTGGATTGAGAAGCTCTAAGGCTCTTTTAGTTATTTATATTTTTGCGAGAATTTTAAGACTTTTCAATGCGGCTACTTAACCACTTTCCTTGATTGTAGACATTTCTTGGATTTGATTTTTATTGGTGACTCGGAGCTCATTATGTTTTTGGATATTTAGCTAAACGTTACGTGGTTCCTTCTTGCATGATGATGAGTTAGTTCTATGCTTCTTGTATTGTGACATTTCGTCATATGGGGGTACACCCTTGGTGTCTTGAATGTCTTCTTAGGTTCTTAAAGTTATGCCTTGGTTTTGGATGCATGGAACCTTGAGTGTGTTTATGATCTTAGAGTGACTTTTAGTTGCTCGACCTTGGTAGATAGAAAGTTTTTGTGTTGTGCGTTCTAGTTGGCAGTCTGTTAGTGGTGGTGGTGATTCTCTTACAATCCGGTAAGATCTTGATCCTTGTCGGAGTAGAAGTGTTTAATTATGGGCTTTTGGATTGTGTTAGGATGAAATTACTTTTGACTGTAGATGTTAGTGGAGAAGTGGTTGTTCGGTAGTGACCTTTCATCGATGGCATGCTAATTTTTTCATGGTTTCCATGTTTCATTATAAAAATTATTTATTTTTGGATTGTATCCATCTTGGTAATTATGACTAGTTTTAAGCCCATTTGGGCGGTGTGTTTTAAATTAAGTCTTCTTTTTTTGCTCATGTTGACTTATCAATCTTGGGGTTACGTGGAGACACTTATGGATGCTTGAGACTTTTGGATCATGCCACTGGTGATGTTATTGTAATTAGACCTTGATGATTTAATCTCGATGGTATTTTATAATGTGATTCTTCTTGCAAAGATGTAACTCTTGGTCATAAAGCCATGTTGAATAGATAGCTGATTGGCTGCTTACATTTGATGCTTTCTAATGAGTATGTGGTGTTCTTATAGTTAAAAATTTTCCTTCATTTTGATTGCTTGGTTGTTGGTATCCTGTGGTAATATGGGTGTAGATTTGAAAACTTTCCTTGTCTTATCAGGTGAGTAAAATACTTTTGCCAAAACAACAAATAAAGTTAAACCCTAGTAGATCAGTAAAAGTAATTATGCTTCTTTAATGGGCCTTCCTTGTAACGTATTTTGATAACTTCTAAAACCCACTAGGAATGTTTTATGATACTTGTAATTAGTGGAATAAGAAAAAGGTCTTGAAATATTGTTGTGATCTATGTTGGTTAATTATTTCCTAGTTCTTACAAAATTAATAATGTGTTTTCTATGTTGAATGTCCCTTGTTTCCTTAGAATTAAAAATGTGGTGTGTTGATTTACCTCTCTCTCCCATAAAAGTAATAGTGTGATATGTTTACCCTTCCTTCTAATTAGTTTTTTTGACAAATTGACTCACCCAAAGATCATAAAATTGTAATTGAGGAGATTTGGCCTTGAATCTTAACAAATAAAATGGAACATAGAAAGATAAAATGGTCCTTGCTTTTACCTTGGTAGATTAATAGAAGGAATAAAAACCATGTAGAAGAATAGAAAATGAATTATTTTGTCCATCTACCTCCCCTAGGAGTAGAATAAATATTTTGTTTGTACGCCTATACTGAGAATGGCAAGATATCATGGCCATCTTAGTGGTGATCCTTATAATGAAAACATGTGATATCAAAATAAAAAAGAAATATTTTAATTAAAAAAACTCATAAAGGAATGTGCTAAAAAAATGAAATTATAACTTTTGAATTAATTCCTTGAGTTATAAAATAAGTTAGATTTTTGTGTATTGAGTGCAATGTATAGTTGAACCTATAGTTCTATCACCTACCTAAAATTGTGAAACACATGGTGGATAGTAATGTGTTCTAGTTGCTTAGTACTTCTTGTTCATAGATGTATGTGCCTTTCTTGTGGGAGTTTTGGGTCATCATACCCTTATTATCCCGTAGCTTGACGAATGTGAGTTGTGGTCCTTTTGGATTGAGACTTATCTTGTTGTTTGAGAAGCAACCTCCTTGCGTGTTGTCTTGTCCTTGGAGACCTAAGTTATTGTAATTTTAAGGCAACATATGTTAAGGATATAAAATAACTTCGGGAAGTCTTCTTTTCTTCATATTTTCTTGGGTCACCTTGTTGTTGTTGCCCCTTTTCCATTAGGATGGAAAGTGCAAGATGATGTTATTCACTTTTGATACGATGCACCCTTGGATTGTAATTGGACCCCGTGTTACTTGTTCTTCTCCCTAGCAACCTTGAGTGGTCCTTGGTGTTTCTTGTGCTCTCTTTATGGTTATTCTGAGCTTGAGTAGGAAATAACATAAATAAATCCCATTGTGCTATAATATATGGTACTTGTATTGATATGTTAGTTCTTTAGGGGAGATATAAATATATATTTTTTCTTTTTATAAACGATTGACTTCTTTAGATTTGATTTGTATGGTGTGTTTCATTCTTAAAAGAAAAGTGTAAAAGTTAGACTATAGGAAAACTTGTGGTCATAAATTCACTTTTACTAGCACGAAAAGTTAATTGTACCCTCTCGAGTTATAGAAGTTCTTTCCTAGAATAGTTCCTTGATTTTAAATGTTTAGTTGAGTTAGGTGTTCTTGTTGATTCACCTCATCCCATTTGAAACTCCAATTGTGGTACCTTGATTAGACTTGTTCCTCGTGCAACTTTGGACATAGTTGATTTTTGTTATCCTTGTCTAGACAACAACCTTTGAAATCATGGCTTAAACGTTTAGAAACCTTAACTTTTATTAATGTAGTATGTTGTATTCCTTGGGAAACTATGTGGTCATTCTCAAAGTCATGGAATTCTCCTTATTATTCCTCTACTTGGTGGTTACTCTTAAGACTCTTTGAACTCTTCATGTTATATTGTTTTGTGTGCTATCTTGGTTGATAGCATAAATTTACTCTCTAGATTTAAGTGTTCATAGCCATGCATGCAAAATTTTTAAACCTCATCCCTTACAATCTCCCTTCTTATTGCTGAATTGCATTGGACCAAAATTAGGTTCTATAGACCTACACTGGTTTGAAGCAAGAAATCCCATAATGGAGTGATCCTCTTTATGTTGCATTTGTTACCATCTCTCTTTCCTGTGACTTCTAGGAGGAATTCGAGTCTAAGGGGAGGGGGATGTAGTTCCCACATCCCTTTGACAATTTTGATATTGATCATAATGCTATTATGACAATATTATAGTTTTGATTTAGTATGTTGTTAGATGTCGAGATCATGGATTATTGTTGACTCGATTCATATATGATGCATGATGATTGTTAGAGACATGTTATATAGATGTTGACATCTTATTGGACATGGTTATATATATATATATATATATATATGGATGTTGTTAGGGCATGTGAGATTTGGATATTTTGAGTAGACTGAGAAAATTGAATTTTAAATTGATGATTATATAGTTCCTGATGAAATTATAAGTGATATTGTTGATTGTCTGGATGTTGTGATTCATATATATATTGATGATTTTGAAATTATATTATATTCATTTGGATGTTATGATATGGCCACGAGGCCAAAGGGGTATTTGTATTGTGCAAGTTAAAAATATCATAACAAATATCGGGGATTAGAGACCAACCACATTGAAATTCTAGATGAATTCAACAAGGTCACCATGGTAACTAGTTTTGTTTGTGTGTTTGTTTGTTAGTGTTAGGGATTCCCATGAGGGGATCTCCTTTAAATGTGACCAAGGGATTTTATGTATTTCTTTTATTTTTGATCTCCTTTTGTTTAATGTTTGCATGTGTTTATGTTGTGGTGCACTTACCCCTTTAATTATTTATTTAATGGTGTGTAAATATTGTGAGTAATCTTGTAGTTTAGTGAATTAATTAAAAGATGTCATAAGAATGTAATTAATAGAGTTTTTGGCCATGTATTAAAGTGTTGTAAGAATGTTTAAGTAATGTGTAAGTAATATGTAAGTGGTGTGTAAGTTAACTTTTGAGTGTGAAACACTAAACCTTCTTGGAAATTTGAATTTGTCCTTGGAGGCTGATTTTGGAGGCTTGTGTGACAAGTTAAACTTGTCCCATACCTCTTAAATTTACATACCAACCTTGTCTATGGTTGTAGGGTTAAATTTAGACTTTTATAATGCATTTTGGGAAGTCAACTTGTAAGTTGTAATTGTACGTTTCTTATATAATTTAATTTCAGTACTTATGGGGTATGGACTTGTTTGAGTGTGTAAGTAAATATTTCATATTATTCACCCACCTATTTATTATGCATTGGAAAATGAATTTTACTTTGTGTTTGGGGTTGAAGATGTGTGATGTGGCATCCTACATGGATCCACCTAATCCTCTTCTCTTCCCTCTTTTATAAAATTCAAATTTCTTTTCTTGTTTTGGGTTGCTTAACTTTTGGGAGACTTCTTTTGGATGAATTTTCTTGTTGTTTTGGGAGCTCTTGCATGAAGAATCTTTTGGAATATTGTTGCACGCTTATATTGGGTTGATTTTTCAAATGCTTGCATTGGAAGGAGCTTGTTGTTTTGAACTTGGAACAAACTCCATCATGTAGAGGTAAGAGCTTGGCTCTTGGAAATAATCTTCGTTTCCCTTTTATAAATATGTAAATGTTGGTATGTTTGTTATTGTTGTGGGATGTGGGTAGATGATCTAGTAATGGTGTAGGAGAAGACTATGAGGTTTATTATGTGGGAGGCACAAGTGTGTTTTATGGAGGTATAAGGGTGCGATGGATTTGGGATTTGGGTTCCACCTTAAAAGAAATAGCTTGCATTTCTTTACACGTTATGGGGTGCCATAAGAGATTGGGGGCATAAGGAAATGTGAGGAATAAAGGGTACTTGGGGAGGCATAAGGAATGTCTAGGTTTTGATATACTATATTTTGGCGGTTTGAACTCGAGTTGTGGTACCCATTTTCACGTTTGGGAGGCATAACAAGCCTCCCCCATAGTTTTTACCCCTTTGGCTTGCATGGTGAATCCAAGAGTGTTGTGTGATGTCTTTTATGTGGTTACGAAACTGTTGTTTGTTTTGGACTATGCTTTGAATTTTAAATGTGCTTGTTGAAAGATTACCTTGTGATTTGGAAGCATGTTGTTGTCATGAGTTGAAATACATTTCTTATTGCATTGTGGTTGGGGCTCGGGGGCCATTGAAGAAGGGTGGATTCTCCTTTCATTGGATGTCTTGGTTGGGTGGAGAGCATTTCCTTTCCCCTACCTTTGTTGTGATCAAAATTTGAAGTAAGAGAAGAATGCATGTTGTTGTTCTGGAGCTGAGAAAAGACAATTTGATAGTCCCTTGTGAAATGAAATCTCATTGTAACCTTTCCCACTTGAAGTGGATGACCTTGTAAATGTTTGCAATGGAAAATATAATGTATTGACTGCAAGTTAAAATTAGAAATGTAAAAGAGTTATACTCTGTATTCTATTTAGGAAGAATGTGAAAGAATGATATGTGTTTGGTATACTACATTTTGTAATCAAATGGAAAGGAAGTTGTAAGAGTTCATTTGAATTAATGGAAATGGTTTGTCTTGTCCATATGATGTTATTCCATGGGAAGTATGTGTTTTGCATACTCTATGAAATCTCTGTTTGACAAATGGTAAAGTGGAACATGTGAAAAGAAAATTTAATATTCCACCTTTTGTTCAATAAATGATTTTGCTAGGATTAAAAGAAAGAATTTGTAAAGTTGTCTTTTCGAATCAATAAATGAATGTAATTCTTCTCTCAAATTACATTGTTGTATTTGAATTTGATTATTTAAATGTATTGGAATCTCTTCTTGAAAGAAGAAAATATGTATGAAGGATAGTGGAGAATTCTATCTTTGAAATGTGAGAAATTGAAATTGGTATTGCATTTTGATCTTGAATGGTTTTTTTTTAATCAACCAAATGTGTTAGATTGGAACGTATTATAAATACTTGGAAGAAAAAATGGCAAATAGAGACATTAAGATTTGATCCCTGTTATTTGTAATTTTAAAACTGGCAATTAATTAAACCAAAAATGCACAGTTCAACCCTCTAAAAATAAAATGACAAATTATATGATTGAATTGAAGTAGTAGGCCCTAAACGAGTTAAAATAGATAAAGACACTTAAGGAAATATCTCAAAACTTAGCAAAATCGGGCTCAAACCGTTTTGCAGTTGTTTTTCGGTCAATAAATGGAAATTTTCAAATTGCAATCAATCAGAAAAATTAAATATTAAATCCATCTAAGAACAATCATCCATGTCTATTTGACATGTTGAGAGATGAAGAAGATCAAATTGAATAAAATTTACAAGTTAAAATTTACCATTCACTCTACAAAATCCTATAGGCCATTTTCTTAAAATTAACCCATTAAACTTTATCAAAACCAAAAAGTGATAAGCTTGGTGCAAATAGGACGTCGAGATATTTTCAGAAAGTCCTCAATTTCCCCAAACTGAGCTCTCTATCAAAAGTTATGTCTTTCTGATATTTTCTTCCTTGGCATTGAAATTTCTGGGAAAAAATTCCTTGGCGGGCCCGTGCCCAGAATTTTTCCTTTGGGACTTGGGAAATTTTTGTAGAAATTTTTCTCCACTACCCTGCCGGTCTACATCCAGTCAAAGGCTTCCACGTGGCACCATGAGGTGCCAGGAGTGGGATGGATCCCTTTTTAACTTAGTGCTTTCAGAAAATTTTGGGAAAATTTTCCAAGTTTTCCCCACCGGCCTATAACCAATCAGGTGATGCCATGTGGCATCACAAGGCATCAGCGGAAGAATGAGTTCCTTTTGTCCTTCACATATCAGAAAAATTTTGGAAAATTTTCCAAGTTTTCTCCACTGTTCCACCGGCCCGCAGCTAATATGGGGCTGCCATGTGGCATCGCGAGGTGCTGGCGGAGTCACAGGTCTCTGTACCCTCTTAACCCTTCGGGGAGTTAAGTCATTTGTCTCCCTACTACCCCACCTTCCCCATGTTGGCTTAGGAGATGCCAGGTGTCCTTTTCGGTCTCACAAGAGCATGGGTGCAAAGATGACATTTCACCCCGCGCGGGAAAGTTTACAAATGTCTCCCGCTGCCCTGCCTTTTCTCGTTTTTTTTCCCGCACTAGCTTAGGGAGTGCCACATGTCCTTTTCGGACCCACGCGAGCATAGGAGAAATTGTGATTTTTTTCCCTGCGTAATAAAAATTATCTAAGGGTTTCCCTGTGGCCCACCAACCTGCCCTTTGGGTAAATTTTCACGCCTGGGCCTTCAGGCCCGCACTTGGGGAAAATTTTCACCCCAAGGCCCGCCGGCCCATAACTTGAAAAATATAAGGAGTTAGGAGGACTTATTTATATCTTTGGAAAGGTGAGGAAATTTTCTATCTAATGGGAGTAGTTTAAGAAATTTGTGGATGTGTTAAGGGTGAGAAAAATCAAGTTGAAATTTTAGGCCTGTTAGAGAGTGTGTTTGGTGAGGAATTTCCCTCTGAACCTAATTGAAACTTCTAACCCTAAATTTTGGACCTTGTGACCTCTAATAATTTTTAATAAAAGAAATTTATTTTCTAGTAGATTGGATTTGTTCTAGAACATTTTAGTGACAACTATTGTCTTGTAACATGGTTGTAGATTCTTTTAATAAAAAAATTTATTCCAAACTTTTTCCTAACTAATCCTAAGTTGTTCTTAGGTGTCAGTGGGTTGTTTTAATGGGCGTTACAGGCATCATGCAATGTCATGCCTATGGAAATCATGAATGAGATGAATATTAAGGTAACAACAACATATGGGAAGTGCACTACCATGGACTTCCGAGAAGTTTTAGTGGTAGGATGTGTGAAGGGTTTGGTTGTGTAGCTTGCAACATACCCAGGTAAAAATTTAAAACTTGATGTTGTCATAGTTGACTACCTAGCCAAGTGGGGCATTCTAATGTCAAGAAAATGGGGTGCAAGTGTTTGTGGGAGTGTCCAAATGGATATGTCCTAAGCTACCATTCTAATTGATGGCAACCTTGTCAGGTTGTATGGAGAAAATAAAATGTTACATCTTATTGAGGATCCCAACAATGCTTCCTATGAGGTATTGTACACAAATGTGGATGCAGATAACTTTGTGGGATTTGCTGATGGAAGGGAGCACAAGATTGAAGAATGCAAATTCCTTGAACAAGTGGGTTCTCCTTGGACCCTGTTGTTTTATGGAGCTTGCTCTAGGTTTGGGAATGGTGTTGGTGTTGTTTTTCTTTCTCCAAGCCAGGAAAGATTTGTTTTCTCCTTCAAGCTAAACTTTGAATGCACTAACAACATTGTTGAGTATGAGGAATTGTTGCTAGGTTTAAGAATTTCTTGGAAATATGGTGTCAAGGACATTATTGTCAAATGAGATTCAAAGTTAATTGTCACATAAGTCAGAAGATTGTATGCTACAAGGAATCAATGAATGAAATAGTATAAACATGCAATTTGGGATCTTATTGAGATGTTTGACTCCTTCAACATTGTGCATCATGATAGGAAATTTAATGACTTGGATGACAAGCTTACAATTTTGGGGTCTCAATTTGACAATTGCAAAATGTCCCCATATTGTGAATATAAGGTTGAGGTTTTGACAAGACCTTTTGTTCTTGACAATATCAAGCATTGGCAGGTTTTTGATGATGATGCTCAGATCAGAAGATTCTTACAAAACAAGGGATAATATTCTAATCAAAGTATTGATTGGGATCCAATGGTATGTGCAATAGAAGGAAAGGAGACCTTGTTTGGCAAGGGTATCATCCAGCTAAAGACCAATACTATTCCTAGAGGGATAGTAGCTCTTGAATGCAATTTTGATAATGCTAATCGCATTGTTAATATATGTATGGAATCCTCAAGGGATATTAATGAGCATGATCTTGGTATAGAGGAAAATCCAAGGAAAATTTGGTTAGGCAAGTAATCTCAGCAAGGAGGAGAAATAGTCATACATCTAATTGTTGAAAAAATACCAAGATTGCATGGCTTGGACCTACTCGAACTAAAGGCATATAGAGAGGACATTTTTCAGCATGAGATCCCCTTAGAATCTAATGCAAGACCATTCAGGAAGAAGAAAAGGCCAATCAATCCACTTCTATCTCTTAAAATGCAAGAGGAACTGAAGAAACTAAGAGATGGAGGGATTATCCAGCCCACAAGATATTCCTCTTGGGTGGAAAACCTAGTACAAATCAAAAATAAAAATGGTGACATCAGGTTGTGTGTGGAGTTCAAGAATCTGAACAAATCTTCAATAAAGGACAAATATCCTTTACCAAACATGGAGCACATGTTGTAGTTAGTGACTGGTTCTGAGTTGCTTTCCACCTTGGATGGCTTCTCTGGTTATAACCAAGTTGTGGTGAAGGAATAAGAAAGGATCAAGATAGCCTTCACTACTCCTTGGGGGACCTATGTTTATATCAAGATGCCCTTTGGTCTGATGAATGCTAGAACCACCTTTCAAAGAGCAATGGATGTTGCTTTTTCTAGTTACATCAATGAATTTATCATAGTCTATCAAGATGATGTAACTGTATTTTATAGATAGAGAAGTGATCACCTGCTACACTTAGAGAAGATGCGATAATAAGTAGAGAATATGGCATCTCACTCAATCCAAAGAAATTCCATTTTGGAGTGCAGAAGGAAAATTTTCTTGGTCACATAGTGTCATAAGAAGGAGTGATGATTGATCCAAAAAGAGTAGAAGCCATCAGCAAGGTCCCAATCCCAAAGACTAAGAAAGGAATTCAGTCCTTTTTTAGGAAAATAAATTTCATTAGAAAATCCATATCAAACTTTTCTGAGCTGACCATTCCAATTACTTCCATGCTAAAGAAAGACCAAGTCATAAAATGGGAGGAGGCTATCATCCAAGCTTTTAATGGGATTAAAGATGCACTCAAGCATGCACATGTTCGCCACTCTAGATTATAAGAAGCCCTTTCAACTGTTGTCTTTTGATTCAGAGAACACTATTGCTTTTGTCTTGCTGCAGAAGGATGATGAAGGGGATGAAAGGCCCATTGCCTTTTTCATTAAGGCCTTGCAGGGGTCTGAGCTAAAGTACACTATCATGGAAAAGTAGGAATTTTCCTTGGTAAAAGCAACAAAGGTTTTCAGGCCTTATATTCTAAGTTCAAAGGTTGTTGCTTATGTTCCCCATACCATGGTAAAAGACATCTTGTTAGAGATGGAAGTCTCAAGAAAAAGATGTAGATGGGTGAAAAAATTGCAAGAATATGATATGGACATCCAAACCATGAAGTTGGTGAGAGGTTTGGGCTTGGCTAAGCTTATGGCAGAGAGAAACTTGCAAACTATTGAGGTAAATGAGGTAGAAGAAGAAAGGGCAGGTGTTTTTGAAAAGTTGATGAATTCTGAGTGGTACAAGGATGTGATGTTTTATCTCAGACATTTAAACTACCCTGAGCATTTAAGTAAGAACCAAAAATATCCCTTAAGTTGGCTTCCCAGAAATATGTCATCACTGATTATGGGTTAGCTTGGAAGAACCCAGAGGGAGTCCTCTTAAGGTGCATTACTAAAGAAGAAGCCCCCAAGATAATTGCTGACCTCCATGGAGGAGTTTGTGGGGGGCACTTTGCTACAAGAGTCATAGCACATAAGATCCGAGGGATGGTTATTGGTGGCCAACTCTTTTCATAGATGAAACCTTGTTGGTTAGAAGATATGAAAGATGCCAATGCTTCTATGGTATAATAAAATCTTCAGGCTCCCTCCCTTTGCAGCCTGTGTCAATTAAAGCTCCATTCAAGCAATGGGGAATGGATTTCATTTGTGAAATTTCAGACCCTTTAAGTGCTGGCCACAAGTGGATTCTTGTAGCAACTAATTATCTTACTAAATGCGTGGAGGCAATCCACACCAAGAAGGAAACACACCAAGTTGTCATCGAATTTGTGTTGAATAACATCATCTATAGGTTTGGGGTGCCAATCAAGATTGTAACTGATAATGCCATGAGATTTAGAGCTAAAACTTTAGTGGAAATGTTTAGGGAGTATGGAATCAACTTGAAATATGCCTCCAATTACAATACCCAAGGAAATGGACAAGATGAATCCAGTAGTAAAAATTTGTTAAAGATCATTAGAATAAAATTGGAGCAGAACAAGAGAAAGTGGGGTGAACAATTGAAGTTTGTTGTTTGGGATGATAGGATCACTAAAAAGAGTCCATTTGAGTTGTTGTATGGGACTTGGACCCTTCTACACCTTCATATGCAATTATCTTCTTATCAGTTCATCCAGCAACTAGAAGATCAAGATGTAGGTCCTTATGATGCTCGTATTAACCAGATTGTTGAGCTTGATGAAGAGAGGAGGGAATCCCACCAGAGGCATATAAAGTTCAGCTCGAGAAACTGAAGAAGTTGTTTGACAAGAAGGTCACTCTCATAGCCTTCAATATTGGAGATCTTGTCGTTGCTATGGGATAGCAGAAATGAGGATAAGGGTAAGCATGGAAAGTTTGACTCATTATGGATGGGCCCTTACTCTATTGATATTAGGATTGGTGAACACACCTTCTTCCTCAAGGACTTAGATGGTGAACTTCTTGAATTTCCTATTAATGGAAGGCATTTAAAGCATTTCTTGGATTGATTCCCTGGATCAAGGAAAAATCTTTTGTATAGTGTATAGTTTGTTGTTTATTCCTTATTTTTGTGTTTTTCTCGTTTTGGTCCTCGGTGACCTATTTTTACTGGTTTCTCTGTCTGTTTTTTAAGGTGGCTATATTTCTATGCTCTGCAAGATGACTCCATTTCCCAATGGATATTTTGGCACTTGGTCTACTTTTGTTCTTGTGGCACTCGCAGGGAGTGCCCATCCCCAAGTCGGAGCCGATTGTTGGTGCTCAAAATAGTCTCGCCCCATTTGTGCCTTTGAAAAACTTATTGATTTACGGCCTTTGTCATTTTCTCCTTCCCCATGTTGTGCTTGGTTGATCCTTGTGGCCATTTTTAATTGGTTCTGGGTTGTAAATCTCTTAGGGGTCTGTATTTTGAGTCTCCCATGCTCTGTTCAATTAGAAACTCAGTTTCCCCCATGTTTTTTGTTCTCCACGGTCAGGATTTGTCTTCCTTGTCTTTTCTACCCTAAGTACTTGAAGAAGAATGAATTGATGTGTCCCGAGGAATGTATTTGAGCCTTGTAACATTCCTAAACTTTCTGCCCTCAAAGAAAATTTCATTCCCTGGCTCAAATAATAGTTTTTCTGTTTTTTACGTTTTAATGGGTGTTTCTCCGGTCAAATTTACATCCTAGCATCGGTAGGGGATGTGGCATATTTTGGTTGGATGCGGCTCAATTGGATACTTAGAAAAATTCATAAAAATCCTTAACTCAAAATGTGTCCACATGGAGGCACGACGCTCATTTGAAGATCTGCTTTTGGGTTTTTCCTTGGAGTAGTGCCAGGAGGACACGTGGAGGCTTCCGCTACTTGGCCTCGGACTTAGAAAAATTTTCATGCAGTTGGAGTAGTTTGGTAGAATGGGACACGTGGCAAGCTTGTGCTCATTTAGGGTCTCCGCTTTGGACACCATCTTGAAGTTGTGCCATGGAGACACGTGGAGGAACCACGCATGTTCGAGAACCGAACGTTGAGTTTCATTCTAAAGAAGCGTCAGGCTGACACTTGTAGGCCTCTCGCTCACTTTGCATTTTACTTAGACTTTTCAATGGCTAAAAGGAGACTACCTCAGAGTATGACACATGGCACCTTCTCATTGAGCTTTAAGCATTTAGGAAAACTTGTCGGGATAGGACACGTAGCGAGGCCGTGCTCATTCAAGATATCAAATTTTGGACCACCTCAAGGTGCACCATGGTGACACATGGCATTTTGAAAAGTGAAAGAGGTGGGAAATTAGAGGTAACTTGGATTTTTTCCCCTTAAGGATTAAAATTTCAAAATGGCCTGCAAGCCCGATGAAGGAAAAAGGTTAATGTTTTGCCCTACCAATGGCGGAGGTGAGGGTCTCTCGAGGAAATTTAGAAAAATTTCCTTTCGGGAAAAAGGGGTCAAAAGTAAAAAAGGAAGCATGGGTCTTCTCGAATCATATTGGGACACGTGTCAAGCTCGTTCCCAAGGGCGGAGATGTGGGGAAAATTTGGAAAATTTTCCCTTTTCCAAAAAGAGAGTAAAATGGCAGAATTTGAGCGTGGTTCCACTCTAATCATATTTGGGCACGTGTTAGGCTCGTTTTCCGAGGGCAGAGGTGCGGGAAAAATGGAATTTTTTCCATTTTTTCAAAAGGTTGTAAAAAGTTAGAGGAAGCCCTGGGTCTGTTCTAGAGTTTGAATCTACCATGTGGACAACTCAAATTCAAAGTAAAGATCAATAGATGTTGTGAGTCTAAATCTAATTTTCCCCCTTTTCTCTGAAACACGTTTGGAAGTGTGAGTCTCCATGATTTCTTGGTCTTTTCTACATGCCAAGAAGAGAAGGAAGTTAATGTTGATATCTGAAGTTTGGTGGGAAGATCTAGAGGACGTCTTTCGCCATTAAAATGGTCTGACTTTCGTGCCCGATCGGATTTTCTATTTTTCCTCTCCCGAGCATGCAAGGGGCCGATTTGATAGATTAGGGGTGGAAGTGGTTGGAAAATTGAAGGAAAAGTGATCTACCAGAGAAAGGAGTTGAATGCAGGAGGCATTCGATGAAATCTACCCCCTCGAGCACCTAGAGACTTCTTGCAGATTTGATTATGAGAATCACGAAAGAATCATAAAGAGCACTGGTGCATTTAACATTTTTTTCTTTTGGGGAGAGGGGAATCTATTGTAAATGCTATAAATGGCACAAATTTTTCATGCAAATGGTTGGGAGTTGTTGGAGTGTGAGGGGTCTGGACTGATTTTTCTAATCAAAAGCTTGATAGAGCCCATCCCTTTTGAGAAACCATTCAAGAAGCTTGTATATCTCTTTTGTATTAAAATTTGATCATGTCAAGGTGGTTGCAAGTGTACACCATTAACAAGCTTTGAGACTGTTCTAGAAAATTTCCCCTGCTGATAGATTTAATTGAATTCGAGTTATTTTTGTGTTGTCTTGAGAAAAATGTGTTGATTTTACTTTTGAATGTATGCAAATAGTTTTTCTTGTTTCTGTTGCAATCTTGTGTTGAAATCTGATTCAATCACACAGCCTCAATCCTTGTGACAGTTTAGTGGCATTTGCAATTCCATTTCTCAGAAGAGCTTTCATTTGGGATTGGAATAAATGATTTAAAATCACTTTTCTCTCATCTGTTGACAGAGATTGTCTATAAGCCTTTGGGTGTACCTTAGGTGTGATTTGGCTTAGACCTTGATGCTTTGTTGGGTTTTCTAACTCAAGCCTTCGTGATAGAATCTCAGAGATTGTGTGAAAGAGTGCAAATTTGGGCCTCCATTGAAGCACATATTCTAGTTGAAGAAACATTTTAGCTATTCTGTGGCATTTTGTTGGTCTAACTTTCCATTTTGTAAGGTTCCTCAAGGATCTGGTGAATCTAGTTTCACCTGCCCCACCTCCCACAAAAATTTCATTCAAAAATAACTAATCTTACCCATCCTACCCTTGTTTTTCATGTGTGTATGCCAATACACAATCCTCATCACCTAAACATGCGAAGCAAACAAGGGTCTCAAATGTCTCTAGTAACCTTTGCCTTGTTGTGAAGATATCTCCATGATCTGGAAGTGATAACTCATGAGAGTCAGATCTGGTGTGTTGATCATATTTTCCCGAGGTCTTCTCTACAAAATGTATTGAAAAGAAAGGTACCTATATCTCCTTTCAAAATAACAGAGGTTACAAAATAGGTTCTCTTACCTTGGTTGAAAGGCACAACCTAAAATAGTTAGAATAAGATCATATCCTTTTAAGGTGCTACCCATTTCTCCACAAACCCAAGTAACAAAGGGACAAGTCAGATCTCCTCCTGCCTACAAAATGACATATATTTATGATCTAGATGCCTCTAAGCTCCATGTTGAATCAGTGTTGCTACTTGGCTTGAAAATGAGAATAAATTTGGGTACCAACACAATACATTTCCATGATTTGTACTATTTTAATGTAATTGTAAATTTGACTTTATTTGGAGATTTTTACTATTAAAACACCTAACGTTAAATGCCTCTCTGTAAACCAAAGCTTTTGGAGATACAACTCTTGCCATCCTACCTCATAAATATTAGTAAGTCTTCATCTGCATTTGTAATATGTTCACTTGCATTTCTACCACCATTTGTAATATTATTAACCTTGAGTCATAATATCTTTCAATACAAGTAATAAATGTATTTTGCATCTTTTATTAATTATATGTATGTGTATTGAATGTTTAGTTTACACATTAATTTATATCAAAACTCTTTATTACTTTTAATATCAATCATATTATTTTTTTGGATTAGTTAAATTGAATTGATAATAATAATTTAAGGTCCTTACGAATTAGGTTTATCAAACCCTATGAAGTGGCTAAATAATCTGATCGACTAATCCACAAAATTCCATAGAGGAAATGGAAGACCAAAGATTGTCCAAATGTGGATTTTGAGCTTAGCTTTCTCAATGATGACAAAATACCATTTCTAATGGGAAAAATCATAATTATGTTTCAAATAAACCAAGGTCCATTAGCTATGATATCTCTATAATGGTCAACATTGTTATAGTTAGAACAAAAAGAAACACTTGATTAAGATTTGAATTCCCTAAAGCTTGACACCGTGAGGCATAATCCATGCATCATGAACCCATGATTTGAAGGTTCTCTCAAAGGGGACTCAACTAAAATAATATGCAACTAAAGTAAGTTGCTCAAAATAATTGCATAATTTATTGAATTTAAGGAAATGTAAAACATCAAGAATATTTTTAGGGCTATGATCACTACCTCATGAAAATATTTTGGCATGGAATTTTTTTGTCTCTTCGGTGCCTTTGAACTCCAAAATTCCATTAATTTCTCTTACAAAAATGACTACAAGAGTTGAGGAGGGAACATTATAAATGGCTTACCTTCCCAAAGGGTATTTGATTAATGCAAAACAATAATTAGCCAAAATAATAAAATTTCTAATAAGTGTTAATGGCGGTGTGACATAGACCCTATTAGGTATGTTAATATTTAGTTTAATGATGTACATGTACCTGAGTTGTCTTAAGGTATGTGGACTCACATAACATCCAAATCATGCAAACAATTGTTAGCAGAATGTAGGACCCAAAATTTGGACCTAAGGAACTTGGAAATAATTATTTGGCATCTACCCCAACATATTCCCATTTACACATAAATTGACTTAATTGTAAAAACACCCCGCTCAATTCCTATGTTATGATTCCATCAAATCAACACTTTTCATTGAGTTTAGCACTTTAGGAACCAATTTACCTTACAATGAACACATCTACACTCTCATATCCACTCAACACATGTATGAGATTAGGTCCCAAGTTAAACCTGGGTAGAATTGAGTGACAAGGGTAGAAATGACCAATGTTTTTGACCCAGGTTGAAAATTTTGACCCATGCACTTACAATGGTCACATTTTCAAATACACACCTTACACCAATCATCTTACGGTCAATTGAGTGGGAAATATTTCACACAAGTTGTGTATATAAACACATACATGTTATTTATTAAGGGAATCTCTTAACTCCTTAGACATCTAAAGGATTTCATTCTAAAGAACTCTAAGGACTTTAGGCCCTAATAATTAAAATATCACATAATCACATCCTTAGAGCACGCCAACAAGTTACAAGTCTACATAAATCCCATGTTGTTTCCCTAGAACATTATCATGCACTATAACTAAATTCAAGGATTGTTACCAAGTGTTGGAGGCCTTATTGGGGTCTTATCATAACCATTATTTATGCATATATGCACACACATCTAGTGGGAGGGATAACCACATAGGTGTGAGGAATTTTCATATTATAGATATGTAGGTGATGCTTGTCTCAGAGGGGGTTGAGGAATCTTAAGCCAATTGGACTAAACTCTTTTTTAGGTTATAACCTGGTAAGGATCTAGGGTTTTGTAATATCCAAACTAGGATTTTATTCTACTTAAGATATATATTATGTGCAAAGATGATATATGAATCATAATTGATATAAAGATCTTATAAACATGTAATGATTATATTTGGATAAATACAAGCTCTAGAAAATTTATTAATATAAGAGTCATGTAGTTATTTATTGTCTATATCAAAATTTAATTTTCTATCATTTTGCTGACATGAAATTTTAAAGGATTCAAGTTAGATTTATTGTGACAGAAGAGTTCTTGTTTCAATTTGTTATAAAATATGCTAGAAAAGAGAAACTAAAACAAGGAAAAAATAATATATAAATTAATATCCATTGCTTTACATCCATCCACGAGCGAAGAAATCATCAACTCAATTTTTGAAAAATGGCGATTAATGTCGTTTTACATGTACACAATATCTAAAAACACCATCAATACAAGACATGTTGGGTAGACCTAACACTAAGTTTTTAAAACTCATTTTTTATATATAGATATAAATGGAAATAATATTATTGGAGATACTAGGGAACAAAATTACATCATTAATGAACCCATCCTTAATATCATAGCAAGAAAGTTGTCAAATATGTATGCCAAATGACAGATAAAATATTTTAAATTCCTGGAAGAAATTAATATATAATATTCCATGTCCTTCTATATAATACCAAGTGGCTCTGATTGTTGTTTAATGACCTGTAATTTTTTTCATGGTCTTCTACATCTAGTCTCCATTTTTTGCGTTGACTAGTTTTAGTCTTCACCTGCTGCAATTGTAACCCTGTAGCAATTATGTGATGGGTGTAATGATACACCTTTTTGTTTGGTTTGTAATCAACAAAGTGAATCCCACTTTGGAGGGATTTCACTTGTTGTAAGTATGTTCCCGCACTACAACCGAGCTAGTATAAAATGTTGTCTCTTCACTTGTTATTTCACATGTTAGCTTTGTTCTCTCTTCTATGCAATGCAACAAGTAGTACTCCACTTTCTCAACATTGTCTTCTTCAACAATGACTGCAAATACATCACCTACAAAAAAATGCAAATAAACATTCAATGATCCATGTATAGTATAAATATATATTTAATTATCAAATTATACAATCCTTTTAAATAAAACATACCTTGTTTAACCAAAGTCCAGATATGTGGTCATAATCAGTTGAAATTAATGGCACATCTTCAAAACTATCATCATGATCTGATCCATATATGTCATCCACAACTAAAGGAACTTGCTTCCACTCACCTACATACCCATGTTTTTTACTATTGCAATCTAAATATGATTTGTTCATGCATTCATAACAAAAACAAGAATAATCTCTTGAATCGATTGTCTAGTTATTACTATCCATGGTCATCAAAGAGTGCAAAGACCTAGAATTGGAAATATTTTCACATCCATACTTTGTCCTTAGATCAATACCTTCAATTAATCATGCTCAAAAGATCAATAAAGTTTAAAACAAACATCAAAATTTAGAATAAAAAAATTTAAAGTTAGTAACTTGTAGAACTTAATAAATCACATCAAGATCTACATATCTATGTTTTAAATGTGCATGTACCTATTATCTCCCAAAACACTCTATGTGGGGTTGAAGCTTGTGGGGTTGAAGTGTGTGATGTTGAAGCCTGTGAGGTTGAAACTTGAATTGTAAAATGTTTCTTACACCATTCAACAACGGTGTGGGCATCAATCAATTGATCTCCCTCATAATCAAAGCTTTGTTTCTTTAGAGCACATTTGATGCATGCACCTGCACCATCGTGTTCTCCCTTCCCATGACCACTCTAAAAAAACCTCCATAAATGAGGAATTTTTTGATGACGATGATAATGATTTGGAGTGCAATGAAAGGGAGAGAGGATTTGAATTATGATGCTCAACCATCCGACCAAAAAAATATTGATCTATTTGTATTCCTCAACGATGAAGATATTGAAAGAACAAACCAAAACAATGTTGCACAAAGTGGGTGTCATGTTCCTTGTCAAGCACTTATATAGAAGTGATCGCTTCTTGATAATTCACTTCACATATGTACTTTCAACCCCATCCAAATCCAATTGTGCATGCCTATAAAATACTTGAACCACGATAGTAACACAGTCGGTATGATAATATCGTATGTCCGAATTTCTTTTTGATGAGAAAATGAGTAATTCTAGGCTAAATAATCCACGGACAATATGGAACCAATAGGGAATGTGTCTCTATTAGTCTTGAATTGTGTAGCGTGCTACTTTGAATTGTGAGAATTTTGATGTACGAGACTAACTAAACTTGAGAAAAATTACATGAATGTAGCAATGGGGATTTCCTCTTCTACCAAATCCAACTTGGTTGCATATTTTCCATGCCTTGTTGAATATTTTATGTATTTGAACCTACAAAATCAATTCATAATGGACAAATTTTCATGTATTCATTTGCAGTAAACATAAAAATCAAAATAAAATCTAACATCCAAATTTAAAAACATATATATATATATATATATCACCTCTTGCAAGCCACCATTTTAATTGTGTCCAAATCTTCATTTGTTTTTTGCAATAATTTTGAGTCCCCACACTTGTCACAGACACCTTTGATGAAAGTCATACGATCATCAACATGATCATCGGATATCGTGCAAAGAATTGAAGTTATGAAATCACTGACACGTGTAGGTGGGACATTTTCTTCCCATAAATTTCTATACACCTAAAAAAAAAAGATTTTGAAATACATTAATTTTAAATCACGTCTCAAAAAATGATATTTAAACAAATTTCAAATATATAGATATAAATGAAATCACACCTCAAAATATATATACATGATATAAAAAAATTGTTCTGATAGTGATAATCAAACTCAATGTGATAGCGGCAACAACATGTGTCAAGGACTTTAGCAGCTCGCACATACCAAGGCTTCAAATTTTCAAACATTCATTTTCTAATCTTAACATCTGGATTTTCTTCTATAAACTTTATGTACATCTCATGTTGAGTTATTTCAAACCAATTTTTATATGTTCATCTTAGTTATTGCAAGTTATCATGTGTTTTAAAACATCCCTCACATTCGTAGAAGGACGAGTCCTCTCATTCCAAACATTAGAAACTATCTTCACAATATTATCCTCTATTTTATCAGAACGTGGATTTCTACACATTAGTGCCCAATTTCCTTCCATAGTAGAGACATCCACTGTCTCTCCTCCTCCTCTCTGCATACCCTGCCGACCATTGTCTTTCAAAATAAACCCAATGCCTTGGCAACGACAAGAACATGACGATTCTTCCTCATATCTTCAATTACAACTGAAGTTAATATTTCTCTACGAGAAATACTCTTATTAATGAGACCTAATTTTTGTACACAAAGAACTTATTCCTTTAGAAACATTCCCAAAAAATTCTTCTTCTACACGTTTTGATTTTTTTCATCCAAAATCAACACCCAAAAATTCTAATGTTTCCCTCATATCAACATGATTCAAGAATGTAACCTACAAATGTGCTCTAGCAATTGTAGTCAAATTAACAAATTCACCATATATTATCTCTACACTTTTTGCTGTTTTCTTTTGTGATAGTGGTTCTTGTTGGGAAAATTCTTTTAATTTTTGTAAATCCATCTTCACCAAGTGTTTCACATTTTTCTTGGGAAGTAATTCCATAACTTTTGTTATCACTTCAGCATAATGTTGCGCATCATGATCTATGTCCATAAACATACACATGTGAGTACACCAAAATTTGCAAAAAAAAAAAAAACATACAAATGTGATTACACCATTAATGACCAAGCTAGTAAACACTTTAATATCTAAAAAATTAGCTTACTATCTAGTAAACAATAATATTAAGTTGACCAAGCTAATTGTATTTAGATAGCTTCATGAGGTCCTTCTTGAAATCTACTAAATAATCATGTGTGTGTGTGTGTGTGTGTGTGTGTGTGTGTGTGTGTGTGTGTGTGTGTGTGTGTGTGTGTGTGTGTGTGTGGTGTTAGAGCTATCTAATTTTCAAATCAAACCTAGACCAAAAACTTTCAACACATAAAACCCAAAAATCTTGTACTATATTTAAAAGATTGAGTAAACATCACTAATAATTTAATTACGAGCTCAATAGGGAAGAGAGAGTGTAGAAGAATACATAAGTTGCATTGTCCAATTCAAAATGATGTCCTCTTTAGAATGCTACCAAGATCTACCACAACGTTTATACCCAATAAATTTCATAACAAAAATTATTTTCAAATGTCATATTATGTACAACAGGTTATATTTAAATTTTGTCAATTTACATCTATATGAGATCATTATTAATCCAATACACGACATATAAATTATATAAACTAAAAAAATGACTCTCGAAATTCAAAATCAACTATCACGTGAAGGTCAATATTAGAGAGTAAATCGTAACAATTTTTTTAATGAAAGGTATGGTAGACCATCAAATATATCCCCTAGATTAATCACTTGGGGAGGTTAACCTTGTTTTCGATGACACATACCATGTGCAATTGTATAGCCCGGTAATTTTTATGTATAGCTTTTGTATCATAGTATTGGTAGAAAAATAGGACGTAGTGGTCAATCGTAAAATAAGGGGTAATATTTGGAATCCCATGATAACAAATGTTTTGAACATTTATTACCAAGTGACCCACCCACGACATTAATGCACTTCAATCCAATTTCAAATATTTCTAAGGGCAAGTTCAAGAAACTTAGAGAAATAAGGAAAATTGGTTTTAAGTAGAATCACTATATAATATACCATATATTGGTACTTAGGGTTATAATCAAAGAAGAAAAACCAAATACGTGTAAGGTTTATTGTTGTTTTGTTGATCATTGTTGGAAGGAATTTAACAATATGAATTCCCAAATAGATTCTAATCCAACATCTTTGAGATCTACATATTCCAAGGCATTTGAGTATTCTTTTGATGACACTTGATGAGAAGGTGGTTGGACAGGTCCGAACTCATACTGGTTTTACACAAGATATCAATATCATCATTAGTATTAAACATGGTTGTCCAATTTCTCCTACTTTGTTTGTTCTCTACATAGACAAATTAGAGGATGCCATTATAAGTTTAAAGGAAACATATGATGATTGTGTTCTCTATGATATAACCATTACTATTTTTTTAGTTGTTTTTGACATCATTCTTATGTCAAATGTTATTATTTTCACATGTATTATTTATATTGTTTTAGGTTATGGGATCCTATCAAAACCCTTGCCTTTACCCAATCTAAAAAACATATTATCATATTTAAACCTTAGAACTAAAAAAATTATGATCTATCAAGGGTTTTTATACATATTTACCAATTTTTGCAGCCTTGTTTTTCACTTGTTGTGTCTTCTCTATCTCTCTGTCTCTTGTGCCTTCCTACAAATAAATCTTCTAGCATTCTTCTCTGCATTCTCTTCCTCGGTATATTTTCATTTCTCATTCTTTGCATTTCCCATGATTCATCCACTTCAATAATTTTCACCTGCACACATAAATCGTGATAGATATAAATGTCTAAGAGTAAACTCGATACAAAACTATATGTGCATGCAACTCTATTTATATACAAATCTCAATAGAAATTAGGTTATTTTTAATTTTAGTTTTTTATAACTTTAAAACAACTTTTCTAATTTTAATAGAATTTATATTTAATATACAATTATTTAGTTTTATAATATTTTTAAAAATAAAATAACTACATGCTTTAAAGACAATTTTATTATATATAAATAATAATTTTAAAAATATATATAATAACATATTACATATTTTTGGTTAAAAAAAAAAAAAAACTTAGTTTAAAACAAAAAAATATGTAAAAAACTAAATTTAAAACATTAAAAATGAACAATATTAAGTTACTTATAAAAAAGTAACTTGCAAAACATTAAATTTAGAAGGAGACGTAATTGTAAAACATTAAATTCAGAAGGAGACATTTTGGCGGTGCTTTGGTGGCGCGGGGAGGAGTTTGATTGAACAGGGGTTCACGCGATAGTAGTTCACGTGAAATTAGTTCACGTGAACCCCTCGAAAGTGGCACCAACGTGGTGCCTTGGTGGCACATTTTGGCTCCAAATCCTTTTGGAGGATAATTGTGAGCCAAAATCTACCACTTAGGTGCCACGTAATTAGGGTAAATGAACTAGTTAAATTACAAAATTTTGACACAAAATTCATATTTTTATTAGCTTTCTAAAAATGTAATTTTCATTTTTTAAAATATATTTTGTTATTTATTTTTTAATTTTTACTAACATACGGTATTTTAGAACAATCAATAGTACACAATCAACCAAATTTGAAAAATAGTAGAATATATAAAAAAAAATTGAAAAAATAAACATACTATTTATTGAAGTCTTCTTCGTGCCTATGAAAAAAAACTCAATTTCGATATAAATCTTAAATTTTAGTGGCATAGACATATGTACACTATTTATTTGAAAATATTTTTACTAAATAATTAATTAAAAAAATTATAAGTAAAAAAAAAATGAGAATTAGACAGAATCTCAACATTCAAATGTTAAAAATACTTCTAAAATTTCATGGTAAAACAAAAATTTTCATATAAATAAACCACCGAGGAAGTCATTACTCTTTTATAACATAAGAAACAACGTATGAAAAAATTAAGAAAAAGACCATATTTTTTACCAATTTTATTTTTAAAAATATAAATGTATTCTACACTCTAAACACAACATTTCATTAGTTTGTGGAATTTCATGAATGTGTACGGTTTTGTGGCTATTACCTTTAGAAAATCAATGAAACTAAAAATTCATGTTTATAAAGGTACAAAACATACCAAAAAGTGGGACATTTTATTGTGCTTTGATAAATAAAATGAGGAAAAAATGATCCCAAACCAAACTAAAAACACTTAAGAAAATCTCTTGAAAATCTTCCAATTCGAAAGCGAGAGACAAATCTGAGGCTTTTTTTTTGTAAAAAGAAACTTGTAATTTCAAAATGCATATCAAACCAAAAATTTTACACTTGATATATATCCTAACACTTTCCTAATGGAAACCTCCATGTCTGTTTTACATGTTGAAGGAGAAGGAATGACAAATTTGAAAAAAATTGTAAGTTAAAATTTATCACTTGAACCGTAAAATCCTCCAGATCATTTTTGTGAAATTGACCCCTTAAATTTTATCAAAACCTGAATTTAATGAATCCTATGCAAAGAGGACATCGAGATATTTCCATAAAGTTCTCATTTTCCCAAAACCGAGCTCTCTATCAAAATTTATGGCCTTATAAAGTTTTTCTTCACTTGGCGTAAAAAAAAATTTAGGAAAATTTTCCTTGGCGGACCCACGGGTCCAAATTTTTCCCTTAGCACTTTGGAAAAATTTTGGGAAAATTTTCCTAATTTTCCCCACCGCCCCACCGACCCACACCCAGTGAAAGGCTGCCATGTGGCACCATGAGGCGTTGGCGAAGGATGGATCACTTTTAACTTAGCACTTCAAAACAACATTTGGGAAAATTTTCTAACTTTTCCTTGCGGCATGCAACCAATTAGGAGATACCACGTGGCATTGCGAGGCATCGGCAGAAGAGTGGGTTTCTTTTTTCCTTTTGCGTTTTTGGAAAATTTTGGGAAAATTTTCTAAATTTTCCCCGCTACTGCCGCAGTGACCAATCAGGCCTGCCACGTGGCATCATGAGGTGTCGGTGGATGCACGAGTACATTTTACCCTTTTTTCCCTTCAGGGTGTTAAAAATCTCTAATACCCTCCGATCTAATTTCCCAGTGTTGGCTTAGGAGGTGCCACGTGTCTCTTGTGGACTCGCGGGAATGCGGGTGCAAAGGTGGCTTTTCACCCAATGCGGGAAATTTCCAAAATCTCTCCGTGGCCCCGCCGACCCGACTCCTTCCCCAGGAAAAAAACTCCTCCTCACGGCTTCAGACCTACTGGTGGGAAATATTTCTCCCCACAGCCCCATGAGACCAGCCCTTGGGGAAAATTTTCTCCCCTGGGCATGCAAGGCCGCTCTCGGGAAAAATTTCACCCCAAGACCCGCTGACCCATAACTTGAGAAATATGAGGAGTTAGGAGGACTTATTTATATCACTTTGGAAAGGTGAGGAAATTTTCCATTCAATGGGAATGATTTATGGAAATTTGAATGTGTTAATTTTGATAAAAATTAGGTTGAATATTTAATCCTATTAGGCAGTGGGTATGGTGAGGAATTACTCTTTGACCCTAATTGAACTTTCTAACCCTGATTTTGGACTTTGTGACCTCTAATAATTGTTAATTATAGAAAAGAATATTCTAGTGGATTAGAATTTATCTAGAACTTGTTAGTGGAAACTATTGTTTTGTAACTGGTTATAGACTCTTTTAAACAAAAAAATATACCATAATTTTCCTAACTAATCCTAGGTTGTCCTTGGGTCAAAAGTGGGTTGTTTTTGTGGGCATCACACTTGGTATCAGAGCAATGGTTCAAAATATTGGACCATTGGGCACAGTAGAAAAATTGAGACATGAACCTTAAACCTAGCACACTTTTAAATTTAGAAGACAACTTATTTTAGTAATTACATATTTTAGTAAACATGGAAACCGAATAAAAACTTAGAAAGATGAACTCTCACCTTGTTCTCGTGAAGGAGGCGCAGATGGGACGAGGGTTCCTTTCACATAGACATAGGCATACCATCTCCAGAGCATGTTGTATCAGATATCCTACAATAGATCTTGCAAACTCTTTAGGATGTTAATGCCACTCTACGCGGAGGATTAGTAGGAGGGCATGCAGCCAGACATGATAGAGTCACTTCCATTGAGGGTCATGTATCTCCTTGACCCAAAGTGAGGAGCATGGAGGAGAGAAATTCCATGTAGAGTCAGCTAGAGTAGAGTCACCATAGAGGGGATAGGGTGACCAAGTTTCAGGACATAGAGAGAGGTCTCGGAGCCCTAGGCTTAGGGATGAGCATGCAGAGAGGCCTAATGGGGCATCGGACCACGGTGTAGATCACATCAGGGAGATCTTGAAGCTTTGGCCATCACATTATTCTGGTGACATAGGTGGATTTTAGGCATAAGCTCTGGTTGGTGAGCTTGAGTGGATGCTTCAAGCTTTGTCATTATTCTAGCAACACAAAAGCATGTGTTACGGTCCATCTACTTGGGGATGGAGCCGGTGTGCAGTGGCGGACAGGAGGAGTAAAAGATCCATGATGATTTTGAGACACTTACCTAGGAGCTCTTTGAGGAGTGATTCGAAGCATATATTTGTAATGGAGGTTCATACAAGAGCGAATAGATGAGATCCATGACCTCCGATAGGCATCTCTTAGAGTGGTGAGTATGAGAGTAGATTTCTTGATGTACTCCAAGTATGTTGATTTCATGTAGGTTGAGTAGGTGCAGATCCACGGGTTCATCCGGGGCCTGAATCTAGACATTGGAGGTGCGGTTTGGATCTATTGTCCACAAACATTAGCTAAGGCCTTTGAGAAAGCCTATATAGAAAAGGAGACTTGAGGAAATACCTAGCAAGCAAGCTAGAGACCAAGTCCGGAGCTGCATACAGTAGATAGATGACAACAGATCTAGGGGGTCGTACCTCTTACTCTTGGTGCACATGGTTCAACATAGTCATATTTTAGACCATAGTAGTAGCAGCAAAGTGAGTAGTCCCACCCACCTTATAGACCTCCAAAGAGGTTTAATGCAGAGATATCGAGAGAATGGGGCCTCCCCTAGGGGTCCCATCGGGACATAGGGTGACCAGAGAGATCACTCAAGTAGGAGCTCACTAGTAGAGACCTTAATAGACGGCGGTTGGATCATCATGATCTAAACCACAAACCTCCCGAAAGTACCGGTCGAACCTCGCTACATAAGGGAGAGGATCCGTGGTTGTTTTGGGTGTGGTGTTATCTTGGACATTTTTGGAGATACTTCCCATAAAACCGTAATAACAAGGGTAAGACACAAATCTCAGAGTCACTACTTGGTGATATGGGGCATAGTCATAGGATGTACGGAGTGGTCGAGAACCGTCGGGAAGAGCATTAGAGTATAGTTATTGAGACTTGTAGCATTGGTGGCATTTCTATCTCCATTTTCTTTGATTTTGATTCTTTTGATTCTTTTGTTGCACCACATTTAGTAGAGCGATGCAGGTTGGTGGCAGTTAGGCAAGGTCATAGTTGGGATGTTGAGATGACTTCTAGAGCCAAGATCTTTGTAGACTCCTTAGTTAAGGAGTGTGTAGTGGATTTGTGACCTTTCACCACTACCTCGGATCTTCGTATCCTTCCGTTGGGGTCTTACGAGTCATCTTGGGCATGGACTAGTTGTCTTCTCACAAGGTCGGGATGGAATTTTACAACAAGATTATATCTTGTGTAGATGATTTTGGAGTGGATTCGGTGATATCGGGGTCATAAGATGCATTTCTATTCGTACCATATCTGCTATGTAGCTTAAGCGATGTGTGTGACGAGGTTGTCGGATGTTTTCCGTCATAGTCGGTAATAGGTCGGAGGATGGGTCTTGTGGACCATCGCTAGATGATCATCCCATTTTGAGAGAGTTTTTAGATGTCTTTCCGGGGAGCTATTGTGGTTACCACACCCACGTGAGATTGATTTTCATATAGATCAAGATCTTTGAGAGCAAAGCCTATCTCATGAGCACCTTATCGAATAACCACCCCAGAGCTCGGGAGCTTAAATTACAGCTTGAGGGCCTTTTGGAGAAGGGCCTAATCCATCCTAGTGTATCCCCTTGGGGTACACCGGTGATTTTTTGAAGAAGAAGGACGGATCCTTGCGGTTGTGTATTGATTACCGCCAGCTGAATAAGGTAACGATCAAGAATTGTTATCCCCTTCCACACATTGATGATTTATTTGATCAGATGAAGGGAGCCATAAATTTCTCTAAACTAGAACTTAGGTAAGGCTACCATCGGTGAGGATTTCGAAGGCAGAAATTCATAAGACCACCTTCCGTACGAGGTATGGCCACTATGAGTTCACAGGTATACCTTTTGGTTTGACTAATGCCACCACAATATTTATAAGTTCTATGAATGTGGCATTCAAGACTTTATTAGATCACTTCGTGCTCATCTTCCTTGATGAAATTTTGATTTGCTCACGACGCGTGAGGAGCACGAGGGCACCTTCACTAGGTTCTTCGGTGTCTTCGAGTGCGGTGGCTTTACGAGAACTTGGAGAAGTGTGCATTTTTTCAGACGGAGGTGCGATTTGAGGCATATCATTTCTAGGGAAGGTATCGCCATCAATCCTTAGAAAATTAGAGCTATCATGGACTCACCAACACCCACTACTATGACATAAGTGCGTAGCTTCATGAGATTGATAGGTTAATATAGGAGATTTGTTCGGGACTTCTTATGCATTGTGCACCCCATCAATTCCCTTCAAAGGAAAGGGAAGAAGTTTTGTGGTCGAGATAGGTGTGAGCAGCCTTCGGGGCATTGAAGGAATGCCTCACTACAACACCTATTCTTGCGAGTGCCCGATCCGTAGGGTGAGTTTTTCATTTGCATGAGATGCTTCTTTAGCAGGATTGGAGGTGTGTTGATGCGGGAGGGAAGAGTAGTAGATTTTGAATCTCCCAAACTCAAATATTATAAGCTTAATTATCTGACTCATGATCTTGATCTTGTGGCAGTTGTGCAAATTTTGGTTTGATGGAGGCACTTTCTTCTTGGTTAGAGATTCACACTCAGGACTGATCATTTGAGTCTTTGCCACCTCTTCACGCAACCCAATCTCAACGGTCGTCAGCGGCATTGGATGGAGTTTCTTTGTGACTATGATATGTAGATTGAACATGTTAAAGGAAAGGAGAATGTGGTGGTAGATGCTCTTAGCAGATGGAGACATGTGACTATGGCCACCTCAGTGGGCATAGATTTACGGAGCAGGATTCTTCAAAGCCAGTTTCCTCTTGATGCCTTCTACATTACAGTTTGAGTAGAGATCGAGTCTCAGAGACCCCTCGAGGGGAATTTTTATGGTTTCTCACTAGAGGAAGATGGCCTTCTTAGGCATAGAGGTCAGATTTATGTTCCTAGAGATAGAGGATTGAGGCAGGACATATTGAAAAGGCACATTGTGCACCCTATTTAGCCCATCCTGGGGTGAAGAAGATGCACGTTACTTTGAGATAGTTATATCACCGGAGAGGACTTTACAGAGATGTGGCTCAGTTTGTGTCATGATGTTTAGACTACCGTAAAGTGAAGGTCGAGCATCAACATCCAGCTAGCCTTCTCTTTCCTCATACTATCTTTGGAATAGAAGTGGGACACCATTTCCATGGAATTCATTATAGGCTTGAAGTAGAGATATCACCACAATGCCATCATGGTCACACTTGATAAATTGAAAAAAGTGGCTCAATTTTCTTAACTAAAGACCACTTATACGACTAGTGCAAAGTGGCACGGGTATATCTTGTTGAGATTGTCGGGTTGCATGGGATTCCGTAGAATATCATCGGTGACCGTGATCCTTTGTATAGTTCCCATTTTCTGGACTACCATGTAGCACACCATCAGGATGAGAATCAACTTCAGCAAAACATATGACCCCTGGAACAGATGGATAGATTGAGCGGGTGAATCATATTTTAGAGAATATGCTTAGGATGTATGTGATGGATCAGCAGTCTAGATGGGAGGAGTGCCAATAACTTGGTTGATTTCATCTACAATAATAGTTTTCGGAGTTCTATAGGAATGGCTCCTTTTCGAGGTTTTTATGATGAGAGAATACATGACACCTCTTAGTTGGGATAGGTTAGAGGATATGGTTTCTCTTTGACTAGCTTTGTTGCAGGACATGGAGCAGTAGGTGGTTTTGATCAAACAGAGATTGCAAGAGGCACATGACAGGCAGAAGAAGTACTTGAGATCATCATAGGACCGACCGTAGTTTTGATTTGGGAATGAAGGTGTTCCTTTGTGTCGTGCCACATGAGAGCCCTATCTGTTATAGAAAATATTCTAAGTTAGCTCCTAGATTCATGGGTCCTTTTGAGATCTTGGAGTGTATTGGCCCCTTGGCCTATCATCTAGCATTGCCACCTAGCTTGTCTTGTTTACATGATGTGTTTCACGTTTCAGTTCTTAGGAGATATATTACAGATCCTTCTCATGTGTTAGATTAGACCTCATTGCATGTGTAATATTAGGGGCAGGTGATGGTGGAGCCCGTTCACATCATAGATCGCAAGACCCTAGGTCTTCGAGGTAGAGAGGTTGATCAGGTCCAGGTGCAGTGGGACATATATGATGAGACTGTAGCTACATGGGAGGATGCTACTTTACTACGAGTTCAATTTCCACATTTGTTCCAGTGACTTCCAAGAGGAAGTTGAGTCTAAGGGGAGGGGGATGTAGTGCCCACTTCCCTTTGACACCTTTTTATACTAATCATGATATTGTTGATTATATTATGGACATGATTATGGACTTTATTATAGTATGATGTTAGATGTTAGATCATGGATTATTGTTGACTTGATTCAGTTATGATGCATGATGATTATTAGAGACATTTTATATATTGATGATGATATACTTTTTGACATGATTATATTATGGATGTTGTTCGGACTTGTGAAATTTGGATATTGTGAGTAGATCTAGAAATGGAAATTATTAGATGATGATATAGTTGTTGATAAAACTATAAATGATATTGTTAGATTACGTTGATGTTGTTGTGATTCATATATCTAGATGATTTTGGGAATTATATTTATATTATTTTGGATTTTCGGATATGGCCACGAGGCCAAAGGAGGTATTTGTGTTTTGCAGGTTAAAATATCACAACAAACATCAGGGATTAGATACCAACCACATTGGAATTCTAGATGAATTCAACAAAGTCACCATTGCAAATTGTTTTTTTTTGTGTGTGGTTGTTTTGTTAGGGGTTCCCATGGGGGGAACCACCTTTAAACGTGACCAAGGAGTTATGTGTATTTATGTATTTGACCATTTTGTTTAATGTTGCATGTGTTTATTTTGTGATGCATTTGCCCCTTTCTTTATTTATTAAATGTTGTATTAATATTGTGGGTAAGCATGTTGTTAATATTAATTAAATAAAAGAGGTCATAAGAAAGTAATTAATAGAGTTGTTGGCCTTGATTTAAATTGTTGTAAGAGATGTGTAAGTTAACTTTTGAGTGTGAAACACTTCACCTTCTTGGAAATTTGAATTTGTCCTTGAAGGCTGATTTTGGAGGCTTGTGGGACAAGTTAAACTTGTCCCATACCTCTTAAATTCATTTACCAACCATACCTATGGTTGGAGAGTTGAAATTTAGACTTTTATAATGCTTTTGAGAGGAAAATTGTAAGTTTTAATTGCACTTTTCTTACATGATTTAATTTCAGTCCTTTGGGGTGTGGGTTGGATTTGAGTGTGTAAGTAAACTTTCATTTTATTCACCCACCTATTTATTATGCATTGGAGAATGAAGTTGACTTTTGGGGTTGGGGTTGAGGATGTGTGATGTGGCATCCTACATGGATCCACCTCATTCTCTTCCCTTCCCTCTTCTATAAAATTTGAATTCCTTTCCTTGTTTTGGGTTGCTTAACTTTGGAGACTTCATTCTTGGGTGAATTCTTTTGTTGTTTTGGAGCTCTTGCTTTGAAGATTTTTGAAGATTTTTGCATGCTTGTGCTTGGCTAATTTGGATTGCTTGTATTGGGATAAAGCTTGCTATTTTGGAACTTGGAACAACTCCATCATGGAGAGGTAGGAGCTTGGCTCTTGAAATGCTTTTTGTCTTTTTATTTTTGTTTGTTTATGAAAATGTTAATGTGTGAATGTTTTGGCATGTTTGTGGGTTGTTGGGTATATGGCCTAGGAATGGTGTAGGAGAAGACTATGGGGTTTATTTTGTGGGAGGCACAAGTGTGTTTTAGGAGGTATAAGGGAGGAGGGAGTTGGGATTTGGGTTCCACCTTACAAAGAAATAGCTTGCATTTATTTACTCATTATGGGGTGTCATAAGAGGTTGGGGAGGCATAAGGAAATGTGAGGAATAAGGGGTACTTGGGGAGGCATAAGGGATGTCCGAGTTTTGATATACTATATTTTGGCGGTTTGTAATTTAGGTGGTGATACCCATTTCCCCTTTTGGGAGGCATAAGAAGCATCCCCCATAGTTTCTTGCTCCTTTGGCTTGTTGATGAAGCCTCAGTAATGTTTGTCATGCTTTAGTGTAGTTGTAAACTACATTCTATTTTGGATTGTTTTTTATTGTGAATTTTTTTTTGTATGTTTGTGGAAGCTTGTTGTTGCCATGAGTTGGATCACATATTATATTGCATTGTGGTTGGGGCTCGGGGCCAATGAAGAAGGATGACTTCTCCTCTTTATTGGATTTTTGGTTGGGTGGAGAGAATTTCCTTTCCCCTACTCTTGTTGTGATCACAATTTTGGAAGAATAAGAAATACGCATGTTGTTGTTCTGGAGCTAAGAAGAAGACAACAGGTCCTTGTGAAATGAAATCTTATTGTAGCCCTTTCCCACTTTGAAGAGGATGATATGTATATTATTTTAATGGAAAGATACTTTGTATTGACAATGAAAGTTGAAATTCAAATTGTAAAATAATTATACTTTGTATTCTATTTTTTGGAAAGAATGTGAAAGAATGATACATATTTTGTATGTTGTATTTTGAAATCAAATGGAAAGGAAGATGTAAGAGTTTCATTTTAATTAATGCAATTGTTTTCCTTGTTCATATGATATTATTTCCATTGGAAATCTGTGTTTAATATGCACCATTAAATCCCTGTTTGGAAAGTGGAAAAGTGAAACATGTGAGGAGAAAATGTATTATTATGCCTTGTTTATAATATATGATTTTGGAAAGAATAGAAACTGCATTGTTGTTTTAATGTTTGATTGAAAGAAATAAAAATATTTATGACTAGCATGGAATGAATTCAATGTTTTATTTCATGGCAAAAGAGATAGTTAATTTCATTTGTTCTGTAAATGTATACACTTATTTCATTTAACTATATACTTTGTAACATTCCTTTATCAAATCTTCAAATAACCCTGTAAATACATAAGAGGAAAATGAAATAATCAATTGGACTTACTGAGGAAAAAATGATCCCAAACCAAACTAAAAACACTTAAGGAAATGTCTTGAAAATCTTCCAATCAAGCCAAGGAAAATCTGCAAGCTTTTTGCTGTAAAAAGAAACTTGTAATTTTGAAATGTAGATCAAACCAACAATTTTACACTTGATATATATCATAACACTTTCCTTATGGAAACCTCCATGTCTATTTGACATGTTGAAGGAGAAAAAATGACAAATTTGAACAAAATTTTATGAGTTAAAATTTACTAGTTCACACTTTAAAATTCTACAGATCATTTTCATGAAATTGATCTCATAAATTTTATTAAAACTTGAATTTAATGAATGATGTGCAAAGAGGACAATGAGATATTTCTAGAAACTCTCCATTTTCCCAAAACTGAGATTTCTATAAAAAATTATGGCCTTTTGAAGTTTTTCTTCACTTGGTGTCAAAAAAAAATTGGGAAAAATTTCCTTGGCGAACCTGTGGGTCCAAATTTTTCCCTTAGCAGTTTGGAAAATTTTTGCGAAAATTTTCCTAATTTTCCTCACCACCCCACCAACCCGTAATGAATCGAGGTTGTCAGATGGCACCACAAGGTGTTGGCTGAGGGGCGGATCACTTTTTAACTTAGCTCTTAAAAAAAAATGGGAAAATTTTCTAAATTTTCCACGCCGGCCCGCAGCCAATTAGAAGCTACCACATGGTGTCGCGAGGCATTGGTGGAGGATCAGGTTTCTTTTTTCCTTTTACATTTTTGGAAAATTTTGGGAAAATTTTCTAGAGTTTCCCCGTCGCCCGTCTCTGCCATGCAGCCTAATCATGAGCTACCACGTGGCATCACAAGGCATCCGTGGAGGCGTGGGTGCATTTTACCCTTTTTTCCTTTCGGGGTGTTAAAAATATTTTATCCCCACCACCCCACTTTCCCCACGTTGGCTTAGGAGGCACCACGTGTCTCTTGCAAACATGCGGGAGCGCGGGTGCAAAGGTGGCTTTTGCCCCATGCGGGAAATTTCCAAAATGTCTCCTGTAGCCCCACCGACCGACTCCTTCCCCGGGAAAAATTTCTCCCCACGGCCCATAGACCCATCGTGGGGAAATATTTCTCCTGCGCCCACAGACTCCACCCCGAGGAAACTTTTCTCCCCGGGCCTCGTAGGCCCGCTCTTGGGAAAAATTTTCACCCCAAGGCCCGCCGGCCCATAACTTGAGAAATATGAGGAGTTAGGAGGACTTATTTATATCACTGGAAAGGTGAGAAAATTTCCCATCCAATGGGAATAATTTAGGAAATTTTGAATGCATTAATTTTGAGAAAAATTAAGTTGAATCTTTAAGCTGTAGAGAGTGGGTATGGTGAGGAATTACCCTTTGACCCTAATTTTGGACCTTGTGACCTCTAATAATTGTTAATTATAGAAAATAATATTCTAGTGTATTAGAATTGATCTTGAACTTGTTAGTGGTAACTGTTGGTTTGTAACCTAGTTGTAGACTCTATTAAACAAAAAAAAGTTATTCCATAATTTTCTTAGCTAGTCCTAGGTTTTCCTTGGGTCTCAAGTGGGTTATTTTCCTAGGAATCACAAGTGTTATCATGCCAAACTTGAATAACAAATTTTCTTATAGCATTAGATTTATCTTTGTCCTTATGCGGTGCTCTAGCTGTGGAAAATACCCAAAAATAAGTTTTATTGAGTGATTGAAGGATATTACGTCTTTCAATATCTTTCTTTAGAGTTTTTAGATAAACTTTCAACATTCAAATTGTTTGCATAATCAAACATTGTTTTTTTATTGATTCACTTACAAGACTAGTAGCAAGTACATGATGCACAATATTACTATCCCTAGTGCGTCTCTTGACACCAACAATGTGATATGCATCATCAATGTTTTCAACAATTGTACAAGTTTGAGCACGTATATTAGATATTTTCACTCCTAAGGTGTTTAATGTAGGTCTCATTTGAATCAATTTCATCAAACTAACAAAAACCGACATCTTTGAGAATCATTTAAAATTTCAAATGGATTATACAAAATTTGTAGCTTTTCCTCGATTTTCCATTTAGAAAGTTTTTTAGACATTGGTTTCAAAATGTTTTAATCAATTTTAATAAAATAATTACGTTTCTTACATAAAATCCTAGGAGGTGTTTTGGTCAAATTTTGTTTGTCTACGATTTCAACCTAAATTTTCTTATTCATATTTTCATTGTCTCCTTCAATTTCAATAGAACTACATCACGAGTATTTAATTCTTCTTCAACATTGATATTAAAAACATCTTCATCACAAGTATTTAATTCAACTTCAACATTGAAAGTAGAAATATTACATGGTTCCTCATTGTTTACAATAGTAGGGGTTGAAGATGAACCTCTTCTTAATTCACGAAGATTCTGCAATCTCTCAGCATTTTGATATCTATTTGCCTCTAATTCATCTGGTGTTTTTTTACTTAATAACTTACTTTTTGACTTCATTTCTTGTCTCCCATGATGTTTTGCTTCCGATGATAAGAAAAACATGTAGAAAGTGACATAATTTCAAGTAATTCATACGGTAAGGTCAAACAAGTAAAAATCACATGGTAATTCAAACATTGGGATGTGTGTAAATATGATTTAAGAACCACGATCACACTTTATAAACCACGATCATGGTTTATAAAGCATGATCGCGGTGCTTGTTATCAAAACCATGATCGCGGTTCTATCTGTATCATCAAATCTGACCCTAAGGCTTAGAAAATATTTTTTTCCCAACCA
This sequence comes from Taxus wallichiana var. yunnanensis, assembly GCA_018340775.1. Lineage (NCBI taxonomy): Eukaryota > Viridiplantae > Streptophyta > Pinopsida > Cupressales > Taxaceae > Taxus > Taxus wallichiana. Next base: position 972,780,672 of record CM031239.1, read on the forward strand.
AAGCTATGGGAGGTCATTATGGTGTGTAAAAGGTCAAAAAAATTCAAATTTGCTCTTCCACAGACTTGAACCATGCTGAAAAACTGAAAACATTTCACAAAAATGGTGCCATCACATAGGGGAGACTGTTAGCTTCGTAGAAATGTTGATTTTAAAGCGAATAGAATAATTTAAATATCATTTTTATAATTTTTAATAACAATAGGTCTTTAAGACATTTTTCCTGCGAATGTTCATGTCTATGTTTAAGACTGCAAATTTTGTTTCACTTATCAAAATGTGATAATACTTATACCATCCCAAGCGTAGAGAAATTCTATACACGTTAAAAAAAAATTGATTTCAATATTTTTTGATATATTTTATGCGCAAATAGAAAGCGCTCCATTTTGTAAAAAACTTTATACCAATTTCACGGAAAAATCATAAAAAAAATATTGCTCGAAAAAATACAAAATAAAATCCATCCCAAGATAGAAAATGACATATAACTTTTGACCAAATGAAAAAAAAAAAAAAAAACAATATTTGGTCATCAAATCACGAGCAAACGGACTATAATCTTATAGGTTTTAAAAAAACAAACCAAGTCATATAATTTTGAGTGTTTAATATAGCTAAACTTGTCTATTTTTTAAAAAATTAGTAGTTTAGAAACTAGATTCCAGATGCTATAATTCATATTTATATAAATTTTTCTAATTTTGAGTACGTGTATTGCTAATAATTCCTACAAGTTGAGATTTCACTATTTTTGCAATATAACGTCCACTTATGACCCCTTTTTGTCCACCAACTTGCTGCACTTACCCTTAATTAGAAACAAACTATATAATCCTTGCACCTATTAGTTGACAAAAATAATTAGTGTACCTATTAGGTGACAAAAATAATTAGTGGTCATTGAAAGTTTTAAAACATAACTTTGTGATAAGGGATAATAAGTAAATCCATCAGAATTTTTACTCTCTCTTTCCCACTTCCAACATTTAATGTATAACTCCCTTCCCTATCAAAATATCTCTGACTCCAAATACACTTGCAGCATAAACACACTCATAATCATTGCACTCCATCACTTCTTACTGCCCTTATAGATGATACCTGATTTAATAAGTCTATTACTTGAACTTATCACACAATACAATGATTTTTTTATCACAGGAATTAAAGACCCAACAATCTGGTACACTTCATGGTGCCATAATGCGAGTCTTCTCAACCGACTATGTAAAGAAAGAGAACACTTTTCCCAACATTACAAGTTTGGAGTCAAAATATATAAACAAGAATTCATGCATGTGAGAACCAAAATCTACCAAACAACAATTCAAGTATTACGAAACACAAATAGTTTTTATCATTGTAATCTCAACCACTTAGTCAGCAGGCTATGTGATTGTTTGAATTGGGGCCATTCTAAAACCCACACATAGCTACAATTTCATAAAATGTGGGCTTGCAAATATATGGGCCACATAACATAGAATCATTGTGGGTTTCCCACACCCTTTGGAGCCCAAACCAAAAACATTTTCACTCAAAGAATTATACCATCATGATGTTGTCCTGAGGATCACAAATAGAGCCCTCAAAACCTAAATCATTAATGAAAACATACTCAATGAAGCTAATTTTTTTGTTTATAAATGAACATATGGGCATCATATTATCAATATGTTATTCAATAAAATTACACCCATCATACTTTTTCCCAGAATCACAAAGCCAAAGCTCTCAAAACCCAAAACATGCATGAAAACAAAAATCAATGGCACTAATTTTGTTTTGTATAAATGAACATCATAATATGGATATCTTATGTCAGATGAAAATGAAAAATGTGTCTGCTAAATCTGTTAAAATGACACCATGAATAGGTTTTACAGAGTCCATCAACTCCTTATAAACATTATTATTATTTTTTGGAGTATTCTCCATCCACAAATCTAGATGCATTACTGCATTTCTTCTCACTATAACAGGGAAACATTGTACATTACATACAATAACTGTTGCACACAACAATAACAAACACAATGAAAAAATGACGTAAAATATTGTCATATCTAGCATCATATCCCTCCAATATGACACCTAAATCTTACAAAACCATGAGAATTATCCTTGTCCTGGCTCCAAAACTTCAATTTATTCCCCCCTGAGCAATGGATCTGTCTTCCTACACTCTTTTATTTGCTGCAATGGCATTTATGTTTGATACTTAAATGTTCCACTTGAAGATCTTGAACTTAACATCAATTTTACACTTGGAATCTGCACTGGTGGAGGTCTCAGGGGCCTTTTTAGTCTTTGAAATCAGAGCAGAAACTTGACTGCACTTCACCTGGATTTTGATCTTCTGGAATTTCCACTTCCCAATCTTCACCCTGACATGGGTATCTACATTAACATCCACTTTTGAGTCTTTTTGAATCAAACTTGGAGTATATCTCTTTTGAGTCTTTTGAATCAAACTTGAAGTATATCCCTTTATAAGTCTCAACTTCATTGCAAATGCGAGCCAAATGTGTGCCTATCTATTATCAGCTATAAAACCGCATTAGATCAATAACCCTCTGAATTATTTGAAAACATTTATTTGAATTGTTGTGGCTCGCCAGCAAATCCCTGTGCCAGCATTCAACATAGTCCAAATATTTAGAGGCTACAATCTTTGAAGTGTCCACGATCAATGGTCAAAACTCTCAAATCTTGCAGTGAAAGCCATGGAGGAATACATAAGTGCATATACCCGCTAGTTTTGGGAAGGAGCAACTTTAGCCAGAGGAGTGTTGATGTCTCCACACAATCATCTGAATTTCCTATAAAATATTCTATTTCAGAGCCAGGAGGCAATGACGGATCAACAACTGAAGCTCTGTGGAAACACCTGAAACTATGGGTATTAATCTGGGTGATTAGGATGTTTTGAATTCCCTTTAATTCCTGCATTCGTTGGCCAACATCAAAATTTTGCAGTTCTGAGAAAACTAATTTACCAACAAATGTTTTGTAATCATTTAGAGTGTAGCAAAAATGAAAAAGAAAAAGAGCGCACCAAAGATTTAAGATCTTGGGGGCGCCACAGGTGACGAGGAGGGCTCAGTTTCTTTGCCAATTCTCTTCCCAAGTCACGGAGATGGTCATGCATTCTCAATTCAATTTTATGCAACAATTTCAATTCTATATGCAAAAAAATTGTTTCCAATTCAACCTCAAAAACAAGAGACTTATCTAAAAGTGTCTGTAGTGCATGCTCTGCATTCCATCCTGATCCCTCCCACACTCTTAAGGCCGTACTCTTGACATTATCTTCCTCTCCCGGGTAGAAACATGCAAGATCCATGAAGATTTGTTTTTCCTCTTCATCCAATGAGTCAAAGCTTATTTTGAGTATCTGCATTACGTCTCCTCATAGCGTCCTACGAACTTTTTTTAATTCTAACTCCCAATAATGTTGGTCATTACTACTAGAAACATGTCCGCCCAATACTTCGAGGCACAATGGTAAGCCCCTACACTGCTCCACAAAGCTCTCAACCAGATCGTTATATCCAGCGGCAGGATAGGCTTTTTCGAAGGCATGCAAATAGAAAAGCTTTATGCTATTATGACGATCCATTTCCTTCATTTTATACACAGTAGAAATTCTTGCCCGTATTAGCACCCTTTCATTCCTAGTGGTGACAATTACTAAGCTATCAGGATTGATTTTTCTGGAACCAAGAGAGCATTTAACTGTTTCATTTGATTGATGTCATCAAGAACTATGAGGAAGCACAAATATTCGACATGTCTCATACGTTCCCTTAGATAGCTAGTTCCCTCCAGTACCTCGACATTGTTGCTGCTACCATCGTCGGATTGGCTCCCGGACCGCTGCAGAAGCCATCATAGCATTCTTCATTTTCAGCGAGCCAGCAGTTAGCAAAGGTAAAGAGACTCGTGAAGCAAGTTAGCAAAGGTAAAGAGACTTGGGCAGCAAGTTAGCAAAGGTAAAGAGACTCCAGAAGCAAATATTGTAATTTGAAATGCCCGGGCGAAAATAATCGTAATTTAAATTCAATCTCAAATGTCATGTCTCCCACGTCTACATCATGGTTTCCAGCGAGAGTCATCCTTTCTTGGAAGGGCAATGTGCTATGGAAACACATGACACATGATCTTTTTACTCACATGCATAAGTGCAAAATGAGTGGAGGGTAGCCGCAGGCTCTACTAATATACTTTTGTACCTTTGAATAGACTATTTGACTATAATTTTGAACTAGTGACGCGGAAACACAACGCTGAGGAGTCACTCTCTTATGGAATAGGCAAGACCAGACAGTAATAAAAGTGGTCCACATTTTTTATAATTCGTCCACGTTCGAGGAATTTTTATATACGTAATAAACTCGTCACGTAAATTTGCCGTTTGGTCGGCGGTCATATTTCAATAACTCGTGTTTAATTCTCGCTATAGTTGACTGTTGCGTCCACGCGGTCTTTTCTCTTCCTTTCTTTGTGGAAGGAAATTAACAGACCCTGAAAATGGTATAAAATAGGGCTTGCATCGTTTAATATTTTCTCGTGTTATTCAGTGTTAAAAGCTGTGTTCTACTCCATTCCAAACTCTTTGCCATTAAGCCTGCTCAAGTGTACCCCTTGAACCATCCAAACTCTTCCTTTCCCTACCATCGTGTGGTTTGCATTTGATCCAAGACTTTCACCATCTCAGAATGAAAAGATTTCCACTTAAATGATACCCAATTGGGTAGGGTGCAAGAGGCAGCAGAAAAATTCTCTCCTCTCACCAGTTTAAAATCAAAATATTTCCACATAAATAAGATTCAGGTGTGCTGGGTGCAAGAGGCAGCAGAAAAAAGTGTTCCTCTATTGTAGTCTAATATTGTGTGGCTTGCATTTGAGTCCTGAGTCTCACCAGCTCAAAATCAAAAGATTTCCATTTAAATGATGCCTAGGTGTGCAGGATGTACGAGGCAGCGGAAAAGGTGTTCCGAAAAATGCGTTCTAGCTCCGTATTTTCCATCAAATGATCCTCACAAGTTTGAAATTGTCCATAGGGTTTTTGGAACCAATCATGTCCTCAAAACACTTCAAGTAATCACATTGGCATTTCAGTTTTTTTAATTTCTACTCTTTAATTTGTGTTATTAAGGCTGTGGAGCTCATGGTTGCTTTTGTTTTTGTTTTCCATCAGTGTGTTGTGGCTGAGCAGAGAGCAGATGCAGTGAACAGTATGGTGTGTGAAGCAAGTGCCAGAGTGGAGGACCCCATCCATGGAATTACAAGTGCAGTTCATCAGATGGAGAAGAAAATTGCTGAGTTGGAATCCCAGTTGGCAGCCAGGCAGGCAGAGGTCGCGTGCATGCGTTTGCAGCGGGATAAGCTGGAAGACTTCCTCGTGAATGGATGCAACGAAGGAGGAAATGTTTTATATCCGTCACTGCAAAATGATGATTTAATGTTAGATGACGTGGATCAGTTATGGAAGCCACTCTGGGAGGCATAAATTTAAGACACTTTGACGGAAAAAAATTTCACAGTTTTTTCAAAAACTTTTCAGTTAACACTGGTTTTATGCGCCCTCAAAGTTCGAAATGCATACCAGGAAATTTTGGTATTCAAATTTACCATAAGACTAGGCTTACTACACCAAGTCGAATATGAGAATATTAGAATTCTGTTATATGTTCCAGGAAGAAAAAAGGAAGATATTGAAGTCGGTTTGGCTCAATATATAATACTCTCGAGGACTTATAGTTGTAATGATAAGGACTTATTCATGATAATTAGTAATTTGTGTTTTTTTTCTCCTGATGATGGTTTACCGAGAGTGATTTGAAATATCGATATAATTTTTCCTTAAATTTTTTCATATACATTTTTCATTAAAAAAATATAATATAAGAAAATATTATCAATTTTTATAATATTATTTAATTAACAATATTAAATTTTAAATTGCACTTTCATAGCTTGCAGTAGAAACCGTTGAAAATGTTGATGTGAAGTGAAAGAAAGCATATCTAGAGACCTTAATCACAAAATTTGAGTTTGGATTGTGGCTTTTGCACTTGAGAGACAAATTGAGGGTCATAAAGTGATAGATTTGTTTGAATTCAATATATTTAATTTTTTAGGACCTTCAAACATGAAATTGTTGCTTGTTAAAGGAAAAAAGGAATGGGATTTCTTAAAAAATAATAATTATGAGTAATGAGGAGCTTATAATTGTCATTGTTAAAATAGCTCGTGTTCATTTGAGGTGATTACGATATTGAAAAATTCTTGCATATAAATATAAGAAAAAATAAAATAAAATGTCTAGCCCAATCATTTTGTAGTTACCATCATCCTGCTAACTTGTACCACAATGAGAGCTTTAGAACAAGGTATGGAGATCATCAAAGAATAATTGAATATGAATTTTTGTTAGACATCATAATCATGGATGCCTATATATACATGTATGCGAAATTTGTAAGCATAGAAAACAATGTAAGTTGTGTTTGTGTTTTATTTCCATACAACGATGTAGGCATTATGGGTAAGGGTTGTAAATACTTCAATCACATGAGTGATCCTTACCGCATTATCACTTCAATGGATCCTTTTGTGTGTATGGTTGACCCTTTTAGTCAAACTCATACTATCTTGTGAAAGCTCTAAACTTTATCATTAAAATGCCAATAAAGGCAATGTTGTTTTGATCTGTAAACCCTTCAACTACAAAATTATACACATAATAACAAATTAACATTGCCATTCTAATTTGGATTAGAAAATGAAAGAGATAGCTATTGAATGACTTTTGCTTATGCTTAGAATCCACAATGCATAGGAAAGGAAAAATATAAACTCATAAACACCCACAAGTTTTATCTTGAAACCTCAGAGGAGGAAAAACCAGTCAAGAAGGGTAATTGTTCTTTCTTCCCACTTTTATTGGCCAATTCAAACAATAAGTATAGAAATTACAATAAGTATGAATGGGAAGTAGATAATATCTCACACTTCCTCCCAATTACTTGCTTGCTCTGTCTCAACACTCCTTTCTTCTACAAAACACAATTCCAAAGACTAAGAACTTATTTCTAACTTGCTTTCAAGCTTCGATGATCTTATTCTCTTATACAAACATGTATTTATAGCTTTTCTCATGTCCTCCCGTGCACTGGAAAATGGGAAAGGTCATGGAGGAGAAGAGACACAGACAACCTTTCAAATTCTAGGGTTTTTCATTTCATATTTTTATTTTCTATCTGAAAGAGCCAAGATTAACACCTAACATAGACCGGCCAGTCTTAGGATTTCTGCCTGGTTGGGCAATGGTTACAGTAACCACCACTCTACATAGAATGGTGGTCCTATTGCTATAAAGACAAAACCTCCATGGAATTGTTTTCCTTTTTTGTCTCAAGTGATCTAATGAAGTAGAGTCCTTTTGGATCCATATGTGGATCATGCCTCCACCGCTTAGGAGGAGTTTGGTCACACAAAAGCTTAGTGGCGGAGTAGATGAGAAAATAATTCCATCACTTGCTCCTTCGAGTACCATCGGACCTACCTTAGTGTCTTTCCTTTGAGTCCAATCTGCCAAGACTCCTGCGGACCTCTCCTAGTCTCTCTGACCTTCTGTTGCAACACTACATCCTCCTCTAATTTGCCTCGTGAGTCTAAGAAAGAATCCTCAATGGAAGGTAGCAACTGTAGTCCTTCATCTTCATCTTGCATGGATGGCTCATATAGGTGCAAGTTCTCACAATTTACTATAGAGTACATCCTCATAAATGATGGTAAATTAAGTCGAAAGGCATTTTCTCCAACCTACTCCAATATGATGAAGGGCCTATATCGTAGTGACTTGAGATTCCATGCTTGACCTTGTAGTCTCTCCTCGCTCAAGTAAAGCAAAACTCTATCTCAAACATGAAGCTTATGTTCTTTCTTATGCTGATCTTGCCTAGCTTTGTACTTGTCTTGTGATTTCTCTAACCATTATTTGACCTTGAGATGAATTTTTTGGATCCTCTCAATCAATTTGTTTTCTCTAGTCACCTTTATGTCTCGTGTCTCATCCTCATCCCGCTGCCCATTTTCTATGTCCAGTGGCTTTTTAGGTAGATATTCCAAGCATGCTTAAAATGGTGAATTCATAGTGGATGTGTGTATTGCTCAGTTATAAAAATGTTGAATGTAGGATAAGGACTCATCCCAAGTCCTTGGGTATTTTTTGTTATACCCTCTAATCAACTCGTACCAAATTCTTGTTCACCACCTTTCTCTATCCATCTATCTGTGAGTGGAAAGTTGTGCTCTTTGATAACCTACTATCCATCTTGTCCCGCAAAGTAGTCCAAAACTTCCCAAGAACCGGAATCCTTGTCATAAACAATAGACTTTGGAAAACTAAAATGCAGCCATACATTAGCAAAGAAAAGATTTTTTGTGTCATGTGCTTTGATTATATTTTTACATGCCATAACAATACACATCTTATTGAATCTATCAACAACAACATCGAGATAGTCATGGCCATGTTTATACATAGTTAATCCTCCTACAAAATCCATAGAAATGTCCTCCCATGTATTTAGTAGGTACTTGTAAAGGCATATAAAAACCCTCGTTTCTAGTCTTAGGCTTGCTCATACAACAAAATTTACATCCATGTATAAATTTTAATACTTCTTCTTGCATATTGGGCCAATATACATACCTTTGTAAGTGGGCTAGGGTCTTACTAACACCAAAATATCCCGCTAATTTTGAGGTATGTGCTTCCCTCATCAATAGATGTCTTTCTTCTTTAGGCATGCAAATCTTCCCCCATCAAGAGATCAGCCCATCCTTGAGATAACGATCTTCAATCCCTATGCTTTAAGTCCTCAGGATCTGGAACTATTGAAATTTCACCCCAAATTCTTTGTCTTGGGAATCGCCTCTCCATAAGCTTCCTTCATGAAGGGTTCGATCTACGAGAGATAGTGGCCAAATAGTAGAAATTCACTGTGTGGGTGGCGTAGACAACATGTTTGCCACCAAGTTTGTACTACCCTCCTTGTATTTGATTACCCGATGGAACCGCTAAAGGAATCCCATCCATTTGTAGTGCCTCCTTGCTGTAATTTAGAGTGTGCTTGCAAATCGGAGAGGTTTATGGTGAGTGTGCACAATAGTTTCTTTACCCAAAAAATAATGCTTCCATTTTTTAATTACCTGAACTAGTGCAAACATTTCCTTATCATATACTAAATATCCTTTAATTGCTAAAGTGAAAGTTTCATAATGATAGCATATGGCTTTACCTCCTTGAAGCAACACTACTCCCGTAACCTAATCACTAGCATTTGTCTCTACTTCAAAAGGTTGTTGCAAATTAGGAAGAGCAAGTAATGTACCATGACTAATCTTTTATTTCAATAACTTAAAGGATTTGGCTTGTTCCTTACCCAAGTCAAAACCCTTACTCTTTGCGGCCACTGTGTGTAGAGGTGTTGCAATCACAGAGAAGCCTGGAATTAACTTCCACATGTACTGTACTACTCCCACAAAACTCCTAGTCTCTATAGCTTCTGTTTGTGTTTGCCAATTATTGATGGCTTCCACCTTCTTTGGATCCACTCGTATCTCCCCTCCTCTAACCACGTGCCCAAGATAGACAAGTTCTTATTTGGAAAATTCACATTGCTTCATAGTACAAAGTAGTTGTTTCTCCCGAGAACTTGTAAGACTTGTTGTAAATGAGTTATATATTATTCCCATGTGGCACTAAAAATCCAGATATCATCTAGATATATAATGACACATGAATCTATGAAATCCCGCAATACATCATTCATTAATCTCATAAATTTAGCGAGCGCATTGCATAATCCAAAAGGAAGTACTAACCATTCATATAAACCTTGTTTTTTCTTGAAGGAAGCCTTCTATATATCCTCCTCCTTCGTTGTAACTTGGTGATAACATGACTTGAGATCCAACTTCATGATAGATTTGGCATGGTCAAGCTGGTCCAAGAGATCATCTATGCGGGGAAGTGGATATCTCTTCTTTATGGTGATCTTGTTTAAAGTGCAGTAGTCGATGCACATTCTCCAATAACCATCCTTATTTAGCACCGTCACAATAGGTGAACCACATGGTGAGGTGCTTGGACATATCACCCCTTGCTCTAGTAGTTCTTAGAGTTGTTTATTTACTTGCATACTATCAAGCAACAATTGCCTATGTAGCTTCCGATGTTTGGTAGAGGGGAATCGACAATAGCTAAATCTCATGATCTACTTACCATTTTGGTGGTAACCCATTGGGAGCCTAAAATAATTCCTAAAAAGACTAAATAATACCATCCAAATCATGCTTTCCTTGGTTATAAATCTCTGAAAATTCTACTCCACCTTGTTTATCCTTCAACAAAAGTAAACAAAATTGTTTATGATTTTCCTAAATAAGTCGTTTTCCTTGGTTAACACTCACCATAATAACCCATGTCTTATGCTAGTGTGCCCGGATGTTGTAGCTTATCCCATCCTTGACCAATCTGTAATGGTTTTCCCTTCTCATAAATATAGCATCCCTAATATAAAAGTAAGCAATCCCAAATATGTAATGCCCCACTGGACATTGGAGTTTTTTTGTTCTACCTGCCACCTTGACCGCCTGTACTGGCTGCCGCATTTTCCTGTCTGTCCTTGCGTGAGGTATGGATGGAGACCCGTTTTCTTTGCCATAATCTATTTTTTTATTCTCCTTCAATGCGTATAGGTGGGTGGTGGGCACGTTTCCTTCTTGGACGTTTTTTTCTCTTCCCTGTCACCTCATTTTGACCTTCTCCTCCTTGGCGTGTTCTGAACAGTGGATGCATTAATGGTGAAATGAAGGTCTGTCACCCTGGTGTTGCGTGAGAGGGTTTGGATCCTCGAAATCGTGCTGTACAGGAAGTATCTCGAGGAGCGTTGAACTGAAATCCTCCTAGGAAAGTGCCATGAGGAAGATTTTAGCTGTATGCAGCAGCTACAGGGTCGGAGGTAAACTTATCTCGAAAATCGGTGGCCTCTGGGAAAGAAAGTGTGACAGCTCTTTGCTGCAGGCGAGCCGTGGAGCCGTGGGCGTTGTTCCCGCTGTTGCGTCACGCATGCATCGTGATCTCTTTGTTGCAAAATCTTGCAGCTGTAATGGAAGAACGAGATAAAGTTTTAGTCGACCTGTCTTGCCTTTTCATTTTGGAAAGTCACTTCTGTCCAGGTGGCGGATCTAACATGGAAGAAGCTCGATCAAATCTTGTGGCAAGTTTTGCTAGAGAGGCTGAGAGTTGCATTCACTACTGTTCTTTTGCTGACCGGAAGTTTTCCAGCGCATAGCCATGAGTTAGATATGGTGGTTTTAGATGAAGCCGCAAGCTTGTGTAACAGGCGTGTTACCTCCATGTTTTTGGGTGCTGCGAAGGGTTTCATGTTCGAGAATCCAAAGCCACAGCCTGCCGCAATGATTAGCCAGGCAACAGGCATGTTGCAGTATAGTAGAAGCCCTTTTAAGCGCTTCCAGCAAGCAGGTTGTCCAAATCTGTTGTTTTCTGTTCAGTATTGAACGCATCCTCGAATTCGGGATTCTCCGTCAAGATATTGCTGTCAAAATCGACCTTGTGGCAGTGAGAGTGTTCCAGCAGACCTGATGAAATTTAATTGCAGAGACTCTCTATTGAGACCTTCTTGCTGTTCGACGTAACTCATGGAAGAGTATCCCATGGAGGCGGATCTGTTTCATATCAGAATATTCATGAAGCACATTTTGCTTTGCAATTATATGAGCACCTTCAACGAGTCACTGAGTTGGCAGGCATAAAGGTTTCTGTTGGAATTATCACACCTTACAAGCTACAGCTGAAATGTTTGCACTGAAAGTTTGATGCTGTCCCCCGGATCGATGAAGGAAAAAGGTTGGTGATTTAGTTGGATATGCGGGAATCCTATGGGTTCATACACCGATGAGCAGATTCTTCCTGCAAGTTTTGTTGTACCAGTGCCATCTACCATTTATCCTATTGTGGGTGCTGCAATTATGTTGAAGGGTATGACTGCTCAGTTTCTTCTTCGGCGTTGCTTTTAGGTGGAGCCCGGGCATACAATTCTTGTGCACGCTGTGCCTGGAGGAGTAGGATTTTTGTTATGTCAATGGGGTAATGCCCTTGGTGCCACTGTCATTGGTACTGTATCGACCAAGGAGAAGGCCGCACAAGCAATTGAAGATGGATGCCATCATCCCATTATCTATACCCAGGAAGATTTTGTAGATTGTGTTAAAGAAATTACAAAAGGACAAGGTGTGCAGGTCGTTTTTGATTCTGTGGGCAAGGACACATTCTAGGGATCTTTGGAGTGCTTGGCTTCTAGAGGTTACATGGTGAGCTTTGGTCAGTCATCAGGTGTAATTGATCGTGTTCCTCTGTCAGCCCTTGCCCCAAAATCGTTGTTTTTGACATGGCCTTCCATGATGCAATACACTGCAACTCGAGAAGAGCTCCTGGAAACTGCAGGAGAATTATTTGCAAATGTTGCATCTGGTGTTCTAAAAGTCCGTGTGACAAAGACATACCCACTGGCAGAAGCTGCAAAGGCTCATACCGACCTCGAGGGTAGGAAGACAAGCGGTTCAATAGTTTTGATTTCCTGATAACTAGCTGATGTGGAAAAACATAGATCCAGGAGCATGATGTTATCATTATGTCTGGTGTCCGAGCTTCAAACCATGGTTGGTGTTTAGCCTTCTAGCGCAAGTGCTCTCGGACTGAGTGGTAAGCAGTTCGAATCTCACCCCCAAAGCAGCTGCATTGAAGCAATCTAGTGTTTGGACAGCCACCTATTGCATCCTTCTAGTCGTGCCTTCAAAAGGGAATCCTGGTGTGGTATATTGCAAGAAAAGACCAGTGAAACAGAGGATAAAGCGGAAGACGTGTGGCTGTAGCAGTCCCTGCTGGATGTTCACGACTGGTGGATGCGTTAAAACAGGCAAGATAGACTAACCATAACCATAATATGCTAGTATCTAAAATCCTCTTGAAATGAAACTTTTTCTTTCTAGAAATTGGTTTAAATCTGTGATTTTGTGGATTTGCATTCAGTATATGGTCAACAGTTTATTACTTCTGGATTTGCCTCTGTTGGTTATTCTTGTTGACGTGATCAACCCATTTTTTTATATATATATATATATATATATAAAACAAACAAAGGTTCTCAGTGTATGCTTTGATTGATCATATGAAATATATATATATATATATATATATATATATATATATATATATATATAAGATATAATTTTAAAGTTACTTCCTTCGCAAAAATTTCGTTGTTTCTTTTGTGAGCACAGGTATGTAATCGCCCTAGAACGTTGTAGCGTTGACTAGTATTGGTTTCTGTTATGTTGTTTCCATAGAGGAAAACATACGTTAAATTATTATTATTATTTTTATGATAAGCGTGATTACGCACTTCGTGGATTGTGCAAATTATTAGGGCTTTTGGAAATTATAAGTTCTATATTTATGCTTGTTAAGAAGGAAGTTTTGGGGTGAAAATATGTCCGGGTTGATAGAAGGGCATAAGTTTTGATAGAACCCCATTTGATTCTACTCTTTATATGAGTAAAATTTGATAAAATTAATGACCTTTATGGTGTTAAGTTATGGTATGTCGATGATTACTTGTGTTATCGATTTAATCATGTATAGACATAATGCCTTGATGGAGTAAGGTAATATCTTTCACGGTTCGTGAAAGTTAAGGTTTTCATCAACTGCTTAAGGTAACATGAAGTTCCTTAATTTAGTCAAACTTGTTTTGTACTTCCTTCTTGATGAGTGACCTTTCATTGCAAATTTAGAATGATTGTGATGGAAGGTCGTGAATATATTTTGTTGTCAAAAAGGGAAAAGAAGTTATGGAATAGTTTGTTTATGTGTCGAACGTAATAATTGTGATTACATCGTTATAGAAGTTCGTTATTGGAGGATATCTATCTTCAATGGTATGTTATGTGTTTAATCTGCATAGGTTACCATAAACTTAGTAATGAGAAGTAATTTAAGGAGAGTTGAGAGACCTTTTCCTTTGTATACATCGTTTATGGTATTAGGAAGTGAGTTGACGTCAGAAAATTTCAACCAAGTCTAGATTCATAGTTATGTTCCTCTAGAACGGGAGGATTATAAATCTATGGTATTATGAAAATTGCAAGGATGTGTTTTGAATGCTAGATTGCCTACTCAACTTGGGTATTAATGAGGCTTGTCGCTATTCCGGCCCCGGTTATGTTCAGTAGGTAAGTTGCTAGGTAATACCTATTCCGGACATTCTTACCATTCTTTCCACTCCTCCTTATTAGCTATGAAGTCACTCTTTACCTAAGATATAATGGTTGTGGGTTTGAATATAAGATTTTCATCCTTTAAACCTTTTTGATTACATGATGGAACTTTGTTTTTCCCCTCGTTGTTCATTTACTGACCTATTAAGCCTATGTCCCTACAGAACGATTCCAAAACTATATTTTTTTAAGCAGCTAAGATCGGGCCTAGTTTTTATCTTTTGAATTCACCTTGAGAAAGTGGATTGATGGGTTACACTTTAGATTTCAATCACGTAATCTATGGGATTACATGATTGAAATCCTAATACTCTCAACTCTTGTGTCTAATCATTTAAATTTCATAGTCTTGCATTTTTGGTTGTCAAACTTTTGTAGTTTTAGAGGTATTTGCATAACTAAAACTTATGGTTTTCTTCTTAATTGATATGTTGAAAGTTATATCTTGTTTCAAAAGGTTGTTGGAGGTTAGTACTTTGATCCATTTCTGAAATAGAATGTTTCCTTTCATGGTATTGTTAGCTAGTAGCTTATTGTTGCTATGTATAGTCTTATCTTGCTCGAGTTCTCTGAACCTGACTCAAAGTTATTAATTGTTGTAGATGGCTTACGTGGTTAGATGATGGAAAGAATTGTAGATTATTGCATCAATCTTGGTTATATTGTTCCTTTGTACGAATGTGTATTATGTTATAAAAATTGGAAAGGACCTTTGGACATTTTAGAAGAAGGGTCAGTGCCTAGTAAATGTGTTGTAGAGTATTGTTGTTGTAACTGTTGAAACTGTGGCTTGTTTGGTTATCATGTGAAAGATGAAATTTGATTACCGCTTGGCTATGGGATATTCTAGTGAACTTTAACCCTTAGTATAGTAGCGGGGCATGTCCCATGTTATTACTCTCTTGCTCCCTAGTCATGGTTCAATAGAGATGATATGTCCCTTTGATTTGTACACCATGTTGGAATGAATTGATATAACCTTGTTTTGTTTTCGCAAACGAGTACTGTTAAACTTTGCTCTTAAGTTAAAATGTTGAGTTGTAAATCCTCCTAAGGCATAGTAGCAATGAGTTTGTAAGAACTATAAAGTGAACTGGATAGTCCTTATAAAAGTAAAACTAAAAATTTATATATATGAATATATTATGTAGATGTGATCTACTTGAAACCTTTGAGACCTGGAACAATCAAGAGGAATCTATCTTTTGTAACAAAATATGATTACTTGTTTTTCCCCCGAGCTAAACTAATAAACACTATTTGTTTTGGTGAAACCCTAAATGATCTCATGGTGAAATCAATGGTTAGATTTTAGAAGATGATAGGAATTATTGAGTAGGAGGGAAATTGATTAATAAAACCTTAAATATCTCTTTATCATTTGAAATGTTCCCCTTTGTCAAACTTAATTAAGTAAAGTCTAGATGGAACATTTAACCAATCTCGATAAACTCTTAACTTCAATGAAAGATTGATAGTAAACAATGTGACCCTGAAGCTAAATTCTGCTGTCCTGTTCTGTTAATCCTTGCCTTGATTCATGGTGATATTTCTTAAGCAAGGTCAAAGTTTGATCCTTAAACAAGAAGGTTATTGTTAGGAAACCCTAAGCGGTACTTTCCCTCAATCGGAACTTATGTTTTCACCTGTGCAATAGAGGTATGAAACAGGTGTTAGTGACTTGAGTAAGATTAATTAACCTTGTAAGAAATGGAAAATGTTCTAAAATCAAATGAATAAAAAGTTTTGGACATCAAATTGATGATCCTAGTTTAGAAAGCTTGGCCTTAAGCTATTTAGCCAACCGTTGAAAAGAAAGAAGTTCTCCCTTGTGAAAAGAATTGTGTGAATCGTTACATGAAATTGTATAAGAACGTAAGTTAAGAATTAAGAGACACTTTAGCAAACAAGAAAATTTAACAAGAAATTCCTCATGGGATGCCCTAACTGTAAGTGTGTTTTGTGGTTGGACTCCAATGTTGTTCTGTCAAGAAGAGAAAAGTACATTGTCCTTGATAGGTGTGAACGTTCTCGTGCTGACCTTGTGGTCTCCCCCGTAACAAGTGGTTCCTGGTGTTGGTTGTAACCTTGTGACGACATGTTGTGTCGTGTTGTGTCAAAGCAAGTCAAAAAAAAAAAAAAAGTTATCCTGTATTTCACTGTGTTGTCCTTGTGTTGGTATTTTTGGTTTGTTACACTTTGGTATCAGAGCGTAGGTTCATGCTCTCGAACCTATGGGCCGGATTGGTGTTATATGGTGATGTTGCATGGTGGTGGTGGTGTTACATGATGATACTGATGATGATGATGATGTTGCATGATGATGATTTATATTGGAAGAGTAATGTGCTTTAAGCGTGATGTGATTATTGTCGTAATTGTGATATTGTGAACGCACGTGATGTGTATGTCACTCAGTGCATATTTGTCATCATGTTGATGTGTTGGGGATGAGAGTATTCTCTCTCCTTCTTGTGGATTCTATGAAGAGTTCACGTGTGAATTACTGTTTGTGGCGTGTGAAAAGAATTATAATGTGGATGACATAGTGTTGGAACATTGTGACATATTGTGATATGTAAGTGTATCAATGTGTTGTATGACTAGATTGATGTTAAAAGAAATGAGTTGTATCATGATGTTTTTACCATGTTTTGAAGAAATGTGTGTACTACCTTGTTATGTTGCAATGGATGTTATGTTGTGATGTACTATGTTCATCGTATATATGAGTTGTGTAATATGTAATGCTTCATATTGTGATTGTGGGTCATACGGTGAGAGTATGAACCCTATTGTATGGTGCTTGCACTTTGGGTGCAGAAAGTGGTAAAGTGATGTATTACGCCCTGTGGATGTATGATTATGATCTACCCTGTATGCATACCATACGTGAGACGTTATGGTAGCTATGTGTGTACCACCATGGTGTTAGT
Source organism: Taxus wallichiana var. yunnanensis (assembly GCA_018340775.1). NCBI lineage: Eukaryota > Viridiplantae > Streptophyta > Pinopsida > Cupressales > Taxaceae > Taxus > Taxus wallichiana. The sequence goes on from CM031239.1 coordinate 972,797,987, forward strand.
GATGTAGTTACATGTTATGTTGTGAGCCTTACACTAACCGACCCTGAGGGAGATCGGTAGAAGTGTATGTTGAGAGTGAGGAATGGTGTACCATGGGTCAATAACTCGAGTCAAAACTTGGTTTAGTAGATTACATGTGACTCTTTCCTCTCTCCCTATGTGGTTGTATGTATGCAACCTTAGTGTATCTATGACTATGTTTAGCCTTGTCGAAGGGTGGAGGGATTGATATATATTTTACGAGTGAGGCTCGATGTTCCGAAAGTGCGGCAAAGAACTCGTTGAGTACCCCCTTGGTGGCTAGATAAGCCACATAGTTATCGTAATGTGACGTTATTATAAGTTGATTTTATTCGTAAATTGATTCTTTTTCTTTATTTCGCAAGGACCAACATCTTTTCTTGATTGCAATGCTTTACAATTTTGGGCATTTCCTTGGTTTGTGGCACTAACAGGGGGATTTTGATACTAACTTTGGCTACTTGGCCATTTATTTTAGCTTGATTTGGGGTCTTCTTTTAAATTTGGAATTTTTACCACCTTGCCCAAGGCTTGTACTTTGCCACTTGGCACTTTGATTGGATTGTTGTGCTGGTTCTAGTGTCGTGATGTGTGGAATAGGGTCATGGGATGCACCATGGATTGGTTGGACCTATGGACCCGCTTCATTGTATGGGGGTACGCCCCAAGGGGTACATATAACTAGCGGGTTGTTGAACCACGCGTTATTATGTCACTTGGGTTAGGAGTGTTCGAACTCGATGTGCCTTGGGCACAGAGAGACAACCGACCTCCTTGAGGGAGGCATAAGAGTTTGAGGGAGGCATAAGAGCTTAAGGGAGGCATAAGAGTTTGAGGGAGGCATAAGAGACTTGAGGGAGGCATAAGAGTTTGAGGGAGGCATAAGAGACTTGAGGGAGGCATAAGAGTTTGAGGGAGGCTTATGATATTTGCGTATGGTTGATGTTGCAGGATATATGTTGAGTCATTGTGATGTTTGGTAGTGGTTTTTTGATGTATGTGTTACTCATGTCAGATGGATATGTGTTGTGATGTTTTGGTTATGTCATTGATTCCCATGTGGACACTATGTACCTGTAGCATTTGTTTGGTGTTATGTGAATTTTTCATTGATGCAAATTGAGGAAATGTCTGGTGGATTGTAGTACTCTTTTGGTTGAGTATTTGTATGTTAGTCATTGATGTGTGACAAGTACTATGTTATGTGGACTGTGCCTATTCTATTCCGTATTTGTGTAACCCTTTTGTGGTGTAATACAGTCATGAAGAATATACTTGTGTGCTTGTGAATCTGTAGGGTCTTGTGAACCTGATAGGGTGTTGTGTTAGCAGTTCATGTTGGGCACCCACAATAAGGAATAAATCAAAACTCTTCAATGATGATATTTTGAAAAGAAACTAAAACTAGAAATAATGTTAATGGAAAGAGACTAATGGAAATAACAAACAAGAAAGAACTGCCAATCTTCACAGAACATTGAAAGTTAAAAATTCTACCAAATGTTTCTAAGGCTACCTTGTGACCGTGTGTTAATCAACTAAAATTTCAAACCATAAGGTGTGTTTTCTTTTGTATCTATCCCTTGTTGCGTACCATTTCCCTTCCTCTGTGTAATGTCGCATCGAGGACGATGCTTTCTTAAGGGGAGGAGAATGTAATGCCCCGCTGGACATTGGAGTTTTTTTGTTCTACCTGCCACCTTGACCGCCTGTACTGGCTGCCGCATTTTCCTGTCTGTCCTTGCGTGAGGTATGGATGGAGACCCGTTTTCTTTGCCATAATCTATTTTTTTATTCTCCTTCAATGCGTGCAGGTGGGTGGTGGGCGCGTTTCCTTCTTGGACATTTTTTTTTCTCTTCCCTGTCACCTCATTTTGACCTTCTCCTCCTTGGCGTGTTCTGAACAGTGGATGCATTAATGGTGAAATGAAGGTCTGTCGCCCTGGTGTTGCGTGAGAGGGTTTGGATCCTCGAAATCATGCTGTGCAGGCAGTATCCGAGGAGCGTTGAACTGAAATCCTCCTAGGAAAGTGCCATGAGGAAGATTTAGCTGTATGCAGCAGCTACAGGGTCGGAGGTAAACTTATCTCAGAAAATCAGTGGCCTCTAGGGAAAGAAAGTGCGACAGCTGCTGCAGGGCGAGCCCAGGGAGCCGTGGGCGTTGTTCCTGCTATTTCTGGTTGCACGCGACCGCAGTCGTGATCTACTGTTGCAAAATCTTGCAGCTGTAATGGAAGAACGAGATAAAGTTTTAGTCGACCTGTCTTGCCTTTTCATTTTGGAAAGTCGCTTCTGTCCAGGTGGCGGATCTAACATGGAAGAAGCTCGATCAAATCTTGTGGCAAGTTTTGCTAGAGAGGCTGAGATTTGCATTCACTACTGTTCTTTTGCTGACCGGAAGTTTTCCAGCGCATAGCCATGAGTTAGATATGGTGGTTTTAGATGAAGCTAGCTTGTGTAACAGGCATGTTACCTCCACGTTTTTGGGTGCTGCGAAGGGTTTCATGTTTGAGAATCCAAAGCCACAGCCTACCGCAATGATTAGCCAGGAAACAGGCATGTTGCAGTATAGTAGAAGCCCTTTTTGAGTGCTTCCAGCAAGCAGGTTCTCCAAATCTGTTGTTGTCTGTTCAGTATTGAACGCATCCTCGAATTCGGGATTCTCCGTCAAGATATTGCTGTCAAAATCGACCTTGTGGCAGTGAGAGTGTTCCAGCAGACCTGATGAAATTTAATTGCAGAGACTCTCTATTGAGACCTTCTTGCTGTTCGACGTAACTCATGGAAGAGTATCCCATGGAGGCGGATCTGTTTCAGATCAGAATATTCATGAAGCACGATTTGCTTTGCATTTTTATGGGCTCCTTCAACGAGTCACTGAGTTGGCAGGCATAAAGGTTTCTGTTGGAATTATCACACCTTACAAGCTACAGCTGAAATGTTTGCACTGAAAGTTTGATGCTGTCCCCAGATCTGATGAAGGAAAAGGGTTGGTGATTTAGTTGGATATGCGGGGAATCCTATGGGTTCATACACTGAGGAGCAGATTCTTCCTGCAAGTTTTGTTGTACCAGTGCCATCTACCATTTATCCTATTGTGGGTGCTGCAATTATGCTGAAGGGTATGACTGCTCAGTTTCTTCTTTGGCGTTGCTTTTAGGTGGAGCCCGGGCATACAATTCCTGTGCACGCTGCAGCTGGAGGAGTAGGATTTTTGTTATGTCAATGGGGTAATGCCCTTGGTGCCACTGTCATTGGTACTGTATCGACCAAGGAGAAGGCCGCACAAGCAATTGAAGATGGATGCCATCATCCCATTATCTATACCCAGGAAGATTTTGTAGATTGTGTTAAAGAAATTACAAAAGGACAAGGTGTGCAGGTCATTTTTGATTCTGTGGGCAAGGACACATTCTAGGGATCTTTGGAGTGCTTGGCTTCTAGAGGTTACATGGTGAGCTTTGGTCAGTCATCAGGTGCAATTGATCGTGTTCCTCTGTCAGCCCTTGCCCCAAAATCATTGTTTTTGACACGGCCTTCCATGATGCAATACACTGCAACTCGAGAAGAGCTCCTGGAAACTGCAGGAGAATTATTTGCAAATGTTACATCTGGTGTTATAAAAGTCCGTGTGGCAAAGACATACCCACTGGCAGAAGCTGCAAAGGCTCATACCGACCTCGAGGGTAGGAAGACAAGCGGTTCAATAGTTTTGTTTTCCTGATAACTAGCTAATGTGGAGAAACATAGATCCAGGAGCGTGATGTTATCATTATGTCTGGTGTCCGAGCTTCAAACCATGGTTGGTGTTTAGCCTTCTAGTGCAAGTGCTCTCGGACTGAGTGGTAAGCAGTTCGAATCTCACCCCCCCAAAGCAGCTGCATTGAAGCAATATAGTGTTTGGACAGCCACGTATTGCATCCTTCTGGTCGTGCCTTCAAAAGTGAATCCTGGTGTGGTATATTGCAAGAAAAGACTAGTGAAACAGAGGATAAAGCAGAAGATGTGTGGCTGTAGCAGTCCCTGCTGGATGTTCACGACTGGTGGATGCGTTAAAACAAGCAAGATAGACTAACCATAACCATAATATGCTAGTATCTAAAAACCTCTTGAAATGAAACTTTTTCTTTCTAGAAATTGGTTTAAATCCGTGATTTTGTGGATTTGCATTCAGTATATGGTCAACAATTTATTACTTCTGGATTTGCCTCTGTTGGTTGTTCTTGTTGACGTGATCAACCCATTTATATATATATAAAACAAACAAAGGTTCTCAGTGTATGCTTTGATTGATCATATGAAATAATATATATATAATATATAATTTTAAAGTTACTTCCTTCTGCAAAAATGTCATTGTTTCTTTTGTGAGCCTGGGTATGTAATCGCCCCTAGAACGTTGTAGCGTTGACTAGTATTGGTTTCCTGTTATGTTGTTGCCCTAGAGGAAAACATACAGTTAAATTATTATTATTATTTTTATGATAAGCGTGATTATGCACTTCGTGTATTGTGCAAATTATTAGGGATTTTGGAAATTAGAAGTTCTATATTTATGCTTGTTAAGAAGGAAGTTTTGGGCCGAAAATATGTCCTGGGTTGATAGAAGGGCATAAATTATTGATAGAACCCCATTTTGATTCTACTCTTTCTATGAGTAAAATTTGATAAAATTAATGACCTTTATGGTGTTAAGATATGGTATGTTGATGATTCCTCATGTGATCGATTTAATCATGTATAGACATAATGCCTTGATGGAGTAAGGTAATATCTTTCACGGTTCGTGAAAGTTAAGGTTTTCATCAACTGCTTAAGGTAACATGAAGTTCCTTAATTTAGTCAAACTTGTTTTGTACTTCCTTCTTGATGAGTGACCTTTCATTGCAAATTTAGAATGATTGTGATGGAAGGTCATGAATATATTTTGTTGTCAAAAAGGGAAAAGAAGTTATGGAATAGTTTGTTTATGTGTCGAACGTAATAATTGTAATAACATCGTTATAGAAGTTTGTTATTGGAGGATATCTATCTTCAATGGTATATTATGTGTTTAATCTCTGCATAGGTTACCATAAACTTAGTGATGAGATGTAATTTAAGGAGAGTTGAGAGACCTTTTCCTTTGTATACATCATTTATGGTATTAGGAAGTGAGTTGACGTCGGAAAATTTCAACCAAGTCTAGATTCATAGTTATGTTCCTCTAGAACGGGAGGATTATAAATCTAAGGTATTATGAAAATTGCAAGGATGTGTTTAGAATGCTAGATTGCCTACTCAACTTGGGTATTAATGAGGCTTGTCGCTATTCCGGCCCTGGTTATGTTCAGTAGGTAAGTTGCTAGGTAATACCTATTCCGGACATTCTTACCATTCTTTCCACTCATCCTTATTAGCTATGAAGTCACTCTTTACCTAAGATATAATGGTTGTGGGTTTGAATATAAGATTTTCATCCTTTAAACCTTTTTGATTACATGATGGAACTTTTTTTCCCTCGTTGTTCGTTTCTAGCCTATTAGGCCTATGTCCCTACGGAACGATTCCAAAACTATATTCTTTTTGGCAGCTAAGATCGGGCCTGGTTTTTATCTTTTGACTTCACCTTGAGAATGTGGATTGATGGGTTACACTTTAGATTTCAATCACGTAATCTATGGGATTACATGATTGAAATCCTAATACTCTCAACTCTTGTGTCTAATCATTTAAATTTCATAGTCTTGCGATTTTGGTTGTCAAACTTTTGTAGTTTTAGAGGTATTTGCATAACTAAAACTTATGGTTTTCTTCTTAATTGATATGTTGAAAATTATATCTTGTTTCAAAAGGTTGTTGGAGATTAGTACTTTGATCCATTTCCTGAAATAGAATGTTTCCTTTCATGGTATTGTTAGCTAGTAGCTTATTGTTGCTATGTATAGTCTTATCTTGCTCAGTTCTCGCGAACTGACTCAGGTTATTAATTGTTGCAGATGGCTTACGTGGTTAGATGATGGAAAGACTTGTAGATTATTGCATCAATCTTGGTTATGATGTTCCTTTGTACGAATGTGTATTATGTTATAAAATTTGGAAAGGACCTTTGGACATTTTAGAAGAAGGGTCAGTGCCTAGTAAATGTTTGTAGAGTATTGTTGTTAAAGAATGAAGCATTTGCTTTTGGTTATCATGTGAAAGATGAAATTTGATTACCGCTTGGCTATGGGATATTCTAGTGAACTTTAACCCTTAGTATAGTAGCGGGCATGTCCCATGTTATTACTCTCTTTCTTCCTAGTCATGGTTCAATAAAGATGATATGTCCCTTTGATTTGTACACCATGTTGGAATGAATTGATATAACCTTGTTTTGTTTTCGCAAAACAAGTCTTGTTAAACTTTGCTCTTAAGTTAAAATGTTGAGTTTTAAATCCTCCTAAGGCATAGTAGCAATGAGTTTGTAAGAACTATAAAGTGAATCTGGATAGTCCTTATAAAAGTAAAACTAAAAATTTATATATATGAATATATTATGTAGATGTGATCTACTTGAAACCTTTGAGACTGGAACAATAAAGAGGAATCTATCTTTTGTAACAAAATATGATTACTTGTTTTTCCCCGAGCTAAACTAATAAACACTATTTGTTTTGGTGAAACCCTAAATGATCTCATGGTGAAATCAATGGTTAGATTTTAGAAGATGATGGGGTTTAATAAGTAGGAGGAAAGTGATTAATAAAACCTTAAATATCTCTTTATCGTTTGAAATGTTCCCCTTTGTCAAACTTAATTAAGTAAAGTCTAGATGGAAAATTTAACCAATCTCGGTAAACCCTTAACTTCAATGAAAGATTGATAGTAAACAATGTGACCCTGAAGCTAAATTCTGTTGTCCTGTTCTGTTAATCCTTGCCTTGATTCATGGTGATATTTCTTAAGCAAGGTCAAATTTTGATCCTTAAACAAGAAGGTTATTGTTAGGAAACCCTAAGCGGTACTTTCCCTCAATCGGAACTTATGCTTTCACCTATGCAATAGAGGTATGAAACAGGTGTTAGTGACTTGAGTAAGATTAATTAACCTTGTAAGAAATGGAAAATGTTCTAAAATCAAATGAATAAAAAGTTTTGGACATCAAATTGATGATCCCAGTTTAGAAAGCTTGGCCTTAAGCTATTTAGCCAACCGTTGAAAAGAAAGAAGTTCTCCCTTGTGAAAAGAATTGTGTGAATCGTTACATGAAATTGTATAAGAACGTAAGTTAAGAATTAAGAGACACTTTAGCAAACAAGAAAATTTAACAAGAAATTCCTCATGGGATGCCCTAACTGTAAGTGTGTTTTGTGGTTGGACTCCAATGTTGTTCTGTCAAGAAGAGAAAAGTACATTGTCCTTGATAGGTGTGAACGTTCTCGTGCTGACCTTGTGGTCTCCCCCGTAACAAGTGGTTCCTGGTGTTGATTTGTAACCTTGACGACATGTTGTGTCATGTTGTGTCAAAGCAAGTCAAAAAAAAAGAAGTTATCCCGTATTTCACTGTGTTGTCCTTGTGTTGGTATTTTTGGTTTGTTACAAAATACAACATCAAAAGAATCAAGTGGAATAATGTCACTTCCAAAACATCAATATATTGGGAATTTATACCAAAATTGACCTTACATTTTCTTGTTACCTGAATTTCAATACCCTTCTTCACCCAAACCAAAAGATAGGCATGTGGATGCTCGTAAGTCTCAAGACTAAGATTCTCTATAACTTCTTCGAAATCAAGTTAGACTTAGAACCGATATCAACCAAAGCATTTACCTTAGGTCTCTTGATCTAGATTTTGATCTAGAATAGTCTACCCATCTCCTCTTCTTGGTTTTCCATGTTGGTGGCCATGTATCCAAGCCTTTCATCTACATCGATTCATCTTCAATTTCCACCTCCCCTTCTTTTTTACAGTGTCATGGACATCTTTGAGTCTTTGGTTCGGTTCTTTGGATGTAACTCTGGATGCAACTTTTAACATGTAGCATCAGTATGACCATTGATATCATAGTTCTTGGGATCTTTACAACTATATAAAGTAGTGGCAGCTTGTTTAACTTTCCCTTTCCACTTACCCTTGTTACTTGTTTTCGTGATCGTTTTTTTTGGCTGATTTTTTGTTTTCTTTTCCCTTGGTTTTGCTTCTCCTTGCTTCTTTTCATCATCTATGTAGTATTCCTTCACACATACCTCATTGAGATCTTTGGGATTTTTGGAGATGAATTTTCTTCAAAGGTGAGTGTTAAATCACCCCAAAATTTTTAGTATAGTCCCGCACACTTTGACCAATGCCTTATCTAAAATATCTGTTATTTATTGATTTGGTCAATCTTGTGGCCAATAGGATAGAAGTTAGTTCTAAGTAATTCTTTAAATTCTTGACAAGATTTCAAAATAGGACGTTTCTTCTTTTCACAAGTGGTTAGATGGGTTTCCAATTAAACCAGAGTTTGTCCCTCAATTTTAAGATGTCCAAAGGTGATTCTCTGTGCCTCAGTGACATTATGGATGTTAAAGTATACCACTAACTATTTTAATCATTTATCAAGAAACTATAGATCTAGTTGTCCTTCAAAGCTTTTAATCTAAACTTTTACCTCAAACTTAAAAGGATTATGGTAAGATTTTACCTTTTCTCTTGAATTTCAAATCTCTTCTTCATGCTCTTCCCCATAATATTCCTAATGGTGGCTCTTCCCTATGCCAAAATTTTAAGCTAAGCCTCAAACCATTGAGTCCACAGAGTCTTTCTTGACAGAAGTTGTGTTATGCAAATATGCAAGTTATTCATTCCTTCTAAACATCTTATCCATCATTGTCCTCAGCATCTCGATTCTATGGACCAAATTCTCTTCCTCCACAAATTCTAGAGAATGGGAAAGGTCATGGAGGAGAAGAGACATGGAAAACCTTTTAAATTCTGGGGTTTTTCATTTCATATTTTTATTTTTTGTCTGAAAGATCCAGGACTACGTCCAATGTAGACCGGTGGTCTCAGGATCGCCACCCTTGTTGGGAGGAATTTCTCTAACGTCCGCTTTCTCGCAGTGGTGGTCCCATTACTATAAATACATAACCTCTATGTATTATTTTCCTTCTTCATGCTTACTGATCTGATGAAGTAGAGTACTTTTGGATCCCTATGGATCATGTTTTGAGGGATTTTTTGGGAGCTTGTAAATCACATAAAAAATTTCAGGATATAATCATAGTGAAACTTTGGTGATTTCATTTGGGTTGTTAAATGCATCCCTTGGTACATTTATTAGATTTTTCAAAAACCTTCAAAAAGGTTGTGATTACCACATTCCCACCAAGCTTATATCCAAAAATTTTGTAAGGGAAATTATACGAGGTGCATGATGTTTATTAGTTGCATAGTGAAACTAGTGAACACATAGAATATTTGTTATTCCTATTTATTAATTCCACAAAGGAGTGATTACATTGAACTATATAGCTCTGGATTGAAAATATGGAATAGGTGGGAAAATAATGGGACAATAGGAGGAAAAAGATTGGGAAATAAAGAAGGAGAGGAATATGTTTGAAGGAAATGGAGAATTTTTTATTCAGAAGGAAAAGTGTAATGCCCACTCCTCTTCAACATTGCTTATATTATGATTTTTATTATTGTTGACTAGAGACATAGACATTATTATTATATTTTGATTATCATGTTGATAGATATTATGGATATTTGGATTATCGATATGTTATGAATCATATTATAGATGGTCCGGACTACTAGCGTATATTGATAGATGATGATCTAGTGTTGTTTCATTGTATACTGATGCTTTGGATTTTTGATGATGATGATTATATTTGGATGTTGTACTAACCTTATGATCTTATTGATGTTTTGACTTATCAAAATTGAGATGCTTAGTGATTGCAAATAGTCAATAGAATTTATTAATTTTTATGATGATTATATAGCTTCATGTGTGATGTTATTGGATGATATATATGTGCATTTTATTTCTTCATGTATTTGATGCATCCTTGAATCGAACATGTATTGTTTGATTGGTTGCAGGAAATTATATCATGAGTACAAGTAGGGGTTAGGAGACTAACAATGGAGTAATATTGGATATTGGCAAGAAGGTCACCTTTGAAACTTCATCTCATGTGCATTGTTGTGTTTTTTTAGGAGGTCCCCTGTGGGGTTAACCTCATTTGTGACTAAGGGGTTTGAATGATTGTTTTATTTCCTTGATTTTATTTTTTTAGTTGTGTATGTGATTTATTTACTGTAATGTGAACTCACTTTATTATTGCTTATTAATTTTCCCTTGTTAAATACTTAATCATGTGATTAAGTTAATTTGAAATGTGACAAAGGGGCATTTAATTGGGGTAGATAGTCCTTTTATTATTATTAATTTTGATGGATTTCATTTGATTTTGAGTTGTGTACTCAACCCCATCCTTCAAATATCAAATTTTGACTTTGGAGCCACTTTTGGAGGCTTGTGGGACAAGATAAGCTTGTGCCATAGCTCTAAAAAACTCACCCACCAACTATACTTATGATTATAGGGGTTAATTTTAGGCCTCATTATGTGTTTTGGAAGAGTAAAGATCTAATTAATTGCACTTTCTTACAAATTATTTTAATGGTGTCCTTTGAAGTATGGAGTAGTGGTTTGTGTGTGGAAGGAAACTATTCATATCCTCACCCACCCATTTATGAGATTTGGTCTTTGTGTTTTACTTGGTGAGGTGGATTGGAGGAGAAGTGATGTGGAATCCTACATATAGCTACATTGTTCCACCCCGTAATACAAACTAACTAAAACAAATAATTTAACAAAAAATGGGGGAATGCGTGAGGGTGATTTGAAAGGGCAAGTGGGAGAAATTAATGCTTATAGGTGAGATGGGGATGTGGAGTCAGGGTGGCGTGTGTTAGGAGGTGGCCAGGGCATGGGAATGGTCATAAAATTTCAGACCTGTCATCTTCCTTGCACAATAATACACACACTTTATTTTGGAATCCAAGGATTTAACCACGCTGAAACCAAAGTTAATGTGGTAAAATTAGTTGTGTTTGGATAGTTGCAGTGGTTACAGACTCGAAGATTTTGTTTTTTGCATCCTTGTTCTAGGTTTGTTTGTCTCTGAGAGGAAAATGAAACTACTGCTGCTGCCATTTTAATTGTTGTATGCAAAAGCAAAATACATGGGTTTCCCTCATGAGGTAGTATGCAACAAACATGTCTCCAACGTGGTCAGTTTACATTTTCCTATGCATGCCCAGTCCATGAAAAATATGAGCTCTAGAAAAAATCAAAGACATCCACCAAAGCATAAAAGATAGAGGAATGCTTGTTATTGGGGTGCAGCCAGATTACAGAGCCTAAGCTTTAATGAAAAGCATGATGGATGTAGAGCTTGAATGGTTTGTGTTATGGTACACCAGATTATCCTTATCTTTGTTGTGTCACCTAATTTGGTGCCTCTCACTTTACTCTATACAGATGGGGTTCTCCATTTATTCGAGCTCAAGCATTTATCTTTTCATTTTACGAGATCTCTTTGGAAAAAGAAAAAGAATTAATTTTCAGCAGATCCTTGTTCTAAATCTCTAGTGGGTGCGGATGAGGAAGCTATAAGTCCTGGGTGAATTTGATGCCACAAAGATACATGGGTCATAGTGCACCATTTAGCTAGAGGACAACTATTCTGGAGTCCAAAATTTTGATTTAATGCACAGATGGGTTGGGGAAGGGGAAGGAAAGGGTTAGAAAATGGAAATCAATTGGGGAAAGGAGAAGAAATGGGAGAAGATTTCATGTGCTACATGTGTGTAGTTCTGCAAAGAAGCTGTGTAATACAAATAAGGGGAACAACTGCAATAGCTAAGAAAAAAATATCTGCATGTTTGAATACAATGAAAAAGTTTCAAATTATGCAAAATCAGATGTTTGAATAAAATAATATATGGACTGTGAAGTATTGTTAATAGAATTTAACAAACAAGTTATCAAGAGATACATTACAAATGTACAATAAAAAGAATGGCTTCCTACCTCGATCACTACAACCCCTTATGAGAAAATAAAAGATTAACATTCTGTGATCCGTGAGGAACAATTATGTGGTCCTTTTTGCAACTTAACAGACCCGAAATAAATACATGAAATACACATTTAAATATTGTTGACAGATAATTTTTTTAAAAGTCTACTTGCCAAATGATGGCCTCTAAATTATGAACTCAAAAGAAAATTTGATTATTGACACAGAAATATACGTCATCTAGCGACCAAGAACAACCTCAGTTATGGTAATCTTTTCCCATCCATGCATGTAAATCCCGTTTCTTTTCCAAAATCATTTTGTAATTCCTAGCTTTTCAAGAGCATCAGCGTTCGGGTGTATTAATAATGAATCATGGCTGCAAAAGCACCCCAAATATTCTCACCTCATACTTTTCTCTCTTTAAAATAAATGAATTGAGTTTGAGCTTCCCACAAATAACAAGAGCAGGCTAATGCCGTTGATTTCTTGCCTGAGTAAAACTAGTCATTTGCCAAGTGTCTCACATGCTGGAGTTTCGATGTTATTTGGCATAATTGTATTAATAACATGCACATTTATAGGGCTTTATCTGCCAAATGTTGTCGCTAAAATTTTATTAACTGGTAGTGGTAGTTACCTACTTATTATTTATAACAATACAAATAATAAAAAACACCCGTAATAAATTAGTAAATCGTGGGTTTTTTTAATTATACATTCAATTTTCAAAAAGATTAGTTATATTTACAATTTTATGTAGGGTTATATAAATATTAAAATTATGTTATAAGTATTGAAATATATTATTCTTTCTAATAGCGGTACTTACATATATATTTTATATACATGAATTTCTATAATATTTGAACATTAATTCTACTTAATTTATAAGTTTTTTTAAATATGTAAAAAATATTATATTTTTATAATTTTATATATGAATGTTATTTGATTTTGAAATTTAATGTCAATATAAAGTTATATCTGTATTTTTAAAATATTGGAATTTTAAGATTTTTTTGGATTTTTCATAAGTATAATTTTTATGAGGAACAAGTTGAGCAATTTATTTGAGGAAGTGTTGGATACATTACTTCTCTATGAATTATTATCATTACATGTAAATTGTAGAATATCTACAAACCTAAAATTGAATTGATTAACTTTTCAAAGAGATGCTACAATTCTTCCAAATTATGGAAATGTTGTAGAATAATTATGGTTAAAAAAGATTCCTAATAATTATAACTATAAATACTTGTATAACATTTACATAACTTAAAAATTAAATAACTTAATTATGGTAAATATTGATTTAAATTAAGAAAATGTTGTACATTAATTATTATAAAAGGAGCTTCTGTCTTGTAATGATAGTATTACAATTTCTATACTAAAATTTTATGTTGGTATTCTTAAAATATGGAGAAAGTCAAAAGTTTAAGAACTATGATATTTACATATTATTATATCTTTTTACTAATTTTGTTACCTATAATACTTGTAATTAAATATGGTAATAATTTTATGCAATATTATTTTTTGATAATGTGCAATTTCTATAGTATTCTTTTTTGTAATGTGCAATTTCTACACTATTTAGTGTGGCATTTTTACACTTTAACAATGATTTATTTATCTTCCTAATATACCATAAAGGGAATATATATGTTGAGAGTTGGATTTTCATAAAATTATAATTATAATTTTCTATATTTTTGTTTATTAAAAAAGGGTAAAAATAATAATTTTTGAATGATGTGGCATTTCCACATTATTAAATATGGAATTTTAATATTAATTTATTTTATATTAGACTTATTAAAATATTTTATATGTGTAAAGGTTATGGGTAATTTTATGATAACTTCAAATTTTATTTTATAAAAATTGTGGATTTTCTATTACAAAGGGTTGGATATGTGAGTTATCTACAAATTATTAACATTATTTTTAAAGTTTGGAACATCCACAATAATTAAAAATAACTAAACTAGTTTTTCATAGCTATGCTACAAATATTCTACAATTCTCCCAAATTGTGGAAATTTTGTGGAATAATTGTAGTAAAAAAGCTTGTTTGTTGTAGTGTTAGTGACTCATCCAGGGGTGTAGTTTTAAAAAAATCCTAAGTTTCAGAATCGAATGCCAGTGTGCAGGACACGTGAGTATTTCGTGGTGTCTTCAATGATCTATTCCCTCATGCATGTGTTGCAAGTTTTAATGAATTTCTTATTTATTGATTTGGTGGAGGTTCTGCAAGTGCCTTTTTCTTCCCTTTCAATTGGTGAAAGACCCTCAGCGGATCCTAACCACATTGTTCAAGTCACTATAAATAGTGATCTCTTGCATTTCATTCTTGAAGTTCCTTATGTCAGGGATCTTGATCGGATACTCACCAGCAATTTTCTTTGGATTTACCTATATCATAGATTTTGACATTCGGAGAATGAAGATTATTTATGTTGCTCCTTCCCTAGGGAGCTTCCTAGTAGGTTTCCTTTAATGCTTCATTGACTTGGTTTACTAAGAAACTTTTTATGTTAGATCATGGCTTTCTTTTAGTATTAAAATTCCTCGTGGTAGTTAGATAGATATTTTCTCATACATGAATTATGTGGCCTTGGATGTTGTATTGAATGGTACAAATGGAGAGGTTGTGGGTGCACACGAACCACTTGACGAAATTCCTATTAGAGATGCTGAACTGAATCCCACAATTTTGACCACTTCATTCCTCTAGGCATGGTTCATCTCTCCTCATCTCTCATAATTTATGTTCTTTAGTTTTCTTTTGCAAACAAAGTAAAATTTTAAACCAAAGGATTTTTGTATATTTGATTGTATTAAATAAAATTGTTTTAAAACAATAAAATGTTATAACGTAACTTACAAAACCCAATATTCTTTGGTAGATAATATACTTAAACCCTCACTTTGTTATGATCTAGCAAATGTACCAACCAAACCAGATTACTACAATATCCTTTTTATTGACAGGTTGAAGTTGAGTTCCCTATAAATATGTTGACTGTCCCTTCTTAAAACAGATAAATCATGATTTTTAGAGTCATGTAAAATAACCTTCGTAACTCCAAAAAGGAGTTGTTAAGTTTCCTTCGTGTACCTTGTTATGTGAGGATTCACTTCAATCCTTGAATAAACCTTGAATGATCGTCTATGATATTTTTTATGCCCTTCTAGGATCCCTATTACACCATTTCGGGAGCTGTAGGAAGTTGCTAAAATTAAAAATTTGGTTTTTTCTTCAGTTCACCATTTAAATCCTAGCTAATGAAATTATTATCTACATTTACAAAACTATAGTAATTTCAATATAAAATTTCCTAGAACCATCAGTTTGGGGAAAAATAGTCTTCTAGATAGTTTGGAAAGGTCATTCGTAGGCATTCAACTACATTTTTGACAAGGTCAAAGTTTCGACCAATTATGACCGATGGCCTTGAAAAATTGGTGTCAATTGTAAACCATTCACTAGTTATGAATTCTATCGGTTCCTATGAATTCTTGGTGAATAAGAGGAGACATAAATTTACCCGTGGTGTGTTTTCTCATTGAAAGACAACGATTGAAAGTGGTTTCTTAGTCTTTGAGCCTAAAATTGGAAATTTTGACAACCAATAGGAAAATGTAAAAAGAAAGTTGTAGGACCCCCATCGGGTTTCCAAACAAATGTGGAAACTTGTTGACACTTGTAAATAACTTTTTGAAAATGTGTCTCTAACCCTCTACTTTTGAATGCAAATTATTAATGTTATTATGTAAATGGGAAACTAAAGATGTTAATTATGTTAGATTAGGGTGGATACCATGCCAATGATTTATCACTGATTTCATGCTCACATGGTTTTGTAGGATGCAAGAAAGATGGTGAAAAGGTGTTGTGTAATTCATTATTTATTATTGTAATTTATATAGGTCATTGTAAAATGTATATATGTATAATGTAGTTCCATGTTACAAAAATTTATATTTGAAATTTGCTAATATGTATGAGATGTTAGTTTTAGGGATACCTTGGGAAATGTGCATTTAATCATAGGTTCAATTTTGATTCATAATTTATGTATGGTAAAAAGGGGATTGGATATATATGTTAAGTGATATTGTAGAGGATAGTTGTCATTTGTGAAGTATTGAAAGGGTTATTAATGGAGTTTTGTAATATTTTTAAGATGCTAGTGTTTAAGGGGAACGCCCATCTAAACATGGGTGTCTTTTGATTCCAATATTGTATTGTAAAAGTTGGATAAATGTGTTAAACGAAATTAAAATTAATACCTTGTAGTGCACTTCCATTGTGAAATTGTTGATTAAATAATTTGTGTTGCATTCCTTTCCTTAAAAATGTAATAAAGAAATCGAAATAAAACAATGAATCTTAATTCAAAACTTGCGCATATCTACCTTTCTTACACGATCCTTTTTAGCATAGAAGAAATTGAAATCGTAAAATGAACTTAATTTTACACTCTACAGAACCTTCTAGTTATGTAAATAAGATCCTAATTTTGAGTTTTTGTCATATTTGGTATGTTTAACGTTATCTTCCCGAACTCGACAGGTTAGGAACAACCTAGATAAACTTTATCTAGAGTAAGTAGAACTAACATCACATTAGTATCCTAGTCATCTACAAGGTCTTACAAAGTTAGATATAGGAATTTTCTTCATCACCAAATGAATTCCTTGTGGGATCTAGATGACACAAATAGACCTACTTAAATAGTTGTACTATGACTTAAACTCTTGTTAATGATCTCTTTAGTTCCTTACAGCTAAGTGTGTTACTTTGGCTAGTGAAAATATAGTGTCGTGGTATTTTACGAAGGGTTTATAGGGTAAATATGTTTTCACACCTTAATCTTATCTATAATAGGGCATAGAGATCGATGGAAAATTGGAATTAATCTAAACCTCAATTGATTAGGAGGTGAAGCTGTGGGTAGAAAATGGTAAGTAACTCTCTCAGCAAATGAAATTGATTTGAAAGATGTTGACTTTAGAGAAACTAGAAAACTAAAAACTTGGTCTCATAATCCATTTTTATACCCTTTATGAAATTAAGAATAAAATAAATTTCACATACAAAATCATCAAATGCTGAAACACGGGATCTTACCTTGAACACAAATCACTTGTGGGTCAATGCATGGTGTTGAGTCCCACTTTTTGTCCCGAAAACGCAAGTGAGGAATGTGTTTGGGTGGTAAACATGACTGGTTCACACGAACACTCCCTTACGTGAACATGGTTCACGCAAACTAACACGTCGACTATTTTTTTTCCATGTATTGTGTTGAATATGGTTCGCGAAAGGGGTGTTCATGCGAATGTCATTCGCATGAAGGACATTTAGGTGAAAACTCCTATTTATATAATTGAGGCACTATAGAGGAAATCACTTTTACTCCTCCCTACCGCTTCGCGCAAAATTTAGAGTAGACAGACCGAGCCCACAGCCCACCGATTAAAGCCCACCGAGCAGTGTTGAAGGAGCTGACTGAGGAGACAAGCGTGGCCACCGAAAAGTGCACACCAAATCGAGCCCACAAGTGTAGATCAGATCAAGCCCACAAGTGCCCACCGTGCCCAAAGCAAGCCCACTAGCATGGCCACTAAGGAGTGAGGAGGCCATTGATGAGCACCGAGGTATGCATTTAGTTGTTTTTTTGGTGAAAATGGAGGATCCCATGGATTTGGGCATAAAATAAATGAAACCCTAGTCTTTTATTTGTAAAACCCTAGTAAATTGGAGATGTTTTTTTGTGTAATCATTTTTAAGAGAGATTTGTTCACTTTTTTCTTTGATCTACCTCTACATTGAAACATTTGCTCATTTTTTGCAAAACCCCATTTTAAATCTCTTCTATCATGACCAAAGCTTCACAAAGTTTAGTGTCAATGCATGGTAATAATGGTGTTTTGAATAATTTCGGTGTGATGATATATTAAATTTAAAATATACCTTCTGTAGAATAATGGTGCTGTGAAAACTGTAATTTCTGCAATAGTGGGTAATTTCTGATATATAAAAGCCATTAGAGAAAATTACAGAAATTACAGTAATTTTTATATATAAAAGCCATTAGAGAAAATGAATTCGAGTATACCCTCCTCCCCATATAGTCTCTGGTGTGTTGAGCTCTCATGCCATGGAGAGGGCAACCGAAGCCCCCAAATCACCATGTTCCCAGTTAAGACACAACTCAATCCTAAACAAGTGGGTCATTATATCCCTGCCGAGCTAAACACCCCTCTTTTTCAAATCCACCGCAAATACCCGGCACCATTCTCAGAACTTGTTTTTTTGTGAGAAGTTGTTGGCAACTTGTTTTTTTGTAAACCATCAGAACGACCCAAATAATCACAACACGAACAACACACAAGAAAAGGATATATTTTTTTTTGACTTGCTTGACACATAACATGGCGCAACATGTCATCACCAAGCTTACAACTAACTCTGTGAACAACTCGATACAAGGATGGCCATAAAAGCAGCACGGAAACGTCCACACCTATCAAGGACAATATTTTTTTTGACAGAACAACATAGAAGACCAACCACTGATACTCTCACAGCTAGGGCAAGCCACAGTAAGAAATGATTGGAGGTTATTTATTTTGATAAGACACCCTGGATAAATTTAAAGGAAGAAGGTCAAATGAATTCACCCTTAAGACGACATTAGTTCATTCTGAGGTTTAATAGAAGCTCGTGGTTTTATACGTAGTTATTAGCGCTCTTACTTAGGCTTCACCGAAAGAGCTTATCCAGAGGAAGCCACTTACTTTTAAATAGGCTGAGAGATAAATTGAGTGGTTTCAAAATTTTCTTCTCTTACTTGTTAAATCTTATTATAAACTAACCATTGTTTTCCTTTAAGCTTGTCTTTAGCGTTCACCAAAAAAAAAGTAATTTTTACTAGTTCAGTTAGGGATAACACGCTATATAGAATCACTTTGCAAGGATAGTCTCACTCTTGATTACTTAAGGCAATGTTTGTTTTCAAGGGGATCTAAACCACAACGTATTTCTTTGAATAAAACTTTTAGGTAACTTCTGTAAGGAAAACCACCCCATTACGACTTACATATAACACATCAATACAGAGTCTCAGAAAGATTTAAATTAACACTTAATTCTCAAGATCCAAGTTTTACAATGCTTATGCCAGTGAAAGTTTGAATAACATTTCCCACAAAGATAAGTTACCAGTTTACCTACAGAAGGACAACATAACATCTTCACGCAAATTCTGAACAACCCAAGGCAAGAGGTCTTCTAATTTCCTTTGCAATCACTATTACAAAATTTACCTCACATTGGACATTTTTACAAGGAATTTCATAAATTGCACTGATGAAACCTTTACAACTCTTTCCTTTAATCTACTCGCACAATCCATCTGCACAAATACTAGCTGGAATCAGTTCGCAAGAACTGAGCATGTTAAGACTACCCATTGCAACAATAAGCTAACATTTTATAATATCATGAAAGTAAAATTCTAAACTCAAGAATGGATCAAATCACAAACCACTAATCAACATGTTTCACAAGATGACGAGATTTATACCAGCCAACAAGGAGGAATCCCAATATTCAAGTGAGAGAGATATTCCAAAGATAATCAAGGTGAGACCTTATTGGTGAAGACAACAAGGCTGAGAGTATTGAGATTTCAGTCAAGTAATCCTATGGATTACGTGATTGAAATCTAACACCCAAACATCATTCTATTATTATTAACCAAAAAGATAAAGATCGGTCAAATGACTTAACATATTCAAAATTACTTGTTAACAAGACTGCATTAACGCACATCCATGTTTTAGGAAGAATATAGGCCCCAACCATATATAAACACAAATCAGTCAAAGATTAAAGTTAACTTCACTCGGCTGAATAAACCAACATACATATAATAGTCACAACACTATAACTAAATCTGAAGGTTCAATATACCAAACAATTCTCACCGAACCTAATTACTTTTCATCAAGAAGTTAAATAAATTAGATTCTATCCAACTAAAATTACATACAACAACTATGGTTGGATTACACAGGCAAGGATCAAGAAGAAGTCTTTTCACCAAAGGTTGTTATTATCTTACATCACATAATCAGCAATAAACCCGTAATCCACCCCTCGTATGATCATTGTGAGAGTTAAGGACTTAGCTCACTAAACTATGTAACTGAGTCGATTCATACTTTTTTCATTTTCATACAAGTCTAACCCAATTCGAAGAAAGATAACCATTCTATTTTCACACATGCCTCAGTCAACACTTACTCAGAAAGTCCCTACCTGAATTATTGAAGGTTTGCTAAGCTACAAAATGGATTTAATAGAAACCCATTTCATTCGATACTTGAATTTAAACAAGCAAGGGATAGTCTATTGAAAATATAAGTGAATCGACACAAGATCCTCTACCGTGACCCAACTCGAGTCACCAATCACAAGGTTAACAGTCAGCGAAGGGGAAAAGTACAAAGCAAAATACTCTTCCTATGAACTATGCCTTCTCTTCCATCTCTAAAACAACATATGAATAGCTTGGGTATACCCATCTATCTCTGACAGTCCTACTCGACCTATCCTCATAGTCGCTCCAAAGAAAACATCCGCTACTACGACAGAGTTCGATTCACAAGGAAGATAATTTACATAGAATGTCTATAACATCATACACTTTACCAAGAAAGAGAAAACTCTACAATTTTAATTTCTGCCTTTCACTATTACATCCATTTAGAATAAAAGCATTATCAGGCAGTCATAAAGCAACCTAGCCATTTAAAAAAAAAAAAAAACTGGAATTAGAATTGTAATCGGTTTGAGATAGCTTTTCATAAATTACCATTATTGATCAGACAATTGCAGTAACTAATAACATAAACAAAGGTTAAGTTTTACTGTTTACCTAGTTCATTCATTTTGTCCATTGTGAAATAATTTTATGCTACAAAATACCATTTTCGAAGCCAGAGAGCAATTAATTGAGGAGCAAGGAAAAAGCAGAAGCCCATTCTAAATGCCATAACAGATAAAAGAAAATAGAAGGACATTCAATTCATGACATAATAAAAGGGTAGCAGAAGATTGCAAGGGCAGGTTTAACATGCCTGGTTTAAAACGCCATCTCCATATGCATATGATTGTTTCAATGCCATTGCTTGCCCTTAACCCAAAGTGCTCTGCGAGCTCGTGCTAGCGCCACATTCACGCGGTGAAAAACAGCTACAACCCAACCCCATGATTTGAAGCTCGGACACAAGACATAATGATTACATCACGCTCCTGGCTCTGGAAGGCATCTACCGTAATGATAAATAACCTTTTCCTTCATCAGAGTTGAGGATAGCATCAAACACTCGGTGCAAACATTTCAGTTGCATCCTGTAAGGCGTGATTAATCCGACAGAAACCTTTTTGCCTGCCAAGTCAGGACTCGTTGAAGAAGCTCATATTATTGCAAAGCAAAAAGTGCTTCATAAATACTCTGATATGAAACAGATCCGCCCCTATGAGATTCTCTTCCATGAGTTACATCGTACAACAAGTAAGATCTCAATAAAGACTCTTTGTAAATAAATTTCATCAGGTCTGCTGGTAACACCCTCACTGAATCAGTTCACTTTTTCTTTATCTGCACTCATTCACTCTCAACTCTTGTATTTTCTATATTTCTCAGTCCAATTCTCAAACACCTTTCTTATCTATTTATTCATGATTCCACACAACACTAACTCACTCTTCAAAAGAACCTCGAGCCACCCCTTCAACTTCCTAAGTTGACCTTTCAATCTTGAAAACTCAAGAAGGTCAATTCACCTTTCCTAGCAAGTTCAAGAGACAGGAATGTCAAAAGACAAGAACTGTCTTTTGCACTTCTTCATCGAGCTAGGAGCATGTTTGAGGAATTAGAGCTCAATAGAGACTCATCAGCTTCTCTAACACTGACCCAAGTTTGAATTTAGAAGCGTGAACAACATTTACCTCCCATTATTGAGATATACCTGCCTTTAGTGTCTACCCGACTGTGAATCGAACTTCATGAAGATAATGTTGCCATTATGCAAGATTCCAGAGCTTTAGCATCTTCTTTAAGCTGTTATAGACTCAACTTTTACCTGGTTTCTTGAATAACTGATACAGACCTCTGTCTCTGTTAATATAATTTGTACTGTAAGGCACTATGAACCCTCCAAAATCGTCTCCAACTTAGATTGTCTCCTTGTTTCCTACTCTTAGTTGCTGTTTGATGAGTCTTTGACATACAAAAATGACGGAGTTGAATCCTCTTCCTGCAAATGAATATTGAACAGTGGCTGAACTTTTCCCTTAAATTTTCTCCTCTTTTCAATAGCACCATTGGCTTTGAGAAGCATAAAGCCATATTGAAATGCGTTAGCACGAACTGCAATCTCTGGTTGGGAAGAAGAAAATAGAGCTCCCCAACCTGCAACAAGTCATCCTCATGGAGGACCTGAGAAATATGTTCACCCGTGTACAGACCACCAGAACTACAGATGAAGTGGCCTCACTTTGAATATTTCACGAGGATCTCATGGCATTTCACAGGTTCCGAAAACTCCTGGATGCTCCCATCCATCAATATCAATTTTGTTGTCAACAAATTTAGAGGCTTAGCATGATTGAACCATAGTCTCGAGGAAACTTCCCATTCCCTTTTGAATTACTTGAAAAAATAAATACACACAAATTTCTACCTCCCAAGAATTTGAGCAACACCTTACACATTTGTTGAAGAAATATATATTGTAAGGGGAATATATGTAGGTGGTCGATGGAAGATCGTGAAAACTAGGTACGGAAAACCAGTAACCTTATTCTATCTAAAATGAAGCGCAGTTACCATCCACAATGGACTGATTTATAGTGAAAAAATGAAAAACCCCTCACAAGAATCACAACACAAGAATTTCAAGATTCATGACTTGCGCAAGATTTTGAAAACCACTAATCAACATGGTCTCTGCAAAAAAAATAAGATCACACTCATGGTTCCTTGGGATCGACCATCTAAGAAAAGTATGTCCCACTTGCTCTCCCTGGAGGCCACCGATTTTTTGAGGTAAGTTTACTTCTACCCCTTTTAGCTGATATGCGAACCACTTCCTCATGGCACTTTCCGGGAGAAATTTCAGTTCTACACTCCCTAAAACTACCTCGTACATCATGAATTTGAGAATCCACACCCCACCCAACGAATTCACCAGACCTTCATTTCACCATCAATGAATCCACTTTCGAGAACACGCTGCAAGCAATTCATCTCAAATCCCAACAAAAAACTCCTCCTTGTTCACGCGGCGAAGCAGTCAAAGGGAGCAGCGGAGTAGCACAGGCGCAAGAAATTTGCAAATCAAAGGAATTAAAGGAGGTGGGGCGGCTGGCAGAGGTAAGGCCAGTGGGGGATGGCCACGTACCAGGTCTAGAAGGTAGGAAGGGGGGTGAGGGACAGTAGGTCCTTAGGCACAAACAGATGGAATTTTGACTTTAAAACCACGTCCCTCCAACCTGCGCCACACACCTATATTTTTCTTCTTAATGCATCATGGACCAAGCACATGGCCATTAAACAACTATTTCACAAGGGCGAGTCAACATCCACCACGCAAACAACTAACTCGTACACCCAGATTATCATTTAGACCAATGCCGATTGGGTGCATGCCACACAAAAGTTGCATAATGCGAACTGAAGCCACACACTCGAATCTAAGGATTCGATTTACTAGTGTAAAAATACATATATCGTTCTACACCCATGTCTTCTGGGTATTTTATTTTAAAAAAATATAATCCCATGTAAATGAAGTACGCAACAACAGATACTTAAAAAAAGAGTGTATATAATCCAAATTTACCAGAGTCACCGAACATCTCCAAGAGAAGAACTCAATAAGAGTTTATTCATTGGGCTAAAGCAAGTCGAAAAACCCATCTTTTAATTCTCTGCAACTAACAGTGGGTTCTATCCCAACTCATAACAAAACTGAACCCCAAGCGATAATAAACCAAACGTCTAAACTCATCAACCCTTGTCGATGGGTTAAAGTCCTTGGCTCGACAACGAATAGGAGCAGGATGGAAATGGCTTCAAGGAAAGTTACTAGCCCAATCAACCTTCGAAAAGGGTTTACCGCCAAATGGGGCATTACATTCTCCTCCCCTTAAGAAAGCATCGTCCTCGATGCGACATAACACAGAGGAAAAAAATGGCACGTAACCAACAACATGTAAAGGAGAAAGTACACTTTATGGTTTAAAATTTTAGTTAATTAAAGCAGGGTCACAAGGTAGCCTTAGGATCATTTGGTAGAAATTTTAACTTTCAAGGTTCTGTGAAGATTGGCAGTTCCCTCTTGTTTATTATTTCATTAGTTCCTTTCCATTAGCATTATTCCTAGTTTAATTTCTTTTAAAATTTCATCATTGAAGAGTTTTGGTTTATTCCTTATTGTGGGTGCCCAACATGAACTGCTAACACAACACCCTATCAGGTTCAAAAGACACTACAGATTCACAAGCACACAAGTATATACTTCAAGATTGTATTACACCACAAAAGGTTACACAAATACGGAATAGAATAGGCACACTCCACATAACATAGTACTCGTCACACATCTATGACTGACATATTAAATACTCAAACAAAAGAGTACTACAATTTCCAGACATTTCCTCAATTTGCATCAATGAAAAATTCACATAACACCAAACCATGCTACAGGTACATAGTGTCCACAAGGGAATCAATGACATATCCACAACATCACAACACATATCCATCTGACATGAGTAACACATACATCAAAAGACCACTACCAAAACATCACAATAACTCAACATATATCCTGAAACATCAACCATACAGACAAATATCATAAGCCTCCCTCAAACTCTTATGCCTCCCTCAAGCTCTTATGCCTCCCTCAAACTCTTATGCCTCCCTCAAACTCTTATGCCTCCCTCAAGGAGGCCGGTTGACCCTATGGTCCAAGACACATAGAGTTCGAACACTCCTAACCCAAGTGACATAATAACGCGTGGTTCAACAACCCGCTAGTTATATGTACTCCTGGGGCGTAGGGCCCCCATACAACGAAGCGGGTCCATAGGTCCAACCAATCCATGGTGCATCCTATGACCCTATTCCACACATCACGACAATAGAACCAGCACAACAATCCAATCCAAAGTGCCAAGTGGCAAAGTACAAGCCTTGGGCAAGGCGGTAAGAATTCCAAATTTAAAAGAAGACCCCAAATCAAGCTAAATAAATGGCCAAATAGCCATAGTTAGTATCAAAATCCACATGTTAGTGCCACAAACCAAGGAAATGCCCAAAATTGTAACGCATTTCAATCAAGAAAAGCTGCTGGTCCTCACAAAATAAAGTAAAAAGCTCAATTTACGAATAAAATCAACTTATAATAATGTCACATTACGATAACTGTGTGGCCTTATCTGGCCACCAAGGGGTACTCAACGAGTTGCTAGCACTCGGAACATCGAGCCTCAGCTCGTAAAATACATATCAATAATACAACTGTCATCATCTCAATCAGAATCATCTCGCCACAACTTCAACAAGGCCCAACATAGTCAAAGTCACATTGGTTAAATCCATACGACAACCATATCGGGAGAGAGAAAAGAGTGCAAGTCACCATCTACTGAGCCTGAGGTGTCCGCGAAACACAATATGTATGACACCCGTTGAACAAGTGTCACACATACCAAACAAACGAAAGTGGGTTTTCAGCCTATGTAAGGCTCCACTTCCTATCTCGTACTCGGCTCGAGTGACTGGTCAACGGTACACATTTTCTCACTCCATACATACACAGTCTACCGATTTCCCTCAGGTTCGGTTAGTGTAAGGCTCACAACATAACATATAACTACATCACTAACACCATGGTGGTACACACATAGCTACCATAACGTCTCACGTATGGTATGTATATGGGGTAGATCACAATCATACATTCATAGGGTGCAATACATCACTTTACCACATTCTGCACCCAAAGTGCAATCACAATACGATAGGGTTCATACACTCACCGTATGACCCTAAATCACGACATGAATCATTACATATCACACAACTCATATATACGATGAACATAATAACATCACAACATAACATTAATTGCTTCATAACAAGGTGATACACGCATTTCTTTAGAACATGGTAAAACATCATGATACATCTTAATTCACTTTACATAAATCTGGTCATACAACACATTGATACACCTACATAGCACAATATGTCACAAAGCTCCAACACTATGTCATCCACTTTATAATTCTTTTCACACATCACAAGCAGTAATTCACACGTGAACTCTTCATAGAATCCACAAGAAGGAGAGAGAATACTCCCATCCCCAAACATATCAACATGATCACAAACACGCACAATGTGACATACACATCATGTGCGTTCACAAAAACACAATTACGACATGGATCACATCACGTTTAAAGCACATTACTCTTCCAATATCTACCACCATCATGCAACATCATCATCATCATCAGTATCATCATGTAACACCACCACCACCATGTAACATCATCATATAACACCAATCCGGCCCATAGGTTCGAGAGCATGAACCTATGCTCTGATACCAAGTGTAACGACCCAAATAATCACAACACGAACAACACAGTAAAAGATAGGATTTTTTTTTTTGACTTGCTTGACACATAACATGGCGCAACATGTCGTCACCAAGGTTACAACTAACTCTGTGAACAACTCGATACAAGGATGGCCAT
The DNA here is from genome assembly GCA_018340775.1 of Taxus wallichiana var. yunnanensis. Classification (NCBI taxonomy): domain Eukaryota; kingdom Viridiplantae; phylum Streptophyta; class Pinopsida; order Cupressales; family Taxaceae; genus Taxus; species Taxus wallichiana. The sequence continues at coordinate 972,824,928 of CM031239.1, forward strand.
AAAAGCAGCACAGAAACGTCCACACCTATCAAGGACAATTTTTTTTGACAGAACAACATAGAAGACCAACCACTTGATACTCTCACAGCTAGGGCAAGCCACAGTAAGAAATGATTGGAGGTTATTTATTTTGATAAGACACCCTGGATAAATTTAAAGGAAGAAGGTCAAATGAATTCACCCTTAAGACGACATTAGTTCATTCTGAGGTTTAATAGAAGCTCGAGGTTTTATACGTAGTTATTAGCGCTCTTACTTAGGCTTCACCGAAAGAGCTTATCCAGAGGAAGCCACTTACTTTTAAATAGGCTGAGAGATAAATTGAGTGGTTTCAAAATTTTCTTCTCTTACTTGTTAAATCTTATTATAAACTAACCATTGTTTTCCTTTAAGCTTGTCTTTAGCGTTCACCAAAAAAGAGTAATTTTTACTAGTTCAGTTAGGGATAACACGCTATATAGAATCACTTTGCAAGGATAGTCTCACTCTTGATTACTTAAGGCAATGTTTGTTTTCAAGGGGATCTAAACCACAACATATTTCTTTGAATAAAACTTTTAGGTAACTTCTGTAAGGAAAACCACCCCATTACAACTTACATATAACACATCAATACAGAGTCTCAGAAAGATTTAAATTAACACTTAATTCTCAAGATCCAAGTTTTACAATGCTTATGCCAGTGAAAGTTTGAATAACATTTCCCACAAAGATAAGTTACCAGTTTACCTACAGAAGGACAACATAACATCTTCACGCAAATTCTGAACAACCCAAGGCAAGAGGTCTTCTAAATTCCTTTGCAATCACTATTACAAAATTTACCTCACATTGGACATTTTTACAAGGAATTTCATAAATTGCACTGATGAAACCTTTACAACTCTTTCCTTTAATCTACTCGCACAATCCATCTGCACAAATACTAGCTGGAATCAGTTCGCGAGAACTGAGCATGTTAAGACTACCCATTGCAACAGTAAGCTAACATTTTATAATATCATGAAAGTAAAATTCTAAACTCAAGAATGGATCAAATCACAAACCACTAATCAACATGTTTCACAAGATGACGAGATTTATACCAGCCAACAAGGAGGAATCCCAATATTCAAGTGAGAGAGATATTCCAAAGATAATCAAGGTGAGACCTTATTGGTGAAGACAACAAGGCTGAGAGTATTGAGATTTCAGTCAAGTAATCCTATGGATTACGTGATTGAAATCTAACACCCAAACATCATTCTATTATTATTAACCAAAAAGATAAAGATCGGTCAAATGACTTAACATATTCAAAATTACTTGTTAACAAGACTGCATTAACGCACATCCATGTTTTAGGAAGAATATAGGCCCCAACCATATATGAACACAAATCAGTCAAAGATTAAAGTTAACTTCACTAGAGTTGAATAAACCAACATACATATAATAGTCACAACACTATAACTAAATCTGAAGGTTCAATATACCAAACAATTCTCACCGAACCTAATTACTTTTCATCAAGAAGTTAAATAAATTAGATTCTATCCAACTAAAATTACATACAACAACTATGGTTGGATTACACAGGCAAGGATCAAGAAGAAGTCTTTTCACCAAAGGTTGTTATTATCTTACATCACATAATCAGCAATAAACCCGTAATCCACCCCTCGTATGATCATTGTGAGAGTTAAGGACTTAGCTCACTAAACTATGTAACTGAGTCGATTCATACTTTTTTTTCATTTTCATACAAGTCTAACCCAATTCGAAGAAAGATAACCATTCTATTTTCACACATGCCTCAGTCAACACTTACTCAGAAAGTCCCTACCTGAATTATTGAAGGTTTGCTAAGCTACAAAATGGATTTAATAGAAACCCATTTCATTCGATACTTGAATTTAAACAAGCAAGGGATAGTCTGTTGAAAATATAAGTGAATCGACACAAGATCCTCTACCGTGACCCAACTCGAGTCACCAATCACAAGGTTAACAGTTAGCGAAGGGGAAAAGTACAAAGCAAAATACTCTTCCTACGAACTATGCCTTCTCTTCCATCTCTAAAACAACATATGAATAGCTTGGGTATACCCATCTATCTCATGACAGTCTACTCGACCTATCCTCATAGTCGCTCCAAAGAAAACATCTGCTACTACAGAGTTCGATTCACAAGGAAGATAATTTACATAGAATGTCTATAACATCATACACTTTACCAAGAAAGAGAAAACTCTACAATTTTAATTTCTGCCTTTCACTATTACATCCATTTAGAATAAAAGCATTATCAGGCAGTCATAAAGCAACCTAGCCATTTTAAAAAAAAAAAAAAAAAAACTGGAATTAGAATTGTAATCGGTTTGAGATAGCTTTTCATAAATTACCATTATTGATCAGACAATTGCAGTAACTAATAACATAAACAAAGGTTAAGTTTTACTGTTTACCTAGTTCATTCATTTTGTCCATTGTGAAATAATTTTATGCTACAAAATACCATTTTCGAAGCCAGAGAGCAATTAATTGAGGAGCAAGGAAAAAGTAGAAGCCCATTCTAAATGCCATAACAGATAAAAGAAAATAGAAGGACATTCAATTCATGACATAATAAAAGGGTAGCAGAAGATTGCAAGGGCAGGTTTAACATGCCTGGTTTAAAACACCATCTCCATATGCATATGATTGTTTCAATGCCGCTGCTTGCCCTTAACCCAAAGTGCTCTGCGAGCTCGTGCTAGCGCCTCATTCACGCGGTGAAAAACAGCTACAACCCAACCCCATGATTTGAAGCTCGGACACAAGACATAATGATTACCTCACGCTCCTGGCTCTGGAAGGCATCTACCGTAATGATAAATAACCTTTTCCTCCATCAGGTTGAGGATAGCATCAAACACTCGGTGCAAACGTTTCAGCTGCAGCCTGTAAGGCGTGATTAATCCGACAGAAACCTTTTTGCCTGCCAAGTCAGGACTCGTTGAAGAAGCTCATATTATTGCAAAGCAAAAAGTGCTTCATAAATACTCTGATATGAAATAGATCCGCCCCTATGAGATTCTCTTCCATGAGTTACATCGTACAACAAGTAAGATCTCAATAAAGACTCTTTGTAAATAAATTTCATCAGGTCTGCTGGTAACACCCTCACTGAATCAATTCACTTTTTCTTTATCTGCACTCATTCACTCTCAACTCTTGTATTTTCTATATTTCTCAGTCCAATTCTCAAACACCTTTCTTATCTATTTATTCATGATTCCACACAACACTAATCTCACTCTTCAAAAGAACCTCGAGCCACCCCTTCAACTTCCTAAGTTGACCTTTCAATCTTGAAAACTCAAGAAGGTCAATTCACCTTTCCTAGCAAGTTCAAGAGATAGGAATGTCAAAAGACAAGAACTGTCTTTTGCACTTCTTCATCGAGCTAGGAGCATGTTTGAGGAATTAGAGCTCAATAGAGACTCATCAGCTTCTCTAACACTGACCCAAGTTTGAATTTAGAAGCGTGAACAACATTTACCTCCCATTATTGAGATATACCTGCCTTTAGTGTCTACCCGACTGTGAATCAAACTTCATGAAGATAATGTTGCCATTATGCAAGATTCCAGAGCTTTAGCATCTTCTTTAAGCTGTTATAGACTCAACTTTTACCTGGTTTCTTGAATAACTGATACAGACCTCTGTCTCTGTTAATATAACTTGTACTGTAAGGCACTATGAACCCTCCAAAATCGTCTCCAACTTAGATTGTCTCCTCTGTTTCCTACTCTTAGTTGCTCCTGATGCAGTCTTTGACATACAACAAACAGACGGAGTTGAATCCTCTTCCTGCAAATGAATATTGAACAGTGGCTGAACTTTTCCCTTAAATTTTCTCCTCTTTTCAATAGCACCATTGGCTTTGAGAAGCATAGAAGCCATATCGAAATGCGTTAGCACGAACTGCAATCTCTGGTTGGGAAGAAGAAAATAGAGCTCCCCAACCTGCAACAAGTCATCCTCATGGAGGACCTGAGAAATATGTTCACCCGTGTACAGACCACCAGAACTACAGATGAAGTGGCCTCCGCCTGAATATTTGCTGAGGATCTCATGGCATTTCACAGGTTCCGAAAACTCCTGGATGCTCCCGTCCATCAATATCAATTTTGCTGTCAACAAATTTAGAGGCTTAGCATGATTCGAACCATAGTCTGAGGAGATGCAGCTTCCCATTCCCAGTGAACTGAATTACAGTGAAAAAAATAAATACACACGAATTTCTACCTCCCAAGAATTTGAGCAACACCTTACACATTTGTTGAAGAAATATATATTGTAAGGGGAATATATGTAGGTGGTCGATGGAAGATCGTGAAAACTGGGTACGGAAAACCAGTAGCCTTAGTCTATCTAAAATGAAGGGCAGTTACCATCCACAATGAACTGATTTACAGTGATAAAATGAAAAACCCCTCGCAAGAATCACAACACAAGAATTTGATTCAATTTGCAAGATTTTGCAACCATCGATCATGATCATGGCGTCGGTCGCAACGTAACATCGGGTTCAACACCAACGGTTCCTTGGGATCACCCCAGTAGTTGTCATCGCACTTGCTCTCCCTGGAGGCCACTGATTTTCTGAGGTAAGTTTACTTCTCTACCCTGTAGCTGCTGCATATAGCGAACCACTTCCTCACGGCACTTTCCTGGGAGAAATTTCAGTTCTACGCTCCACTGAAACTGCCTGTACAGCACGAATTTGAGAATCCACACCCACCCACGCAATAATCAGGGTGACAGACCTTCATTTCACCATCAATGAATCCACTGTCCAGAACACGCTGAAGCAATTCATCTCAAATCCCAACAAAAACACTCCTCCTTGTTCACGCGGCCAGAACAGGTCAAAGGGAGCAGGTAGCACAGGGCGCAAGAAATTTGCAAATCAAAGGAATTAAAGGAGGTGGGGCGGCTGGCAGAGGTAAGGCCAGTGGGGATGGCCACGTACCAGTCTAGAAGGCGGGTAGGGGGTGAGGGATAGTAGGTTAAGATGACACATACCATCACTTGGGGTGGGGGTGGGGGGTGTTAACCTTGTTAAGATGACACATACCATGTGCAATTGTATAGGGGGTAATTTTTATGTATAGCCTTTTGTATCATAGTATTGGTAGAAATATGTGTAGTATTATAAAAGGCCCCCTCTAGAATGGGAGGACGTAGTGGTCAATCGTAAAATAAGGGGTAATATTTGGAATCCCATGATAACAAATGTTTTGAACATTTATTACCAAGTGACCCACCCACGACATTAATGCACTTCAATCCAATTTCAAATATTTCTAAGGGAAAGTTCAAGAAACTTAGAGAAATAAGGAAAATTGGTTTTAAGTAGAATCACTATATAATATACCATATATTGGTACTTAGGGTTATAATCAAAGAAGAAAAACCAAATACGTGTAACATTTATTATTGTTTTGTTGATCATTGTTGGAAGGAATTTAACAATATGAATTCCCAAATAGATTCTAATCCAACATATTTGATATTTTCATATTTCAAGGCATTTGAGTATTCTTTTGATGAGACTTGATGAGAAGGTGGTTGGACAGGTCCAAACTCATACTGGTTTTACACAAGATATCAATATCATCATTAGTATTAAACATGGTTGTCCAATTTCTCTACTTTGTCTGTTCTCTACATAGACAAATTAGAGGATGCCATTATAAGTTTAAAGGAAACATATGATGATTGTGTTCTCTATGATATAACCATTACTATTTTTTTAGTTGTTTTTGACATCATTCTTATGTCAAATGATTTTATTTTCACATGTATTATTTCTATTGTTTTAGGTTATGGGATCCTATCAAAACCCTTTCCTTTACCCAATCTAAAAAACATATTATCATATTTAAACCTTAGAACAAAAAAAAATATGATCTATCAAGGGTTTCTATACATATGTACCAATTTTTACAGCCTTGTCTTTCACTTGTTGTGTCTTCTCTCTCTCTCTCTTTGTGCCTTCCTACGAACAAATCTTCTAACATTCTTCTTTGCATTATCTTCCTTAGTATATTTTCATTTCTCATTCTTTTCATTCCCCACGATTCATCCACTTCAATAATGTTCACTTGCACACATAAATCATGATAGATCTGAATGTCTAAGAGTAAACTTGATACAAAACTATATGTGCATGCAACTCTATTTATATACAAATCTCAATAGAAATTACATTATTTTTTATTTTAGTTTTTATAACTTTACAAAAATTCTAATTTTAATAGAATATATATTTAATATTCAATTATTTAGTTTTATAATATTTTTAAAGTAAAATAACTACATGCTTTAAAGACGATTTTATTATATATAAATAATATTTAAAAAAAAAAAAAACATATTATGTATTTTTGGTTAAAATCAATTTTAAAAATCCAAACTTAGTTTAAAACAAAAATTATGTAAAAACTAAATTTTAAACATTAAAAATGAACAATATTAAGTTACTTATAAAAAGGAAATTGCAAAATATTAAATTTAGAAGGAGGTGTTTTGGCAGCTCTCAGGATCGGGGTTTCACACAAAGGTAGTTCGCATGAACTACCTTCATGTGAATCCCCATTCGTGTGAACCCCTTTGAGTGGCACTAATGTGGGCGCTAGGTGGCACTTTTTGGCTCCAAATCCTTTTGGAGGATAATTGTATGCCAAAATATGGCACTTAGGTGGCACGTAATTAAGGTAAACGAACTAGTTAAATTACAAAACTCTGACACAAAATTTACATTTTTATTAGCTTTCTAAAAATATAATTTTCATTTTAAAAAAAACTATTTTGCTGTTTATTTTTTAATTTTTACTAACATATGGTATTTTAGGACAATCAATAAGTACACAATCAACATAATTTGAAAAATAGTAGAATATATCAAAAGATTTGAAAAAATAAACTTATTATTTATTGAAGTCTTCTTCGTACCTATGAAAACAAAACTCAATTTTGATATAAATTTTAAAATTTATTGGCATAGACGTATGTACACTATTTATTTGAAAATATTTTTTACTAAATAATTAAATAAAAAATATATATAAGTAAAAAAATGAAAAACTAATAGAACCTCAAAATTCAAATCTTAAAAATAAATCTAAAATTTCATGGTGAAAAATAAATTTTCATATAAATAAACCACACTGGGATAGTCATTACTCTTTTATAACATAAGAAACAACGCATGAAAAAAATTAAGAAAAAGACCATATTTTTTACCAATTTTATTTTTAAAAAATATACATGTATTCTACACTCTAAAAAAATATTTCGTTAATTTGTGGAATTTCATGAATGTGTACGGTTTTGTAGCTATTACCTTTAGAAAATCAATGAAACTAAAAATTCATGTTTATAAAGGTACAAATCATACCAAAAAGTGGGACATTTTATTGTGGTTCATGTGTAGTTATAATGCTTCCAATCATGTACTTCTTCAATATGTTAGACAAGTACTTTCGTAACTCTTTTGTTATAAAGTGATGCCAATAATGAGACCATAGTGCAATGTTAGAGTAAAGCATATAAGAGTAAAATGAGATTTGAGGTTAGGAATAATGTCCCTCTTGGAGTCCTTATAACTCAATTAGACATTTACTTATGTTAAAAAGAATATGAATTTCCTTGGTGAGAGAAAACTTCGAGAAAACAAAAGATATACATATAAACCTAAATAGAATTTCTTGATGTGGAAAATGTTGAATGGATTCAACAAGTTATTGAACTATTTTAACTTCAATAGGGAAATACAAATACCATGATTGAAGAATGTTCGTGGAAAAATGTATCTTGAATCTAAACCTCCCTTAAATCCTAAGATGTCTTTCTTGACATCACATCATATTCACCTTGTAGTAAGGGTAAAATGTAAACATTGAATAAACATTTGAGAAACATAATCTTAACATAAGAACAAGAGAATTAGGATCTTTCTATGTAATTTGCATGATGGAAAATAATAATGTAAGTTATGGAGATTGTCGTAAGGGATAAAGAGCCAACTTAAATGATCGAAGTGTAATTTGAATGTGAAATTAATTTAAGAATGTGTACATTGAAAAAGGATAAAATTATCCTTGCATAGTAATGTTCTTGGAATGTTAATCGTAACTAAGATGTAATAAAGGAAATGATGTATTATGGGTTTTCCACTCCTTGGGTTCCTTTCTTGTGGTAAGGTCATTGCTAACATTCATTCATTGGGGAGGGTGTGGCATCGACATGCATACGGTGTTGTCATCTGTCTATGTGATTCAATGACATATGTAAGCTGTCTTATGTGTTCTTTGAGTTTATCTACTTAGAGCCCTTGTGGTGTTATGTCATGAGAAATGTAAGTTAAAAAAAAAATATCCTGGTATTATTTTTTTGTATCTGGGTGTGTAAAATGTAGGTGTTACACACCCTCTCCTCATTTTCTATTTATGTGGGTTATTTGGAAGTTTTGGGGTTACATCGTTTTCATTATACACTTAAATTTTTTTGGAATTGACTTGGAATTCTTTCTTGGGAGCTTTAGAAGCTTACTTTTTGGAATTTTCTTTGATTTGGAGGATATTGAAGTTTTATTCTTGAATATTGTGGAAGCTATTATGGCAAGGTAGGGTCTATACCTTGCATTCTTGTTATTATTTTTGCATTGTGAGGTTATTTTTGTAGATTGGATGAATGTGGTTGTTTTGTATGGGTTGTGTAATGCCCACTTATCTTTGGCATTATTCCGCTATGATTGTTATCACTGTTCATTAGAGACATTGACATTATGATTATTATATTTTGATTATACGGTGATAGACTATATAGACATTTGGATTATTGACATGTTTTGATTCATATTAGGATTGTGATATGATAAATGACATTGGTAGACAATTCTATACATGTTGATTTACATTGTTATGATTTTATATTGAAACGTTATATTCATGATGCATTGCCTGTGTTTAGGTGTTTTGAATAGTATTGTGATCTCATGGATGTTAGTAAAATGGTAGAATCAATTTTTTTCTATATTTTTGATGTAACGCCCACTAAAACAACCCACTTGAGACCCAAGAACAACCTAGGATTAGTTAGGAAAAATATGGAATAATTTTTTTTGTTTAAAAGAGTCTAACAACTAGGTTACAAGACAACAATTGTCACAAGCAAATTTTTGAGCCAAATATTATTAATAGCTTATAGTTTTATTAATACAACAATTATAAAAGATCACAAGGTCCAAACTTAGGGTTAGATTAATCAATTAGGTTAAGAGGGTAATTTCTCACTATACCACTCTCTAACAGGATTAAAATATTCAACCTGATTTTTCTCAAAATTAACGCACTCAAAACTTCCCAAAAACATTTCCATTAGATAGGAAATTTCCTCACCTTTCTGGTGATATAAAGAAGTCCTCCTAAATCCTCATATTTCTCAAGATATGGGCCGACGAACCTTGGGAGGAAAATTTTCCTAAGAGCGAGTCCGCGGGCCTAGGGGAAATTTTTTTCACATGCACATGAGCTTGTGGACTTTGGAGAAATTTTTTTCCAGGAGGAGGAGTGTGGACCGGCGGGGTGGGAAAGAAAATTTTTCCCATGCGCGGCCGACGGAGCGGGGAAGAACTTTAGCACTTTTTCCCTTTTTGGGACAAAAGCGCAATTTTCTTCCGCGCGCCCGCGAGCCCGAAAGGACACATGTAGGGATTTCTCAACTCTGGTGAAAATTCAAGCTTCCAAATAATTTTAGACCTTTTTTCTAAAAAGTGCTAAGGGATCAAAACGATCCGCACCTCCGCCGACGCCCAAGGTGCCACGTGTCAGCCATCCATTGGTTCTTTGGTCAATGGGGCAAGCGGTAGATCTTAGAAAAATTTTCCCATTTCTTTTTTTTTGAAAGTGATAAGTTTATTAAGGGACCCACTCCTCTGCCGATGCCTCATGATGCCACGTGGTAGCACTTTTTCGATTGGTTACTGAGGCTACAGCGGGGCCGTGGAGAAAACTTAGAAAATTTTCCCAAAAATTTTCCAAAGGGCTAAGTTTTTTTGAGGACCCTCTCTCCTCTGCCGACGCCCTATGACACCATGTGGCAGAAAATGATTGGTTGTGAGATGGTGGGGCTCTAGATAAAACTTAGAAAATTTTCCCAAAAATTTTCGAAAGCGCTAAGATTTTTTTTTATTAGAATTATTTTTGAAGCCAAATGAAGGGAAACTTCAGGAGGCCATAAATTTTGATTGGGAACTCAGTTTTTAGCAAATGAGGACTTTATGGAAATATCTCGATGTCCTCTTTGCACAAGAATCATTAATATTTCATTTTGATAATGTTTAAGGGGTCAATTTCACGAAAAACAATCTGTAGGCTTTAAAAAGGCAAACTAGTAAATTTTGACTTATAAAATTTTACTCAATTTGATCTTCTTTCTCTCTCAACAAGTCAAATAGGCATGGGAATTTTTCTTAGATGGATTTAGGATGGATTTGGAAGGTAAGTTTGTTTGATTGAGTTCCAATTTGAAAATTTTACAACTTTGACAACAAAACAATAACAAACGGTTTGAGCCCAATTTCGCTAAGTTTCCTAATAAATTCCTTAAGTTATTTTGTCAATTGAATTAGTTTACGGCATACTACCTCATATTAATCATTTAATTTGTTATTTCCTTGTTGTAGGTTCAAACTGTGTAGTTTTGGATAAAGTATTTATCGGTTTGAAAACACAAAATAGAGATTGAATTTTAAAGGATATATTTTCCATTTTCTTCTTCCAAGTATTAGAATACATTCCAATTCCAATCTAATACATTTATTTGATTCAAATCAAACTATTCAAAACCAAAATGTAATTTTGATTTCAAATTTTACACCTTTCAAAAGACAGAGCTCTGTGTTTTCCTCACACGCATTTCTTCCTTTCAAATAGAGATTTCAAATACATTTAAATGATCAGATTCAATACCACAATGTAATTTGAGAAAGGTAATACAATCATTTATTGATTCCCAAAAGACAACTTACAACTTCTTTCTTTCATTCTTCAAATTCATCATACAGAATACAATTCTTTCTTTCAAAAGAACAGAAATGGAGTATATCTCTTTCACATTTCAATCTTACAAATTTTGTATTCAATACAACATATTTCCATTACAAAACATATACAAGTTCATCCACTTCAAGTGGGAAGGTTACAATAAGATTTATCTCAATAAGGGATTTCAAATGTTTTATTTCATTTTCCTTTGCTCCAGAACAACAACATGTAGATTTATCATTCTTCCAATTTTGATCACAACAAGAGCAGGGGAAAGGCAACACTCTCCACCCAACCAAGACATCCAATGAAAAGGAGAAGCCATCCTTCTTCATTGGCCCCGAGCCCCAACCACAAAGCAATGGAAGATGTGATTCAACTCATGGAAACAACAGGCTTCCACAAACACACATGTAAATTTCACATTTAAAACACAATCCAAATAGAATTTATTTTGCAACTACTTTAAAGCATGACAAAAATCACTAAGTATTCATCCAAGAGAGGCCAAAAGAGAAAGAAAATATGGCGTATACTAATTATACCTCCCAAAGGGGAAATGAGTATCACATGACTTGATTTCAAACCGCCAAAACATAGTATATCAAATCCCTGACATGCCCTTATGCCTCCCCCAAGTACCCCTTATTCCTCACATTTCCTTATGCCTCCCCAACCTCTTATGGCACCCCATAATGAGTAAATAAATGCAAGCTATTTATTTGTAAGGTGGAACCCAAATCCCAACTCCCTTCACACTTATACCTCCGCAAAACACTCATGCCTCCCACAAAATGAACCCCATATTCTTCTCCTACACCATACCTAGGCCACCTACCCAACATCCCACACACATACCAAAACATTCACAACAATAACAATGTCTTAAACATAAAGAGAAGCAATTATAAGAGCTAAGCTCCTACCTCTTCATGATGGAGTTTCTCGAAGTTCAAAAACAACAAGCTTTATCCCAAAGGCAAGGAGTCTAAATCAATCGGGCATAAAAAGACTTCTCCAAGAAAGAGCTCTAAAACAGAAAAGAATTCGCCCCAAAGAGTTTCCAAAAGTGAAGCAACCCAACATAGGGCAAGCAATTCAAATTTTATAGAAGAGGGAAAATAAGAGGATGAGGTGGATCCATGTAGGATGCCACATCACACATCCTCAACCCCAACCCAAAATTCAACTTCATTCTCCAATGCATAATAAAAAAGGTGAGAGAATAATATGAAATTTTACTTACATAATCAAATCCAACCCACACCCCAAAGGATTGAAATTAAACCATGTAAGAAAAGTGCAATAAAAACTTACAATTTGTCTTCTCAAAAGTATTATAAAAGTCTAAATTCAACTCTCCAACCATAGGTATGGTTGGTAAATAAATTTAAGATGTATGGGAGAAGTTTAACTCATCCCACAAGCCTAGAAAATTATCCTCCAAGGAAAAATTTGAATTTCCAATAAGGTGGATTGTTTCACACTCAAAATTTAACTTACACATCACTTACACATCGCTTACAACACTTTAATTCAAGACCAACAACTCTATTAATTACTTTTTATGACATATTTTAATTAATTAACTTAACAACATTATTACCCACAATATTACACATCATTTAATAAAGAATGAAAGGGTCAATGCACCATAAAATAAACACATGCAAACATAAACAAAGGAACCAATAAATAAATACACATAACCCTTGGTCACATTTAAAGGTGATCCCCCCATGGGAACCCCTAACAAAACAACCACACACAAACAATACAAGTTGCCATGGTGACCTTGTTGAATTCATCTAGAATTCCAATGTGGTTGGTCTCCAATCCCTCGATGTTTGTTGTGATATTTTAACCTGCAAAACACAAATACCTCCTTTGGTCTTGTGGCCATATTAGAACATCCAAAATAATATAATTAAAATTCCAAAATCATCTAGATATATGAATCACAACAACATCCAAGAAACCAACAAGATCATTTGCAATTTTACTCAACAATTATATCATCATCAAATAATTTCCATTTCTAGTTATACTCACATTATTTAGATATCACATGTCCAAACAACATCCATAATATAACCATGTCAAACAGTATATCACATCAATATCCAAAATGTCTCTAATAATCATCATGCATCATAACTAAATCAAGGTCAACAATAATCCATGATATAACATCTAACATCATACTATAATAAATTCCATAAGCATGCCCATAATATAATCAGTAGTATCATGATCAATATCAAAGGGAATTGGGCACTACAGTTGATAGAATATATAATTGATTAATTTTTATGAAGACTATTGATTTATATGTATGTATTATTTATCGATGTTATTGATGCAGCCATGCGGCCGAGATAGGTATTATTGTTTGTGATTGCGGGAAAATGATATCATTATACTTTGAAAAGGGATAGGGTACTAAGCATAGAAGGATGTTTGATGTTTTGCAACAAGGCCAATTTGACAACTTGTGTTATATGTATATGTTATTGTATTGTTATGTTTCGTTAGGAGGTTTCCCATGGGAGTGATCTCATGTGTGTGGCAATGGGTTGTGATGTTTTCTTTTCTTTTAATTTTTGTCTTTTTTTTTTGTACAAGTATCTAACTAATTGGAATATTTTTTCACTTTAATAGCACTTGTTAGTATATTTTAATTAACTAATTTAACTTAATTTGTAAACTAAAAGGAATATGTGATCATGGGTAATTAATAGGGTAGAAGGTCCCTGATTTGTGCTTGAGGTTGAAATAATTAATTGAATTTTAGACGTGTGTACTCTTCCTTCTTTCTCAATCTCGAATTTTTCCTTATAGGCCACTTTTTGAGACTTGCGGGACAAGTTAACCTTGTCCCTTACATCTCAAACTCATCTACCAACCATAATTATGAAGTATGGAGATAATTTTAGCCTTTTTAAAGCATTAGTTGAGTTTAAAGGAGTGAATAATGTCACTTTTCTACTTACCACATATAGTGTGTCATTGAAAGGTATAGATTGCATGTTGGAGTTTACATTTTTACGTGTCATAGCCTTACATGTTAAGTTAATTACATTGGTCTTTATATGTTGACTTGTTGAGTTGGAATGGAGGGATGATGAAGTGACATCCTACACAATTATGCCTCATCATCCTCACTTCCTTTACTATTTATTGAGTGAATTTGGAGGATTTGGGATTACTGGTCTCATTTTCTTCTCTTGCACTTTTGGAATTTGGACTTGGGTTTCACGTTTGGGGATTTTGGGGTTCTATTTTGGTATTGTTATTGGTTTAAAGGATTTGGATGCTTGTGGAGTGTATATATTTGGAATCTTAATGCAGAGATAAGATCTCCACTTTTCTTTTTTTTAAGTTTATGAATATAGATGTGAAATTTTTGTTTGTTTGAGTGTATGTATACTGTGTAGTGTATGGGATATGTTGGGGATGGGTATATTTCCTTAGAGTGGTGTGGGAGAAAGAAATGGAGCTATTTTTGTGGATGAAAAAGGGAGTTAGTGATGAAATGCAGAGGGAGTGTGGAAGAGGTGGTCCACCTATGTGCAGTTAAAAGGGTTTACACATATTTTTTCATACGCAAAAGGGATAACTAAATGTCTGTGTGTTGTTGAAAGTTCACTTTGAGGAATTGGGTGGACCCTATTTCCACATGGGAGGCACAAGGAGAAGGCTAAATATTCTTGTCTCCATCTTAGCTTACCAATAAAACTTTGTGATTGTGATAAAAATGTAAATTTTATTTATATTGTTTGAAAAAGATGCAAACTACTCTTGTTGATCTTGTTTGGAAAAGTATGTTTGAATGTTGATATATTGCTTGAGTGTTGAAAAGTTGTATGAGTTTTGTTTTTTGGAAGCCATTTATTTTGTGAAGTTGTCAAAGTTGCAAAACATGCCGCATTGTTCTATGGTAGCGGCTCAAGGGCCAATATGAAGGATGATGTATCCTCTTATTGGATTATAGGTTGGGTGAAGAGCATTGCCTAATCCCTTTCATTGTATTGTGATTCAAATTTGATAAGATGAGAAGAGTGCAAAGTTGAAGATTGGAGGATTTATACTATGTTGGAGCCAAAAATATCACCTTTGTAATGTTATCCCATTGTTGTAAAGTGAAAGTTGTAATCTTGTAAATTATTCTTTCAAATTGTTGGAAAGAAGAGCTATTGTATTGTAAGAAAATGAACTATGATCATTGAGAAAAGAGTGTATTGTTACCTTGTTCTAATTTGTATTATTGTAAAAGTATGAGTTTATTGCAAGGAAATAAAAGAGTCACTTTCTCATCTTATTGTAAGATTCAAGTGTATTGAATGTTTAAACTATTGGGAGGTTGAAATGTGTATTCATTTTTAAGAAATAATATTTTTGTGCGTAAAGTATATGTTGATTCCTTGCTTCCTTGTATTGTTGGAAAAAAATTCAAATTAAAAAGGAAAAATAGAGAAATGAGTTTATTTAAGTATGTTACTCCTTGTATCCTCTCCAAACTAAATTATGAAAAAAACTATTTGAGTTAAAATTATAATCAAATTTTAAAATTAAGGTGAAGTATAAAAAGGCTGATTCTAGTAAAGAAGAAGAAGTGCTCAAACAGTTGGCCTTCATTCCCCCTCAAGTCAGTTTCCTGTCCACTAAAATTAAACGGTCCAAACCTGAAAGGGGAAAATTCAAACTTAATTTTGATAGGGCTTCTAAAGGTAACCCCAATTTGGCTAGTGGAGGAGGCATAATTAGGGGTCACAATGGGGATTGGATATTAGCTTATGTTGGTCCTTTGGGGACTCAGAGCAACAATGTGGCTGAAGCTCATGCTCTTCTCTAGGGTGTTAGTCTTGCAAAGGAGAAAGGAATTAAACATATCCTTATTGAGGGGGATTCTCTTCTCATTTTAAATGCAATCAATAAGACTAGTCACAATAATTGGATCTTGGGAAATATTATTAATGATACTAAAGAACACCTTAAGTACTTTGATTCCCATATCATTAATCATATCCCTAACATAGGAAATGCTTGTGTGGATAGATTGGTGAATGAGGGAGTTCAAAATAATGATTACAAGGTGTGGCAAAAAGGTGAGGTCATACCTGTGCATATTAATGATATTATCAATCATGAAAAGTTGGAAACACCTCACCTAAAAACAGCGCAAGGAGGAATAATCGGTTCATTTTCCAATATTGCAAAATCATGTCTATCGTAAGTTATTCTTGGAAAGACAAGTAAAATTTTAATAATTGTAGACCTCAAAGTGTTGCGCATTTTTTGGCTGCCATGGGTGGTGATAGACAATATGAGAACCGTCCAACCATGGGCATATTGTGGAGGATAAGTCTATGTGGCACCTTTTTCAAATTGGGGGTTTCAAGAAATTTATCGCCAAACTCCATGGGCATGATACCTCACAAAATATGGAGTTCAGACTGGCGTGGAAGGAAGGGAAAGTGGTAATTCTTGACATGGAAATAAAAACATTGAAGGAAGCCGTAGCACTGTGCTACTAGAATGGACATGGAAGGTCTGAAAATTATCAAGAATAGGAATCAGAGAGAGTATGAAATCAATAATTTATTTTTGAAAATGAAAATGTCCATTACTTGACCAATGGTATCACTCATACCTACATTCCTAGGGTGTGGAGAGAGGTCTTCCTGCACATCATGAAGTATCTAACTCTTGAGGGTAAGTATCGCAAGATATATACCCACCACTTGTCATTTTTAAACATGTTTAGACATAAGAACATCTTTTGTCTTTTTATGTCTCTGACCACCTTGGTGAGGGATTTCTAATGGAGAAAGCTGGAGGCTCCCATCCACGAGAGCCTCGTTCTTCTCTTATTTCACAATGGGAATCGCCCGGATAAACAAATGCCCCCATTGAAGAGGAGGAAGTTATTACCCTAACTAAGTGTTTGTCCAAAATGAGGGAAGGAAATATGGGTTCTAAGAAGATGGGTGATAGGAAGAATGGGGAAGGGATCGAAAATTAGGAAGCTGGTCTATTGAAGGGGAAGGATAAATTTACCTCGAAAGGAGAGCATGGTATTGATATGTGGAAGAACAAAGTTCAATACTTGGAGACAGTTGTCCAGGTCTTAGAAGAGACTAACTCGGTGGTGAGAAAGGGCATGATTGATAGTATCAAAGCCACCAAGAAAATATCCTTGGCCTAGAAGAACATCTCGTGGCCATTCGTCTAGATGTTGTGGAAAAAGAGAAGTCGAAAAGAGGTGGATCAGTTTTGATGAAGACGAAGAGGAGGAATCGAGGATAAGCAAGCATCCGAGGAGGACAATGAGGAGGAAATCAAGGAAACCCCTAGATAAATCTAAATTCAGATTCTAGCACAAAACAGAGACAAGGAGGTTAATCCCTCCAAAATTAGTAAATTTAACTAGTAAAACTTCTTCGAACTATTTATGAATTTGCAGGAAATTTCTCTATTTTTTCTTATGTAATGGATTAGTTATATTCTGCTCACTTTGCTTCTTGGACCCCCTTCTCTGTTTTGGGGTTAAGTCTGTTTAACTCGGGGTTTTTTTCCTTTTTTGTCCAACTTTTCTTCTATCACGATGTATTATTTTGTACTCACTTCTAGAGCCTATCCCCGATTTTTAACCTATCTAATCAAAAATCAAATTTTATACAAAGCTATAAGGGGAAGATTTAATATTTAGTATTTTTATATCAAAGAAATACTTCCTCTTTCCTTGCATTGGGTTGAGTAAAAGGGCTATTGATTTTAACTATTCCACATATATGAATAGATAGAAATTTATAGCTACTTGTGTCTTATATTTCATTATATAAATGAATTTGATGCTTGTTTAAAATAATGAAAACAAAAAATACAATTATAATTATATATTTATTATATAAATTTATGTACTTATATATAATATAATCAATCTATATTGTTATATATATATATATATATATATATATATATATATATATATATAAATATATATATATAATGAAATCAATATATTAAAAGATTCGTAACATAATCAGCTATATAGATATTGATAAAACAAAGTTTATATGGAAAAAGTGTGTGGGTCACGACCCTTTTAGTACATAGTGGGTTGGGGGAGAGTGTCGCCCCCCCAACCCAAGATCCTTCCCCAAACTATAAACCACACTATACATGGCCACGACCATATCTAAACCTTTCGCACAAAGTGCCCTAATATGGGCTGAAAGCCTAATATAAAAAAACAATTTATAAATATAATTACTATATATATAAACCCTAATCCGTGAATATACATCATAGTATAACAAGAATAAAATGGGTCAAACAATACCTATAATAGAAATTGGGAAAACCTCATATTTGTTGGTGTAATCGCATTCACACTTGTGTTTGTAGACTAGATATTTTGCATCTTAAATAAGCTCATTAAAAACCATAGGTTATAATTATTTTTAATTAGTTTATGAGATATGGTTTCTTCCGTAACTTATTAGAGTTGTTTGATTTGTTGTCTCCAGTCCTTGATTTATAGAGATGTGATTATCCCCTATTTTTTTGGTGTTTCCTCCCTATTTTTTTCTTGAGGATTAGCTTTGTAAACTATATATAATTGTGTGTTCATGAACGTGAAATACATAAGTTTGAATGATATTTTCATTTGGCTTTTTCTCTGCAAATTGCATAATTATTTTAAAGTTGCATACTTTGTTTTCATGCTAAGATCTGGTTGTGCTCTCCTTTATGGTTTCAAAGCTTGATGGTTATTGCATGTTACCTAGTCTCAACATTGTCTGTGTAATTTTGTTGCTGGAGATTGAAGGTTTTTGCTTGGCATTTAGACATTTTTAGGAGCAGATTTCTCATAGCTCCATCTTTTTTGCTGTGCATTGAATTGTGAGGCTCAACCTCTCTATCTCTTTGCTGGAGTTCACACAGTTTTGGATCAGCTCCACGTTTATTTTATATGAGCCATGAGTTTATTTATTTAATTAATTTTCTGCATGCACAACCAATTCTAATTGGCCAATTAAATTATTTTTGTAAAACTATAGTTTTTGAAAAAAAAAAAAAAAAATTCTATAGTTCTGCTTAAATAATTTTTTTGGGGTTAATAATCTTGTTTTGGGTCAAATTAATATTTATTTTTAGGGTTGTTTATAAATGAAAGGCATATTTAGAATCTACATCTTCTCCGATTCTAACGAGTGGTCATAGAATAACCTTTTCCTCTGTTTTGTTTGATTTTTTAATCGGTGGGTCATTTTAAATTTAAATTGGCCTATTTTACAGGAATTTGAAAGCTTAATAACTTTTTCCCGGTAACTCGAAATCTAGTGCGGTTTTTTACAAAAGTGCATGTTTTTTTGACCCCCTTCTATTGGATAAATTTTTAGTACCATCTAAGGAACTACCATTTTGGGGGAGGATTGGTCATTTTTTACCATGTAAAGAAGTCTACCTTCTTTTCAAAGTGCCCGCAAACATCATGGATGTAGTCCTAGTTGAACCATTAAATTCATCCAACTATCATGTTTGGAAGCCAAAAATGGAATTTAGTGCCTTCCTTTACCGGTGAGAAGGACAAGTACATTTACGCATACAAGCAAGATGAGGGCCTGGGACTTATTTCGCTCAATGTAGCACATAACCTTGATTTCATATTTGATTGCCAAATCTCCTAAAGAGGTATGAGACATTTTTGAAAAATGATTTAGTAAAATTAATGAGTTCGAGTTACTACAACTAGAAATGGATTTTCCTCTCATAAAAGATTTATTGATTAAATTCAAAGAACTCGTAAATAAATTAAATGATAGTGGTAAAAAAAAAAAAAGATCTTGAATGCATTTTTTGATTTTTTCAAAATTGAAAGGTCCATTTTTCGTGTTCACTTCTACTTTCTTTTCAACTATGGATGCTTTAGGGGATGCATTTAAATTTCCAACATTTTATGTGTTTTGTGAGAGGTTATCTCATGAACAACTAAGTTAATGGGACATGATGCCTTTCCAACCTCAAACAAGGAAATTTTAGCGAATTGTCCTAAGGGTAAAGGGAAACCTAAGTGGAATCTAGGACCTAATAGTTGAGAATCTTCGAATCCCTCTTCTACTACCACCGATAAAATTTCTGAAGTCACTAAACCTTATAGTCCTGGGAAAGGGAAAAAGAATGTCAAAAGCAAGGTTTTTGAACATTTTCCTTTCGTAGCAAAACAAACCATCTAGAATCGCGGTGTTTTGTAATAATTGAATCACATGAGAATATGTCGAAACAACATTAGATTTCTATTCCTATACCTTCAACGTATTCCAATTCTAGTAAAGGGATGCCCCTTTCACTCCATCTTTAACTTCATTGGATGATAGATGGATTTTTGATTCAGGTGCCACACATCACATCACACATTCAGATAATTTTCTATATTTAGATTCTACTTGCATGAGGTTTCTCATATTATGGTTGGAAATTATACTTCATTAAAAGTAATGGGTGCTGAGGATTGTTAACATGCCAAACGGTTCAAATGCACGATGATCTACATGTTCCCTAGATTTCTAACAATTTGTTGTCTCTGTTAATGAAATCTGGAATTGTGAAAGGAAATACTATTAAATTCTCACCTAATAAAGTTGTAATAAGAGAATTCAATGATCCTAATGATTTTATAGATATAGGTGTTGTGGATATAGATTCTAGATTGTATCTCTTTAACAAGTTTGAGACTTCTGCAGGATATTCTCTTATTGCTCACTTAGATTCTGTTAGCAAGTTGTGGCATGAGAGATTTGACCATCTAAATTATAGATATCTACAACAGCTATCTTCTCATAACATGGTAACTGGACTTCCTAAAATTTCTTCTACAAATGGTGTTTTTCTAGGTTGTATGTTAGGTCAACAACTTCAGGATCCATTTCCCAAAGGATTGGATAAGAGATCTAACACTCCTCTCAAGTTGGTACATAGTGATTTGATGACTCTTCCTTCTCATTATTTTTCTGGTTGCAAATATGCATTATATTTTATTGATGATTTCACGAGGAGAGCATGGGTGTATTTTCTTCAAGATAAGAGTGAAGGTTTTAATTGTTTTATTGAATTTAAGGCTTTTGTTAAAAACAATCATCTCATTCCATCAAAAATCTTCTCATTGATAATGAGGGGGAGTATATTAGTAATGCATTCATGGATTTTTGTACTGACTATGGAATTTTACATCGAATACAATGTGTGACACTCCTTAATATAATGGTGGTACGGAATGGAAAACATGACACTTAAGGAGATGGAAAATTACATGCTTCAGTCAAAGAACCTTGCACCTAAATTTTGGGCTGAAGCCATGAATTGTGCCAACTATATTTAGAATCAGATTCCCCATAAATTTGTTCAAGGGATTACACCTGAGGAAGCATGGTCTGGAGAGAATCCTGATTTTTTTTTTTTTTGAGTCTTTGGAAGTCCAGCTTGGGATCATGTTCTTAATGAAAAAATGAATTCCATACAACCAAAGATTAAGGAACTCATTTTTGTTGGCCATTATGAACACGTGAAGGCATAATGCCTTATGGATCCTTCTACTATGGAATTTCATTTTCAAAGGAATGTTTGTGTTGATGAGATAGATTTTGTTGAGACTCTTGACGAAGATCAACATCTGTCTCCAATAACTCCTTTTCCTGACATGGTTGACATACTTATTAATGATTTTGATGATGCTTCTGAAGAAGAGGGTTCTCCTCTAGCTCCTTCTTTCCCTCCTTCTCTATCACAATTACATCCAAAATGGCTTCAATGTACTCTGTAGGAGGATGGTAACTTGTTAGGAGATCTGCGTGATCCTTGACACATAAGATCTCAGACTTCAGGAGATATTGTTTATCGTCATACTTAGTCTATGCCTTCAAGAATGGCTCTTATAAGTGAATATATCTCTTCTGATCCAATTAAATTATCCGAACCTTGTAGAAAATTTGAATGGGATGAAGCTATGAATGAAAAATACTCCTCTTTGATGAAAAATAATACATGGAATTGGTTCTTCTTCCTAAGGAAGGGAAGTGGTAAAATGTAAATGGGTATTCAAGACTAAGTATGTAGTTGATGGATATATAGAAATGTATAAGGCTCATCTTGTCACTAAGGTATTTTCTCAAGTCGAAGGGGTGGATTAATTTGAGACTTTTTTCTCCGTAGGAAATATGGATTCTTTTCACCTTATTCTTTCCATTGTTTCTTCTCATAGGTGGATATATAGAAATGTATAAGGCTCATCTTGTCACTAAGGTATTTTCTCAAGTCGAAGGGGTGGATTAATTTGAGACTTTTTCTCCTGTAGGAAATATGGATTCTTTTCACCTTATTCTTTCCATTGTTTCTTCTCATAGGTGGTTAGTGTATCAGATGGATGTGAAGAGTGTCTTTTTTCATGGTGATCTCCATGAGGGAATTTATATGGAGTAACCCCCTTGTTTTGTGTAGGATTCTTCACTAGTTTGTAGACTTCGTCATTCCTAGTATGCTCTTAAATAAGATCATCAAGCTTGGTATGAGAAATAAATGGATGAGTTTCTGTTGTCTACTAGTTTTCATTAGTGTGAAACTGATCATACTATATATGTTCTGAAACATGATGATGATTTGTTAATATAGGCTTTGTATGTTAACAATGTCATCCTCCTCACTAGAAGCTCAACTTCTATGACTCATGACATTCAAAACAAATTGAGTGCAAACTTTGACATGAAATTTTTTGGATTGTTGTACTATTTCCTTGGTCTTCAAGTTTTTCAATCTTTTGAACGCATCTCTATTAGACAGAGGAAATATGCTTCTAATTTACTAAAAAATTTTCACATGGTAGATTGTAAGCCATCTCCCATTCCATTTCAGTTAGGTATTGAATTCACTAATAATTGCAAGTCTAACCTTGTTGATGCCTCTTTTTATAGACAATTGGTTGGGAGTCTTTTGTATCTAACACATACCCGTCTCGATATCAAATTTTTGTTAACCTTTTGTATTATTTCTCACATGAGCCTCATGAGAGTCACCTGGATATCCTCAAAAAAATTTTTTGACATATATAAAAGGGACATTGAATTTTGGCATACACTATTCACCAAATGGATCTTGTGAAATTAAAGGATATACGAGAATTAGATTGGTGAGGTTTTTGAGACACACGACAGTCTACTTATGGTTTATTTTTTCACCTTGGATCTAGTCTAGTAGCATGGGCATGTAAAAACAAAATGTAGTAGCTTTGTCACCCATCAAGCCGAGTATAGAGGTGCGGAGTAGGTCAGGAAGTTCTCTCGGCTCCGCTAGATACTTGATGAATTTGCTTTTTCACAAAGATCACCTTATATCATATAGTGTGATAGTTAGAGTTTTATTCATATTGCATGCAATTGTATTGATCATCAACATACAAAACACATTGAAATTCATATGCAGTTCATCAAGAAAATGATTTAGGATGATGTCATTGACTTGAAGTTTCTATCTATAACTCGATCGGATAGTGGATATATTAACTAAACCAATTGCTTCTCCTCGATATCTTCTTCCACAATAAAATCTTGGATTCAAGGAAGTTGGACACAAGGGGAATTCAACATGAAGTCCCTTATTTCCTTCTTATTTTTTCTTGTTTATAGTGGGTACCTTATTTGGAATAGTAGCGGGACCCTTTCTTAATTTTGTTCTCTCTTGCGTTCGCTTATGGGATGGTGTTCGTGTAAATGCAACCAAAATTATCTTTTTGAACTAGATTTTTATGCATTAAATAATCTCATTTGAGAGCATAGGTTATAATTATTTTTAATTAGTTTATGGGATATTGTTTCTTCCCGTAACTTCTTGGAATTGTTTGAGTTTGCATCCACTCCTTGATTTAAGGAGATTTGATTATCTCCTTGTTTAAGTGTTTCCTCCCTATTTTTGCTTAATTATTATCTTTGTAAACAATATATAATTGTGTGTTCACGAACGTGAAATACTTAAGTTTGAATGATATTTTAATTTGGGTTTTACTTTAAAAATTGCATAATTATTTTAAAGTGCGTACTTTGTTTTCATGTTAAGATCCGGTTGTACTCTACTTTATTGTTTGACATAAAATATTACAAAAAAAAATATTGGAGTTGAGAAACCCTCCATGGCCTCCATACTCCCAAACATGCAAAAATTAAAATGAAATGGATTTGTGCAAAAATGTGAATAAAAAGTAAACATAAGGATTTTTATAAGGGCTTTTAGAAAACCTAGTATCTAAGGGCCCAAAATGTTTTCATCTAGTGGTTGAATTTATATCCTATATAACTTAAAGTGATGGAATTTTCATGGGAATGGAATTTAATTAAAAGGTTTGGGTAATGGGTTGAATGTGGTCACTTAGTGGTTAGGTCATGTTGTGAGCTTTTTAGTGGAAGGGCTTGGTTAAATAATTGTGCATGGTATTTGATAATGAATAAAAATGGTGTTTTTAAATAATTAATAGTAAGATATATTTAAATAAATTAAATGGATCATGGTTATTAAGAATTTGTAAAATACTCTAATAAAGTAAAGGAATTTAATGGAAGGGTTTTTAAAACTATAAAATATGTCGAGAAATAAATTAATAATATTTAATCATTAATTTGAATGTGATTAAATTATAAAGGTGTGGAAATCATGCACAAGAACTTAATAAATGCAAGTAATGTTTGTAAGCCTTTTAAAACAAAAAAATTACTTTAATTTCTCCTTAATAAATTAATAGACTTTGCTGTAGTTTTGAATGTCAAATTTTTAGGCGTTACAAGTTGGGTAGATTTTAGGCCTTAAGTATGGTTTTGGGAGTGGGAAGTGGAGTCATTCTTATGCAAGTAATAGGGATTATGTAATGATTCTTGAGGAGGGAGTGTGGGAGAGGTGTTCCACCGATGTGGAGGTAAAAGGGATTCATATAATTTTACATTTGGAAATGGAGAGATAAGGAGTTATGTGCAATTGTGATCGCTCACTTAAAGGTCTTTAGGTGGAGCCCCATACCACTTAGGACGTATAAGAAGATGAATCCATGTTCTTGTCTCCTTTGTGATTATTTTGGAAGCCTTGTGTGTTTTGTTTGGAAAGATTTAAATGGATTCTTGATATTGAGTTTCATGTAAGCATGTGCAAGCATTTATTGTATGTTTTTTGTATTGTAGAAGCCTTTATGAAGTAGCAATGGGTTCTTAATGTCCCTTATTTCTCCATTTTTGGGGCTCGGGGGTGAATAAGAAGGGTGACTTACCCTTATCATTGGAATAGGTTGGGAGGAGAGCATTTCCTACTCCCCCTTCCTTTTTATTATGTTTGGATGATGAAGAAATGAAGGAGATAAAAGTTTTCATCTTGGAAAGAGTTGCATTGTGAAGAAGACCAAGAAAGAGAGACTATTTTGTAAATGTTTTCATTTTATCTCCACACCGTGGGGCTGTGGATGGATTTGAAAACTTGTATTTTAAAGTTAAACTATTGTAAATGATTAATTCAAGCTTGTTGTGAGTTTTCATGCCATGGAATGTGCATGTTTGTAGGTTGCATTTCCTTGTATTGTATGGAGCTTGAAAATACTCCATAAGACAAGTTTGTAATTGATTAAAATCTCAAATTGGTTCCTTGTGTTAAAAAAGTATATAAGTTGCAAGGAAACATTTGAATGTGGATTTTATTATTTGTTTGGATTCTTTTAAACCTACAATTTAGTTCTAGTATATATGTTATTTGCAATTGGATCTTACTCCTATTTTACACTAGATGTATAAAGAAACATATATTTTTAACCCCGATCTATTAAAAGATGCACACACACACATACACACACACAACACACACACACACACACACACACACACACACACACACACACACACACACACACACACACACACACACACACACACACACACACATATTATATATATGTATCTATCTATCTATCTATGTATTTATTTGAATATTTCCATACACCTGAAAATGTATAGATTTAAAAAAGATAAAAGGAGGGTAAATGAAAACCAAAACCATTATATATGGTAGAAACTTCAAAATCATACTCTATACATGGAAAAACCTAGAAGAGGGATGTAATGGAATCATCCAAATTTTTGTCTATCCATCTAAATAGGAAAAAAATCCATAGCTTCTTGCAAGCTCCATGGCCTCCTTCCTTGACCTATAAATTTAATACGAAAAGAAATTAGCCAAAAAGTGCATGAAATAATTCCATAAGGACTTTTAGGGCTTGTTGGGTCAAACCTAGATCAAAGGGCCCTAATATATTAGATCATAGGGGTGATATTTCACCCTACACTTTTAAGTGATGAGAATTTTATGGCATTGGGTTTTAAATAAGTAGGTATGTCTATTCAACTAATGTGGCCATTAAGTTGATGAGACCAAGTTATGATGCCCTTTTCTATCATGGATTAGTATATAAATACATGAAATTTGATTTGGTTATTAAAATCAAAGTCTCTCGTTGGGTATTTTTAATTAAATTAATTTAAAGGGTTAAAGGGACAAGTGTAAATGTGAAAATTAAATAAATAAAATAAGGGTGTAGCATGGGTATTAATGACCTAGGTAGATGTGACTACTTTTAACTTAGGAATTGTTTTATAAAATTTTATTAGGGACCTAAGTGGATAAATGAGATTAATTTTATATTGGGAATTAGTCAATATTAACTAATGTTTTATCCTCACAACGTTTTACAAAAAAAAATCTGATTATTTTTTCCTAATCAATTAATAGTATTTGATGTGATTTCAAAGCATGAAGTTGTGGGTGTTACACTTGGTATCAGAGCCATGGGTTCAACATTACGACCTTGGGCCAACACGAAACACAACAAGTAAACCCAACATAGCCTACACCTAGAACACAAAACATTGCATAATATTTTAAAACCTAGGAACTTAGTAAACTGAAACAAACCTAGATGATGATGAACTAACTCTCGCCTTGGTTTGCATATAAGAGGCATGGACCATACGATAAATTATTAAACGCGGAGTTAGATGTGCCACCCCTAGAGTAGGAAATCACCGCTATACTACAACAAATTTAATAGATGTTACAGAAAGTCAATGCATCTATACGCGGAGGATCAGTATGGAGATGACCTAGAAATAAGGATAGAGAGTCACCATAGGAGGCTCATGGCCATCCATGACATGGTGAGGAGCATAGGGATGAGAAATCCCATGTGGAGCCGATTAGACAAGATACACCTCAGAGAGGACATGGGGGTTCAGTAAGACATAAAGAGAGATCTAGGAGCCTTATACTTAGAGATGTCCATGAGGAGAGACCTAGAGGTAGATAGATGACAATGACTAATCATATCCGAGAGACACTAAAGCTTCATCCTCTACAATTTTATAGAGATACAAGGGGATTTCAGGAAGAGGCACGGTTAGTTAGGTTGGGTGGATGCTTGAAGTTATGCCTCTATATTAGCAACAAGAATGCTAGTGTTGTAATTCATATTATGAGAGATGGGGAAGGGGCTTGGTGGAGGATTGAGGATCGAAGCTCTAGTTAGATTAAGAGACCGTGGCATGGGATCTCTATGAGGAGTGATTTAGGAGAAGGTATATCTCCAAGTTGTTTTTTCAGCAACTTGGATCGATGAGTTCCAATATTTGTGACAAATATCTTTGTGACAAAGTGGCTAAGTATGAGAGTTAGATCTTAGAATTTTTAGAGTATGTCGAATACATGCGAGGTTGAGTAGGTTAGAGTGCACATGTTCATCTGGGGCCCGAACTTTGATTTGGGAGGGGCACTACATATGCAATATCCACCGACTTTAGCTAAGGTCATGGATTATGCCTATATTGTAGAAGAGAACACGAGGAAGACATAATAGATTAGAGATAGAGTAAGGAGCCGTATTTAGTAGATATAGGAAAATCAATTAAAGGGGGCAGCCCTCCTTCTTGTCATAGACATGGATCTACATATTCCTCCTTCCGACAACAACAATAGTCTCGTAATAGCCACAACAAAAATGTCAACCCTCCAACCTTTCGGGACTCCACAAAGATATGATGCACAAAGAGGGTGGAGTATGGGGCCTCCTCCTAGAGGATCCAATAGGACACATGCACCACCCAGAGATCAGTCAACTAGACCTCGTCAAGAGTACCCATAATGGTCTGTCATTGCGGGATAATCGGGATCTACAACACATACCACTAGGACACAAGGAAGATTTTATTATCATTAGAGGGAGCTAAACGGTTGTTATGGATGCAATGTATAGGGTCACCATTGGAGAGATTGTCCACAAAACCCTAATAACAAGGGTAAAGGACCTATTTCTGAGCCAATAGTTGGTGACATGACACAAAGTGACAAGATTTTTATAGCGGTTGAGAACCACTAGGTAGAACATCAGATCAAATTGATCAAGACCACATATAGCATTGTTGTTATTTCTACCTCTATCTTGGTTGATTCTAGATGTTCTAATTCTTTAGTTTCTCCATCTTTAGTATAGCAATGTAGGCTGGTTGCACTTAACCAAGGTCTTAGTTGGGACGTAAAGATGGATTTTTGAGCCAAGCTCACAATGGACTCCTTAGCCAAGGAGTGTGTAGTTTACCTAGGACCCTTTAACATGACCTTGGATCTTCCCATCCTTCCCTTAAGATATTATGCTATCATTTTGGGTATGGATTGGATATCTTCAAACAAAGGTAAAGTAGAATGTTACAGCAAGGTGATATCTTATGCAAATTATTCAGGTGTTGAGTCAGTGATTGTTTCAGTTAGGAGGCAGTATATCTACTATGCAACTAAAGCATGTGCATGTAGGGGATGTCATTTATATGCTATTCCAGTTAGTGATAGGTTGTAGGATGGGATTTGTGGGCCTTCACTTGATGATCACCCCATTTTACATTAGTTTTTATATTTTTTTATCCTATGAATTTCCTAACCTACCTCCCCTACGTGAGATATATTTTAATTTGGACTTTGTTCTTGGAGAAGAGCCTATCTCGTAAGAACCGTACATGATGATCACCCCTAAAATTTATGAGCTCAAGTTAGAGCTTGAGGGCCTTCTTGAGAAGGTCTTAATCTTCAAAATTGTATCTCTTTGGGGTGGACCGGTTATTTTCATGAAGAAGAATGATGGATCACCGCAATTGTGTATTGATTACAGATAACTAAAAAAGTAACGCTCAAGAATCATTACCCCCTTCAACGCATTGATGAATTCTTTGATCGAGATGAAGGTGGCTATAGTGTTTTCCAAGATATATCTTAAGTTAGGTTATCATCAACTAAGGATAATGGAGGTGGATATTCATAATACATCCTTCTAAATGAGATATGGCCATTACGAGTTAACAGATTATTCCATTCGGTTTAACGAATGACATCGTATGTTCATGAGTTTGATGAATGGGGTATTCAGAACATTCTTTGACCACTCTATCCTCATATTTCTAGATGACATATTTATTTACTCATGCATGCGTGAGGAGCATGAGGAGCACCTTTGAAAAATTTTGCGGTGTCTTTGAGAGTAATGATATACGGGAACCTAGAGAAGTGTTCTTTCTTTCAGTTAAAGGTTCAATATCTTGGCCACATCATTTTTGGGGAAGGTATTGCAGTTGATCCTTACAATATTAGAGATATTATGGAGTTGAAAACACCTACTAGTATGACTGAGATGTGCGGTTTCATGGGATCAGCGAGATACTACGGGAGATTTGTTTATGAATTTTCATGAATTATTCATCCCATCATTTCCCTATAGTGGAAAGGGAAGAAGTCTATTTGGTCAAACGGTTGGTCAGTTGGCCTTCAAGACTATGAAGGATTACCTTACTATTGCAATGTCAAATCCATAGAGGATTTATTTGTATGCACAGATGCTTCATTAGCAAGGATAGGAGGAGTATTGATGTATGATGGAAATTTTATTTCCTTTGAGTCTCAAAAAATCAAATATTATGAGCTCGGCCATTACCCGATTCATGACCTTGAGCTTACAATAGTGGTTCATGCGTTCGTTTGATGGCATCATTTTTTGTTAGTCGGGATTTTCTGTCAACACCAATCTGGCACTATGATAACTCTCCACCGAGAACTCCTCATGTTATGATTATTTACTAATGCACAACTTTTATTTTGGTGGTAAGTAATATGGAAACACAATAACATACCTAACAAAAGAATACCATAGACTATGTTACAAAGGAATTATGAAAATATGAAATATAAGTTAAATTATATTATCAACATGAAATAATTACAATCTCACCCGTGAGGTACTTCAAGTGTTACCAAATCCACTTGCCTTCCAACAATAACTATGGGAGAAACTTCACAATTACACCTCTTAATGGATTCTTTAACACACCTTCTAAAGGATGGCTTCCTTCACACACTTACTCATATAATATTTCTCACTACTTCCTTCTATGCTAAATGAGGGGGGTGGCCTCTCTATTTATAGAACTTTCAGGGTTATCCACCTTATCTCTAAGATAGGATAAGAAATGTACTCTGATGAATCATACTCCATACCTTAACTCTTATCTTTACATGTAAGCTTATCTTTTAAGATAATATAAACCTTATCATTACACATGGGTTCCACCTTTTTATACTTTTTACATCACAAAATACACAAAATATTTATGACATCACTCCTTTTCCTTATTACCAATATAATATTTCTATTTCGTAATCATGTAGACCCTACTTCTCTACTTACCCTAACTTTGACATTTTAACATTTGAACCACTTATGAAAAATATTTACTTTTTACCATAACATTCCTATTGTACTTTGATTGTTACCATACTATAAATTGTTGGTGGCATCGTCAAGTAGCACCATTATCTTCTATCGGATGCCGTTAATTATACTTAACAACATCCTATTTCTAATACATACATTAATGAAATAGAAATTATGGATGAAAATTTTAGTGTTGACATCTTCCCCTTCCTAGCTTCTACTCTGTCCTCGAGTATACTATTTTAGTGCTTCAAAAATATTTAATTTGTTGTGGTTGACCCATTTCGTAATGGGAGTGCCATCCAATTCCTCCTGCCGATATGTACCATTTTCATGCACAGCTACTATTTTGTAGGGCCCCATCCATTTAGGAAGAAATTTTCTTTGCCTTCTTTTTTTGTATCTGGAATCATATACTATAACAAAGTCATTCACATGAAATGGAGACCAATGGATCTTTGATCAAATTATTCCTTCGCTTCATTTTCTTCTTATAGCTTGTATCCTTTGCTATTTCTCTCATTTCCTCTAGCAAATGAAGATGTACCAACCTTTCCTTTACCGAATAACTTCCATCCATCCTTTTGTTTTTCATGATTCTCATAGTGGGAATATCAAAATCAATAGGAAGAATTGGATCAATTCCATAAGCCAACCGAAATGGAGAGTATCCTATTGCTAACTTTGATGTTACCCTATATGCCCACAATGTTGCATGAATCATTTTATCCCACTTATGTACTTGCAAGGCTGCATCTTTTACTATAATTTAACAAAACACATAATTTTTTTGTTCCACCAGTCCATTTGTGCTTGGCTTGTAAGTTTTTGCCTTCTTGTGCTTGATAAAAAAACTTGTTGAGTAGGGCTTCTTCCACTTCATTATTGAAGTGGCTTCCTTGATCTGTTACAATTTCTAATGGACAACTAAATCTAGTGATAATGTGTTTATATATGAAGCTTTCCACTTCATCCATGGAAGTTGTTTTCAATGGCCTAGCTTCAACCCACTTGGTTAAATAATTTGTGGTAACTAAAATATACTTATTTTGGCATGGGGTAGTTGGAAGTGGACCTAAAATATCTATTCCTTACTTTTCAAAGGGATCAAGTAGAAGAATAGGGCATAATGGAGATGATGAAGTCTTACGGTTCCCATGTGTTTAACAAATATCACATGTTTTACAATAATTATAACAATCTCTATAAAGAGTGGGCCGGTGATAACCTCGCATCCAAGATCCTTCTTATAGTAAGTTGTCCAGAGAAGTTTCCTCCATGTGTACCATTTTGGAATACTTCTATTAGCTCCTTCCCTTGATCACGTCTAAGCGACATCTTGTACTATCCATCAGGTCCTATTCGAAATAATACTCTATGTAGAATAGAATATGGACTTGCTTGAGTAAGTTTCCTCTTAGTATTTGCATTAGCACCATTAGGAAACTTGAATTCATTCAGATAATTCCAAATATCTATGTATTCACTAGGGATTGTGTCAAGGGATAACAATGTTGCATATTGGAAATCATCATCAACACAAGATGAACCTAAACCATCATAGGCTCAAGAGATTACATCTGCATTGACATGCTTCTTTCATGGCCTATCTATAATATCAAATTCAAAAATTATCCATCTTGTTATCCTTTCGATGGGTTAGGATTATTTATAATATATTTTAGAACCGATGATCTATTACAACTTTAAACTTACTCCCTAGAAAGTAATTTCTAAACTTTTTACGGCAAAAATGATAGCTAAAGCCTCTTTTTCAATTATAGTATAATTTACCTCAGCACTACTCATTTGTTTACTCCCAAACTAAATTGGATGATCATTACCATTTTCATCATTTTGCTTAGAGTACTTCCTAGTGCTACATCTAAGGCATTAGTATACATAATGAATGGCTTGCTCCAATATGGATGCTTTATAACAGTGAATACACCAAAGCTTCCTTAAGTTGTTCAAAAGATTCATGCGCCTTCTTTCTTAGTTCATAACTAACATCCTTCTTCAAGAACTGGGTTAGTGGTTGTGTAATCTTTGAGAAATTCTTGATGAACCTTCTATAGTAATCCACATGGCCTAAAAATGATCTCAACTTACTTGTATTCATAGGAAATGGTAACTCTTTGATTTTTGAAACTTTATCAAGATCAAGTGCACCAATACCATCTCTGGATACAACATGCCATAACAAAATGCCTTTAGAACATCCAAAGACACACTTTATAGGGTTTAGTGAGGCTTGTGCTTCATCTAACATTTGAAATGTTGTCTCCATCTGGTGCAGGTGGTCCATTTTGCTCCCATAGATGTAAAAATCATCTAGAAATATTCTGATGAAGCTTCCAATGTAGGGTTCAAACACCCTATTCATCAAGCGTTGGAATTTTTCTGGAGCATTACACAACCCAAAAGGCATAAATCTATAATAAATATTTTCCCAAGGAGTGGTGAACATGGTATTCAGCTGATCTTTCTCTGCTATACGAACTTGGTTATATCCACTATATCCATCAACAAAACTATAGCACTCCTGGCCAGCTACTTTGTCCAAGATTTGATCGAGAGAATGGAAGAGGGTAATGATCCTTCTTTGTTGCCTTTTTGAGCTTCCTATAATCAACACAAATGCATAGCTTTCCATTATTTTTTATTGATATCACAATGGGAGAAACCTATTCGAATTCTCGCACAACAAATATGAATCCTACATCAAGCAACTTATCTATTTCTTCTTTTACGGTCTTGGAAAATTAGTATTCATTCTATATGTCATTTGCTTTATAGGATTAGCACCATCTACCAACTCAATAGAATTTTCTACCCAACTTACTTGACGGAGTTCCTTGTAATAAAAAATGAATAGGTGTATGTACCTTCGAAAGAGCTAGAGGTAGGATTCCTTCTCACTCTCAATCAAAACATCACCAATCTTTATTTGTTGGAGATGATCATCAATTTATTCTTTAGATAATTTTATGGGTTCATGATTCGGTGTGACTGGAAGGATATCCATGACTGAAACATCAACCTCACTTTCTTCATCTTTTGTGTCCACTTCACTAGTACTAGAGTAATTAAAGGATGTCCAATCATCAGTTTCATCACTTGAATCCACAAGTTCTACCTTATGATGCCAAGGGATCAAATTTATCTTCACCCTTTCTCTGCCACATCTAAGTTTCATGAATCCTTCATTCCAGTAGTTTCTTCCATGAAATCTTCTTAGCCATGGCCTTCCTGATAACATTGGGTACGCAACAATACAATTTTTCATCACCTGAAAGTCTACCACATATACAAGACCCATAACAAATATTGCCACATCTAAAACAACACCTTCTGGTTTAGTTTTTCCTTTATTTAATGACCTTAACAAAAGTGTTGAGGGGCGATCAATTTTTAAAACCAACATATTCATTACAGACTCAGTCATTACATTAACTCGCAACACCTCCATCTACTAAGACATCATGAATTGAAATACCATTACATAATACATTAGCTTATGAAGCATAGGGATCTACCTCTCCTTCCAAAACAGAACCTCAACTTCCTTCCTTCATCGAGCATTGACTCCACTTCGCAACTCCCACCTCTTATCGAAGACATAGCTAGAAGTTGACTATATGTAATATTTGCAGGCCTTTTGGATATATCTTCTAATATGGAGTATGGTCCTTGCCCTTGTGAAATCAAAACCCCGCACACCCAAATTTCTTCTCCTATGTTTCTTACTAGTTTATCCTTTCATTCTCTTAGGATCATTTCCATCTTGGTTATCTTTTTATTTATTTATTTTTGTTACAAGCACATCTACATTATTTATGCTCCTATCTACTACATCAAAAGAATTCACAGGTGTTTTTCCTTTATCATTATCTCTTGTACCAGATGTAGAAGCTCTATCTAGACAATTATACTTATAATGACCCTTTTTATGACAACCATAACATACAACTTCAGATATATTTCTTTTTGGACCTCTATCTCCTCCCTGAGAACTAAATTATTTTCCTTAAAGAAGATTAATAGTTAACTGACCCATCTTCCTGAGTAAATCTTCATACTCAATAGATGTACTAGGAGAAAGATTTGTGCTCACCGAGAGTGGTTGTGGATTCTAGACCAAAGGTGTTGGTGTAGGCTCTACCTTAGCAATAATTTCTTTGGGCTCTTCTTCCATGCTTTCTTCTTGCCTTCTTGCAATCTCCTTTGCTTGTTTGAGGGTCATTGGGTAGTCATAATTCACTCGTTGTTTGATCTTTGGCTTCATTCCAAGAATGAAGTGCTTACAGAGGAGATTATCCATGCCATTCATCAACCCATCCGTTAATCCTTCCTTTTGGATATGGGCATCGAGCTTCCTCCTTAGCTCTAGAAAACGAGCATGATAATCCCTTATCTTCTCCTTCTCTCCTTGGGATAACTTTGTAACCTCAATCATGAGATTTGCATATTTATGTTGTTCACCAAATTATTCAAGAAAACTTTCAGTTAATAAATCCCATGAGTTTTTCACATTATCATCTAGTGTTTCAAACCACCCAAGGGTTGAACCATCCAAAAAGGTAGGAAAAAATTCAGTGCATTGTTCCCTTCTTATGAAGCCATTAAAAATGTAAGATTGTTTAAATTATTGAATGAAAGAGGAAGCATCTTCATTAGATTGGGCTGAAAAAATAGAAATATTCCCCATTTTCAAAAGTAACCACAATGAAATACCAACCCACAAGTACAATCAACAAGACTTATGTGCAAAAATAATTAGAATCACTATAATAGAAAGTGAATTTAAACCTTTCTACCGTAAAATAGAAATGACCATAGTAAACTATGGTAAAACTTGACTTATCGCAAAGTAAAAAATGACTTTCTTGTGGTAAATACTATTCACGGTAAAAAGTTGAGTTACTATGGTAAATACTATTCACGATAAAAAATGACTTTATTGTGGTAAATACTATTCATGGTAAAAAGTGAATTTCCATGGTAACTACTATCCACAGTAAAAACAAGGTTACCCTCCAAATGATTTCTAACTAAGTGGGAATATATCTCCGTAAAATTGACCAACGAGGAATGGTCTTAGCAAGAAGAACCAAAATGTCAACACCAATTTCACACTATGATAATTCTCCCCGTGAACTCCTCGTCTATGATTATTTACTAATGCATGGATTTTAGTTTAGTGGAAGTAACTGGAAATACAATAACAAACATAACACAAGAATATGATATACCATGTTACAAGGAATGATGAAAAATATGAATTATGAGTGTAAATTATATTATCAACATGAAATTGTTACAATCTCACCCATGAGTTACTTCAAGTGTTACCAACCCCACTTGCCTTCCAAAAATAAATATGGGAGAAACTTCACAATTACACCTCTTAATGGCTTCTTTAACACACCTTCTAAAGGATGGCTTTCTTCACACACTTACTCATACAATATTTCTCACTACTTCCTTTTGTGTTAAATGAGGGGGTTGGCCTCTCTATTTATATAACTTTAAGGATTATCCATCTTATCTCTAAGATAAGATAAGAAATCTACTATGACGAATCATATTCCATACCTTAACTCTTATCTTTACATGTAAGCTTATCTTTTAAGATAAGATAAACCTTATCATTTCACATGGGTTTCACCTTTTTAGACTTTTTACAAATAAAATACACAAAATATAAATGACATCACTCCTTGTCCTTATCACCAATATAATATTTCTAATTCCTATTCATGTAGATCCTACTTCTCTACTTATCATAACTTTTACATTTTAACATTCTTGAACCACTTACGACAAATATTTACTTTTTACCACAACATTCCTATTGTACTTTTACTTTTACCGTACTATACATTATTGGCGACGTTGCACCGGGAACACTGTTATATTCTATCGAAAGCCACTACTATTTATACTTAACAACATCGTATTCCTAATACATACTTTAATGAAATAGAAATTACAGAGGAAAATTTTAGTGTTGACAGTTCATACTCAAGACAAATAATTTGATTCTATTGAACCCCTACACATAGCCCAATCTCAAGGCCCATCAAAGACATTGGATGGAGTGTTTATGTGAGAATCAAATGGAGATAGAGCATGTGAAGGGGAAGGAGAATGTGGTTGCATATGCTTTGAGTCATTGGAGGAATTTGGTTATGGCTCTAACACCCACTAAAATCTCCCACTTGAGACCCAAGAACAACCTAGGTTTAGTTAGAAAAACATGGAATAATTTTTTTCTCTTAAAGTGTTAACAACCAAAGTCTCAAGGAAAACTAAATTCAACGATAACTTTTCCCACTATAATAATTACTAATTCCACATTAGAAAGCAACAAGTATAATAAGTCCACACCTAGGTTAAATCTTCTTAGGGATTAATTTAATCACTGATTACATTGACATTTTAGCTAAATATTCCCTAATTAAAATTTTAGGGTTAAGGGAACAAAAAAATTAAATACCCAAGGTATTTAATTCCACAATATCTAATACAAGAGCAAGGTTTAATTACAATGGGGATAAAAATAAATATTTCAAATTATTAGAGAAAATTCTTACTTACCCACTCCCAGAAGCTTTCTTAAAAGATTCAACCTGATTTTTCTCATATTAATTCACTCAAAAATATTCCTAAAAACATTCCTATTAGATAAGAAATTTCCTCACCTTTCTAGTGATATGAATAATTCATCCTACCTCCTCATATTTCTTAAGTTATGGGCCGATGAAACTTGGGGTGAAAATTTTCCCAAAAGCGGGCTTGGGGAAGAAAATTTTCCCCAACTCGGGCTTGTGGACTTCAGAGAGAAAATGCGCCTAGAGGAGAAAAGTGGACCAACGGAGTGGGGAAGAAAATTTTTTCCTGATGCGGGCCGACGAAACGAGGTATAAATTTAGTGCCTTTGTCCTTTTGAGACAAAGCGAATTTTACACCGCACCTCCATCGACACCCAGGGAGGCCACGTGGTAGCTCCTTATTGGTTGCGGGTCATCGGGCGATGGGGAACATTAGGAAATTTTGAATTTTCAAAAGGAAAGACATAAAGGTCAAAAGGAACCTGCGCTTTTGCCAATGTGAGAATATACCACGCGTCAAACCAACCGCTGGTGCGTGGATGGACGAGGCGGGGTGTGAATGAAAAATTTCCAAATCAAATTGTTGGACTTCGATCATTTTTAGATGAAATGAAGACTTGCAGATTAGCGGAGTGGAAAAAACTTCACAAATTCGTACCATTGGGGTAAAAAGTGAAAAAGGAAATTTTTAGCTCTGGGTCACGCCCAAGAATATTTTATTCATATAAAATTTGACACTTAGATTCGATTTTTTGAGCCCGAAATGAAGTAAAAATTTGAGGGCCGTAACTTTTGATTGGGAACTCAGTTCTTCGAAAACAAGGACTTTCTAAAAATATTCGACATCCTCATTTCACAAAAACCTTACAAATTTGATTTTGATAAAGTTTAAGGGATCAATTTTGAGAAAACGATATTTAGGCTTATTAAATGAAAAGCGGTAACATTTGACTTAAAAATTTTGTTTAATTCGACCTACTTCCTTTCTCAATATGCAAAAAACATGGAGAATTGATCTTAGAGAAATTTAGGATGGATTGCAAGGTATATTTTATTTTATTTATTAACAATTCAAAATTTGCAACTTTTGACAGCAAAACAACTGCAATTTTACCTTTGCTCGATTTGAAAGGTTCTTTTAAAAATTTCTTAAGTGTTTTAGTTTTTTTGGGTTGGTTTGATCATGTAACCTCAATTCAAAATTTATTTCTTTTTCCAAGGTTGTAGGGTCGATCTGTGCATTTTTGATAAAACATTTGCCAGTTTTGAAAACATCTAACAGAGATCTAATTCGAAAAGATCTATTTTCCATTTATCATCTTCTAAGTATTAGAAATCATTCCAGATCCAATCTAACTCATTAAGTTGATTCAAATCAAAGTATTCAAAGGCCAAAATATAGTTCTGATGTCTAAAACATTCGTTTCTAAAGAATAGAGCATTATGACATTTCTCCAAATGTATTCACTTTTTTTTTCAATCAGAATTTCAAAATACATTCAACAATCAAAATTCAATACCTAATAATGCCATTTGAGAAAATTAATACAATATTTAATTGATTCAAAAATATACCTTTACAACTTCTTCCTTCATTCCACAATTACCAAATACAGAATATGAATTCTTCCACATTTATTCAAAACACAAAACAAAGTATATCTCTTTCACATTGCGAATTGCAATTTTCATAGCCAATAAAAACATCTTTCCATCACAAATAATGTAAAAGGTCATCCACTTCAAAGTGGGAAGGGGTTACAATAAGAATAATCGCAACAAGGACTATCAAACTATTTTCTTTCTCACTTCCAAAACAGCAAAGATGAATTTCCATCATTCTCCAATTTGGTCACAACAGAACAGGGGAAAGAAAACACTCTCCACCCAACCAAGTCATCCAATGTAAAGGGATAATCCATCCTTCTTCATTGGCCCCCAAGCCCCAACCAAATTACAATAAGAAATGTTGTTTTTCAACTCATGGTAACGACAGGCTTCCACAACACAAAGCCATATTTGTCATTCAAAACATAGTCCAAAACAAAGCTGTAGTTTGCTACCATAGAACAAAATAACAAACAACACTCAGGCTTCATCATGCAAGCCAAAGGAGCAAGAAACTATGGGGGATGCTGCTTATGCCTCCCAAAGGGGAAATGGGTATCACCACATGAGAACAAACCACCAAAATATATATCATTTCAAATCCCTGACATGCCCTTATGCCTCCCCCAAGTACCCCTTATTCCTCACATTTCCTTATTCCTCCCCAACCTCTTATGGCACCCCATAATGAGTAAAGAAATGCAAGCTCATTCTTTGTAAGGTGGAACCCAGATACCAACTCCCTCCACACTTATACCTCCCCAAAGCACTTATGCCTCCCACAAAAATGCCCCATATTCTTCTCCTACACCATCCCTAGGCCATCTACCCAACCAGCTAACAATTAAAATAGCACATTCAAACATTCAACCATTAATATATGCATACAAATAAAAGTACAAAATTTCCAAGAGCTAAGCTCTTACCTCTCCATGATGGAGTTTTTTTCAAGGTTCAAACACAACATGCTTTCCAATGCAAAAATAGTCCAAGATTAACAATCTATAAGAGAGCAGCAATCTCCAACTTTCTTCCAACTTGCAAGATATCCAAAACCCAAAATCAAGTCGCCAAAAAAAAGTGATAAAAGTGAAGCAACCCAAAACAAGGTAATGAATTCAAATTTTATAGAAGAGGGAAGAGAAGAGGATGAGGTGGACCCATGTAGGATGCCACATCACACATCTTCAACTCCAACACAAAATTTAACTTCATTCTCTAAAGCACAATAAATAAGTGGGTGGATAAATGATAGTTTAATTACACACTTAAATCAAACCCACA
The DNA here is from genome assembly GCA_018340775.1 of Taxus wallichiana var. yunnanensis. Classification (NCBI taxonomy): domain Eukaryota; kingdom Viridiplantae; phylum Streptophyta; class Pinopsida; order Cupressales; family Taxaceae; genus Taxus; species Taxus wallichiana. Next base: position 972,865,336 of record CM031239.1, read on the forward strand.
CCTCATAAGGACTGAAATTAAAAACATGTAAGAAAGTGGAATTACAACTTACAACTTGACTCACAAAAATACGTAATGAAGGATAGATTTAGACTCTCCAACCATAGGTAAGGCTGGTATGTAAATTTAAGAGGTATAGGACAAGTTTACCTTGTCTCAAAAGCTTCCAAAAATCAGCCTCCAAGGACAAATTCGAATTTTAAAAGGTGGAGTGTTTAATACTCCAATATTAAATTACACATCACTTACACATTACTTACACTTATCTCACAACATTTAATACAAGAGCCAACAACTCCAATAATTACTTTCTTATGTCCCAATTTGATTAATTAATTTTTACCAATATGATTACTCATATTACTTTACCACAATTTATTTAAAGAAAAGGGGAACACATCACTTATAAAACACATACAACATTAACAAAGGACCAAATAAAAGAAAAACATAAAGTCTTTTGGTCACATTAAAAGGTGATCCCCCATAGGAATCCCTAACAAAATCAAAGACACACACACATGAACAATACAACTCGCCATGGTGACTTTGTTGAATTCATCTAGAATTCTAATGTGGTTGGTCTCCAATCCTTCGATGCTTGTTGTGATATTTTAACCTCAAAACATAATATCTCATTTGGCCTCGTGGCCATATGAGAACATCCAAATGAATATAAATATAATATCAAAATCATCAATATATATATGAATCACAACAACATCAGAAAATCAACAATATCGCTTATGATTTCATCAACAACTATATCATCATCAATTTTAATTTTATTTTATAGGTCTCGCTTAATATATACAAATATCACATGTCCTAACAACATCCATAAGTATATATATAACCATGTCCAATAGCATGTCAACATCTAAATAAAATGTCTCTAACAATCATCATGCATCATATATGAATTAGATTCAACAATAATCCATGATCTGACATCTAACACTATACTAAATCAAAACTATAATAATTTCCATAATATAGTCAACAGATTATATCATGACCAGATATCAAAAGGTGTTAAAGGGAAGTGGGCACTAGATCCCCCTCCCCTTAGACTCAACTTCCTCCTAGAATTCAATGGAAAGAGAGATATGAACAAATGAAATAGAAAAAGGATCACTCCATTATGAGATTGCTTGCTTCAAATAAGTGTGGGTATATAGAACCCAAGTTTGGTCCAATGAAATTTAGCAAGAAGAAGGGATATTACAAGGGATGATTTCTAAACTTTCTGCATGCAAGGCTATGAACATTTAAATCTAGAGAGTAATTTCACACTATCCACAAATATACAACACATAACAATATAACATGAAGAGTTCAAAAGAGTCTTAAGAGTGACCACCGAGCAGAGGAATAATAAGGATACTTCCATGAGTTCGAGAAAGACCACATAGTTTCCCATGGAGTACAACATATTATAGTAAAAAAATTTAAGGTTTCCACTAAGGTTAAATTATGATTTCATAGTTCGTTGTTTATACAAGGCTAATAGAGTCAACTATGGCCAAAATTTTGTACGAGAGACATTTTTACTCAAAGTCCCACCATTTGACGTTACACAAAATGAGGTTACTCAACAAGGAAGGACACCTAAGTCAGCAAAACATTTACAATCAAGGAAAGTTTTTGTGGAAAGAACTTATATAACTCGAGAGGGTATAGTAAAATTTTCATGGTAATACTAATAAAAGTCATGACCACAAGGTTTCCTATAGAATCGAACACACTAGCCAAATCTAGACATGCCAACATTCAATAAAATTACCTCCACAAGAAACTAACATAAACAAGAAGCACTATTCACTATGACACAATGGGGTGCATTTATCTTATTTCCGCTCAAGCTCGGAATAACCAAAAAGAGAGCACAAGCATAAATCGTAACACCAAAGATCACTCAAGGTCTCTAGGAGAAGAACAAGTAACATGGGGTCCGCTACAATCCAAATATGCATTGTATCAAAAGTGAATAACATCATCTTATGCTTTCCATCCTAACGGAAAAGGTGAAACAATAATAAGGTGACCCAAGAAAATATGAAGAAAATAAGACTTCCCAAAGTTATTTTATATCCTTAACATATGTTTCCTTAAAACTACAATAACTTAGGTCTCCAAGGACAAGACAACATGTAAGGAGGTTGCTTCTCAAACAACAGATAACTCTAAATCCAAAAGGACAATAACTCACACTCGTCAAGCTATGGGACGATAAAGGTATGATGACACAAAACTTCCACAAGAAAGGCACATACATCTATGAACAAGAAATTACTAAGAAACTAGAACACATTGCTATCCACCAAGTGTTTCACAATTTTAGGTCGTGACATGTAACTACGGGTTGAACTAAACATTGCACTCAATACACATAAATCTTACTTATTTTATAACTCAACTAATTAAGTTAAAAGTTGTAGTTCTGTTTTCCTAGCACATTCCTTTACAAATTTTCTTAATTAAAATATTCCTTTTATTATGATATAACATGTTTGCATTATAAGGAGCACCACTAAGGTTGCCATGATATCTCACCATTTTTTATAGGTGGACAAACAAAAAATTTATTTTACTCCTAGGGGAGGTAGATGGACAAATTTTTTACCTTTATGTTCTTCTACATGGTGTTTTTATTTCTTCTATTAATCTACCAAGGTTAAAGAAAGGACCATTTTCTCTTTCTATGTTCCAGTTTATTTGTTAAACTTCAAGGCTAAATCTCCTCAATTATAGTTTTATGATGTTTAGGTGGGTCAATTTTTCAATTAAAAACATTTAATGAGAAGGAAGGGTAAACATATCACACTATTACTTTTATGGGAGAGAGAGGTAAATCAACACATCATATTTTTAATTCTAAGGAAACAAGGGACATTCAACATAGAAAACACATTATTAATTTTGTAAGAACTAGGAAACAATCAACCAACATGGATCACAACAATATTTCAAGATTTTCCTTTTTTTTCTAATTACAAATATCATAAAATATTCTTAGTGCGTTTTACAAGTTCTCAAAATAAGTTACAAGGAAGGCCCATTAAAGAAGCATAATTATCCTTACTGATCTACTAGGGTTTAACAATGTTTGTTGTTTTGACAAAAACATTTTACTCACATGATAAGACAAGGAATGTTTTTAAATCTACCCACATATTGCCACAGGATACCACCAACCAAGCAATCAAAATGACAAGGGAAGTTTTTAACTATAAGAACACCACATACTCACTATAAAGCATCAAATGTAAGAAGACAATCAACTATCTTATTCAACATGGCTTTACGACCAAGAGTTACAGTTTTGCAAGAAGAATCACATTATAAAATACCACCGAGATTAAATTATCAAGGTCTAATTACACTAACATCACCAGTGGAATGGTAAAAAAGAATCAAAGCATCCATAAGTGTCTCCACGTAATCCAAAATTAATAGGTCATATAGTGTTATTCGTAGTAACTTAAAAAAGTTAAGGAGAGGGTAAACTTATTTATAGGTCAAGAGGGAAAAAAAACACAATTAATTTACACACAATACTCGAATGGGATTAATTATAACCATAATTACCAAGATGCATACAACCCTCAAGTCACTACTTTATAGAATGAAATAAGGAAATCCTGATAAAGCTTAGCATGCCATCGAAGAGAAACCACTACCAAACAAACACTTTTCCACTAACATCCACATCCAGCCAAAATAAAACCGATCCCACTATAATTCATCAACCCACAATTAAAAACCTCTACTTTGGTGATGTTCAAGATCTTATCGGATTGTAAGAGAATCACCACCATCACTAACAAGTTGTCAACTAGAACGCACAACACAACGAACTCTCTATCTAGCAAGGTCAAGCAATGAAAAAGTCACTCTAAGATCCTAGACACACTCAAGGTTCTGTGCATCCAAAACCAAGGCATAACTTTAAGCACCTAAGAATACATTCAAGACACCAAGGGTGTACCCCATACGATGAATTGTCACAATACCAACAAAGATAGAACCATCTCATCACTATGTAAGAAGGAATCACATAATTTTTAGCTAAGAAGCCAACAAATAATGAGCTTTGAGTCACCAATCAAAATAAAATCCAAGAAATGTCGAAAATCAAGGAAAGTGGCTAAGTAGCCACATCGCAAAGTCTGAAAATTCTCACAAAAATATAAATAACTAAAAGAGCCTCAGTGCTTCTCAATCCAATCGTAAAATAATATGTTGGTCCTTGATAAAATAACAAAAGTTCACGAACACATAATAAAAATACAGAAGTACACATCATAGTCACTTTGCAGCCCCTCATGGCTACCAAAAGTGGTACTATGCCTCGATATCCACTCTAATGACACTCACGTAAAGTTTATGAAAGGTGATACCAAGACCAAACATCCTACTTAATCTAATGGGGATTGAGTCACCAAAGTGACAACCAAAGCTAACTTATCTAACCACTGAAGTAAATAGGGGAGATTTAGATGACTAAACAGCTTCTAGTTAAATCTTCCCGAATTTAACAAAACCACTATTTTCTAACCACAAGAATCACACCATACAATTTATCATTCCATCAACTCTAAAAATAAGTGTCTCAAAATGGCTCACGCATCATACAATTAAGTCAATATTTAGGAAATGCAAAAAAACACATACTCAAAGGAGAACCAAGTTTCCACTACACTAGAAGTTAACAAAATTAAATTTAAGTTGATATTCTTAGTCACCTGAGTTTTGAAAAAAACATCACTGAGTGGGTACAACAATTCAAATAGCTTATTATTTTATTATTATTTTAATTCTGGTAGTTCAAATGAACAGAGTAATGTAATATTTCATCATACTTTTTTTTTTCAATTTTCAAACAAGGTTGTTTTTAAGATTCAAAAGTGTGCTAGGTTTACAATTCATGTGTCAAGTTTTCTATTGTGCCCAAGGGTCCAAGATTTAAACCCATGGCTCTGATACTAAGTGTAACACCGGATAAAATCTCCCACTTGAGACCCAAGAACAACCTAGGTTTAGTTAGAAAAAACATGGAATAGTTTTTTTTTCTTAAAGTGTTAACAACCAAAGTCTCAAGGACAATTAAATTCAACTGATAACTTTTCCCATTATAATAATTACTAATTCCAATTATCAAACAACAAGTGTAATAAGTGCACACCTAGCTCATATCTCCTTAGGGATTAATTTAATCACTGATTACATTGACATTTTAGCTAAATATTTCCTTATTAAAATTTTAGGGTTAAGGGACCAAAACAATTAAATACCCAAGGTATTTAATTCCACAATATCTAAGACAAGAGCAAGGTTTAATTACAATCGGGAGAAAAATACATATTTAAAATTATCAGAGCAAATTCTTACTTTCCCATTCCCAGAACTCTCTCAAAATATTCAACCTATTTTTTCTCATATTAACACACTCAAAAAACTCCTAAAAACATTCCCATTAGATAGGAAATTTGTTCACCTTTCTAGTGATATAAAGAAGTCCTCCTAACTCATATTTCTCAATTTATGGGCCGGCAAAACTTGGGGTGAAATTTTTCCCAAGAACAGGTATGCGGGCTCTGGGGAGGAGAATTTTCCCAGCTTGGGCCTACGGACCTCAGAGAGAAAATTTGTTTAGAGGAGAAAAGTGGACTGGCAGAGCGGGGAAGAAAAATTTTCCCAGACACGGGATGATAGAGCGGGGAAGACATTTAGTGCCTTTTCCCTTTTAGGACAAAGCAAATTTTACACCCGCACCTTCGCCAATGCCTAGGGAGGCCACATGGTAGCTCCTTATTTTGCTGTGGGTCAAAAGGAAAAGAGGCTAGGGGGAACATTATGAAATTTTTAATTTTCAAAAGGAAAGGCATAAAGGTCTTAAGGAACCCATGCCTTCACCAACGTGGAGGAAGATGCCACATGTTGGCCAAATATTTCATGGGATTGTCAAATCAACTTTTTGGACTTAGATTATTTTTATACAAAATGAAGGTTTGTGGATTAGCGGAGTGGAAAAAAACTTCATGAATTTGTGCCATTTGTGAAAAAAGTTAAGAAGGAAATTTTTAGCCTGCGGGTCCGCCCAAGAATATTTTATTCATATTAAATTTGACAGTTAGATGATTTTGAGCCTGAAATGAAGTAAAAATTTCAAAAGGCCATAATTTTTGATTAGGAACTCGGTTCTTGGAAAATGAGGACCTTTTGGAAATATCTTGATGTCCTATTTGCACAAAAACCTTAGGAATTTTATTTTGATAATGTTTAAGGTGTCAATTTTGAGAAAACGATCTGTAAGCTTATAAAATGAAAACTGGTAACATTTGACTTAAAAATTTTGTTCAATTTGAAGTCCTTCCTTTCTCAACATGCCAAACAACATGGACGGATTGATCTTAGAGGAATTTAGGATGGATTTCAAGGTATATTTTGTTTGATTGATTAACAATTCAAAATTTGCAACTTTTATCAACAAAACCACTGCAATTTTGCTGTTGATTTCGATTTGAAAGGTTCTAGTTTGTTTGGGTTGTTTTGATCATGTAACCTCAATTCAATCATTGTATTTCATTTTCCAAGGTTCAGAGGGTCAATTTGTGTATTTTTGATAAAACATTTGTCATTTTTTAAAACATCTAATAGAGATCTAATTCGAAAAGATTTATTTTCCATTTATCATTTTCTAAGTATTAGAAATCATTCCAACCAATCTAACTCATTAATTTTATTCAAATCAAACTATTCAAAGCCCAAAAGATAGTTTCGATGTCTAAAACATTCATTTCTAAAGAATAGAGCACTATGCCATTTCGCCAAACGTATTCACTTTTTTTTCAATCAAAATTTCAAAATACATTCAACAATCATAATTCAATACCTAATAATGCCATTTGAGAAAATTAATACAATATTTTAATGATTAAAAATATTCAACTTTATAACTTCTTCCTTCATTCCTCAATTACTAAATACAAAATATGAATTCTTCCACATTTATTCAAAAATATAAAATAGAGTATATCTCTTTCACATTTCGAATTGTAATTTTCATAGTCAATACAACACATCTTTCCATCACAAATAATGTGCAAGGTCATCCACTTCAAAGTGGGAATGGGTTACAATAGGAATAACCTCAACAAAATCTTTGTCAAACTTTCTTCTTTCTCAGTTCTAGAACAACAGTATGAATTTCCATCATTCTCTAATTTGGTCACAACAAAATAAGGGAAAGGCAATGCTCTCCACCCAACCAAGACATCCAATGAAAAGGGAGAATCCATCCTTCTTCATTGGCCCCCGAGCCCCAACCACATTGCAATAAGAAATATTTTTTTTCAACTCATGGCAATAATAGGATTCCACAACACAAAGACAGATTTCTCATTCAAAACACAGTCCAAAACAAAACTGTAGTTTGCCACCACAGAACAAAATAACAAACAAAACTCATGCTTCATCATGCAAGCCAAAGGAGTAAGAAACTATGGGGATGTTGCTTATGCCTCCCAAAGGGGAAATGGGTATCACCACCTGAGAACAAACCACCAAAATATATATCATTTCAAATCCTTGACATGCCCTTATGCCTCCCCCAAGTACCCCTTATTCCTCACATTTCCTTATTCCTCCCCAACCTCTTATGGCACCCCATAACGAGTAAAGAAATGCAAGCTATTTCTTTGTAAGGTGGAACCCAAATCCCAACTCCCTCCACACTTATACCTCCCCAAAACACTTATGCCTCCCACAAAAATACCCCATATTCTTCTCCTACACCATCCCTAGGCCATCTACCCAACCAGCTAACAATTAAAATAGCACATTCAAACATTCAACCATTCATATATGCATACAAATAAAAGTTGAAAATTTCCAAGAGCTAAGCTCTTACCTCTCCATGATGGAGTTTTTTTCAAGGTTCAAACACAACAAGCTTTCCAATGCAAAAATAGTCCAAGATCAACAATCTATAAGAGAGCAGCAATCTCAAAATTTATTCCAACTTGCAAGATATCCAAAACCCAAAATCAAGTCGCCAAAAAAGAAGTGATAAAAGTGAAGCAATCCAAAACAAGGTAATGAATTCAAATTTTATAGAAGAGGGAAGAGAAGAGCATGAGGTGGACTCATGTAGGATGCCACATCACACATCCTCAACTCCAACACAAAATTCAACTTCATTCTCCAAAGCATAATAAATAGGTGGGTGAATAAATGATAGTTTTATTTACACACTCAAATCAAACCCACACCTCATAAGGACTGAAATTAAAAACATGTAAGAAAGTGCAATTACAACTTACAACTTGACTTACAAAAATGCATAATGAAGGCTAGATTTAGACTCTCCAACCATAGGTAAGGTTGGTATGTAAATTTAAGAGGTATGGGACAAGTTTAACTTGTCCCAAAAGCCTCCAAAAATCAGCCTCCAAGGACAAATTGAATTTTAAAAGAAGGTGGAGTGTTTCATACTACAAAATTAACTTACACATAACTTACACATTATTTACACTTATCTCACAACATTTAATACAAGAGCCAACAACTCCAATAATTACTTTCTTGTCCCAATTTGATTAATTAATTTTTACCGATATGATTACTCATATTACTTTACCACAATTTATTTAAATAAAAGGGGAACACATCACTTATAAAACACATACAACATTAACAAAGGAACAGTAATAAAAGAAAAACATAAAGTCCCTTGGTCACATTTAAAGATGATCCCCCCATGGGAATCCCAAACAACAATCAAACACACACACAAGCAATAAAAGTTGTCATGGTGACCTTGTTGAATTCATCTCAAATTCCAATGTGGTTGGTCTCCAATCCCCAATGTTTGTTGTGATATTTTAACCTACAAAACACAATATCTCCTTCGGCCTCGTGGCTATATCAGAACATCCAAATGAATATAAATATAATTTCAAAATCATCAATATATATATATATATATATATCACAAAAACATCCATACAATCAATAATATCACTTATGATTTCATCAACAACTATATCATCATCAATTTTAATTCAATTTTCTAGGTCTACTCAATATTTCAAAATATCACATGTCCTAACGATATCCATAAGTATATATATAACCATGTCCAACAACATGTCAACATCTATATAAAATGTTTCTAGCAATCATCATGCATCATATATGAATCGAGTCAACAATAATCCATGATCTAACATCTAACACCATACTAAATACAAACTATAATAATTTCCATAATATAGTCAACAAGATATCATGGTCAGTATCAAAAGGGGTCAAAGGGAAGTTGGTACTACAATGGCTATATCAAAGGATACAAATTTGAAGACTAGGATCTTACGAAAACTTCCACACGATATCTTTTACCTTTCAGCTAGAGCAGAGATTGAGTCTCAGAGACCCCTTGAAGGGAAGTTTGAGGGATTAACATTTGAGATCGATGTAATTCTCAAACACAGATGTCAAATTTATATACCTAAAGCTGGGAGGGTTGAGACAAGAAATTCTAGCAGAGGCACATCGTGCACCTTATTCAACCAATCTATGGGTGAAGAAGATGCATGCCACTTTGAGATAGTTATATCATTGGAGTGGACTTTGGAGGGATATAGGCTGGTTTGTGTCTAAGTGTTTGGAGTTTTAGAGGGTGAAGGCCTAGCATCAACATCTAGCTCACCTTATTTACCCTCACGCTATACCATTGACTAGACATGGGACACCATTTATATGGATTTCATTATAAGGCTACCTACATCAACATACCACCATGACGCAATCATGGTCATGGTGGATAAATTGACGACGAAAGATTCTCATTTTTCTCTAGTGAATACCACCAACACAACTACTACAAAGTGGTTCGAGTATACTTGGATGAGATAGTAAGACTTCATAGGATTCCGTAGAATATTATTTGTGACCCCGATCCTTTGTACACCTCACATTTTTGGACTACCATGCAAGTATGCTCTTGGAACGAGCATTAAATTCATTAAATGATATCATTCGGAGAAAGATCGTCATAATAAGTGGGTGAACCAAATATTAAAGTATATGCTTCACATATACGTCATGGATTATAGGTCTGCGTTAGGAGAAGTTTCTTTATTTGGTGGAGTTTTCCTATAACAACAATTTTCAGAGTTCCATCGGCATGGCACCATTTCAGGAATTATATGGCAGAGAGTGAGGAATCTATTGAGTTGGGACGGGTTAGAAGATAGGGTATCTCTTGGACTAACCATGTTATAGGATATGAAGGAACAAGTTACCTTGATCAGAAAAATATTGTAGAAGGCACATGATAGGCATAAGAAGTATGTAGATCGAGGAGAGTTGATTGCAATTTTGAGGTTGACACAAAGGTTTTTCTTCATGTCAAACCTCATAAGAGACCCATTTATTACCGAAAAGGCTCTAAGTTAGCTCAAAGGTTTGTGGGTCCATTTGAGATCTTGGAGTGGATCAGTTCCTTGGCCTACCGCTTAGCCTTTCCACATAGCTTGTCTCATGTCCATGATGTATTCCATGTTTTTGTATTATTGAGATACATTATAGATCCGTATCATGTTTTGGATTAGACCACTTTGCAGTTCGGAAGTATGGATAGGTGACTATAGAGCCCATGTGCATCATAGAGCACATGACCCCGCACCTTCAAGGGGATGAGATTGATTAGGTGTGCATCCATTGGGATCGTTATGAAGAGACATAATCTACTTGAGAGGATGTCATCTTGCTACAAGCATAGTTCCCATAGTTATTCCAGTGACTTCCAATAGGAATTCGAATCTAAGGGTAGGGGTATGTAATGCCCACTCATATTTGGCACTACTTATACTATGATTTTGATTATTGTGGACTAGAGACATGGAAATTATTATTATATTTTGATTATCATGATGATAGATTGTATGGATATTTGGGTTATCGATATGTTGTGACTCGTAATATAGATGTTATGGACTACTAGTAGACATTGATAGATGATGATCTAGCTATGTTATTTCATTGTAAACTGTTACTTTAGATTCTTTAGGATGATGATTATATTTAGATGTTGGACTGACCTTATGAAATTATTGATGTTTTTACTTATTAAAATTGAGATTCTTAGTAATTCTAAATAGTCTATAGAATTTCCTAATTTTGATGATGATTATATAGCTTTGTGTATGATGTTTTTAGATGATATGTATGAGCATTTTATTTCTTGATGTATTTGATGCATCCTTGAGGCTGAAGGGGTATTGTTTGATTGGTTGTAGGAAATTATATCATGGTAACAAGAGGGGCATTAGGATACTAACAATGGAGGAATATTGAATATTGGAAACAAGGTCACCTTGGAAACCTTGTGTCATGTGCATTGTTGTTTTTGTTAGGATGTCCCCATGGTGGGATAACCTCATGTGTGACCAAGGAGTTTGAATAATTTTTTATTTCCTTTATTTTATTTATTTAGTTTTGTATGTGATTGTTTATTATAATGTGAACTCACCTTATTATAATGTGCCCTTGTTAGTTAATAAATCATGTGGTTAAGTTTATTTGAAATATGACAAAGGAGCATTTAATTGGGGTAGATAGTCCTTGTGATGTTATTAATTTTGATTCATTTCATTTGATTTTGAGTTGTGTACTCAATCCCATCCTTCAAATCTCGAATTTTTACTTTAGAGCCACTTTTGGAGAGTTGTGGGAAAAGATAAGCTTGTCTCATACCTCTTAAACTCACCCACAAACCATACCTATGATGTGAAGGGTTAATTTTAGGCCTGATTATGTGTTATGGAAGAGTAAACAACCGATTAATTACACTTTCTTAGAAGTTTTTTTAGTGGTGTCCTTTGAAGTATATAGTTGTGGTTTGTGTGTGGAAGGAACATTTTCATATCCTCACCCATCAATTTATTAACTTTGGTAGTTTTTTTCACTTGGTGAGGTAGACTGGAGGAGACGTGATTTTGCATTCTACATGGAGCCACATCGCCACCCTCTCCTCATTTTCTATTTATGCGGGTTATTTTCGAGTTTTGGTGGTTACTTTGTTTTTGTCATACATTTTCATATTTTGGAATTGTATTGGAGTTATTTCATGGGAGATTTAAGCTTGATTTTGGAATTTGCTTTGATTTGGAGGAGATTGATTTTTTTTTCTTAAATATTGTGGAAGCTAGTATGGCAACATAGGGTCTATAGCTTGCATTCTTGTTATTATTTTTGATTGGGATGTTTTTTTTTTTACATTGGATGTGCATGTGGTTGTTTTATATGGTTTGAATATATTTTTAGCATTAAGTATGGTGTTGAGAGTGGGAAGTGGAGTCATTCTTGTGCAGGTGAAAGGAATTATGTAAATATTCTTGAGAAGGGAGTGTGGGAGAGGTGTTTCACCTATGTGGAGGTAAAATGGATTATATTTGGTAATGGAGAGATAAGGATTCATATGTGATTTTGATAGTGCACTAGGTTGTATTTGGGTGGACCTCATCCCACTTCGAGGTATAAGGAGATGACTCCATGTTCTTGTCTCCTTTGGGCTTATTTCTAAAGTCTTGTGCAATTTGTTCGAAAAGTTATAAATGAATTCTTGATATTGTGTTTTTTTGTAAGCATATGAAAGTATTTATCTTATGTTTGTTGTATTTTGAAAGCCTTTGTGAAGTTTCGATGGTTGTTTAATGTCCTTTATTGCTCTATTTTTTTGGATCAAAGGAAAATGAGAAGGGTGGCTTCCCTTTTCATTGGAATACGCTGGAATGAGAACGTTGCCTACCCCCTTCCTTTTATTGTGATTCAATGATCAAGAAATGAAGGAGCTTAAAATTGTTATCTTGGAAAGAGTTGCATCGCGAAAAAGACCAAGAAAGAGAGACTATTTTGTAAATTTTATTATGTTGTCTCCACTTTTTGGAGGGATTTTGACACTTGTATTTTAAAGTTAAACTCTTGTAAATGATTTATTCAAGCTTTTTGTGAGTTTCCATGCCATGGAATGTGCATGTATGTAAGTTAATTTTCCTTGTATTGTGTGGAGATATAATATACTCCTTAAGACAAGATTGTAATTGATTAAAATCTGAAATGGGTTCCTTGTATTAAAAATTTATATAAGTTGAAAGGAAGCATTTGAATGTGCATTTTATTATTTGTTGGAATTCACTTAAATCTGAAATTTATTTCTAGTATATATGTTATTTGCAATTGGATCTTGCTCTATTTTAAACTATAAGTACAAAGAAATATATATTTGTTTTCCTTTAAATGTTCTTTTCTTGGATTGTGTTCCACATTCAAAAGAAAAGATATAATTGTTAAAATCATACTTGTTTTTCCTCTTTCAAATAAATTGCAAAATAGTGACATTTTAGTATTTTTATTTTGAGTATCAAACCTTGCAAATTAAATGACGTGAGCATCTATATATTTCTAAATTTTAAAAAAATACTATTCCTTATTTGTATACCTTAACAATAGAGTCAACAACTTCACCATATTTAATAATATATATAGTTATACAAATTGCATTCATTATGTTTTCTTATATTTTAGTTACTCAAATGGATATTGATTCACCAAAAAAATTGTTAGAGAGCAAATTAAAAAAATATATCTACAAATAAACACACATATATTTATAATAGTATAAATATATACATACAAATGAATAAGATATTTTTATATTATAAGAACTTATCTATATATTAATCAAAATTTTATATAACAATAAAAAAATAAAATTATTAATTAAAATCAAAACAAAACCTAATAGTGTAACCTATCGGCCCGACATATTATTTTTTTGAAACAGGTTTTGATTTTATATTGGGGGTGTTGTGTAGGAATGGAGGCAAGTATGTCCCATGTGGCCATGCTATATAAGTAGTTAGTGTGTACGGTGGGGGTGGCTCCCACACCCATATATTACAAACCAAAAACATCTAAAACAATGGCCATTGTTTTCTCAAGACCCGACTTGGGGACGACCACGGTTTATATATAAACATAGATATTGTGCAATCAATATATATATATATATATATATAAAACAATGGCCATTATTACACCGGAAATATCCAGATTTAAACAAGACAAAAGGAGGGAAAATGAAAACAAAAAACCACTATATCTGGTAGAAACTCAAAAACAAAACTCTATATGTGGCAAACCCTAGAAGAGGGATGCAATGTAATCATCCAAATTTGTGTGTATCCATCTAAATAGAAAAATCCTGCATAACTTCTTCCAAGCTCCATGTCATGTTTCATTGACTGCAAAGCAAAGTGCAAATGAAAAGAAATTAGGCAAAAGTGCATAAAAGAATCCCATAAGGATTTTTAGGGCTTGTTGGGTCAAACCTAGATCTAAGGGCCCTAATAGATTTAATCCAAGGGTTGATATTTCACCATACACTTTTTAAATAATTGGAATTTTATGGGAGTAGGTTTTAAATAAATAAGTATGTTTATTACACTAATGGGGCCACTTAGTGGGTTAGACCATGTTGTGACCCCATTTTCTATTATGGATTAGTAAATAAATACATGACATTTGATTTGGTTTTTAAAATTAAAGGTTCTCATGTGGTATTTTTAATTTTATTAATTTAAAGGGTTAAAGGGACAAGTGTAAATGTGAAAATTAAATAAATTAAATAAGGATGTAGCATGGGTATTAGTGACCTATGTAGATGTGACTAATTTTAACTTAGGAATTATTTTATAAAATTTTATTAGGGACCTAAATCCATAAGTGCGATTAATTTTATATCAAGAATTAGTCAATCATAACTAATGTTTTAGCCTCGCATTTTGAAGAAAAAAAAATTCCCTGAATTTTCCATAGTGAATTAATAGTATTTGATGTGGTTTCGGAGCGTTAAATGTGGGTGTTACAAAAAGTGAGAGGTAAAATATTAGTGAACGAAATTCATAATTAGTGGTTTTCCACATGCTACATTTTCTATTGTTTCACTCTCGAATAGTGTGAGAAAAATAATAATCTATAGAAAATTAAAACAAGGAAGCCAATCTTTGAATTCTCATTTAATCGTTCACCACATCCTAGATTTACAATTAAGGCAACTCATTTCACACTAAAATTGGATCCCTTAAAATTTTATGTCCAACATAACAAATTTTAGACATTTTCGTGTTTTCATAAATAGAGGATACAACATTGACATCCCTTCCAACATTATTATTCAAATTTTAATTAAAGGCATTCCTTAGTAATCTATATCTAACATGATAATATTAAAATTCTATGTTATGTTGCAGTAAATGTGAGGTATTGAAGTTTTTATGCTTATATTTATTCCTTGATATTGTTCACGACTCTCTAAATGGACTACATATGACACATCGAACAATTTAGTACACTAAACTCAAAAATAACTTAGGTTGTTTATAACTAATATTTATAAAGATAAAGTAGTGTAATATAAAGAACAATTACAAAGGATGATCAATATTATTCATAATAATATATACAACTTTAATTATACATTGACTACTAAAATTAATAGATAATTTAAATTGTACAATTAAATTGTATTATATTTCAAATTTAGATTAAAGATGTTTAAATCTATCATCAACATTTTATTATATTAAATTACATAAATACTCAATGGTAATGTTGAAAGAAAATCTATAAATGTTAACATACTTTTAAAAACTAAAATATTTTGGGGAAAAATTTAAAGTAAAGAAGTGGGAAAAATATTTATAGAGGTTAGTTAGGATAAGTCATTTATACTATTTATTTGTATTATTTTTTTATTTTAAATATACAAGTTATTGTTAAGTTCATAATTAAGAAAGTCACAAATTTGTTCAATGAAAGATCCACAATTCTATTTATTATCTTAAAATAAATAAATATTATATATGTTATAAATATTGTATATAATAGTTTAGGTCTTATTGGATAAAACTAACTTTTCAAACACTTTTTCATAATATAAAATCGTTTTGTGAAGAAGGGACTTTCCTTTGAAACCCTCGATTTGTAAATTTTTCTATGTGAAGTTTGAAATTCAATGTGTTGAAGGCTAAATCAAACTTTAAATTTGGCGAGGGTAAAGTCGTTTTTCAATTATGATTAACAGAGAAGAGATTCAATAGGGCATGAGCTATTTACTATTTTTTAATGTTTCTAAGTGTTAAAATTGTGTGCTCTACTCCATCCCAAAATCTTCGGCATCAAGCCTATTCAAATGTGCATCATGAACCACCCAAACTCTTCATTCCCATGCTATCATGTGGCTTATATTCGAGCCACAAGTGTCAGAAATTCAAGATCAAAATATTTTCACTTGAATTATGCCTAGGTGTGTAGGCCTTAGGTGCAAGAGGCAACGAAAGAAATTTTCTCCACTGTAGCCTAATATTTTTGTGGCTTGCATTTGAACTCACCAACTGGGCTTAATTAAAGGTTGGGAGCACCTAGGCAATACTTTGAGTGGACGCTCTCCTCACAAATTTAGTGAGTATATTTTTTTCCATAAAGTAAATAAATAAAATATGTCTATATTCTTTTATTTTTAAATTTACATCATGGTCATACTAAAATAATAATAAAAATATATTAATAAATTATCACATAAGGATGAAAAATATTTCGTGGATGGAAAACATTAATCATAGTGGATGCTCAGAATGCAAAAAATTCAATATTTTATACAAGGCTTCTTACAAGTCTGATTTAGCCATATCAAGTAGGTGACAGTAACTCTATCCTGAAATAAAGCACCATTTCTTTGCAAAGAAACAAAAATGTTTATGTAGCTCCTATGGTTTTGTGAAGAGTCATATTTGGACCAGGCCTACGAATTCCTCCATAACAAAATAGTAGAATTTTCCCCCAAAAAATTAAGAATAGAAAAAATAATACTTTTTTCCTTCAATTATACTCACCTCTACTAGATACAACAACGACATTATAAACAAAACATTAACCTTTTTCTAGAACAAACTACACACCTACATAATCTGGAGCTATATCAGAGAATGGGTAACAATACCAACAAAATCATATGTGCTTATAAATATGTGATATTTTCTTTTACTTGCAAAAATATTACAAAATTTTTTTATGTGTATGTGTGAAATTGATGTTACTATACAATAATATCTATAAATGGGTTTATCAATACTAAATCTTCAGATAAATTATTTTAAAGCTAAGTTCTAAAATTAACTGAAAAAAGGAAATTTTAGATCCAGCGCCCCCGACTATCGGTGCCCTAGGCATTTTCCTACTTTGCCTAAGGCTTAATCCCCTTCTACTCACCAACCGGAAATGAAAATATTATCACTTAAATGATATTTAAGTATGTAAGGTACAAGAGGCACATGAAAAAGTGTTGGAATCTTCTATGTTACAATATTGTGTGGCCTACATTTGAACCTTGAGTAATAATCATTCCTTGTTAAAAATCTTTTAATTGATACGTTAAAAATAAATTTTACTTCAGGTATTAGAATTAAATTTTTACATATTTATTTAGATTAAATATTATTAAAATAAGGATTAACATTAGCAAGTCATTACACCAACCCAAAGTAGTTTGGGTAAGGAAGATTTTAAATTACTAAGGTAAATTAAAAATGATTATCATTTCATAAATTAATCGATATGTCGATGGAGGATATTTAGAAGAGATGAAAATCGTGATTGATCCATAATGTAAAACAATTGTGAGTTGGCTAGAGGATCAACAATGCAAAGATGTATGCTTGTTGACCTCTCATTTCCCTCAAGCTTGATAGTCCCAATTACCGAGACTTGCATTTGGAAACATGTTGTGTAGCGTAATCAGTGGTTAAGGCATTGGTAAAAAAGAGATTTTTTTCCAAGTGCATTATGTCCTCTTTCGATTGTCTATGTCATGCAAGGTTACAAAAAGGGAATGTGTGAATTTCAGAGGATCCGTTGGAAGATTATAATTTGAAAGGTTAGTTTAGAGATTACAATCTATTGACGAGGCAACAAATATGAATTCATGGAATCTATTAAATGCATGGATGTCGATGGAAGATAGTTGGAAGAGATGATGACCTATTGTCCCTACCCAAATAATATCTACTATATGTGCCCTATATTACTGTATCAAGTCTGTTTAGATATTTTTCATGATATTTGCCATAAAATACTTGCAAATATTTGAATTTTATTTTGTAGTCAAACTATGAACAAACATACGTGAGATGTAGGCATAGTGAGGGAAAAGGGCGCACAGATGGGTCTAAAAAGAGTGGACTAGGTCAATATATATTCGACTAAAATAGAGAATTACGAACAAAGAATGCACCAACAACAAAACAAACCAACATCATTAGAAGCACTTGCTTTATCACCCGTTCCAACGTAGTCATTGAACATCCTAAATACTTGCAAGGTGAACATCACTGGTCTACCAAAATATTTTTGTTGCGTGGAAAAATAGCAACAAACAATTTTGAGTAGATCGCATGTGTACCTCTTTTATCTTTCGGAAGGGGCGGTTTGCATCTGAGTTATTTAACCAATCAGAAGTAAAGAAATACAAACAGAGAACAAAGATTTCATCTTAATTAAATACTTTAGATTTGGTTAAGAAGGTGTTTCCATAGCCGAGGTTTAACCTATTAAAATAACAACATATTTTTGTTCAGTGTTTGTGTCTTAATATAAATTAAGAGTAAACCGAAAAGTGTATTTGCCCAGGGTGACTGGTGTGAGCTGGAAATTGAATTGTCCATGACCCCTTCTTACTATATTGTTGAGAGGAGGCCTGGAAATTGATATGTTGTGGGCCTTTTTGTGATTTTAACTGTATATTACGAGTTAAAATTTTAGGCAGGTGTAAATAATGAGAGTGTTAGAAAAATAATTAGAATAATACATTGTTTTTATTTTAGAAACTTTCCTCATATGTCGTCTCTAGGATTATCCTCACTAGATCGTTCTTATATTCTTCTTATCTTATTCTAGACTATACCTCTCTATATTCTTCTCCTCCATGTATAAATAAATCTGTTTGTGCTCATTCTCTTCATCGATAAATAAACAAATATCTTCTATGTGTAATTTTCTTGGCCTATCATTGGTATCAGAATTAACAGAAAATGATCGAGAGCATCGAGTTTGATCTAATCCCTGACAGAGTGAGAAGCATTGGTCTCTCTTTTGCGTGAAGGTCGATGGCCATTTCTTTTGGCTTTTAGCTTGCATGTAGCTGAAGGTTTTAGTAAGGAGATCTATTTCTCTGCGCGGAGATTGGTTTCCAGCCATATAAAATTCTCTAGTCTTGGCATTCAAAAATTTGGAGTTGTTTTGCATTAGAAACCAACACTGATTTTTCTCTCATATAACTGTTGTTTTGTCTTGCATGCTACATCAAAAATCAGACCTACAACTGTCACAGGTTTGTCCATTCTAGCCTAGGTGTTTTGCCATTTAACTTATCTTTTTAGCATTTAATAGTGTTTTTGACATTTTACTGCACAATTAATTAAATCCAGTCGCTGCTTTTTGCATTTAATGTCAAATAAAATCAATCTAAAGTTGTTTTATTTGGCATTTCTTTTGCTACGTGGTCATTGGGCTAAGTCGCTGCCTCTATTTGCTAAAAATCAGACCTGTTATCTTCTAAAAAGCTTGGCGTATTGATTTTATTTGGCATCTAGTTTCAAACCAGCCATTTTAAAAAAAAATTGTAGCTGTTTTGCAAAGGAAAGGTCTTATTTTGTCTTTTTTAAAAGCCTTTTAAAACCCGCGTGAAAAAGAATCTTGGAGGATAATTTTTTTGGTTTTTATTATTATTTTTACTGAACGTGGGTGGAAGTTCTTTTATTTATTTTTAGTGTTGTCAAAATGCAGCAATCAAAAGATAAAACTTAAGTGACCAACAAGTAAATCAAGGCAGCTGAAGGAGAGTTTAAATTGGCAGAGAACCATTACGCATCTATATCATGTCCGCTCCAAAGATCTTACTTTTGGATGCCCAGTTGTTGAAAGGGCCAAATTATGTTGCATGGAAGATAAAGATGTGGACCATTCTCTAGTTCGAATATCTCTAGGATATAATCACTCGCGAGCTCCCTGGTCCCACCGACATGATGATCGTATCAAGTACAAAAAGGCCGTAGCGAAGGCGTTGATGTTGATCGCTCTTAGCATATCTGATGAGGTGCAGCCACACATCCAGAATGAGACAACATTGAAGAAGGCCTAGGACATTGTATGCACAATATACGAAGCCAAAAATTTGGTGAAGGCTCTTCATCTCCAATTAAATTTGCATACAATGAGCATGCAAGAAGGTGAAAAAGTGGAAGAGTTTCGCATCGAGTGGCAGAATTATGAGCAGAGGTAGTTGCAATTGGAGGAGTGGTGAAGATAAATTAGTGGTCAAACTCACACTCCGAGCTCATAAATCCCAGTTCTATCACCAAATTTACAATCACTCAAAAAGAGGTGAATTTTTCTGAACTTGTGAATTTTCAGAAATAGGAAGACTCCATTCATTCATTTCAAGAGGAGTTCGAGGACAAAGAATTGATCTCCAGCGAACAAGACAAAGAAACCTCACAAATTTCATCCAAAGAAGTAGACATAGAAGCAACTTTAGAAGCAACAACAAAAGTAGAAGTCTCAAAAGGTAGATCAATGGTGTCACATCTTCTCTACGAATAAGCACAAAATTACAAATTGTTGGTACAATGGCCACACAGAAAACAATTATGGAGAAGAAAACACATCTAGAAGAGGTGATTCAAAGAAATCCAAGTGGCATCCTTGCAGAAAGAAGCAGAAAGGACATGCCATAGCCCAACCAGATGATGACTCGGATGATGATACTCCAGAATCAACAAATTACAGCACACATGAAGATGATTTGGTGCTTGTATCCCAAACATCACAGCCATTAGACAATATTTGGCTGATAGATTCAAGCACCAACAAGCACATGACTAGTGATAAAAAGTTGTTCAATTCATTGATGACTTGATCCACTAGAGATTAGATTTATATTACAGACAACAAGGAGTATACAACAAAAGGATTGGCAATGTGACTATTCCTCTCGGGATAAAAAAATGTGTTGTCACAAAGGTACTCTATGTCCATAGTCTAGCCAAAAATCTCTTGTTTGGCTCTCGGTTGTGAATCACAAGCTCAAGATGGAGTTCCTAATTCCGAATGGCATGATGCCCTATTTGATATCTCAAGAAGTAAGATACTTTCTAGAGGTTTTTAAAGGATTGTATATTTGCATTAGATGCAATTTTATCCTCCGAAATTGCATTATCTACCTCCACGGTGGAATTCATTGCACTTTGGCACTATCGGTTTGGACATATTTCTACTAGCTCCCTCTATCATCTTAGTGCAAAGAAGATGATACAAGGTCTTCCTCCTCTATCTTAGTCAGTTCCTCTTTGTCATGGACGTCGGTGGGAAAACAACATCGGGAGCCATTCGAGGTAAGTACATTCCAAGACAAGAACCATCTAGCGGCTATACATACCGATCTCTGTGCAATTCCTTTCTGTATATTTTAAGGGATTTTAGTTTTTCCAATTATTCATTGTTGATTATTCCCACAAAACTTGGGTGTTCTTTATCCAAAAACGATTGAAGGATTTGAAAAATTCAAAATATTCTATAGCAGTTGTTGTTCGGTGAACTGAAAAACCCCTTCAAGTCCCCTACTCAGATCAAGGGGGAATTCATATCAAATAAATTATTGGCATTCTTGAAGGAGCACGACATCACACAACACTTGAATTCCCCTATACTACACAGCAAAATGGAATTTCTGAACGTCACAATCAGATTATCATGGAGTTGGCTCATTGCATGCTTTCCACTACCAAGATGGAGAAAAGATTTTGAGTTGAAGCGGTCCAGAGATAGCTATATATCTTCCGAATCGAGCACCTATAAATATATTAAAGGACAAACACAGGAAGAGGTATGGACTAATCAGAAAGCATTTGTTTCTCATTTGAGAGTAGTAGGTTGTACTTCCTATATGCATGTTCCATATAAGAAGAGGAAGAATCTTGATGCAAAGACACACCAATGCATATTTATCGCATACAATACCACCTCTAAAGCCTATCATCTCATGGATCTTGAAACCAAGATGATATATGAGAGTATAGACATTTTTGTGATGTGTCATCATTTGAATTACTTCCACAAAAGGAAGATTCAACACCGACCTCCTCTCATAGACTGCTCACACATTCAGATGATGAGGATGAGGATTCTTAAAAAAGAAGGATGATTTGCAAGGAGAATTGTTTGTTAATCTTGAAAATTTGGAAATAAAATATTCTCATCTGTAGCCATGCTAGCATTTGAAATGGGTCTAAAGCACTATGAGAGAATCCCTCATGAACTCTCTTCTAGACACTTCATTAGTTGTTGGTACGATAAGTCAAGCGAGAAGTGAAGTAAATATCGTACTCATGAGTTCATTCATTTATGACATCAAACCTACATCATTTTAGTTGGGAAATCAGTTGGCTAGATTATAAGAAGGCAATGGATGTAGAATTTGAATCTTTGATACAAATCGTACATGGGAACTTTTCAATCATCCTGCAGGTAATAACTCCATCGGTGTAAATGGATTTTCAAAAAAATACAGGCGAGATGGATCTATAAACAAGCATTTCTTGAATGTGATGAAATATGGTTAGTTGTAAATAGTTATGCTCAGTAGGAAGGAATTGACTATGATGAGACTTTTCAACCCACTACAAAGATCAAAACCGTTAGGGTTATCTCGTGAACTAGCCACACAAAACTGATGGAGACTTCAGTAAATGGATGTTATAAGTTCTTTCTTGAATGGTGATCTTAAGGAAAAAGTATACATGACCCACCTAGAAGGATTTGTCAATGAAAAACATCCTTAGAAGGTATTTTGTTTGATTAATTCACTTTATGGACTCAAATAGACACCTAGGTCATGGTACATAAAAATAGATGATCACCTATTGCAGCTTGGTTTCACATGTAACCCCTCTAATTCAAATTTTTATATCAAGAATATATGTAGAGAGATTGTCATCCTTGTTTTGTATGTAGATGATCTTCGGATTACAAGGATTTCTTACAATCTTGTCGAAGATGTTAAAAATGATTTGAAGAAATATTTCTACATGAAAGACTTGGGTCTACTTCACTATTATATTGGCTTGGAGAAATGGTAGAAGAAGAATTATATTGTTGTATCCCAGATGAAATATGCCAAGAAACTCCTAGAAAAGTATGGAATGATATATTATAAACCTATATCCACTCCCATGGAAAAAGGTTTATAACTTTTGAGATTCTAGGAATCACCTTAAGTAGATGGTACTCTCTACAAGAAGCTTTTTGGGAGTCTCATTTACTTGACATGTACTAGACTAGATATTTGATTTGTTTTGAGCTATCTTTCCCGATTCATGAAGGAGCCAAAGAAATGTCACTGGGTAGCAACAAACCATGTGTTGAGATATGTCCAACAAAGCTGTTGACTATGGTCTAGAGTATAAGAAGAAAACTTAGTTCTTCTTATAAATATATATAAATTCAGACTATGATGGATCCATTGATGACGATAAATCAACTTCATATTACATTTTTCATCCGAGGTCTAGTCCCATCTCATGGATTAGTAACAAACTATTCTTTCTCTCTCATCAAGCGAGGAAGAATATCATGTTGCATGAGGATTTATGTACGAACCGATTTGCTATGTTGCATCCTATTAGACATGGGCATTCCTAAAGAAAATTCTCCCACCAGTCACTATGACAATCATTTTGTGTTAAACTTGTGAAAAATCCAGCTTTCCATGACATAACCAAGCACATAGAATTTGAATGTCACTACACTCGAGAAAAAGTTTTGAACCACCATATTTAGCTCAAAGATCTTGCTTTCGAAAGATGCTCAAATAGGAGATATTCTCACCAAGGCCCTTAGTGCAAAGATAAATTTGAACTATTTCGGAGGTACATTTGTAAACACTATCCATTAAGCGGCGATTTTTAGCAAAATAATTAAAATAATACATTGTTTTACTTTTACAAACTTTCCTCATATTTCTTCTATAAAATTATCCTTTCCGGATCATTTTCATCTTCTTCTACATTCTTCCTCTCTAGATTTATCTCCTCTCTATATAAATAAATGTTCTTGTGCTCAATCCCTTCATCGAGAAATAAATAAATATCTTATGTGTCTAATTTTCTTGGCCTATTAGAGCGGCTAAAAAATATAGAAAAACATATAATATTTTAAATACTCCTCTACAAATATATGTAAATATGCCAAAATATATAACTTATTTATATTTATATAAAGAAATCATTAAAAGATTGTATTAAAAAAACTGGAATTAACAACCACGTGGAAGAGCTAAAATCTCAAAAAAATTAGGTGTGGTGGAAATTTTGGAGAGTTTAAATGGTGTCTGTCACACATGTAATTCATATCTAATTTTTCATTTTACTATTAAAACATGTTCAATATCTAATTAGTTAATGAAGGAATGATATTAAAATTTGAGATTAATTCACACAACTCACAAACATAATCAGATCTCCAACATTTATTGAAGTGTCACAGGCATGCACTTGTCCTATAAATACATTACATTACTGAGATTGTTAGGGGCAAGGAACTTTGTTTATTTTTTAGGCTCCGAAAAATGTTGGATTAGCACGTGAAGGGTAAGATATGGGCTATATTGATTTTTTGAATGTTTGATTAATGGACGGTGTGGAGTTAATGTATTGAGTGATAGGGATCATTAGATTTATCGCAACAATGAGTTTCCCATATTAGATTTTTAGAAGGAATTGTTGGTGTCGAATCACAACACCCCTGGGACTTCGCAACGCGATCGTTTGATACTCCTAGTGCGATTGCACAACATGGAGCTTTTCCCAAGTGTGGGACCTTGCGAAATCGGAAAAGCTCTCCGGATGAAGGCTGGCTCCTATTCCTCTGTTCAGATGCACCAATAAAACGCAGAGGTTTACCCAAAAACCTAATCTAACTACCAAGGAGACAGGGAGAGAGAAATGCATAAAAATAAACCTAAGCTAAGGAGGATGATGCGAGGAATGAAGAACATATGTCTTGCCAATAAACACAAACCAATAAAATGTAATGCAAAAGATATGCTGAGATAGCGATTCACAAGTGAAGATCGGAAGGACACAAATAAACACATAGAGGGTTGAGAAAACATCCACGAGATATGCATTAATTTGCTCCAAGGGGATACAACACTGCAAAATGCCAAGAGGCAAGGTTGCATTACAATTTCAAGTGGGAAGGTCCTTTGCTCCACAAATCCACCTGCCAGGGAGAAGAAGGGAGGAGGCACAAAACAAAAATGTCCAACCCTTTTTAAAACAGCCTCTCCTTACATTTATATGAGAAAAAATGAGGGAGAAGAGAAATTCGGAATTTCTTCCAACCACCTCCACATCCGCACCTAACTCGTCTCATTATGGCGGACTGTACTTCGAATCGGGTTTGGAAGAAGCCCCGGCATGTGTTCGATGCTTGCGTTGTCCCGAAACCCGCTTCCCACGTGATTCCGAGCTTTCTTTTGTGTCGGGGCGGAAGATGAACCCGCATGCGCATCGGGTCCGGAGGGGTGCTCGACATGCTTTTGCCCCGTGCATCCCCGACGTGTTTTCCCGACCTCGAAACCCGCATTTCTTTTGCGTCGGGTTTTGGAGACCCCCGACACATTTTGTCCCACCATGCTTCTCGCCCCGTGAACCCACGTTTGCCTGTGTCGGGTTTTGCGGCCCTTCCGTCATGCTTTCTGGCTTGCCCGCCTTTTGGTTTTCGCGATTGCTTTGGCGCGGGATTTGGAGACCCGCATACATATTTTCTTCTTTGTCGGGTTTGGAAGAAACCCCGACATGTCCCTTTGCCGTGTCTTTCCACCTCTGGTTTCCGCCTCTGATCTGTTCCAGTCGGGTTCGGGAGGTGGCTGTGCATATGCATCGGGCTTGGGAGGATGCGCAACATGTTCTATGCTCGTGCTTCTCCGCCCTGTCCTCCCGACTCCCAAACCCGCGTTTGCCCTGATTCCGCCGGAGAGGGGAAAATATACAACAATTTGGCGACTCAACGGGATTACCTGCCTGCCAGGTAGAAGATCAGTGGCCCTTTAGCAATCCATTGGGCATGGAGTCATAAGCAACCTGAAGCCAACCTGATATCTGAACTTCTTCTCCGAGAACACGCAACTTAAGAGTTGTTCTCACCAAAATCCGCTGCAATGAACTATGCAAGAGCAAAAACCAGCAACACCAAAAACTATGTACAAAATTGAAAATCATACATGCCCCAAATGGAACATGCAGAGTGTGCACAAGCACTTCTTCTGCTGAAAGCAAACCTACCTACTCTACTCTAACTGGAAGCAAGGATGAGCTAAACAAACCCTGCAACTGGTTGTGCAAAATAGCTTCCTTTCTTCAAAATTGGCAGCCATGCAATTGATTTGGCACTGATCATGGCTGTTTGGATGGATGGAAAATCAACAAGAAGCTGGTCTTCTACCCAAATCATCAAGGTATCAGCTGAAGGCAAATCCAATACCTCTTTTAGTTGCTCTGCATTTGAATTGAAGAGGTATGGCAGCTGATCCTCGGTACTTTGTATCTCACCCTCATGCTCAGAAGCGAGCATGACTGGTTTTGGCTTCTCCCTTGGCTCCAATGAAGCCAAGTATCTGATTGGGCACGGCATGATCCTTTGAGTATGCCCATTGCTCTGATTTTCAACTCCAGGAATGGAGTTCTCTTGTAGACCTCCTTGAATGGATGGCGTGGAAGAAATGGTGAAATTCCTCTGTCCTTTCTCTTCCTCCATGGCTGATTGTGAAAGATTAAAATCTTCCAATCTTGGTTCCAAAGAGCTGCTATAAGATGCAGGCTGCTGTAAATGAATGTTCTCCTTCATGACAGCAGACTCGAGTGTTTGGAATGGGGATGATGAAAAAGAGAAAGGTGGAAACTCAACCGGCTCCTCTCCATCAAAACAGTCCTCCAAATTTGACAGATAAACTGCCTCATTGCTGTCCTGCTGCGAATGCTCAACTTCCTCCATGGTGTCTTCTTGTTCTGTAACCTGACCACCATGGTTTCCTTCACTCTCCGACATTGAGTTTGAGAGATAAAACTCTTCTTCAGCACTAGAACTCGAGAGAGATGAAATAGAAAGAAGAACTGAAGGTTCTCCCATAGCCTGATTTGCGCTCAAAGCCCTTGGATCCGCAATTTTCTCCTCCACAACTAGGATGTGCTCCTCTTCTTTTGCCTTTGGAGCAGCTTCTTCCTCCTCCAATTTTCGAAGACAATCTTGCTCTTGAATGAGCTCCTCCTCCAGCATGAAGTTCGTCAAGTCAAACTCTTCGATCTGCTGCTCTAGAGGACAAGTTGGGACTGCAAGATCTCCTTCTTCTGCTGCAACAGAATCAGTCCTGACCACCATTTGTTCTCCAACCCCAACCTCTTCTGTAGGCCTAACCATCAAGGGGATCTTTGTCATCCCAAATCTAAGAGCCCAACTCTTCAGACTTTGAATTTCTTCCTCTTTGTTGGCACTCTCTTTTTGCTGTGGTTTTCCTTGGCTGGCATTCTGATTTTCATCCTCCCAACATGGATTAGGGGATGCAATAGGAGGGATAGGTTGAAACTCAACTGATTTGACAATTTTGTGTGGTGGTGGAGGCGGTGAAACCTCTTGTTTCTTTGGAGTGGAAGGTACTTCATTTAGCTCTTGTGGAGGGGGTTTGGATTTGGAAGAGAAGAGGGCAGAAAAACTGAGATGGGATGGAAGACTAGGGGGTAGAGGGATGGATTCAACATTTAGGGCAGCAGATGGTGAGTTTAAAACTTGACACTGCTGAAATGATATAGATTGAGAAGGAGGAAAAGAAAGAGTATGAGGTGGTGTGCTTACCCATTGACAAGGTTGCAGAATACTTCTCTCATACACCTCTATTCCTTCAATCCACCTTGTAAGTAATGGCAGTGTTGCAATCATGAAGTCTAACTTCTCTTGAGAGCTGTAATGCCTTGGAAAAGGTCCCACCCATGGACAAGGTGCTCTGCAACCAATTCCAAATGCTTTCATTTGTGCCTGAGCCCTAGATTGCACCATGTTCACCTCCATCTTTTGGATTTTCTCCAGCAGATCTGCATTTTCTTCTTCATTGTCTTCATTGCATGCGTACCCTTGCTCTTGGAAAGCTCCATAGCCAAACTGATTTTGGCATTGCTGCTCATATGGGTATGCATGTTGATCCTGAACTTGACCAAAATGTTGATTTGGAGGATTTGTAAAACATGTTGGAGGTGTGATATATTGCTGCTGTTGATGTGGATTCCATGATGGAAATGAAGTCATGGTTGCACAACTTCATGGAATGGAAAAGAATGAAAGAGATGGAAAGAAAGATGGGTGGAAATGGATGGGAACGGGTCTGTAACTCAGAGAAATGGGTTGCTGATCAGGTGGAGTCGCCAGATGTGTTTTTTGAAAATGCCTCTAAAAGGCTGGATGTTGCCAAGTTACACACCAAACTTGACAATATCGAAATCGAGATTTAAAATTTGAAAGACCCGGAGGAATGCAATCTTCAGTTCGGAACTCATGTCATGTTGTGCAGCTGCGGATTCCCGAAAAGCACAGTCGGAACTCAGGTCATGCGATGCAACTCACAAAACCCGAATTGCTATGTGTCGGAACTTGGAACATGTCCGACACCCCTCAAAACCTGATTTTCTTTGTTGTCGGGAATAGGACCATGTAATGCATCCCCCAAAACCTGAATTGCTGCTTTGATGTTCTCGGGTCCCGAAAACCCGAAATCACTAAAAACCTGAAATTTTGAAAATCAAAATCTCAAAAAACTAAAGATACCCTTTTGAAGATTACCCTCAGATCTACCAACTGTTGAAATTTTGACCTGTTTTGAGCAAGATAAACCCTTGAAAAATGATTTCGGAGTTCAGGCTAGGAGGTGCAAAATTCAAAATTTGTAAAAAACTACAATTTTTTGTGCAAATTTCATGAAAAACTCCTTCAAATTTTGATGGAATGACCTCTTGGTCCCACCGGGCGTGCCAAAACTGTTGGTGTCGAATCACAAAGCACCCACAGGACTCCATGCGATCGTGTTTGAGACTCCCAGTGCGATTGCACAACATGGAGCTTTTCCCAAGTGTGGGACCTTGCGAAATCGGAAAAGCTCTCCGGATGAAGGCCGGCTCCTATTCCTCTGTTCAGATGCACCAATAAAACGCAGAGGTTTACCCAAAAAAACCTAATCTAACTACCAAGGAGACAGGGAGAGAGAAATGCATAAAAATAAACCTAAGCTAAGGAGGTGATGCACCGAGGAATGAAGAACATATGTCTTGCCAATAAACACAAACCAATAAAATGTAATGCAAAAGATATGCACAGATAGCCAGATTCACAGTGAAGATCGGAAGGACGCAAATAAACACGTAGAGGGTTGAGAAAACATCCACAGATATGCATTAATTTGCTCCAAGGGGGATACAACACTGCAAAATGCCAAGAGGCAAGGTTGCATTACAATTTCAAATGGGAAGGTCCTTTGCTCCACAAATCCACCTGCCAGGGAGAAGAAGGGAGGAGGCACAAAACAAAATGTCCAACCCTTTTTAAAACAGCCTCTCCTTACATTTATATGAGAAAAATGAGGGAGAAGAGAAATTCGGAATTTCTTCCAACCACCTCCACATCCGCACCTAACTCGTCTCATTATGGCGGACTGTACTTCGAATCGGGTTTGGAAGAAGCCCCGGCATGTGTTCGATGCTTGCGTTGTCCCGAAACCCGCTTCCCACGTGATTCCGAGCTTTCTTTTGTGTCGGGGCGGAAGATGAACCCGCATGCGCATCGGGTCCGGAGGGGTGCTCGACATGCTTTTGCCCCGTGCATCCCCGACGTGTTTTCCCGACCTCGAAACCCGCATTTCTTTTGCGTCGGGTTTTGGAGACCCCCCGACACATTTTGTCCCACCATGCTTCTCCGCCCCGTGAACCCGCGTTTGCCCTGTGTCGGGTTTTGCGGCCCTTCCGTCATGCTTTCCTGGCTTGCCCGCCCGACTGGTTTTCGCGATTGCTTTGGCGCGGGATTTGGAGACCCGCATACATATTTTCTTCTTTGTCGGGTTTGGAAGAAACCCCGACATGTCCCTTTGCCGTGTCTTTCCACCTCTGGTTTCCGCCTCTGATCTGTTCCAGTCGGGTTCGGGAGGTGGCTATGCATATGCATCGGGCTTGGGAGGATGCGCAACATGTTCTATGCTCGTGCTTCTCCGCCCTGTCCTCCCGACTCCCAAACTGCGTTTGCCCGATTCCGCATTTGGAGAGGGGAAAATATACAACAGTGCCCACTCTTCTTCGACATTGATATTACTATGATTCTGCTTACTTTGGATTGGATCCATAGACATTGTTATCATATTTTATCTTTAGACATTGATAGATGAACATTACTATATTTGATTAGCCTATTTGATAGACAATATGGATGTTTTAGACTTATGACATGATGTGATTTATATGATGGATTATATGCATGGATTGACATATCAGTATTTGATGATCTAGAGTTACTACTATACTGACACATTGGATTTGATATATAGATTTTGCTAGATGATTTAGTTGGTTTTATGATCTTATTACTAATTGATGAATTGATAAAATCAAAATATTTGGAATTGTGAACAATTGGTGAATTACTTGATTTTAGTGATGGTTTAGTTATGATATTTGATGATGTGAATTGATATGTATATGTGTGTTTTTTATTATCTTGATGTCGTTAATATAGCCATGAGGCCAAAAAGGACTTTTTTATTATTGCAAGAATTTGTAACACAACAAATGAGAATGTGGATAGGAGACCAACAATTTAGGAATTTGGGGTATTAACAATAGGCCACCTTGATAACTTATGTAATTGTATGTTGTTTTTTGTTGTTAGATGGTTAGGAGGTCCCCATTGGGGGTGGCGTCAAATGTGACATTGGGTAAATATGTTGTTTTCCTTTTTTATTTTATTAATTTTGTGAGTATTTGTATTATTTTAGTATTGTGAGCCATCTTTATTATTGGTTGTTAAAGTGCTCCATTTAAGTTTGTTAAATTTGATTAATCAGTGTAATTTGAGATGTGATAAAAGGGGAGATATTTAATGTGGGTAGGTGGTTACTTTTTTGTGTTGGATTTGAATGGATTTTATTACTTTTGAGTGTTGTGTACTCAACTTTGCATTTCAAATTCTAATTTGGGCTTAAGGGCCATTTTTGGAGGCTTTTGGGATAAGTTAATCTTGTCCCACACCTCTTAATTTCACCTACCAACTACCCCTATGGGTTAAGGGGTCAAAAATAGACCCCATTATGTGATTGAAAGACAAAAAGGTTATATTTATTGTGTTTTCTTAAAAATATTTTTAATTTTTTCCTTTAGAGGTGTGGGTTTGAGTTTGAGTGTGTAAGAGGGTTGCCATTCCCTCAACCACCAATTTATTGTGCTTTCACGTTTGGGTTTGATCATATGATGTGGAGTGGAGGAAGAATGATGTGGCATCATAAATGGAGCCACATCACCTCTCTCTCCTCTCTTTTCTATTTATTCAAGTTTGTTTGATGATTTGAGGGTTACTTGTTTTATTTGGACTCTTGAATTTTTGGAAGGGCTTTCTTTGGAGTGCTTGTTTGGAGCTTGGAGTTGGATTGTGCTTTCTTTGGACTTGGAAAGGCTTGGATCTTGTGCTTATGGATTGGATACTCTTGTAATGGCAAGGTAGGGACTTCACCCATTTATTCTTATTGCTATTTTGTTGTGTGAATGTTGTGAATGGATGATTGTTGCATGTGTGTGATTTTGGGAAATAGAATGGCCTTTAGGTTGTGTAGGAGAAAATGGAAATGGGGATATTTTGGAGGGAGGCATAAGATTATTATTGTTTATTTTTTTAGGAGTCTTGTTGGGGTGTCCCACCTTGTATATAAGTAAAATTTGTGCTTATCTTGCATATTTTATTGAGGGAGGCATAAGAGTTGAGAGAGACATAAGAGTTTCTTTTATGAAGTCATAAGAGTCTTGTAAGTATGTGAATGAGTTTCTTGGAGGCTTTGAGGTTGGCATCGAAACCCTTGGGAGGTATAAGAATATCCCAATGTTTCTTTTCTCTTTCTTGGCTTGAGTATTGAGTCTTTGTGCATGTGTAACGCCCGCTAAAACAACCACTCGAGACCAAAGAACAACCTATGTTTAGTTAGAAAAAAATATAGAATAATTTTATTTTTTATTTAAAGGGTTCATAACAAAAAAATTCAGAGTCCACTACAACAATTATCAAATCACCTTACAAAACACTAAGAGAGAAAGCTATCCCGAGCATAGTTAGATTTCCATTAGGTGATAATCTAACTATGCAAAATTAGATTAACACTAAGCCAAACAATTCTTAATTAAACTTAGAGGGTAAGAAGACTCCAGATAAATAAATACCCTAGGTATTTTATTCTATAGGTTTAAGGTTTCAACAATTAACAAGGTCTAATTGTAATGGGAGAATACACATTTAAACTAACATTAGGTAAATTCTCACTTAACCACTCCCATAACTCACTTAAGGATTAAATATTATTTTTCTCACATTTAGTTTACTCACAACTTTCTAAAAAAATTCCCATTAGATAGGAAAATATGGAAACGTTAAGGGGTTAAAATGACTTACATGTACGGATTCACGATTTGTAATGCCCACTTCCCTACGACACTTAGTTGATTTTCATTTTGACTTTGATATGGACATGACTTATACTTATGTTGATTAGCATGATGTTTTGTGAATAGATGCATTTGGATTATGATTGGATTTTTTTTTGAGTATGATCTACACCGACTCATGGACAGACTATTGGATACCGATATTATTTTTATATGGATATATTGCATGTGTTCTAACATTGGATTTCTTCGCCATGATGAGTAGAATGTAGTTGTTGAATTTACATTACTATAATTTTGGATAATGATGAAATGCATAATTAAGTTGTGATTTAGACCTAGAAATAATGATTGATTGAATTATGTATAGATGTTAATAAATTTCATGCATATGGTTATTTTGGATATTTTGACATGGCCGCAAGGCCGAAGGAGGTATTTTGTATTTTGCAGGAAACACGGCATGATCACAACCATGAGGGGGATTGGGAACCAAACACAACGAGGATGTCGGGTGGTCACTGACAATTGGTCGTCAAGGCAACTAGTAAATTGTATTGTGTTACCTTTTTTCTTTTATGTGTTGAGAAAATTTCCATGAGGGGGAAATTTTCTAATGTGACCAAGGGTAAGAATTTTATTTAATTGTTTTTATTTACTTTAGTAGGTGATTTCATTTGTGATATCTTTTTTTAAATTTACTTTTGCTAAGTATGTTTAGAATTAATTAATATCTTGTTTTAATTTTTAAGTTTTGAGGGAAGTCTAGTGGGTGTAATTAATTTTGATGGTTGGCTCCTTGAGCCTTGTGTTTCCTCATGTATTGAATGCTTGGTTTTGAGTGTTGACCACTCCAAATCCTTTGAATCTCGAATTTGAGATTGAGGGCAATTTTGGGGGACTTGTGGGACAAGTTAAACTTGTCCCACACTTCCCAAAACCCCTTACCAACCATATCTATGGGTTGGGAATCCAAAAAGGGGATTATTTATTGTTTTGGGAAGGGAAATGTGACTTTGGAGTGCACTTGTCTTCTTTTGCATTTAATTGTGCCTTAGGACACATGGGGAAGGGATGGATTTGGATTAAAGATGTCATTCAACCCAACCACCCATTTATGGTGTTTTGGGATTTGAGTTGACTAAAGGGAGGTGGTCTTGAGGATGTGTGATGTGGCATCCTACAAGGAGCCACATCACCCTCACTCTTCCTCTTGTCTATTTATGGAAATTTCCTCTCTTGTTGGGGGTTGGAGTTTTGTTTTTGTTTTGTTGAAGAGTTCTCTTTTGTTATTTTGGGAGAGAAAAGAATTGGGAGAAAGAGAAAAGAGGAGTGCTTGGACTTGCATGCTTGGATTGTTTTGGAGAGGAGCTTGGACAAATTTCTTGGTTTAGGCTTCTCCAATGGAGAGGTAGGAAACCTTCTCCTTTGTTTTGCTTTCATATTATTGTTGCTTCTATGCTAAATTTGTGAATAATGCATGTTTACTTTGGTGTATTGTGAAAAATGGATAGAATGCTTATTGTGTAGTATAGGAGAGGTCTATGGGAATACTCATGAGGGAGGCATAAGAGTAGATTAGGATATTGTGGAGGGAGTTTGAGAGGGATGCCCATCTTGGGTGAGAATGTTTACATTCTTACCTTGTTCTTGAGGGAGCCATAAGAGGAGGGAGGCATAAGAGTATGGGAGGAAAAAGGGGTACTTGAGGGAGGCATAAGAGTCATAGGGGCTTGAGTTTTATTGTGGAGGGTTTTGGATGGGCATCTCATCTCAATGGGGAGGCATAAGGAAAACTTTCCCATAGTTCCTTCTCTTGTTGGCTTGGATGAAAGCCTTGTTGTGCAAAGTATTGTGTTATTTGTGTTTCCTTTTTTTTTCCTCTTTTACCTTGAATGTTGTGAAGAAAATTGTATTGTGGAAGCAAGTATTGTTGCCTTGAGTTGGAGACCACCCTTCATTGTGTTGTGTTTGGGGCTCGGGGGTCAATGGAGGAGATTGCTTCTCTTCTCCATTGAGTTTTGGTTGGGAGGAGAGTGTTGCCTCTCCCCCTATCTTGGTTGTGATTGAAATACTTGGAACTTGGAGCATGGATGAAGAACACCTTGGAGCACAAGAACCTTGTTGTTGACAATGTAAAAACATCATGCATTACCCACCTTGAGTGGAGGAAAAATGTAATATTGTTTGCTTTCTTTAGCTTCCATTATTGCAAATATGTTTTCCACATGAAGTAGGACATGTTGTAAAAGATTTGAAGGAAAAGTTGCATTGAAATGATAGTATTTCTTACTCTAAAATTTATTGTAAATGTTGTTGAATTCTTGTGGAATGTTGGAAAGAAATTACAAAAGGAAATATATTAAAATTTTGTTTGAAGTACTTGGAAGTGATATGTTGGGAAGGTTAAAAGAATAATGCATTATCCCTTCTTTTATACTTGATGGAAGACTCAAGTTTTCAAATAGTTTTTAGTATGACAATGAAACTTTGTAAGATCTAGTTCTTTTATGCTTTCTTCATTTATGAATCTAATACAAGAATCCATTACAAATTAATAAAGGAAATGAAATCGATTATTTGAAAACCCATGTTATGTTATTGATTTGTGAAGAAATAAATCGAGTAAAGTTTCTAGCTTAATAAGTCACCACCACATTTCAATAAAAAGGAAACTAATATTTTAATTATTAAACATATGTCTAAGAGAATTAAATTTGTCCCTTATTAAAAACCGTACTCATTAGTGAGAATATTATGAAACATGTATAAAAAAAAAGCTATTTTCAATGTATTATAAGCAGTCGCTTTACATATTTTTGAGTGTCTCAAGGAAAATGCGTGTTTGTTTCTTACACGTAGTGTAATTTCTCGTTTCCATCCATGCGCTGTAGGTGAAGCACTTGTGAAGGGCAAGTGAATTTCCATGGCAAGCCATATTTAAAACTCTCTTTGCCTCATGTTTTTTTTTGCTGTTGTTTATCCTTTAGTTTGAGTGCTTATTGGAAAATAGAACTATAACAAAGCAAACCTGTGGCAGTGCCATAATCTCTTTGCCAGAACTATTACCATTAGCTCCTTAAAGATACTATTTTCTGACAGAGATTAGGACAACTGATTTTGAAATTAGAACACTGCGAGTGGTCTTAGCTTCACAAATATCAAGCTGGATGGCAGGCCTCGCAACTGCCCAAACAAATGTAAAGTTAGTCTCAAAATCAAGATCATTCAATCACCCTTAAATCGGGTCTAAGAGAATAACTGTTAATAAAAAAAAAAAAAAAGAAGATACGTTTTAGTAAAAATGCCTGATAGACAACTTGATACACAAGCGACTATCACAAAAAATATTTAAATTGTTGCAATGCTTACCAATAGTGTAAACTTTTTTTTTAACAGATTAGGACACTGCAGTGGTCTTAGCTTCACAAATATCAAGCTGTTACAATGGCAGGCCTCGAAACGCTTGCCCAAACAAATGTGAAGTTAGTCTCAAAATCAAGACCATTCAATCTCCCTTAAATCATGTCGAGAGAATAAGCTCTAATATAAAAGAAAATGATGATACGTTTTTCAGTAGGTATGCACGATGGGCAAATTGACTTGATACAACAAGCACCGACTATCACGAGTATATTTAAATTGTGCAGTGCTGTGCTCCAAAGCCAAATTTTGTGGTCGTCTATTTTAGAGTAGAGTGCTTGCAATAGACAAGACAATGAGCAGAAGCATGCATAGCTAAGAAGGACGAGGTTTGGAGCCCCCTCTGCCCTGTCCCCTCTAAAAACCCAGTTTCTTCATGCGGCTCAGGACAAATCCCAACAGCAGGCCGACCTAGTAGATTTTGATTTGCAAAATCTTAGGGAGTAAATGCTTATGAATTTAAGGTGGGTATGAATGGATGCGCACAAGTGAGGAGTAATAAGTTGAGACGGTTGGTTGTTGAGTGAGTCCCCCACCAAACATATTTGTTTCCAACCTAATCCCTAAATGTTTGACCACCGATTTTGAAGGGGCTTTTGAAAAAATTTTGTATTGTAAAAAAATCATATTACTCTCAACTTCTTGTTGTTTAAATATATGTAGTTTTTAATTCATTACACCTATTGTACACCTTTGCAAGGCAATGTAGAGTCCTTTAAGTGTAAATTTTGATAATACACATATTTAAGATGATCTTAAAATCGAATGGACTCTTATTGCTTTATTTTTTTAAATTTTCAATGTACGTATAAGAATATAGGTTTATATGAGTATAAACTTGATAATATATATAATATATACCACTCAATTAAAAGTATCAAATTCCTTTTAAGGGATATCTAACAACCTATATTAAAAGATTTCTAAAGCGTCAACGAAATAGCAATATACGACTTAGTATCACCATGATCGTATATTATAAGCCGGAAATTCTCCGCTAAGGAAAGAGCGAATACAACAAATATTGAAATAGATCTGAGTGTGCGGAATTGTGAAAATCATGCGAGATCTAGTATTGCGTTTGGAATTTACTTTCGGTAAAATTTTGGAGCGTTATAATTATCGTGATAATCTATGGTATGACACTTCAAAAACTTAAAATTAAAATAAACCAAACAAGGACCACTAACTTGCTTATTTTTCTTTTAAAAAAAAAAAAAAAAGTTTGTCGCATTTTCGGGACGTTGGTTTGTTGCGGCGTCGTCATCATCGTAGTCTTTGTAGCGCTCGTCATTTTTTTCGAGCCGGCGTTACCCTTGGCGCATGTAGAAAACGGACTTGCGGGAAAACTTGGAAAGTCTAGACTTTTTGTGCCAAATGTGCAATGGTTAAAATTAACCCATGTCTCGACTACTAACGATTGATGTTGCGTGTTACGGAGGCATATTGGAGGGTGGGTCGATATACCATGGAGCAGAGCAACTGGAAATGTTTTTACAAATTTTAATTTTGAAAGTGCTAAGGTTTTAAGAGATTGGGAGCGCCTCCACCATTCTTCATGAAGCCTTGCATCCCCTGCAACACTTGATTAGTGTAGGAAAGCTAGGAAAAATTGCTGAAATTTTTAAAATCTAAGTTAAGGATTGTGTGGCAGGCTCGGAGCGCGTGAAAATACATTTCAAAAGGCAATGGTGGGGGGAGAAAATTGTTCCAAATTTTCGGTTTTTTTCGAACTTAGAATATTTTTAGGTAAAATTAAATCTTTATAAGATGGAGTAGGAGTCGGTGGAGGACCGAGGAGCAAAAGCTCCATGTCGACTCGAGAGACGATTACGGGAGCTGTTTGAGGAGTGGTTTGAGGAGAAGGTATTTACCAGGAGATTTATCTGATGCGCATGACGAGTTTCATGACCTCCGTCGTGCAGGCATCGATGATAGTGGTGGCGAGTATGAGAGTCGATTTCTAGACCTACTCCGAAGACGTCGATTATATGCGGGATGAGAAGGTACGGATTCACGGGTTCATCCGGGGCTTGAATTTGGATTTAGGAGGCGCGATGCGCATTCACCGCCACGAGACATTAGCAGAAGCCATGGAGAAGGCCTATATTGCGAGAGGAGACACGGGGAAGACACGGCGAGGCTAGAGACGAGAGTTCGGAGCCGTATTCACAGATGCGAGGATAGTAGGTCGAAGGGGTCGATTCCTCCTCCACGGGGTGGGACAGAGTTGAGGCAAGCTTCATTCGAGGCCACCATGCAGCAGAGCAGCAGCAGCGGCAGACCCGCCCACCTTACCGACCTCTCGAGAGATTTGATGCACGAGAGAGGACGTAGTATGGGGCCTCTCTCTAGGGGTCCCATCGGGACACAAGGTGCACCAAGAGCTCGGTCGGTGAGGAGCTCGTTAGAGACCTCAATAGAGTCCATAGCCGGATCGTCAGGATCTGTATCTCAGTCATCTAGAGTACCAGCTGGAGCTGCTTCCCACTGGAGAGGACCAGGCAGCTGTTATGGTTGCGGTGTTGTTGGACATATTTGGAGAGATTGCCCACATAACCCTACCAAGGGTAAGACACAGAGCTCAGAGCCTACTGTTGGAGATATGGCATGGAGTCATCGGATCTACGCAGTGGTCGAGAACCACCAGGCTGAGCATCAGAGTACTGTGATTGAGACGACAGGTAGTATTGGTGGTATTTCCACCTCTATATTATTTGATTCTGGTTCTTCTGATTCTTTTATTACACCATCCTTAGTAGAGCGTTGTAGGCTGGTGGTAGTTAGGCAGGGCCGTAGTTGGGACATTGAGATGGCTTCTGGAGCCAATATTTCTGTAGACTCCTTAATCAAGGAGTGTTTAGTGGATTTGGGACCCTTCACCACTACTTCGATCTTAGATCCTTCCATTAGGATCCTATGGCATCATTTTAGGCATGGATTGGTTGTCCGCTCACAGAGCTAGAGTGGATTATTACCATAAGACTATTGCTTGCATAGATGATCTTGGAGTAGAGTCAGTGATATCAGGGGTTAAGAGACCCGTTTCTATTCGCACCATCTCCGCTATGCAGCTTAAGAGGTGTGTGCGCGGGGTTGCGGTTGTATGCTATTACGGTAGTGATGAGATCGAGGATGAGTCAAGAGGACCTTCCCTCGATGATCATCCCATCTTATCAGAGTTCGCGATGTGTTTCTAGGGAGCTACCGGGGGTTACCTCCCCACGTGAGATTGATTTCTATATAGATCTAGTTCCCGGGCGTAGAGCCTATCTCACGAGCACCCTATCGGATGACTACTCCACGAGTTATGTGAGCTCAAGTTGCAGCTTGAGGCCTTACGGAGAAATGCCTAATCCTTCCTAGTGTATCCCCTTGGGGTGCGCGATGATTTCGTAAAGAAGAAGGATGGATCTCTTGGTTGTGCATTGATTACCGTCATTTGAATAAAGTAACGATCAAGAATCGTTACCCCCTTCCACGCATTGATGATTTATTTGATCGGATGAATGGGGCTACCATTTTTCTCAAGATAGATCTTAAGTCGGGTACCATCATTTCTTAGGATTGAGAGATAGATATTCACAAGATGACTTTCCGCACGAGATATGGCCACTATGAGTTCACGGTGGTACCCTCTGGTTTTTGACGAATGCCCGCAGGTGTTTATGAGTTTGATGAATGGGGTATTCAGGACCTTCCTTGATCACTTTGTGCTCATCTTCCTTGATGACATTCTAGTTTACTCACGCACACGTGAGGAGCACGAGGAGCACCTTCGCCAAGTTCTTCAGTGTCTTCGCGAGTAGCGCCTTTACGGGAACTTGGAGAAGTGTGCGTTCTTTCAGCCTGAGGTGCAGTATTTGGGCCATATCATTTCAGGGGAAGGTATCGCAGTCAATCCTTCCGAGATTTGAGCCATCATGGATTGCCAAAGCACCCACTAGTGTGACAGAGGTGCGTAGTTTCATGGGTCTAGCAGAGGTACTACAAGAGGTTTGTTGGGACTTTTCTCGGATTGCGCACCCTATCACTTCTCTTCAGCGGAAAGGGAAGAAGTTTTTATGGTCAGATAGATGTGAGTAGGCCTTCAGTACACTGAAGGAATGCCTTACGAGAGCACCTATCCTTGTAGTGCCAGATCCTCATGGAGAGTTTTTCGTGTATGCACTGAGATGCTTCCTTGGCAGGATTGGAGAAGTGCTAATGCGGGAGGGTAGAGTAGTTTGCCTTTGAGTCTCGCAAACTCAAAGATTATGAGCTAATTATCCGACCCATGACCTTGAGCTTGCAGCAAAGTGGTACATGCCTTAGTGCGGTGGAGACATTTTCTTCTTGGCGGAGATTTACTCTCGGGATGATCACTTGAGTCTTCACCACCTCTTCACGCAGCCCAATCTCAACGCTCGTCGGCGGAGTTGGATGGAGTTACTCGTGAGTATGACATGGAGATAGAACATGTGAAGAGAAAGGAAGAATGTGGTTGCGAGATGCCTTGAGTAGGCGGAGACATGTGGCTATGGCCACCTCAGTGGGCACAGATTTGCGGAGTAGGATCTTGCAGCAGCTTCCTCATGATAGTTTCTACCTGCAGCCAGAGCAGAGATTGAGTCTCAGAGACCCCTTGAGGGGAGATTTGATGGATTTTCATTAGAGGCAGATGGTCTTCTCAGACACAGAGGTCGAATTTATGTTCCTAGAGATGGAGGCTTGAGACATGATATTTTGACAGAGGCTCATCATGCACCTTACTCAGCCCATCCCGGGGTGAAGAAGATGCATGCCACCTTGAGACAGTTGTACTTTTGGAGAGGACTTTGGAGAGACATAGCTTCTTTTGTATCCCACTGTTTAGAGTGCCAGAGGGTGAAGGCCGAGCATCAACATCCAGCCGGCCTCCTCTATCCTCACGCCATACCAGAGTGGAAGTGGGACACCATTTCTATGGATTTCATTGTTGGGTTGCCAACGTCGAGATACCACCACGATGCCATCATGGTCACAGTGGATAAATTGACGAAGGTAGCTCACTTTTCTCCTAGTGAAGACTACCTACATGGCTAGTGCAGTAGCACGAGTATATCTTGATGAGATTGTCAGACTACATGGGATTCCACGGAAGATCATTTGCGACCGCGACCCTTTGTACACCTCCCATTTCTGGACCACCATGCAGTATGCCCTCGGGACAAGGATTAATTTCAGCACAGCTTATCACCCTGAGACAGATGGACAAGACAGAGAGGGTGAATCAGATTTTGGAGGATATGCTCAGGATGTACGTGATGGATCATCAGTCGAGATGGGAGGAGTATCTGTATTTGGTGGAGTTTGCCTATAATAATAGTTTTCAGAGTTCTATAGGCATGGCTCCTTTTCAGGCATTATATGGTAGAGAGTGCAGGACACCTCTTAGTTGGGACAGGATTGAGGACAGGGTTTCCCTTGGGCCAGCATTATTACAGGATATGGAGCAGCAGGTTACCTTGATTAGACAGAGATTGCAGGAGGCACAGGATAGACAGAAGAAGTATGCAGACCAGCATAGGACAGATCGTAGTTTTGAGGTAGGCACGAAGGTGTTTCTTTGTGTCAGACCGCATAAGAGCCCTATCCGTTATGGAAAAGGTTCTAAGCTTGCTCCTAGATTTGTGGGTCCCTTTGAGATCTTGGAGCGCCTCGGCCCCTTAGCCTATCGTCTAGCATTGCCACCTAGCTTATCGCGTGTCCATGATGTTTTTCACATTTCTGTGCTTAGGAGATATGTTTCTGATCCTTCTCATGTACTAGATTGGACTGCATTGTAGGTGCAGGATCAGGGGCAGGTGATGGTGGAGCCCGTGCGCATTTTAGATCGCAGGACCCTGGGCCTTCACGGCAGAGAGATTGATCAGGTTCGGGTCCAATGGGACAGGTATGATGAGACTGCTGCTACTTGGGAGGATGCTACATCATTGCGAGCTCAGTTTCCACACTTATTTCAGTGACTTCCAGGAGGAAGTCTAGTCTAAGGGGAGGGGGATGTAATGCCCACTTCCCTATGACACTTAGTTGATTATCATTTTGAGTTATGCAGACTTTGGATATGGACATGACTTATACTTATGTTGATTAGCATGATGTTTTGTGACTAGATGCATTTGGATTATGATTGGATTTTGTTTTCAGTATGATCTACACTGACTCATGGACAGACTATTGGATACCGATATTATTTTTATATGGATATATTGCATGTGTTCTAACATTGGATTTCTTCGCCATGATGAGTAGAATGTAGTTGTTGAATTTACATTACTATAATTTTGGATAATGATGAAATGCATAATTAAGTTGTGATTTAGACCTAGAAATAATGATTGATTGAATTACGTATAGATGTTAATAAATTTCATGCATATGGTTATTTTGGATATTTTGACATGGCCGCAAGGCCGAAGGAGGTATTTTGTATTTTGCAGGAAACACAGCATGATCACAACCATGAGGGGGATTGGGAACCAAACACAACAGATGTCGGGTGGTTACAACAATTGGTCGTCAAGGCAACTAGTAAATTGTATTGTGTTACCTTTGTTCTTTTATGTGTTGAGAAAATTTCCATGAGGGGGAAATTTTCTAATGTGACCAAGGGGGTAAGAATTTTATTTACTTGTTTTAACTTACTTTAGTAGGTGATTTTATTTGTGATATCTTTTTAAATTTCTTTTGCTAAGTATGTTTAGAATTAATTAACACCTTGTTTTAATTTTTAAGTTTTGGAGGGAAGTCTAGTGGGTGTAATTAATTTTGATGGTTGGCTCCTTGAGCCTTGTGTTTCCTCATGTATTGAATACTTGGTTTTGAGTGTTGACCACTCCAAATCCTTTGAATCTCGAATTTGAGATTGAGGGCAATTTTGGGGGACTTGTGGGACAAGTTAAACTTGTCCCACACTTCCCAAAACCCCTTACCAACCATATCTATGGGTTGGGAATCCAAAAAGGGGATTAATTATTGTTTTGGGAAGGGAAATGTGACTTTGGAGTGCACTTGTCTTCTTTTGCATTTATTGTGCCTTAGGACACATGGGGAAGGGATGGATTTGGATTAAAGATGTCATTCAACCCAACCACCCATTTATGGTGTTTTGGGATTTGAGTTGACTAAAGGGAGGTGGTCTTGAGGATGTGTGATGTGGCATCCTACAAGGAGCCACATCACCCTCACTCTTCCTCTTGTCTATTTATGGAAATTTCCTCTCTTGTTGAGGGGGTTGGAGTTTTGTTTTTGTTTTGTTGAAGAGTTCTCTTTTGTTATTTTGGGAGAGAAAAGAATTGGGAGAAAGAGAAAAAGAGAGTGCTTGGACTTGCATGCTTGGATTGTTTGGGAGGGAGCTTGGACAAATTTCTTGGTTTAGGCTTCTCCAATGGAGAGGTAGGAAACCTTCTCCTTTGTTTTGCTTTCATATTATTGTTGCTTCTATGCTAAATTTGTGAATAATGCATGTTTACTTTGGTATATTGTGAAAAATGGATAGAATGCTTATTGTGTAGTATAGGAGAGGTCTATGGGAATACTCATGAGGGAGGCATAAGAGTAGATTAGGATATTGTGGAGGGAGTTTGAGAGGGATGCCCATCTTGGGTGAGAATGTTTACATTCTTACCTTGTTCTTGAGGGAGCCATAAGAGGAGGGAGGCATAAGAGTATGGGAGGAAAAAGGGGTACTTGAGGGAGGCATAAGAGTCATAGGGGCTTGAGTTTTATTGTGGAGGGTTTTGGATGGGCATCTCATCTCAATTGGGAGGCATAAGGAAAACTTTCCCATAGTTCCTTCTCTTGTTGGCTTGGATGAAAGCCTTGT
This sequence comes from Taxus wallichiana var. yunnanensis, assembly GCA_018340775.1. Classification (NCBI taxonomy): domain Eukaryota; kingdom Viridiplantae; phylum Streptophyta; class Pinopsida; order Cupressales; family Taxaceae; genus Taxus; species Taxus wallichiana. Next base: position 972,909,457 of record CM031239.1, read on the forward strand.
TGTGAAAAGTATTGTGTTATTTGTGTTTCCTTGTTGTTTCCTCCTTTTACCTTGAATGTTGTGAAGAAAATTGTATTGTGGAAGCAAGTATTGTTGCCTTGAGTTGGAGACCACCCTTCATTGTGTTGTGTTTGGGGCTCGGGGGTCAATGGAGGAGATTGCTTCTCTTCTCCATTGAGTTTTGGTTGGGAGGAGAGTGTTGCCTCTCCCCCTATCTTGGTTGTGATTTGAAATACTTGGAACTTGGAGCATGGATGAAGAACACCTTGGAGCACAAGAACCTTGTTGTTGACAATGTAAAAACATCATGCATCTACCCACCTTGAGTGGAGGAAAAAAATGTAATATTGTTTTCTTTCTTTAGCTTCCATTATTGCAAATATGTTTTCCACATGAAGTAGGACATGTTGTAAAAGATTTGAAGGAAAAGTTGCATTGAAATGATAGTATTTCTTACTCTAAAAATTTATTGTAAATGTTGTTGAATTCTTTGTGGAATGTTGGAAAGAAATTACAAAAGAAAATATATTAAAATTTTGTTTGAAGTACTTGGAAGTGATATGTTGGAAAGGTTAAAAGAATAGTGCATTATCCCTTCTTTTATACTTGATGGAAGGACTCAAGTTTTCAAATAGTTTTTAGTATGACAATGAAACTTTGTAAGATCTAGTTCTTTTATGCTTTCTTCATTTATGAATCTAATACAAAATCCATTACAAATTAATAAAGGGAAATGAAATCGATTCTTTGAAAACCCATGTTATGTTATTGATTTGTGAAGAAAGAAATCAGGTAAAGTTTCTAGCTTAATAAGTCACCACCACATTTCAATAAAAAGGAAACTAATATTTTAATTATTAAACATGTCTAAGAGAATTAAGTTTGTCCCTTATTAGAAACTGTACCATTAGTGGAGCAGTTATGAAACATGTATGCATCGACTGCCATGTATAGAGCAGGTCGCTTTGACAGTTTTTGAGTGTCTCAAGGAAAATGTGTGTTTGTTTCTTACACGCTGTGTAAATTCTCGTTTCCATCTGTGCGCCAGTAGGTGAAGCACTGTGAAGGGCAAGTGAATTTCCATGGCAAGCCGATTTAAGCTCTCTGCTCTCATGTTTTTTTTTGCCTGTTGTTTATCCTTTAGTTTGAGTGCTTATTGGAAAATAGAACTATAACAAAGTAAACCTGTGGCAGTGCCATAATCTCTTTGCCAGAACTATTACCATTAGCTCCTTAAAGATACTATTTTTGACAGAGATTAGGACAACAGATTTTGAAATTAGAACACTGCGAGTGGTCTTAGCTTCCCAAATATCAAGCTGGATGGCAGGCCTCGCAACTTCCCAAACAAATGTAAAGTTAGTCTCAAAATCAAGATTAATCAATCACCCTTAAATCGGGTCTAAGAGAATAACTGTAAATAAAAAAAAAAAAGATACGTTTCAGTAAAAATGCCTGATAGATAACTTGATACACAAGGCGCTAACTATCACAGTGAATATTTAAATTGTTGCAATGCTAACCAATAGTCTAAACGTTTTTTTTAACAGATTAGGACAACTGCAGTGGTCCGAGCTTCACAAATATCAAGCTGCATGGTAGGTGCTCGCTGTCCAAACAAATGTGAAGTTAGTCTCAAAATCAAGACCTTCAATCACCCTTAAATCATGTCCGAGAGAATTCGCTAATATAAAAGAAAATGATGATACGTTTCAAGTAGGTATGCCACGCCAGACTCGTTATGATACACCAAGCACCGACTGTCACAGAGTATATTTAAATTGTGCAGTGCTTGCAAAGGCAAGTTTTGTGGTCGTCTATTTTAGAGTGCTTGCAAAACGACTAACGAAGCAGAGCAAAGATAGCAAGCTAAGAAGGACGAGGGTTTAGGAGCCCCTCCGCTCGTCCCTCTACGCGCTTTTTCTTCATGCGGCTCAGACAAATCCCAACAAAGAGAAGTTTACCTAGTAGATTTTGATTTGCAAAATCTTTGAGAGTAAATGCTTATGCGGCCGGTATGAATGGATGCACGCCAGGCAGGGAGTAATAAGTTGAGACGGTTGGTTGTTGAGTCGCCCCACCAAACATATTTGTTTTCCAACCTAATCCCTCTAATGTTTGACCACCGATTGTGAAGGGGCTTTTGAAAGAATTTTTGTATAAAAAAAAAAATCATATTACCCTCAACTTCTTGTTGTTTAAATATATGTAGTTTTTAATTCATTACACCTATTGTACACCTTGCAAGGCAATGTAGAGTCCTTTAAGTGTAAATTTTGATAATACACATATTTAAGATGTCGGTCGAATGGACTCTTATTCCTTTATTTTTTAAATTTTCAATGTACGTATAAGAATATAGGTTCATATGAGTATAAACTTGATAATATATCTACATATATACCACTCAATTAAAAGTATCAAATCCCTTTTAAGGGATATCTAACAACCTATATTAAAATATTTCTAAGCGTCAACGAAATAGCAATATACGACTTAGTATCACCATGATCGAAGCCGGAAATTCTCCGCTAAGGAAGAGACGAATACAACAAATATTGAAATAGATCTCGAGTGTGCGGAATTGTGAAAATCATGCAGATCTAGTATTGCGTTTGGAATTTACGGTAAAATTTTGGAGCGTTATAATTATCCAGGTCACAAACTTGCGATTAAAATAAACCAAACAAGGACCACTAACTTGCTTATTCTTTCAAGAAAAATAAAATAAAATTGTCACATTTTCGGGACGTTGGTTTGTTGCAGCGTCGTCATCGTCGTCTTCATAGCGCCGTCGTCTTTTTGCGGTGTTACACACACAAGGAAAACGGACTTGCGGGAAAACTTGGAAAGTCTAGACTTTTGTGCCAAAATGTGCAATGGTTAAAATTAACCCATGTCTCTGACTACTCTGATTGATGTTGCGTGTTACGCTCATATTGGCTGTGGGTCGTTGGGTCATCACGGAGCAACTTGGAAATGTTTTTACAAATTTTAATTTTGAAAGTGCTAAGGTTTTAAGAGATTCCACGCCTCCACCATTCTTCATGAAGCCCTGTGGCAACACTTGATTGGCTGTAGGGAAAGCTAGGAAAAATTGCTGAAATTTTTTAAAATCTAAGTTAAGGATTGTGGGCCTGCGAGCGCGTGAAAATACATTTCAAAAGGCAATGGTGGGGCGGTGGGGAAAATTTTTCCAAATTTTCTTTTTCGAACTTAGAATGTTTTTAGGCAAAATTAAATCTTTATAAGTCAGCGGAGTGGTGGGGGACATAATGCCTTTAGCGCTTTTGGGAAATAACACAAAAGGGAAATATTTTCCACAGGTTCACCCAAGAATAATTTATTAATTAATTTTGGTAGTTAGATTGTTTTTTGAAGCCAAAATGAAGTAAAACTTCAGAAGGCCATAACATTTGATTGGGGATTCGGTTTTGGAAAACAAGGACATTTTAGAAAGCTCTTAAAGTCCTATTTTCATAGAAAGATTAATATTTTAATTTTGACAAATTTTAAAGGGAAATTTTGTGAAAACGATCTGCAGGATTTTAAAATGAAAACTGGTAACATTTGACTTATAAATTTTTGTTCAATTCAACCTCCTTCCTTTCTCAACATGCAAAGAAAACATGGAGTATTTATCTTAGAAGAATTTAGGATGGATTGTAAGGTATATTTTTTTATTGATTAACAATTCAAAATTTGTAACTTTTGACAGAAAATGACTACAATTTTTCCTTTACTCGATTTGAAAGGTTCTTTAAATTTTTTTACGTTTTTAGTTTGTTTGGGGTTTTTTTGATCATGTAACCTCAATTCAATCATTTTATTTCATTTTCCAAGGTTGCAGGGTCGATCTGTGCATTTTTGATAAAACATTTGTCACTTTGAATACGCCTAATAGATATCCCATTTGAATAGATTTGTTTACATTTACCGACTCAAACTATGAATTCATTCCAAAACACTCTAACATATTAAGTTGATTCAAGAAATATGTTCAAATGCCAAATTACAACTTCTAGTTTTCAAAACATTCATTTCTAAAGAACAGAGCAGTATGACATTTCTTCATACGTATTCACTTTTCATCTTTCCAATAGTGATTTCAATATACATTCAAAAATCAGATTTTAATACCTAATAAGGCCATTTGGGAAAATTAATAAAATATTTTATTGATTCAAAAAGATAACTTTATGACTTATTTCTTTCATTCCTCTAATACAACATACAAAATATAATCTCTTTCACATTCTTTCAAAAGTAGAAAACAGTATATCTCTTTCACATTTCGAATTACAACTTTTATAGTCAATACAAAACATATTTCCATCACAATAATTTACAAGGTCATCCACTTCAAGTGGGAAAAGGTTACAATAAGGAATAATATCAACAATGACTATCAAATCTATCTTTTTCCTTTGCTCCAGAATAGCAACATAAATATCCTTCATTTACTTTCTTTCAATTTAATCACAACAAAACAGGGGAAGGAAACGCTCTCCACCCAACCAAGACATCCAATGACAAGGAGAAGCCATCTTTATTCATTGGCCGTCAATCCCCAACCAAAATGCAATAAAACATGTGTTTCAACTCATGGCAAAAATAGGCTTTCACTAACACACATGAAAACTTCACATTTAAAACACAATCCAAAGCAAAATTGTAGTTTACAACCACAGAATAAAGAAAACAAAAGACACTCAGGCTTCATCATGCAAGCCAAAGGAACAAGAAACTATGGGGGATGCTTCTTATTCCTCCCAAAGGGGAATGGGTATCACCACCTGATTACAAACTACCAAAATATATTATATCAAGCCCTAACATGCCCTTATGCCTCCCCAAAGTACCCCTAATTCCTCACATTTCTTTATGCCTCCCCAACCTCTTACGACACCCCATAACAAGTAAATAAATGCAAGTTATTTCTTTGTAAGGTGGAACCCAAATCCCAACTCCCTCCACACTTATACCTCCCCAAAACACTTATGCCTCCCCCAAAATACCCCATAGTCTTCTCCTACACCATCCCTAAGTAGTCTACCCAACCAGCCAACAAATAAAACAACACATTCAAACACTCAACCATTCACATAAGCATAAAAATGAAATAACAACATTTCTAATAGCCAAGCTCTTACCTCTTCATGATGGAGTTGTTCCAAGTTCAAAACAGCAAGCTCTCCAATATAAAGTAATCCAAGAGATCAATAATCAACAAGTTTACAACAATTTCCAATCTCCTCCAAAAGAAAGAAATCTTAAAACTGAAAGAAGTCACCCAAAATGAAGCAATGCAAGTTCAATTAACCCCCAAAACAAGACAAGGAATTTGAATATATCGAGAGGGAAGAGAAGAGGATGAGGTGGATCCAAGTGGGATGAACATCACACATCCTCAACTCCAACTCATAAGTCAACTTCATTTTCCAAGGCACAATAAATAAGTAGGTGAATAAATTAAAGTTTTACTTACACACTCAAAACAAGACCACACCCAATAAGGACTGAAATTAATTAAATGTAAGAAAGTGCAATTAAAACATACAACTTGACTTACAAAAATGTATAATTAAGGCTAGATTTAAAATCTCCAATCGTAGGTAAGGTTGGTATGTAAATTTAAGAGGTATGGGACAAGTTTAACTTGTCCCACAAGCCTCCAAAATCAGCCTTCAAGGACAAATTTGGATATAAAAAGAAGGTGGAGTGTTTCATACTCCAAAATTTACTTAGATATCTCTTACACATCACTTACAATTATCTCAGAACATTTAATACAAGATTCAACAACTCCAATAATTAATTTCTTATATCTAAATTTGAGTAATTAATTTTTATCAATATGACTACTTATATTACTTACCACCATTTAATTAAATAGAAAGGGGAAACACATCACTTATAAAACACATACATACTAAACAAAAAAATTAAATAAATAAATACACATAACCCTTGGTCACATTTAAAGGTGATCCCTCCCATGGGAATCCCTAACAACAATCAAACACACACACAAACAATACAAGTTGCCATGGTGACCTTGTTGAATTCATCTAGAATTCCAATGTGGTTGGTCTCAATCCCCGATGTTTGTTGTGATAATTTAATCTATAAAACACAAATACCTCCTTTGGCCTTATGGCCATATTAGAACATCCAAATGAATATAAATATACTTCCAAAATCATCAATATATATATATATATATATATATATATATATATATATATCACAACAACATCAAGGCAACCAACAATATCACTTACAATTTCATCAACAACTATATCATCATCAATTTTAATTCAATTTTCTTGGTCTACTCAGTATATCCAAATATCACATGTCCTAACAACATCCATAAATATATATAACCATGTCCAACAACATGTCAACATCTATATAAAATGTCTCTAACAATCATCATGCATCATATGTGAATCAAAGTCAATAATAGTCCATGCTCTATCATCTAATCATCATTCTAAATCAAAAGTCACAATAATGTCCATAATATAGTCAACAAAGTGTCATAATCAATATCAAAATGTGTCAAAGGGAAGTGGGCACTACATCCCCCTCCCCTTAGACTCGAATTCCTCCTGGAAGTCTCTGGAACGAGAGATAGGGACAAATGCAACAAAAAAATATCACTCCCATTATGGGATTTCTTGCTTCAAACAAGTTTGGGTCCACAGACCCAAGTTTGGTCCAATGCAATTCAGCAAGAAGAAGGGAGATTGTAAGGGATGAGTTCTAAGCTTTCTGCATGCAAGGCTACGAACATTTAATTCTAAGGAGTAACTTTACACTAACAACCAAGATACCACACCTAACAATATAACATGAAGAGGTTAAAGGAGTCTCAAGAATAACCACCAAGTAGAGGAATAACAAGGAGAATTTCATGAGTTCAAGAATGACCACATAGTTTCCCAAGGAATACAACATACTACAATAACAAAATTTAAGGTTTTCACTAAGGTTAAATTATGCTTTCATAGTTCGTTGTTTAGACAATGCTAGCAAAATCAACCATGGCCAAAATTTTGTACAAGAGACATGTTTACTCAAGGTCACATAAGATGAGGTTAATCAACAAGGAAGGACACCTAATTCAGAAAAAAATTTACAATCGAGGAAACTATTTATGGAAAGCACTTATATAACTTGAGAGGGTACAATCAAATTTTCATGGTAATACTAAGCAAATTCATGACCACAAGGTTTCCTATAGTCTAATTTTTACACTTTTGTTTTAAGAATTTAACACATTACACCAACCAAAACTAGAGACGTCAACCATTTAGCAAAAGAAAAATATATATATCTCGCCTAGCAACTAACATATCAATACAAGAAGTACCATTCACAATAACACAATGGGTTTAATTTATCTTATTTCTGGTCAAGATTTAAATAATCACAAGGAGAGCACGAGCATAAATCGTAACACCAAAGAGCACTCAAGGTCGCTAGGGAGAAGTCCAAGTAACACGGGGTCCAACTACAATCCAAGGGTGCATTGTGACAAAAGAGAATAACATCATCTTGCACTTTCCATCCTAATGGCAAAGGGGCAACAATAACAAGGTGACCCAATAATATGAAGAAAAGAAGACTTCCAAAAGTTATTTTATATCCTTAACATATGTTACCTTAAAATTAAATAACTTACAATGACAAGACAACACACAAGGAGGTTGCTTCTTAAACAAGATATAAGTCTCAATCCAAAAATACCACAACTCACACTAGATGAGCTATGGGATGATAAAGGTATGATGACCCAAAAATCCCACAAGAAAGGCACATACATCTATGAACAAGAAGGTACTAAGTAATTAGAACACATTACTATCCACTAGGTGTTTCACAATTCCGGGTAGGCGATAGAACTACAGGTTCAACTATACATTGCACTCAATACACATAAATCTTACTTATTTTATAACTCAACTAATTAAGTCAAAATTTGTAGTTTCATTTTCTAAGAACATTCCTTTACAAGTTTTCTTAATTAAACTTCCTCCTATTATTACATTAGAAGTTTTGTTATAAGGACCACTAAGGGGGCATGATATCTCGCCATTCTGTAAAGGCGGAAAAGAGAAAATGTATTTATTTTAATCCTAGGGGAGGTAGATGGAAATTTTTTTCCTTTCTGTTCTTCTACATGGTTTTTATTTCTTCTATTAATCTATCAAGGTTAAGGTAAGGACCATTTTCTCTTTCTATGTTCCAATTTATTTGTTAAGCTTCAAGGCCAAATCTCCTCAATTATAGCTTTATGGTGTTTGGGTGAATCATCTTATCACTTATTTTATTTTATTTTAATGAGAAGGAAGATTCAAACATATCACATTATTACTTTTATGGAAAACAACATATCACATTTTTAATTCTAAAGGAATAAGAGGCATTCAGCATAGCAAACACATTATTAATTTTGTAAGAACTAGGAAACAATCAACCAACATGGATCACAACAATATTTCAATATTTTTCCACTAATTACAAGTATCATAAAAAATTCCTAGTGGGTTTCTACAAGTTCTCAAAAGAAGTTACAAGGAAGGCCCATTAAGGAAGCATAATTACTTTTATGAACCTACTAAGGTTTAACAATTTTTGTTGTTTTGGCTAAACATTTTACTCACATGAAAAGACAAGGAAAGTATTCAAATCTACACCCATATTTCCACAAGGTACCTCAACCAAGAAACAAGATGACAATGCAAATATTTACTCCATGGACACCACATTCCACTAGAAAACATCAAATGCAAGCGGTCAATCAACTAATCTATTAAACATGTGCTTTACGACCAAGAGTTATAGTTTCGCAAGAAGAATCACATTATAAAATACCACTGAGATTAAATCATCAAGGTCTAATTACACTAACATCACCAGTGGCATGGTCCAAAAGACTCAAAGCATCCATAAGTGTCTCCACGTAATTCAAAATTAATAGGTCATAGAGTGTTATTCATAGTAACTTAAAAAGTTAAGGAAAGGGTAGACTTATTTATAGGTCAAGAGGGAAAAAAACACACTTAATTTACACACAATACTCGAATGGGATTATTTCTAACCATAATTACCAAGATGCATACAATCCACAAGTCACTACTTTATATAATGAAATAAGGAAATCCTAATAAAACTTAGCATGCCATCAAAGAAAAGCCACTACTAGACAAACACTTTTCCACTAACATCCACAAAGCCAGCCAAAATAAATACGATCCTAACATAATTCATCAGCCCACAATTAAACACCTCTACTCGATGAGGTTCAAGCTCTTACCAGAATGTAAGAGAATCACCACCAACACCATTGGACTGCTAACTAGACCATACTACACAACAAACTCTCTTCCCAACAAGGTCAAGTAATGAAAAGTTCACTCTAAGATCCTAGACACACTCAAGGTTCTGTGCATCCAACACCAAGGCACAACTTAAAGCACCTAATAATACATTCAAGACACTAAGGGTGTACCCCCATATGACGAATTGTCACAATACAAACAACATATAACCAACTCATCATTAAGCAAGAAGGAATCATGTAATGTGTAGCTAAGTATCCAACAATATCAATGAGCTCCGAGTCACCAATCAAAATAAAGTCCAAGAAATATTGGCAATCAAGGAAAGTGGCTAAGTAGCTGCATTACAAAGTCTGAAAATTCTCACAAAAATATAAATAACTAAAAGAGCCTCAAAGCTTCCCAATCCAATCATAAAATAAGATGTTGGTCCTTGATAAAATAACACAAGTTTACAAATATAAAATATAGAAGTCAACATCACAGTCACGCAACCCTTCATGGCCGCCAATAGGGGTACTATGCCTCGAGATCCGCTCTAATGACACTCACGCAAAGTTGGATCAAAGGTGACACCAAGACCTAACATTCTACTTACTCTTACGGGGATTGAGTCACCAAAGTGACAACCAAAACTAACTCGTCTAACCACTGAAGGAAAGAGGGAAGATTTAGATGATTAACAACTCCTAATTGACTCTGATAGGCTCCCGAACACAACCTCCAAAGCACTAGGCCACAAGAGTCACACCATACAATTTATCATTCCTACAAATCCAATAAGGGAGAGTCTCAAAGCAGATTTATTGCATCATACAACTATAATAAGGGTTAGGACTCCTCAAATAACATCTTTTCAAGGTAGAAACAAGTTTTACGCTAGAAGTTCACAAAAATACCAATTTAATTTAACATTTTCAGTTACCGGGTTTTGAAAAACACCACTGAGCGAGTACAACAATTCAAACAACTTATTATTTTATTATTATTTTAATTTGGTAGTTCAAATGAATAGAGTAATGTAATATTTCTTCATACGTATTTTTTGTTTTTCAAACAAGGTTGTTTTTCTAGATTTAAAAGTGTGCTAGATTTATAGTTCATGTCTCAAGTTTTCTAGTGTGCCCAAGGGTCCAAGCTTTGAACCCATGGCTCTAATACCAAGTGTAATGCCCGCTAAAACAACCACTCGAGACCAAAGAACAACCTAGGTTTAGTTAGAAAAAAATATGGAATAATTTTTATTTTTATTTTTTAAAGGGTTCATAACAAAAAAATTCAGAGTCCACTACAACAATTATCAAATCACCTTACAAAACACATAAAGAGAGAAAGTTATCCCGAGCATAGTTAGATTTCCCTTAGGTGATAATCTAACTATTTAAAATTAGATTAACACTAAGCCAAACAATTCTTAATTAAAATCAGAGGGTAAGAAGAGCCAAAACAATTAAATACCCTAGGTATTTAATTCTACAAGGTTTCAATAATTAACAAGGTCTAATTGTAAGGGGGAGAATACATTTAAACTAAAAAGGAAAATTTTCACTTACCCAAAATTTAATTCAATCTGATTTTTCTCATATTTAACATACTCAAAACTTTCTAAAAACATTCCCATTAGATAGGAAATTTCCTCACCTTTCTAGTGATATAAATAAGTCCTCCTAACTCCTCATATTTTCCAAGATATGAGCCGACGGACCTTGGGATGAAAATTTTCCCAAGAGCGGGCTTGGGAGGAAAATTTGCCTAGCTCGGGTCTGTGGGCTTCGGAGATAAATTTTCACCTAGAGAAGGATGCGAACCGGTGGAGCGGGAGGTAAATTTTTCCCATGTGTGGGCCGGTGGAGTGAGGAAGAACTTTTGATTTTTTTCCTTTTGGGACAAAGTGCAATCGCCTCACTGCGTGCCGTGAGCCCCATAACGGAAACATATCAACATTTCCCGATTTTAGCGGAAATTTGGGTCGCTAGAGAAACTTAAGAAATTTAGTATTTTTATTGAAAATGGTTAAGGGATCAAAACAATCCACACCTCCGCCGACGCCCAAGGCACCACGTGTCAAGTTCCGGATTTGCGTGGGGAAAAAATAGACTATGGGGAAACTTGGAAAGTCTAGACTTTTGTACCAAAAAGTGCAAGGGTTAAAATTACCCGTGCCTTCAAAACTCCAATCAATGCCACATGTTAAGCTCACATTGGCTGCGGGTCATCGGGCCACCAAAGCAACTTGGAAATGTTTTTCCAAATTTTAATTTCGAAAGTGCTAAGGTTTTAGAGATTCCGCGCCTCTTTCATTTCCTCTCGTTAACCCATGTGGCATCACATGTTTGGTTGGGAGGTGGAGAAAGTTAGGAAATTTTGATGAAATTTTTTAAAAGGTAAGTTAAGGATTACGGGCCCACACGCTTGTAAAAATACATTTCAAAAGGTAACGGTGGGGCGGGGGAAATTTTTTCAAATTTTCTTTTTCGAACTTAGATTTTTTTAGGAAAATTAAAGCTTTTGAGGTCAAAGAGAGCGGCGAGGGACATAATGCCTTCCACACTTTTGGGAAAAAGTGCAAAAGGAAATATTTTTCCCACGGGTCCACCCAAGAATAATTTATTAATTAATTTTGGCAGTTAGATTTTTTTTGAAGCCAAAATGAAGTAAAACTTCAGAAGGCCATAACTTTTGATTGGGGATTCAATTTTTGGAAAACAAGGACTTTTTGGAAAGCTCTCAAAGTCCTCTTTGTAGAGAAAGCTTAAGATTTTATTTTTATAAATTTTAAAGTGTAATTTTTTGAAAATGATCTGCAGCCTTTTAAAATGAAAACTAGTAACATTTGACTTATAAATTTTGTTCAATTCGACCTCCTTCCTTTCTCAACATGCCAAGAAAACATGGAGGATTTATCTTAGAGGAATTTAGGATGGATTGCAAGGTATATTTTGTTTGATTGATTAATAATTCAAAATTTGCAACTTTTGACAGCAAAACAACTGCAATTTTTCCTTTTCTCGATTTGAAAGGTTCTTTAAAAATTTCTTAAGTGTTTTAGTTTGTTTGAGGTCATTTTGATCATGTAACCTCCATTCAATCATTTTATTTCATTTTCCAAGGTTGCAGGGTCAATCTGTGCATTTTTGATAAAACATTTGTCAGTTTGAAAACATCTAACAAAGATCCAATTCGAATAGATTTGTTTACATTTACCAACTTCAACTATGAATTCATTCCAAAACACTCTAACATATTAATTTGATTCAAGAAAGATGTTCAAATGCCAAATTACAACTTCTTTTTTCAAAACATTCATTTCTAAAGAATAGAGCACTGACATTTCTTCATACGTATTCACTTTTCATCTTTCCAACAGAGATTTCAAAATACATTCAACAATCAGATTTTAATACCTAATAATGCCATTTGGGAAAATTAATACAATATTTTATTGATTCAAAAGGATATCTTTACAACTTCTTTCTTCCATTCCTCGAATACAACATATAGAATATAATCTCTTTCACATTCTTTCAAAAGTAGAAAACAAAGTATATCTCTTTCACATTTCGAATTACAACTTTCATAGTCAATACAAAACATCTTTCCATCACAATAATTTACAAGGTCATCCACTTCAAGTGGGAAAAGGTTACAATAAGGAATAATCTCAATAATGACTGTCAAATCTGTCTTTTTCCTTTGTTCTAGAACAACAACATGAATATCCTCCATTTTCTTTATTTCAATTTGATCACAACAGAATAGGGAGAAGGAAACGCTCTCCACCCAACCAAGACATCCAATGACAAGGGAGAATCCATCCTTCTTCATTGGCCCCGACCCCTAACAAAATGTAATAGAAGATGTGTTTCAAATAATGGAAACAATATGCTTCCACAAACACACATGCAAATTTCACATTTAAAAAAGTAAAAAGTAAAACTACAGTTTACAACACACGTAATAAAAACAAAAAAATATACTCGGGATTCATCATGCAAGCCAAAGGAACAACAAAATATGGGGATGCTTCTTATGCCTCCCAAAGGGAAATGGGTATCACCACCTGATTACAAACCAAAAATATATAGTATATCAAGCCCTAACATTCCCTTATGCCTCCCCAAGTACCCCTTATTCCTTACATTTCCTTATGCCTCCCAACCTATTATGGCACCCCATAATGAGTAAAGAAATCAAGCTATTTCTTTGAATGGTGGAACCCAAATCCCAACTCCCTCTACACTTATACCTCCCCAAAACACTTATGCACCCCTCAAAATACCCCATAGTCTTCTCCTACACCATCCCTAGCTAGTCTACCCAACCACCAACAAATAAAATGGCACATTCAAACACTCACCCTTTCAAATAAGCATAAAAATGAAAGAAGAGAACTTCCAAGAACCAAGCTCTTACCTCTCCATGATGGAGTTTTTTTCAAGTTAAAAATATCAAGCTCTCCAATACAAAGTAAACAAATAGATCAACAATCAACAAGTGTGCAACAATCTCCAATCTCCTCCAAAAGAAAGAAATCTTAAAACCAAAAGAAGTCACCCAAAATGAAGCAATGCAAGTTCAAGTAACCCCCAAAACAAGACAAGGAATTTAAATATATAGAGAGGGAAGAGAAGAGGATGAGGTGGATCCAAGTGGGATGCCACATCACACATCCTCAACTCCAACTCATAAGTCAACTTCAATCTCCAAGGCACAATAAATAAGTAGGTGAATAAATGACAGTTTTACTTACACACTCAAATCAAGCCCACACCCCATAAGGACTGAAATTAATAAAATGTAAGAAAGTGCAATTAAAACATACAACTTGACTTACAAAAATGTATAATGAAGGCTAGATTTAAACTCTCTAACCATAGGTAAGGTTGGTATGAAAATTTAAGAGGTATGGGACAAGTTTAACTTGTCCCACAAGCCTCAAAAATCAGCCTCCAAGGAAAAATTCGGATTTCAAAAGAATGTGGAGTGTTTCATACTCCAAAATTTACTTACATATCTCTTACACATCACTTACACTTATCTCACAACATTTAATACAAGAGCCAACAAATCCAATAATTACTTTCTTATGTCCCAATTTGAGTAATTAATTTTTATCAATATGATTACTCATATTACTTACCACCATTTAATTAAATAGAAAGGGGAAACACATCACTTATAAAACACATACATACTAAACAAAGGAACCAAATAAATAAATACACATAACCCTTGGTCACATTTAAAGGTGATCCCTCCCATGGGAATACCTAACAATCAATCAAACACACACACAAACAATACAAGTTGCCATGGTGACCTTGTTGAATTCATCTAGAATTCCAATGTGGTTGGTCTCGATCCCCGATGTTTGTTGTGATAATTTAACCTGCAAAACACAAATACCTCCTTCGGCCTCGTGGCCATATCATAACATCCTAATGAATAGAAATATACTTCCAAAATAATCAATATATATATATATATATCACAACAACATCAAGGCAACCAACAATATCACTTAAAATTTCATCAACAACTATATTATCATCAATTTTAATTCAATTTTCTCATTCTACTCAAGTATATCTAAATATCACATGTCCTAACAACATCCATAAATATATATAACCATGTTCAACAACATGTCAACATCTATATAAAATGTCTCTAACAATCATCATCTATCATATGTGAATCAAAGCCAATAATAGTCCATGCTCTATCATCTAATCATCATTCTAAATCAAAAGTCACAATAATGTCCATAATATAGTCAGCAATAGTGTCATAATCAATATCAAAATGTGTCGAAGGGAAGTGGGCACTACATCTTGGGAAACTTGTATGTTTGTTGTGATTTTGGTATTGTGTTTATTGTGTTGAAATTTTTTTGATTGTTGATTGTGGAAGCCATGTAAAGTTTCCTTAGTTGTCTTATACCCCTCATTGCTTCATTATTGGGGCTCAAGAGCCAATGAGGAAAAATTATTCTCTTTCTCATTGTATTATTTGTTGGGTGTAGAGTGTTGCCTATTCCCCTATTTTTTTGTTAATTTTTGGATTTGGAGAATATGGTGCAGATCAAGTCAATATTTCGTCATAATTTGATTTGAAGAAAATGAAGAGAGATCCCTATTTGAAATGAATTTTTTTCCATTGTGTCTCCACTTAAGTGTAGGGATTGTAACTTGCATTTTAAATGTTTTCAACTTCTTGTAAATGTGTTGTGAAATTTTGATTTGTATTAAGCATTCAAAATATATTTTTGGAAAGTAAGAGAAATAAAATTTTATTGCTACTATGAAACCCCTTCATCTTGTATACTTTACCAAGAGGTTATGGAATGAAAAGTCATCTTTTAAATGGTTTAGTTCTTATAAAAAAGAAACTACCAAGTCTTGTATTATTAGATGGAATAAGAACCTTGAAATGGTTTTTAAAATGAAATTTAAGCTCTCTCAATCCAAGCCTATACCCAACTTAAATATTTGAAAAAAAAAATGTATTATGTTCTTTTAAAAGATTGATGTTCTTGTTTTGAAAATACACTTGGTTGCTTGAAATGAATGTCATTTACTCCATTGTGAAAGAAAGGAAATAGTTCTTGTTTTTATTGAAAAAGTAGGCATCTTGAAAATGTTGAAATTTTAGTTACATCTCATATTTTGTTGTAAGAAAGAAAGTAGTTGTTTAGAGTTTTTAGAATAAAAAAATCTTCTCCTTGCAAATTATATTAGGTTGAATAAGAAATTTTATTAGTTTTCTTAATTTTACTCTTATTTGTTTAGGTAGAAAACAATGGTTACCTTGCCTTATATATCACTATACCATTCAACTCAACTTGATCATTTAATATAATCAATATATATATATATATATATATATATATGTATGTATTTATGCATGTATGTATGTATGTATGTATGTATGTATGTATAAATATGTTTAAATATATAAATTTGTTTTATAAATCTATACATATTTAAAATTATATAATTATATATATTTATAGGAATTAAATTAAAATTTTGCCTTATATAATATTAATTACAATTATATAAATCCGATGGCTACGTCTCATGTTGCACAATTGTAGGCTCGAAATAGGTGTTTTACCCTTGATATTAGGGTTCTATGGGAACTCTCTCCAATGGTGTCTAAGTACACTACAACCATAACAACTACTTGGTCCCCTCCAATGAGATGCGGCTTCAACAAACACTCTAGTGGTCTTTTTCATGGCTCTTGATGATCTTTCCATACACTTCGTTGTGGTCACTTCTAATGAGCTCTTCCTGAATGAGCTCTAGGTGCTCCGTGTGTCCTAATGGGTCCTCTAGGAGGAGGCCCCATACATCTTTCCCTTTAAGTATAAAATATCTATGGAGGTATAAATAGTGGATGAGTCTTCTTCTGTTGCTACTCGCTAAGGTGGTTATTGTGGTGGCGTGAAAAAGACTATATAGAACCATGTCCGCCACAAGGAGGAGGAGCTGACCCCCTCAACCTACTAACCTCGCATATGCTAAATATGGCTCATCACTCTATCTCTAGCCTCCTATATGTTCCCTAGTCTCCTCTGTAATTTAGGCCTTCTCAATGGCCTCAGCTAAGGTCTATGGACAATGAATATATATTCGACCTCCCAAATTCAAGTTCAGGCCCCTGATGAACCTGTGAATCCTAACCTACTCAAACTACATGTAATCAACATACTGAATCAATTCCATAAACCAACTCTCATACTCGGCTACTATCATGGATTCTGATGCGCAGTCATGAAACTCATCTATCATCTGCTAAATAAACCTCTTAGAGCTCCTAAAACACTCCTCAAATATCTCCCAAGTCATTTTCTTTTAGTTTACATGGAGTATCTTCTCCTCATTCCTTCACCAATCACCTACTTCATCCCTCAAAAGATAAATCGCAACATCATATTTTGTGTTTCTAGTACATGGGAAAATCTTGAAGCATCCTCTCAAGCTCACTAACCAATTGTCCATCTAGAAACCTCATGTATTTCCGAGTTAATGAGATGGGCGTAGATTCAAGATCTCCCTGATATGATCTGTAGCTAATGACTATCGACCCCTAGGTCTCTCTACATGCTCATCCCTTGACCTAGGTCTCCTAGATTTTTTTATGTATCCTATAACCCTATCTCCATGCCCCTCGAAGTTAATCTATCCTATCTAACTCCACATGGTATTTCTCTTCCCTATGCTCATCATTGTGTCTCGAAGGGTGTTGAGCTTCATGTGATGGCTCCCTATCATGTTGGCTAGGTCGTGCCCCTACTGCTCCACCTCGTATATCCTCATTGACATCATGTAATGTCTATAGTATTTGTAGTATTATAGCATAAAATTATTTCTCTAGAGGTGGTATATCTAACTCCCCTCATTTGGTTTGTGCCTCATGTAAAAACCAAGACAAGAGTTAGTTTATTATAATCTAGGTATTTTTTTAGTTTTCTAGATTTTCTAATTTTAAAAATATCATGTAATGTTATGTGATGTAGTTGTAGGTTGTACTAGGTTATCTATTTGTGTTTTCAAGTGTGCCCAATGGTCGAAGTGTTACAAATTAAATGTAGTTTTTACTAGGTTATATATATAGACACACACACAAACACACACACACACCTAAGAAATTTATAGATACATTGTTTTTATTCCATAGTTAAAAATGGGGCAAAATGCCCATACCCAAATAGGGAAAACATAAATAAAATATACAATACCAAATAATAATGTGAATAAACCCTAGGAGAGGATTACAAATGAAAGAAGAAATAAAAATGTGTGTATCTATCCTTAATCTTGAGTATACTCCCATGGCCTCCACCCTCCTTATCCCAAATTTGTAAAATTAAAATGAGAAAATAAGGAAAAAGAAAGGAATAAAAAAAACAGTTCATAAGGATGATTTGGGTAACTTTGAATACCTAATATCTAAGGGCTCTAAATGAATCCATGTAGTGGTTGTCATTCTTTTGGTACCCAAAGTTAACCTTCTTCATAGACCGAGCAACATCATGGGTTTGACAGGACACTCAAAGGTAGATAGAAAATCATGTATGTCGTTTTGTAGCCGAGGAAGCAATCTATCTGACTTGTTGGCACTCAGGCTCTGAAGGGAGTGCGTAGCACATGCAAAAGGATGTGATATGATCCTCACTATTTTAGGTTGTGCCTTTCAACCAAGGTAAGAGAACTTGTTTTGTAACTTCTATTATTTGAAATGAGATTACATGTACATTTCTTTTGATTAAATGTACGTTAGCAATGTCTTTTACATGATCACCAGGAGTGGTATGATTTTCTCCAGTGAAAAATGGAATGTTCTTCAATGCTGCAATTGGAACTGGATTCTGTGCATTGAGGGCAAGTGGGCTACTGCCAGTGAAATTGACGAAGGGATTTAGTGGTTGCGCCATTCTGATTGGCCTAAGAACCCTTGTTGATGCGAGAAAAGGTCTACCAGGTGGAGGTGTAGACAAAGTCCGATTAGGTGGAGATGGAGATCTTTGAGCTCTTCTTCCCCTTCTTTCTCTGCCTGGAGATAGATGCAGATAAACAAACAATCCTTCCTCCCTAGTTCTTGACCTGGTCTGTATTCTTCTCATAAATTTTCCAGGCTTGGACTGCAGAAACCAGCGGATTATGCCTCTTTTGGAGTCACCAGATGTGTGATTTTAAAGCTCCTTCAAAGCTGGAACTTACAACAAGTGCACATCAATCTTGTTGCAATGAAAGTGAAGACCTCTAATGTCCCACCGGGCATGCCAGAACTGTTATCACCGAATCACAAAGCACCCCTATGCATGTATTTGAACTCACAGTGTGATTGGATAACATGGGTACTATCTCCAAGTCAGTTGTGGGACTTGCTACTTGAGACAGACCTCCGAGAAAGTGGTTCTTGCTCCTAAACTACCCGCCACAATCTACTCTAATGCGGGATAAGCTAAGCTGTTCTAATCTAAATTTCCAAGGGACCAGGGAGAGAGAATACATAAAATGAAAGCCTACACTAAAGTGGTGATACACCGAAAAGGAGGGTGTGAGAGTAATCTCCAAATGTGTGAAATACTGAGAGGAAAGTGCACACTAGAAGAGGTGATGACGAGTTCTCCATAATCTAGAAAAATGCATTCAACAAGATTCCAAGCATACACAATGTTAGTGAATTCCTGCAAGAACATAATAATAGACACAATATTCTTGTAGAAAGATAAAAGGGGCAAGAAGAATGCAAGAAAACACAGCAGGGGAAGATACATCCACAAACTTTGTATTTTATTGCTTCCTGGTATGCACAGTTCAGTCTATTACAAGATAAGGGCCTGGATCACCATGCAAGGAGTCCACTACAAGGGCCTGCAACACACTGGCTTCACAAAGAAATTTTGACAGAGCTTTGCTACCCAAAAACTCCCCCTTTCCAATGAGCCCAACACTCCAATTTATAGAAAAATGAGAAGGAAAAGAGAAGGGAAAATGGAAATCCCGAAATCTATCCTTCAACCACCTGTAAGAGGCATTAAATTGAGTGGAATGGGTATAAATTACTTGCAAAAGGCTCCCCATACTGTCCCATGTGCTGCAGCAGAGAAAGAATGATGACCATGCCTCTTAATTGCACTCCCAGCTACCAAATAAAACACTGTTCTGAATCCGGCCACGTTTTCTTAAAAAAATCAATTAATTTTTGATCAAATCTGGAATTTCTTGATTTCTGTGCATTGGGCTCGGAACCACGATTCCAACGGTACCAATTTTGTGCAATTTCGTTGAGAAATGCAAAAGTTATGGCCTTCTGAGTGCGGGCAGCTATTTTGGGTCTGGCAGGCGTTTTCTGTCATTTGACGGGAATGAACATTAACTGACTGGAGCCGAATATGTTTATTTTATTTAAATATATCTACCCTCATTAAAAATCGTAGAGGACATCGTGCTCATTCCAGAAAGTCCAATTTTGTGAAAATCGGAGCTCGGAGTCAAAAGTTATGGCCGCGAAGTGAAGTTTTGCGGCAGTCAAACGCGTTGACTTTTTCCTCCTGTCTTCGCGCATTTCACGCTTTGCGCCCCACGCATCCTTCACGTCCTTGCGTCCCACTTGTCCCACTTCGCTTTGGACTGTCTGTGCTCATTTCGCGCGAACCGGGCGGTTCGCGTCCTTGCGTCCCACTTGTCCCACTTCGCTTTGGACTGTCTGTGCTCATTTCGCGAACCAGGCGGTTCGCGCCTTTGTGTCCCATTCGTCCCGAACTGTCCCAGTTAAGCAGTTAGTCGATTTTCTCTCGATCGAACCGGCATTTCGCGCCCGCCGCGTACTTTTGTCCCAGATGTCCCTCTTGCTAGCGGGCTGTTTGTGCTGATTTCGCGCGAACCGGGCGGTTCGCGCCTTTGTGTCCCGGATGTCCCAAATACTTTCTTGAGCAGGACTTAGCCAATTTTCATGATTTTTCCTGGATCAACCTACTTGCCTTTCTGCAACTTTTTTGCATTTTCTCATAGCTTGTTCCTTACCTCTGGGTCGGGGAGTTAGAAAAATATCTGAGAGAACCTCCGAAACATGATGTTTGCTCAGAATCAATAAATGTGCCTGGGACTTGAATATTCTGAGCATGTTATCAAATTTACCCTGGGGGGTGAATTTTGGATAACAATATTCTCACAAAGAAGGCAATGGTTACTAAAGACATTTGAGACCCTAATTGTTTCTGCATGTTTTGGTAATAGAGATTATGCATTTGTGTACACACATGACAAACAAGGGTACTATGGGTAGGATTGGTTGTTGTTAAATGAATTTTATTAGGAGGGGAGACAAGATGGATTTGACTCACCCGATCCTTTAAAGCTTATGCAAAATGGAAAGATTCAATCAACAAAATGCCATAAAAAGTTAAATTGTTTCCTCAACTAGAATATGTGCTTCAATGGATGCCCAGATCAACACTCTTTCACAAAACCTGTGGGATTTTTTCACGAAGGCTCAAGTTAGAGGACCCAATAAAGAACCAAGATTTAAACCAAGTCACGCCTAAGGTACACCCAGAGGCTTACAGAGAATCTCTATCAACAAAATGAAAGAAAAGTGATTTTAAACCATTTATCCCATTCCCAAATGAAGGCTCTTATGAGAAATGAAATTATAGATGCCACTAAACTATCACAAGGATTGATACTTGTGTGATTGGACTATATTTTGGTACAAGATTGTAATAGAAACAAGAAAAACTACCCGTATGCATTCAGAGATGAAATAAATACACTTTACTCAAGATTAACACAGAATAACTCAAAGTTTGATCAAATTTATCAGCAAGGGAAAGTTTCCAAAACAATCTCAAAGATTTTCAATGGCTGTACACTTACAACCACCTTGACATGATCAAATTTGACACAAAGAGAGATATACAGGATTCTCTAGATGGCTTCTCAAAATGGATGGGCTCTGTCAAGATTTTTCTACTAGAGAAAATCAATCTTGATCTTTCCAAAACTCCCAACTATTTACACAAAAATTTGTGCCATTTATAACATTTCCAATAAATCCCCTTCCTCCCAAAAGACAAAAACTTTAAATGCACTAGTGCTCGCCATGATTCTTTTGTGATTCACAAAATCAGATCTATAAAAGTCTCCAGGTGCTCGAGGGAAAATATCTTCGATTTCTTCCACATTCAACTCCTTTCTAAGGAAAAAAACACCTCTATCCACTCGCCAACCACTTTTGCCCCATATCAATCAAATCTGACCCCTTGCGTGCTCAGGAGAAGAAAAATAGAAAACCAGATCGGGCTTGAGAGTCAGACCATTTTAATGGTGAAAGACATCTCCAGATCTCTCCCACCAAACTCTAGATATCAAAATTAACTCACTCCTCTGTTTGGCATGTAGAAAATAGCAAGAAATCATGAAGACTTGCACTCCTAGGAGTTTTAAAAGAAAAATGGGGAAAAATCAGATTTAGATGCTTAGCATCCATTGATCTCGTGATTTTGAATGTGGGCCGCCCACATAGACAATGCAAAAACAAGCTCGGGGCTTCCTTTGACCTTTTTGAACCTTTTAGAAAAATGGAAAATTTTTGACCTTTTGCCCCATACCTCCATTTCGAAAATGGGCCGACACATGTCCTGAGGTGGGCCCCAAAAGAAATGCGAAGAAGTTCTACCATTTGAAACTTTTTAGAAAAATAAAAAGTTTCCGAGTTTTCCCGCAACTCCACCCTTGAGAAATAATTTTGACACATGTCCCAATGTGGGTCCCAAGAGAACTATGCTTCCCCTTTTACTTTAACTCTTTTTTTCTCAAAAGGAAAATTTTCCAATTTTCCTCCGTAGGTCCACAACTCCGTCAATGACCGGGAAAAATGTTGACTATTTCCCATCGAGCTTGAGGGCCATTTTTGCTATTTTAACCTTTATGAAGCAAAGAGGTGAAAAGTTTGAATTGTCTTCGATGGTTTGCCTCCCTACCCTGTATGAATTTTCAAAATTGCCATGTGTCACCATGACGCACCTTGAGGAGGTCCCAAAATTTGATACCTTGAATGAGTTCGGGCTCGCCACGTGTCCTACTCTAGAAAAATTTGTTTGAAGGCTTGAAGATCTACTGAGAGGGCACCATGTGTCAAGCTCTGAGGAAATCTTCCTTGGTCATTGAAAAGTCCAAGCAAATATGCAAAGTGAGTGGAATGCCCCACGTGTCCGCATGGCGCTTCTCTTAGATGGCACCCAAGTTGAAGACCCTAAATGAGCGTGGGCTCGCCATGTGTCCCTATTCTGCCAAATTGTATCCATTTGCATAAAATTTGTCTAAGTTCGGGCCAAGTAGCGGAAGCCTCCACGTGTCCTCTTGGTGCTACTCCAAGGCAAATCCCAAAAGCAAATCTTCAAATGAGTGTCATTCCTCCATGTGTCCTAGACTTCCCGAAAACATTTTGAAATTTTTGTAAGTATGGGAAACCCAGCGGAAGTCTCCATGTGTCTCTTTCCTACCAACCCTCCATGTGTCCTCTTGGCACTACTTCAAATCCAAACCAAAATTTGATTCTCAAATGAGCGTCATTCCTCCACGTGGACACATTTTAAAGTTGAGGATTTTGGTAGAATTTTTGAAGGGTCCGGATAAGCTACATCCAACCAAGGGATGCCACATTTCCCTATTGATACAAGGATGCAAATTTGATTGGGGGAAACACTGTCAAACCGTACAAAGCATAGAGAAATGACCATTTGAGCCTAAAAGTGAAATTTTCTTCAAGGACAGAGATTTTAGAAATGTTGCAAGACTCAAATATGTTCCTCAAGGACACATCAATTCATTTCTCTTTGAGTATTTAGGGCAAAAATGGTAGGGACAATAGATATTGACTGTGGAAAATGGAGGAAACGGGAAACATGAGTTTTGAAGGAAAAGAGCATGAAGACTCAAAATATAGAGCTTTTCCAGAGGAACAAAGGAACCATGAGACAAATACGGACCCACACATGATCTTCGACCCGGGAAGATTAAAATGGCAATAAAGACTGGCCAAACACAATACGGGGAAGGATAAAATGACACAGGTCATGAATCAATAAATCTTTAAGGGCAAAAATGGGGCGAGACAATTCTCGAGCACCAACATTGGCTCTAACTCGGGGATGGGCACTCCCTATGAGTGCCACAAGAAAAATAGTAGACCAATTGCCAAAATATCCATTAAGTGATAGAGTCGGCTCGCAGAAAGCGAGAGAAATGAATCCATATCCAAAAATAAACAAAGAAGCCAACAAAAACAGGTCACCACAAACCAAGACGAGAAAAAAACACAAAAAATAGGACACAAACAACAAACTATACACTGTACAAGAGGTTTTTACCTTTAGTCGGAGGAATCAATCCAAGAAATGCTTGGATGCCTGCCATTAATAGGCAGTTTGAGAAATTCACCATCTAGATCCTTCAAGAAGAAGGTGTGTTCACCAATTATGATGTCAATGGAGTAAGGGCCTATCCATAATGAGTCAAAATTGTCATGTTAGCCCTTATCCTCATGCCTGTTATCCCATAATAGCACAAGATATCCAATATTGAAGGCTCTGGGAGTAACCTTCCTATCAAACAGTTTCTTCACTTTTCTCTAAACTTTATATGCCTCTGGTGGGATGCCCTCCTCTCTTCATCAAGCTCAACAATCTGGTTAATGTGGGCATCATAAGGACCTACCTCTTTATCTTCCCATTTCTTGTATAAACCGATATGAAGACGATTTGCATATGAAGAGGTAGCAAGTCCTGAGTTGCATACGCTAACTCAAACAAAAATTTTCCAATGACCTTCTTGATAGTGATCCTATCTACCCAGACAATAAAATTCAACTATTCACCCCACCTTCTCTTGTTCAACTCCAAGGTTCTTCTGATAATCTTTAGCAAATTCTTATTGCTAGACTAAGCTTGTCCATTTCCTTGGGGATTATAATTAGAGGCATATGTCAGATTGATCCCATATCCTTTACACATTGCCACTAGAGGTCTATCCCTGAAACTCATGGCATTATCAGCTATGATTTTGAATGGTACTCCAAACCTACAAACAATATTGTTTAGCACAAAATCCATGACAACTTGGTGTGTAGCCTTCCTGGTGGGGATTTCTTCCACCCACTTAGTAAAGTAGTCAATGGCTACAATAATCTACTTATCACCAACACTTGAAGGGTCTAAAATATCACCAACAAAGTCCATTCCCCATTTCCTAAATGGGGCTTCAATTGACACGGGCTGCAAAAGCAGGGAGCCTGAAGCTTTCAATATTCCAGAGAAGCACTAATAACTCTCACATCTTCTCACCAACATGGTTGCATCCTTGAAGAGTGTTCCACTAATATCCAGCCCTTAGGATCTTATGTGTTGTGACTCTTG
Source organism: Taxus wallichiana var. yunnanensis (assembly GCA_018340775.1). Taxonomy (NCBI): domain Eukaryota; kingdom Viridiplantae; phylum Streptophyta; class Pinopsida; order Cupressales; family Taxaceae; genus Taxus; species Taxus wallichiana. The sequence continues at coordinate 972,934,741 of CM031239.1, forward strand.
CAGCAAAATGCCCCCCACAAACTCCTCCATGGAGATCAGCAATTATTTTGGGGGCTTCATCTTCAGTGATGCATCTTAAGAGGAATCCTTCTGGGTTCTTCCATGCCAACCCAAAATCAGTAATGACATATTTCTGGGAATCCAACTTAAGATCTCTTTTGGTTCTTATTCAAATGCTCAGGGCAGTTTAAGTGTCTGAGATAGAACATTACATCCTTATACCACTCAAAATTTATCAATTTTTTAAAAATATCTACCCTTTCCTCTTCAACCTCATTTACCTCAATGGTCTGCAAGTTTCTCTTAGCCATAAGCTTAGCTAACCCCAAACCTCTCACCAACTTCGTGGTTTGGATGTCCATATCATACTCTTGCAACTTTTTCACCCATCTACATCTTCTACTTAAGACTTCCATCTCTGACAAGATGTCTTTTACCATGGTATGGGGAACATAAGCAACAACTTTTGAACTTAAAATATAAGGCTTGAAAACCTTTGTTTCTTTGACCAAGGCAAATGCACCTTTTCCATGATGGTGTATTTTAATTCTACCCCTTGTAGTGCCTTACTAAAAAAGGAAATTGGCCTCTCAGCCCCTTCATTATCCTTCTGCAGGACAAAAGCAATAGTGTTTTCTAAAGAAAAGTAAAACAACTAGAAAGGTTTCTTATAATCTGGGGCTGTCAAAATAGGGGCATGCTTCAATGCCTCTTTGATTCCATTGAAAGCTTGGATGGCAGCCTCCTCCCATTTGATGATTTGATCCTTCTTCAACATGGAAGTGATTGGGATAGTCAACTCAGAAAAGTTTGATATAAACCTTCTAATGAAGTTTATCTTCCCAAAGAAGGACTGAATTCCTTTCTTGGTTCTTGGAATTGGGACCTTGTTGATGGCCTCCACTCTTTCTAGATCAATCATCACTCCTTCTTGTGACACAATGTGACCAAGCAATTTGGCCTTCTGCACTCCAAAATGGCATTTCTTTGGATTGAGTGAGATGCCATATTCCCTACATTTTATCAGCATCTTCTCGAAGTGCAGCAAGTGGTCACTTCTTTTCTTGAAAACACTGTTACATCATCTTGGTAAATAGTAATAAAGTCATTGATGTAACCAGCAAAAACAACATCCATTTCTCTTTGAAAAGTGTCTCCAGAATTCATCAGACCAAAGGGCATCTTGACATATACATATGTTCCCCATGGAGTAGTGAAGGCTGTCTTGATCCTTTTTTATTCTTTTACCATGACTTGGTTATAACCAGAGAAGCCATCTAAAGTAGAAAGCAACTTAGAACTAGTCACCAACTAAAGCATGTGCTCCATGTTAGGTAAAGGATAGTTTTCCTTCATTGAGGCCTTGTTTAGATTCCTGAAGTCCACACACAACCTGATGTCACCATTCTTCTTTCTTCTTATCGGCACTAGGTTAGCAACCCAAGAAGAATACCTTGTGGGTTGGATAATTCCTCCATCTCTTAGCTTCTTCAGCTCCTCTTGCATTTTGAGAGATAATAGAGGATTAATTGGCCTCTGCTTCTACCTGAATGGTTTAGCACTGGGCTCCAAGGGAATATCATGCTGGAATAGGTCTTCTCTATATGCTTTGAGCTCATAATAGGTCTAAGCCATGCAATCTTGGTATTTTTTCAACAACTTGATGTAAGAATGTTTTTCCTCTTTGCTGAGATTGCTTCCTAACAAAATCTTCCTTGGTTTTTCCTTTGTGCCAAGGTCATGCTCCTCAACATCCCTCAAGGCTACCATATGCCTATTAATAATGCAGTCAACATTATCAAATTTGATTCAAGAGCAACCAGCCCTCTAGGAATGGTGTTGGTCTTTAGCTGGATGATGCCTTTGCCAAATAAGGTTTCCTTCCCCTCTGTTGTATAGACCATTGGCTCCCAATCAATGTTTTGATCAACAAACTCTCCATCATTTTGTAGGAACCTTCTGACCTGAGCCTCATCATAAAAAACATGCCAATGTTTTATATTATTAGGGACAGAGGGTCTTGTCACTACCTCCACCTCATATTCACAATAAGGGGATGTTACAGAACTGTCAAACAAATTCATTGAACCTCCTTTCATGATGCAGAATTTTGAAGGATTCAAACATCTCAATGAAGTCCCAAACTACATGTTTGTACTGTTTCAATTGCTAATTCTTTGTGTTATATTATTTCTTGACTTGGTTGAAAGATATCTCTAAGTCTCCTTTGACGATGATGTCCTTGACACCATACTTCCAAGAAATTCTTAAACCTAACAATAATGCCTCATACTCAGTAATATTGTTAGTACACTCAAAGTTAAGCTTAAAGGAAAAAACAAACCTTTCTTGGCTTGGAGAAATTAGGACAACACTGGCACCATTTCCAAATTTGGAGCAAGCTCCATCAAACAATAAATTCCAAGGAGATCCTACCTGCTCAAGACACTTAGACTCCTCAATCTTGTGCTCTTTTCCATCAAAGCAAATCCCACAAAGTTGTCAACATCAACATTTGTATACAATACTTCATAGGACACATTGTTGGGATCCTCAATAAGGTGCAACATTTTATTTTCCCCATATAACCTGACAAGGCTGCCTCAACTGGGATGGTGGCATAAGACATGTCCATTTGGACACTACCACCAACACTTGCAGCCCATTTTCTTGACAATAACATACCCCACTTGGTTGGGAAATCAACTATGACAACATCAAGCTTTAAATTTTTACCTAGGTAGGCTGCAAGCTGCACCACCAAACCCTTCACACATCCCACTACTGGCACCTCTCTAGATTCCATGGTGTGCACTTCCCATATGTTGTTGTTACCTTAATATTTAGCTCATTCATGACCTCCAAAGGCATGACATTGCATGATGCCCCTGAGTCAAACATGTAGTTATGGAGCAGCCTATCCTTGATGATCAAAGTAGTGAAGAATGGATCCACATTCAGCTAAGATTCTACCAAAGATGTCCCCAAATAAACCTTAGGTGGTTGAACTATCTATTCTGATGCTAATGGTGTCTCAGACTCTTCAATGACTAGAGGATTCTCCATAATGTTCACATCTCTTCCTAGGGCTGTCTTCTCTTCACTCAATCCCAACTATTCAAATGCTCTCCTTTGTGTTAATGAATCCTAAACAACTCAACAATTAGAAAAGAGACTTTGATTTGACTCAAAACTTGGGCAATGTCATATGGGACATTCTTGGTCAAGGCAATATCAGAAGAAATGCTAACACACTCATTACATGGTACAGGACTCTTGATAGCTTTGAGCATGAGGAGGGGTGTGATTTTTGCTTGGAAATGCAGGGCCTTTGGCAGGTTCATCTTTCTTAGGAGCCTTATTAGGAATGTTTGAAAGTAGGGGATTTTTTGGATTTGCTTGAGGCCCTGTACCTTTGGCAGCCCTACTTCTTGTGTTGTATTCCTTCTCTTGAGCCACTACAACATTCATTAATAGTTTTCTATCTTCTTACGAGGGAACTCCTCCATCATACTTTTCAATCATTAATGCCTTCAATTAATCAAAATAATTAGTGGGAAATTCAAAAGATTATACACTATCTACTTCTAAAGTATGAGAGTGGGAAGAGAAGAGGTACATGGTGGATGTAATCCCAAAAAGTGGCAGCAATTCTAGCACTTCTTACCTCAATTGAAGTTACTTCCTTGGCGAACTCATGAGGATATCCATCATGTAGGCATCATCATCATTATCATCATCATTGCTTCTTCTTGTTGATCTTCTTCCTAAGTAACATGGGCATGAAACATTTGTCACACCAATCAATGACCTCTATTTCTTCCACAATAGAAACTCTAGTAGCAAAATTATCAGGCACCTTTCTATTTTCTTTGCCTTGGGGATTCCTATTTACGAATCCAACGGGTCCCTTACCTCTATCATCAAATATTTGCTGATTTGTGAACCTGTCTTGGCCTTTCTGTTTGTGTTGACCTTGTGAGCTCTACCCAATTCCTTTCTAAGCTTAGGCTAGCTTGTAGAAGATCTCCTTAATAGCCCCTTCCAAAGTCTTCACAACTTCTTCCAAATCAGCAACCTTGCTTGTATGGGGTTTTTCTAGGTTAACTAGCTTCACACCTTCCCTTTTTGGAGGCTTTCCAATTTCCTTGATATTATTTTCTATTTATAAAGCCATGGTGAAGGCCTACCTCAAATTTTGGGGGTTTTGTCTCTTAAATAATATGTAGCCTTTTTATCAAATGCATTAGTATATTTGAACAAACATGACTCATCACAAGGCCTTGTTGTAACAGGAAATCTTCTCAAGCTCTTATTAGACCTTGTGTTGAAATCATGTATTGACTCATTGGGATTATTCTTGATGTTTTCAAACTCTGATAGAAGAAACCTAGGGTCAGTCCTATCACCATATTGCAATCTGAATGCATTGTTCATCTCATCCCAAGAATCAACAAAATTATCTGGCAATGCTTTATACCAGTCCCTAGCATCCTCCTCTAGAGTGTGAATAAACAATTTGATGTATACATCTTCATGTTCAATCTCAAAGTCTTCCATCATATTAAGGAAGAGCTTTAGATGCTGGTCACCAATTATGGCATTGTTTCCCTAGAACTTAGGAAGTATGTTCCTTACATCTTGAGGTACTGCATTTGGATAACGAGCCATTCCCATAAAATTTATATGTCTAAAGGTGTTTACAACAAAATGAGGTCTTGGTTAAGCCATATTTATTTGAGGAGGGGACCTTGGAGGGGTGACAAATCAATAGGGGGTAGAAGGTTCTTGGAACACATGAGTGTAGTTTTCAAAATGGAGATTCCCTAAAGACCTTGATTCTTGGAAATTCCTATCTACTTTAGGAAAGATAGGTGCAAAATGTGAAGAAAATCTTTAAGAATCAAATGAAGCCCCTTCTCCATCTAGAGAATTTAGTTCCATAAAGAGGCTACCTGATTCAAAGTCATTTAAATGGTAGTATTTAGTGATGGGCCCATCACTTTCATCAATAGAGATCCCCCTTCTTATCTCTGATCTCCCACAATTCTACAGGATTTTCTTCCTTCTTACTTTTCTTTTCCTAACTCAAGAAACAATGTCCTAACAGAATCCCTAGCAAAGAAATATATTCTTCCTTCCATCTTTGCAAATATTAATAACAAATATGACTTTGACAGAGTTCTAAGATACTGGTCCTTATCAGAATCAAATCAAAAGGGAGTCACCACTAAGGATTTTTACCTTAGTTGTGAAAATGCACTAAATATGATTTGTCAAATGTTTGTCAATACTAGAAACTGGAAACGAAAAAATCTAACCTTTCTTCACCAAAATTTATCAATGAATACTTGTGCAAAACATGCAGAGACTGGAAGAGTTGTATGCAACAGTTGGAACTTGAAATAGGGTGCGAGTATGGAATGGAATCGAATGTCCCCGCAATGGCAGCATTGATGTTGGTGTTGTTGACAGGTCAAATAGATATGAATTGGCAGTGGATCAACAAATTAGTCTCAATGATGCAAATTGGTTCCCAGCAATTCAAAAGCAGTCCCAAAGAATGACGCCATTTATGTTTATGTTGTTGATGGGTTAAATAGATATGGCTTCAAATATGTATGCACATATATTAAATTGAACTAAGTTCCTGGCAACGTAAATCGAATCCCCAACAATGTAAATCAGATCCTGGTAATAATGCTATTTATGTTGGTACCCAAAGTTAACCTCCTTCAGAGACCGAGCAACATCATGGGTTTGACAAGACACTCAGAGGTAGATAGACAATCATGTATGTCGTTTTGTAGCCGGGGAAGAAATCTATCTGACTTGTTGGCACTTAGGCTCTAAAGGGAGTGGGTAGCACATGCAAAAGGATGTGATCTGATCCTCACTATTTTAGGTTGTGCCTTTCAACCAAGGTAAGAGAACCTATTTTGTAACCTCTATTATTTGAAAGGAGATTGTAGGTACCTTTCTTTTACATAAATTTTATAGAGAAGGCCTTGGGGAAAATATGATCAACACACCAAATCTGACTCTCACGAGTTGTCACGTCCAGATTATGGAGATATTCTCACAGCAAGGCAAAGGTTACTAAAGACATTTGAGACCCTAATTGTTTCTGCATGTTTTGGTAACAAAGATTATGCATTTGTGTACACACATGAAAAATAGGGGTACTATGGGTAGGATTGGTTGTTGTTAAATTTATTTTAGTGGGAGTGGAGACAGGATGGATTTCACTCACCAGATCCTTTAGAGATTATGTAAAATGGAAAGATTCAATCAACAAAATGCCACAAAATGTTAAATTGTTTCCTCAACTAGAATATATGCTTCAATGGAGGCCCGAGATCAGCACTCCTTCAAATAGCGTGTGGGATTTTTTCATGAAGGCTCGAGTCGAGAGGACCCAATAAAGAACCAAGTTTTAAACCAAGTCACGCATGAGGTACACCCAGAGGCTTACGAGATAATCTCTATCAACAAAATGAAAGTAAATTTATTTTAAACCATTTATCCCATTCCCAAATGAAGGATCTTCGAGAAATGAAATTGCAGATGCCACTAGACTATCAAAAGTACTGAGACATGTGTGATTGGACTATATTTTGGTATAAGATTGCAATATAAACAAGAAAAACTACCTGTATGCATTTAGAGATGAAATAAATACACTTTACTCAAGATTAACATAGAATAACTCAAATTTTTATGAAATTTATCAACGAGGGAAAGTTTCCAGAACAATCTCAAAGCTTTTTAATGACTGTACAATTGCAACCACCTTGACACGATAAAATTTGACACAAAGAGAGATATACATGATTCTCTTGATGGCTTCTCAAAATGGATGGGCTTTGTCAATTTTTTTTCTGTTGGTGAAAATCATTCCTGATCCTTCCAAAAATCCCAACCATTTGCACAAAAAATTTGTGCCATTTATAACATTTCCAATAGAGCCCCTTCCTCTAAAAAGACAAAAACTTTAAATGCACTAGTGCTTGCCATGATTCTTTCATGATTTACGAGAATTAGATCTACAAAAGTCTCCAGGTGCTCAAGGGAAAATCTCTTCAATTTCTTCCCACATTCAACTCCTTTCTTGGGAAAAAAACACCTCCATCCATTTCGCTAACCACTTCAGCCCCATATCAATAAAATATTACCCCTTTAATGGAAAAACATTTCTCCAAATTTTTCCTACCAAACTCTAGATATCGAAATTAACTCGCTCCTATGTTTGGCATGTAGAAAATACAAAGAAATCATGAAGAATCACACTCCCAAAAGTTTTATAGAAAAAAGGGGGAAAATCGAATTACACGCTTAGTAGTCGTTGATATTTAATTTTGAATGTGGACCGTCCAGATGGAAGATACAAAAACAAGCTCGGGGGCTTCCTTTGACCTTTTCTGACCCTTTTAGAAAAATGGAAAAATTTCACCTTTTTACCCCACACCTCCACTTCTGAAAATGGCCCTAATATGTGTCATCAGGTGGGCCCCAAAAGAAACGCAGAGAAATTATTCTATTTGACTCTCTTTTGGAAAAAGGAAAATTTTCCAAGTTTTCCCCATAGCTCCACCCTTGAGAAATACTTTTGACACGTGTCCTAATGTGGGTCCCAATGGAACTACACTTCCCCTTTTACTTTTAACTATTTTTTCTCAAAAGGAAATTTTTCCAATTTTCCTCCACAGGTCTACACCTCCGCCGTTGACCAGGGCAAAACATTGACTATTTCCCATCAAGCTCGGGGGCCATTTTTGCTATTTTAACCTTTATGAAGCAAAGAGGTGAAAATTTTGAATTTTCTCTGATGGTCCGCCTCCCCGCGCCCTATGAATTTTCAAATTTCCACATGTCACCATGACGTAACTTGAGGCGGTCAAATAAATTTGATACCTTGAACGAGCGCAGGCTCGGCACGTGTATCTGCTCCGGCAAAATTTGTTTGAAGGCTTGAATATCTATGGAGGGAACCACGTATCAAGCTCTGAGGTAGTCTTCCTTGGTCGATGAAAAGTCTAAGAAAATATGAAAAGTAATCTTTGGAATTCCCTAGGTGTTCGCATGGCGCTTTTCTTAGATGACATCCAAGTTGAAGACCCTAAATGAGTGCGGGCTCGCTAGGTGTTCCTGTTCCACAATAATATATCCATTTGCATAAAATTTGAATAAGTCCAGACAAGAAGTGGAATCCTCCACCTGTCCTCCGGTCTTACTCAAGGCAAATCCCAAAAGTAGATCTTTAAATGAATGTCGTTCCTCCACGTGTCCCGGACTTCCCAAAACCTTTTGAAATTTGTGCAAGTATGGGAAACCTAGTACAAGTCTCCATGCATCTCTTTCCAGACCAACCTTCAATGTGTCCTCCCAGTGCTACTTCAAAGCCAAAACCAAATGTTGATTCTCAATTGAGTGTCATTCCTCCACATGGACACATTCTAAAGTTGAGGCTTTTATAACATTTTTCAAGTGTCCAAATTTGAGCCGCGTCTAACCAAAGAATTCCATGTTTCCTTTTTGATACAAGGATGAAAATTTGACTAGGGAAACACCGGTCAAATGTTGTACATCACAGAGAAATGACCATTTGAGCCTGAAAGTGAAATTTTCTTCAAGGACAAAGATTTTAGAAATGTTGCAAGACTCAAATACATTCCTCGGGGACACATCAATTCATTTCTCTTTGAGTATTTAGGGAAAAAATGGTAGGGACAACAAATCTTGACTATGGAAAATGGAGGAAATGGGAAAATGTGAGTTTTGAAGGAACAGTTGTGGGAGACTCAAAATACAAAGCTTTTCTAGAGGAACAAAGGAACCATGAGACAAATACGGACCCACACATGATCTTTGACCCAGGAGTAGATTAAAATGGAAATAAAGGCGGCCAAACACAATATGGGGAATTATAAAATGATAGATGTCATGAATTAATAAATCTTCAAGGGCATAAATGGGGCAAGACAATTATGAGCACTAACGATTCAACCCTATAAAAGTTAGGTGAGGATTTTGGGGGAATATGTTTTTAAATAAAATGTATGTGTAACTTGTGAATGGGGCCACTAAAGGGGTGTTAGGAGGTAAGATTAAAATGTGACCTTATTGTTTTAGTTTAGTGAATTTTTATAAATGCCTTGACTTTAGGAATTAATTAAATTAAATTTACACAATGATAACTAGACAATGTTTATAATAGGGATTAAAATATATTTGAACTAAATCATAAGGTTAGGGTAAGTTTGACCTTAGCCATAGAATATTAAGTCAATAAATGACATTAGAAATATAATACTAAATTAAATAAATATTGTAATAAGGGTATTTTAGCTAATGGCTTGTAAGGGTTAATTAATGAAATTTAACGAGAACCCTAGAAGGGGATTTAAGCCCAAAATGTTGAATTAAAATAATAATAATTAATTGTTAATTAAAATGAAGGAATTATTAACTAAGAAATAATTAAATCTAGTTGAAGGTTATCCCATTGCAACCCATTTAAACAAAAAAATTATTCCATAAATTCTCCTAACTAATCATTGGGTTTTGTCTTGGGTTTTGTGCGGGAAAAATGTGGGCATTATAGTTGGAGTGGAAGAAGCAACAACTAATTTTTGAATAATTGCTACAAGAGACAACTAATAAATGAACTATAACTGTAGGGTCTTAACACATCTCTTGCAAACTCCTTTCCACCATTGATTTTTGCAATGTATTGTACTTTGCAAGGATTCACCCATATAGCGTGAGGAAAATTTTATTAAGACCTATCATTTGGTATCGAGAGAGTTAACCATTAGTCATGAGATTATTTTTTCATATAATATATTTTTTATTTTTAGACATATTGTTAACAAATAGGCAATGGTAGTTTTGATGTTTTTGAAGTGTAAGATCTCTGACATCTTTAGGAATTTTCTACCTACATATCATTGCTCGAGACTTCAAAGTATAATTATTCGGTGAATCTTGAGTGTCTATTTTCATTTATGCGCATCTACTTGTAAATCTAAGTGTTGATTAACTTCAATATGATTGTCATTCCCTTAAAAATACCGTGGAGCAAAGGGTCATCTATTTCTATCAATCATCTTCCACATGCTTCAAGCTCATGCATTTTGCATTGATACTTCCATGTGGTTATGTATTTTAATATCTATAATTTTTAGTCATGTTGGCACCATAAAATCTCTAATGATCACATCAAATGACCATGTTTATAGTTCCCACTCCTCTTCGACACTATTTCATTATGTTGTTATTATCATTGGATTTATACTTAAACATTTTGATTATTATATCTTGATCAATAGATGATAGACTATAAAGATATTTGGACTATTGACATGTTTTGATTTACACTTTGATTATGATGTGCTAGATGACGATGATGGAAAGTTTTATATATTGATTTGCAATATTATAATTTTATACTAACATGTCATATTCGGATGCATAGCCTATGTTGGATGTTTTGAGTAGAATTATGACTTTAAGGTTGTTAAAATTGAATTAAATTATATGACGATGGATGATAGAATTTGTAATTTTGCATGACGATTATTGATTATTATATGTGTATTATTCTCAATGTAATTGATACGTCCATGCAAGGCCAAAGAGGTATTCTCGTTAGTGTTGCGGGGACAATTTATCACATACATCGAAGGGAATAGGGAACAAACAATAGAAGGATGTCGGTCTTTGTGCAACACGGTTGAAATTTGACAAGTTTTGTATAATCTTATGTTTTGTTGTTTCTTTCTGTTAGGAGGTTTCTATAGGGGTAACGTCATTTATGTGGTCATGGGTGTAATGTGTTTCCTTTCTTTACATTTTTTGTTTAATTTTTGTGCATGTGTTTAATTATTTGGGAAATATTGTTATTTTATTAACACTTGCTAATGTATCTTAATTAACTAGTTTAGCTTAAATTTGAATTAAGAAGGAAGATATGACATGTGGGCAATAAATTAGGTAGATAGTCCTTGTTTTGGTGCATGATGTGAATTGAATTAAATGCATTTAGGTGGTGTGTACTCCACCATCCTTTCCAAATTCGAATTTTTCCTTGTTGGCCACTTTTAGAGACTTGAGGGACAAGTTAACCTTGTCCCTCACATCTCAAACTCTCCTACCAACCCTACTTATGAAGTATGGGACATATTTTGACCATTTTAATGCATTTTTAGTGTAAAAAGGGTAAATAATTGCACTTGTTACTTACCACATTTAAGTTTTTCCTTGATAAGCATGGTGTGTAAGTTAAAGTGTCATGTGGGCATGTCATAAGTCTTACACGTGCATTTAATTGCCTTGGGTTTGGTTTTTAACTTGTGTATTGGAATGGAGAGATGATGAAGTGGTATCCTACATGGAGCCACCTCATCATTCTCACATCCCTTTTATATTTATTGGATGATTTTGATGGATTTTGGGTTACTTGCCTTATTTGCTTCTCTTGCACTTTTTAAAATTGGTCTTGGTTTTCATACTTGGAGTTTTCTTTGGAGTTACATCTTGGATTGAGCTTGGTGTGAAGGATTCAAAGCTTGTATGATAAATAAATTGGAAGCTTGATGGAGAGGTAGGATCTCCTCTTATTGTATTTTTGTATTAATGTATTTTTATGTAGAAATTTTGCTTGTTTGAGTATTGTATGAGTGTTGTGGATATGTTTGATTGTAAATGGGTAGCTTGCCTTAAGTTGGGTGTGGGAGATGGATTTATGGGACCATTGGGGAGGGAAAAGGGAGATGTGAGGCATGCATTTTGGAGGGAGTGTGAGTTTGAGTTCCACCTATGGGGAGTGAAAAGGATAACATGGATATATTTTACATTTTTACAAGTGTAGAAATAAGGATTTGGTTATGTTTTGAGTTGTGCACATGGAGGATTTTGGGTGGAACTCCTACATCACTTGGGAGACAAAATGAGGTGGTTCCCATATTCCATTGCTCCTTGTTGGCTTGTTGTAGTCAATCATTTGTGCTTGTTTGGAAAATTGTTATGTTATTTGAGTGTATTGTTCAAATGTGTTACTTGAATGTGTTATTTTGTGGAATGCTTGTTGTGGAATCCTCTTGTAAAATTTGTCAAATGTTGCATAATACCCCATATTGTTCTTTGGTTGGGGCTCGGGGGCCAATAAGGGGATGGATTCTCCTCTTATTGGATTATAGGTTGGGTGGAGAGCATCGCCTATACCCCTTTTCTTTGTATGGTGATCCAAGTTTTGAAAATTTAAAGGATGCAAGTTTGAAAGCTGAGAAGTTGAGAGATGACTTGGAAAGAAGAATTATGTATTGATTTTGTTTTAAGAACCTCCATGTTGTAAAATTGATTATTGTCCCCACTTAGAGTGGAATATTATAACTCTTGTTTATTTAAAAGAAATATTGTATATTCATTTCCTCAGATTTGAAGTATAACAGTGAAAGAAGCAAAGTATGAGTTGTATGTTCGTTGAAATGAAACTCTCCTAAATTTTTATATTATTAAAAGTTGTAATACATATTTTTGATAAAGATTGATTGTATTGAGTTTTTAAAAATGTAAGCATATTGGAAAGAAGACATGTATAGTTGTATCTTGTTGCTATTATACCTTCTCAACTTGTAAATTTTACAAAGAATGCATTGGATGTAATCTTGCATTTTAATGAGTTATTCTTGTAAAGAGAATTTATTAAGACTTGCATCATTCTAGTTGACGTAAGAGCTTGAGATGGTTTTGTAATGGGAATGAAGATGCTTTAAATCTCAACATTATTCAAGTTGTATTATAAATCTATTTTTACAATTTAGGGCCTTTGAATGGAAAGTAAATGTTAATTCATCTTGCATTATTAACAATCTTGTGTAAATGGGGAAAATGAATCAATGCCATTTATGTATGTTTTACTTTATTTTATCCAGATGATTGTAGAAGAAGGATTAGATGGAATAAATTTTATAATCTATACCCCTTGTTGCAATAGTTATAATAATAAAAGAAGGGGGTATTAGTTTTAATTTTCCGCTTAATAAATGAATATAAATTTAAAATTACTTAGCATCTTATTATACAAATAAACTAAATTTTACTTAACTAAAAAACAAATCAATTAAAATAATTACATGTATAATTAATATACCAAATTTATATTAATAATATATATTATTATTATAATTTTTCTATTAAACAAAGTTTATTAAGCAAAAAAATTAAATGAAGTGGCTAAGTTTAATGTGCATTGAGTTTTATATTAGTTCATTGGACAATTGTTTAGTTATGTTGATAGTGAATTGTGTTGGTGTGAGTTATCATATGTGTCCTCCACTCATATATGGAGGGTCATCTCACATGGGTTAGGTTTAGGTTTTCTATTAGTTGATGCGGTAGGGTTACCTAGTACCATATATATATCCCTTCATCTGACATTTATGAGAATCTTTGAGACACTCCGTTATGTTTTCTCTACATGTGCAAGATTTGTTCTATTATGCAAGTTATTCAGTTATTGATCAATTCTTCCTTGTGATTACATTGGAGCCATTATAATTCAACCAGAATGCAACTTCATCATGGTGCATAGTTTCTGATACGATTCATCAAATATTTCATGGTATTAGAACTAAGATCGGGTAAACGTGCACTCATTTTTTGAGTTGTGATTACTTTTGTTTTTCATTTTTTTAACTCGTGTAATTTTTTGATCATTAGATTCTAGTTTTTTATTGCTAACAGTCTTAATAAGTTTCTCTTGGAATTTTTTGGGTTTGCAGTGTTCTTCATGCATGTGCAAGTCTCCTTGATTTTTTAAAAGGTTTTGTAGCTACATTTAGCTAGTTGTAGCTAAATTTGAATACGATTATTTAAAAAAATTGGACGTGTTGAACCACCGCCTGTGGTTGTTTGGTTTGGGATGATCTTTTCTCAAACTGATTTCTTCCACACAGTTATTCATGCTTTCACTGCTCTCGTAATCCCACAACTACTTTTTTGTATCTCCTTCAAACTGCATATTTGAAGTCCTTCCTTGCGATTCCTTCACACGCCTACTCCCACTCATGCTCTAACCTATTTTCTTGCTCTTTTGTGTGACCCCGTGGTGTGGTGTGCTCCTATGCCTAACCAAGCTTCATCTACTACGTGCCCTCCCTACCGCACCGCCCCTGCTTTGCTCTCGCCACGACCGGATCTCCTCCTCCTCGCTTAGGGTTGGCTCGCCCCTCCCTCCTCCCTCCTCCCTCCAAACTACTAGAACCATTCCTCTCTTCTATCGTGGACTACGCAACCTCCTTCCTGACGTGTGTGAAGCTCAAAATCAATGTTTTTTTTTGCTTTGGTAAGTCCATTTTTTTGGTAAGTTTTTTTAATGTTTTTTGGTAAGTATGTTTTAAATACTTTCTAATTTTAAAACACAAAAGATTATTAATCTCTTTTGTTAAGTTTTTGAAAAAAGCTTTCCATTTTTAAATTAAATTCTATTTAAAACAAAAAAAGCTTTTTTAAATCTTTCAAAATGTTAGTATTTTAAGGAAAGTATTTTTAATGTTTAATTAGGATTTTTTGTTTAAAATCTTAACTAATAAATCATATTTAATTAAATAAAGATTAATTAATTATGATTCTCATTAACGATTAAGTAACCAAATTTAAAATCATCTTTCAAATTTAATGTTAATTTATCGTTTCCTTTTAAAAGTCCAAATTGCTTTAAAATTAGCTAAATCAGACGTTTCCAAACGGTAAATTTTTTTAACGTGCTATTGTCAAATTTTTTTACTAATCATGTGCTCAAGTGTGCAGTGACACTCTGAGCACCTATTTGTCTTCTATATGCTTTTTCGGCATTCTTGAAGATCATCGGGACTCATCTTGAGTTCATCTAAACCATTGTATTTTTACCCTTATTATTGCTTGCGACTAGTGAGTGCATCCGCCATAGTTTGCAGCAAGGGGGTATCATTTGCGATGTGAGACGCTTTTTCTCACAACCAGGATCTGATTTCACCTCCTTCCTAGTTTTTGCTATTATGCTTATTTACGATGTCACTTTTCTACGCTCTACGAAACATGATTATGGTCTCCTCTCTTGCATGTTATTATGCTGATTACAAGGTGAGTTACCTAGTCTTTTACAATGCATGCTCAGACCCGATTGTATTCAATGCACTAAACTATAAAGTGCTGAAAGTAAGGGGGTTATTATATTATCCTGGGTGATTTTGTTTCTTTTATGCATTCCTTCTCTCTCTCTCTCTTCACTATGGATGCACTTTCAATTCCTTTTCTTACACCGTTCAAGTTCTTCGAATGGAGATTGAAAATAATAATGAAGCTAAGGGGTAAAGGGTTATTCCGCATCATCATGGGAACTAATCTTGAACAGATGATGAATCTGAAATATCTAAGTGGTTAAACCATAGTGATGAAGCTTTATTTCTTCTTTGCATGTCTATTTCTCCAGACTTCCTCTTCTACATTAAGGTATCGAAACACCAAAATCTGCATGGAAAACGTTGGATGAAATGTTTGGACAACAAGATGATATGAGAGTGCATGAGTTGGAAAAATAACTACTAGGGTTAAATCCTAATGACTTTGGAAACCTAAAATCATTCTTCTCGAAGTTTGTCCACACTAGATTGTTGTTAAAGTAATGTCAAGTAGAGAAGAAATATTCTCAACTGGTCTTGACACTTGTCTCTAAGTTAGGTCCCAAACTTTACTGTCTTAGTGTCAAATTTTTATGCTATAAAATCTTCCTTGGGAAATGATTGAAAAATTCCCTCCTTTGACTATTTTTCATCCCAACTCATTCAAGAACAAGACAAACTCATTCAAATGGGGTCTCTAAAGTCCAAGTCACATGCCCTTGTAGCAAGTACTAGTAAGGAAAAGAAGATTGAAAAGAAGAAAGAAAAAAGGATCAACCTAAGAAGGAAACCAAGACTAAAACTAAAAATAACATGAACACTTTGACTTTTGAGCCTAGAGCATAGAAAGACAAGTATTTGTGTTCCTATTGCAAAAAGCTTGGTCATAAAGAGCATACATGTATGAGAAAACAAATTGATCACCTTACTCATTTCCCTGAGAAAAATCAAATAAGTGTTCATGAGTCTATCAAACAAAATGCTCCGAAGGCCAAGTCTTCCACTACAAAAGGTTCTAAAACTGATAAGAAGAAAGGAAATGCCATTTTAGCCAAAGTTGCTTCTTCATCGATGTGGATTATAGATTCTGGTGCCTCGCACCACATGGCTTCTTCACATGTTGAGTTCTGTAACATCGAGCCTTGTGGTATGTCCCAAATCACAATGGGTAATGATACGAAAGTGTCGGTTTCTAGTAGTGGACTGGTAGAGATGGATGGGGGAACATTCAACCAAGTGTTGAGTGTTCCTGATCTTTCTACCAATCTCTTATCAGTTTACCAAATTACTCACCTTCGTGAAGGAATGCGAGTGGAATTTGGTCCTAACTTGGTGATTATTCGTGAGCTTAATGATGACACTACAATGGTTAAGGGAAAGGCGGATCATCATTCATGGTTATATACCTTTTCCCACTTTACTTCTGATTCTATGCCCACTACCTTGCTCACCCATGCAAATGAGGTTAGTAAGCTATGACATGATCTTTTGATACATCAATATTATAACTACCTTGAACAATTGAGCCAAAATGAAATGGTCAATGGGTTACCCAGGTTAAGTTTTCTTAGGGTATTTGTGAGGGTTGTACCCTTTGAAAGCATCTTGAAAAGAAATTTGACAAAGAAAAATCCTGGAGAGCTACTCATCCCATGGATCTTGTTCACAGCGATATTTATGGTCCATTTCCATCTCCTTCTTTTACTAGAGCTCTTTATGTGCTAACCTTCCTTGATGACTATTTGTGATATACTTGGATATATTTTCTTAATCTTAAGTCTGAAGTCTTTGAACATTTTTAGGACTTTAAGGCTCTTGTTGAGAAACAAGCGAGATGGTCTATTAAGGTTCTTCGAACCAACAATGGAGGTGATTATGTAAATAATAGGTTTATGGATTTCTGTACTTCTAAATGGATCTCCTTATAGCATACATTTTCTTATAGCCCTTCACATAATGGATTCATAGAAAGAAATAACCATACTTTTAAGGAGATGGCCACCTGTATGATTCACTCAAAGTCTCATCCTCCACAGATTGGATCAAAGCGGTGAATTATGCTAATTACATTCACAACCATGTTCCACATAAGGTAGTAAGAGAAATGAAACCCTTTGAATCCCGGTTCGGACACAAGCCTAATGTTGAGCACTTTCAAGTCTTTAGATCCAAGGCTATGGCTCGGATTCCTAAGAAGAAACGTAAGGCATTGGAACTATGATCCAAACCTTGTATCTTTGTAGTGTATCTTGATGGCATGAAAGGATATCGATTATTGAATCCTACTTCTCATTATCTTTATATTGAGAGAAGTGTTAAGTTTAATGAGTCTTCTTCAACTTCTACTTCCCCACCTATTGAGGTTCTTCATTTCGATGATTCAGATTTTGACTTATCGATGATGATGTTGTTGAGCATGCTCCTATTCTTGATCCTCCGACCATCGAGACCTCTAAGTATTCGATTATGACAAGAGTAGTGATGATGAGGACTATGTCCCTTCTCAATCAAGTGAAGAATCTTCCAACTCTGAGCCTGATTCTCCTGGTCCTCTTTAGGCTAGGAAAACTTTGTAAAGTGTTGGAGATTTAATTGGAGATACTAAAGATATGAGATGTACTCACTCATATTTCGTTATACCCCACTCTTTCTTCACCTCTTATTCTAATCCACATTCTTTCTGGGAGGCTTCTGGTATTCCTGAGTGGGATTCTGCCATTGATGATGAGTATTCCTCTCTCATGAAGAGCGATACTTGGGATCTCACCCCTCTTTCAAAAGGAATAAAAATCGTTCGGTGTAAGTGGGTGTTCCAAACAAATTATGGAGTACATGGAGATGTAAAATTTTTTAAAGCATGATTAGTAGCTAAGGATTTCTCCCACATAGCGAGGGGTTGATTATACTGAAGTTTTTACTCCAGTTGTGAAGATGACTTCTATTCAACTGACCCTTTCCATTTCGCAACAAATAGATGGAAAGTCCATCAAATAGACATTAAGAGTGCCTTCCCTCATGGGGACCTAGAGGAAGATATCTACATGGAACAAGCTGGGTTATGTCCATTATCCCTCCCTTGTTTATAAGTTAAAGAAGTCTCTTTATGGAGTTAAAAATCCCCTCAAGCTTGGTATGCCAAGATGGATTCCTTCTTATGTACATCGGGGTTTACTAGGTGTCACTCTGATCCAAATGTTTATATTCTATGGTAAGATGACTCCATACTCATTCTTGTTCTCTATGTTGATGACTTGTTGATCATAGGTAGTTCTTCCTCTATTATTGATTCCGTGAAGATAGCCTTTGCCAACAGGGTTTCCATCACTGACTTAGGTTTGCTTCATTACTTTCTTGGGATCCATATTTCACAACCTAAGTATGCTCTTGATTTTCTTGCTCATTTTCAAATGTCTGATTGCAAGTCTTCTCCTACTCCTTTTTTTCCAGGGTTAAGTTGGTTTTTGATTTCTCTACTCCATTGGTTGATGGTACACTTTATCGACAGTTGGTGGGGAGCTTGATTTACTTGAGTCACACTCGACCGGATTTATCGTATGTTGTTGGGATCGTGTCAGATTCATGTAGGAGCCACATGAGCTACATTGGAAAGTAGATAAATGGATCCTTAATTGTGTTCGTGGCACCTATACTGATGGAATTCACTATCATGGAGGGATGGATATTGACTTGATTGGGTTCACGGATTCTGATTGGGCTAGTGACTTAGATCATCAAAAATCTACTTTTGGCTATAGTTTATCTCTTGGTTTAGGTCCTATTAGTTGATCTAGTAAGAAGTTGAATGTAATTATGATATCATCTATAGAGGTAAAATTAAGAGAAGTAGTTAACGATGCCACGTAACCTTTATGGCTACGAGGAATTTTGACAGAGTTTGGCATCCACTTTCGGTGGCCTACCCTTATCTATTGTGATAACACGAGCACTATCTCAATTTGTAGAAATCCAGTTCAGCATCAATGGATGAAGCACATTGAGATCCATATGAACTTCATATGAGAGCTTATTCATGATGGTATCATTGACATTCAGTACATTTAGATAGTTGATGAAATTGTAGATTTATTTACCAATCCATTCACTAAGATGAAGTTTCTTCACTTACGGTCTCTTCTTGGGGTGAGGTCTTCTACAACTACTCATATTTTTTGGGCTATGTAGTCCTCATTTTCTTCTTCTTCTTCTAGGAAGATGTTATTTGTATATGGGCACCTTATCAGGCCTTTAATTTCTAGGCCCCATTGACACATCTTTCTTAGTTATTTATGAGTGTCTTCGAAAGGAACGATAACTAGATCGTACAAGCCAGGAACATAGATGCTAACCAAACACCATAATCAATAAGATGAAATAAATTCTCTAGAATAAATTTACATAAAACCTTTGCAAAAAAATGAGCAACAATATCATATATTATTATGGAACTCAATGTAATACATTGAGAATGGGCCTTGCTTAAATAGGCAAGGAATAACAATCTAAGAACTAGTCAAGGTCATAGATCAAGCCATAAATCAAGGAAATAACTAGTCAAGACCATAGATTTAGGAGATAACTAGACATCAAAGATCTATTCAATACCATAGATCAAGGAAAGAACTAGTCAATACCATAGATCAAGGAAAGAACTATACCTAATAACTAGATAATATCTCCTAATATCTAAATAAGATAAAAGAAATATCCACACACATAAGTGGGTAAGGATAAATATAATAAAGGTAAATAAAGTACCTAGGTAAACATGAGCTAAGGTAAATACCTACTCTAACACCCCCTCAAGTGAAGCTATGGGCCAAAATAGATGTGGCATGTCCAAAGTATGAGTTCCGACAACTAGGCCGATGAGGTACTCATGTATAATAAGCGGGAAAAAGGGACACCGCAAGGTACCCAAAACCAAGAACAACAAAGTAAGAGAAAGTAAAGACCCGCTCCAAGGAATCCCAAGAAGCTTGGCTTAAAAACTTGTATAATGTTGAAGAGGTTTGGTGTGCACTTTGTGATATGAATCCACTACTTGATCACAAAACTCAAAAACAATCGACACAGGGCTCCACTAGGATAGCTCCATATAAGTAGACTATCAATGGAGTGATGTCAAAAGTGTAAAAAAACACCAAACATAATTCAATAAAGTGTTGCAAATAGGTTTTCCATGATCCAAGAACAATAACCAAACAAACAAGGCAAGGACACAAAATCCAGAGTGTCACGATCCAAGAAAAGCCAAGGTAACAAGGAAAGGACACAAAACCTAAAGAAGTAGGATCAACACCACACCCTCCTATATTGTTGAATGAATGGAGGGACTCTAAAAATCTATATGAGTTGTCAAAACAACTACTCGAACACTGAAAAACTAATACTGGACTGCACCAGAATAGATCCCCTAAGAGATACTGTCAACATGCCAAAAGTGTCAAAAATACAGATACAAAATCTCTCAAAAACAAGATAGATACACTGCACTCTGCTAAAGAAAAATGCTCAAAACAAGTAGCATCACAATGCAAAAGGTATAGAATGTGGAGCAAGAGGACAAATGGTGGTGGAGCCATGCTTATAGAGTTCTCTCAATGAATTCCTATGTCACCTCCATGAGTGATCAAATATCCACCCCAAATCAACATAGATGGGTGAAGAAGATGTCTGCATATGACTTAGTGTCAAATGCACAATTGGTGCATGTAAAAGAACATCGAATGTGTGTTAGGTTGATCATGTCCGAAAACTAAAATCTTAGGTTTCTCAAGCCCGAGTGAAGATGTAGAACTCATGTGTTGCTCAGATCCTCGAAAGAGTCAAGTGAACAAAAAAGGAGCTCTATCAATTTGTGATCCCAATGAACTATCTCGCTCAAAAACCAATGTCATGACGAGAATTCCACTTAACATGTGGAATAAAGGAACCAATACCTTGTGAATGTCTCCGCCAATGACTCCATTAGTGAGACCCATAGAATGGAGCATGCAAGAACTAAAACGCAGTAGTATGCTTCTAAAAAAATCCATGCGAAAGCGAGAAATAGGATACACAACATGTGGAATTGCAATAGGCATGATGTGGAAGAGCATGCAAGAATAAGTTTCATAGGTGTATGAGCATCAAGAGTAGCAACATACTCAAATATTGATGAGATCAATGGTAGTGGGTTTAGGAGCAATAGCTGCAAGTGGACTAGGAGCATGGTTGTGGTTTTCCACAATATGATGGTGATGATATAGGCTACCAAGTTTGTTACTGCATGGAATGTATTATTGTATCCTTATCATGAATGAGTGATTGTAGAAGATAATTTCAGTTCTTGAGTGATCTATTTTCTTCCACAAATTTTACAATATCCTCTTAAAGTCCACGTACTTCAGAGAAAAACTTATCATTCTCGGAATCCATGATAGGTACAAACTACAACTCCCAAAAATTTAGGACGTCGGGCTCAGCCAAAATTACATCCACAATTGATTACAACACTCCTCCATGTTTGATTTAGCACTTTATAATTGTAGTGTAAGTCTCAAAATAAATAACTCCAATGGAAAGAGAACGAAAAAACAAGCACTTTTACAAAAAATGGCACTCAAAACTAAGTTACCGATCAAAAGATACAAGCTTTTTAATATTTTGCTCTGTTATTTATTTTAGTTGCACTTTCGAAGTGAAATAAATTGTTGTTTCCTTCACTACACAAATAAAATTAAATTGTCTCGAAGTTAAGAACCTACTAGTAGGAATCACAAGTTGTAAGCCCTCATATGACCATACCATATGACCAAGGGCTAAGGATTTTAATGAGTGATGCAAACCAAGACAAATACGCCACAACAGAAAATTGCTCTATGCAGATCTCAAAAAATCCAATAGACCCAAAAAATAATCCCACGATTTCTTTTCTGGTGGGCATGAATCCCGAGGTGAACCAATGTGCTTCTCTGCAACAACAAAAAAAACCACAAAAATGACTGTCTGCAGAAATGACTGAGTTTACAATCGATCTTAGGGTTTTCACGCCTTCCGGATCCAATGGAAGCCTCTGTTTTCCATAAAAATGCATGCAGCAACAACATACAACCAAATCCCAAATATATGAATATACAATGAATTTATTTGCAAAATAAAACTTACAGACAGATGTCAATAACAATCTCCTTCTCTGATACTATGAAAGGAAGGATAAAAATATTGTTCTAAGTCACGATCTCGATTATAATAGCACACCACATTATATTTGCAAAGTAAAAGAGCTAAAATACCATATATGGAAATCCATCATAATCCATAATATTCAATACATTACAATAGAATGAATTCAATTATTCAATAAAAAGATGTACATATAGGAGGAGGGAAGTGAAAATACTACCTAAATCAATGGTGAAGAAATCCCACTGATTGATATTGGTAGTTGAGCTAACTCCAAAAGACTAGAAAGCTAACTAGACACAACTGAGAAGCTAACTCCACACAACTAGTACACATAAGCAAGCTAACCCAACAAGTGTAGGGATAACACAAGTATAAGAATTATCCTAATAAATAAATAAAAGGATAAATAATAACCTACACTAACACCCTCCCGTAAGCATAGCTTAGGTGGATGGAAAAGAAGGTGGGTCTAGGAAAAAGGCCTAATGAGGTACCCATGTACAACAACTGGGAAAAATGGACACCGTAAGGTACCCAAAACCAATAACAACAAAGTAGAGAGAAAAATACTACTGCAAGATATCCTTAGAAGCTCGACTCCAAAAACTCATACAATGCTGAAGAAGTGTGGTGCACACTATGGTCTGAATCCACTTCTCGATCATATAACTCAAAAACAACTGACACTGGGCTTCACCAGAATAGCTCCATGCAAGGAGACTATCAATGGAGTGATGTCGAAAAGTGAAAAATAAACACCAAACATAATTTGATCAACTGCTACAAATAGGTGTGCCACGATCCAAGAAAAACCAAGGCAACAAGGCAAGGACATGAGATCCAAATAAATAGGAGTGCCACGATACAAGAAAAATTGAAGGTAACAAGGAAAGGGCATGAAACACGAAAAAGCAAAAGATCAACACTGACACTCCCATACCGCGAGAAGTAATGGGTAGAGTAACACCACAGATCTGTATGAGTTGTCAAAATAAACTACTCGAACACTGACAAACTAACACTTGGGCTCCACCGAATAGCTCCCTCATAAGAGAGATCACAACATGCCAAAGAAAGTGTCGAAAATATAGATCCAAAATATCTCAACAAACAAGAGAGATATAAATGTATACACCCATAGATACAAGAGTGCAATACCCAAAATTTTAGGACATCGGGCTCAACCAAAAATGCATCCACAAGTGATCAAAACACCCTCCCGAATGTGGAACTTTATAATTGAGTGCATGTAAATATTACAATGAGTAAGAGTACCTTTTACATTTGAAATATGTGTATAAAAATGTCAGCAATGCCTCGATCTCAAAAAACTACATAGTTTCAGAAAAAAATCACCTTAATCTGAGCTACGGATCAAAAGTTATGAGCTCTACAACGTTTCACTATTAAAATAATATTTTAATGTTGATCTTTTTAAAAGGTACACATGACACCCAAATGTCCAAAGGGTAAAAGAGTGCATCCACACGATACATGCTTGTGACCAAAGGATAAAAGTTTGTGCCCAAAACCTAAAATGTCCAAAGGGTAAATCATTGCATCCAGAGGGTACACGCTTATATCCAATGGATAAAAGAATGCACCAAGAGGGTACATATATGCATCAAGTGGATAAAAGACTACATCCAAAACCAAAATACCCAGAGGGTAAAAGAATGCATCCGGAAGGTACACACTTATATCCAATGGATAAAAGAATGCACCCATAGGGTACAGATTTGCATCCAATGGATAAAAGACTGCATCCAAAACCGAAATACCCAAAGGGTAAAATAATGCATCCAAAAGGTACATGCTTATATCCAATGGATAAAATAATGCACCCATAGGGTACAGATCTGCGTCCAGTGGATAAAAGACTACATCCAAAACTGAAATACCCAAAGGGTAAAAGAATGCATCCGAAAGGTACACGCTTATATCCAATGGATAAAAGAATGCATCCAGAGGGTACAGATCTACGTCTAATGGATAAAATACTACATCCAAAACTAAAATACCCAGAGGGTAAAAGAATGCATCCAAAAGGTACACACTTATATCCAATGGATAAAATAATGCACCCATTTGACTGTCTCAAAACATGGTTGAGTTTATAGTCAATTCTAGGGTTTTGGCACCTTCCAAATCCAATGGCACACTCCATTTTGCATAAAAATGCATGCTGCAGAAAATTGCTAACAAATTCCAAATTCATGAAAATAATAAACCCTTGGTTACAAAAAAAACTTACAGATGGATGTCTACATCATCTATTGCTCGATACCATGAATGGAACGATAACGAGATAAAACCAAGCCAAGAACACAGATGTTAATCAAAAACCACGATCAATAAGATGAAATTAATTCACCAAAATAACTTTACATAAAACCTTCAATAAAAACAAATGAGTAGCAATATCATATATTATTAGTGAACTCAATGCAATACATTGAGAATGGGCCTTGCTTAAATAGGCAAGGAATAACAATCTAAGAACTAGTCATCAAAGAACTAGTCAAGACCATAGATTTAGGAGAGAACTAGACATCAAGGATCTAGTCAATACCATAGATAAAGGAAAGAACTAGTCAATACCATAGATCAAGGAAATAAATATACCTAAAAATAGATAATATCTCCTAATATCTAAATAAGATAAAATAAATATCCACACGCATAAGTGGGTGAGGATAAATACAATAAAGGTAAATAAAGTACCTAGGTGAACATGAAATAAGGTAAATACCTACTCTAACATCTCTCTCTCATCCATCGACTCATCATAGCCACTACCCTAGCTTCAATGAAGGGGGTGTTGGTGTGAGTTATCTTATGTGTACGCCACTCACATATGGAGGGTCATATCACATGGGCTAGGTTTAGGGTTAGGTTTAAGGTTTTCTAATGAGTTATGCACCTTTGGGGTTACTCAACACCCTATATGTATCCCTTCATTTGACATTTATGAGCATGCCAACACACTCCATTGTATGTTCTCTACATGTGCAAGCTTTGTTCTGTTATGAAAGTTATTTAGTTATTGATCGTTCTTCCTTGTGATTACGTTGGAGCCATTACGATTTAACCACAATGCAACTTCATTGTGGTGCACATTTTTGATATGATTCATCAAATCTTTCAGATTGGGGAGGTTTCACAATCCCCAGATCAACCCATATTAATATCGATTGCAAAAATGGAGGCACCCCTCCCCAACCAAAAATCCTTATAATAAATCAATCACTAAACAAACTTTTCCACCGCATTTTTTGCAGTGAACTCCTATTCTTAATGTGGTCATAATAAAATATAGGCCTTATACTATCGTTAAGGTCATAAATTAGATCATATAAATTGATATATATACATATATATAATAATATTTCTATATATTTTTAATTATTGGTAAAATGTTTTGGAGGGACATTATCTAAGTTTACTTCAAAAGGCTCAACAACAACGATAAGCAAAGTAAAATAGTTTATTTTTTTATCCATGGGGTCCACACCCCAACCAAAAGAGGAAAAAATAGTAAAAAGAAAAGGTAGGGGCCAACTACCTAAAAAGAGTCCGAAAATGGAAAATCAACCGCAAAATACAACTATACAACAACACAAAACTGTTACACCAAAAATAAGGAATGGACAACATTGACCAAAAGACTTACTAAACACTTTGATAGCCATGCTGAAATCCCTGGAAGAGTTTCAAGGAAATGGCGATGGTGGGATCCAACTTTAAAGATTTTAACTTTCTTGTAATCTTTCCATTCTTCCAAGCTATATCCAGGATGTCACTAGAGACGCAGATTTTGCAGATGTGTTATAATATTTCTAGATATTATTATATATCTAGAATAATATATATATACATATATTTGGTGAAATCATTTTAAAATAAATTAAAGGTATAAAATAAATGTATGTTTATATATATATAATTCTATAATATATTTATGGGTTTTCTATTCACCTAAAATAGCAATATACATGTAGTGCCCACTTCCCTTCGACACCATTTTTGTTTTGTTGTTTTTGAGACCGATTACTCCACTTATGGATTTATTATGGCTTCTTGATTTACCATGCTAGTAGATATCATGACATTGGACTCGTTATTGATTTGATCTTTATATGATGCATATGGTCTACTTGGTGGACATTTGATGATGATATTTGTATACTTTTGACATGGTTATTTATCTTTAATTATGACATGTGATATGTTTGATCATATTGAGTAGAACTTGATAATTGGACTAATGTGATGATCGTTTTGACATAAATGAAATGTGGAATAGAAATGTGCTAGAAAGTGTAAGTGATATCGTACTTGCATAGATGATAGTAACTCATGTGTCGTTTAATTTAGATTATATTGTGTATTTGGCATGAATGTTTTAATGTGCCAACAGCCGAAGGAGGTATTCTCTGTTCTGCAGGTATATTATATTCACAACAATATTGGGGAGTGGAGACCAACCACATCGGAATTCGAGAAGAATCCAGCTAAGGTCACCATGGCAACAAGTAATTGTGTGTGTGTTGGAATCATTTGGTTAGGGAAAAATTGTGACCTAGGGGTCATGTGTTGCCTTGTTTTAATTTTCCCTCTTTATTATGTTAGTATGTGTTTCTCTTAGTAAGTGAAATTTTACTTGTGTTATTATTCATATTCTTTGGATTGGTGTTACCCCTTTATTAGTCATGGGTTGTAGTGTCTTAATTAAACTAATTTGAATTTTTCCTAAACTAATTAAAGGATATGACCAAAGAGAGTTCATTTATTAGGACTTGATTTACTTGGGATTTTGTGTGGATTGATGTGTGTTTGAGTTTTGAGTGTAGCACACTCTACCCCACATGGGAAACTCGAATTTGGCCTTATAGGCCAAATTTCAAAGCTTGTGGGACAAGTCAAACTTGTCCCACTGCTCTTAAAACCCCATGCGAACCCTACCTATGGGTTGGAAGGCCAAATTTAGGGTCTTTTAGGTGTTTTGGGGGGATAAAAGGGTAAAATATTAATTGCACTTTCTTTCAAAATTTAATTTTGTCCTTTGGGGGAGTGGGCTTAGATGGAGTGTGTAAGGTGCTTGCTTTTCTTTCAACCACTTATTAATGGTGCATTGGATTATGAGGTTGACCAAGTGATGTGGAGTGGAGGGAAAAGGAGGTGGCATCCTACTTGGAGCCACATCATCCCTCCCTCTCTTTTCTCTATTTATTTGATCCTCTTGTTTGTTTTGGGGGTTGGAAGTTTCATTTTAGTCTTTTGTATTTTGGAGAGGGGAGGATTTTGAAGGAGTTTGTGGATTTTTTGGAGCTTGTTGATGCTTGTGGGAATTTTGTTGGAGCTTGTGGATGATTGCTTGATCTTTGGAGGGATTGAGACTTCATACTTGGAGCAAGCTCTACCATGGAAAGGTAGGAGCTTCACCCTATGTTTGCATTATGTTTATTTTTTTGTTATATGAGTGTATATTTATGTTGTGTTGAATGTTGTTGTTTGTAATGTTTGTTGGGAATGGGTAGAATGCCTAAGTTGGGAGTGGGAGGAGACTATGGGGAGTTTTATTTGAGGGAGGCATAAGAGATCATTTTCTTGAGGAGGGAGTTTGGGTTGGGTGCCCACCTTGTAAGAGAAATGCTTGCATTTTCTTCTTGTTTTTACTTTGAGGGAGCCATAAGAGTTGAGGGAGACATAAGAGTGGATGGAGGGATAAGGGGTACTTGAGGGAGGCATAAGAGTTGTTAGGGGTATTGTGTTTTGCATTGGAGGCTTTTAGGTGGCACCCATTCCCATTGGGAGGCATAAGTGGCCTCCCCATAGGTCTTACTCTTATGGCTTTCTTGATAAGCCTTGTGACCTTGTTGTTTTGATGGTTTCCCTCTTGTTGAGTTGTTGATTCTTTTGTTTTGAAGGATTATGGAATGCATGTGAAATGTTATGTTAAGGTATGTGGAAGCTAGTAGTTGCCATGAGTTGGATTTTCTCCCATTGTAATGTGGTTGGGGTTCGGGGACCAATGGAGAGGATGGCTTCTCTTCTCCATTGGGTATCTTAATTGGGAGGAGAGCATTGCCTCTCCCCTTATTTTGTTGTGAATCAAGCAAACTATTGGAGGAGCTACCTTGTTGATGTTTGAAGCATTGGAACCTTGTTGATGACAATGTGAAACCACCTTGTATTTTTACCCACCTTGAGTGGAGGAAAAGTGTAATAATGCTTTGTATTTTAGCTTCCATTATTGTAAAATGTTCCCACATTAAGTGGAAAATGTTGTAACAAGATGTTGAAGGAAAGTTGTATTGAACTTCATTAGTAAGGTTGTAATGTGGATGGAATTAAAAGTTGAAAGAAAGACAATCTATTTATTCTCCTTTAACTTGGCTTGGAACCTCTTATGAATGTGTTGATCTTGTTGAAATGTTAGTAGTTCTTACTCTAAAACTTAATGGAAATATGGTTGAAACCCTCTTGAGGAATGTTGGGAAATTTACTTTAAAAAAATATATACATTAAATTTCATTTTGTTGCTTAAAAGAGATGTATTGAAAAGTGAGAATATTAGTGCATTATCTCTTCTTGTATTGTTGATGGAAAGACTTAAGTTTTAAATAGTTTCCAATATGCCAATAAAGTAATTTATGTCCTAGCTCTATTATGTGTTTCCTCATTTAAGAATTTCTTGTAAATCCATTTGCAAATTGTAAAGGGAAATGAAATCGAATCTTCTTGAAATCCCATACAATGAAAGAGATTTTAATGCTAAAGCCCTAAACTTATTAAGTTTATTACCCATATGTCCTTAATGCCTAATAAAGGTACTAATATTTTGAATATTATTCACATTTAAGTAACACTAAAACTAATGGATTTATTATTATTAAATTATATTAATATTAATATACTATTAATATTTCCTTATATTAACAAAGTATACTAATAAAATGTTGCCAAGGAAATAATATTAAGTTATATATGCAATTAAACCTATGTAGGTATAAGTAACTAATGCGCTTCCCATTTCAAATAATTGCAAAACAAATCGTGCTTCATGAATATTCTGATTTGAAATAGACCCACCTCTACGAATGAGGCGTCCATATAATTGCAAAGCAAACTGCGCTTCATGTATATTCTGTTATGAAACAGATCCACCTCCTTGAGATTATCCTCCACGAGTTACATTACAAAGCAGTGAGGTCTCAAATGAGAGTCGTGGTAATAAATTTCATCAGATCTCCTCATAACACCCTCACTGTTCCTTAATCGATTTTGGATAAAATATCTTGAAGATGAATCCCGAATTTGAGGATGGTCTCAGCTGAGAATCATTGTAATAAATTTCATTAGATCTCCTCATAACACTCTCACTATTCCTTAATCAATTTTGGATAAAAAATCTTGGGGCGAATCTCGAATTTGTAGATGCATTCGACATCGAAGCAGAGATAGCAACATAGTTTGACAACCCGCTTGTTTTGAGTGCTAAAAAAAAAATAAAGGGGCTTTGTTTTATCCCTGCTACCTAGCCGTTTTCTTTGCAGGTGTGGCGAGGATTCGTGCCTAGAACACACCCTCCCAGAAGAAAGACGCGTGGCAGGGCCGAATAAAACGAGTCGGCCAGTTTGTTCCCTCGCCCGTAGCTTGATCTCTAACCTCTGTTCGACCGGGCGTGGCCATGGCCTGGGGTAACCGTCTCGTACATCTGTCTCAGTAGCTTCATCTACAACCACCACATTGAATTCATGTGGCCAGGATAGAATCAACAAAGCAGGCCGACTTTGTAAAGCAATTGATTTGCAAAATCTAGTGGAATAAATGGAGATGTGCGGCTCAGCAAGAAGACTTCAGCACGCAAGCAGATGGAGTTTTAATGCTATGGCAGGAGCCACCCACCCCCCAACCATAATTTCAAGCATAAATTTGAATGTATTTCCACTAATTAAACTCTTGTCATCTTTATCTGTTCTATTAGACGCAATAATTTAATAAGCATCAACTCCTCTCTTTATAGTTTTGCACCCGCTGTCTTAAATCTTGCAGCAGATAATTTGTTTTTAAATGATTTGTCTTCTTTCACTAATAAATTTTGAAAATGAAGACGCCTTTGTAAAGTTTCATAGCAATGGTTCCTTTAAAATTATCTGTTATGTTGAACTGTGAAAAATAAGGAATTTTTAGTATATGCCTTTGCATGCCATCTTTATCTGTGATTAAAGAAAGAAAATTTGAATGATTACCCTATTTATTTCAATTTTAAAAATTTAATTATAAAAAAAATAAAAAAAATTTAGTCGTATTGTTTTGGGTTATATGTTCATGGAAGCAAGTTCTTGGCTCGTCGTCGTCGCCGTCGCCATTTTCGCGCGCTTCTCATTTTGGTATCGGAGCCGGGGTTCGAAGCTTGGACCCTTGGGCACACACAAGAAACATGAGATGTGAACATTTAACCTAATGCAGAGTTGACTTCTTTTAATATATAAAACCACAATGTTGATAATTATAGGAAACAACAAATTTAGAAAACTGGCACAAGACCTAGAACAATGAACTAACTCTCGCCTTGATCTATGTAGGAGGCATGGATTGGGCGAGGGGTCTCTTTATATAGACCTAGATATACCACCGCCAGAGCAGGCCGTAGCAACCATTCTACCTCAGATCTTGCAGACACTCCAGGATGTCAATGCCGCTATACGCGGAGAGCCCTTGGGAGGACGATTTGCAAGACATAGTTTGGAGCCATCGCAGATGCCCTGTATCCCCTCGACACGCCGAGGAGCATAGGGCGAGAACTTCCATGTGGAGTCGGCTAGGCAGAGAGTCACCACAGAGAGGACATGGGGACAGAATCTCAAGACATAGGGACAGGTCTCAGAGCCCTAGATAGAGGGAGGAGCATACGGAGAGACCTAGGATTTGTCATACGTCAACTGCAGACCATATCAGGGAGATCCTGAAGCTACGACCATCTCACTATTCGGGTGATATAGGTGGTTTTCAGGTAGAGGCTTGGTTGGTGAGCTTGAGCGGATGCTTCAAGCTCTGCCCTTGTACTAGCAACACGAAATCTCGTGTTGCAATCCATCTTTTGAAGGATGGAGCAGGAGTCTGGTGGAGGACCGAGGAGAAGAAGCTCCATGTTGACTCGGAGACGATTACCTGGGAGCTGTTTGAGGAGCGTTTCAGGAGCAGGTATTTACCCAAGAGATTTATACAGCAGCGGATAGACGAGTTTCATGACCTCCATCAGGCATCGATGACAGTAGATGAGTATGAGAGTCGATTTCTGGACCTACTCCAGTACGTCGACTATATGCAGGATGAGCATGTACGGATTCACAGGTTCATCCGGGGCCTAAACTTGGATTTAGGTGGTGCAGTGTGCATTCACTGCCCATAGACATTAGCAGAGGCTTTGAGAAGGCCTATATTGCAGAGGAGACACGGGGAAGACGCAGCAGGCTAGAGACAGAGTTCGGAGCCATATCCAGCAGATGCAGGATGGTAGGTCGAAGGGGTCAGTTCCTCCTCCACGGGGTGGACAGAGTTCAGGGAAAACTTCATTCAGGCCACCACAAAGCAGCAGCAGACCCGCCCACCTTACCAACCGCCTCAGAGATTTGATGCACAGAGAGGACGTAGTATGGGGCCTCCTCCTAGGGATCCCATCAAGACACACGTGGTACGTCGAGAGCTTAGTCGGAGAAGCTCGCCGGCAGAGACCTCAAGCAGCCAATAATCGGATCATTAGGATCTGTAGCTCAGTCATCTAGAGTACCAGCTGGAGCTGCTTCCCACTGGAGAGGACTAGGCAGTTGTTATGGTTGTGGTGTTGTTGGACATCATTGGAGAGATTGCCCATAGAAACCTAACAAGGGTAAGACATAGAGCTCGAGCCCTCTTGTTGGAGATATGGCACGGAGCCATCGGATCTATGCAGCGTGTCGAGAAACCGCCCCGAGCACCAGAGTCGTGATTGAGACGACAGGTAGTATTGGTGGTATTTCCACCTCTATATTATTTGATTCTGGTTCTTTTGATTCTTTTATTGCACCATCCTTAGTAGAGTGTTATAGGCTGGTGGCAGTTAGGTAGGGCCATGGTTGGGACGTTGAGATGGCTTCTGGAGCCAAAGTTTCTGTAGACTCCTTAGTTAAGGAGTGTGTAGTGAATTTGGGACCCTTCACCACTACTTTTGATCTTCGGATCCTTCCATTAGGATCTTATGGCATCATTCTAGGTATGGATTGGTTGTCTGCTCACAGAGCTAGAGTGGATTGTTACCATAAGACTATTTCTTGCATAGATGATCTTGGAGTAGAGTCAGTGATATCAGGAGTTAGGAGGGCCGTATCCATTCGCACCATCTCCGCTATGCAGCTTAAGCGGTGTGCGCGACGGGGTTGTCAGTTGTTTGCTATTACGGTCAGTGACAGATCAGAGGATGAGTCAAGAGGACCTTCCCTCGATGACCATCCTATCTTATCAGAGTTTTTGATGTGTTCCCAAGGGAGCTACCAGGGTTACCTCCCCCACGTGAGATAGATTTCCATATAGATCTAGTTCCGGGCGCAGAGCCTATCTCACGAGAACCTTATCGGATGACTACTCCTGAGTTATGTGAGCTCAAGTTACAGCTTGAGGACCTTCTGGAGAAAGGCCTAATCCATCCTAGTGTATCCCCTTGGGGTGCACTAGTGATATTCGTAAAGAAGAAGGATGGATCTCTTTGGTTGTGTATTGACTACCGTCAAGCTGAATAAAGTAACGATCAAAAATCGTTACCCCCTTTCACGCATTAATGATTTATTTGATCAGATGAAGGGGGCTACAGTTTTCTCTAAGATAGACCTTAATTCAGGTACCATCATCTCGGGATTGCGAGACGGATATTCACAAGACGGCATTCCGCATTTGAGATATGACCACTACGAGTTCACAAAGGTACTTTTCGGTTTGACGAATGTCCCCGTAGCGTTTATGAGTTTGATGAATGTGGTATTCAGGACCTTCCTTGATCGCTTCGTGCTCATCTTCCTTGATGACATTTTGATTTACTCATGCACACATGAGGAGCACGAGGAGCACCTTCGCAAAGTTCTTCAAAGTTGTCTTTCGCGAACAATGCCTTTATGGGAACTTTGAGAAGTGTGTGTTCTTTCGGCCCGAGGTGCATTATTTGGGCCACATCATTTCTGGGGAAGGTATCACCGTCGATCCTTCCAAGATTCGAGCCATCATGGACTAGCCAGCACCCACTAGTGTGACCGAGGTGCGTACCTTCATGGGTCTAGCACGGTATTACAAGAGGTTTGTTTCGGATTTTTTGCGGATTCGCATTCCCATCACTTCCCTTCAGTGGAAAGGGAAGAAGTTTGTATGGTCAGATAGATGTGAGCAGGCCTTTAGTACATTGAAGGAATGCCTCACAAGAGCACCTATTCTTGCAGTGCTAGATCCTCAGGGTGAGTTCTATGTTTGCATAGATGCTTCCTTGGCAGGACTTGGAGGTGTGTTAATGCAGGAGGGTAGAGTAGTTGCCTTTGAGTCTCGCAAACTCAAAGATTATGAGCTCAATTATCCGACCCATGACCTTGAGCTTGCAGCAGTGGTACATGCCTTAGTGCGGTGGAGACATTTTCTTCTTGGCTAGAGATTTACACTCAGGACTTATCACTTGAGTCTTCGCCACCTCTTCACGCAGCCCAATCTCAACGCTCGTCAATGGCGTTGGATGGAGTTACTTTGTGAGTATGACATGGAGATAGAGCATGTGAAAGGGAAGGAGAATGTGGTTGCAGATGCCTTGAGTAGGCGGAGACATGTGGCTATGGCCACCTCAGTGGGCACAGATTTGCGGGAGTAAGATCTTACACTAGCTTCCTCAGGATAGTTTCTACCTTGCAGCCAAAGCAGAGATTGAGTCTTAGAGACCCCTTGAGGGGAAGTTTGATGGATTTTCATTAGAGGCAGATGGTCTTCTCACATAGAGGTCGGATATATGTTCCTAGAGATGGAGGCTTGAGACATGACATTTTGACAGAGGCTCATCGTGCACCTTATTCAGCCCATCCCGGGGTGAAGAAGATGCACGCCACCCTGAGACAGTTGTATTTTTGGAGAGGACTTTGAGAGATGTAGCTTTCTTTGTGTCACACTGTTTAGAGTGCCAGAGGGTGAAGGCCGAGCATCAACATCCAGCTGGCCTTCTCTATCCTCACGCCATACCGGAGTGGAAGTGGGACACCATTTCCATGGACTTCATTGTTGGGTTACCTACGTCGAGATACCATCACGACGCCATCATGGTCATGGTGGATAAATTGACGAAGGTAGCTCATTTTTCTCCAGTAAAGACCACCTATATAGTAAGTGCTATGGCACGAGTATACCTTGATGAGATTGTCGATTACATGGGATTCCGTGGAAGATCATTTACGACCGTGACCCCTTGTACACCTCCCATTTCGGACCACCATACAAAGATGCCCTGGACGAGGATTAATTTCAGCATAGCTTATCACCTTGTGACAGATGGACAAACAGAGAGGGTGAATCAGATTTTGGAGGATATGCTCGGGATGTACGTGATGGTTCATCACCAAGATGGGAGGAGTATTTGTATTTGGTGGAGTTTTCCTACAATAATAGTTTCCAGAGTTTGATAGGCATGGCTCCTTTTCAAAGCTTTATATGGTAGAGAGTGCAGGACACCTCTTAGTTGGGATAGGATTGAGGACAGGTTTCCCTTGGGCCATCATTATTGCAGGTATGGAGCAAAGAGGTTACCTTGATCGGACAGAGATTATAGGAGGCGCAGGATAGACATAAGAAGTATGTAGACCAAAGATAGGATAGATCGTAGTTTTAAGGTGGGCACGAAGGTGTTTCTCTGTGTCAGACCGCATAAGAGCCCTATCCATTACGGAAAAGGTTCTAAGCTTGCTCTTAGGTTTGTGGGTCCCTTTGAGATCTTGGAGAGCCTTGGTCCCCTTGCCCTATCGTCTAGCATTACCACCTAGCTTATCTTGCGTCCATGATGTGTTTCACATTTCTATGCTTAGGAGATATATTTCTAATCCTTCTCACATGCTAGATTGGACCGCATTGCAGGTGCAGGATCAGGGGTAGGTGATGGTGGAGTCCATACGCATTATAGAGCGCAGACACGGCCTTCGCGGCAGAGAGATTGATCGAGTTCGGGTATAATGGGACAGGTATGATGAGACTACGCAGCCTACTTGGGAGGATGCTACTTTGCTATGAGGACAGCTTTACCCACCTTTTCCAGTGACTTCAGGAGGAAGTCGAGTCTAAGGGGAGGGGGATGTAGTGCCCACTTCCCTTCGACACCATTTTTGTTTTGTTGTTTTCGAGACTGATTACTCCACTTATGGATTTATTATGGCTTCTTGATTTACCATGCTAGTAGATATCATAGACATTGGACTGTTATTGATTTGATCTTTATATGATGCATATGGTCTACTGGTGGACATTTGATGATGATATTTGTATACTTTTGACATGGTTATTTATCTTTAATTATGACATGTGATATGTTTAATCATATTGAGTAGAACTTGATAATTGGACTAATGTGATGATCATTTTGTCATAAATGAAATGTGGAATAGAAATGTGCTAGAAAGTGTAAGTGATATCGTATTTGCATAGATGATAGTAACTCATGTGTCGTTTAATTTAGATTATATTGTGTATTTGGCATGAATGTTTTAATGCAACCAACACATCGAAGGAGGTATTTTCATTCTGCAGTATATTATATTCACAACAATATTGGGAGTGGAGACCAACCACATGGGAATTTTAGAAGAATCTAGCTAAGGTCACCATGGCAACAAGTAATTGTGTGTGTGTTTGAATCATTTGGTTAGGAAAAAAATTGTGACCTAGGGGTCATGTGTTGCCTTGTTTTAATTTTCCTCTTTATTATGTTAGTATGTGTTTCTCTTAGTAAGTGAAATTTTACTTGTGTTATTATTCATATTCTTTGGATTGGTGTTACCCCCTTATTAGTCATGGGTTGTAGTGTCTTAATTAAACTAATTTGAATTTGTCCTAAACTAATTAAAGGATATGACCAAAGAGAGTTCATTTATTAGGACTTGATTTACTTGGGATTTTGTGTGGATTGATGTGTGTTTGAGTTTTGAGTCTAGCACACTCTAACCCACATGGGAAACTCGAATTTGGCCTTATAGGCCAAATTTCAAAGCTTGTGGGACAAGTCAAAATTGTCCCACTCCTCTTAAAACCCCATGCGAACCCTACCTATGGGTTGGAAGGCCAAATTTAGGGTCTTTTAGGTGTTTTGGGGGGGATAAAAGGGTAAAATATTAATTGCACTTTCTTTCAAAATTTAATTTTGTCCTTTGAGGGAGTGGGCTTAGATGGAGTGTGTAAGGTGCTTGCCTTTCTTTCAACCACTTATTAATGGTGCATTGGATTATGAGGTTGACCAAGTGATGTGGAGTGGAGGGAAAAGGAGGTGGCATCCTACTTGGAGCCACATCATCCCTCCCTCTCTTTCTCTATTTATTTGATCCTCTTGTTTGTTTTGGGGTTGGAAGTTTCATTTTTAGTCTTTTGTATTTTGGAGAGGGAGGATTTTGAAGGAGTTTGTGGATTTTTGGAGCTTGTTGATGCTTGTGGGAATTTTGTTGGAGCTTGTGGATGATTGCTTGATCTTTGGAGGGATTGAGACTTCATACTTGGAGCAAGCTCTACCATGGAAAGGTAGGAGCTTCACCTTTGTTTGCATTATGTTTCTTTTTGTTATATGAATGTATATTTATGTTGTGTTGAATGTTGTTGTTTGAAATGCTTGTTGGGAATGGGTAGAATGCCTAAGTTGGGAGTGGGAGGAGACTATGGGGAGTTTTATTTGAGGGAGGCATAAGAGATCATTTTCTTGAGGAGGGAGTTTGGGTTGGGTGCCCACCTAGTAAGAGAAATGCTTGCATTTTCTTCTTGTTTTTACTTTGAGGAGCCATAAGAGTTGAGGGAGGCATAAGAGTGGATGGAGGGATAAGGGGTACTTGAGGGAGGCATAAGAGTTGTTAGGGGTATTGTGTTTTGCATTGGAGGCTTTTAGGTGGCACCCATTCCCATTGGGAGGCATAAATGGCCTCCCATAGGTCTTACTCTTATGGCTTTCTTGATAAGCCTTGTGACTTTGTTGTTTTGATGGTTTCCCTCTTATTGAGTTGTTGATTCTTTTGTTTTGAAGGATTATGGAATGCATGTGAAATGTTATGTTAAGGTATGTGGAAGCTAGTAGTTGCCATGAGTTGGATTTTCTCCCATCAGAATGTGGTTGGGGCTCGGGGACCAATGGAGAGGATGGCTTCTCTTCTCCATTGGGTATCTTGGTTGGGAGGAGAGCATTGCCTCTCCCCTTATTTTGTTGTGAATCAAGCAAACTATTGGA
This sequence comes from Taxus wallichiana var. yunnanensis, assembly GCA_018340775.1. Taxonomy (NCBI): domain Eukaryota; kingdom Viridiplantae; phylum Streptophyta; class Pinopsida; order Cupressales; family Taxaceae; genus Taxus; species Taxus wallichiana. The sequence goes on from CM031239.1 coordinate 972,972,541, forward strand.
GGAGCTACCTTGTTGATGTTTGAAGCATTGGAACCTTGTTGATGACAATGTGAAACCGCCTTGTATTTTTACCCACCTTGAGTGGAGGAAAAGTGTAAAATGATTTGTATTTTAGCTTCCATTATTCTAAAATGTTACCACATTAAGTGGAAAATGTTGAAACAAGATGTTGAAGGAAAGTTGTATTGAACTTCATTAGTAAGGTTGTAATGTGGATGGAATTAAAAGTTCAAAGAAAGACAATCTATTTATTCTCCTTTAACTTGGCTTGGAACCTCTTGTGAATGTGTTGATCTTGTTGAAAAGTTAGTAGTTCTTACTCTAAAACTTAATGGAAATATGGTTGAAACCTCTTGAGGAATGTTGGGAAATTTATTTTAGAAAAATATATAGATTAAATTTCATTTTGTTGCTTACAAGAGATGTATTGAAAAGTGAGAATATTAGTGCATTATCTCTTCTTGTATTGTTAATGGAAAGACTTGAGTTTTAAATAGTTTCCAATATGCCAATAAAGTAATTTATGCCCTAGCTCTATTATGTTTTTCCTCATTTAAGAATTTCTTGTAAATCCATTTGCAAATCGTAAAGGGAAAATGAAATCGAATCTTTTGAAATCCCATACAATGAAAGAGATTTTAATGTTAAAGCCCTAAACTTATTAAGTTTATTACCCATATGTCCTTAATGCCTAATAAAGGTACTAATATTTTGAATAATATTCACATTTAAGTAACATTAAAATTAATGGATTTATTATTATTAAATTATATTAATATTAATATACTATTAATATTTCCTTATATTAACAAAGTATACTAATAAAATGTTGCCAAGGAAATAATATTAAGTTATATATGCAATTAAACCTACGTAGGTATAAGTAACTAATGCGCTTCCCATTTCAAATAATTGCAAAACAAATCGTGCTTCATGAATATTCTGATTTGAAATAGACCCACCTCTACGAATGAGGCATCCATATAATTGCAAAGCAAACTGCGCTTCATGTATATTCTGTTATGAAACAGATCCACCTCCTTGAGATTCTCCTCCACGAGTTACATTGCAAAACAGGTGAGGTCTCAGCTGAGAGTCGTGGTAATAAATTTCATCAAATCTCCTCATAACACCCTCACTGTTCCTTAATCGATTTTGGATAAAATATCTTGAAGACGAATCCCGAATTTGAGGATGGTCTCACTGAAAATTGTTGTAATAAATTTCATCAGATCTCCTCATAACACTCTCACTGTTCCTTAATCGATTTTGTATAAAAATCTTGGGGGCGAATCACGAATTTATAGATGCATTCGATATTGAACAGATAACAACATAGTTGACAACCTGCTTGTTTTGATCACTCAAAAAAAAAAATAAAGGGGCTTTGATTTATCCCTACCGCCTAGCCATTTTTTGTGGAGGCTGCGGCCAAGATTCGCGCCTAGAGCACACGCTCCTTGCAGCATGCGTGGCTGGGGGACGAATAAAATGAGTCCAGATCTGTTCCCTCGCCTGTAGCTTCATCTCTAACCTCTGTTCTGACCCGCGCGGCCATGGCTGGGTAACCAGTCTATACACTAGTCTGTAGCTTCATCTACAACCACCACATTGAATTCATGTGGCCAGGACAAAATCCAACAGCATGCCGACTTTGTAAAGCAATTGATTTGCAAAATCTAGTGGAATAAATGGAGATGCGCGGCTCAGCAAGAAGACTTCAGCACGCAAGCAGATGGAGTTTTAATGCTAGGACAAGAGCCACCCACCCCCCCAACCATAATTTCAAGCATAAATTTGAATGTATTTCCATTAATTAAACTCTTGTCATCTTTATCTGCTCTATTAGACGCAATAATTTAATAAGCATCAACTCCCTCTTTAGTTTTTTGCACCACTGCCTTAAATCTTGCACAGATAATTTTTTTAAATGATTTGACTTCTTTCACTAATAAATTTTGAAAATGAAGATGCCTTTGTAAAGTTTCATAGCAATGGTTCCTTTAAAATTATCCGTCTGTTGAACCGTGAAAAATAAGGAATTTTTAGTATATGCCTTTGCATGCCATCTTTATCTGTAATTAAAGAAAGAAAATTTGAATGATTACCCTATTTATTTCTATTTTAAAAATTTAATTATAAAAAAAAAAAAAAAAATTTAGTCGTATTGTTTTGGGTTATATGTTCATGGAAGCAAGTTCTTGGCTCGCCGTCAGTTGCCGTCGCCATTTTCGCGAGCACACAATGCACATTGTATATTCACCTAACTTGGAAGAAAAATACCAAATAAACACAAATAAATAAGGGAAAACAATACCCACAAAGGAAATGGGTAGATCTCTATTTTAACATAAAAATAAATTCACAAAAATGGAGCTTCCAACCCTCTCTAATGGCATCCATGGATTCTACGCTTTCTTCTCCTCCAAACCTGCAAAATAAGAATGAACAAATGAATGAGAAATAAGGGAAAATAGAAATAAAAGAAAGTTATAAAGATAATTTGGGAAAACCAAATCTAAGGGATATGATAGATTTAATCTAGTGGCTCGACTAAACCGTACATCATTTAAATGGGAGGTATTTTTGTGGGAATGTTAAGTTAATTAAAATGCATGGGTAATGAGGTGAATGGGGCCACTTAGTGGCTAGACCAAGTAGATAAACTTTTGCATTCGGAAATAAAGTAAACCTTATGCATGATAGTTAATTAAACTTATGGAACTTGGTAAACATATTTTGAAACCATAAATATTTATAGGGGTAAATAACTAATATTTAATTATAAATTTAATTCCAACTTCTACAAGATTGTGTAGAAAATTTAACCAAGAAATTTATTAATTTGTGGATAATTTTTAACCTTGCAATCTCCTTTAAAATAAAATAAAAATTACCGTGATTTTTCCATATTAATTTAATATGATTTATTTTGGTTTGAGTGTAGAAATTTTTGGGCATTATAATGTTGTTTTATAATTTGGTGTCATATTACACTGATCCATTGATGAGAAACACCTTCGGACACTGGGAATCCTCTTTCATTGATGTTGGCTTCATGCATAGCTATGCGTGAATTCTTTAGACTTGCATTTGATGCATCCATATTTTTATCGATTAATCAAACCATCTCCATTAGAATGCCACTCTGAAAACATGAATCATGTTTCCACCCTTGTATTTCAATGTATCTAAGGAAGACTGCTTTGCACCATTGATTTTCTTAATGGTGTTATTCTCTGGAAAGCCTTAACTCAACTATATATGCCTCTGATGTAAAAATGTTAGGAGATAACAAGAAAGATAAAAATTACAATATGAAAGACAATTACAAGAATATAACTTTCACTTTTTCAAGAATCATATAAAGACAAGAAATATATTGAAATAACAACTAAAACAATTTCAATCATACGTTGCACAATGAACAAAACAAATTAATTACACATCACCACATATCTTAATAAATAATTATTGTAACATGAAGGATAATCACTATTTAAGAATTTATAGTAGAGAAGACATGAAGAATATTAATAATAATAAATATAATTTTAGTCTACATTATCCAATAAAATAAAAAGATAATTTAGATTTGAATTTGAATGATACATTTTATAGGAATTTTAATGGGAAATTTATCACTATTAAATTTTAGTTAGTAATTAGGTTATTGTATTGTGAACGGTATTATCTAACTACTTTTATTAAGAGTTGTTGAAAAAAATTAGTAGTGTTTTTCACATAGGTGGTTCATAGATTTTATATTTTTTTGGAGTGTAATTTTAAAAATAGGCAATAAATTATAGGATTGTAGAGTCAAGGAGCTATCCAAAATGTATTGTCTATATACAAGGGTGTTATGTGAGAAGAAAATTGTAATAAATAGGAAATACCTCCAACCCAATCTCTCAAACAATTTCTAAAAATTAGAATACAAAAATTTAGACTCATTTTGTACATGGAAGATTCATTTTCTTCTTATAAATTTAGAAAATTATTTAGAAGACTTAATCACTTCATATTTTTTGGATTATAAGTTCTTTCATAGAAATTGACGTACATTCTATAGAACTATTTTTGTTTAGAAATATTTTATTCATTGGATTTTATGCATTCTCGTGACATATTTTTTAGTAAAAACTTATATGTTAAAACTATTGCTCTCTTAATTATAATAGCTTTAATAAAATCATCCTTTTTTCAATTCATTTATGTATATGGAAAAACAACAAACCTACTCATAGATTTTTATATTTTTAAATATACTAATGAACTTCAACTTTGAACAAATGAGACATGAAGACAATGTTTAGGAGTCAATGTAATGAAAGTGGTCCTCACTTTTTCAATACATCAATGAAAAAATTGAGATGATTTTTATTTTAATTACGTACATAGAAAAATGACAAACATTAAATTTTGTTCCTTTTGAATAGAGTAATGAACTTTACTTTTCAAGAAGGGACACTCAAAGACAACATTGGAAAGATTAAATTGTATTAAATGTGGTCTTCCTTTTCAAATTCATCCACATTAAATTCATTATGATTTTTTAAAAATAATTGAGATGAATTTATATGTTTGGATAAGTTAATTAGATGAAGTTCTTGCAAATAATTGATGATAGTTGGTCACTTATAGAAATAATTGAGATGAATTTAACTAGTGATTATGAGTTATTTTGCAATCGTTTGGATTAGAACTATCATGTAGTTTCCACATTTTATAGCTTCAATTATCTCGTTGACTTCTTTACCCATAGTTATGACACATTTTTTATATCATGTTTTGTTATTTGATCTTCATGGACATGTATGGTGATTTGGGCACATCGCACCAATTTAACTTTGATTAGTATGTTGGCACATTACAATAGATGTTGTAAGTATTAACATATTGCTAATTTATTTGGAACTAATTTATATATGATGGATGCATGGTTTGGTCACACATATGGATGTTATAGACTATTCGATTATTGATGAAAACACATCATAGCATGGATATATGTCATTTATATGTATTGGAATGGCTAAAACATGGTGAATATATGTGAAATTGTGCATGATTATCATTTATAATTCCATATTGATGATGTGTTAACATAGATTGCATGTTTATACTTGATTTTTTACTGAGTAGTTGATTTACACATGTATTGGGTAGATACGTTTAATGTTTGCATTCAGTGTGCAGGGTTACAGGGCACAAGAGAACATGGTTTTCAAGGTGAATACGTAAATGTGCACAAGCATCCGATGGGGCTAAGTCCTAACCATGTTATTTGTTTGAGGACTTATTGGTTGCTAATATTGTTTGGGCACCATGAGTGGCCCTTATTTCTAATGTTAAATTTTATGGAAAATTAATCGAGGTGGGTAATTTTATTGTTATAAGCTAGGATGAGGGACTTAATAGTCCCCACTTATTTTATGAGTGTAATTGTGTTTTTTTGCTTTAGTAGTGAGGATTTTGGACACATACGCACACTTGAGTGGGCCCCACAACCTCAAATATTTTGTCTACTTATGTCAAACCCGAAATTGAGTTATTTTTGGCATTTTAAGTGACCCTTTTCTATTTTGGGGTTCACTTAGTATGAAAACAAGCCCTTTTACCCTACCTATTAGGTAGGGGGGCTTAATTTCAAGGTAAGGAGAGAGTTTCCCTCCCATTGAGCCTCTCTTTTTTCACCATCCATGAAAAAGTGGTTTGAGTGTGTGTGTTGTGAAAAGTTACATATCTTGTCCCACTTTCTATTTGGGTACTTTGGGAGAGGTGTGTTTAAGTGTGGGTTTATATTTTCATTCGTTTATTTTTGGGAATCTTGAATTTGATAGAAGAGAGGGTTTAAACATTTCATCCCCTCATTTGTGAGGAAACTTTATTTAATTTTTCCTTCAAATACTCCCTCCTATTGGAGAAAGAGGAATTTTCACTTGGAATATTTGTGCTTAGTATGCTTTTGGAGTTAAAAATTTTTCTTCAACAGGGAATTTTGAAAATCTTAGAGATTGAAGAGCTTGTATAGGTAGGATTTTTATCCTAATTTGTGTTTTTGACATGTTAGCTTTATAGAATTGTTTTTGTTGAAACTTTTGTGTTGTTGCATGTGTTATATGGATGTTTGGGTGTGTTTATTATTGTTTTATTCATCCATTACATGGCATGATGGATTTAGGAGTTGGTTTTGGGGAAGAGGGAGGGATTTTCCCTCTTTGACCTCATGGTTTAATAGGAGATCCATGTAGGTTCTCTCTTATCCTCTCATATGGTTTGATATGGGGAATGTGGTTCATATGATTTGAACCCCTTCCCCATCCATGGAGAGGAAACCCAAAGGATTTGAAAATCCTCCCAACGAGGATTTTTAGGCGAATGGGAGGAGTGATAAGGTGGGGTGATTTCCTTTTAGGGATAAGGAGGATTTTGAAATGTTGTTTTTGGTGGGCTTCTTATGGTTGGACCCCACTCTATGGAATTATTGGAGGTCACATCGACTCTTCCTCCTTGCTGAGGATGAATATGATTTTTTCCTCTTTTATTTTGGTTTGTATTTGATGTGTTTTGGGATGTATTGGTTAGTCTTGTATGTGGCATGCTTGTGGTCATCTCTACTTTCTTCTTGTGCACATTTGTGGAAGATAACTCTCTCTCCCATGGGATTGGAGGAGGCTAGAATGTCTTCCAACCTTTGGAAAGGAATGTAATGATGCCTATAGGCTGGGTGGTAAAGCCAACCTTTTTCCTTGTGTTGGAGTCTTTGTGGAGCAAAAACGTTGCAGCTCAAGTTTTGAATATGGTTAGAGTTTCTATATATCTTGGCACCTTGTTGTTCCAGATTTTTTTTGGAAATGTTCTACTTATTGTAATCATGTGCATGTGATTTTGTAGAGATTCCTATTTCTTTGTAAGTTTCCCATATTGGGATGGAGATTACTTTGAACAACTAGCAATGTATTAGTGTTGTGTATGCCATCTTGAATATGTTGATCTTCGTAGAAACATATCTCCTATGATAATGAATTTTTGTTGTTCATTTGATCATCTCTTACAAGAGGAGTCTTGTGGTATTGAGAAGTTATGCTCTTCATATTTGACTAGAACATTGTAGCTTGAAATGAATGCATTGAGAAACCATTATTCTTATTGTTGATATGGAGTCAATGCTTGTTAAGTGTTCCTCCTTTGTAAAAGAATTAATATGGATTGTTGTATTCCTCTTTTAAGAAGAAATTTTGATATTTTAAAAATATGTTTTTCCCAAATAAGAATGTAAAATGTATAGCTGAGATCTTTAAAATAAGGTATGATACTTATTTACTAAAACTCCTCCTTATTAAGAAATTTGAACATTAATTTGGTTATTGCATTGAAAAGAAATTTGGTTATTATGTAAAGCTTGATGAGGAGGGAAATATTATTCTTATAATAAAATCATTTTTGCAAACTCTTGTAATATTACAACTTGAAAGAAATCTTTTTAAATTCTTTTCCATGAGAAATCTTACACCAATTGTTTATTTCCGTTTATATTATAAAATCTTACTATTAGGATTCCAATACAATTGAACCAGATTTTAAAAAGTGACATTTATTAGGTTAACTTGAGTTCTTATTTCCTTTCAAACAAACAAAAAAACATCACAGATGAAATGAACATTTTAGTTGGAAGTGTACTGTATGAGAAGAAAAGAAGTGCTTTATAAATCTGGTTTGAGTGGTAATTGGGAATGTTTCACCTAACTAAATCTTTTTACTGTAAGAAATAATTAATGCCTTGTTTATTTAAATAAGCAATCGATAAAGAAGATCAAAGATTCTTTAAATAAAAGTAGCTTCTTGTTTAGCATCACTATGTGATCATTTAAACCCGAATACTTATTACACCTACCACTGCACAGGCATTGGTATTTTATTAGGTATTGATGTAGTTATATATTTAATTATAGCATACAATAAATAAATAAATTTCTTTCAAATGGAGCCTGTCTGTAATTAGAGAGACTTGGTTAAATTTCTCTTTATAAAATATAAAAGAAAATATAAAGGAGGGGCAGGCGCAGCGTGGCCGCAACCTGCACCCTCCCTAAACCTCTAAACAGTGGGGCACCCACTCCACAAAACCCCGTCTCTTTGCTGCTACGTGGTCATAGTAAAACTAAAACGGAAAAAACTAAAAAAACCATGCCCATGGTTCCCGCCACCTCCACTCCTCCTGTGTGGCCTTGGCGCATCAGACCGAAGACGCAGCCCCCTCTGTTTTACCCGCACAACTTCCTCTTCTCTCTCTTTCTGTTTAACCCTCCACGGCCTCCATTGGGCGCCCTCGTCTCCTTTTTCCTTACAATGGTGCCACCTCCTGCTAGCAAACAAGTAAATAAATAAATACAAACTCACATAAAACAAGACAGTAAGCGTAAAAGAGGAAAATCCCTAAATTGATAAAAATAAGAGAAATGCGAGCATCCATTTTTGGGTTTTCCTTGGTCATGGATTATCCCTGGTTTTAATTATGCCGAAAGGCGTCCTTCAGCTGGGTCGAGGGTGAGCTGCCTCTGACAGAGTGCAGGAGCATCGACGGGTGAGACGGGAGGGCAGAAGACGTTGAGTACGGGTGCTTCACAGCCGCTGGATGGAGTGGGGTGGAAACCCTAGGACAGAGAAGAGGGCGGTTGTGCCGAGATGCAGAGGAGAGAGGGTGCGGAGGTCAGGATAGTGACCAGGACAAAGCAGAACCGAGGAGAGCATGCGCCTATGCCTGAAGTGCATATCGTGGCAAAATGATACTGAAACCGTAATGCATTGCGTGGGGGAGGAGTTAATGTTTCGTGAATGTGAAATTTCTCCTGCACGATACCTATTAAGGGTTTGGTGTTGTTTTTGCAGGGTGTACGCGGAAGCAGGGCTACGTCGAAGGGGAGGGGGCATCGGTCAGACTGTACATGGAAGAGGAAACGAAAATGCAGAAAGGAAGGTAGTGACTGGATTTCTATGCGCGTACCTATAAATATTTGTGTGAAGACTAAATTTTGTTGCTTTTTCCAGGGTGTCGCCGTAGTTCTTCTTGTTCCGTGGGTAAGTTTTCATTTCTTATTGCCTTCGTGAATGCAAAAAAATGTTCCTAGATGGCAGGCTAACTTTGTTTTTTTCCCTGTCGTGGGTTTTACCAGTTTGCTTTGTGTGCTTCAGAGGCCTGTGTGAAGGCGGCGGCGGGCATATACCATCCTCTCGGGGTCTGTGGGGAACTGTGCGTGCACCTATATATGTATGTTTCTGAGTTTCTTGTTGTCCTTGTTTTATTCTACCTTTCGTGGGCAAGAGATTGGGTATTTTCAATCTGTTTTTTGTTGTCTTCTTTCACATTTCTTTCTAATTCTTGTTGATCTTACATTGATTTCTTTCCAATAAGAGCATATTTATGCTTGCCATCAGAGGGACATGTGCAAAATTGGGGGCGGGAGATGCAGATTGAAGTATTTATCCATTAGTTATTTTTTATTTCCAGGCGCTGCTGTCATCTCTTCATCTCAGATATCCTGTAATTTGATATGTTCAGCAAGCGGTGTGCTTGACTCCTGGTTTTCTTGTTTTTTCTTTTCATTTCCTTATTACAAAACCATATTGGCTTGCTTCTTCTGGTTTGTTGTAGATTGTTGATTCGTTGAGATGTATATTTATTTTTAACTATTATTTTTATTAGTAGTTTATAGTGGCAGGCCCCATTTAACATACATATTAATGTAACCTCAGTTCATTGAACATAATGTCCCCAACGGGTGTTGGTGACCATAGCACCCATCAGTTAATTGAATGTACATGTTTGTTGTCAGTGTTGTGCAGACCAGATAAAGTTGCATCCAATACATATTTCATTTTTCTGTTTACCCTTTGTTGGACGTCTTTGCAGAATCAAACTGGAGCCAGAAGTTATTGCTTCCCTCCCCATAATTGATGTATAAGTACTGCAGAATTAGCAGTATAGTCTTGTGATAAGTTGGCATCTGGTTTTCAAGAAGCCGATATTCAGTTCAGGCCTTTGGGGGACTGGGGTACCGGCCAACAGTTCGCTTTAGATGTAAAGATGATATTCAGGAAAATAATTGACATATAAATCACATTTATGATATATCAGTGTAGTACCTGAATTAGTGCCTCTGCATGGCAAAGTATAATTCTGGATTGTGAACACACTTGAAAACTCTTTTCTTTATCTCTCAGAAGTTATTAAATTAGATCAACTGGGTGAATTTTTCCTTTGATCCTTGCCTGGCTTTAGCTATAGGAACTTCATTTGAAGACTCGATAATCAATTTTCTTGTGTCATCTGGATGCTAAGAACATGGTAACAGTAGTAGAGTTGACATTGCATTGAAGATGGAAAATATGAGCCTTGGTTTGAATGGTTTTGACATGTCACACTCGGTTCTTTTCAGTTATTGGGCATGTGTTTATCTTCTCCCCTTATGCTGGAAATTCCTGTAGTGTCATATAACACACACATAAGCAATACTTTTTAAGCGCATCCCATTACAGGGCAAGTTGTTTTTTGAAAAATAGTGAAAGGTTTACGTGAAGCATTTTTTAATATTTGCATCATTGTACCCCGAAAGAAGGTGTCATGGTCTCCACCATGACAACTAATGCTATCGTAAGTTAATGACTAAACCTCTGAAAGGTTCCTTGTATGGATAAGAAAAACAATATTACACATTGCACAAGCATCAGGAAAGAAGCTGTAGAAAACTCCTGACATATATAATACTTCAACAACACCTAATATAAGCTCCAGGTTCATGTCGAGTCAAATCTTCTGGACATGTTATTGAGACCTACCTTGTTCAGGGCTTTAGTGTCAACACCAAAAAAAATAGGCTCAAGTCCTGTTCTGATACTCATTGGCTGTCACACATTGTCCTTATTTTTCAAGTGGTATCTTCATCTTTCTTAGATGATGGGGCTTATTTAATGAGATGAATCTTAATGGTATATAGTATCTTGGAAATGAATTTTCAAAATGCTTGATTTGAATCATTATTGTTTATTTTTCCCGAATCTAGATTTACTAGTTCATGTACACCATCATCTTTTTTATAAGATTGGTTACAAGCACATTCTATGAGCTAGGAACATAATTCATAATAGTGAACTCAAGATACTATTTTGTCAAAGTTGAACTCCAATACCACTCTTAAGGATCAATTAGCTGAAATCTTGACCACATTAGTTGCTTATAGTGCTTGAATCCACACATATGCCATTGTTCGTATGTCTCTGGCATAGAAAAAATATTAATTTCATGTCGCAAAGAAATTAACAGGTTAAAAAAGGAAGAAATTTGAATAGATAAAAAAGAAGCAAGCCATGTTACAAGATGTGATTGAAAAATGTATGAGCTAAAAATGGCTTCTAGGGTGCATGGGGATTAAATGTGCTATCTTATAGTCTACAGATTTCATTTGGAATCTCTTTGACAAGCGAAGGCCCATCTCGGTTTATACATAGCATCAGGCAGGACTGAAAGTGAAGGGTGCTAACTTTTAGGCAGTGTTGCACAGTGACTCATTTTAGGGACTTTGTCTACTTACCCGAGAATCAATTTAGGGTAACACTTCATACTAGATAGATTTGAGCATGGAATTTTCTTGTCTATTTCCACTTTTATTTATTCTTTAATGATCATGGTTAAATCCAAATTCCAGAGTACTAGAGAAATCCATGGCAGTCCCCCAAGTATAATTAGAATGATTTTTTTATTAACTTGGGATGAAGTCATATCTTTTTGCATACATACTATGTCTTTCCAGAATGGCTGAATCTAACAATTATTTTAACTTTAGATAACTTGCTATTTTGTATTTTGTATGAGATCCATTGTTTATTTGTTTAGAAATTTGTAAAGTTATCCAGAGTACTCAAGAAAATCATGTCATTCCCCTTAATGCAATTAGAATTTGCTCCATTAACTTGGGGTGGAGTCACATCAGTTTGCATACTCACTCTATCTTGCAAAATGGCTGAATAAAATTGTTTCACCTTTATATAGCTTGTGTATTTTGTAGGAGATTCATTGTTTACATGCCAAGTTGTCATATGAACCAAAAAAACCTGAACAGAGGATAAACTTCTAGCCCCACCTTAAGCAAGCTTTGAAAATAAGGGGTCAATTTTTTCATGTAGAAGGTTAAAAAGACTTCAAGAGAACTATGGCTACATACTTTTTCTTGTGGAAGCCCTCCATGGGAGTGGGGTAATATAGAAAGAATAGAAAGTAGTTTTCATTTTTGGTCTACATTTTTGTTCAAACTATTGTTGTTTCTATGATATTCCCCTGTTGTCTTATTTGTTTCCACTGCATAGACATCACAGCTTTTGTACGCACCATTTTCTGATAGGATTAACAGAGCTGCTATAAAATTGAATAGGAAGGTGCAGGTATTGGGTTGCATCAGTTGTGTTGCAGGTATTGGCTTTGATGTTCCAGGTTTTGGGCTGCATTGGTTGTGTTGTAGTTAAACAAAAACTCTATTTTTAGTTTAAATTTTTCCATACTTTTCAGTTCATTTTTACATTTTTTCAGTAAAAAAATGATATTTTCAATGGTATTAATTCTTTATAGCTATACTGTGTGTTTTAGACCTTGCATAGTATAGCTATATCAATTGTGTAAACTCTGAGGCAATGGCAGTTTCATTTGAAGTTCCCCTCGTTTACATTTGTTAGTTTTACAGTTGCTCGGCATCCTTGTGAATCAGGGAAAAAAATGCTATTGTGTCCTTTTCTTATGTAAGTTTTGCATTTCTTTTGATGCTAGAAGCAGGAAAATTGGTGGAGAATAACAAGTTGTCTTTTACCCTTGTTTGGATCCTACTGTTTGGATGTTTTCCTTTTCAATTTAACAAAATGAATACTAGAAATACAATCATCTCTCCCCCACTTGGTGTGAATATTATGATGCCGCACTTGTAAAGAGAAGAACAATTTAAGAGGATTCAGTTTGTTGTAAAAATTTTACATTGCAGGAAACCAAAACCACCTAAACCGGTTATAGTAGATTTGGTTAGAGAGCAAAGTCATCTTTTGCCACAAAGCCCTTTGTATTTTTCCAAATTTCATACTGCTGGACCTCGGTCCGAGGATTTGGCCTAGCCTACGATTCTAAGGAGGCTGCAATGACATGTGAACCTTCCTATAAATTAAAAAAATGAGTGTGGTTGTTGTTGCGAAAAAAGAAAGTGGAAAAAAAAAAAAACAAAGTTCAAAGAAAATTGCTGGTGCTAGCAAGAAAAAAAAAAAAAAAATGATACCCTCCTCCCCAAACACCTTGTAAATGAGAACAAAGTTGTAGACTGTATACATTTATAGGATTTTTGTAAGGCTTTTCTACAAGTGTACGTGTAACGATGAGCCATATTTTGGATCTGCAAATATTAGCCCGAATATACTAGTTTGTTTTATCTAACAACCTGTACTTTGGTTTGTTGTGGGTGCTATTGACCTTAAACCCTTTTTTGTAAATAAATACAATGATCGAACTATATATATGTTTATTTTATCTACCTTGCTAGCAATATGTATTCTTGCCTTGGAAGTCTGTTGAAAATTCAAATTGATTTTGGCGATTTTGCCCACTGCTAGTTTTGTTTATCAAGGCAGTCTTTGTTATTTCCTTGATGAACTGTTGTAAATTTGTATTGAATAATCAGACTACTTGTATGAGGTTTGGAATTTGAAAATTAGTATAAAACTCCACTAATTTTGTAGATATTAACTTTTAAACTTGTCAGATTGAAGAAATAACACCTCTCTAATGGTTTGGAAGTCTGTTGAAAATTCAAATTGATTTTGTTGATTTTCCCACTGCTAGTTTTGTTTATGAAGGCAGTCTTTTCTCTTGCCTTGATGAATTGTTGTAAATTTTTATTGAATAATCAGACTGCTTGTACGAGGTTTGGAAGTTGAAAATTAGTATAAAATTCCACTAATTTAGTATATCTTAACTTTTAAACCTATCAGATTGAAGAAAGAACACCTCTCTAATGTTTTGGTATGTGCATGCCTATTTTAGGAGCTCCTCCAAAGTTTTAAAAACTTAATTAATGTTCATTATATGCTGCATGTGACTCTCAGACACTATAAAAAAACTGGGGCTTGCAGATTATTTATCTGCTTAAGATGAAATTCTTTAAGGTTTTCTTAAGCCTCATTATATCTTTTCTATTCTCCCTATACATTTTTTTAACTAGATGAAAGTGATCATGCATATGGAAAAAGGAAGTGAGGAACCAATCAGATGGCAAGAGCTTTAAGGTGCAGAACAATCCTAGTCATCTAAAGAGATTAAAACAATTTGGCCATCTGAAGAGATCCTTCTTCAAGTTGCATGGTATTTTGAAGATTTAGAGATCAGTTTTAAATTCATTTACATATATATGGCAGCTATAAGAGGAAAAATTGTATTAAAAATTTAAGTAAAATTAACTCCCGTCATGAGAGTACTCGGCTGAAAATATTCTCTGTTGTAAAATGAAAGTGTGTTTTTGTTAAGGGAAAAAAAGCACATCTGTGAAGGTCTTCTAAGTGACTTTGTTATAAGATGTTTGATGTATTTGGATGAATTTGATTATTGCTAACAAATCTGCGTGACAATTTTGAGTGTTGAAAAGTATGTGCAAATAATTCAAGGACTAGCAAATATGCCCTTGGGAGTTCGAATTATCCTTGCATCCTCCATGAACTTTTAATATATTTCCTCTTTAATATGTCAAGAAATACAATAAAAACTTGAATCCGTGTCCAGAAAAATAATAAAATATTGAATGAAATGAGTTGGGTGCTGCAGTATAACTAGCAATCCTTATATTCTTGAGACTATATTGAAGACATATTACATGGACACACAACAAAGCCCTTTTTAAGAAAAAAAAAAATTGATTTCTAAGGACTCTCTTTGGACAATCTAATACTATCCACATTTGCGCCAAAAGAATCTACCGGAAATAGAATCTAATATTTCATTTGTTTATGTACTTAGCAAAGTAAAATTGATTTGATTTTAAGATGTTTTATTAAAATATTATAAATAATAGTTTGATAAGAATAATAAAAACATGATAGTTATGGATGGAGACTCGAAATAGCAGACTATTTCAAAAGGAAATAGCTAATCAATAATGAATGGTAAATAGTAAGTGTATTTACTCTCCGGTTTATATAATGACGCTTGCTATTTTTCATGTTTATGGAGTCTTAATAGCCACTTTTTAATCGCTATGGAATGGAATTTAATGAGGTTTTTTTTTCTAATTCTTATTTACGTGTGCACAACTCTCTTTTTAGTTTATGTGTAAATGTGTAGTGTATTTATGTTTTTATATAATAAGTATCTCTTAATTATTATGTAGTGGAATTCAATAAAGTTTATTTATATTTAGGTACATTCACAAATGGTAAGTTTGTTTTTACGTCATCATTTTTCGGATACATTTTCTTATGCAAGATCCTCTTCTAGGCTAAAATGCCATGTATAGAATACGTTTATATAATGCATATCTCTATTAAATTTGTGCTTGTTCAAAAACTTGAATCCATAGCTATATGTTATTACAAACTCTTTTTTTCCTGGGTGTGACTTTGTGTGCATTCACGCAGTTTTAGATTTGTGGAATTTTTATGCCGCCTAAATTTAAATGTTGGCACATTTTGTTCCCTTGTTTTTTTGGGGCTTTTTTATGTCTGTTACAATCAATGATAACATGTTTGATTCACCATTCATTAATTTGTTGCTTCCTTCTTGCTTGTTTAACTTATTTATACAAACTCAACGCTTCTATCTATTTTCTGTTATCATTCTTTTGATTCATTTCTAGCTTCCCTTCCACAATGAAATTTAATAACAAAAAAAATTTGGCCCTTTTGTGATTGATGGCATTGCATTTGATTTTAATTTGTTTGTGCAAACTCTAGACTACTATCCTTTAACCCGCCATTAATATTTTGATCCACTTCAACCTTCCCTTCCGCATTTACTTTTACTAAAAAGAAATATCTTGTTCATTTTTCTAATGGTGGCATAGCATTCGGTTGGCTTGTTTATTTTGGTGTGTACTTTGACCTTTTTTTTTTTACCGTTGTATTTTTCATGTAGCACATCCATTCTCCTCTACTTTTTCATTGAAAAAAGAACACAACTTTAACAGAAGGAGGTGTTGCACCTAATGTAAGGTTGCTTTGATATGGGTTCCACATTCCATCTCCTCAACATTTGTCCTATGCGCTCTTTATTGAATAGTGAAACCCAACATCGAGTTGACCTTTTTGGTGGTGTTCACATCCAAACAACATTGTTTCCCTCCAAGTTTTCAAAACTGGTTGCGAATAGAATGTTGAAAGAAGGTAGAATAATTCACCTGCAAAAAACCGTTTGTAGGATGGTCAAACATGAAATGTAGGTAGTCGATATTTTCACTTCCCTTTTGTCTTTTCTAACTCGTACAATATTTTCTAACATTTTCATTCGTTGCACTGCCTACCTGCAGGACCGTTTTAATTACCGATATGGATATAGTGAAAGAAACATATCCGCAGATTGGTTCTCCTTCCCGGATCCCCAGCCATGTTATTCGGGGCAAACAAGCCTGTGTTGACCACCCTGAGGGTGTGCCCAAAACTTTGTTTCCACAAACACCGCCTCAAAAGATTTATGCTTCCTCGAAATCAGCATCGAAGGCCATCTTCATAAACGACTTGAACACAACCATGCGTGTTTGGTCCATAGAGGGCAGAGCACGGTAAAAACTCCATGCAGACATATAGTAATGATAACGGCAATGGTTGTTTCTTTGGCTTCGATTTCGTGGATAGCAGAGGTGGTGAAATCCGTGTCACTTGTTTCAATGAGATTGCAGAAAAGTTCTATGACAAGATAGAAAATGAAAAACTGTACACCATCTCTAACGGAAGAATTGGAAAAGCAAAAGAAAAGTTCAACAACCTAAACAACTTTCTCGAACTTATCCTGTCGGTAACATCCATTGTTTTCCCTCTGCATGTCAACAATGAAATCATACCTTTGCACCACTTCCACTTTTTCCCCATCAAAGAAATAACTAGAATACCTGCCCATTCTTTTGTCAACATTCTTGGTGTTGTTCTTGTTATTTCTCCACGATCCACCATTCGCAGACATGATCAGACAGAAACATTCAAGCGAACTGTGCAGGTTGAAGACATGTCCGGATTTAGTGTTTCCATCACTTTGTGGGGTCAACATTCAATTGTACTTGGAGAAGAGCTAGAAGAATTCCTTTCAATTCCAAGAAACCAGTTCTTGCTCTTAAAACAACTCGTGTTTCCAGCTTCAACGGAACATCTCTTGATACTATATCCACTACAAAATGGTTTGTCAATCCAGTGATTCCTGAAAGCCTCTCTCTACAGGAATGGATTGCATCTGATGCTTTCAATGTCCCCGCACCATCTATCACAAACAGGGTTCTAGGGCCTCCATCTGCCTTGTCCTCTCCGGCAACAATAGCTCAGGTCCTGCAAATGGGTAACACAGATAAAAATGAATGGGCTACAATTACAGCAAAAATCACAGACATTTCATTGGACAATTTTTATTACTTGGCATGCCCTTTAGTGAAAAATGGTACACAGTGTCGCAAGAAAGTGCAAGAACTGGAAAACGGGTCCTGGTTTTGTGGGAAATGTAATATTCCTATCCAAAAATGTGACTACAAGTATGCACTCCGTGTCACTTTAAAAGATGGCACAGGAGAACTTCAATCCGTAACTGCATTTGATGAGACTGCTGAAAATATAATGGGCGTCAAAGCTGAAGACTTGCAGTTTTTGAGCATAGATGATGGTGCAACAACTGAAATTGCAGACCAAGTTATAGGCCACGAATATCAATTTACGCTTTCCATCAAACTTGAAACATACCGTGAGAAGAAGCAGTTTAAATGTGTCATTATAAAGTCACACAAACTTGAAACTATAGGTTCCCATCCCTAAATGATGTTTATGTAAAAGTATACAAGCTTCCCTGCATTCATGTTCTCCCCTTTTTAACCTCTCTTGGTCTCTTGATATGCTAGCACCCTTTCCAGAACTCTTTCTTGCACAAACGAATGTTTAGTTGTACCTTTTTGCTCTGTTTTTGTTTATGGAAACTCTGCTTCAATGAATATCAATATATATACCTTTTGTTTTGTGTTTGTTAACAAACTCTATACGTTATTGAATATCAATAATTGGAATTCCTAAGCCTTTTCCTTTAAAAATTAAATACTAGTGATGGTCTTTTATATTGTATGGACATGTTCTTTCCTTCGAACACTTTCCTGTATTCATAACTTTCGTTGAATGAGCTTTGCTAGTGCTATGTTCCTTTACTTGCAATATACATGAGCACTACAAATTTCATATTTTTTTTTACTCCATGCATGACTATATACAAGTTTTATTCCTTTACTCGTCTCATACTTGTGTTCCTTCCGTAGAGCATTACAACATTCCCCATGTCTGTAGAGCAAATATTAGCTCGAAGAAGAGAACTCTATAGCCAGAAACAAAGAACGGATAAATGCGGATCAATGCCACCATTACCATGCAAGAAAAAACACACCATGCACATCTTTTTATCCCATCTCACACCATTCCAGTCCCCGGACACCCGCCATTCCTTCCCCTCATTCTACCTCTCGCATTCCTCCCCCGCCCAATGCGACACTTCTTTTTCAGACTCCAAATATCACTCCTCTTTCCCCATTCCTTGCACAAAACACTTCCACCCTTCCCTTCTATGAGGCCCATGCACCCTTGGATACACAACACTTCCCTTCTCAATCGACATTCCTCTTCCCCCCCATCAACCACGTATTCTCCAATGTCCTCTTGTTTCTCCCTTCTGTCGATACTCTGTCAACCTCTTCACATTTGTTTATGTTACCTTCCCCTACTGCCAGTACATGCCAACCTCTTGGCACTTGTTGTTCTACCACAATGATCCCTTATGAGCCATCCGCCTCTTCTTCATCCTCCTTCGCAGATGCACAAAGGCGTTTCCGCAAAAGGATAGATTCCCTTTCCATTGCAAGCACATGCACTATCTGTTTGGAGAATTACCCTGGCATTCAAACTAGGTGTTGTTCAGGATCTATCCTTTGCTCCAGGTGCAGGCTTGAGAAACAAGGACACCAGTTTTCTTCTTGGAACAACATGGACCCTGGTGTCCAGCCATCCGTACTACAATCTTTGACACAAGTTGAAGAAATGTTGATTGCTAGAGTTAACCCAATTCTCCAAGTAACCCATGCACGTGGTGGACAATACAAATACTCTGGGCACACTATAAGCTTCCCCCAAAATATCTCTACCATAGCAAAGTACCTCCCTCGACGTCTCGGTGATTTGGATCTACTTCTTGTGCAAAAGGCAGGCTCCCAACAAACAAAATACGATTTCTACGTTAGTAGATCTCGTGTATGGCAGGCACTTCAATACAAAATTTTGCATGACCCTTACTACAAAGATGTTCTTATTGACAATGAAGCCCTCAACGCTCTTCCCGTACAACAAACAAATATTTCCTCCTCCCTTAACTCCATACCAATGGACATCCCTACCTCTTCAGACACTACTACACATGAGTTTAGTGACGATCCTTCACTCTGCACTTTAACTGACGCACCCATACTTCTTATTTTGTTCCTTCTTCCCACAACTCTAGCATCGGAGATGAGAAAAACCTCGCAGTTCCTCTCTCCCATGATCAAAACATGCCTTCCACCATGCCTTGGCTAGACATAAGTCTTTCTCCCATAAATGAATACACCACTGAGGGTCTATTTTCCATGGCATTCCCAACTTTGTTTCCTGAAGGTAAGGCTATGTTTAGGCAACCTCACATGAAAGAGGTCCTTTTTCATGAATACGCCCTCCATTTAATCCGTTACCATGATAACCACTTCGGTTCCCACCCTAGTTTCACTATTTTTTCTTAACCTCATCATGTGCCATAGGAGCCAATCTACAGTAGCTGTTTTCATGCAACAAAACCTAGAAAATGGCATACCACCAACTATAGCAGACCTCCGAAAAAAATTGCTTGAAGACCCTGCATATTCGCTTCCGGATACCTTGATGCGGTTTGGAAATAACCTGCGGGGAACACGCTCCTTTTGGTCCAAATACAGAGGAGAGATATCGGACATGGTTGAACAATTGGGTGCACCTACATTCTTCTTCACTCTTAGTGCTGCAGATACTAAATGGCCTGATCTGCATAAATGTATGGTAGGTGATCCACCCCCTAATCCTCGATTTGCTCAAAGATTCAGAATGCACAACATTATCAACCACCCCCACCATTTTTACTTACTTACTTACCAGAGGTTCACAATATTCCGCGAGGAGGTCCTGCAGAAACACCTTGGAGCCAAGGACTATTGGTACAGGTAAACAAAATTAAATCACTCATTTTCCATTTGTTTTTCTCTTCCTTTCTAACTACCTTCTTCCTATAGGTATGAATGGCAACATAGAGGGTCTGCACATGTTCACGGTTTCCTTTGGCTCGAAGGAGCCCCGATGTTGACACGATAGATTGGAATGACGATGCTTCTGTTGATGCAACAAGAGTTTACTTTGATCAATACATTTCCACCTGGAACCCTCGACCTCCTCAACATAGGCCAATATTCTTACAAAGATGTCTCGAGGATGATCCCTGATTTCTTTCCTCTTCAAAGCTTTTGGCTTCCAACCCTCTACAGGACCTCGAGGAACTTATAAACCGAGTTCAACACCACACCAAATTTTTGAATAGACATGTCTTTGAAAAAAGGTTCCAAAGCTATATGCCGATATAGTGCGCCTTAGGAAACACAAGCTTTTTCTTCCTTAACCATGGATGCCAACAAAAGTGTTAAATACCTTCCTTAGAGGAATGATGACAGATTAAACATTCAAAATAAAGCCATGTTAGCTATATGGAGAGCCAACATTGACTGTCAGCCTATATTGTCCTGACACGCTGTTCTTAAATACATTATAAAGTATGCCTCCAAATTAGAGAAACATTCTGATACATACCACCAAATGTTGTCTAGACTTTGTTCGCATGCAAACCCCGATTTCCCTTCATCTTTTTCAATATGAGAGATGCTCATGGAAAGTGTTGTTGAACATGACATAAGTGCACAAGAAGCTTGTCACATGCTTCTCAAACTTTCTCTTGTTGTGTCTAGCCACCAGACCGTCTATTTGAATGTGGGAAAGAAAATACTTCGTTGCCTTTTGCATCGGCTACTCAAGAACAAGATACATCACAACTTCTTGATGCATACCTTGTCCCCTCCATCAATGGAGTCCCTTTCCCTTATCCAGATTACTCAAGAATGGATTTACAGTGAACACTCAAAGAATGAGAAATGGAAACAATGCACTACACCATAAATTATCAGGTGTACCCAAGGTTTTCCATCATTCCACCAACTAATACAAATGCTTTCCACCTTTTCTATTGGTTTGAGCTCCTGCTGTACAAGCCTTTCAAGAACATTCCTTCAGATATTGGTTCTTCATCTAGATATTGTTTCTTCTAATTAGCGCCTATTCAAAACTTCATACAAGTCGTGGCATGTTAGAAGAATAGACATGAAACCTGATACAATTCTAGATGACTCGTCTGAATCTGACACAGACACCATGCAAACAGTAGAGAGAATCTATGAATGGAAGCTTTTGGTGGTCTCCATCCAAGATAAATAGAAGGTCTTGACCACCTCCATATGCTTGGCCTCCAAGAATTTGACTCCCACTATGATTGGTCCTCAAACAATGTTCCGGTTCACCTTGTCGACATCGCCCCTTCTTTTATCGAAACTTATAAGGCCAATTTTTCCCTCCCCATACAAATCCATCAGCTCGTCTTCACCATCAAATTTTGCGATGACTAGTGACTAGCTTTCACTACAATTCTCCACCACTTTTCCTCTACGCACAGCCTACCACCCCTTCTTCTCATTATTCAAGGCACTACAGGAACAGGAAAGTCATTCCTTATCCACTCTCTCCAATCTGCCTTCTCGTCCCTCACTGACCCTGGCGTTTTACCCCTTCTTTTACTTGCCCCTACTAGCGTCACCTCTTTTAACATTTCTGCATCAACCATTCATTCCAGCCTCAAATTCCCATTAGAGATTTAAAACCCCTTAAAGGCCAAGCTTTGGCCTCCTTCCAAGACTCTTTAAAAGATATTAGATACATTTTGATTGATGAAATGAGCTTCATTGGCCCTAAACTTCTTGCAAAAATTGACTTCCACCTTCGTGAGGCCTTCCCACATTTCCGTACTTCCCCCTTCGGAAATAGATCAATGATTCTGGTTGGGGACCTTGGTCAACTTCCACCCATTATGGACATTCCACTATATGCCAGCAATTCCTACGGTGGATCCGCTTTGGCACAAATTTCCTAATTCAATATCATTGAGATCTATATTCAGACAACAAGGCTCTACTCCGGCTCAAGTTTCCTTTCGCAACTTGCTTCTCAACATCCGAAATGGTGTTGCCACCCTTCTAGATTGGGAAACATTGATGTCCCGCACAGATTCATGCCTCTCACAACAAGAACTTGTAAACTTCCACAATGCCCCCCACCTTTTCTCGACAAATATTCTTGTTAAAAACCACAATTTGCAAATGCTGAAGGAACTCAATTCTCCAATCACCTTGTCCATTGCTCTGAATACAAGAAGAAGTGACTATTATGATCCTGATGATGACCAAGTTGAATAAATAGTGTTCCTTTGCAAAAACAAAAAAATAATGCTCACTGCTAATTTATGGATTGCTACAGGCCTTGTTAATGGCACATCTGGCACTATCGTTGACATTGTCTATTGCCCTTCCTCAGCTCCACCTTCTTTGCCTTCTTTCATTATTATCGACTTCGATCGCTATACTGGTCCTCCATGGAATCTGTCTAATCCCTCCCATGTCCCGATTCCCCCCATTTCAAGAGGTTCTCGTAGACAATTGCCTTTAAAAATGGCTTGGGCATTATCTATTCACAAATCCCAAGGACTCACCCTTCCTCGTGCCACCATTGACATTGGATCCACCGAGAGACCTAGCCTTACTTTTACTGCTCTTTCACGAGTTCCCTCCTTGGATAACATTCGTATCTTCCTAGCTTTCTCCTTCGACCGTTACTCTAGAATTTCCTCTACCGCCCTCCTCCAATTCCGGAAAAATGAAGAACTTCGTCTCCTTTCCCTTCCATCATCTCCTAGCTCCTAATGCCTCCCTAGTTTTCTTCTTCGTTGCCAAACCTCTCCCCCCCCTAAATGTCCACCATGTAATTTGATCTTCCCATTTCTTGTTTACCTACAGTCACCCTTCCCTTCCACTTCTTCTTCTACAACATACTAAAACAATGTACTGACTTTCATTTGTTATAATAAATAAAATTATCTTTTGTTCCCATCATTGTCATGTACATTCCGCACATGGTTTATTTTTAATCTACATTTGTTTATCTTGTTTTTCTCTATTGCCATTTTACACTTTCTTAGGTTTTTCTTTATCATTTATTTTGTAACTAACTTGAAAATACATTATCAAATACTTAATGCATTATTTCACCATAACTTAATTATATGTCATCTATAAGGGATATATTATTACGCTATGGTCACAGAGGTATTTGAACCCATAAAATGTATGTCTTAACTCATATATAAAAATAAAATAATAATAAAATATTGCCATTTTTTTGGAGTATTAAGATGAAATTTTCGGGTTTAAAATGGTGGGTATTACATTTCATATCGAGCAAGGATCTCACATGTGGATGCTCTAGGTAAAATATTTAACTAGTTACCAATGATTTAAAACATTAAATGAAAATAATTAGAACGTTTCTGTAACCGTATATAACTTAATAATCCACTCTCTTACTTAGTGTACAAGATGACACCCGCGAGACATCGATCCAGGGACTTGGGATGTAGATTGCCTACGCCGAGATGTAGGACCCCAATCTCGAGACCACATATTTTAGAGGCTCTTCAATAGCTGATAAGTGTTGTGCAACAACTCCTTCAACCACCACAGGAGACAAGAGAGGAGGATGTCCGGTGCAGAGACAAGCATCCAAGAGGTGCAGACACACACTCGGAGCCATCAGAGCATGAAACTCAACTATGGGAGAGGTCGTGTATCCCATTTTTTACTGCGCAAGATGGTGGGCTCATGACATCATAGTTGTTCACATAGCCTTGAGGGACCATTTGGGGATAGACGACCACATTCACTTTTTGGACTTTAGCACCAAGATCAGGATACAAGAAGTGTGATTAGAGACCTCCTTCACTTGCAACCAGCTAACTGCACTGGCACTACAGATGGCTTCAGGGATGAGCCATGGCTGCCCAACCTTTATATCTACTTTGGCTTGCACTCTTACTAGAAAATGTCAAGGCCTGGTTCGCGATACACCTCCTTTGAGACACAACATGCGTTTGGTGGAGGAATGAGTAGCGAAAGCTCCAGTTGAATCAAGATACAATGATGTGGGAGATGTTTGAGGATCATTTAAACATTATATGTTAGAGAATTTCATGTAAAAGAGGACTGATGAGTTTCATGACTTAAAATATGGCTTTTTCACGGTGGCGCAAAGATGAGAGATGGTTCCTAGATATTTTTCAATTATGTGGACTACCTACAAGATGAGAAATTATAGGTTAACAAGTTTATTTGGGGCTTGAATGCATACATAGCTAGAGTAGTTAGGATGTTATCTCCTCCTACACTTGAGAAGGCCTACTTAGCTAAGGAGAAAAGGACTAGGGTGCAAGAACACCGAGATAAGGAAAATGGAAAATATCAGGAGAAGATGCATTCCTTTTAGAGTCATGGGTCATGGGGCACAACACCACCTCCTAGAGGAGGATTTTTGCCTCCTCTAGCACTATCGAGGGCTCCACATCATACAAAGCAATAGACACAACATTAGGGCCACAAATGACATAGGGCTAGACATACTCGAGAGAATACGAGAGAGGTGGAGCTAGACGAGTGGTTGGTGGAGCTATAGATAGGAGACAAGACACTAAACAGTATAGCCAAGTCGCATGCAAGACTCTACTAGGATTGGGCTGGTAGGATCAGTTCACTAGAGTACAGTAGGGAACCCATCTCAGAGGGGTACAGGAGGATGTTTCATTTATGGGTCCCCTTTATCACTATGTGTGCATTTGTTTGCAAATACCTACTTCCCTTGATATACAAAGAGCTCTTAGATCCAAGTAGATACTAGGTGACATAAGATGCGTTCATTGAGTATTTGCAGAGATTGATAATCACTAGGCCAATCATCATGCCATAGTTGTTGAGATGATAGGTATTATCGGGTTTATTTATGTCTTAATACTCTATGATTTAGGAGTTTTGATTCTTTTATATTTCCTTCAAGAGTGGACAAGCGTGGACTAGTGGTTACTAGGCGGGTAGATAGTTGGTAGGTTGAGTTAGCCTTTGGGTCCAAACTCATCATGGAATCATATGTGGAGAGTTGCGTACTTGATTTTGGAGTCTTCCACTACATTTAACCTTCACATTATACCTCTAGGATCCTATTAGGTTTTTTTGGTATGGGTTGGCTCTAGGCTCATCAAGCCAAGGTAGATTGTAGGAATAAGGTCATTGAGTGTCAGGATGATGTTGGGGGTTCAGTTTTGATTACAAGGATGCATGGGCCTATCTATTTGCACTTTATCTTAGCTAAGAAACTCAAGCAGATCATGTGTACAAGATGCCAATTATTTGCTATCACCATCATTGATCAGTAAGAGGGCACTCTAGAGCATTCGCTCTTAGATGATCATGTAGTTTTGAGGGAGTATGTTGGTTTGTTTCTAGGAGAGCTTCCAGGGTTACCACCCCACAAAGTGGTGGATTTTGCTATTGATTTAGTGTCATCATCAACACCAATTTCAAGGTCACCTTATCACATGATAAATCCAGAGCTTCTTAAGCTCAAGGTACGATTAGAGGAGATGTTGGAGAAGGGTCTCATTCGCCCTACTGTATCTCCTTGAAGAGCACCAGTAATATTTGTGAATAATAATGAAGGCTCTCTCATGTTTTGTGTAGACTTCAGAAAACTCCACAAAGTCACAATAAATAATCGTTATCCACTCCTAGGATTGATGACTTGTTTAATCAAATGTGGGAGCAATTTTATTCTCTAAAATTGATCTCAAGTCAGTTATCATCAATTGCGCATATCAGATGAATACATTCATAAGATAGCTTTCCACACATGATATGGTAATTTATGAGTTCACGATTGTCCCTTTTGGCTTGACCAATGCCCCAAATGTCTTCATGAGCCTAAATAATGCAAAGTATTCGGGACCTTTCTAGACTACTTTTTCTTAGTGTTCTCTCGATGATATATTAATTTATTCTCATTCCAAGGAGGTACACAAGGAGAATTTGAGATAGTAACTACAGGTTTTGAGAGAACAAAATTTATTTGGGAACTTGTAAAAATGCATATTCTTTTAGGAAGAGATTCAAGACTGGTCACATCATATTATGAGAGGGTATCTCAGTAGATCGCTCTAAGATACATGTTATTCTTGATTTACCAACACCCACATCACTTACCGAGGTGAGGAGTTTTATGGGGTTAGCAAACTATTAACATAGATTTGTACATGAATTTTCTAGGATTTCTCACCCAATTATTTCCTTTTAGAGAAAAGGATATAAGTGTGAACATGCCTTCTAGTTACTTAAGGAAAGGTTAACCACGATGCCTATCTTAGCAGTTCTGAATCCGAAAGAGGAATTTGTAGTTTACAGATACATCACTAGAGGATTTGGGAGCAGGCCTTATGTAAGAGTATTGATTTATTTCCTTTGATTCAAGTAAGTTCAAATATAATGAGCTTAATTATCCTACTCATGACTTAGATCTTACAACATTTTTTCATGCTCTAGTGCATTAGCATCACTTTTTGGGTAGGCCATTCATTTTGAGGACTGATCACCATAGCCTGTAGCATATCTTCTCATAGAAAAACCTAAATGCTCTCTAATGACATTGGATGGAGTTCTTATGTGAGTAGGACATGGAAGTTTAGTATATAAAAGGAAAGGAGAATGTCGTCACAGATTCCTTGAGTAGACGACAACATGTGCTAGCTTCCATGATATTACAGTCATAAATTGAGGGAAGGATCCTTCAACATATTCTAGAGGAAATTTTTTTATGAGGGTGCCAATCATATGTAAGAATCACGGGGTTCATTAGATGGAAGATATTCAGGTGCATTTTAAAGGTATATGGTTTAATCGATTTCATTGACCCATCTATATGACTAAGATAGGTGATATGCATAGCTTCATCCTTTCAGAGGCTCATCAAACCCCATATGCAATGCATCTGAGATGGAAGAAAATGCATTCTGATCTGAGGGATTTATATTATTGGCTTGGTCTTCAACGGGAAATAGCATATTTTTAGCACGTTACCTTGAGTGCTAGAGGTTCAAAGTAGAGCATTCTTGTCTGCATGACTCTTACATCCACACGACATTCATGAGTAGAAATGGGATTTAGTCTCCATGGATTTCATAGTATGACTCCCTATGTCTTCTTATCATCATGATGCCACTATGGTCACTTTGGATAAGTTGACCAAGGTGGCACATTTCTCACAAAACAAGGTCACTTATAATGCATAGTCCATTGCCAAAGTATTTATAGAGGACATTGTTAGATTGCATGTGATTCGAAGACCATCATCAATGATATGGATACCAGTTACACATCATATTTCTGGATGTAACGCCCACTAAAAACAACACACTTGATACCCAAGAACAACTTGGATTAGTTAGGAAAATTATGGAATATTTTTTTATAAGAAGAGTCTACCACCGGAGTTACAAGGAAACTCTTGTCACTAATAAGTTCTAGAACAATTCTAATCCACTAGAACATACTTTACTCTGATTAAAAATTATTAGAGGTCATAAGGTCCAAAATTTAGGGTTAGAAGGTTCAATTAGGTTCAGAGGGTAAATCTTCACCATACCCACTCTCTAACAGGCTTAAAGTTTCAACTTGATTTTTCTCACACTTAACACATTCAAAAAAATTCCTAAAATATTCCCATTGGATAAGAAATTTCCTCACCTTTCCATTGATATAAATAATTCCTCCTAACTCCTCATATTTCTCAAGTTATGGGCCGACAGGCCTTGGGGTGAAAATTTTCCCCAAGAGCGGGCCTGTGGGCCTGGGGTGAAAATTTTCCCAAAGGGCAAGTTGGTGGGCCATGGGGAGAATTTTGGAACATTTCATGCATGGGGCGAAAAACTAACTTTGTGCCCATGCACCTGCAGGTCCGCAAGTCCACAAGGGACACATGGCACTTCTCAAGCCAATACGGGAGAGTGGGGTGGTGGGAGACGTTTGGGAAAGTTTCCACATAGGGTGAAAATCCAACATTGCACCCGTAATTCTGCAATCCGCAAGGGACATGTGGCATCACCTAAGCCAACACAGGAAAAGCAGGGCGGCGAGGTGAAACATGGAAAATTTTCCAAAAATTTTATGAAGCACAATTAGGCAAAAGGAACTTGCTCCTCCATCAATGCTTCATGATGCCACGTGGCATCACCGATTGGTCATTGGCCGATGGGGGCAGGGAAAAGCTGGAAAATTTTCCCAAAAAATTTCCAGATGTGCTAAGTTTAAAAAGGGGTCCGCCCCTCTGCCAACACGCCGTGGTGCCATGTGGAAGCCTTTGATTGGATGTGGCTGGTGGGGTAGTAGGGAAAATTTGGAAAATTTTCCCAAAAATTTTCTAAGTGCTTAAGGGAAAAATTCAGACCGCAGGCCCGCCAAGGAAAATTTTCCCAATTTTTGACACCAAGGAAGAAAAACTTCATAAGGCCATAAATTTTTATAGAGAGCTTATTTTTGTGAAAACAAGGACTTTATGGAAATATCTCGACATTCTCTTTGCACAGAGATCATTAATTTTTGATTTTAACGAATTTTAAGGGGTTAATTCTAAGAAAATGGCCAGTGAGCTTTTTAAGTCTGAATCTGGTAAATTTTAACTTGTGAGATTTATTCAATTTGATCTTATTCCTCTCTCTACATGTCAAATAGACATGGAGAGTTGTTCTTATGAGTAATTAGGATAATTTTTTGAGGAAGACCTATTTGATTGAATTCCAATTCAAATTTTACAAATTTGACAGCAAAACAACTGTGAAAACTTTGAACTTGGTTTTTCTAGGTTTTGAAGTATTTCCATTAAGTGTTTTTGTCTAATTGAGTTCGTTTAGGGCCTACTACTTCAATTTAATCATTTAATTTGTTATTTTATTGTTGCAGGTTTGATCTGTGCATTTTTTTGTTTAGATAATTGCCAGTTTGAAAGAACAAAATAGAGGGAAAATTTTTAAAGGATCTATTTAATTACTTTCCATCTCCCAAGTGTGGAAATTCATTCTAATCCTAGCCTAATACATTTAGTTGATTCAATCAACCCATCTATGGGCTAAAATGCAAATTCTGATTTCCAATCTTAACATTTTTTTAAGAACAAAGCATTATATTTTTCCTCACACGCAATTCTTCTTTTCAACAGAGATTTCAAAACACAATGGATGATCAATTTCAATACAAAAATATAGATTGAAAAAGGTAATGCAATCCTTTATTGATTCCAAAATACAACATTATAACCTTTCTTCTTTTATTCCTTCTAAAATATATATTATATACAGAACAAAATAATACATTTTCTTCTCACGTGTTTCACTTTACCACTTTTCAAACAGGGATTTCAGAGTGAATGGTAAACACAGATTTCCAATGGAATAATAACATATGGACAAGACAGAACCACTTCCATTAATTTAAATGAACTCTTGCAACTTCCTTTCCATTTGGTTTTGAAATGCAACATACAAAAACAGTATCATTCTTTCACATTCTTTCCAAAAGAAAGAAGAGTATAACTCTTTACATTCAAAATTTCCACTTGTAATTAGTACCACATATTTCCATTACAAACATCTACAAGTTCATCCACTTCAAGTGGGAAAGGTTACAATGATACTTCATTTCACAAGGGACTGTCAAACTATCTTTTATCAGCTCGTAACAACAACATGCATACTACTCATTCTTCCAATTTGATCACAACAAGAGTAGGGGAAAGACAAAATTGTCCACCCAACCAAGACATCCAATGAAGAGGAGAAGACATTATTCTTCATTGGCCCTAGATCCCCAACCAAAATGCAATAAAAGATGTGATCTAACTCATGACAATAACATGCTTCCACAAACATACAAGTAGTGTTTTCATAAAGAAACACAGTCTCAAATAGAATGTAGTTTACAACTACATTAAAACATGAAAAACAATTCAAAGGCTTCATCAAGCAAGGAAAATGAGCAAGAAGCTATGGGGGATGCTGCTTATGCCTCCAAACGGAGAAAATTGGGGGATGATGCTTATGCCTCCCAACGGGAAAATGGGTATCACAACTGAGTACAACCTACCAAATATATATATACATACATACATACATACATATATATGCCCTTATGTATCCCCTAAGTACCCCTTATTCCTCACATTTTCTTATGTCTCTAACCTCTTATGGCACCCCATAACGAGTAAAGAAATTAAAGCTATTTCTTTGTAAGGTGGAACCCAAATCCCAACTCCCTCTGCCCTTATACCTCCCTAAAACACATTTTCCCTCCCACAAAATAACCCCATAGTCTTCTCCTACACCATTCCTAGGCCATCTACCCAACAACCCACAAATATACCAAAACATTCACACAAGAGCATTTACATATATACAAGAAGAGCATTTCAAGAGCCAAGCTCCTACCTCTCCCCGATGGAGTTCTTCCAAGTTCCAAAATAGCAAGCTTTATCCCAAATAAAACAATCCAAAACAGCCAAGTACAAGCATGCAACAATCTTCCAAAACTTCTCCAAGCAAGAGCTCCCAAACTAGCAAGAAAAATTCAATCAAAATGAAGTCTCCAAAAGTAAAGCAACCAAAAACAAGGCAATCAATTCAAATTTTATAGAAGAGGAAAGAGAAGAGGAGGAGGAGGATCCATGTAAGATGCCACATCACACATTCTCAACCCAAACCCCCAAAATTCAACTTCATTGTCTAATGCATAATAAATAAGTGGGTGAAAAATATGACAGTTTACTTACAAAATCCAATCCAACCCACACCCCAAAGGAATGAAATTAAGACATATAAGAAAAGTGTAATTAATACCTATAATTTGTCTTCCCAAAAAGCATAATAAAAAGTCTAATTTCAACTCCCCAACCATAGGTATGGTTGGTAAATAAATTTAAGAGGTCCTGGGGATGAGTTTAACTTGTCCCACAATCCTCCAAAAATAGCCTCCAAGGAAAAATTATAATTTCTAAGAAGGTGGAGTGTTTTACACTCAAGAGTTAACTTAGACATCACTTACACATTACTCACACATTCTTACAACACTTTAAAATAGGGCCAACAACTCTTTTAATTACATTCTTATGACATATTTTAATTAATTAACTAAACAATATGATTACTCATAATATTAATACCACATTAAATAAATAATGAAAGGGTAAGTGCACCACATAAAACACATGCAAAATTTAAACAAAAGAGACCAAATAAAATAAAAACATAAAATCCCTTGGTCACATTTAAAGGTGATCTCCCCCATGGGAAATCCCTAACACAAACAAATACAGTTGCCATGGTGACCTTGTTGAATTCATCTAGAATTCCAATGTGGTTGGTCTCCAATCCCCAATGTTTGTTGTGATATTTTAACCTACAAAACACAAATACCTCCTTTGGCCTCATGGCCATATCAGAACATCCAAAATAATATAAATATAATTAAAATTCCAAAACCATATAGATATATGAATCATAACAACATCAAAGTAATCTAATAATATCATTTATAGTTTTATCAACAACTATATCATCATCCAATAATTTTCCTTTTCTAGGTCTACTCACAATATCCAAATATCACAAGTCTACACAAGATCCATCATATAACCATGTCCAAAATTATATCATCATCTTCATATAAAATGTATCTAATAATCATAACTGAATCAAGTCAACAATTATCCATTATCTAACATTTAACATCATACTATAATAAAGTCCATAATCATGTTCATAATATAATCGGTAGTATCATGATTAATATCAAACAGTGTCAAAGGGAAGTGGGCACTACACTCGGAGATCCTTTCATGCTGCTCTGGGTACATAAAGTAATTTCAGCTCAATATATCATCCAGAGACCTATGTAGATACAGAGAGGGTTAATCACGTACTAGAGGACATGTTGAGGATGTATGTGATGGACCAACGAGAAGAAGTGGGAAGATTACCTATATTTAGTTGAATTTACATACAACAACTATCACGGTTCTATCGGTATAGCTACTTAAAGGAATTAGAGTAGCGAGGTTATACTTATTAGGAAACGTATTGAGCATGTCATGGCATGCCGAGAAGGCATATGTGGACACCAAGAGCATTGATCGTCACTTAGAAGTAGGTGATAAAGTCTTATTAAGAGTTCATCCTTAGAAGAGCCTCGTTGACATTTTTACACCACATGTGAAAAGTTCAACTCGAAACTTTCAAGTTTCTCAGATTGCTCATGTTACAGATTTGAATATGTTTGGGTCATCCACCTAGGAATAAGATACAAATTTTAATTTTTTTGTTTTGGACAATCTTGGAAGTCACATTTGGAAAAAAACTACAACTTGGGTGTAGTTACAGAACTCCATGTCTCATAAATGCAGCCATTTAATTTTCTACGCTTGTCAAAACTATGCAATAGTCATAAAAGATCATCCCAAAGCCCCGAGGAAGGAATGAATGACATCATGTACCATACATGATGTTCTTAAAATGTAAACAAGTTGTAGGTTTGAAGGACAAGGTATAGTTTTACAAGTAGTTTACATTTTGAATGATCATCAAAAAGGTATTTTTGACATTAATTAATTTCCATGATTAAGTGAATTATTTAAGTTTTTTGACTTGTATAAATTCATTCATTATCCATACAAATGAAGAAAGTAAAGAAAAGAAAAGACATACATCTCATTACACAAAAATAGTTCATTTTTTCATGAGAAATAATAGTAAAACGAACGCACACAAGCTGTGGGAATAACTCAGAAAGTAAGTGCATGCATTGAAATTAAATATACGTAAAGTTGTGAATAAAGAAAGGATAGAATCCATCATTTCCTGGATTTCGATGATTTTGGTATGAGTTATTTTCCTCAGTGCTCCCTCTCCACCACTCTTTCCAATTGTTGTCATTTTACCTAAAAACAAGAAGATGAATGATTGTTAAATCTCCATATTCCATGGTTCTTTGTATTCACATCGTTAAACAGATGCACTTTCAAAAAATGAACTTGAAATCAAGTACAGAATGAATGAAGAAGCATTTACAATATATACAACTCAGAATCAGTAACAAAGAAGGGCCTAAAGATCAAATTTAAGCTCATATTGTTCATCTTCTTTTCTCATTCCAAGTAAAGCTACAGTTATGCTGATGAAAAGAAAGTTAAAAGCCTCGACCACAAAAATTACAACCAATTACAACATATTAGATTGCAGCCACAATATAACAAATGGAGTCTATAGTGATAAAAATGGAGTTTGTAGTGCCCATTTTCCTTTAACACCTTTTGATACTAATCATTATACTATTGATTATATTATGGACATGATTATGGAGCTTATTATAGTATGATGGTAGATGCAGATCATGGATTATAGTTGACTTGATTCAATTATGATGTATGATGATTATTAGAGACACTTTATATGTTGATGATGATATATTTTTTTAAATGGTTATATGATGGATGTTGTTCGGACTTGTGATGTTTGGATATTGTGAGTAGGTATAGAAATGGAAAATTATTGGAAGATGTTATAGTTAATAAAACTATAAATGATTTTGTTAAATTTCTTTGATGTTAAAATTCATATATCTAAATGATTTAGGGAGTTATAGTTATATTACTTTGGATGTTCTAATATGGCCACGAGCTGAAGGAGGTATTTGTGTTTTTCAAGTAAAACTATCAAAACAAACATCAAGGGATTGGAGACCAACCACATTGTAATTCTAGATGAATTCAACAAGGTCACCATGACAACTAGTTTTGTTTGTGCGTGTTTGTGTGTGTTAGGGATTCCCATGAGGGGAATCACCTTTAAATGTAACCAAGGGATTTTCTGTTTTTCTTTTATTTGGTCCCTTTTTGTTTAATTTTTGCATGTGTTTTATGTGGTGCACTTACCCTTTTCATTATTTATTTAATGTGGTGTTAATAAATTAAAAGATGTCATAAGAATGTAATTAATAGAGTTGTTGGCCATGGTTTAAAGTGTTGTAAGAATTTGTAAGTAATGTGTAAGTAATATGTAAGTGATGTGTATGTTAACTTTTGAGTGTGAAACACTCCACCTTCTTGGAAATTTGAATTTGTCCGTGGAGGCTTGTTGGTACCCAAATTTGTTCTCCTTTTCAAGCCAAGTAGCAACATAGATTCAACAGGGAGGTTAGAGGTAGATAGATCATAAATGTATGCCATTTTTAGTTAGGGAGAAATCTAGTTGTCCCTTTGTTACTTGGATTTGTGGAGATATGGATATCACCTCAAAAGGATATGATCTTATCCTAACTATTTTAGGTTGTGCCTTTCAATGAAGGTAAGAGAACCTATTTTATAACCTCTGTTATTTGAAAGGAGATACAGTACCTTTCTTTTGCATAAATTTTGTGGAGAAGGCCTTGGGGAAAATATGATCAACACACCACATCTGACTCTCATGAGTTGTCACTTCCAGATCATGGAGATATCTTCACAACAAGGCAAAGGTTACTAAAGACATTTGAGACCTTGATATGTTCTGCATACTTTAGTAAAAGGATTTTAGTCTTGGGTGGGTATATAGAGAAAAATAGGGGTAGTATGGGTAGGATTAGTTGTTTTAAATATATTTTTTGGTGGGAGGGGAGACAGGATGAACTTGACTCACCAGATCCTTGAGAGCTTATGCAAAATGGAAAGATTTAATCAACAAAATGCCAAAATAGTTAAACTGGTTCCTCAACTAGAATATTTGCTTCGATGGAGGCCTAGATCAACACTCTTTCACACAACCTATGGGACTTTGTCACAAAGGCTCGAGTCGAGAGGACCCAATAAAGCACCAAGATTTAAACCAAGTCTCACCCGAGGTACACCCAAAGGCTTATAGAGAATTTCTATAAACAAAATGAAAGAAAAGTGATTTTAAACTATTTATCCCTTTCCCGGATGAAGGCTCTTCGAGAAATGAAATTATAAATGCCACTAAACTATCACAAGGACTGATACCTATGTGATTGGACTAGATTTTGGTAGAAGATTGAAATAGAAACAAGAAAAACTATTTTCATGCATTCAGAGATGAAATAAATACACTTTACTCAAGATTAACACAAAATAACTCAAATTTTGATCAAATTTATCAGCAAGGGAAAGTTTCAGAACAATCTCAAAGCTTTTCAATGGTTGTACACTTGCAACCACCTTGACATGATCAAATTTGACACAAAGAGAGATATACATGCTTCTCTTAGATGACTTCTCAAAATGGATGGGCTCTATCAAGATTTTTCTACGCTAGGGAAGATCAGTGCTAATCTTTCCAAAACTCCCCACCATTTGCACGATGAATTCATGCCCTTTATATAATTTCCAATAGAGCCCCTTCCTCCCAAAAGATAAAAACTTTAAATGCACTAGTGCTTTCCATGATTCTTTCGTGATTCGTAGAATCAGATTTGCAAAAGTCTCCAGGTGCTCGAGGAAAAATATCTTTGGTTTCTTCTTGTATTAAACTCCATTCTCAGGAAAAACATGCCTCCATCCATTTTCCAACCACTTCCACCCCATTTCAATCAAATCTTACCCCTTGCGTGCTTAGGAGAAGAAAAATAGAAAACCAGATAGGGCTTGAGAGTTAGATTGTTTTAATGGCGAAATATGTCTCTAGATCTCTCCCACAAAACTCTAGATATCAAAATTAACTCACTCCTCTATTTGATGTGTAAAAAATAGCAAGAGGGTAAGTGCACCAAGTTTGGGGGCCAAAAGGGGGTCTTAAGTGGATGCTATTTTTTTGAAAAAAAAACTTCAACTTGTACGAGTTTTTCAAAATAGTTACACTCAAAATTGGAAGTTTCGTCAGAGAAATATGAATCGTAATATTTTGAGTCTAGTTTCTAAGCTACTATTTTTTTGAAAGCAGATAAGTTTAATTGGGGAAAACAACTAAAATACAAAAGATACTCCTATTTTTGTTAAAAACACAATAGAGTGACTTTCGTGCCCCCACCATTTTTGAGCACCATTTAGTATTTTAGAAAACCCTTTGGTAGAAAGATAGCTAGGAGCATCTAATTTGGGCTCCATTTTTTAAAGATTTTTTAGAGAATATTTTTTTATTTATGATTAATCTAGTACAAAAAATTTATGTTTTGAAAAATAACGGAGCTCAACCGTGCCCCCTAACTACCTTGAAAAATATCAAAAATTAATTATGCCTATAATTATGCCTAGTTTGGGCTAGTATAGTTTTTAAAAATTTCGATCACCCAAAAAAAGATACACCATGAAAGATAGACATATTTACACTTAAAAAAATAGCTATAAAAAGGCATAGTTAGAAAATAAATAATATGGATACCTTATATAAGTCAGAAAAATTTAGAAAATTGTATTTTAAGAAAGAAGAGACTCTGCTCTACGTCGTGGTGTAATTTTTTTAAAATGGATTAATTGTTTTATTTTGATTTCTCATAGAGGAAGTGTCATTTTTACATTTTCTTGTAAAATATCATTTTTGTTGTGTTTGGGATGGTCCATGCCTCGGGCTTGGGGATCCAAACCAGATCACAAGCCTTGAGGCATGGCTTGGAAAAAGAAAAATGAAAAACACGTATGTGTTATTGTTATCCAAAATTCACCCCTCAAGGTAAGTTTGATAACATGCATCAAATTCTTTAGTCCCAAGCAATTATATTGAGTCCGGACAAAAATTCATGCTTTCTCGGGTCCCCTCATATTTTTTCTAACTCCCCGTCCAAGAAGAAGAGAGCAAGTTCGAGGAAATGTGAAAAATTGCAAAAATAAGCTCGGGCAAGAAAAAATCATGAAAATGGCTAAGTCCTGGTCCTTGCAATAGTCGGGACATGAGGGACATCCGGATGCGAACCAGTGAAAGGCCACCGGGTGGTCCACACAGCATTTGGGACATTGAGGCCAAAGGACGCGTGCGGGATGCGGAAATCCGAATCGATCGAAAATTTGAAAAATTTGAAAAATTTGATTAATTGTTGAAATAGGAAGTCGGGATGCGCGGGCGAAGTACGTGAACCGGCCGGATCGGCCGAAATGAGTCAAGGCAGCCCGGAACAGTTGGGCCAAGGTACACGGAAATGCGAATCGGCCGGATCGGCGAAATGAGAACTTTCAGTCAGGGACACGCGGGACAAAAGGACGCGAACCGGCCGAACCGGGAAAATCGGGAAAATTTGTCCCAAATAGTCCGAAAACAAATGGGACATCCGGGTCGCGATTATGCGAATCGGCGGTTCGGGCTGAAATGGGAAATTTCAAAGACTTGTGCTAAATGGGATAGAGGGACGCGTGGGGACGCGAAAAGCCGAAGGAGCCGAAAGCCAATCAGATCACGCCACGTGTCAACGGCAGAAAAGGAACATGGAAGCCCATTTTGGGTGGTTCGGAAGAATTTGTCCCGCACAAAGACCTTTGGGACATTTGGGACAAAGGGACGCGGGACGCGAAAAGTCAAGCGGCCAAGGAGAAGAAGAAAAGTCAACATTTGGTCCGGAAACTTCAAACGGCCATAACTTTTGACTCCGAGCTCCGATTTTCACAAAATTGGACTTTCTGGAACGAGCACGAGAAATATATTCAGCTCCGGTCAAGTTAATGCTCATTCTGTCAAATGACAGAAAACGCCTACTGGCCCAAAATAGCTTCCCGCACTCGAGAGGGCCATAACTTTTGCATTCCTCAACAAAATCACACAAAATTGGTACCGTTGGAATCGTGGTTCCAAGCCCAATGCACAGCAATCAAGAAATTATATATTTGACCAATAATTTATTAATATTTTTAATAAAACGTGGCCGGGTTCGAAACAGTGTTTTATTTGGTAGTCTGGGAGTGCAATTAAGAGGCATGGTCATCATTCTTTCTCTCGCTGCAGCACATGGGATAGTATGGGGATTCTTTTGCAAGTAATGTGCAATAATTTAACTCAATTTAATGCCTCTTAGAGGTTGTTGAAGGACAGGTTTCGGGATTTCCATTTTCCTTCTCTTTCCCTTCTCATTTTTCTATAAATTGGAGTGTTGGGCTCATTGTAAAGGAGAGAGTTTTTGGGTAGCAAAGCTCTACCAAAATTGCTTTGTGATGCCAATGTGTTGTAGGACCTTGTAGTGGACTCCTTGCATGGTGATCCGGGCCCTTATCTTGTAATAGATCGAATCTGTGCATACCAGGAAGCAATAAAATACAAGTTTGTGGATGTATCTTCCCCTGCTGTGTTTTCTTGCATTCTTCTTCCCCATTTTATCTTTCTACAAGAATATTGTGTCTATTATTATGTTCTTGCAGGAATTCATTATCATTGTGTATGCTTGGAATATTGTTTTGAATGCATTTTGCTAGATTATGGTGAACTGTCATCACCTCTTCTAGTGTGCACTTTGCCTCTGTATTTCACACATTTGGAGATTACTCTCACACCCTCCTTTTCTGGTGTATCACCACTTTAGTGTAGGCTTTCATTTTATGCATTCTCTCTCCCTGGTCCCTTGGAAATTTAGATTAGAACAGTTAGCTTATCCTGCATTAGAGTAGATTGTGGCAGGTAGTTTAGGAGCAAGAACTAGCTTTCTCTGGAGGTCTATCTCAAGTAGCAAGTCCCACAACTTGGAGATAGTACCCATGTTATCCAATCACACTGTGAGTTCAAGTATATGCACAGGGGTGCTTTGTGATTCGGTGATAACAGCTTGAGTGCAAGCGCAGCTGGGTGGGACCTTAGAGGTCTTCAATTTTATTGCAACAAGATTGATGTGCACTTGTTGTAAGTTCCACTTTGAGGAGCTTTAAAATCACACATCTGGCGACTCCAAAAAGGGCATAATCTGCTGGTTCCTACACAGTCCAAGCCCGGTAAATTTATGAGAAGAATACAGACCAGGTCAAGAACTAGGGAGGAAGGATTGTTTGTTTATCTGCATCTATCTCCAGGCAGAGAAAGAAGGGGAAGAAGAGCTCAAAGATCTGCGTCTCCACCTAATAGAACTTTGTCTACACCTCCACCTGGTAGACCTTTTCTCGCATCAACAAGGGTTCTCAGGCCAATCAGAATGGCGCAACCACTAAATCCCTTTGTCAATTTCACCTGGTGGCCCACTTGCCCTCAATGCACAGAATCCAGTTCCAATTGCAGCATTGAAGAACATTCCATTTTTCACTGGAGAAAATCATACCACTCCTGGTGATCATGTCAAAGACATTGCTAACATCTGTGCAATCCATGAGATAAACGAAATGGATGTGGCTGTCAAACTACTGGCATCATCATTCAAAGGGAAGGCATTGCAATGGTTCAGGAGCCTTGAAGCTGGTTCTATCACAAATTGGAATCAGTTATGCATAGTTCTCCATGAGCAGTTTGGAGAAAAGGGAGACAATTTGTCTCTACTAGAACAATTGACAACTATCAAGAGAGCCCCCAATGAGCGGTGATGAATTTAACTTTAGATTTCAAAGGTCTTGGTATAGGATTCCAAAGTAGCGAATGTGCCAACAGCAGAAGGTGCTTTTCTATACTATCTTAAAGCTTTGAATTCTGATATTTCTATGTTAATTCAATCTATGGGAAAGCACAACCTTACCTGCTGCTTATAGCATTGCCATTAGGGCTGAAAACTATCTTATTCAAGTGGTAAGCTAGCTCCTGAGCCTCCCATGCCCTTGTATCCGAACTTAGAAAATCCAAGCACTAGCCAAGCGCCTGTCTTAGCTCCTATTCCCACCCCTAGAAATCAAAATTCAAATGAAGCTTCTACTTCATCCTCTAGTGCTTCAAATGAACTCCAAGAGGTCATGAAACAATTGCAAAATTTGGGAAATGAGCTGGTTACTATCAAAAGACAGCAAGCTCAAAGTGCTAGACCGTATCAGCCTCAAGCTCAGCCTAACAGGCAACCATATCAACCTCAAAGACCACCCAATCTAGCTGTAAATCAGAATCAAGCAAGGCCTCCCACTAATAGACCATTTCAGCCCTACAACCCCAATGTTGCATCTGCATCCAGAGCTTTGGTGCCAGTCCAAAATAACATGGCCCAAGAATATGATTGGTGTTTCCCGTGCAGTCAGCCACATAACCAATCAATGTGCTTTAACGGTGCATTAAATCAGGCTCTAATGGTGCAAACCATTGGTGGGTCGCAAGAGTCCAGCCACGAAGAAGACCAACAGCAAGGGGCACCTCAGCAAGGAACATCTCCGAATGAAACTACTCTTGTCAATTGGCAGGCTGAAGATTTCTGTGGTATGAATCAAATACCCTCTCAAAGTGTTGCAGCCAACACAAGGTCAAAGAGGAGAAATTTGGGTGAAGAGCAGCCATTGGCTTCGAGTAATCCACAACCTTCTACCACTCCACAAGCCACTGGCAAGCAAACTGTAGTTCCAAACATACAAGGAGCATCCAAACCAGCTCCTAAACCAACTCAGATGCCAGCTGCTGCCGCTCATTTGCAAGGAATGAATGTGCAGGCCAAGGGACAGCAGAGGGATACTTCATCTCCATTCAACATCATTGATCAGATGAGAAAGACAAATGTAAACATATCAATGTGGGAATCACTATCTATCCCAGGACAAAGAGATTTGCTACAAGCTGCCATGAAGGACTGGTCAACTTCAAATCAACAGGTCCAAATGCAAGAGAAGGTACTCACAAATGCTGCCCAGCCTGAAGGAAATCATGGAGGACAGCAAGGTAAAATGTTGAAGCCCCCTCCATTTTATGTTTCATTGATCATAGGAGATAAGTTGGTGCATAATTGCATGATCGATTCAGGAGCAAGCAGTTCAGTAATGCCCAAGCAAATAGCTGATCAGCTAGGACTCCAATATGAAGTCATCTCCAAGGGTGTAGTGCAATTAGACGGGACAGCAGTGACAACGGTTGGAGTAATCAAAGGTTTGAGCCTCACACTGCATGCATGTCCTAACGTAACAGTGTTACAAGATGTGTCAGTTATAGACCTACCACCACTCTTTGCATTATGCTTGTCAAGAGACTTCACTGCTAAAATTGGAGGCTATCTTTCGGTGGATTGGTCACACATGTTGTTCAGAACAAGGTATGGAACCAAAGCCACAATCAGGTCTGAACCTATTGCAAACTTCCATATTGAGCCTTACACCCCAAGCCAAATCAATACCAACTGTTCAGTGTTTGATCAAGAAGATTATACAAGCACTGATGAAGCTGACACCAAGGTTGGAAGCATCCCAGATTTGACTCTTGATGAATGGGCAAGCAAGGTGCATTCTTTTGATCCTTATCAAGAAATAGAAGAATCTGAGCTAGGAGTCTATTGTTTACATGAAGAGAATCAATCTCTCCCCAGCATCACCAAGCCAGATCATAAAGACATGAATGAATTATGGCAATTGTTCTTTGATGGGTCAAGGAGTAGACAAGGTGCAGGAGGAGGAGCTATGCTCGTTTCACCACAAGGCATAAGGTATTACTCAGCCTTCCGTTTCTAGTTTTTGCTCAAACAACACAAATTGAGTATGAAGCCTTAATTCATGGATTGCACTGGGCAAGGAAGAAAGGCATCAAGAATTTACAAGTATTTGGTGATAGTGAGCTGATCATAAACCAAGTCAAAAAAAAATGCTGCCAAAAATGATCTGTTGAAGAACTACAAAAATCGGGTATGGGATCTTATTGAAGATTTTGAAGCTTTTAGCATCATTTCCATCCCAAGAAAAAAGAATGAAGCCACTGATAGACTGGCAGCAATTGGGGCTGCGTTTGATGTTGTAGAAAGCATCAAAAGTGAGAAAACTCAGCCTCATATCAAAGTGGTAGTGAGACCAGCTGTTCCAGATAACAACACAAGTTGGCAAGTCTTCAAGAATGATCAGCAGATTGTTAATTTCCTACAAGAAGAAGCTGAGTTCTCCGCCAGGAATCAAGACAAGCTGGAGCAGCAGTATGGTGACCAAGTGGTGCAGCTAAGAACTAACAAATTACCAAAAGGCCTCATAACCTTGGAGTCAATCTTCAACCCGAATGATCAGTTCCGGAAGGAGAAAGCGAACATTCAAGTAAAGGGTGAAGATTCAGAACCTATCTTAGTAGATGAAGGCAAGACATTGCAAATTGGCAAAGTAAGTACTCCACAAGAGAAATCTGATTTTGTTCAGCTTTGTCAAGAATTCCCAGATGTCTTTGCTTGGACTTACAAAGATTTAAGAGGTTTCAATCCAAAGTTGGCACAACATACTATTGAGTTGGATCCGGAATCCAAGCCTGTCAGGCAAAAGCAAAGGCCAGTAAATCCTCATATCGAGCCTCTCATGAGAAAAGAGTTAAGCAAGCTCATTGAGGCTAGTATCATCTTTCCCATCAAACACTCAAGTTGGGTTGCAAACTTGGTGCCGGTAAGAAAGAGAAACGGAGAAATAAGATTGTGTGTGGACTTTCGCGATCTAAATAGAGCATCACTCAAAGATCATTATCCGCTTCCATCAATGGAACAAATATTGCAGGTTGTAGCTGGTTCAGAAAGGTTTTCATTACTAGATGGATATTCAAAGCTATAATCGATAATGGTGAAGGAAGAAGATCAATTCAATACAACCATCACTACAAAATGGGGCACATATGCTTACAAGAAGATGCCATTTGGACTGTCAAATGCCAGAGCAACATTTTAGCGAGCTATGGATATG
Source organism: Taxus wallichiana var. yunnanensis (assembly GCA_018340775.1). Classification (NCBI taxonomy): domain Eukaryota; kingdom Viridiplantae; phylum Streptophyta; class Pinopsida; order Cupressales; family Taxaceae; genus Taxus; species Taxus wallichiana. The sequence continues at coordinate 973,015,777 of CM031239.1, forward strand.
GCGTTTAAAGGCTTGATCAACAAGATAGTGCTGGTATACCTAGATGATATCACTTTGTCTTCTCAAAGAACGCAAGAGACCATCTCTTTCACCTCAGACAAGTGTTTCAGAGGTGTAGAAGGTTCAGAGTGTCATTGAATCCAAAGAAATGTATATTCTTGGCACATGAAGGCAAACTGTTGGGCCACATTGTCTCTAGGGAAGGGCTAACAATTGATCCTGAAAGGGTTGAAGCCATCGAACCCTTCCATTGCCACACCACAAGAAATCTCTCCAAAGCTTCTTAGGAAGGATAAAATTTGTCCGCAGATTTGTGCCTAATTTTTCCACTCTTGTGAAGCCTCTAACAATGATGTTGAAGAAGAGTCTGGCATTCAAATGGACAGCAGAAGGCAAAGAGAGTTTTGAAAACATCAAGCATGCAATATCACAAGCTCCAACTCTTATCAACCCAGATTTCTCAAAGGACTTCATGTTGTATGCATTTGGAGGATCAGATACAATCTCAGCTATCTTGACACAGCTGAATAGAGAAGGTTCAGAACAGCCCATAGCATTCTTCAGTCAAACCTTGGAAGATTACGAAATAAAGTATTCTTTCATCGAAAAGCATGTCCTTGCTGTCATCAGGAGCTTGAAGAAGTTCAGACATTTGGTCTCAAACAATAAGATTCAACTGCTGGTGTCTCATGCTGGTGTCAAGGACTTCCTCCTAAACAAGGATTTAAATGAGAAGAGAGCAGGTTGGATCACTCGGGTGATGGAATATGATATTGAAATCAAAGTGACCAAGCTAGTTCGTGGCAAAGGCTTGTGTGAGCAGCTCGCTTCCAAACAACCAGACGAGTCAAAAAGTGAAGAGGATGCTGTCCTGCTACTACAGAATGATCAAGAACAACCAGCTGATGATGCACCCGTCCCATGTTGGACTCAAGACTTGGTGCATTATCTCCAGACAGGCTTGTGCCCTCTAGAAGTGAGCAAAGCAAAGAGGAGATACTTCAGATTACAAGCCATTCCATATGTGCTTGTTGATGGAGTTTTGTTTAAAAGGGACATCAATGGAGTTCTATTAAGATGCATTGGAACAGGTCAAGTTGAGAAGATCCTACACGAGTTCCATGACGGGGAAGCAGGAGGCCACTTTGCTCCATGAGTAACAGCTCTCAAAATCATGAAAGCTGGTTACTATTGGCCTACTGTGTTCAATGATTGCTACTCATGGGTCAAGAAATGCAAGAGATGTGCATTCTTCACGGGGAAAGAAAGGTTAGCAGCGCTGCCCCTTCGTCCAATTTCAGTGGATCAGCCATTCATACAATGGGGATTGGACTTCATCGGGGTTATCAATCCCAATTCAAGTCAGGGCCACAAGTGGATACTAACAGCAACAGACTATTTCACCAAGTGGACTGAAGCAGTGGCACTCAAGGAGGCAAATGAATCTAATATCTTAGATTTCTATGAAGGGATAGTCACGAGGTTTGGTGCCCCTGCCACTATCATATCAGACAATGCATTGGCATTCCTTGGCACAAAGATCACTGAATGGGCTGTAAAAAATTGTGTGTATCTCAGCACTTCATCGAACTATTACCCTCAAGGTAATGGCCAAGCCGAGTCTACGAACAAGAACCTACTAAGAATCATCAGAAGGACTCTGGATGAAAACCAAAGAACTTGGCACGCAAAGCTCAAATCAGCCCTATGGGCCGATCGGATCACACCCAAGAGGTCTACAGGAAGCTCTCCATACAAGCTTGTATATGGGAAGGAAGCAGTTCTACCTATATCACTTGAGTTGCCAGCGTTGGAACTCATGAAACAGTTGGAACTAGCTGAGTTTGAACCTATGGAAATCAGGTATGCAGAGCTGATGGAATTAGAAGAGACAAGAGAGCACACAATGCAAACCATAGAAAAGGATAAAGCATTGGTCAAAAAGAGTTTTGACAAGAAAGCTAAGGCCAGGATATTACAAACTGGAGATTTGGTACTAAAGTGGGATGCTGATCGTGCAAAACCAGGAAAGCACTCCAAGTTTGATGCCATCTGGAGTGGCCCGTACATGATCATTGAATGCAAAGGTAGCAATGCTTTCCGACTGGCTAAGTTGGATGGTGAAGAATTGCAGATCCCAGTCAATGGGATCTATCACAAACGCTGCTACTAGAAAGATAGATTTTCACCCTTGTAACTATTGATTTATATTTTCTATTCCTCTAAGTGCTTATGCACATTGTACTGCTATTAGAGTAGTTTTTATTTCCCTAAGTGCTTGTGCACATGTCCTATTGCTTCTAGTATGTGCATGTTTGCAGTTCATCAAGCTCCTGGAAAAGAATTTGCAGCCATAGGAAAACCAGCTCAACGAATGATTCAATGGCTCAAGGACACAGGTTTTCAAATTTTAGATCAGCTGAGAGGTTATCAAACAGACTCCATGCCCAATGGATTGCTACAAGCAGCTGGTCGTTCTTCATCTGACAGGCAGATGACCCCGCTGAGTCGCCAAAATTGTTATCCAAAATTCACCCCTCAAGGTAATTTTGATAACATGCATCAAATTCTTTAGTCCCAAGCAATTATATTGAGTCCGCAAAAATTCATGTTTCTAGGGTCCCCTCATATTTTTTCTAACTCCCCTGTCCAAGAAGAAGAGAGCAAGTTCTGAGGAAATGTGAAAAAATTGCAAAAAATAAGCTCGGGCAAGAAAAAATCATGAAAAATGGCTAAGTCCTGGTCCTTGCAATAGTCGGGACATGAGGGACATCTGGATGCGAACCGGCCGAAAGGCCACCAGGTGGTCCACACAGCATTTGGGACATTCGGGCCAAAGGGACGCGCGGGACGCGGAAATCCGAACTGGCTGAAAATTTGAAAAATTTGAAAAATTTGACTAACTGTTGAAATAGGAAGTCCGGGATGCGCGGGCCAGAAGTACGTGAACTGGCCGGATCGGCCGAAATGAGTCAAGGCAGCCCGAACAGTTGGGCCGAAGGTACACGAAGTACGTGAACCGGCCGGATCGGCCGAAATGAGAACTTTCAGTCAGGGACACGCGGGACAAAAGGACGCGAACCGGCCGAACCGGGCAAATCGGGAAAATTTGTCCCAACGGTCGAAAACAAATGGGACATCTGGGCCGTGAGTATGCGAACCGGCCGGTTCGGCTGAAATGGGAAATTTCAGCACTGTGCTAAATGGGACAGAGGGACGCGTGGGACGCGAAAAGCCGAAGGAGCCGAAAGCCAATCAGATCACGCCACGTGTCACCGGCAGAAAAGGAACATGGAAGCCCATTTCGGGTGGTTCGGAAGAATTTTTCCCACACAGCACTGGGACATTTGGGACAAAGGGACGCGCGGGACGCAAAAAGCCGAAGCGGCCGAAGGAGAAGAAGAAAAGTCAACATTTGGTCCGGAAACTTCAAACGGCCATAACTTTTGACTCCGAGCTCCGATTTTCACAAAATTGGACTTTCTGGAACGAGCACGAGAAATATATTCAGCTCCAGTCAGTTAATGCTCATTCCTGTCAAATGACAGAAAACGCCTGCCAGGCCCAAAATAGCTTCCCGCACTCAGAGGGCCATAACTTTTGCATTTCTCAACAAAATCACACAAAATTGGTACCGTTGGAATCGTGGTTCCAAGCCCAATGCACAGAAATCAAGAAATTATATATTTGATCAATAATTTATTAATATTTTTAATAAAACGTGGCCGGGTTCAGAACAGTGTTTTATTTGGTAGCTGGGAGTGCAATTAAGAGGCATGGTCATCATTCTTTCTCTGCTGCAGCACATGGGACAATATGGGGAGCCTTTTGCAAGTAATGTGCAATCATTTCACTCAATTTAATGCCTCTTACAGGTGGTTGAAGGACAGATTTCAGGATTTCCATTTTCCCTTCTCTTTCCCTTCTCATTTTTCTATAAATTGGAGTGTTGGGCTCATTGTAAAGGAGAGAGTTTTTGGGTAGCAAAGCTCTGCCAAAATTGCTTTGTGAAGCCAGTGTGTTGTAGGCCCTTGTAGTGGACTCCTTGCATGGTGATCCAGGCCCTTATCTTGTAATAGACTGAACTGTGCATACTAGGAAGCAATAAAATACAAGTTTGTGGATGTATCTTCCCCTGCTGTGTTTTCTTGCATTCTTCTTGCCCCTTTTATCTTTCTACAAGAATATTGTGTCTATTATTATGTTCTTGCAGGAATTCATTATCATTGTGTATGCTTGGAATATTGTTTTGAATACATTTTGCTAGATTATGGTGAACTGTCATCACCTCTTCTAGTGTGCACTTTGCCTCTGTATTTCACACATTTGGAGACTACTCTCACACCCTCCTTTTCTGGTGTATCACCGCTTTAGTGTAGGCTTTCATTTTATGCATTCTCTCTCCCTAGTCCCTTGGAAATTTAGATTAGAACAGTTAGCTTATCCTGCATTAGAGTAGATTGTGGCAGGTAGTTTAGGAGCAAGAACCAGCTTTCTTTGGAGGTCTATCTCAAGTAGCAAGTCCCACAACTTGGAGATAGTACCCATGTTATCCAATCACACCGTGAGTTCAAGTATATGCACAGGGGTGCTGTGATTCGGTGATACTTGCTTATGTTACGCGTACACGTTACATAACATGAATGTGTTACATAACACATACACGTTATATAACACATACACATGTTTTTCTTTGTTTTTTATCTTGTGTTCCCCCAACGTCCCTTTCATCTCTTTCATGACAATTATGCAAACATTTTGTTTTGTCTACAATATTCTCTACATTCTTGCACGATTTTTAGTTTTTCATTTTGTCCCCTACACCACTAGTTGATTTTTTCTAATCATGAGAAATAAACGTCGAGCTAAGGACAAGAAGAAAGTAAAGAATAAGACAACTGGAGCAATTGGAAGAGAAGAGAATAAATAAATTGAAGAGAATGTAAAAAATTCAAGCGGGGCAAGGTACATCCACTATATCGAATTTAGTTATTGTATTAGAAAATTGGGATGAAATACATAATGAAAATGTAGAGAATAATGATTTTTCAATTAATAATGATATTGAATTGAATGATAATGTTGGTATGGATGAAGAAATTGATATGAATCCAATTTTTGAACCCTTACTTGAGAATCCAAATGTTAACCCCAAAATTTGTATGAAAACACTGAATGAAGAAAGTAACCTTGTAAATGAATCTTCACCTCTAAGAACACCTCCTTCCATTTCATGAAGAAAACCATTCACTTAATTAAAATTGATGAAAACATTATAAAACCAATGCCTAACAAAATGTCTGAAAGAAATGCAAGAAGAAAAGATAGTGGAATTTGGGATAATTACTTTGAGAATTTAAATGACACGCAAAGATGTAAATTATTTGTTTCATTGATGAAGTTAATTAAGATGATACCTATAATGAAGACCTTAGGGTTAAGAACATCTAATGTTTTTGATCAAAATGCGTTATTTGTTGAAAACATACATAAAACATACCAAGCTATAGGTGGTAAAAGACACACCAAAGATAGTAATGCTACACGACGTGCACTAACTAATAGTATAGTAAGTGATAAAATAGTTAATAAATACTTGATTATAAAAACAAGTAGTGCTTTGAAGCTAAACAGAAAAACACTAATGAAAGCAATAGAGCGATGTAAACATCATGATTCAGTCAATAACACTGACTATTGGGATTCTTCTAGCAGAATTCCACAAAAATACAAGAATACATATGATATTCTAAAAGAATTAATTGTAAAATTTTGGAATGAGAACACAAGGGTGTCACCGAATAGAAGAGATATAGTAAAAAGAAGAATAGGTTCTCGTAATCATGAATCATGTGTAAAACATTTCTTAGATATGAATCAAACAGAAATGTTCTCTAAGTTTAAAAATGAAAATCCACAAATTAACATTAGCCAAAGATTCTTTGAAATGAACAAACCCTTTTATGTGAAAATCAATCACTCATGTACCACTTGTTGTTGTAGGCATCATGTTGAATTTTTAATGCATTATGATGTTTTTGTCAAATACGTAGTGTTTTGCATACTGACATCATGTTGTAGGAGTGTGGAATAAATGTCCCACAAAAATATTCAAGGGAATTTATTCCGACAATATTTTGTGAAAAATCAACAAGATAATTTTTTTATAACAAAGCATGTTTGGATGGAACGTGCAATGTATGTGGTGGCTTGCCAAATCTAAAAATTTGTATCCAAAAAATAATTTGTTGATTTCACCAAATATAAATTGGTGGCATATCAATTAAAAGATGGAAAAGAATCTAGGAGGTATGAGCTTGTTACAAAACAATTACTGTATCAGAATATATGGTCAAATTCAGAGAGAAATTTTTTTATGAGTATGCAAGGCACACACATAGAGCTCGATGGTTGGATGAACAATTCAAGTTAATAAAGGAAACATTACCACTTGGTACTATTGTTTCAGTAGTTGAATTCACAGAGAATTACACATTATAGCCACAAATGGAGGTTTAATCTCAATATTATAACTCAGTGCAAGTTTCTATTTTCGTGCATATAACATTCATGCACTCTCGAAAGCACTGAGAAAGATCAAAAATATTGAGAGAGTATCATTTCTACATTAGTGATGATTGGACACATTCTACAGAATATGTACAAGGGTGTTTCTAGGTGTTTTATGTGAACTTGAATGAGAGGAACATTAGTTTCGATCAACATTACATTTGGTCGGACAACTGCAAATCACAATTCAAGAATGCACGGATGTTTTATTGGCTAAGCAAGATGCACAAAGAAACAAGTGTACAACATATCTGGAGTTTTACTTAGGCAAGGTATGGAAAAGGAGAGCATGATGGTGCAGGAGCATGTGTGAAAAGAGAACTTACAAGAGAAGAGTTAAAGTTCAAGGATGGTGCCAAATTTGAGATGCAAAAGCATAGTTGATTGGTGTGTTAAGAATATGGGGCATGAATCTCAAGATAGATCAATGGTTCGTAGATATGTTTGGTTGATAGAGCAACAACATCGACAAACTTTTAAGATTGTATGACGATTCTTTGGATCAAGTGATATGCACTCATTCCGTAGTTCGATGCAAATGCTTGGACTATTAATACTAGGTGCATGACATGTTTTTGTATATCATGTATTGATTTTGTGTGGAATGAATGTGAGTCACAATAGTGGGTGGATGAGTGGACTTGTAGACCTCTAGTTCCACTCAAGACACATCAAGTTCCATGAGCATTACAACTTGCAGGGTCTTTAGATCAAATGACAATATCACACGACTTTGACCAAGTCTCGATTTAGTACAACAAGGTACATACATATATGTACATGCCATGTTTTAGATTTATAAATTATTAAATGGTCAACTCTTAAGGTATTTATAAATCGATGAACAGCTTTTACTATGTGATACATAGGGCACGTTTTTGCTTATTATTGCGATGGAATTTATCGAAGAGGGAACAAACTACTTCTTATCTTGTTGTGTAGAGGGGGAAAAAAATTGACTTCCACATTCATTAATGGTGAAGATCTTGAGTATCCCAATGGATCAGTGGTAGTCACTGGAACTTGGCTTTGACGATATTCTATCAAAAAATTAAACATTTGGTTTTTGAAGACTATGCAAAGTACATCGGAAGATACTTCACTATTCATATTTGGTCCTTGCAACAAATATTAAATTGATCAAATATAAAGGTTGACCATTGAACAAAAATCTATGGAAAGTTCATGAATCAGATCATGATGCAATTCTTGCTACTATCAAGAATAGAGTTGATTCTTGGGGTTCATTGGATTGAATTTGTAAAGGTATGTTCTTCATGAATTTAATTTGTATATTTACTCAAATGATTTTGTTTAAATTTTTTATGGTTTAAAATTCTATTTAATTGCTTACTAACATGTTTATGTAGGTTAGAGGTGCCAAAAAAACTTCCACCTTCATGTGGTTAGCACTGTTAGTAGAGAATTTATTATTCTCGAAGCCAAGTGAAACTAAGAAAAATTAAATATTAGAAAGGAACAACAAACATAAATTCTCATTTCACCACCTATATTGTATGAACCACCTATATTATTCAGGTGATTAGCAATGGACAACCTTACACTAACTTAGTCTAAATGGAGATGGAGAAAACCACAAAACGCTTTCGAGTCCGGACAAGGTAGCCCAAAAGCACGGGAGCGTAGGGAAAAAAAAAAGCCTCCACTAGTGTTTTCCAGGCCACCCTAATGTGTTGGTGTAATTCGTTCGGTCCCACGAGCTTCGTTTGCAAACTACATCCTCTGGCAGCCCTACACTGACTCAGACTACACTATTTCTAGCGTTTGCAAATAATAAAATTACAGCAATGTAACTGGATGGAGATGGAGAAAACCACGAGAGGATTTTTTAGATGGCCCCGACATGGAGGTCTCGGATCAAAAGAGATGTCTCTAGGTGTCATGGAGTCCAGAAAAATCACCCTTCGAAGATATGACGTGTTTGGGCCTCGGGGCTCTTAAGTGACTACGCTTTGGATGGGGTAGTCCAAAGCACGGAACCATAGGGAAGAAAAATGAAGCCTCCACTAGTGTTCACCAAGCCATCCCAATGTGTTGATGTATTTGGTTTGGTCCCACGAACTTCTATTTTAAAAATACAGCATCTAGCAGCCCTACACTGACTCAGATTGCACTATTTCTTGCATTTACAAATAATAGGATAACAAGAGAAACGGATGGAGACAGAGAAATATGCAAGAGGATTTCCTAGAGGGCCCCGATGTTGAGCTCTCGGTTTTAAGAGACATCCCTAGGAGCCACAGAGTCTGAGAAATCACATGTCGAAGATATGGCATGTTTGCGCCTCAGGGCTCTTAAGCGACTACGCCTGCACGAGGTAGCCCGAAAGATCAAGGAGCATAGGGAATAGAAATGAAGCCTCTAATAGTGTTCACCAAGCCACCCCGACATATTGGCATAGTTGGTTCGGTCCCATGAACTTCTTTTGCAAACTAAAACATCTAACAACCCTAAACCGACTTAGACTACACTATTTCTCGCATTTACAAACAATAAAGCACGGTGAGAGAACCGAATGGATACAAAGAAAACCACGAGTGAATTTCGTAGAGGGCCTCAACATGGAGTTCTTGGATCTCGAGGAGATGTCTATAGGTGCTATGGAGTCTAAGAAATCACTCGTGTAAGATATGGCGTGTTTTGGACTCAGGGCTCTTAAGCGACTATGCCCAGACGGGGTAGCTCGAAAGCACGGGGAGTGTAGGGAACCAAAAGGAAACCTCCAATAGTATTAAATAGGGTACTCTGATGTGTTGGCATAGTTGGTTTGATCCCATGAGCTTCTATTTGCAAACTCCAGCCTCTCGCAGCCCTACACTAACTCAAACTGCACTATTTCTCGTGTTTACAAACAATAGCACAACTAGAGAATCGGATGGAGAAAGAGAAAACCGTGAAATAATTTTGTAGAGATCCCCAACACGGAGGTCTCAAATTTGACGAGACATCTCTAGGTTCCACGAAGTCTGAGAAATCACTTGTCAAAGATATGGTGTGTTTGGGCCTGAGGGCTCTTAAGTGACTACGCCCAGACAAGGTAGCCCAAAAGCATGGGGAGCATAGGGAACCAAAATGAAGCCTCCACTAGCATTCACTAGGACACCCCAATGTGTTGGCATATTTTGTTTGGTCCCATGAGTTTCCGTTTGTAAACTAAAGCATTTCATGACCCCTCTACACTGACTCAAACTGCACTATTTCTCACGTTTGCAAACAATAGCACATCAAGAGAATAAGATGGAGATAGAGAAAACTGCATAGTAATTTTATAGAGGTCCCCGAAATCGAGGTCTCGATACGATCCGACGAGACATCTCTAGGTGCCATGGAGTCGAAATCACTGTCAAAGATATGGTATGTTTGGGCCTCAGGGCTCTTAAGCGACTATGCCGGATGAGGTAGCCTGAAAGCATGGGGAGCATAGGGAACCAAAATGAAGCCTCCAATAGCATTCACTAGGACACCCCAATGTGTTGGTGTATTTGGTTTGGTGCCATGAGTTTCTGTTTGAAAAATACAGCATCTGGAAACCCTACACTGACTCAAACTGCACTATTTCTTGCGTTTACAAACAATAGGACATTGAGAGAACCAGATGCAGATGAAGAAACCCATGAGAGGATTTCATAGAAGGCCCCAAAATGGGGCTCTCAGATCATGAGACATCTCTAGGTGCAATGGACTCCAAGAAATCACATGTCGAAGATAAGACGTGTTTGGGCCTCAGGGCTCTTAAGCGACTACACCCGGATGAGGTATCCCGAAAGCACGGGGAGCATAGGGAACAAAAACAAAGTCTCCACTAGCGTTAACTAGAGCACCTTGACATGTTGGCATAGTTGGTTTGGTCCCACAAGATTCTGTTTGCAAACTACAACCTCTGACCCTACACTAACTCAAACTGCACTATTTCTTACGTTTTGCAAACAATAGCAGTGATAGAACCAGATGGAGATGGAGAAAACCACGAGAGGCTTTTGTTGAGGGACCCAACATGGAGGTCTTAGATCTGATGAGACATCTCTAGGTGCCACAGAGTCCAAGAAATCACCCGTCAAAGATATGGTGTGTTTGGGCCTCAGGGTTCTTAGCGCCTACGCCGGAAGGGGTGGCCCAAGAGCATGGGGAGTGTAGGGAACAAAAATGAAGCCTCCAATAGTGTTCACTAGGCCACCCCAATGTGTTTGCATAGTTGGTTTGGTCCCACGAGCTTCCATTTGCAAACTACACCATCTTGTAGCCCTACACTAACTCAGACTGCACTATTTCTCGCATTTACAAACAATAGGACAATAAGAGAACTAAAAATGAGATAGAGAAAACCACAAGAGGATTTCATAGAGGGCCTTTTCATGGAGGTCTCAGATATGATGATACGTCTCTAGGTGCCAAGGAGTCTGAGAAATCACATGTCGAAGATATGGCATGTTTGGGTCTCGGGGCACTTAAACGACTATGGCTAGACGAGGTAGCCCGAAATCACGGGGAGCATAGGGAACCAAAACAAAGGCTCCACTAGCATTCACCAGGTGACCTTGACATGTTGGCATAGTTAGTTTGGTCCCATGAGCTTCCGTTTGCAAACTATAGCCGACAACCCTACACCGACTCATCGCATTATTTCTTGTGTTTACAAACAATAGGATATCAAGAGAACCAAATAGAGACAAAGAAAACCATGAGAGGATTTCATAAAGGACCCCAACATGGAGCTCTCAAATTTGATGAGATGTGTCTAGGTGCCACAGAGTCTGAGAAATCACATGTTCAAGATATGGCATGTTTGGGCCTAAGGTCTCTTAAGCATATGATCTTCGACATGTGATTTCTCGGACTTTGTGGCACCTAGATATGTCTTGTCAGATCCGAGAGCTCCATGTTGAAGCCCTCTAGGAAAATCTCTCATGGTTTTCTCTATCTCCATCCAGTTCTCTCATTGTCCTATTGTTTGTAAACGTGAGAAATAGAGCGGTCTGAGTCATCAGAGGCTGCGAGAGGCTGTAGTTTGTAGACGGAAGGCTGGTGGGATAAAACCAACTACGATAACATGTAAGGGTGGCCTTATGAATGCTAGTGGAGGCTTTTTTTTTTGTTCCCTTTGCTCCCCGTGCTCTCAAAGCTACCCCATTCGGGCGTGGTTGCTTAAGAGCCCTACGACCCAAACACGCCATATCTTCGATGGGTCATTTCTCGGACTCTGTGGCACCTAGAGACATCTCGTCACATCCAAGAAATCCATGTCAGGGGCCTCTACGAAATCCTCTCATGGTTTTCTCCATCTCCATCCGGTTCTCTCGTTGTCCTATTGTTTGTAAATGTGAAAAATAGTGCAATCTGAGTGAGTATAGGGCTGCTAGAGGATGTAGTTTATAAAGGGAAGCTCGTGGGACCGAACCAACTATGCCAACACATCAGGTGGCTAGGTGAATGATAGTGTAGGATTCCTTTTGGTTCTCTATGCTCTCCTTGCTTTCAAGCTACCCCGTCCGGTTGTAGTCAATAAAGAGCCACGAGGTCCAAACTCACCATATCTTCGACAGGTGATTTGGTTGACTCTGTGGCACCTAGAGATGTCTCATTAGATTTGAGAACTACATTTCAGGTCTCTCTATGAAAGACTCTTGTATTTTCTTTGTCTCCATCTGGTTCTCTCGTTGTGCTATTGTTTGTAAATGTTAGAAATAGTGCGATCTGAGTCGAGTGTAGGGGCTGGAGAGGCTGTAGTTTGCAAATGAAAGCTCGTGGAACCGAACCAACTATGCCAACACATCAGGGTGGCTTGGTGAATGCTAATGGAGGATTGGTTTTAATTCCCTATGCTCCCCGTGCTTTCGGGCTACCCAATCCGAGTGTAGTCACTTAAGAGCTCGAGGCCCTAACACGCCATATCTTCGACGGTGAGTTCTCGGACTGTGGCTCCTAAAGACATCTTGTTAGATCTAAGAGCTCCAAGTTGGGGCCCTCTACAAAATCCTCTCGTGGTTTTCTCTATCTCCGTCTGGTTCTCTTGCTTTGTTATTGTTTGTTAATGCTAGAAATAGTGTAGTTTGAGTCAGTGTAGGGTTGCGAGAGGCTATAGTTTGTAAACGGAAGATCTTGGGACCAATACAAATACGCCAACATGTTTGGGTGGCCTTTTGAATGCTAGTGGAGGCTTTATTTTTATTTCCTATGCTCCCTATGCTTTCAAGCTACCATGTTCGGCGTAGTCGTTTAAGAGCCTTGAGGCCGAAACACGCCATATCTTCAACGGGGGATTTCTCAGACTCCGTGGCACCTAGAGATGTCTCATCAAGTCCAAGAGCTCCATGTTGGGGCCCTTTACAAATCCCTTCATGGTTTTCTCCGTATCCATTCGTTTCTCTCATTGTGCTTATTGTTTGTAAATGCTAGAAATAGTGTAGTTTAAGGTTGTAGTTTGTGAACGAAAGCTCGTGGGACCAAACCAACTACGCCAACACATCAGGTGCCCTTTTGAACACTAGTGGAGGCTTTTTTTGTTCCCTACACTCCTTGTGCTTTTGGGCTACCTTGTGCGAGTGTAGTCGCTTAAGAGCCCCGAGGCCTAAACACGCCATATCTTCGACGGATGATTGCTCGAGACTCCATGACACCTAGAGACATCTCATTAGATATAAGAGCTCCATGTCGGGCCCTCTACCGAAGCCTCTCATAGTTTTCTCCGTCTCCATCTGGTTCTCTCACCGTCTTATTATTTGTATATGCTTTAGAAATAATGTAGTTTGAATTAGTGTAGGCTGCCAAATGTCAGTAGTTCGTAAATGAAAGCTCTTGGGACTGAACCAACTATGCCATTACATCAAAGTTGGCCTTGTGAATGCTAGTGGAGGATTTTTTTGTTCTCAATGCTCCCTGTGCTTTCGGGACAACTCGTCTCAGGTGTAGTTGCTTAAGAGCCCTAACGCCTAAAAATGCCATATCTTTGATGGGTGATTTCTCAGAATCCATGGCACCTAGAGATGTCTCACTGAGATCCAAGTCCTCCATGTTGAGGCCCTTTATGAAATTATCTTGCAGTTATCTCCGTCTCCATCTAGTTCTCTTGTTGTTCTATTGTATGTAAACACTAGAAATAGTGCAGTTTGTGTCAGTGTAGGGCTGTCGATGTTTGTAGTTCGCAAATTGAAGCTCGTGGGACCAAAAAAACTATGCCAACATGTCAAGGTGGCATGGTGAATGCTATTGTAGGATTCCTTTTGGTTCCCTATGCTCCCCATGCTTTGAGACTACCCCATTCGGGTGTAGTCGCTTAAAGCCCTGAAGCCCAAAAACAACATATCTTCGACGGGTGATTTCTTGGACTCCATGGCAAATAGAGATGTCTTGTCAAATCCGAGAGCTCTATATTTACACCCTATATGAAATCCTCTCGTGGTTTTATCCATCTCCATCTGGTTATCTCACTTTGTCCTATTGTTTGTAAACGCTAGAAATAGTGCGCAAATTGAGTCGAGTATAGGCTGCTAGAGGATGTAGTTTACAAATGGAAGCTTATGGGACCGAACCAACTACGCCAAAACATCAAGGTGTCTGGTTAATTCTAGTGGAGAGTTTTTTTGGTTCTCTACACTCCCGTGCTTTGAGCTACCTCGTCCGGCGTAGTCACTTAAGAGCCCTGAGGCCCAAACACGCCATATATTTTACATGTGATTTCTTGGAGTCCAAGGCACCTAGAGACATCACGTTAGATCAGATAGCTCCATTTTGGGGCCCTCTACGAAATCCTCTCGTGCTTTTCTCCATCTCAATCCGGTTCTCTCGTTGTCCTATTATTTGTAAACGTGAGAAATAGTGCGATCGACTCGGTTCAGTGTAGGGCTGCTAGATGCTATATTTTGCAAACGGAAATTAGTGGGAGTAAACCAACTACGCTAACACATCAGGGTGGCCTTATGAATTCTAGTGGAGTATTCATTTTTTTCCCTATGCCCCTGTGCTTTCGGGCTACCCCATCCATGCGTAGTTTCTTAAGAGCCCTGAGGCCCAAACATACCATATCTTCAACATGTCATTTCTCAAACTCCGTGGCACCTAGAGATGTCTCATTAGATCCGAGACCTCCATGTTAAGGCCCTATATGAAATCCTCTCATGGTTTTCTCTATCTCTATCTGGTTATTTCTCTATGCTATTATTTGAAAACATGAGAAATAGTTTAGTCTGAGTCAATGTATGTCTCGGTAGATGTTGTATTTTGCAAACGAAATTTCATGGGACCGAACCAACTACACCAAGACATCAGTGTGTCCTAGTGAACACATTTGATGGATTTTTTTGGTTCCCTATGCTCCCCATGATTTCATGCTACCCTATTCGGGCATAGTCACTTAAGAGCCATGAGGCCCAAACATACCATATCTTTGATGGGTGATTTCTCAGACTCAGTGGAACCTTGAGACGTCTCATCAAATCTATGAGCTTCACGTCAGGGCCCTCTAGGAAAGCCTCTCATTGTTTTGTCCATCTCTATTTGGTTCTCTCGCTATCCTATTGTTTGTAAACTCGTGAAATAGTGCGATGCAGTCGGTGTAGGGCTACCCCGTCTCGGTGTAGTCACTTAAGAGACCTAAATGACTAGATTGGCTTAAAAATTAATTTGATAGGGGTATGTCTAAGAACACATGGGAGTTATAAATCACCTAGTAAATCTTTCTTATTTAGTTATGGATGGAGTCATCAGCCTACGGCTTAGTGACCTTCCATTTATTGATAATTTATGTTATGATAAACCCGTGGCAAAAGTGATTTAAAAGGATATGGGTAGTCATCAAGCCTAGTGATGGGTGTGATGTGATTTCCAAATAACTTGAAATGCGTACAAATTTAAAGGTAATAACATGAATTGGACGAGATTAGACAATCAAAAATCATTGAGTGTCCGAATCGAATGTCATTGCATCTAGAGACATTCTCAAGCATTGGAGTAATGTATACGGAGAGAGATTCTCAAAATATCAATAGATGAAAGGCATCAAATTGTGACGATCGTCGGGTATTTTAACAAGGGAGAAGACTATGAAGCATAGAATAATGTAGTAAGTGCATGATAAGATAGAAACAAGTACAAAGAGACCATGAGAAAGAAGAAGTGCAAGTAAGGTAAATACACATATACACATTGATAAATTGAATGAATAATTACTCGGAGTTAGGTAACTCTTTATACACATACATTATATAAATATTGATTTCCAAAGTTTGATGCATATTATACATTGAAAATACTAGTACATGTACATCACCAATAAATGAAAAAATAATCCATAATGTCTTAAATATTGTCAAGTGCACATCATATTAGATTCATGTGAAAATAGTCTCAGAAATGTAAGCTCTCATACAAAATTATCAAGTTCCAAATAGTATTTTAATGTGCATAATAAATTCAAAAATTTCCAAATAGGTCATATACCATCAAGTTGAAATTCCATATAGGCTTACATACAATGCCATGCACATAGGCATACAAAAACAATGTTATGTAAGAGATATATTTACGACTTATCAAAATCTATCCCTCTCTTGGCCTTGCTCTAAGAAGGCCCTCCCTTAGGAAAAGATGGAGATCCATGAGATGACTTTGGATCATTCGAGCCCATGCTTCAAGTCCTCTTCCGTTGAATACTCACCTGTAGATGAGCCTGTAAATGCAAATAATGTTTTTTTGTCAAAAATTAATTTATATATGTTTTCAACGTGTATTTAATACCATGCTAGAATGAAAGTATTTACATAAATACACAAACTTACCGCAAGTTTTCGATCATGCCGAATTTGCATCTCACGCTTAGATGAGTCATCGGGAGCTCTGCAGTACAAATGGGGGAACGAAGATGACAAGATGGAGGAGTTTATGCCCTCGAAGTAAAAATGGAGGGGGTTGAATTTCGCTAAATACACATAAGATCAAAAAATCTAACATCAAAATTAGTGAAAATAGAGCTAAGTACATGTATCTACATAATGAAAATATTTTAACTAATTTTATCAATATAGAACTATTGTTTTTACCCCGAAACGCGTGTGAATCAAATGAACAGGGCTATGCCCTATCGCATGTAACTCTTTCTTAAAAACAATGAAGGACATTATTAACATAATTTAATAATTCTACAATGAAAGACATTACTAACATGTAATTTAACATAATATGAATTACACAAGAAATTTAACAAAATTTACGTGTTGTTTGAATACCTCAGTGAGTTGTTGCGCAGATGAAATCGCAGTGGCAACACCTTTATCTACTTGTCGCAGAGATGGTGGGGTGTCTAGTGAAGTCAACATCTTTATCAAACATGTATATCACATGAGTTAGATGGACATACAAGAACATACATATATTTGCTTTATATATATATATATATATATATATATATACATGCAAATATATATATACACACGCGTATGTGAAAATTTTACTTAATTATCATTCTAAATTACCTCTATGAATGTATGTGTATGCATGGTGCTCACTTGCCATGGTCAAGATGAAGATGTGCCTCCCGCGCCCTATAATATCAATGCATGTACATGTAAAAATCAAACTATTTCAAAAATTTAACATATATAAGTAAATCACGTACTCCAACATTTTTGTAACACACATAGCAAAAAATAAAAATTTACATGTGAAGGTGATGCCGATGAATGTAATTCAAATGTCTCATTCAAAAGGACATCGACATAGTGACATTATCGTATTCATCGCTAGTACCGGGTTCACGAAAATAAGTATGCATGAAATTATTGTGCTCCTCGGGCCCAAAACATATGCTACCACATGATGAGAAAAATGTGGCCTCATGCTAGTACTCCCTAAGGGAATACTCTATTTACTTCCACGAGCATCGCTCAGAAATCTCCCTCGTATGTCAAACAAGGGTCACGAGATAGCCTGTTATCACCAAATCACAACACCCTTATGTTTACACAAGTGCATATACTTGAGCTCACGGTGTGATTGGATAACATGGGTACTATCTCCAAGTTGTGGGACTTGCTACTTGAGATAGACCTCTAGAGAAAGTTGGTTCTTGCTCCTAAACTACCTACCATAATCTACTCTAATGTAGGCAAAACTAACTTTCCTAATCTAATTTTCCAAGGGACCAAGGAGAGAGAATGCATAAAACATGAAAGCCTACACTATAGTGGTGATACACCAAAAATGAGGAGGGTGGGAAAGTAGTCTTCAATGTGTGAGATACAAAAGCAAAGTACAGACTAGAAGGGAGTCTTGTGAGTTCTCCATAATCTAGTAAAATGCATTCAAAAAAATATCTCAAACATACACAATGATAATGGATCCCTGTAAGAGCATAAGAATAGACACAATATTCTTTTAAAGAAGGTTGAAAGGGTAAGAAGAGTGCAAACAAACATAGCAGGGGAAGATGCATCCACAAAATTGTATTTTATTGCTTCATGATATGCACAATTAAATCTATTACAAGATAAGGGCCTGGATCACCATGCAAGGAGTCCACTACAAGGGCCTATAGCACATTGGATTCACAAAGAAATTTTGACAGAGCTTTTCTACAACTAAAACTCCCCCTTTACAATGAGCCCAACACTCCAATTTATAGGAAAATGAGAAGAGAGAGAGAAGGGGAAAATGGAAATCTTGAAATCTGTCCTTCAACCACTTGTAAGAGGCACTAAATGGAGTGAAATGATTGTATGTTACTTATAAAAGGCTCCCCATATTGTCCTAGGTGCTGCAACAGAGAAGGAATGATGACCATGCCTCTTAATTGCACTCCCAACTACCAAATAAAACACTTGTCATGAACTCGGCCACATTTTATGAAAAAACCCCATCAATTTCTCATCAAATCTAGAATTTTGTGATTGTTGTGCATTTTACTCGAACTCTTGATTCCAACGGTACCAATTTTGTGTGATTTCGTCAAAAATACAAAATTTATGGTCTTGTGAGTGCGATCGCTATTTTGGAGTCAATCAGGATTTTCTATCATTTGATGGGAATGAACATTAAATAATTGTAGCTGAATATGTTTCTTATATTTAAATATATATACCCTCATCAAAATTAAGAAATCCAATTTTATGAAAATCGAGTAAGAATCGACTAAAGCTGAATATGTGACGTAGAGGATGTCGTGCACGTTTCAGAAAGTCTAATTTTATGAAAATCAGAGCTTGAAGTCAAAAGTTATGGCCGTTTGAAGTTCGGGAGGTCAAACTTTGAATTTCCTCTTTGTTGCGGCTATTTCAAAAATCAGTCTCAGTGTGTCCTAGCTCTCCTGCAGACACATTCTTCCACATCGGCCTATTTAGGCTTTCTTGTCCCCGCACGTCCGCCATTGATCGAGTTGTGAGGGCCGTTGACTTCTGCATTCGCCGCAACCCATGGTCCCTTTTACGGCCTTTTAACCTTTCCGTGCCACACGCGTCCCATGCTTCTGGTGTCTCAACCGCCCTGACACATTTTTTTCGTGCCACCCACAATGCATTATCTTGTGGCAATTCGGCCAAATCGTGTCCCGCACGTACTTTTGTCCTGGCTATCCTGACCTCATGGAATAAAAACTTCCACTTTTTCTAATTTTCACTACCTGTAGCCATTTCGGCTTTGTGCATCCCATGCATCCCTACATCCCAACTATCTTGCAGTTTGCCTAGACAAAAATGTGCAATTTAGCCAATTTCTTTGTATTTCGGCCCCAAACCTGGTATGACCCGCAACCTCCATACCCATAATGCATTAAAACAAGCCTGTGACTTCATTTTTGGATTTTTTCAAAATTTTGCTGACTTTTTGGATTTTTTTCCTTGGATGGGGAATTTAGAGAGATACCAAAGGAACCCCAAAACATGATTTTGGGACTTGAATCAATTCTAGTTACTTGGGACTGAAGAATTTGGTACATGTTATCAAAATTACCTTGAGGGGTGAATTTTGGATAATCTTCACAAATGAAGTATGGCTAGCTTCCTGTAGCAATCCATTGGGCATGGAGTCTATTTGATAATCTCTCGCCTAATCTAAAATTTTAAAACCTATGTCCTTGAGCCATTAAAATATTTTTTTATCTCGATTCTCCTGTGGCTGTAAATTCGTTTCCTGGAGCTCAATGAACTGTAAACATGCACACACTAGAAGCAATAAGATGCATGCTCCAGCACTTAGGGAAATGAAAACTATTCTAAGAGAAGTATAATGTGCATAAGAACTAGGAGGAATGAATATTATAAATTAATATTTACAAGGGTGAGAAACTCTCTTTCTAGTAGCAACATTTGATATAGATTCCATTTGACCAAAATCTATAACTCTTCACCATTTAACTTAGCCAACCGGTAAGCATTTTTACCCTTTTTTCAATGATCAGGTATGGACCACTCCATAGGGCATCGAACTTGGAACAATTTCCTGGCTTTACATGATTAGCATCCCACTTCAGTACCAAATCTCCAGCTTTCAATATCCTGGCCTTAGCTTTCTTGTCAAAACTCTTCTTGATCAATGTTTGATCTTTCTCCATGGTCTGCATTGCATGTTCTCTTGTTTCTTCTAATTCCATCAGCTCTGCATACCTGATTTCCATAGGCTCAAACTCAACTAGTTCCAACTGTTTCATGAGTTCTAATGCTGGAAACTCGAGTGATATAGGTAGAACTACTTCTTTCCCGTATACAAGCTTGTATGGAGAGCTTCTGTAGACCTCTTGGGTGTGATCCTATCAGCCCATAAAGCTGATTTGAGCTTTGCGTGCCAAGTTCTCTGATTCTCATCAAGATTTCTTTGATGATTCTTAGTAGGTTCTTGTTCATAGAATCTACTTGACCATTACCCTGAGGGTAATAGTTTGATGAAGTGTTGAGGTACACACCATTCTTGACAGCCCATTCAGTGATCTTTGTGCTAAGGAATGCCAATGCATTGTCTGATATGATAGTGGCAGGGACACCAAACCTCGTGACTATCCCTTCATAGAAATCCAAGATGTTGGATTCATTTTCCTCCTTGAGTGCCACTGCTTCAGTCCACTTGGTGAAATAGTCTATTTCCGTAAGTATCCACTTGTGGCCTTGACTTGAATTTGGATTGATAACCCCAATGAATTCCAATCCCCATTGCATGAATGGCTGATTTACTGAAATCAGACGAAGGGGTAGCGCTACTAACCTTTCTTTCCCTGTGAAGAATGCACATCTCTTGCATTTCTTGATCCATGAGTAACAATCATTGAACACCGTAGGCCAATAGTAACTAGCCTTCATGATTTTGAGAGTTGTTACTCATGGAGAAAAGTGGCCTCCTACTTCTTCATCATAGAACTCATGTACTATTCTCTCAACTTGACTTATTCCAATGCATCTCAATAGAACACCATTGATATCCTTCTTGAACAAGATGCCATTAATGAGTACATATGGGATGGCTTGTAATCTAAAGTATCTCCTCTTAGCTTTGTTCCATTCTAGAGGGCACAAACCTGTTTGGAGATAATGCACCAAGTCTTGAGTCCAACATGGAATGGGTGCACACATTGTTGGCTATTCTTGATCATTTTGTAGTAATAAGAAAGCATCTTCTTCACCTTTTGACCCATCAGGTTGTTTGGAAGAAAGTTTCTCACACAAACCCTTGCCACAAACTAGTTTGGTCACTTTGATTTCAATGTCGTATTCCATTACCCGAGTGATCCAACCTGCTCTCTTCTCGTTCAAATCCTTGTTTAGGAGAAATTCCTTAACATCAGCATGAGACACCAACAGTTGAATCTTATTGTTCGAGACCAACTGCTTGAACTTCTTCAAACTCCTGATGATAGCAAGGACATGCTTTTCAATGAAAGAATACTTTACTACGTAATCTTCCAAGATTTGACTTAAGAATGCTATGGGTTATTCTGAACCTTCTCTATTCAGTTATGTCAAGATAGTTGAGACTATATCTAACCCTCCAAAATCATACAACATGAATTCCTTTGAAAATTTTGGGTTGAAAAGGGTTTGAGCTTGTGATATTGAATGCTTGATGTTCCCAAAACTCTCTTTTCCTTCTGTTGTCCATTTGAATGCAAGACTCTTCTTCAACATCATTATTCAAGGATTCACGAGACTGGTGAAATTAGGCACAAATCTACAGACAAATTTTATCCTTCCCAAGAAGCTTTGGAGAGATTTCTTGTGGTGTGGCAATGGAAGTGTTTGAATGGCTTCAACCCTTTTAAGATCAATTGTCAACCCTTCCCTTGACACAATGTGGCCCAACAATTTTCCCTCGTGTGCCAAGAATACACAGTTCTTCGAATTCAATGACACTCCGAACCTTCTACACCTTTGAAACACTTTCCTAAGGTGAAAGAGATGGTCTACTGCATTCTTTGAGAATAAAGTGATATCATCTAGGTATACCAGCACTATCTTGTTGATTAAGCCTTTGAACGCCATATCCATAGCTTGCTAAAATGTTGCTTCAACATTTTGATCTAAATGGCATCTTCTTGTAATAATAAGTGCTCCATTTTGTAGTGAAGGTTTCCTTGAATTGATCTTCTTTATTCACCATTATCGATTATATCACGAGTATCCGTCTAGCAAAGAAAACCTTTCGAACCAGCTACGACTTGCAAGATTTGTTCCATTGTTAGAAGTGGATAATGATCCTTGAGTGATTCCCTATTTAGATCATGAAAGTCCACACACAATCTTACTTCCCCATTTCTCTTTTCTCACTGGCACCAAGTTTACAACCCAACTTGAATGTTTGATAGGGAAGATGATATTAGCCTCAATCAACTTGTTCAACTCTTTTTTCATAAAAGGTTCAATATGGGGATTCACTAGCCTTTGCTTTTGCCTGATAGGCTTGTATTTTGGATCCAACTCGATAGTATGTTGTGCCAACTTTGGGTTGAAACCTCTTAAATCCTTGTAAGTCTAAGAAAAGACATCTGGGAACTCTTGACAAAGCTGAAAAATCTCATATTTCTCTTATTGGGTACTTACTTTGCCAATTTGCAATGTCTTGCCTTCATTTACTAAAATGGGCTCTTAATCTTCACCCTTTACCTGAATGTTTGCTTTCTCCTTCCGAAACTGATCATTCGGGTTGAAGATTGACTCCAAGGTTATAAGGCCTTTGAGTAATTTGTTAGTTCTCAGTTGTACCACTTGGTCACCATACTGCTATTCCATCTTGTCTTGATTTTTGGCAGAGAACTCAACTTCTTCTTGTAGGAAATTAACAATTTTCTGATCATTCTCAAAGACTTGCCAACTTGTATTATTTTCCGAAACAGATGGTCTCACAACCACTTTCATATGAGGCTGATATTTCTCACTTTTGATAATTTCTACAACATCAAACGTAGCCCCAATTGCTTCAAGTATGTCTTCTTCTTCATTCTTTTTCTAGGGATGGAATTGATGCTAAAGGATTTGAAATCTTCAATGAGATCCCATACCCAATTTTTATAGTTCTTCAACAAATTGTTCTTGGCAGCATTTTGTCTTCTAACATGGTTCACAATCAACTCACTATCACCAAATACCTACAAATTCTTAATGCCTTTCTTCCTTGCCTAGTGCAATCCATGAATTAAGGCTTCATACTCAGCTATGTTGTTTGAGCAAGAAAACTAGAAATGGAAGGCCGAGTAATACTTTATACCTCATGGTGAAATGAGCATAGCTCCTCCTCCTGCACCTTGTCTACTTCTTGATCCATCGAAGAAAAATTTCCATACTTCATTTTCATCCTTGTGATCTGGCTTGGTGATGTTGGGGAGAGGTTGATTCTCTTCATGCAAACAATAAACTCCTAGCTCAGATTCCTCCATTTCTTTGTATGGATCAAATGCGTGTCTTTTGTTTTCCCATTCATCAAGAGTCAAGTCCAGAATGCATCCAACCTTGGTGTCAGCTTCATGAGTTCTTGGATAATCCTCTTGATCGAATGCTGAACAATTTACATTGATTGGACTCGGTGTATGGGGATCTATGTGAAAATATGCAATAGGCTCAGATCTGATTGTAGCCTTAGTTCCATACCTTGTTCTAAATAACATGTGTGACCAATCAGCTGAAAGATAGTCTCCAATTTTAGCTGTGAAGTCTCTTCACAAGCACAATGCAAAGAGTGGTGGCAAGTCTATGACTGACACATCTTGTAACACCGTTACATTAGGACACACGTGCAATGTGAGGCTCAAATATTTGATTACTCCAACTGTCATCACTATTTTCTCATCCAATTGTAATACAACCCTAGAGATGACTTCATATTGAAGACCTAACTGATCAGCTATTTTTTTGTCATGACTGAGCTACTTTCTCTCGAGTCAATCATACAATTATGTACCAACTTATCTCCTATAATCAATGAGACATAGAATGGAGGGGGCTTCACATTTGTATCTTGTTGTCCTCCATGATTTCCTTCAGGATGAGTTGCATTAGTAAGAACCTTTTCTTGTTAATTGGGCGGTTGATTTGATGTTGACCAATTCACCATAGCATCCTTCAATAGGTCTCTCTATCTTGGGATAGCCAATGACTCCCACATTGAGATGTTTACATTCATTCTTCTTCATCTACTCAATGATTTTGAATGAGCTATCTCTCTGCTGCCCCTTGCCTTGCACATTATTCTCTAGCACCGAGTTGTTGCAACCGACACTTGAGATGGTTTAGAAGGTGGTTTGGGCTGACCCTGCACATTTGGAACTGCACTTTGATTGCCAGCACCTTGTGGAGTAATAGAGGGTTGTGGACCATTTGAGTTAGATGAATGTCCTTCCCCAATGTTTCTCTTCTTGGAGTGCTTATTGGCTGCTACACTTTGGGAGGGTATTTGATTTATACCACAAAAATATTTATCTGTCAATTAACAAGTGTAGTTTCATTTGGGGGTGTCCCTTGCTAAACTCCTTGCTCGACTTTCTTCATGGCTAGGTTCTTATGACACACCAATAGTTTACACCATAAGAGCCTGATTTAATGCACCATTAAAGCACATTGATTGGTTATGAGGTTGATTGCATGGGAAGCACCATTCATATTCCTGTTCCATGTTATACGTGTTGGAACCAATGACCTTGACGTCAAATCTGTACTCAAATCATATGGCACGAAAGGTCTAGTAGCTTAAGGATGTCCTTGGTTCTAGTTCTAATTTACTGATCCGAGATGGTGGCCTATTTTGATCATATTGGGGTCTATTCGATCATCGACCACGAGAGGTGAGCCCGAGGTGATATGACCTAGAACTCTAAGCTTGTTGTCTTTTTATGGTTACTAGCTTGTTACCCAAGTTTTGCAATTGCTTCATGACCTCTTGGAGTTCCTTGGAGTTGTTAGATGATGAAGTGGAGGCTTCAGCTGAGCTTTGACTCCTGGGGGTGGGTATAGGAGCTAATACGGGTTCTTGACTAGTGTTTGGACTTTCTAATTATTGATATAGGGGCATTGATGGCCTAGGAGTGATTTTGCCAGCCTGAATCAAATGGTTCTCAGCCCTTATGGAAAGGCTATAGGCTATAGGAAATGTTGTGCCCCCATTGACTGAATCATCAAAGAAATATCAGAATTTAAAGCCCTAAGAAAGTATAAGAAGGCACCTTCATCAGTGGGCTTTACTACTATTGGAATCCTGTCCTAGGTCCGTTGAAATCTAAGGTTAAAGTATGTTAATTGCTTGTTTGGGGCTCTCTTGATCATTGTTAGTTGCTCCAACAAAGACAAGTTGTCACCTTTCTCTCCAAATTGGTTGTGAAGAGCTATGCATAGCTGATTCCAATTTTGGATAGAGCTTGCCGGGAGACTCCTAAACCATTGTGAAGCTTTCCCTTTGAGTGAAGAGGCAAGAAACTTAACTACAATGTCCATCTCATGGATCTCATGGATAGTACAGACATTTACAATATATTGGACAAGATCAACAAGAGAATTTTTGTTTTCCCTAGTGAAATATGGGATGCTCTTTAATGCTGCAATCAAAAGCGGCTTCTATGCATTCAAGGCGAGTGGACTGCTGCCAGTGAAGTTGACATATGGATTTGGTTGTGCCATCCTGATTGGTTGAAGAACTCTAGTTGACTAAACAAAAGGCCTTCCAGGTGGAGGTGTTGATAAGGTTCTATTCAATGGAGATGGAGACCTTTGAGCTCTTCTTCCCCTTCTTTCTCTACCTGGGATAGGTGTAGATAAACAAACAGTCCTTCTTCCCTAGTTTAAATTTGTTAGGCTTGGACTACTAAAACTAGTGAATTCTCGCCTCTTTGGAGTCGTCGGATGTGTAATTTCAAAGCTCCTTCAAAGATTGAAGCTTACAACAGGTGCACATAAATCTTGTTGTAATTCAAATGAAGACTTTTTCTCTGTCCCATCGGGCATTCCAGCACTGTTATCACTGAATCACATCACCCTTATGCTTACACAAGTGCATATACTTGAGTTCACGGTGTGATTGGATAACATGGGTACTATCTCCAAGTTGTGGGAATTGCTTTACTTGAGATAGACCTCGGAGGAAGCTGGTTATTGCTCCTAAACTACCGCCACAATCTACTCTAATGCGGGAAAACTAATTTCCCTAATCTAACTTTCCAATGCACCAAGGAGAGAGAATTCATAAAACATGAAATTCTACACTATAGTGGTGATACACCAAAAACGAGGAGGGTGGGAGAGTAGTCTTCCAATGCGTGAGATACATAAGCAAAGTACACACTAGAAGGGGTGATGACAGTTCTCCACAATCTAGAAAAATGCATTCACAACAACATCTCAAACATACAAAATGATAATGGATCCCTGAAAGAGCATAAAAATAGACACATTATTATTGTAATGAAGGTTGAAATGGAAATAAGAGTGTAAACAAACACAACAGGGAAGATGCATCCACAAACTTGTATTTTATTGCTTCATGATATGCACAATTCAATCTATTACAAAATAAGGGCATGGATCACCATGCAAGGAGTCCACTATAAGGTCCTATAGCACATTGGCTTCACAAATAAATTTTGGTAGAGATTTTCTACAACTAAAACTCCCCCTTTTACAATGAGCCCAACACTCCAATTTATAAGAAAATGAGAACAGACAGAGAAGGGAAAAATGGAAATCCCAAAATATTTCCTTCAACCACCTGTAAGAGGCAGTAAATGGAGTGAAATTAATGTAAGTTACTTATAAAATCCTCCCCATACCGTCACAGGTGCTGCAACAGAGAAGGAGTGATGACCATGCCTCTTAATTGCACTCCCAACTACCAAATAAAACACTATCATGAACCCGGCCATGATTTATGAAAAAACCCTATCAATTTCTCATCAAATGAATAATTTCTTGATTTTTTTACATCAGCCTTGAATCCATGATTCCAATGGTACCAATTTTTTGTGATTTTGTTGAAAAATACAAAAGTTATGGCCTTCTGCGAGTGAGAAACTATTTTGGGTTTCAGGCGTTTTTGTCATTTGATGGGAATGAGCATTAACTGACTGGAGCTGAATATGTTTCTTATATTTAAATATATCTACCCTCATCAAAATTAAGAAATCCAATTTTATGAAAATCAGAGGATTAACTAATTGAAGCTAATGTGTGATGTAGAGGACGTCGTGCTCATTTCGAAATTCCAATTTTATGAAAATCAGATCTCGAAGTCAAAAGTTATGGCCGTTTGAAGTTTGGGAGGTCAAACTTTGACTTTTGTCTTTGCTGTGGCTAATTCGAAAAAATCAGGTCCACATGTCCCAGTTTTCCTAGACATGTTCTTTCACATCGGCCGATTCGGGCTTCCTTGTCCCTGCCCGTCCACCATTTATCAAGCCATGAGGTCCGTTGACTTCCGTATTTGTCGCATCCCATGGTCCTTTTGCGGCACTTTTTCCTTTCCATTCCCCATGCGTCTGCGCATCCCAACATCCTAATCATCCTGGACACATTTTTTCGTGTCAACCACAATGCACTATCTTATAGAAATTTGGCTAATTCATGTCCCGCGCACGTACTTTTGTCCCATTGTCCTAGACCGCACGGAACAAAAACTTCCGCTTTTGCCAATTTTCATTGTCTATGGCCATTTCGGATTTGCGCGTCCCACATGTCCCTATGTTTCAACTATCCCATAGACCACCTGGGACAAAAATGTCTTATTTAGCAGATTCCTTTGTATTTTAGCCCCAAACTTGGTACGATCGAACCTTGGTACGACCCGCACTAGTACGACCCGCAACCTCCAGACCTACAATGCATTAAAACAAGCCTGCGACTTCATTTTTTGGATTTTTTCAAAATTTTGCTAACTTGTTAGATTTTTTCCTTGGATGGGGAAGTTAGAGAGATACCAAAGGGACCCCAAAACATGATTTTGGGCCTTGAATCAATTCTACTTACTCGGGACTAAAGAATTTGGTACATGTTATCAAAATTACCTTGAGGGGTGAATTTTGGATAACAAGCCCCGAAGTGCGTGAAGTGTATCAATCTCTACTGTCTCCTTCACTACTTGAGGGACAATCTCAGGGTGAGGGGGCTTCTATATGGGGAATATACCCTCTTGAATAGGTGCACGTTGTGCACTGGTCGATCTGTGCAAATCCTTTTCCTCGGCCCTGGAAATATCGGAAATCAAAATAATTTGGGATCTCATTGAGGATAAACTCGCAATAGAGTTTTCTCAGAAAGTATAGTGGCACCTCATTGTTATTACAAGGTTGAAAATCAAACACCATCCACCATCGGTCCTAAAAATTATTTCTAATCAAATTATTGTTGCACTAATGGATGGGAAATCGTTTACATGTCAATGGAAAAGTAAGATTATCATGGGGTCCATGAATAAGGTGCATATGAGTTCTTTTGACATTTCTTTTGTCTTTACATCTACATATGAAAATTTGTTGGAATAATAAACCCTACAACCCTCTCTGTAAGTTGTCCAATGATCAAATTTATCTATTGTCGCATAAATTTGAAGCATTGTAATGCCTCCAATGTGTTTGCAAGAGAGGCGAGGTGGAGGTTTGTAGATTGTGCATCCCTCACTGTTTTGATTAAATCCTTAATTTCAATTTTGTTTTCAACTATTTGGGCTGCTAAATCTTCCATACTACCCAATGGATGCTAAGCAATTTTGGGAGTGTTGGGAGGGATGTCTGGAATAATAGGGTTTGGCTGTGGTTGATTCCCTTGACCTCTAAGTGTAACAATAAAAAATATGTACTCAATTCAAATTTTAATCTATAATTATCATATTTCAATGCAATTTTTAGAAAAAAAATGTGTTTACCTCTTCTTCATGGTGCCATTGTCGATTCAGATCTTCCCGGCTATCCAAAAACGATCCTTTGAGCTTAAGATCTAACTAAATGGGAAAACGCAAGGGCACAAACAAGCTCTGAAACTCGCGTTTGAGGGAGGAAAAATGATAGAGGCTCGGGCCTCTTTTTTTGTTTATAGTCAACATAACACGTACGTGTTATGTAACACATGTGTTATGCTTTGGTGATTCACAAGCCAAACAAACTAAAACACGAGTTTGCTTTAACAAAACGCGTACGCATTTGGATTATTTCACATTCTTGTTTGATTTTTGGCACCCCAATTTCATGCACTTACCCAAGAAATCATGAAGACTTGCACTCCTAGTATTTTCACGAGAATAATGGGGGGAAAATCAGATTTAGATGCTCAGCAGCTGTTGATCTTTGATTTTGAATGTGGGCTGTCCATGTGGAAGATGAAAAAATAGGATCGGGGGTTCCTTTGACCTTTTCTGACCCTTTTGAAAAAATGGATATATTTTCCATTTTTCCCCACACCTCCACTTTTGAATATTGTCCGACATGGGCCTCAAAATAAATGCAAATAAATTCGCCATTTGACTCTTTTTTTTTGAAAAAAGAAAATTCTCCAAGTTTTCCCTGCACTCCGCCCTTCTGTTTCAAATCTCTAATGTGGGTCCCAGTGGAACCCTGTGTCCTTTTATGCCTTTAACTCCTTTTCCCTCAAAGGGAAATTTTTTCACTTTTTCTTCGAAAGCCCGCACATCCACCGTTGACCGGGGCAAAACATTGACTATATCTCATCAAAGCTTGTGGGGGATTTTTGATATTTCAACCTTTATGAGGCAATGAGGCAAAAATTTTAAGTTGCCTCCGATGGTCTACTTCTCTACCACTTATGAATTTTAAAATTTCCATGTGTCACCATGACGTTTCTTGAGGTGGTCCCAAAATTTTGATACTTCAAATGAGCATGGGGTCACCATGTTTCCTATTCCGAGAAAAGTCGATTTGAATGCTTGAAGCTCAGTGGAAGGCGCCACATGTCATGCTCCGAGGCAGTCTCCTTTTGGTCATTGAAAATTCTAAGTAAAATGCAAAGTGAGTGGAAGCCTCCAAATGTCAGCCTAATTCTTCTTCAAATTGAAACTCAAGGGCCGATCCCCGAACATGTGTAGTTCCTACACGTGTCTCCATGGTGTAACTTCAAGATGGCACCCAAAAAAGAGACCCTGAATGAGCGTGATCTCACAATGTGTGTCTGTTCCACCAAAAATATCCATTTACATAAAAATTTATCTAAGTCACGAGCCAAGCAGCGGAAGCCTCCACGTTTCCTCCGGTGCTACTCCAAGACAAGGCCAAAAAGTAGATCTTCAAATGAGTTTTGTTCCTCCACGTGGACAAATTTTAAAGTTGAGGCATTTTATAGAATTTTTGAAGTGTCCGGCTGATCCGCGTCCAACCAAAGGATGCCACATTTTCCTGTTGATACAAGGATCCAAATTTGACCGCAGAAAATGCTCGTTAAATCGTAAAACACGAGAAAAATGACTATTTGAACTGAAAGTGAAATTTTCTTCATTGACAGAGATTTTATAAATGTTGCAAGACTCAAATACATTCCTTAGGGACACATCAATTCATTTATCTTTGAGTATTTAGGGTAAAAATGGTAAGGACAACAGATCTTGACTGTGGAAAATGGAGGAAACAAGAAAACATGAGTTTTGAAGGAACAAAGCATGGGAGACTCAAAATACAGAGCTTTTCCTAAGGAACAAAGGAACCATGAGACAAATATAGACCCACACAAGATCCTTGACCCAGGATTAGACTAAAAATGGAAATAAGACCGACCAAGCACCATATGGGGAAGGAGAAAATGACAGAGGTCATGAATGAATAATTTTTCAAAGGCATAAAGGGGTGAGACAATTTTGAGCACCAACATTGGTTCCAACTTGGGGATGGGAACTTCCTATAAGTGCCACAATAAAAATAATAGACCAAGTGCCAAAATATCCATTGGGCAGCGGAGTCATCTTTGTAGGGTAGAGCAATAGAGCCATCTCCAAAAAAAAACAAAGAAACCATCAAAAATAGGTCACTAAGGACCAGAACGAGCAAAAACACAAAAAAATAGGATGCAAACAACAAACTATACACTGTACAAGAGGTGTTTACCTTGATTCAGAGGAATCAATCCAAGAAATGCTTCAAATGCCTGCCATTAATAGGAAGTTCAAGAAATTCACCATCTAGATCCTTCAAGAAGAAGGTGTGTTCACCAATTTTGATGTCAATGGAGTAAGGGCCCATCCACAATGAGTCAAACTTGCCATGCTTTCCCTTATCCTCATGCCTGCTATCCCATAATAGCACAAGATCTCCAATATTGAAGGCTCTAGGAGTGACCTTCTTGTCAAATAGTTTCTTTAGCTTTTCTCTGAACCTTATATGCCTCTGGTGAGATGCCCTCCTCTCTTCATCAAGCTCAACAATCTAGTTGATGCGGGCATCATGAGGACTCACTTCTTGATCTTTCATTTTTGAATGAACTGATATGAAGATAATTACATATGCAGGGGCAGCAGGGCCTGAGTCCCATATACCAACTCAAATGGACTCTTTCCAGTGGCTCTTTTGACAGTGATCCTATCATCCCAGACAACAAACTTTAGCTATTCACCCCATTTTCTCTTGTTCAACTCCAAGGTTCTTCTGATAATCTTTAGCAAATTCTTATTGTTGGACTCAACTTGTCCATTTCCTTGGGGATTATAATTAGAGGCATATGTCAAATTGATCCCATATCCTTTACACATTGCCACCAGAGGTCTAGCCCTGAAACTCATGGCATTATTAGCTATGATTTTGACTGGTACTCCAAACCTACAAATAATATTGTTTAGCACAAAATCCATGAAAACTTGGTGTGTAGCCTTCTTGGTGGGGATTTCTTCCACCCACTTGGTAAAGTAATCAGTGGCTACAAGAATCCACTTATGGCTAGCACTTGAAGGGTCTGAAATCTCACCAATGAAGTCCATTCCCCATTGCTTAAATGGGGCTTCAATTGATATAGACTGCAAAGGTAGGGATCTTGAAGCCTTCATCCTTCCAAAGAAACGCTGACAACTCTCACATATTTTGACCAACATGGTTCCTTGAAAAGAGTTGGCCACCAATAACCAACCCTTAGGATCTTATGTGTTGTGACTCTTGCAGCAAAATGCCCCCACAAACTCCTCCATGGAGATCAACAATTATTTTGGGGGCTTCATCTTCAGTGATGCATCTTAAGAGGACTCCCTCTGGGTTCTTCCATGCCAACCCAAAATCAGTAATGACATATTTTTGGGAAGCCAACTTAAGATCTCTTTTCTAGTTCTTATTCAAATGCTCAGGGTAGTTTAAGTGTCTGAGATAGAACATCACATCCTTGTACCACTCAGAACTCATCAATCTTTCAAAAACAACTGCCCTTTCTTCCTCAATCTCATTTACCTCAATGGTCTGCAAGTTGCTCTTAGCCATGAGCTTAGCTAACCCCAAACCTCTCACCAACTTCATGGTTTGGATGTCCATATCATACTCTTGCAATTTGTTCACCCATCTACATATTTTACTTGAGACTTCCATCTCTAATAGGATGTCTTTTACCATGGTATGGGGAACATAAGAAACAACTTTTGAACTTAAAATATAAGGCCTAAAAACTTTATTGCTTTGACCAAGGAAAATTCTTGCTTTTCCATGATGGTGTATTTTAGTTCTACTCCTTACAAATCCTTACTAAAAAAGGAAATGGGCCTCTCAGCCCCTTCATCATCCTTCTGTAGCGTAGACAGAAGCAATAGTGTTTTCTGAAGTGAAAGAAAATAGCTAGAAAGGTTTCTTGTAATCTAGGGCTGCTAAAACAGGGGCATGCTTCAATGCCTCTTTGATTCCATTGAAATCTTGGATGGCAGCCTCTTCCCATTTGATGATCTAATCCTTCTTTAACATGGAAGTGATTGGGATAGTCAACTCAAGCAAAATTTGATATAAACCTTCTAATGAAGTTTATCTACCCAAAGAAGGACTGAATTCCCTTTTTGGTTCTTAGAATTGGGACTTTGCTGATGGCCTCCACTCTTTCTGGATCAATCATCACTCCTTCTTGTGACATAATGTGACCAAGCAATTTTTCCTTCTGCACTCCAAAATGGCATTTCTTTGGATTGAGTGAGATGCCATATTCCCTACATCTGATCAACATCTTCTCTAAGTGCAGCAAATGGTCACTTCTCCTTCTTGAAAACATTGTTACATCATCTTGGTAAACAACAATAAAGTCATTGATGTAACCAGCAAAAGAAACATCCATTGCTCTCTAAAAAGTGGCTCCGAATTCATCAGACCAAAGGGCATCCTAACATATACATACGTTCCCCATGGAGTAGTGAAGGTTGTCTTGATCCTTTCTGATTCTTTCACCATGACTTGATTATAACCAGAGAAGCCATCTAAAGTAGAAAGCAACTCAGAACCAGTCACCAACTGTAGCATGTGCTCCATGTTAGGTAAAGGATAGTTTTCCTTCATTGAGGCCTTGTTTAGATTCCTGAAGTCCACACACAACCTGATGTCACCATTCTTCTTTCTTACTGGCACTAGGTTGGCAACCCAAGAAGAATACCTTGTGGGTTGGATAATTCCTCCATCCCTTAGCTTCTTCATCTCCTCTTGCATTTTGAGAGATAACAGAGGATTAATTGGCCTCTGCTTCTTCCTGAAGGGTTTTACACTGGGATCTAAGGGAATCTCATGTTGGAATAGGTCTTCTCTGTATGCTTTGAGCTCAGAATAGGTCCAAGCCATGTAATCTTGGTATTTCTTTAACAACTGGATGTATGACTACTTTTCATATTTGTTGAGACTACTACCCAACCAAATCTTCCTGTGTTTCTCCTTCATGCCAAGGTCATGCTCCTCAACATCCATCGAGGTTTCCATATGCTTATTAATAATGCATTCAGCATTATCAAAATTTGATTCAAGAGCAACTAGCCCTCTAGGAATGGTATTGGTCTTTAGCTGGATGATGCCTTTGCCAAATAAGGTTTCCTTCCCCTCTGTTGTATAGACCATTAACTCCCAATCAATGTTTTGATCAGCAAACTCTCCATCATTTTGCAGGAACCTTCTAACCTGAGCCTTATCATCAAAAACCTGCCAATGTTTTATATTGTCGGGGATAGAGGGTCTTGTCACTACCTCCACCTCATATTCACAATAATGGGATGTTGTAGAATTGTTAAACCAAGACCCCAACACTGCAAGCTTGTCTACCGAATAATTGAACCTCTTGTCATGATGCACAATGTTGAGCAAGCTCCATCAAACAATAGACTTCAAGGAGAGCCTACTTGCTCAAGACACTTACACTCCTCAATCTTGTGTTCTTTTCCCTTAGCAAATCCCACAAAGTTTTCAGCATCAACATTTGTATATAATACTTCATAGGATGCATTGTTGGGATCCTCAATAAGGTGCAACATTTTCTTCTCCCCATATAACCTGACAAGGCTTCCCTCAACTGGGATGGTGGCATAAGACATGTCCATTTAGACACTACCACCAACACTTGCAGCCCACTTTCTTGACAAGCAACATACCCCACTTGGCTGGGCAATCAACTATGAAAACATCAAGTTTTAAATTTTTACCTAGGTAGGCTGCAAGTTGCACCACCAAACCCTTCACACATCCCACTATTGGCACCTCTCTAGAGTCCATGGCAGTGCACTTCCCATATTCTATTGTTACCTTAATATTCATCTCATTCATGACCTCCAAAGGCATGACATTGCATGATGCCCCTTAGTCAAACATGCATTTATGGATCATCATATCCTTGATGATCAAAGTAGTGAAGAATGGATCTACATTCAGCTTAGAGTCTACAAAATATGTCCCCAAATAAACCTCAGGTGGTTCAGCTAGCTCTTTTGATGCTGATGGTGTCTCAGACTCTTTAATGGCTAGAGGATTCTCCACAATGTTCACATTTCTCCCCAAAGCTAGTCCTCTCTTCATTCAATCCCAAGTATTCAAATGCTCTCTTTTTGTGCTCAGGAATCCTAAGCAACTCAACAATTGGGACAAAGAATTTGATTTGACTTAAAACTTGGGAAATGTCATATGGGACATTCTTGGGCAAGGTAGTATTGGAAGGAAAGCTAATACATTCATTGGGTGGCAGAAGATTCTTAATAGCTTTAGTATAAGGAGGGGTATGATTTTTTCTTGGAACTGTAGGGATTTTGGCAGATGGATCTTTCCTAGGAGCCTCTTTAGGAATGTTAGAAAGTAAGGGAGCTTTTGGCTTGGCCTGAGGCCCTGCCCCTTTGACAACCTTACTTCTTGTGTTATATTCCTTCTCTTGAGCCACAACAACATTCATTAATAATTTCATGTCCTCCTCAGATGGGATTCCTCCATCATATTTTTTTATCATTAAAGCCCTTAAATATTCAAAGTCATTATTGGGCAATTCAAAAGCTTGTATATTATCTACTTTTAAATTATGAGAGGGAGGGAGAATATGTACTCTATGAATGCAGTCCCAAAAAGTGGCAGCAGTTCTGGCACTTATCACCTCAGTTGAGGTTGCCCTTTGTTGTGAGCTAGTGGAGCATCCCATCATGTAAACATCATCATCACTCTTATCATCAACTGCATTTTCTTCTTGCTGATCTTCTTCACAAGGAGCATGGGGCATGAAACATCTGTCACACCAATCAATGACTTTTGTCTCTTCCACCACAACAACTCTAGTAGCCAAAGGATCAGGTACCATTCTACTTTCTCTACCTTGAGGCTACCTATTCCCAAATCCAATAGGTCCTTTGCCTCTATCATCAACTATTTGATGATTTGTAAATATTTCTTGGCCTTGTTTCTTGTGTTTTCCTTGTGAACTCTACCCAACTCCTTTCTCTTGGGCTAGCTTATAGGAGATCTCCTTGACAGCCCCTGCCAAAGTTTTTACCACTTCTTCCAAATCAGTAGCCTTGCTTGTCAAAGGTTTTTTTCAAGTTAACCACTTCACATCTTCCCTCTTAGGATGTTTTCCTATTGCCTTGAAATTATTCTCATTTTTATAGTCATATTGAATGCTTGCCTCAAGCTGGTAGGGTTCTTGTCCCTCAAGTAGTAAGAATCCTTTTATCAAATGCATCAAGTATATTTGATTAAGCATGATTCATCACATGGCCTTATCCACGATAGGAAATTTCCTCAAGGTCTTATTGAACCTTGTATTGAAGTCATGTACTGACTCATTGGGATTCTTCTTGATGTTTTCAAATTATGATAGAAGAAACCTAGGGTCAATCCTATCACCATATTGCAATCTGAATGCATTGCTCATCTCAGCCCAAGAGTTAATAGAGTTATCTAGCAATGCTTTATACCAATCCCTTGCATCATCCTCTAGATTGTGAACAAATAATTTGATGTATACATCTTCATGCTCGATCTCATAATCTTCCATCATATTGAGGAAGAGCTTTAGATGTTGGTCACCAAGATAAGAGCATTGTTTCTCTCGGAACATTGGAAGTCTGTTCCTCAAATCTTGAGGCATTGCATTTGGATAACCAGCCATCTCCACAAAATTTATAGGTCCAAAAGTGTTTACAAAAAAGGGGGTGGGTTGAGCCATATTGATTCGAGTAGGTGATCCTAGAGGGGTGACAAATTGATGAGGGGCAGAGGGTTCTTGGAACATAGGAGTGTAGTTTTCAAAATGGAGATCCCCCAAAGGCCTTGCTTCTTGGAAATCCCTATCTACTTCAGAAAAGATAGGTGCAAAATGTGAAGCAAATATTTCAAAATCAAATGAAGGCCCTTCTCCAGCTAGAGAATTCAGTTCTACAAAGAGGCTACCTAATTTGAGTCACTTGAATGGCAGTATTCAATGATAGGCCATTCACTTTCATCAATGGAGATCCCCTTCTTGTTTGTTGATCTCCCACAACTCTCTAGGATTTTCTTCCTTCTGATTTTGCTTTTCCTAACTCGGAAACAATGTCCTAGCAGGATCCCTAGCAAAGAAAGATCTTCTTCCTTCTAGCTTTGCAAATATTAGTAGCATATCTTACTTGATAGAGGTTTAAGACATTGGTCCTTATCAGATCAAATGAACAGGGAGTCACCGCTAAGGATTCTCACCTTAGTTGTCTAAATACACTAAAAATTGTTTCATGGGTGTATGTCAAAGCACTAAAACTGGAAATGAAAAAAACTAACCTTTCTTTACCAAAATTTATCAATAAATACAATTACAAAACATGTGGAAAGCGGAGAAATTACATACAAGCACTTGTGACTTTGAAACCGCTTACAAACCTGAACATAGGATGGTTTTAAAAGGGATTTCTAGCACTTTAGAGCATACAAGAAATGTTTACTAGGGTCTGAGTATGAACTGTATCACAATGTCCCCGGAAACGATGCCATTAGTGTTGGTACCGAAATTTGTTCTCCTTTTCAAGCCAAGCAGAAACATAGATTCAATAAGGAGCTTAGAGGTAGATAGATCATAAATGTATGGCATTTTGTAGCCAGGGAGAAATCTACCTGTCCCTTTGTTACTTGGGTTTGTGGAGAGATGGATAGCACCTCAAAAGGATATGATCTTATCCTAACTATTTTAGGTTGTTCCTTTCAACCAAGGTAACAGAACCTATTTTGTAACCTCTGTTATTTGAAAGGAGATATAGGTACCTTTATTTTGCATAAATTTTGTGGAGAAGGCCTTGGAAAAATATGATCAACACACCACATCCGACTCTCATGAGTTTTTCTGTTATCCAAAATTCACCCCTCAAGGTAATTTTGATAACATGCATCAAATTCTTTAGTCCCAAGCAATTATATTGATTCAAGGCAAAAATCGTGTTTCTAGGGTCCCCTCGGCTTCTTTCTAACTCTCCTGTCCAAGAGGAAAACTGAGCAAGTTCTAAGAAAAGGTGGAAAAGTTG
Organism: Taxus wallichiana var. yunnanensis; assembly: GCA_018340775.1. Classification (NCBI taxonomy): domain Eukaryota; kingdom Viridiplantae; phylum Streptophyta; class Pinopsida; order Cupressales; family Taxaceae; genus Taxus; species Taxus wallichiana. The sequence continues at coordinate 973,053,700 of CM031239.1, forward strand.
CAGAAAACAAGTTGGGCCAGAAAAATCATGAAAAATGGCTAAGTCTTGGTCCTCGCAACAGTCGGGACATGAGGGACATCTGGGCGTGAATCGGTCGAAAAGCCGCCAGTGGTCGCGCAATGCAGTTGGGACGTCGGGACGTGAAAAGGTGAATCAGCCGAAAATGAAAAAAAAATAAAAATGCCAATTTTTGTTTGGGACAGTTGGGACAAAGGTACGCGAAAGATGCGGATCGGCGGTTTGGCGCAAGTCAGTCCATTTCGGGTGGTTCAGAGAAATTTGTCCCAGGCAGTCCAAGACAGTTGGGACAAGAGTACGCGAAGGATGCGAACCGGCTGGTTCAGCTGAAATAGAGGATTTTCATACTGGGACATCCGGGCCAAAAGTACGCGGAGGACGCGAAAAGCCGAAAGAGCCGAGAGCCAATCAGATCTTGCCACGTGTCTTCACCGCAAACAGGAACAAGGGAGCCCGAATCGGCCGAAGGAGGAGTTTTCTTTCCGAGAGACAGTTGGGAAAAATGTACGCGTGGGATGCGAGGGCATGAAAAGCTGAAGCAGCCGATAAAGAAGGAAGAAAAGTCAACGTCGACCCGTGAAACTTCAAACGCCATAACATTTGACTCGAGCTCCAATTTTCACAAAATTGGACTTTCTGGAAACGAGCACGACGTCCTCTACACCACAAAACTGGATTTATTATTTTTAATGAGGGTAGATATATTTAATTAAGAAAAAATATTCATCTCCAGCCGAGTTAATGCTCATTCCGTCACAAATGATAGAAAACGCCGCACAAACCCAAAATAGTGCCCACACTCGAAGGCCATAACTTTTGCATTTCTCAACAAAATCACAGAAAATTAGTACCGTTAGAATCATGGCTCCGAGCCCGATGCACAAAAATCAATAAATTCCATATTTCATGAGAGATTGATCGATATTTTTAAGAAAAAGTGGCTGGGTTTATAACAGTGTTTTATATGGTGGTTGGGAGTGCAATTAAGAGGCATGGTCATCATTCTTTCTCTCTTGCAGCACATGGAACAGTATGGGGAGACTTTTGAAAGTAATGTATAACTATTTTTACTCCATTTAATTCCTCTTACAGGTGGTTGAAGGACAGATTTCGGGATTTCCATTTTCCCTTCTCTTTTCCTTCTCATTTTTCTATAAATTGGAGTGTTGGGCTCATTATAAAAGGAGGTAGTTTTTTGTAGAAAAGCTCTATCAAAATTTCTTTGTGAATCCAATGTGTTGTAGGCCCTTGTAGTGGACTCCTTGCATGGTGATCCAGGCCCTTATCTTGTAATAGATTGAACTGTGCATATCATGAAGCAATAAAATATCAGTTTGTGGATGTATCTTCCCCTACTGTGCTTTCTTGCATTCTTCTTGCCCCTTTAATCTTTCTACAAGAATATTGTGTCTATTATTATGTTCTTGCAGGGATTCATTATCATTGTGTATGCTTGGAATATTGTTGTGAATGCATTTTTCTAGATTATGGAGAACTGTCATCACCTCTTCTAGTGTGCACTTTCCTCCGTATTTCACACATTTGGAGACTACTCTCACACCCTCCTTTTACGGTGTATCACCACTTTAGTGTAGGCTTTCATTTTATGCATTCTCTCTCCCCGATCCCTTGGAAATTTAGATTAGAATAGTTAGTTTCCCGCATTAGAGTAGATTGTGGCAAGTAGTTTAGGACCACCCGAGAACTTTCTCGGAGGTCTATCTCAAGTAGCAAGTCCCATGACTTGGAGATAGTACCCATGTTATCCAATCACACCGTGAGTTCAAGTATATTCACTTGTATAAACACAAGGGTGCTGTGATTCGGTGATAACATTGTCACTTCCGAGATCATGGAGATATCTTCACAACAAGGCAAATGTTACTACGGATATTTGAGACCTTGATCTATTTTGCATACTTTAGTAAAAGGTTTTTAGTCTTGTGTGGGTATATAGAGAAAAAAATTGGGTTAGTATGGATAGGATTAGTTGTTTTAAATATATTTTTGGTGCGAGGAGAGACAGGATGAACTTGACTCACCGGATCCTTGAGAGATCATGTAAAATGGAAAGATTCAATCAACAAAATGCCACCAAAGTTAAACTATTTCCTCAACTAGAATATGTGCTTCAATGGAGGCCAATATCAACACTCTTTCACACAACTTGTGGGACTCTGTCCCATGGGCTCGAGTCATAGGACCCAATAAATCACAAATATTTAAACAAAGTCATGGCATTTGAGGGACACCAAGAGTCTTAAAGAGAATCTCTATCAACAAAATGAAAGAAAAGTGATTTTAAACCGTATATCCCATTCCCAGATGAAGGCTTTTCTAAGAATTGAAATTGTAGATGCCACTAAACTATCAAAAGGACTGAGACCTATGTGATTGGACTAGATTTTGGTACAAGATTGCAACAGAAAAAAATAAAAACTTCTTGCATGCATTTAGAGATGAAATAAATACACTTTACTCAAGATTAACACAGAATAACTCAAAGTTTGATCAAATTTATCAGCAAGGGAGAGTTTCCAGAACAATATCAAAGCTTGAAAATGGCTATAAACTTACAACCACCTTGACACGATCAAATTTGACACAAAGAGAGATATACAGGCTTCTCTTAGATGGATTCTCAAAATGGATGGTCTCTGTCAAGATTTTTCTATTGGGAAGATCAATCCTAGTCTTTTAAAAACTCCCAACCATTTACACGATGAATTCATGCCATTTATAGCATTTCCAATAGAGCCCCTTCCTCCCAAAAGATAAAAACTTTAAATGCACCAGTGCTTGCCATGATTCTTTCATGATTCATAGAATCAGATTTGTAAAATTCTCCAGGTGCTTGAGGGAAAATCTCTTTAGTTTCTTCCCGCATTCAACTCCTTTCTTGGGAAAAACATGCCTCCATCCATTCGCCAACCACTTCTACCCCATATCAATCAAATCTGACCCCTTGCGTGCTCAGGAGAAGAAAAATGGAAAACCAGATCAGGCCCAAGAGTTAGACTATTTTAATGGTGAAAGACATCTCCAGATCTCTTCCACCAAAATCTAGATATCAAAATTAACTCGCTCCTCTATTTGGTGAGTAAAAATAGCAAGAAATCATGAAGACTCGCACTACAGGAGTTTTATAGAAAAAATGGGGAAAAATTAGATTTAGATGCTCAAGCAACTGTTGATCTTTTATTTTTAATGTTGGCCATCCATGTGGAAGATGCAAAAATAGGCTTGGGGAATTCCTTTGACCTTTTATGACCCTTTTGAAAAAATGGAAAAAAATTCCATTTTTCCCCACACCTCCACTTTTGGAAATGGGCCTGATGCATGTATTGAGGTGGGCCACAAAAGAAATGTAGAGAAATTCTACTATTTAACTCTTTTTTTGAAAAAAGGAAAATTTTCCAAGTTTCCCCACAGCTTTGCCCTTTCGCTTCAAGTCTCTAATGTGGGTCCCAATGGAACCCGGGTCCTTTTATGCCTTTAACTCCTTTTCCCTCAAAGGGAAAATTTTTCACTTTTCCTCCAAAAGCCCACACCTCCACCATTGACTAGGGAAAAACATTGACTATTTCCCATCGGGCTTGTGGGCCATTTTTGATATTTTAACCTTTATGAGGCAAAGAGGCAAAAAGTTTAAGTTTCCTCTGATGGTCTGCTTCCCTACCCCTTATGAATTTTCAAATTTCCATGTGTCACCATGACGCTCATTGAGGTGGTCCCAAAAATTGATACTTTGAATGAGCGTGGGGTCACCATGTGTCATGTTGTGGAAAAGTCTGACTAAATACTTCAAGCTCAGCAGAAGGTGCCACATGTCATGCTCTGAGGCTATCTCCCTTTGGTCATTTAAAAGTCTAAGTAAAATGTAAAGTGAGTGGAAGCCTCCACATGTCAACCTAATGCTTCTTCAAATTGAAACTCAAGGGCTGATCCTTGAACATGTGTGGTTCCTCCACGTGTTTCCAATGGTGTAACTTTAAGATGGCGCCCAAAGTAGAAACCCTAAATGAGCACGAGCTCACCATGTGTCCTGTTCTGCCAAACTATATCCATTTACATAAAAAAATTCTAAGTCTGGGCCAAGCAGCGAAAGCCTCCACATGCCCTCCCGACGCTACTCCAAGGCAAGGCCCAAAAGCATATCTTCAAATGAGTGTCATTCCTCCACATGGACACATTTTAAAGTTGAGGCATTTTATAGAATTTTTTAATTATCCAGCTAAGCCGTGTCTAACCAATGGATGCCACATTTCCCTATTGATACAAGGATTCAAATTTGACTAGGGGAAATGCCCTTCAAACTGTAAAACACAGAGAAATGACCATTTGAGCCTAAAAGTGAAATTTTCTTCATTGACAAAGATTTTAGAAATGTTGAAAGACTCAAATACGTTCCTTAGTCACACATTAATTCATTTCTCTTTTGAGTATTTAGGACAAAGATGGAAGGGACAATAGATCTTGACTGTGGAAAATGGAGGAAACGGGAAAATGTGAGTTTTGAAGGAATAGAGCACGGGAGACTCAAAATACAGAGCTTTTGTAGAGGAACAAAATAACCATGAGACAAATACAGACACACACATGATCCTCAACCTAGGATCAGACTAAAAATGGTGATAAGACTGACTAAGAACCATATGGTGAAGGAGAAAATGACAGAGGTCATGAATGAATAATTTTTCAAAGGCACAAATAGGGCGAGACAAATCTTGAGAACCAACAAGGCTCATTTTGAAGGCTTGTGGGATAGGTTAAACTTATCCCATACCTCTTAAATTTATTTACCAACCATACCTAGGGTTGTAGAGTTAAATTTAGACTTTTGTAATGCATTTTGGGAAAAAAATTATAGGTTTTAATTGCACTTTTCTTACATGTTTTAATTTCATTCCTTTGGGGTGTGGGTTGGATTTGAGTGTGAAAGTAAATTGTCCTATTATTCACCCACCTATTTATTATGCATTGGAGGATGAAGTTGACTTTTTGCGTTGGGGGTTGAGGATGTGTGATGTGTGATGTGGCATCCCACATGGATCCAAATTATCCTCTTCTCTTCCTTCTTCTATAAAATTTGAATTCCTTGTCTTGTTTTGGGTTGCTTCACTTTTGGAGACTTCATTTTTCGGCTAATGTTTCTTGTTGTTTTGGGAGATCTTTCTTGGAGAAGTTTTGAAAGATTGTTGCATACTTGTGCTTGGCTGTGTTTGGATTACTTGCATTGGGATAGAGCTTGTTGTTTTGGAATTTGGAATAACTCCATCATGGAGAGGTAAGAGCTTGGCTCATGAAATGCTCTCTTTTATATATGTAAATGTTAATTTGTGAATGTTTTGACATGTTTGTGGGCTGTTGGGTAGATGGCCTAGGAATGGTGTAGGAGAAGACTATGGGATTTATTTTGTGGGAGACACAAGTGTGTTTTAGGGAGGTATAAGGGTAGAGGGAGTTGGGATTTGGGTTCCACCTTAAAATGAAATATCTTTCAATTCTTTACTCGTTATGGGGTGCCATAAGAGGTTGGGGAGGCATAAGGAAATGTGAGGAATAAGGGGTACTTGGGGAGGAATAAGGAATGTTAGGGTTTTGATATACTATTCTTGGCAGTTTGTAACTTAGGTGGTGATACCCATTTCCTAGTTTGGGAGGCATAAGAAGCATCCCCCATATTTCTTGCTCCTTTGGCCTGCTTGATGAATCCTTAGTATTTTTTTCATGTGTTAATGTAGTTATAAAACTACATTCTGTTTTAGACTGTGTTTTATTGTGAAAATGTTGCTTGTATGTTTGTGGAAGCCTATTGTTGCCATGAGTTTGATCACACCTTTTATTACATTATGGTTAGGGCTCAAGGGCCAATGAAGAAGGATGGATTATCCTTTTCATTAGATGTCTTGGTTGGGTGGAGAGCGTTGCCTTTCCCCTACTCCTGTTGTGATCAAATTGGATGAATGAGAAGAATGCATGTTGTTGTTCTGGAGCTGAGAAAAGATAGTTTGACAGTCCCTTGTGAAATGAAATCTCATTGTAACCTTCCCACTTGAAGTGGATGATCTTGTAAATTTTTGTAATGGAAAGATGTTGTACATATTTGCAAGTGAAATTTGAAATGTAAAAGAGTTATACTCTGTATTCTGTTTAGAAAAAATGATATGTGTTTCGTATCTTGTATTTTGTAAACAAATGGAAAGGAAGTTGTAATATTTCATTTGAATTAATGAAAATGGTTTTATCTTGTCCATATGAAGATATTCCATTGAAAACTTGTGTTTAGCATACTCTATGAAATCTCTGTTTGAAAGGTGGTAAAGTGGAACACGCGAAAAGAAAATGTATTGTCTGCCCTGTATACAATAAATGATTTTTGAAGAAAAGAAAGAAGGAAGTTGTAAGTTTTATTTTGAAATCAATAAATGAATGTAATGTTTTTCTCAAATTCCATTGTTGTATTGAATCTGATCATATCAATGTATTGAAATCTTTGTTTGAAAAGAAGAAGTACGTGCGAGAAAAATATAGTATTTTGTCTCTTTGAAATGTGAAAAATTTGAAATCAGTATTGCATTTTGGTCTTGAATGGTTTGTTTTGAATCAACCAAATATGTTAGCTTGGAATTGGAACATATCCTAAATACTTGGAAGAAGAAAGTGGCAAATAGACCCATTAAAATTTGATCCTTGTTATTTGTAATTTCAAACTAGCAATTATCTCAACCAAAAACACACAGTTCGAACCTGCAACAATAAAATAACAAATTAAATGATTGAATTGAAGTAGTAGGCCCTAAACGAGTTCAAATAGACAAAAACACTTAAAGGAAATATGTCAAAACTTAGCAAAATCAGGCTCAAACCGTTTATAGTCATTCTACTATCAAGAAAATGTAAATGTTCAAATTGCAAATCAATTAGACAAATTGAACCTTGAATCCTTTCTTAAATCCATTTAGGAACAATCCTCCATGTCTATTTGACATGTTGAGAGAGGAGGAAGATCAAATTGAATAAATCTCACAAGTTAAAATTCACCAGTTCACACTGTAAAAGCCTACAGGTCATTTTCTTAAAATTGACCCCTTAAACTTTATCAAAATATAAAATTAATGATCTTTGAGTAGACATGACATCGATATATTTCCGAGAAAGTTCTCATTTTTCCAAAATCAAGCTTTCTATCAAAAGTTATGGCCCTCTGAAGTTTTTTCTTCCTTGGCGTCAAAAAATGAGAAAAATTTCCTTAGCGGGCCCCGGCCCAAATTTTTCTCTTATAGCTTAAGAAAATTTTCCAAACTTTCCCTGCCACCCCATGAGCCCACATCTAATTAGAGGCTACCATGTGGCACCATGAGGTGTCAATGAAGGGCAGATCCTTTCTAAATTAGCGCTTTCGGAAAATTTTGGAAAATTTTCCAAATTTTCCCCACCGGCCCACAACCAATCAAATGATGCCACGTGGCATCACGAGGCATCGAGAGGAGGAACGGGTTCCTTTTTGTCTTTCACATCTTGGAATTTTTTTGGGAAATTCTCCAAGTTTTCCCATTGTTCCACCGGCCTGCAACCAATCAGGGGTTGCCACATGGCATCGCGAGGTGTCGGTGAAGGTGTGGGTCTATGTACCCTCTTAGCCCTTCGGGGTGTTAAGCCAATTTTCTCCTCACCACCCTGCCTTACCCATGTTAGCTTAGGAGACACAACATGTCCTTTGCAGACTCACGGGAGCATGGGTGCAAATATGAATTTTCACCTGCTCAGGAGAATTTGTAAATTGTCCCCGCTGCCCTGCTTTTTCCGGCTTTTCCCCACGCTACCTTAGGGAGAGCCATGTGCCCTTGCGAGACTTGCAGACCTACGGAAGCATGGGTTCAAATGTGGTTTTTCCCCGCGTGGAATTTTTTTTTCCAAAAGTCTCCCCGTGCCCACCAACCCACCATTTGGGTAAATTTTCTCCCACAGGTTGTGCAAGCCCGCCCTTGGGAAAGATTTTCACCCCAAGGCCCGCCATCCCATAACTTGAAAAATATGAAGAGTTAGGAGGAATTCTTTATATCAATGGAAATATGAGGAAATTTCCTATCCAATGGGATTAATTTAGGGAAATTTTGAATGCTTTAAGTGTGAGAAAAATCAAGTTGAACCTTTTTGTACCTTCTAACCATAAAATTTGGACTTTATGACTTCTTATAATTGTTAATTAAATTAAAGTATATTCTATTGGATTAGAATTTTCTAGAACACGTTAGTGACAATTTGTCATCTTGTAACTTTGGTTGTAGATTTTTTTAATAAAAAAATTAGTCCATAATTTTCCTAACTAATCCTAGGTTTTTCTTAGGTCTCAAGTGGGTTGTTTTAATAGGTGTTACTGAGTCTTTATCATTTATGCATGCAATAAAAGAGATGCTAAGTAAATGGCTACCAACTTGCAAAGAAGTATGAGTACACAAGATACAACTAGTGCAAGTAAGGAGTGAGCACTAAAAATAGTAAGCATGTGTTTTAGTTAAGAAATTTAAGAGCACAAGTGAAGACATCAAATTCAAAGAGGTAAGACACAATTCTGCCATCAGATAGAATTCTAAGTTGCAAGCACATACTATGCAAAATCCAAGTGAAATTGAAACAAGTTTCTAAACTCAAGAGTGCACTTTCAAAATCATAGTTTCAACATGCCAAAGGAGTATTTTCTCTACGAGATAAAAGAAGAGTACAAACTGATAGTCATGCTTCACACTACAAGAAAAATGAACATAAAATGAAGCACGAGATACAATTGCAAAGGATATTCTTCAAGAACAATGAATGAACTTTATAATGCAAAGGTCAAAACCACAAAGCTGAAACACGCCTGGCTATTGAATTAAATAATGAACATCCAACATTCATATGAAATACAAACTACCAGTGCAAGTGTTAGAGAAATCTTGTAGTTTTCAGACTTCAAAGCAAGTTACAAGAATGGATATCTATAGATTATGAGTATAATAGGCTCCTAAGCACAACATAACAATTGTTACAATATCAACACGAGCACAAGAAAGTACACAACTCAACTCAAATGTCAGTCATCCAAGTGACTAAACAAATATCGATGCTACAACTTCCAATAAGAATAGATTTCCAGTCAATTACAACAATTACAAAACTGAATTATAGGAGATCAAATGCAAAATTCATATCAAGAACTATTCATTTAACAAGAAGTTCTAACAAACCATTCAGGAAATCTACCATGAAAGAGAAATAATAGTTGTCTTGAGAAAAAGGAATTTTGGATAGAGCACCCAAATGTTAAAAGAAAATATCTGAGAAGGGATGGCTATAGGCTTGCATAATTCTTCAAGAAGTTTCATCAAAAGTATCATATTTAAATGCATTACGGATCGACGAAACATAAGTTAAAAATAGGGTCTCTTGTAACTCTTGCAATAAAAGTATAAAAGGATAAATTTCATAGTAGCACAATGAATCAAAACAGAGTACCAAGAAGTATGAGATCAATCAAGGCAGCCTTGTGTTTACAAAATAGTTTTCAATATTTAAAGTATATGACTGGCTACAACAAAAGAAGTAAGAAGGAGTTTCTCAACAAATAATTTTTCAGTATACATTCTCATGACCAATTACCGAGCGATATTATTCATTGAAGATCAAAAGGAAGGAAAGATTGGGAGAAATTTTTTTCAAAAGATAGCACCAATTTTATCATCCTCTCAAGCAAGGACAATTATTAAGAGATGAGAAAAATTCCATATACAGCCACCAAGCTAGGTTATATGGTGCCAAACCATTGACCACACAGGAAGAAAAAGTCTTCATAGTTTTAGAACTTAAATGCATCAAGCATTAGCTAAAACAGGAAAATAATGGCGGTTAGGGAAAAAATACACAGAGTAACTAGACAATACTAAGGATCCAGGCTTGAAGCACAAAGAAACTTAAATGTAAATCTCAAAGTTTTAGTGAATACAATGAGAAAACCACTTACCCATTTTGTAGTGTACAACTAATGAACCTTTGCACTCCACAACGAGCAAATCTGCTCATAAAATACTAAACCCTCGAATGCAAATAGCTCTATAGTTCACAGGAAATCTTAGCATGAATGTAAATTCAATAATCTAGCTCATATTCATGAAAATCCAGCTCCACTCAGAAGGGGGTTAAATGGTCAATTTCATATAATAGAAAAATCAAATTTAGAGTTGGGTTGGGATTGGTTTACCAAAAAAGAACTATGGCTCAATAGTTGAGATAGGTACGGTTTTACAAAATAGATTGAAATATCCCTCCATTCATGGAGATGATATTTTTACAATAGCTCGGACCAATTCATGGAAGGCATTATAAACTAAAACCCCGAGTTGGTTTTTTCAAAATAGATTCATACGAAATCCGAACAGATCTAAAAGGCATGGTTAAGCTTCTCCTCAACACTAGAAATTTCAAATAAGGTAAAACATTATGAATACAAATACACAACTCGAGGCTTCAAAACATAATCATGAAAACTTCAATATCTGATCAGATAAAGCATAGAAATAGATCTATAAATACCCATAAATTGAGAACAATGAACTAGTGTGCATCCAAAGAGGCAACAAGAAAATTTCCAGTTCATGAATACTTTCAGAGACAATATGAGAGCAATAAATCACCTTGATACCCATGGAGTTATAGTCACAGAGGCAGAAAATCCATGAAAAATTAATTTACATTGAACCATAGGCTTCATTAAAAATATTCGTCTAATTTCATAGTGGAGAAACCAAAAATCATGCACAAGAAACCCCGAATGATCACAAAGATGTAGAAGGAGCCTCTGTCAGAACTCACAAACCAACTTTTATTATTGCATGGGAAAATTTATGTAGGGCTTCACAAGACAGTAAAGCTTTAAGTTAAAATACCAAATGAGCTTGAGATCATTTAACACACTCACCAAGTTAATTTAACTCATATCAGATGCAATGTACAAATATCGATGGTGCTTAGCAAACCCTAAAACTCAACCAAAGCCAAGATTTGTGCACATGGTAGCTACATCACAAAGCCCTAACCAGTGTTGGGTTAGTCTCGAATGAAGAGTCACCGACAAAGCTCGAGGGTTGGTCCATCGTGGAGAAGGGTATTCCTCAACTAATGATTATGTTTGTTGACTATAGTTTTCTCCATAATAAATCAAATCCAATAATCATTGCTCAACCTTAGTCCACACCAATGATTTTGAGGGGTCTGAATATTATTCATGCCATGTTCAAAAGGAGTTAAATCTTGATTAATATATGCCACATGATGATAAGGGCCAGGTACCCTAATACTTCGCTATGATTAGTCAAAAGTGCCCCATTATTATTCAAATCAAGTATTCATGTCATGTAAATTCAAAGGGGCAGGGTGGATCATCTAATACATGCGAGATCAAGGCCAAGAGATAATGATTACACAAAGTATTTCTTACCTTAATCTTTCCAAAGGTCCCATACCAAAGGGAGTTAAATTTAAAAGAAGGCAAAGTTGAACATGTGCACAAGTGGTCCCCACAGTGGGGTGGAGTTTTTCTATTTTGTTAAGTGTTAGAGAAGAAAAGCATTATTTTACATAGGGGTAGGTTTCATGTCACCCATTAGAATACATAAAAATAAAAGACAAAAGTGGAGTATGTGTACAGATGTCAACATCAGAGCCTACATGTGGTCCCCACACATTGGGTGAATGTTTTGCAAAGTATTAAAGGAAAAAGAATTATTTTTTCTCACACAGGAAGATTAATTTTTGCATGTGCATCCAAAAGGGAAGAATTAAAGAATGCCTAAAATATAATTCTAAGTGGATCAAGTTGTAAGTGTCAGATAAAGTAGATAAAGGAAAAGATTGCATACACATTGGAGAATTCTTTTACAACAAGTAATGGCTATTTTTAGCCAAATTATTCATCCTACTTTATTAAAAATAGATCATTCAACCATAGTTTGACTGAATGTATTTTTGTAATCAAGGCTATTAATGCCTCATTGTATTAGCATGTCTATTTTTATTCCTTTATTTATTCATGATAAAAGGGTAAAATTAGCATGCATGGGCGAGTACAAATTTTATCCTATTTTTAGGATGGGATGGGTGAATAATCTTTCTATATATTGTGTGCAATTACAAGGCACAAGGAGGACTTTTTGGACATAGGAGTGTTGAAGAAAATTTTTCCAGTTTTACCACCTTGAATGAGAAACAATTTCTTCCTCTCGATTATTTGCGGTGGTGTGTATATTTCGTTAATTCTTGTGAATGTCAAATTCCCTGATTAACCATCTTTCCTTGTGTAACACCCATTAAAACACACACACACACACACATACAATCTGAAAAACTTGGATAACATTTTTTTGACTTACTTGGAGTTTACACATCAACACAAGTGACCAGAAGGGGCTACAACCAACTCTCAATAAGCTTGACACAACATTGACCACATAGGCAACAAGGAAACATACAACACCCAACATGAACAATTCAATTTTCTCTTCAACAAGGCACAATGTAAAATTCCAACCACAATACACAGTTATAGTTAAGGACATCCCATAGTGTAAAATATTTTAAGGTTATTTATCTACTAAAAACATCTTTCAAAATTTGAATATGATCTAGAAGATTCATGTTTTGATTCATGCAATTATTCTTACAAAGGTGAACTTCTTTATTGTATACTATTGACTAATTAGCTTAAGATCAAGTTTTCTGAAGGAGGGTCAACTATAATATGACAAGAACTTGCTTAATTTTTTGATTTACAAAGAACATTCTCCATTTCTCACAAGGTTATTTATTCATACTCAAGTTACTGAATCTTGTTTCCTACCTCCATAGCACAAGGTGATGAGTGCAAGCTCCAGTTGAGGGAAGGTACCATTTAGTTTCGGAACAATAACCTTCTTGGACAAGGATCAAACATTTTACAACAATTAAGAAAAGATTACAAAGCACTTTGGAATAGTTAGGGGAAGAAGATCAAATTGGATTCATCTTTAAGATCACATTAGTTATCAACCAGGATTTTATTGGGCTAAGGAGTTATCCAAAATGATTAAAGGCTTCACTTGACGAGTTTGACAAAAGTATACAAATTACGTTTCAAACGGGAGAGATAGATTGTAGGTTTCTAAATCAATTTCCTCCTACTTATTATAACCTTATTATCTTCTAAAATCTAACCATTGATTTCACCTTAAGGTCATTAAGGACTCACCACAATAAGGGTAATTTTGGTCAGTTTAGCTTGGGGAGAGCTAGGTATATATACATATTTATTTTTTTTTTTTAATTTTTTTTAAAAGGGTAGTTTCCTCTTTGATCGCTTAAGGACGCAATGTTATCAAGAAGCTCACATCTACAGATAATTTACTCATATATATATATATATATTTCATATAACTTTTAATAAGGATTACCCGTCCATCCTATTATGCTTAAAATAACATTAATACCATGTCCTAGAAGGGTTTACAACACAAACTTTATCCCAAGAGAAAAATTTACCATTACGTATTTTGTGAAAACTACACATGGTTACATCAATTCTTTCCAACATGACGCACAAACCAAAGGGACAAAAAATTCTATGGAATTATGACTAGGGAATAGGAAGGTAACAACATTGATCAAACATGCTATACTTATTCTTAGAATTTCTAAAATACATTAGAACCACTCATAACAACACGGTGCTCAAAATTTATATTTTTCCACGATATTAAACACAAGCCAAGGTTTCAGTAGTTAAGACAACATTAATCCACAAAACATAAAGCTAATGCACTAATCTTCTTCTAAAAATTCCATGAAACTCATTCCAGAGTTTTACAACAAATAAGCATTCGTACAAAAGAATTTCATAACCAAGACTGAAGCAATATTCTACAAGTCTTTCCCTCATCCACTCACAAAACCCATCTGCAACAAACCATTTACCTGAGTCAGTTCACGAGAACTAAGAAAGATAAGACTACACATAACAACAATAAGCTACTATCTAACAATAACATGAAAGGGAACATTCTATACTATAAAGGAAAATGGTTTCTCCACTGATCCACTTCTTAAGACAAAAAGTGAAGTTTCTACCATTCTGCTAGGAAGGAAGCCATATGTTTCAAATAAGACTAGTGCCTCAATTCAACACTAGTGTAACGACCGATCAAGAAGGTCAAAGAATTTAAGAGTTAGCAATAACATGCCGAGTGTAAGGGGTTTTCAATCATGTGATCATGTGGATATATGATTGAAAATCCATTTACTTAACTTTAAGAACAAAGATAACATCTTCACCATATTGTCATAGTAGGAAGTCATAAGCTCTGATGGTTATAATGTCCCGAAAGAAAAAAATTAACCCCAACCAAGGAGGAAACATAGCCTTAGGAGTTAGAACAAAAGGACGAGAGTAAAGAAATCTCAATCATGTAATCTTGCGTATAATATGGATGAAGTCAAAAACACCATTAACAATCTGAAATTATCAAGAGACACCAAGAGCACAAGCTACGATACTAGATTCTTATAATGAAAAAGTTAGACAGTTGAACCAAGAGGAACCACGAGATTCAAATGTTAAATACAAAAATTTAAGAGTATTAAAATTTCAATCATGTAATCATATAGATTATATGATTGAAATCTAATACACGACCACCACTCAACATTATTTTCAAAGGAAAGGAAAATAAATACTAGTTTCAGCCTTTAACTCCAAGAGATTTCCCAATCATTCAAGAAGAGGCCATTTGCCTTATAGGCTAGTTACAACAAAAATAGTGTAAAAGAGGGTTCCGTTAAACAAGTTAGCATTCAAAACATCCATCCAAGTTTTATGACACTAAGGATTTGGAGACCTCCTCAAAAGTCTAAAGTTCGGCTTAATTGAAAAGGTATTATCACTTCTCAACACAAGATCATTTAAAGAAACCCTCGATAACATAATCAAAACCATTCTAACATAGGCATTAACATATATTACTAAATTTCGTTATCAAAACAACACCTTCCATCATAAATCAATACGATATCGATGCATATTTATTTTCTCCAAAAGTCATTAACCTTCATATCATTTTCCATCGTAAACCATTAAGGTATTTATATGCATATAATCCAACCAATTTTAAATAACAACATTAACATTATAAAAGAGAAAACAACGAGATAAAAAATATAATATGCCACCAAAAGTCTTCCTAAAAGGGAAATAAACCAAAGTAATTCTAGTAATAACTGGGTACTAGAATTGTACAAATGTAACATCGAACTTAGGTGATCCAAAACTAGTTATGGTTCAAGCTTGATGAGGATGGTCAAGGTATCTCATAAGGAAGACTTTAAAAGTCTAGGAACAAGTCTGATGATCAACAAGGATTATAAAAAGAAAGATCCGAATATGTTGCACTCAAACTTCTACATTCTAAAAGTTTTTAAACCAAAACTCCAACCCGGTTTAGCCCAAGTATTGATCACTCCACTCCAACAACCCTTCTTTCCCGGGATCAAATGGTTATCGAAGGGGGTTTGAGAGTGATTCATCAAAGTACAACAAAAAGATGATAAGCTTATGTGAAAAGCAAGAGGTTCATAGTTACGCAGGATTTCTTGCCCAACCGAAATCACTAGTTATAAAGAACATAATTAATTTGATACTTTAACAAATAAATACATATAAAAAGGTGAAGGTTGATCACTTGAGCAAGAAAACGTAATAACTAGAGGAGAGGAAAATACATCTTAGCTGTCCACTTAACACTGGCAACTATTATAACAAAAACACGAATATTTCAAGAGGAAAGGAGGGATTTCCCCACAAGGCGTCCAACCCACAAAAAAAGTAGCAGTGACAAACCAATTCCAGGGAAGGGAAGGTTCTATTTCATGTTATTTTTAAATCTTAGCAATTGTAGCAAAGGGTAGATTTATCTTTCCTGGTTTCTAGCTTCAACAAGGCACACAAACACCTCAAATTCCTGCAGTGGAAAACCTCTAGTTGAATTTTCATCCACATACCTCCTAGGCACCAAAACTCCACTCAATCCCACATTGGAAAAGGAAGGAGCTCCCAAAACCACGAGCTGCATCAGATGGAAAGGAATGTGGTCTCAAATATTGTCATGACTGCAGAATATTTACCAATGGGTTTATTGAAAAAGGCCCAGGAACTTCAAATACACGTGAGACAGGGGAGGGGGAAAATCCAGACTCCACAACCTTACAAACATCCTCCCAGCCTGCATCAAAATGGAACGGTTGGAGTAGGACATGGACATCCAACGAAGCACAAAGGAAATCAATTTTTTTACAAATGTAGAAGCAAGTGCCTCTAAAGCAACATATATAATGTGTGGAAGCATCCAAGAGGCAAGCAACAGTTGACAAAATTCCTCACATCAATGAGGTCTCAACGGGACACCATGATTGAAGGATAAAAACAAAAGGGAATAGAAAAACAAAATCCCTTGCAGAAACAAAAGGGCCATACCAGCATACACATAGCTAAAGACAAAAATAATTGCTTGGGAATAGGGTAAGAAGATCCATCCGAGCATTAGGAGAAAATAATTATGTCAATTTTTGTAGTTGCAAGTGCCCAGGAAGAATTTCAAACAAAAATCTCAACAAGGAGTAGGCTAGCAAGGATAAGGCTCCAATCATGCCACACACACATTTGGCCAGAGTTTCAAAGAATTGGAAAACAAAACCAAACTGTAATCCCTCCACAAAAGTAGTCGCATGACCAAATTTACCAGATTTGGGTGTTTCCTACCCAACAATTTGTGAGTCCAAGGCATGTCAAAACAAGGCCATAAGGGAGGTAGATTGACAGCATCCAATGAGGCGTGAGCAGGCCAACAAAGAAAAGACAGGGCAGATAATTAATAACCAACAATACAATGTATGTGGCCAACATCAAATTGGCGTGAGCAGGTCACCAAACAAAGGAGCTAGAGAAGAACATTTAATAAAAATCAATTTTAGAGCAGATGGCCATCAGCTCCACCCACGCACCCACTTGCCAACAAAAAGCATTAATTTTATTAAATAAGGAGCATGCAAGGACATGAGCTGGTGGAAGGGGTTAATAAAAATATTCAACATTACTTTTAGCATGTTAGAAAACAAAATCATCACCCAACAATGAATTAATGGGTAAGGGTCGGTGGTTGGGATTAAAGAATTTAATATTAACTTTGTTAATAAAAGGGGCATTACACCTTGCTCCAAATTTAGTAATTTCGCATAATATTAGTGTGCATGTTTTCTTACTGTATTGTAATGACTCATTCCCTCAATACACAAAGTGTTTTTGCCTTAATATAATGCTGAAAACTATTGGTTTCTGCATCCAAAATCCATTCTCAAATTAATTGTACATGTACTCAATCAAAGCCCTCAACAAGTTTCATGTATCACCCCAGTTTTCAATTGAGTTATAGTCATCTTTTACCATAAAACCCCCTAAAAATTAGTTTAGGATACATCCAAAAGTCACCGAACTTGATACTGGAGACTCACCTCAACAATAGGTATACTCACAAACCTGAGGTGTTTCCATTGTATCTACAAAAGAGAGAGATCCGAGAAAGCTTGAACACCTGCAATCTTCTATCAATAGGGTGCAATTTTGAGAGATAATAGAGTCTAATCCGCTATGGAAAGGGTTATAAGATATCACCTTGTTTTATGGGGCCATTTCATAATTTCGAGGTCATTAGTCCAATTGCTTACCACCTAGCTTTTCCACCACACCTTACACAGGCCTACATTATTTTTCATGTTTCGTACTATGTAGATATGTAGCTGATATCTCTCATTTTTTTGATTGGTCACCCTTACAAGTGGAAGACGGGGGGCAAAGGAAGCTGGAGCCCAAATGTATATCTTTGGAGCACTGGAAGTTACCCCTATGGGGTTGTCACTTGGACCAGGTTAGGGTGTAGTGGGATAGATACGATGAGACAACAACTACTTGGGAGGATGCTACACCATTAAGGGAAAGATATCCCTATCTCTTCCAGTGACTTCCAGGAGGAAGTCTAATTTTAGGAGAGGTGGATGTAGTGCCCACATTTTATAGCTTTAGATATCTGTTAAAATCTTTACCCATAGTTATGATTTGACAAGCATTATGACACATTTTAGATATAATGTTATGTTATTTGATCTTCATGGATATGTATGGTGATTTGAGCGCATAGTGACAATTTAGCTTTGATTAGTATGTTGGCACATTATAGTAAATATTGTGAGTACTAATTTATTGCTATGTTATTTAGACCTAATTGATATATGATGGATGCATGGTTTGGTCGCACATCTGGATGATATAGACTATTCGATTATTGATGAGAGCACATGATAACATGAATATATGTCATTTATATGTATTACAATGGCTAACACATGGTGAATTTGTGTGAAATTGTGCATGTTTCTCATTTACGATTCCATGTTGATGATGTGTTAACATAGATTGCATGTTTAGACTTGATTGTTTATTGAGTAGTTGATTTACACTTATATTGGGTTGATGCGTTTAATGTTTGCATTAAGTGTCTAGGGTTTTACGGCACACGGAGAACGTGGGTTTGTGGCGGCTCGAGAAAATTTGCACAAGCGGCCCATAAGGTTAATTCCTAATCATGTTAGTTTTTGAGGTCTTATTGGTTCTTTAGTATTGTTTAGGCACCATGAGTGACCTTTATTTGTAATTTTAAACATTATGTAAACTTAATTAAGGTTGGGTTGTTTTTATTTTTATAAGCTAGGTTGAGGGACTTAATAGTCCCCACTTGTTTTAGGAGTCTAATTGTGTTATGTTTCTTTATTGATGATAAATTTTTGCCGCATAAGCACACTTGAGTGGGACCCACACCCTCAACATTTGTGTTCACCTGTGCCAAATCTGAAATTGAATTATTTTTGGCATTTTAAGTGACCCCTTTTTGTTTTAGGCGTTCACTTAGCATGAAAATAGATCCTTTAACCCTATCCATTAGGTAGGGGTTTAATTTTCAAGGCAATGAGGAAGCTTTAGTCCCATTTAGCCTCTCTTTTTTCACCATCCATGTAAGATTGGTTGGAGTTTGTGTGTTGTTAAAAGTTGCCTAAGCTTGTCTCACTTTCTATTTGGGTGGTTTAGGAGAGGGGTGTTTAAATGTGGGTTTATTTTTTTATTTTATTTCTTTTTAGGAATTGTGGCTTGGAGGGAAGAGATGGGTGACACATATCACCACCTCATTTGTGAGGAAACTTGATTATTTTTCTTCAAATAATCTCTCATGTGGGAGAAAGAGAAATTTTTTCTTGGACAAGGAATTGGGAAAATCTTAGAGATTGGAGAGCTTTTGGAGGTAGGCTCTTTGATCTTGATTTTTGTTTTTGGCATGTTAGTTTTTATAAATTTCTTGTTGTTAAATTTTTGTCTTGTTGCATGTGTTTCATGGATGTTTGGGTGTGTTTATTTATTTTTTTCTCCATCCATCATATTGTATGATGGATTTGGGATTTTTTTGGGGAAGGAGGGATTTTCCTCTTAAACCTCAAGGCTTGATGTGCAACAAAAGTTGATCACTATGTGTATAGATTTTTGAATAGTCTCTTTTCAAGGTGGGTACATTTGAAGTAATTGATACAAGGAGACTTGAGGAACCTTAGGAGCCATGAAATAGAAACCAATATAACAAGGATCTGAATGACCAATTATGAGTGGGGTTCACCAAAAGATTTAATTTAATTTAAATTAGATTTGATTACAGAGTAACTAATGTAATAAATTATGTACAATTGCTAATATATAGTATGACATAAGAAAAATAACATTTATAGTATGAAACCCTAAGTAAAGGAGGGAGATAAGATGACTTAGCTGATTTTCGAGTGCACGGGAAGTGATATGGACCGGTGAAAATGCTAAAAAGATTGCAAACATTTTCATAAATTCTCACTACAAATTTTTGGATTCAAGAACAAAGCCATATAGGGGTGCCTAGTGTAGGGTAGAGGTGCTTAGGTGTTGGTGACTATGTATGGGCTTGGAATTTGCTTTCTTCGTGTTTGCAAGGTCTTCACTATTTATTTTTGTTGGTTCTCTCTTATCCCCTCATATGGTTTGAACCCTCTTCCCCATCCTTGGAGAGAAAACCTAATGGGTTTGAAAATTCTTCCAATGACGATTTTTAGGCAAATGGGAGGAGTGATAAGGCAGGGTGATTTCTTTGGAGGAAAAAGGAGGATTTTGAAGTGTTGTTTTAGGCACGCTTCTTATGGTTGGACCCCACTCTATAACATTATTGGAGGTCTCATCCACTTTTACCGCTTGTTGAGGATGAATATGGTTTTATTCTCTTTTTTTGTTGGTATTTGACGTGTTTTGGGATGTATTGGTTAGTCTTGTATGTGGCATGCTTGTGCTTTTCTCTCCCTTCTTTTTATGCACATTTGTTAAAGCTATCTTTGTCTCCCATGGTCTTGGGGAGGCTAGCATGTCTTCCAACCTTTGGAGAGGAATGTAATGATGCCTATAGGTTGTGTGGTAGAACAAGTCTTTCTCCTTGTGTTGGAGTCTTTCGGAGCAAAAAAGTTGGAGCTCAAGTTTCCAAGATGGTTGGAGTTTCCTCGATATCTTGGCACATTGTTGTTCCCCAAATTTTTTGGGAAGGTTCTACTTATTATAATCATGTGGATGTGGCGTTGTAGAGAGTCATATTTCTTTGTAAGTTTTCCATATTGGGATGGAGATTACTTTGAATAACTAGCAGTGTATTAGTGTTGTGTATGCCATGTTGAATATGTAGATCTTGGTAAAACTTGTCTCCTATGATAATGGCTTTGTTGTTGATTTGATCATCTCTTACAAGAGGAGTCTTGTGGTATTGAGAAGTTATGCTTTTCATATTTGACAAGAATATTGTAGCTTAAAATGAATGCGTAGAGCAGCGATTATTCTTATTGATGATATGGAGGCAATGCTTGTTAAGTGTTTGTCCTTTGTAAAAATATTAATATGGATTCTTGCATTCCTCTTTTGAGAAGAAATTTTGATATTTTGAAAGTATATTTTTCCTAAATAAGATTGTGAAATGTATAGCTGAGATATTTAAAAGAAGGTATGATACTTATTTACTAGAACTCATCCTTGTTAAGAAATTTGAACATTAATTTGGTTATTGCATTCAAAAGAAATCTGGTTATTATGTGAATCTTGATGAGGAGGGAAATATTATTCTTATAATAAAATCATTTTTGTAAACCCTTGTAATATTACAACTTGAAAGAAATAAATTTTAAATTCTTTTCCATGAGAAAGCTTAGACCAATTGTTTATTTCCCTTTATATTGGAAAATCTTAATATTAGGATTCCAATACAATTGAACCAGATTTTTAAAAGTGACATTTATTAGGTTTACTTGAATTCTTATTTTCTTTCCAAAAAATGGCATTATAGATCAAATGTATATTTTAGTTGGAAGTATCTTGAATGAGAAGAAAAGAAATCTTTAGTTGGAAATATTTTAGTCAGGAATGTTTCTCCTAATTAAATCTTTTTACTCTAAGAAATAATTGAATGCCATGTTTATTTAAATAAGCAATCCATAAAGAAGATAAAATATTCTTTAAATAAACTTAGCTTCTTGTTTACCATTACTATGTGATCATTTAAACATGAATACTTATTCCACCTACCCAGGCACTGGTATTTGATTATGTATTGATGTAGTTGTATATTTAATTATAGCTTACAAAAAGTAAAAAAACAATACCCCTGCCCATGGCTGCTGTGGCCAAACTAATGTTAAACCCTCCACGGCCTCCATTGGGCACCGTCATCTCCTTTTTCCTTGCTATGGCGTTGTCTCCCTGCAAGAAAACAAGTAAATAAATAAATACAAACTCGCCAAAAACAAGAGCTTAAGCGCAAAGGAGGAAAAGTCCTAAATTTATAAAAGCAAGAAAAATGCGGGCATCCATTTTAGGGTTTTACTTGGTCACGAATTATCCTTGGTTCTACTTTTTTAAGTTGGAGTCTCTCAGAGTACCACACTAGTTAAAACATGGGAAATTATAATAAACCTTTTTCTAAACCATAATTTGGTCCTCGTGGAATGTCCTTTAGGGGGAAATAAAATTATTAATGGTATTATTTGTTATCACTAATATATTTTTACACGAGAATACGGTTTATAAATACCGATTTATGCCACGATTATTTATTAAAATGGGGAATATTATTATTAAGATTATGTTATTTTATTCCTGAACTCGAGAATGTGTTATCAAATATTCATTGCACCAGCGTAAGGGATACACTGTTACGCTATGGTCACGAGGGTATTCGAAACCATTAAACGTATGTCTTAACTCATATTTAAAAATAAAAATACAAAATTTGCCAAATTTTAAGGTTAAAAATGGTGGGTATTACATGTCACGTGGATTTGCCATTTTGTCGGTGGTCATATTTCAACAGTCCGTATACCCAAACGGTCTTTACTTTCACTTTCTTTGTGGAAGGAAATTAAAGATCGACATACCCTGAAATGGTATAAATAATGGTATATAATATATTCTGGTCTAACATAATAAATTTTTAATAAAATCAAATAGCTGCATGGCTGTTCTGGTGATGAACGGAGTTTCTTTCGGATTGGGATTTGAATGTGTTTGTTGAAGGTGAAAGAAAACTCAGTTTGGGTAGGGCAGCAGAGATGAGTTTAAATAGGTCCTGGACCGCTCAATATTTTCTAGTGTTTCTTAGTGTTAACGCTCTGTCTTCTACTCCATCCCAAACTCAGAATCAAAAGATTTGCATTTGAATGATACCCCACTGGGCAGGGTGCAAAAGGCAGCAGAAAAAGTCTTTCAAGTCTCACCAGTTCAAAATCAAAAGATTTCAATATAAATAGTATTCAGGTGTGCAGGGTGCAAAAGTAACGGAACAATTGTTCCTGTATTCTAGTCTAATTTTGTGTGGCTTGTATTTGAGTTCTGAGTCTCACTAGCTCAAAGATTTCCACTTAAATAATGTCAAGGTACGTAGGGTGTACGAGCAGATGGGGATTAAGCCTTAGGCAAACTAGACAGTTGCTTAGGGCACCAGCAGTTAGAGGGCGCGTGAATCTAAAAATTTTCTTTTTTTTGGTTAATTTTAGAACTTAACTTTAAAATAATTTATCTGAAGAGTCAATATTGATCAACCCATTTATAAATATTATTGTATAGTAACATAAATTTGATGCATACACATAAAACATTTTTGTAATATTTTTGCAAGTAAAAGAAAATATCACATATTTATAAACACATGATTTTTTTGGTATTGTTACCCATTCTCTGAGCTCCAGATTATGCAGGTGTGTAATTTGTTCTTAAAAAAGGTTAATGTATTTTTTATAATGTTGTTGGTGTATCTAGTAGAGGTGAGTATAATTAAAGGAAAAAATTATTTAATTTTCTATTCTTAATTTTTTGGGGAAAGTTTCTATTATTTTGTTATGGAGGAATTTGTAGGCCTAGTCCAAATACGACTCTTCACAAAACCATCAGAGCTACATAAACGTTTTTGTTTCTTTGCAAAAAAATGGTTCTTTATTTCAGGATAGAGTTCATGTCACCTACTTGATAAGGCTAAATCAAACTTGTAAGAAGCCTTGTATAAAATATTGTATTTTTTGCTTTTTGAGCATCTCATACGATTAATTTTTCCATCCACAAAATATTTTTCATCCTTCCGTGATAATTTAATAATATATTTTTATTATTATTTGATTATGACCATGATGTAAATTTAAAAATACAAAAATATAGACATATTTTATTTATTTACTTTATGGGAAAAAATATTAAATACATTTTTGGAGGGCGCCCGCTCAAACTATTGCCTAGGGCGCTCCCAACCTTTAATTTGGCCCCTGTGTACAAGGCAAATGAAAAAGTGTTCGAGAAAAATGCATACCGGGAAATTTTGATATTCAATGTGCCTTACTACTCCAAATGGATAATGATACTTTGAAGAATTGACATTTTGGTTTTTACAAGTGATGATTGTTTTTCAAGTGATTTGAAATGAAGAGTCAAAATTTTAAAAAATAATATTAATTTTTATTTATTTATTTATAAACAAGATAATATTTTTTTTTTTTGTAATTAACATTATAAAATTGTATGCATAAAGTTCTTTTAAATGAAATAATAAATTGCACCCGCGTATAGTGCAATAAGTTAAAGGTGTCAATAGTGCATTCGGTGAATCTATGGCCCAACTTATCTAACATTTAAATTTTTAGAAAATGATGCAAATAGAAAAGAGAGTACCAAGTTAATTGCTACCTTATGTCCCTACCTAAACACTTAAATCCAAAAATCATAACGATCCATTGTAACTACCATCAACATTAATGTATATATGTATTATAACCACTATAATGGAATGGTGGGTAGATACATATATAGACACAATTTGATCAAAGCATATGAAATAGGATTATAGGTGATTTAAGGACTAGGAGACTAGGAAAGCGCCTAGGGTGTCAACTATTTTATTTTATCAATGTTTTTATGAAGATTATAACCATACATGCTACTAGAGTTAGTGGCCAACCTTACATACCGATTTGATTCTTTTCGTTGAAAATAAAAATAATTTTAAATAATATTAAGATTATGATATTTAACTAGCCCTAAAACTTAGGCAAGTGCCTTTGTTATTAAATTTAACTTATACATTTGAATTTTAATACTTTGCATTGTTTTGAAGTCTTCTAAATCATTTAGAGATGAGATATAAATAAAGGTAAATATATATGGAGATTGAGAAACAGAAGTTCAAACAAATATAAATAAAGGAAGATAATGATAGACTATAAGTTATAAAATTTCCAAAGGAAGTTAGACAGTGGTAGTTACAACTAAATTTATTAGCATGTATTTCTTGGATGGTACATGCATAACATATGAAATGATCCAATATTTGGTTATGATTAACTAATTTTTTTACTATAAGATTCATTTTTTTAAATAGAAGGCATTACCTCTATGTTTCCTAGGGAACTCATAATGCTTAATTCGGCTGTGAATAGGATTCCTGCTTGGATTTTCTCCAGTATTCAAACACATGTGTTGCATTCTCTTATAGTAGTCTATACATTCAATAAGGACATATTCCCTTTATAATAAGCCCATGGGAAATAGGTGTAGCATGATACACAAAGATGCCAAGGTAACAAATATTCCTAATGCTCTTAAACATGGATGGCCAGGATAATACAAGAAAGACAACTTATTAACAAAAGACCAAACCCACAAAAAAACCAAGAAATAATGGAAATGGGAAGAGGGGATAAGGATCACCATAATGTCAAATATACAATATCAATACTACCGAAAACATCCTCCAAGTAGTATCTCCACGAATCATCACAAAATCCTAAACCTTATTCCTTCGTTATCTCTCGAGCAATACAAAGGCTTTTCCATCATTGCAAACTTCTTTGGAAAGGATAAGAGGGTGTGATGCCGCGAAAACGACGACGTTCTAGGAACTTGCTTCCACTAAACACATAACCGAAACTACAACCTTTTTTTTTTTTTTACATTACAAGGTAATATGTTGATCAACTACTAAAGAATAAACATCGAAAACAATTCTATATTGCCTCACACCTAATTGTTGTGGTATTTTTTATTACCATATTATATTGGGGTATGTTTCTTTCTTTCATTCTTTCTATCACATTTTATTGTGTCTTAGTTTATTAAAATGTAAAATTTTAATAAATTGATAGTGAAGTTTTTTTATTTTTCTATGGACAAACTAGAGCTAAAAACCAAAATTTTCGAACCCAAAAACTCCTTGACGTTTGTTATTCATTCAAGCAGTGCTTCCCCAAAAATATTGAGCTAACACATCACCATCAATAGGTGATAATGATCAAACCAGGGACCCGATCAGGTGTCTTTCAAAACCAGTGTCACTTCCTATAAACGCATTGTTCAATGCGTCTTGGATTTATTTAAGTATTAATGGCATTCCATTGATTGTAAGAATTTTTAAATTATTTTATCCACATGGGCCGTGGAGTACAAGTGTGTAATTGTATTCTAGATCAAACTTATTCTCATGCTTTTATCAGTTCTATTAACTAAATGGAGTCCAGATGGATTAACTGCTTATGTGGCTGCCATGTAAATCGATTTACACACTAAATCTTTTGATTGTCACATCAAGTATTCATTATGTTGTGTCTTGACATGGAAAACATTCAAATTTACTTTCTTTAATGTGGATTATTCATATTTGAAATTGAACGAAGATGACAGGAGTTTAACAGTGGTATAACATTCAAATTTAGGTTTGAATTCATGGTTGGGGGTGGGTGGCTTTAATAGCCACCTGCCATAACATTAAAACTCCATTCCCTTTGCGTGTTGGGCTACTCTTTGCTGGCCGCATATCTTCATTTATTGACTTTTAGATCCGCAGATCTTATGCCCCACCCTTGTATTTTGTTTTTTTTTTGGATCCGCAGGTTTTGCTCGGCCCTGGCCGCGCGGGTTTGACAGGGTGGTTATAGATGAAGCTACAGCTAGTGAAGCAGGTGTGTTACCTCCACTTTCATTGGGTGCTGCGAGGTGTGTTCTTGACGGGGATCCATGGCAACTGACTGCAATAAAGATTCGGCCAGCAGCGGCGGCTGGTTGCAAAGAGAAGGAGCCTTTTTTTTCGGGCACTTCCAA
This sequence comes from Taxus wallichiana var. yunnanensis, assembly GCA_018340775.1. Classification (NCBI taxonomy): domain Eukaryota; kingdom Viridiplantae; phylum Streptophyta; class Pinopsida; order Cupressales; family Taxaceae; genus Taxus; species Taxus wallichiana. The sequence goes on from CM031239.1 coordinate 973,080,506, forward strand.
CAAGCAGGTTGTCCAACCATGTTGTTATCTTTTCAGTATCGAATGCATCCTCAAATTCGGGATTCGCCTTCAAGATATTTTTGTCAAAATCGATTAAGGAACAGTGAGAGTGTTACCAGGAGACCTGATGAAATTTATTACAAAGATCTTCTATTGAGACCTTACCTGTTTTACGGTGTAGCTCGTGGAAGAGAATCTCATAGAGGTGGATCTGTTTCATATCAGAATATTCATGAAGCACAGTTTGCTTTGCAATTATATGAACATTTCATAGACCTTGGGAAGTGCATTAATTACTTATACATACGTAGGTTCTATTGCATATATAATTAATATTATTTCTTGGCTGCAGTTTATATTAGTATACTTTGTTAATATAAAAGAAATATTAATAGTATATTGGTATTAATATAATTTAATAATAGTAAATCCATTAATTTTAATATTACTTTAATATGAATAATATTTAAAATATTAGTATCCTTATTAAGCATTAAGGACATATGGGTAATAAACTTAATAAGTTTAGAGCTTTTACATTAAAATTTCTTTCTACACAATTTAATAGGCATTGTACGGGATTTCAAATAGATTTGATTTTATTTCCCTTAATAATTTGCAAATAGATTTACAATAAATTCTTAAATGAGGAAAAACATAATAGAGCTAGAACTTAAATTACTTCATTGGCATATTGAAAACTATTTAAAACTTAAGTCTTTCCATCAACAATACAAGAAGAGAAAATGCACTAATATTCCAACTTTTCCAATACATCTCTTTTAAGTAACAAAATGAAATTTAATATATATATTTTTAAAAATTTTCCCAACATTCCACAAGGGAGTTTCAACAATATTTCCAATAAGTTTTAGAGTAAGAACTACTAATATTCAACAAGATCAACACACTCATATGAGGTTCCAAGCCAAGTTTAAGGAGAATAAATTGTCTTTCCTTCAACTTTCAATTCCATCCACATTACAACCTTAATAATGAAAATCAATACAACTCTCCTTCAAAATCTTAATACAACATTTTCCACTTAATGTGGGAATAATTTACAATAATGGAGGCTAAAATACAAAGCAATATTACACTTTCTTCCACTCTAGGTGGGTAGAAATACAAGGTAGTTTCACATTGTCATCAACAAGGCTCCAATGCTACAAACATCAACAAGGTAGCTCCTCCAATAGTTTGCTTGACTCACAACAAAATAAGGGGAGAGGAAACGCTCTCCTCCCAACCAAGATACCCAATGGAGAAGAGAAGCCATCCTCTCCATTGGCCCTCGAGCCCCAACCACATTACAATGGGAGAAAATCCAACTCATGGCAACTACTAGCTTCCACATAACTTAACATAAAATTTCACAATCATTCCATAATCCTTCAAAACAAAATCAACAACTCAACAAGAGGGAAACCATCAAAACAACAAAGTCACAAGGCTTATCAAGAAAGCCATAAGAGTAAGACCTATGGGGAGGCCACTTATGCCTCCCAATGGGAATGGGTGCCACCTAAAAGCCTCCAATGCAAAACACAATACCCCTAACAACTCTTATACCTCCCTCAAGTACCCCTTATCCCTCCATCCACTCTTATGCCTCCCTCAACTCTTATGGCTCCCCCAAAGTAAGAACAAGATAAAATGCAAGCATTTCTCATACTAGGTGGGCACCCGACCCAAACTCCCTCCTCAAGAAAATGATCTCTTATGCCTCCCTCAAATAAACTCCCCATAGTCTCCTCCCACTCCCAACTTAGGCATTCTACCCATTCCCAACAAGCATTTCTAAAAAAAAAGAACAACAACATTCAACACAACATATATACACATACATATAACAAAAAAACATAATACAAACAAAGGTGAAGCTCCTACCTTTCCATGGTAGAGCTTGTTCCAAGTATGAAGTCTCAAATCCCTCCAAAGATCAAGCAAGCATCCACAAGCTCCAACAAAATTCCCACAAGTATCAACAAGCTCCAAAAATCCACAAACTCCTTCAAAATCCTCTCCTCTCCAAAATACAAGAGACTAAAAATGAAACCTCCAACCCCCAAAACAAACAAAAGGATCCAATAAATAGAGAAAAGAGAGGGAGGGATGATGTGGCTCCAAGTAGGATGCCACCTCCTTTTCCCTCCACTCCACATCACTTGGTCAACCTCATATTCCAATGCACCATTAATAAGTGGTTGAAAGAAAGGCAAGCACCTTACACACTCCATCTAAGCCTACTCCCCCAAAGGACAAAATTAAATTTTTGAAAGAAAGTGCAATTAATATTTTACCCTTTTTATCCCCCCAAAACACCTAAAAGACCCTAAATTTTGCCTTCCAACCCATAGGTAGGGTTGGCATGGGGTTTTAAGAGGTGTGGGACAAGTTTGAATTGTCCCACAAGCTTCCAAATTTGGTCTCTAAGTCCAAATTCGAGTTTCCCATGTGGGGTAGAGTGTGCTACACACAAAACTCAAACACACATCATTCCACACAAAATCCAAATTAAATCAATCCTAATAAATGAAGTTTCTTTTGGTCATATCTTTTAATTAGTTTAAGAAAAATTCAAATTAGCTTAATTGAGGCACTACAACCCATGAATAATAAAGGGGTAAACACCAATCCAAAGAATATGAATAATAACACAAGTAAAATTTCACTTACTAAGAGAAACACATACTACCATAATAGAAAGGGAAAATTAAAACAAAACAACACATGACCCCTAGGTCACAATTTTCCACTAACCAAATAATTCTAACACACACACAATTACTTGTTTCCATGGTGACCTTAGTTGGATTCTTCTCGAATTCCGATGTGGTTGGTCTCCACTCCCCAATATTGTTGTGAATATAATATACATGCAGAACAGAAAATACCTCCTTCGGCCTGTTGGCCGCATTAAAACATTCATGCCAAATATACAATATAATATAAATAAATGACACATGATTTACTATCATCTATGCAAGTACGATATCACTTACACTTTCTAGTACATTTCTATTCCACATTTCATTTATGTCAAAAGGATCATCACATTAATCCAATTATCAAGTTCTACCCAATATGATTAAATATATCACGTGTCATAATTAAAGATAAATAACCATTTCAAAAGTATACAGATATCATCATCAATGTCCACCAAAGAGACCATATGCATCATATAAAGATCAAATCAACAACAGTCCAGTGTCTATGATATCTACTAGTATGCTAAATCAAGAAGCCATAATAAATCCATAAGTGAAGTAACCGGTCTAGAAAACAACAAAAAAAAATGGTGTCGAAGGGAAGTGGGCACTACAGAGGGGATTCTCAAAGGAAATGGAAATGCCTCCTACTTCATCCAAGGAAGGGAGTGATAAGAAAACATTCATGGATTCCCAAGAAGCCACAAAGATAGGGTCTCCTCCCATTCCTAATTGCAAATTGAAATGCACACCCCTTGGTGTTGAGGAGAAAATAAAACCAACATATAAATTTTAACACAAAGAAGAAACTCAAAAATAATAAAATCCAAGACAAACCCATAAATCAAAACCATTACCAACCATAACATCCACGTATCTAGAAGAAAGTTTTCTAAACAAAACTAAATTGAGGTGTGAGACCTAGCTCACACTCCAAGTTCAAGTCCACAAGCTCCTAGATCTTTAACTCCTCACACTCCCGAAACTCCATTCCAAAGTTCTCCACGAAAAACACACCAAACATCAAAATTAAAACAAGATATATGAGAACTCTTGATCCCACAAACCCATGGACGGTTGACATGTGTCACTCTTCCAACTAAGAAAATTACCCTCCATGTCACCCAAGTAACTTTCCATGTTATCCCAAAATAATAAATGAAAAGGGGACAAGGTTCTTCTTAAGACCCCGCTCTAAATAATTATTGTAGAATGGGTAGCGAATCTCCAAAATAGACTTTCAAGTAAATGGTGAATATCCAAACAAACGATTTGCGAGAAAAGGCGATCGACATGTTGAAGTTTTACACATTTTCACAAATTATTACAATTGTTAGATGTCCAACTATGGAGCATCGACGCACCGATTTGGATGACCATCTATGTAGAATCAATATGATGAGTTAGCATGAAAATAAAGTAGTAAAACTGGTGGATACTATAGCTTCAATACATATTTTCATGCTAATTATGTTTTTAAGTTTGAATTAAAATTCTACGTGGTGCATTTATATTAGCTATTTGTAATTTAAAGGATATCAGGATTTCATTGTACTTCATCACTAATTTAATATTAGTGACGTTGATGACAACTACAACCCACTTCCAAGTTAGAATATTTAATCAAACACGCAACATGTGACATGTTATCTACTATGATATTGAATTCAAATAAATCAATTTATTTAGGGGATAAGATAATGTGATACATTACCTAGTAGGCCCTAATGTCCAAGAAAATTAAACTAATCTAAAACATGTAATATTAATATTCTTTAACATTTTGTGCAATATCATGCAACTTTATATTATTAAACCATTAGTGGAAAATGCAAACAACAATCATATTCACAAAACTTTTAAACTTGGAGAGACTAAGTATTAATTTCTAACAATATTAAACGATGTATGGAAAGAATCCATCCAATATGAAGCCTCTTTTGTGTGTTTCGATTGAAGTTCATGTATTTCAATGAAAAATGACTTCTAAGGAAGTAATGGTGGCAATAGAGAGGTAATACCTCATAGTCCAATGAATGAGCCAAAGGTTGATTAGCCAACACATGCATGTCAATCTATATTATTATATATTTAGAGGTGTCAATATCAACCAAAATGTGAGAAAACATTGTGTGGGAGGAACATAGAGTAGTAGGATTGGACTGTAGGTAATTACCTACTTTCCGCCCAATATCTTCAAATCAAGACTCAAAAATAACTACAATATGAAATTATGATGTATTACCCAAATAAGAAAGATATTTAGATGTTATCTAGATGGTTTGAAGGATTGGAACCAAAGATACAACATAAGGAATACTCACCCACTACTACAAAAAGGGGTATTTTGACACAATAATTTGAGACAAAAGTATACTTTTGTCTCTGAATTCCCTTGTTTTAATTTTTAATAATTTATTCATCTTTTCAATTGCTATCTCCCTCCTATCCAAACTCCCTACTATCCAAACGTAACCCTAATCGTATGGAAAGCCATAGTGGCTGGTATTCCTTCAAGGTTGAATGAAAGTTGCATTTTTGTGGATGGAGGTGTGGTGGTTCGGGTTTTTTCTAGGATCAGCCCAAAGCCGTGTTCCCTGCTACACTTGGATTCTATGCTCTGGCATACACACGAAACAGGACTAAATTCAGAAACTGGGTGGATTTCTCCAGATACGGCTTGCAAAGGGGATGTCTCTGAAGCCTCTACCTGCAATGCATGCTATGCCAAAAGACGGACATTGATGGACATTGTGAAGAACATTTACCAAGAAAATGAGTCAAAAAAGTTATTATTTCATATGTTTGTATGCTGCGGGCGTGGTGAATGTTTTTGGGCCTATGATTACACTATACAACGACTGCCGACTGTATCCTCCGCGTGCCTTGTTTGCAAAAGAATCCCAAATGTTGTGTGTAAAACCATACAGAAAGCTAACTTGCATGATTCCATGGACAGCGATTGCCTCCGCAGTGAGATCGCCATTTTTGAATATGTGCGCAGGCATCCTCAAATCGTTGAACTCCATGGATTTTACGAGGATGAGGATTGCTCTGTTTGACATAATCGTCGAGAAGAAAAGGTTCTGAGAAGATGAGGCGGCGGCCGTGTTAAAAATCCCATACATTTCTGCCACTGGAAGGGCATCGCTCACCAAGAACTCAAACTAGACAACATTCTCTTCGCGGACGACTCATCCTTTCCCAATCGCATCAAACTCACTTTGTAGTGCCCCGTTCGGCGGTTACCCTAGTTCTTGTCGCAATGACCCTCTTGTGGAGCATCGAACGGCTGTGTGTAATTCTGATGTCTTGGCTCCATGGTCGGTCTTTGCTTCGTGTTCGCCTTCAAACGTTAACATCTAGTTTATCCCCTTGGTTGCTTAGGCCTGTTCACATGTTGTTTTAATCATTGTAAGTAATATTCTCCTTTTACTTTTCTCTATTCATTCTACACGTCTAAATTTGTAGAACATGAGAAATCGTTTCTCTTTTCCCTTTTTGGTTGTTACCTATGACAGCTATTCCTTGTGATATGCTTATTTAATAGAGAATGAATAGCCAAATGTTATGGAAGACTTCTACAAACTTAGGTTTTGCTAAAGGATTTTTCTCTGAGCTAGGGTGCATTTGTTCTAAGCCAACATTTTATTAGTATAATGGTCAAAGCATTTAACAAAAGAAGTGGTGACAAGGATTCTGGGCAAAAGCTATTTATTATTTGTCCCTTACTTGAGAACGTATATTCATAAGTTTCAAACAGAATATACAAAAGTATCATTATCAGTGGGCTTGGAGTAAATATATTGAGGCCCATTTGTTTTATATCCCATTCTTATAACCTTTTATCCACTGTAATAATGTCACATACTTTAACCTCTCCAAGTTATATAACACAAAGTTAATTCATTATTCTTATTATTTCCTTCATTGATATCGATGATTGACCAAGACTATTGAAAGATGAAATCATGGTTCTAAATCTTTTTTTGTTGAGCTCTCAGAGGTTCATTCCTATGTGTATACTGAAAAATCCTCAAATGATTTCCTTGTAAAGATCAAAGTGGTTATTGACCTTTGGTCAAATATTTTAATTACAAACTACAGAAGGACTATTTGGCAGCTTTATTATGGTTAGAGTGGCTATCGATGGAAAAGCAAGGATGGACCAAGTAGCTGGCAACTGAGTATAGGAGAAGCTTCAACCAATGAAAATTTGTTGGGATCTTAAAAGCAAATTCAAGCAACATTGAAGCTATCACCGGGATGCTCTCAAATGAATTGCATTGTGTTAGAGCACAATAAAGAGTGGTGGCGACAGCCTATCTTTAAATATAAATTTAGGGCTACTCATGGGTGTGGAATGAGTAAATCTAGGGGGTGTTTGTAGATAGGAACTTAGTCTCTCTCATATTTGGTTGGAAGGATAGACTTTGAATAAGTAAATGCTGATTGTGTTTGTGAATAGGATTTAGTCTCCTCCCAACCACCTACCCTATAGACCGTAATGGCCATCATGTTTTTTTAACCTTGCGTGAGGGAGATGGGAGTCGGTGGAGGCCTGTTTTTCTTCACCTGGATCTCTTTTTGATTCTTTTATTCAATGCGTATGGGCGCAGTCTGGTTTACATGATGGCTAGATGGAGCTTCAAGCTAGTGAAGCAGGCGTGTTACCTCCACTTTCATTGAGTGTTGCGAGGTGTGTTCTTGTCAGGGATCCGTAGCAGCGACCCTTGTGAGAAATTAGCCACGCGGCGGGGAAAGATAGCGATGCTCTGCATTCGACTTACTGATCTGTTTCTATTCTCGTGGGTTTTTGGGTTTAAGAGAGGATTCGACCTATTTAACTCTCCCTTCGCCAAAAGCGTGTGGGATCAAAACGTGGGAAGGACATTTGCTGTTCAAGTCGCAGGCTCTTCTTCTCCTCTGCCGCTTTGTTAAAGAAAGCGCTTTGTGAATGCAGACACCCCCGGCATGTCACGGCTCCTCCTCATCGGATGGACGATACCGTTGCAGTCGAGTATGGAAGAAATGCAGCGGCAGGCATGTTGCAGTATAGTAGAAGCCTTTGTGAGCACTTCCAACAAGCAGGTTGTCCAACTATGTTGTTATCTGTGTAGTATCAAATGCATCCTCAAATTCGGGTTTCTCCTTCAAGATATTTTTATCAAAATCGACTTTGTGACAGTGAGAGTGTTACCAGGAGACCGGATGAAGTTTATTGCTAAGATTCTCTATTGAGACCTTACTTGTTTTACGATGTAACTCATGGAAGAGGATCTCATAGAGGCAGATCTGTTTCATATCAGAATATTCATGAAGCAAATTTCCTTGCGCGTATTTTCCCCCATCGATTTGTGGAATTTTTTCACGTTTTGCACGCTTCGTGGATTCTCTTTCTCCTTGCATACATTAGTTTGGAGGCATGTTCTTCTTCAAATTTCCATTATCCTTGTTCCTTGTGTTGTTTCGATGTCTCTGTCCTTCTCTGGTGCCCCATCTTTAACGCAGGCTGGAAGGTTGTTTAGAGGGTTGTGCAGTCTGGCCTTGTCCCTTTCTTTCAAGTATGTGCTGGACATTTTGTCATTAAAACCATATTGTGCATACCGTAGTCTTGACAGCACCTGAGACCACCGTTCTTTTCGTTCGACGTTTCTTATAAAATGGAGCTCTCTACCCAGGCTAAGTGTAGATGAGAATGGAGCTTGAGTTCCTAGCCTATAAAAAGGGGAGATTCAACATGAGGATTGTTGTTGCTGGTCCGGGCGGTGTCCATGAAACCTTTTGAATCTGGAGAAAAAGGCAAGATATTTCTACACTTTTCTATTGTTATTTTATTTAAAATTATTGTGAAATCGAACCACTTTTTCCTTGCATTGATTTGTCAGTTGGATGTCATGATGGGAGATTTCCCCTTTTTGCTTGTTTCTTCTTGTTTTAGCTTTTATCGTTGTCAGTATGTTGGTCGAAAGGATGCGTGTGCCCTCTCCTCTGGGTGTTATGTTTCTCTTGCTCGAGTGATAGACCTTCGTCTGTTGTTTATGTATTTATTCTTCTCTGTGATTGAGTTGCAAGTTATTATGTTGATCAAACTAGTATTTTCGATATCATGGAAGTAAGTTTACGATAACTATGAAGCTCCTCCCTAGCACCCAAGTTTGTCTTTTGAATTTTTTTTTGTTAACTCCTTCGTAAGTCCCTTTGATAACCTTTTGGCATCGAGAAAGGAAGGTTGTAGGATTAGTGTGATCAATGCTTGGGCTAGCCAGCTTAGAGTTTTGGTATTAAAACTTGTAGAATGAAAAGGTTTGTGTGCAATGTGTTTTCCATCTCGCATGTTTAGACTCTTATATTATCTTTCATCTTGTTTCTAGGCTTTTAAGGCCATCCTCAAGAAGTACCTTGACCATCCCTATCAACTTGAACCATAACTAGCTTTTCGGATCAACTAAGCTCGAGGTTTCATTGTGCGAATCCAGTACCTCATTGACACTAGAATAGTTTTGGTCTAATCCCCCTCTCGGAATTGTTGTTGATGGTGCTCTTCTATTTTTCCTAACTTGCATTATTTCTCCTTTGTAGTGTTAACACTATTAATTAATATTGGTCGGTTTTTATGCACGTAATTACCTTAATATTTTGTGATGGAAATTTCCTTAAATGTGATCAAAGGGGAAAAACTCATCTTTCATTTCATAGTCTTATGGATTCATAGCGGAAGGTTTTGTTTTGATAATGTCACTTAGAAATTATGTTTGTATCTATGTGTGACGGTTGACTGTGTTACCAAGGGTTGCCTTAAAATATTGTTGTTTTGGGAAATAGGTAATTTATTTTAAATTAACCAAACATTAGAATTGTCATGGAGGTTTGCAAATCTTTAGTGTTATAAAATTTGTTGATGACATTATGTATACTCTCGTTTGACACATCCCTGAACTCCCTTCTTCTCTCAATGTCTTTGTCCTTCTCTGGTGCCCCATCTTTAACGCAGGCTAGAAGGTTGTTTAGAGGGTTGTACAGTCTGACCTTGTCCCTTTCTTTCAAGTATGTGCTGGACATTTTGTCATTAAAACCATATTGTGCATACCGTAGTCTTGACAGCACCTGAGACCACAGTTCTTTCCGTTCGACGTTTCTTATAAAATGGAGCTCTCTGCCCAGGCTAAGCATAGACGAGAATGGAGCTTGAGTGCCTAGCCTATAAAAAGGGGAGATTCGACATGAGGATTGCTGTTGCTGGTCCGGGAAGTGTCCATGAAACCTTTTGAATCTGGAGAAAAAGGCAAGATATTTCTACACTTTTCTACTGTTATTTTATTTAAAATTATTGTGAAATCGAACCACTTTTTCCTTGCATTGATTTGTTAGTTGGATGTCATGATGTGAGATTTCCCCTTTCTCCTTGTTTCTTATTGTTTTAGCTTTTATCGTTGTCAGTATGTTGGTCGAAAGGATGCGTGTGCCCTCTCCTCTGGGTGTTATGTTTCTCTTGCTTGAGTGATAGACCTTTATCTGTTGTTTATGTATTTATTCTTCTCTACGATTGAGTTGCAAGTTATTATGTTGATCAAAATAGTATTTTCAATATCATGGGAATAAGTTTACAATAACTATGAAGCTCCTCCCCTAGCACCCAAGTTTGTCTTTTGACAAATTTTTTGTTGTTAACTCCTTGTAAGTCCCTTTGATAACCTTTTGGCATCGAGAAAGGAAGGTTGTAGGATTAGTGTGATCAATGCTTGGGCTAGCCTTGACTTAGATTTTGGTATTAAAACCCGTAGAATGAAAAGGTTTGTGTGATGTGTTTTCCATCTCGCATGTTTAGACTCTTATATTATCTTTCATCTTGTTTCTAGGCTTTTAAGGCCATCCTCAAGAAGTACCTTGACCATCCCTATCAACTTGAACCATAACTAGCTTTTCGGATCAACTAAGCTCGAGGTTTCATTGTGCGAATCCAAGATTACCTCATTGACACTAGAATAGTTTTGGTCTAATCCCCCTCTCGGAATTGTTGTTGATGGCGCTCTTCTTATTTTCCTAACTTGCATTATTTCTCCTTTGTAAGTGTTAACACTATTAATTAATATTGGTCGTTTTATGTGCACGTAATTACCTTAATATTTTGTGATGGAAATTTCCTTAAATGTGATCAATCTTCGGGAAAAAATCATCTTTCATTTCATAGTCTTATGGATTCATAGCGGAAGGTTTTGTTTTGATAATGTCACTTAGAAATTATGTTTGTATCTATGTGTGACGGTTGAATGTGTTACCAAGGGTTGCCTTAAAATTTTGTTGTTTTGGGAAATAGGTAATTTATTTTAAATTAACCAAACATTAGAATTGTCATGGAGGTTTGCAAATCTTTAGTGTTATAAAATTTGTTGATGACATTATTGTATACTCTCATTTGACGGAACTCCCTTCTTCTCTCATGTGTTTGCTACTAGCCTGTAAGACATTGGCCCTTCTTGAATGATTGGAAAATCTTTGTAGTTAATGGTCAAAACTAGTATACTTTGCCTTCGCTTCAAAACTTATGTTGTGTGTATACTCTATTTGATTTCCGGTTTGAAACTCAATTATACATGGCTTTTGTGTTAATTTTTGAAACCCGTGGTTCCCCTTTCTTGGGCCGATCAACTCTTGTTCTTTTAGAAATATATTATTTTAGCCTATGCGTTTGGTACCTTTGATAAATTTCTAGATGGTTGGTCTATATATCAAATCTCAATCTTGTAATTATTATTTAATTACTTACTTGATGGGAATTCTGTTTTTGCTAGATTGTTTATTTCTCCTTATAGGGCCAAGGGCCATTCTCATATGATTGCTATACTTTCGTTGCTTTTACTCCTAACTAAAGTACAAGGTCTTCTCCTTCTTGATAGGCATGATAAAGACTTTATTATAACTTGATGTGTTGATAGTGTTTAGAGGTTTGACCCAATTCTTGTAATAAAGTGCTTCCTTTTGTGGTATTGTTAGATAATAGTTATGGTGGTTTTGTGTAGCCTTATCTTGCTCAGTTCTCGCGAACTGACTCTTGTGGAAAAATTTGTTGCAGATGGATTTTGTGAGTAGATGAGGGATAGACTTGTAGAGTTTTACATCAACCTCAGTTGAGAAGTTCTTTTGCATGAATCCTTTTTATATTGTTCAACTATTGATAACATCTAGTGGAAATTTTAGAAGAGGATCAATGTCTTAGTATTTTGTATCGTGGATTATGTCATCTTAACTTTGGAACCTTGAATTGTCTGTCTATCTTGGAAAATATAAGAAAGTTGGATTACCGCTTGTTGAAGTGACCTTAATGGATTATTGGTATTCTAAGAGTTGATGTAACCTTATTTCATTTTCGTAAATGAATATTGTTAAAACTTTTCCACCTATGATTAAATGTTGAGTTAAATATTTCTAAGACCTTGTAATTGTGTGTCATAAGTAAAATAAAATGGGTTGTTTAATACTTATAGAAGTTAAACTAAAATTTATATTGCAAATAAATTAGTGGAGAGGTGACCAACTTGAGAGCATGTAATTCCATAAGTGATCAAAGATGAAACTATCCTTTGTTAAGTAACATTATATAACTTGATATCCCTAGCTACACTAGTGAACACTATCCCTTTCATGGTGAAATTATTAAACGAACTTAAAGGAAATCTATGGTTAGTTCTGGAAGATAATAAGATTTAATAAGAAGGAGAAAATAATTAAGAAACCACACAATCTATCTCTTAGCCATTGGAAGGTAATTTGTTTTATTTTTATAAAACTCATTTAGTAAAGCCTAAGTGAAATCTTTAATAATTCTGGTTAAGTCCTCAAGTTTCAATTAAATCTTGGTAATAACAAATGAGGTTTTAAAGATCAATAAGCAAATAAATGTGTAAAAAGAATAAACTTAGCTTGGTAAGATGAATTGTATGAATCATATCTTGAGCCTCCTTGAAAACGTAAGCTAAGAATTGCAAGATGTATTTTTAAAATAAATAATCCTCAAGAATATCTCATCGTGGTTAGCCCTAGCTAGCTGTAAGTGTGTTACGTGGTTGGACTTCTATGTTGTCATGTCAAAAAAAAAAAAAAATGTATTATCCTTTTGGGTGTGACGTTCGTGCTTGATCTTATGGTCATCCCCGTAACAAGTGGTTCCCGAGTTGGTTGTAACTTTGTGACGACATGTTGTGTCGTGTTATGTGTGAAAGCATGTCAAAAAAATATATCTGTCTTTTACTTTGTGTTGTTCGTGTGTGAGATTTTTGGGTTTTACACTCACCGACTTTGGCTTCCTCCTTTTCTTCAGGTGATCTACATTTATTTTCTCTATTTTTGTGGTCAAACAGGGGAACCCACACATCACCATTGTAATCTCTCTGCCATTGGCCAAGGATTTGATTCCAGTAAATTTGACCTTTGAATGAGAGAAACCCTAAGCCGCAGGTTTGGAACACCTGACCTAAAACTGGCAGATGCTTAGGGGATGCATTCCGCACTTTCTTTTTACTTTAAACTTTGTAAGCCGTCTTCTCTTCTCTTTTCAGATAATAGTTGGGGGAAATGAAAATGTACTGGAGAAAATCCGGCAAGCCTGTGGGTAGACAATAAAAAATCCATGAAGCAAACAAATATTTACTTCATAGAAAGCAGGGAAAATGGGCGCAACTGCAAGGATCTCATCTCACTTGTCAGAGATCAGTTTCATTCAGAACCCGATGATGGTAAAAGGTTCATCGAAAAACTTGAGTCGATGGAGCTTGTGAAAAAATATTTCCCTGCCCTTGAAGAAAATCACGCCAGGATGACAGCAATCTCATTGCTCAATATCATTATCACACTTTTGCCTTTTTACAGGAATGTGGGTCGCATGGAAGAAGCTATAAGAGCTTTCACACAAGCTTGGGACCTAATGACATTTATTGAGAATTTTGATCCTCAACATCCCATTTCATATTGGAAACTTATATAGCCACGAAAAGATTAAGCACAGCAAAATATAAAGCGAGTAAACGAAATTAAATAGCCAAAAAAGACACAAACTATAAACACAGATTTACATGGTAAAACCCTCAAGAGGGAAACATCCACGGAGCAATGGTATCGATTCTCTTATTATTCAAATTTGGAAATTACAATCAGCACAACTCTTCCTCTTACAACTCTATTTTTTGTGTGTTTAGCCTCAATGGGCATACATGGATTTATAGCATTCTCACAAAACTGAATTCATTAATGCGTTCCTATCCATATTCTAACTAAAGTTGTCTTGTTATAAAAGCAAGATGAATAATATGATCTTGATCCACCGGAATGGTTGTCATCTAATCTCAACAATCTCCACCTTGACAACAATTAACCTGATACCTTGCTCATTGTTCATCACCTTTTTTGCAAGCCAAGAGAAGCCAAGCACCACCACAGCTTCTCTAATATAACCGATTTCGTGAACATGTCTGCATAATTCTTTTGAGTGTGGACCTTATCAAGAATCACCTATCCTTCATCAACAACATGTCTTACATAATGGTTTTTAACTCGGAATATGTTTCGACTTACTATGGTAAGCTGGATTCTTAGCCAAATAAATTGCACTTTGATTATCACAGAAAAAATTTACACTTTTCTGAAACTTTCCTAACTCACCCAATAAACCTTTTAACCATACTGCCTCTTTGCAAGCATGTGAAGCAGATACATAATCTGCCTCAGTAGTGGATAAAGCAACAATTATTTGAAGCTTTGACATCCAACTAATAGGACCACCTGCAAGAGTAAAGACATAACCTAAAGTAGATCTTCTTTTGTCCAAATCACCTGTAAAATCAGAATCAACATAACCGCAAACCTTATCACTGCAACCATCAAAAGTGATACAGTAACTACTTGTGCTTCTAAGATACTGAAGCACCCATTTCACTGCTGCCCAATGTTCTTTACCTGGCTTTTCCATGTATCTACTGACAACACCAACTGCATGTGAAATATCTGGTCTAGTATTAACCATCGCATACATCAAACTTCCTACTACATTAGCATACGGTACACGAGACATATACTCCTTTTCTTCATTGTTACTAGGACACAAACCTGAAGAAAGTTTAAAATGTGAAGCTAAAGGGATATTCACTGGTTTCACTTTATCCATATCGAATCTTTGAAGTATTTTCTCCACATACTTCTCTTGTGATAACCATAGCTTGCCTTTCATCTTGTCTCTGTGTATCTCCATGCCCAAGATCTGTCTTGCTGCTCCTAGATCCTTCATATCGAATGTCCTAGCCAACTGAGCCTTTAACCTACTGATATCAACCATGCTCTTGCTTGCAACAAGCATATCATCAACATACAATACCAATATAATGAACATGCCATTATCTAACCTTTTTAAAGTAAACGTAATGATCATATTCACTCCTGGTAAAATTATGGCTCACCATGAAGGAATCAAACTTCTTGTACCATTGTCTTGAAGACTGCTTCAAGCCATACAATGATTTCTTGAGTTTGCAAACAAACCTCTTGTTGCGATTTTGAACGAACCCTTCTGGTTGTTCCATGTAAATTTCCTCATCTAAATCTCCATGTAGAAATGCATTTTTAACATCTAGCTGCTCTAATTCAAGATTATGCAATGCAACTAGTGCTAACACCATACGAATAGAAACAATTTTTACAACTGGCGAAAAAATCTCATGAAAGTCAATACCTGCTTCCTGAGAAAACCCTTTTGCGACCAGCCTCACCTTGTACTTTGAAATAACATCATCAACACCTTTCTTCAACTTGTATACCCACTTACAACCAACCGATTTCCTATTCTTAGGAAGTTCCACTAGATCCCATGTTTTGTTTTTAATCAAAGCATCAATTTCCTCTTTCATGGCATGTTTCCATTTGTCACTATCTGAAACCTCTATTGCTTCTTCGTAACAACTTGGTTCTCCTTCATTAGAAATTAAAGCAACAGAAGTGACAAAATCATCATACCTGCTTGGAACTGATCTGATCCATGTAGACCTTCGTAGAGCTTGTTGTGGTATTTCCTTAATTTCCTGAGGTATTTCAATCTGCTCATCCTCCTGAGTGATTTCCTCATGAATATCCTGCTCACGGACATCTTCACGATTTTCACCCGTGGATGAATGTATATGAAATTGAATTTTTCGTGGATCGTGGTACATTAACATGTTTCATAACATTCTTTCCATCCAATTTCATGAGGGAAATTTCATCAAATATGTAATGCCCCGTTCGGCGTTTACCCTAGTTCTTGTCGCAATGACCCTTTTGTTGAGCGTCGAATGGCTGTGTGTATTTCCGTTGTCTTAGATCTTGTCTCGTGATGTTTTAGAACCTTCCCTCTCCTTCTTGCGTTCTCAAGTTGTTATTGACACCTCTGTGTGTGGACTATGTAATGTCCTGTGCGTAAACCTATTTAAAGGAGGATCTTGTTGTCGCATAGTTAAGCTGGACCTTTGGCCATTATTGGTGTGAGTAGAAATTATTTATATTTATAGTATATAATGATAACAATGTAGTTTTAATTTAATTATCGATTGGCCTCTATCTTATAGTGTTATTGTTTTACATTATTGTCAAGTTGGTATATACGTCTTTGTTAATATGATTAATAATTATTTTAAGTGGTAATAATAATAATAATAATAATTAAATAATAATAATAATAATAATATTAACAATATTATTATTTTAATTATTGATCGACGATAACTCATTATTTTTAGTGTCGATTGTTATCAACTGTATTATTAATTATCGTTAAATGATTTTATTGTTTGGTTGGTCGCTTTGCAGAATGAACCCCATTCCGCGCTGAGGAAGGGATTACCCATTTTGGTGCCATGGTCGTTCCTTGCCTTGTGTTTGCTTTTGAATGCCAACCTCTAGTTTTCTGCACTTGGTCGCTTAGGCCTGTTTGCATGTTGTTTTTAATCCTTGTGAGTAATGGAGAGTTCGATTCTTACTTCCTCTAGCTTGCTCGTGTGTACGTGATTAAATTTTCTCGGGTTGAATAGTAATCATACAAAAATTCGTATACCTTTTTAGCTTATGAGAACTGTTCAGGTAATCTTGTAACTCCTTTTACATTTGTATTAATATATCTTCTTTCGTATGCTTTGTGAGCTTACCTTAGTTAGTAGAGATTTTGTTTATCCCGTATCTTTGCTGAAGGAGGGGCTCATGGGGGCGCCAAGTCGTGGTGAGGACTGCCTAGTTTTAAATCTTTTAAACTGCTTTCACCTACCCTCCACTGCCACCTTGGCCGACCAGGTCCATTCGCATGTCTTGTTACTATTAAATGATGTTAGACTCCTCCCAACCACTGAACTACCAATATTTATGGTATTTAATGTTTCTACCTTGCGTGAGGGAGATGGGAGTGGGTGGAGTCCTGATTTTTCTTCAACATGATCTCATTTTTATTCTTTTATTCAATGTGTATGGGTGATTCCTTCTCCTGGCACGTTTTCTCTGCCTCTTTGTTGACCGCATGAATGCTTTGGGTTAGGAAACTATTCAGCCTCGACATTTGTTGCTTCCTTTTTGGAGATCCTCTCTTCTTACCCCCGCGCACATGGATGGATGTCCGCACCTATTCCAAACTGCCATTTTGACCTGGTTGCGTGGGCAGAGAGGCCATCGAAATCTTTTCTGTCAAGGCTTTTTTCTTCATGGTTCCTCCTTGGGCGCAGTAATGGGTTTGATATGGTGGTTATAGATGAAGCTACAAGCTAGTGAAGTAGGCGTGTTACCTCCACTTTCATTGGGTGTTGCGAGGTGTGTTCTTGTTGGGGATCCACAAAGCAATGGCCTGCAACAGGAATTAGCCAGGCAGTAGGCATGTTGCAGTATGGTAGAAGCCTTTTTGAGCACTTCCAACAAGCAGGTTGTCCAACTATGTTGTTATCTGTTCAGTATTGAATGCATCCTCAAATTTGGGATTCTCCTTCAAGATATTTTTATCAAAATCGATTAAGTGACAGTGAGAGTGTTACCAGGAGACCTGATGAAATTTATTACAAAGATTCTCTATTGAGACCTCACTTGTTTTACGATGTAACTCATGGAAGAGAATCTCATAGAGGTGGATCTGTTTCATATCAGAATATTCATGAAGCACAAATTACTTTGCAATTATATGAACTCTTTGGAAAAAAAAAAATGTGGCAACCGATCGCCTTCGACACTGTTGGTTTTTTTGTTGGATATCCTTTCCTTCTTACCCTGCTATGTTGAAATGTAGTGAGACCACATCTCCTTGAGGCAGTTTGTCAAATAGTTTGCGTCCTCGTGGGTGTTTTCACACCATACAAAACAAAAATTTGATTTTCCATTGTGCTGGATGGATGTCCATGTTCCGCTATAGCATTCCCTTTTGACACACGTTGGGAGGATGTTGGCAAGTATTTTAGACCACCTACCCTGGCCGTGAACTCCTGCCTGTGCCAACGTGGAGATGATCGATGTTTGGGCGCCCAACAAGCTTGAAGAAAATGGAAATAGGCTTGGGTTGCTGTTGCAGGTCCTGTTTCAGTGTGTCCTTGTCTTGGGAAGCACATTAAAGGCATGATAATCCCTAACCCTCTCTCTTAATAATTTATTCCCTTTAGTATTTGGGTAAATCAATCTTTGCAATTTTTGTTTGAATTTTGTAGAGATGGGTTTCGGATGACTTATAATCATAATTGCATGAGCTGATCTCTCTCCCCCTTTACAGTTTATCTTAATTACTATTTGACAAGAAGAAATCTCTCCAGTGATTCTCGCTTATCGATGTTATAAAGTTGGTTTATCTTTTTCCATGATTATTCCTGTGAACAGTGGTTTCTATAGAAAATATTGTGGTGTGTGAATGAGATTTAGAATATTCCTTGTATTGTTTTTATTTGTAGAACATGGCTTGAAAACGGGAATTTTCTTGGAAGACTATGTTTGTCTTTTAATGTGGTTTGATAATGATATAAACCCCTTTAGAATTGGGGGCTTCTATTTGGGGAGTCGTACTAGTTTTACTGGTCTTTCTAGATACCATCTGACTCTTTTGATTACCGTTTACCTTGGGGATTATTGTAAACCCCTCACCAGGCCCTCTGTTATTATTATTAGTACTATGAGCTTATTTTTTTAGATGGGAACGCTCCTGAAGCATGTGTTGATGGGGTTGTTTTTGTGATCTTTTTGAATACGGTAAGCACTCAAGACATTAGCTTGTGTGGATAATTATATGGCTTAAGTTGAGGCACTACTTGGATTTTCAAATCAGTTGAAGTAATATTGGATACATCAAACTCTCATGAATGTGTACATTCTTCAAGTTTGATTGACATGTGATGGCCCTCAGGCATATGAATTCAGGCAATGCTTGAAATATGAAATTATAAATTTATCCTATACTTTGACTTATAAGCTTGTTGAAATGCTTTTTGGTAGGAAAACAGATGAATAGGGAAGTTATGAGAACTACCCTAAAATGGATTCATGCACAGCCTTAAGTAAAGGTGACAACTGCCATAATGGGACTGTGCATACCATGTATGACAGTAAGGATAGAAGTTGACCTGAAATTATTTAACTTCATTTTATAGAACAATAATTAATACCCATAAATTGGGGTATGCAAGTGGAGGTTGAATTATATAACAGGATATATTATGTTATCAGGTAACCAGTAAGGATAAATATGTTATTTCAATACTTGGTTAACGAGTGGAATATCCTCTGGCATTTACGATGATTATTATGTTAGCTAAAAAAATTGATACTTGCATCTCTTTAGGAGTTGAGATAATGTTGATACTTGTATTTATAGTGGCTTGGACCACGCTTACATATCTTAGTTAGTCAAATGAATCTTTGACATATTAGCAAAATATGACAATATTGTTGATCGTAACTCATTCCAATGAGTTGGACTCTTATACTAATAGAAACATATAAAGACATGGTAATAAGCAACCAAAAGGATACCTAAATAATATATGAACTTGTGGATTGGTGGAATCTTTGTTAACATAAGTATATTCTTAAAAATTGTGAGGTAAATATCAAAATTATACTTACATAAAATCATTGATTATCTATGAAGGTTTGATGCTTGAGTAATATCGATGAATAATATATGATTGATACTTGTATTTATTATAGAACTTAACGTCATTGGTGCCGTTATTTAATTAAAAGATAATATTATTGGATACATATGTGGGAGAAGTAGATCAAGGTATAAAGTGAGCGATATTATTATTACCGTAATTCAAGTATGATTAATTGCATGGTTAAGGTTGATATCTAGTCACTTGGAATTGTGTTCTTATGTATGCAGATCTTAAGGAAGTGAACATAAATGAGTATGAAATGTATTATCATGAGATGTGCGGTTAATTTTTGAATGTATGTTAGAAATTATTTGATAGGGAGTATTGCAAACTTTCATTTATTTAAATGCTAGATGGCATAAATTATTAGGTGTGGTTTATATCTTATCATGCTCAGTTCTAGCGAACTGACTCTAGTTAATATTTGTGCAGATGGATTATGCGAGTAGATTAAAGAAAAGAGTGTAAAAGTTTCATCAGTTCAAATTATGAAGTTCTTTGTAGAAAGTTCAATGCGTTGTAAATTTTGTAACTTTTGCAAGGAGTTTAGAATATCTCTTGTCTTGGTATGTTCGGAAAACTATGTGGTGAAGTGTTCTTTCCCTTTTGTTGTTAGACTAGTAACTTACCTTAGTGAGAAATGATATTCAATCATTACATGGCATAAGTATTATAAAACCTTGATTTTGAGAATAAAGTGTTAAGTCAAAACTCTCTAACACCTTGTAATGATGTGATATAAGTAAAATTAAATGGAGTGGTTAACCCTTATAGAAGTTAACTTAAATATATATATTTAGATAAATTAATGTAGAGATGACTTACTTGAGAACAATAGATTCCTGAAATAATCAAAGGTGAAACTATCCTTGTAAAGTAAATTTTAAAATTTGATATCCCTAGCTAAGCTAGTGAACACTATCCCTTTTGGGTGAACTCTTAAACAAGCTTAAGGAAAACAATTGTTATTTTCGGAAGATAATAAGATTTAGCAAGTAGGAGAAGAAAATTTAGAAACCACTCAATTTATCTCTTAGCCTTTTGGAAAGTAAATAATCTCCTTTTGTAAAGCTCTTTCAGGGAAGCCTAAGTAAAATCGTTAATAATTATGGATAAAACCTCAAGCTCCAATTAAATCTTGGTAATAACTAATGATGTCTTAAGGAGGAATTCAACTTGACCTCCTTCTCTTAACTTTTGCCCAAGGTGCTTTGTAATTTCCTCTTAATTATGTTGAACATGAATCCATGTGGTAACAAGGTTTTGAGCGAATTTTAGTGACGTAAGTATGGATAGATGGCCTTGTGGAATTAAATTATCTCCTTTATTGAATAATGGAATTAAACAATTAATTTTCATAAAGGAGAAGACTTTAAGTGAACTACTCTACAGTGTATAAGAAAATAACTCAGTTTGGTAAGATGAATTGTGCGAATCATATCTTGAATCTCTCTGAAAACATAAGTCATGAGTAAAAGGGTGTTTTATCAAAATAAATAACCTTCCATCATTTCTTACCGTGGCTTGCCCTAACTGCGTGAGTGTCATGTGGTTGGACTTCTATGTTGTTCTGTCAAAAAGAAAAGTGTATTATCCTTTTGGGTGTGAACGTTTCCATGCTGACCTTGTGGTAATCCCCGTAACAAGTGGTTCCCAGAGTTGGTTGTAACCTTGTGACGACATGTTGTGTCATGTTATGTGTCAAAGCAAGTCAAAAAAAATTTATCCTGTCTTTTACTGTGTTGTTCGTGTTTTTTTTGGGTCGTTACAAAATATAACATCTCTGTTTATGATGATCTTATGGGTAGTAGGATTCCATAATCTATACCCCTTCACACCATCACCATATCCAACAAAGACTAATTTCTGTGACTTAGGATCTAACTTGGAACGCTGACTCTTCGGAATAAGTGCATAGGCATCACAACCAAAAACTCTAAGACTAGAATAATTACATGGTTGACCTGTCCATACCTCTTGTGGAATCTTGCAGTCAATTGCTGTCGATGGTGATCGATTAACCAGGTAACAAGCTGTAAGCAAAGCTTCTCCCCACAATTCCTGCTGCAACTTTGCATTACTGAGCATGCTCCTTGCTCTCTCGAGAAGAGTCATGTTCATGCGTTCAGCAATGCCATTCTGCTGCGGAGTGTACACAGTGGTTTTATGCCTGTCGATCCCTTCATTCTTGCAATAATTCTCAAACTCCTTAGAAGTAAATTCCCCTCCATTATCTGTTCTAAGACATTTAATGGATTTACCTGTGCTCTTTTCAACCAAAGCTCTAAATTGTTTAAAAGTGTTAAATACATCAGCTTTCCTCTTTAACAAATAGATCCAAACTTTCCTCAAGTAATCATCTATAAAACTAACAAAATATGATGATCCTCCATATGAGAGTTTTGGAGCTGGACCCCATAGGTCTGAATGAATATAGTCTAGGATACCTTTACTTGTATGTTTTCCAGGTTTAAAATTCTGTCTAGCTTGTTTCCCATAAACACAATGCTCACAGAACTTTAAATCTATAGTTTTTAAACTAGGAAGAAGTTTACGATCAACAAGTACCTTAATTCCTTTCTCACTGATATGACCCAGTCGTTGATGCCATAAGCGAGTGGATTCACCTACATCCTCTAATGCGACTCCTGCTTGATCAATTTTTGTCCTTCCTTCAAGTTTATATAGGTTCCTGACTCTGTTAGCTTTCATGACTATCAAGATACCTTTTGATATCTTCAAAACTCCACCTTGAACTGAACCCTTATGTCCACTAGAATCCAGAACTCCCAAAGATATCAGATTCTTTCTCAAGTCAGGCACATGTCTCACATCTGTCAGTGTTCTAACAATCCCATCATACATTTTAATTCTGATACTCCCTATCCCAACAGTTTTACATGTAACATCATTACCCATGTAAACTACCCCATCATCAATAGATTGATATGTAGAATACCAATTCCTATGCAGACACATGTGATGGGATGCCCCAGAATCAATTAACCAGTCATAATGGTACTGTGAGACAATAGATGTAGATAATACCTCATCAACCATACCTGAGTCCTTCTCGGCTATGTTAGCCTCCTTTGTAGAGTCCTCCTCCTTAGATGCCTCTTTACGTTTCCAGCAATCTTTCTTGAGGTGTCCTGATTTGTTACAGAACCAACACTTCAACTTGCTCTTTTTCCCTTCGACTTAAATTTGGCTAGGACCTTCAAATGCTATCCCCTCTCAGTAGTTCTGCCTCTGGCCATCATAACTTTTGTTGTCGAAGTTTCTAGAGAAGATCTCTTTCGAGTTTCCTCAGATATCATAGCTTCAACAACAACATCAAAGCTAATGACCTCTTTAGAACTAAAACTAATAGAGGTTACGAAATGATCCCAAGATTCAGGTAGAGAACTTAATAATGTTACCATCTTATCTTCATTCGAAATTTTGTCACCCGTGTTGTCCAATTTACAAATAAGAGTATTAAAAGTATTTAAATGTTCTGAAATTGTCATACCTTCCTTCATACGCAAGGTATACAGTTGACGCTTCAAGAGGATTCTATTCGTCAAGGATTTAGCCATATACAAGCTTTCTAGTTTTGTCCAGAGTCTTCTTCTTTGTTGTTTCGAGACATGATGTTGAATAATGCATCGTCACCAAACATAGGTGAATAAGACGAGAGTACGAGTTTCCATCTCGTCCCGGTCATCATCTTCCATAACTCGAAGTTATTGCTACCGTCAAATTTCTCGATCTTGAATTTTGCACTCTGTGTCTTTACCATCACACTTCAACGTAGAGAATGAATTCACCCTTCAAACTCACCCCTCGTGGCCTCCCTCCAACCTTGCTCTGATACCACTTATTGGAAACTTATATAGCCATGAAAATATTAAGCACAACAAAATATAAAGCGAGTAAACGAAATTAAATAGCCAAAAAGACACAAACCATAAACACAGATTTACATGGTAAAACCCTTAAGAGGGAAACATCCACGTAACAACGGTATCAATTCTCTTATTATTCAAATCTGGAAATTACAATCAGCACAACTCTTCCTCTTACAACTCTTTTTTTCCGTGTTTAGCCTCAATGGGCATACATGGATTTATAGCATTCTCAGAAAACTGAATTCATTAATACGTTCCTATCCATATTCTAACTAAAGTTGTCTTGTTACAATAGCAAGCTGAATAATAGGATCTTGATCCACCAGAAGAGGAATGGTTGTCATCTAATCTCAACACTTCAATGGATTTGCTTAAAGTTATAGACATTGAAGCCAATAGAGTAAGTGTGGCTGCCTACAATGATTTTCAAAGGCTACTAAATCTACGCAGGCAAGTACTTTCTTCTTCAGAAACATCAGAGCCCAGCCCGAAAGCCGGTCAGGATATCACAGACGCTGTATCTGCCATTTACAGAGAAGCCGAGGTGAAACTTAAACAGCAGAAGCCCAGGAAAACACAACAGCTGTTGGAAGATCACTGAAGGATTCAAGGGATTGGGATGCAATAGCGAGCAATCACAGCAACTACAGAGTCTGTGAGCTAATTCACAGCCGTAATCACAGTAGTGTGAATGCTCTAGTGGATTACTTGTTCTCTTCATTGGGAGATGTATTTGCTGACTCCCTGCTACGAGTACCCATGTTGCAGGCGAAAGGATGAGAGGAATAGTGGGGACCCCCTATTACATTGCTCCAGAGGTTCTGCAAGGAAGAGAGTATGAAGAGAAAGTGGATGTGTGGAGTGCAGGGATCATTCTGTACATAATGCTGGGTGGAATTCCTCCATTTAATGGTGAAATGCTGCAACAATTTTTTTTTCCTGTAAAACCATACAGAAATCTGACTTGCGTGATTCCCTAGATAGGGATTTTCTCCACAATGAGATTTCCATTTTGGAATATGTGCATGGGCATCCTGGAGTTGCTGACGGGATCTCCTCTACAGTTTTACAGGTGTTGTCATTGGGTTCATCCTGCTATGTAGTTTTGGGCTCTGTTACTATTTGTGGGTGAAGATGTAGGGCAACACAAAGCACAAGTATTTCATGAAGAGGAATAGAATCCTCTTGAATTGCATCGTGAAGCCCAGCACCGGTGTAGTGTGGTTTGACATACAAGAAATCAAGGCAGTAACTGGGGAATTTCAGCACCATTGGGCATGACAGTTTCGGGACTGTGTATAAGGGTACCCTCCCTGACGGCCGCTAGATCGCTGTGAAGAGAATCAGAAATTACACTTTTTAGGGGGATTCTGAATTCATAAATGAGGTGGAGATCATCAACAACATTAGGCATCAAAATTTGGTTGTTCTGAGAGGCTTCTATATTGCAAGCGGTGACATGATGAAAATAATTCGTTATTTCTTCTTGTGGGGTTTTGCTTCAGGGTGATGACTGGATCAACTGGTTCTTTCTATTTGAGAAACAATCTGTTGTTGGACGTCGAGGAGGAAACAAAGGCTTTGGATCTCTCTTCCTGCTCTGCTTCAACACGTCACTGCATACAGATAGGGTGTGAGTATTAAAAATCCTTTTCATATTTTTATTTTCACAAGCCGCATATCGGAGAGGCTCACCTAAACATGAAAAATGATGCTCTTCTTGTGGGTATAATGTTATTGTGGTTACAGTTTCAATTTGTTCTCTAGAAAGGGCTGCATTCAAAACCCATTTAGGGAGGACGATTCTCCATTGTTTTGTTAGCAATATTTTAATATTGTGAACATTATTATTATTGTGCAAATAATGAGTTGGTGACAACTCGTAGAGATCTCTTAGAGAGATTCTAGGTTTGTTGAGTGATTAGTGGATCACGAGATATTCTAGGGAGTAGTTTGAGATTGAAGTTGACTCCTTAAATTAAGGAGATCAATCTTCTATATATTGTAATCTCCCTTGTCTAATAAAACATCCCGAATGAATTGAAATCATTGTGTTCATGTTTACTGTTCTGTCTGTTTCATAGTTATAATCTGAGCAAAATTATATCATTGGTATCAGAGCAGTCGGATCAGATCGGTGAAAAAATATGGAGATTTGAATTTAGTGAAAGGGGAGAGCCATCGCTGTTTTTGGTTGTCCCGTTGCTTGAAATAATCACATGCAAGAGCCCTGACTATTTGCATAGCGTGTTCATTATATAGTCTACAGTTTAGTTTTTAAATGAAGATTTTGCAGAGCTAATCATAGTTTCCGCGTATTTTGAAGTTTTTTTTTATCATACAAAAATATAAATCATTTTTTTGGAATAGCTTCTATTGTCAAAATCGCAGGTTTTATAATATAGTGAATTGATCCTTGAATGCAAGAGTTCCCAAATCGTGACTTCTTCTACCAGTATTTTTTTTTGGATCGTTTGGTGTTATTTCAATTCTGCGCCCACTATCTACATGTCTGCATTTAGTAGTTGATCACCCAAATTTATTTTTCTCAAAATTGTGTGGAATTTGATCTTGTATGAAGAAGCTTCCTAACGCCTTTGTGTGGGCTCTCACCTCCCTGCCACGAATCTTGAGCGCATATTATCTGCATCAGTGATTTTAAATACCAAATGTCTGAGATCTGAGTGGAAATTCGTGATGGCATTGTATTATGATCAGAATCGAGTGCCTGGACTGCATTAGTCATTCTTTCTTGTTCTCATACGACATCAACGTACCGATTTAATTCAGATCTGGGTCATTGTGCTGTGCATTCCCCTCAGAAAGCTCACTATCCATTGTGAATTCGACACAATTAGTGGTGGTCTATCAAACTTCAACAAATCTATGTAGCGTGTGAAGATCTGCCCCTTTATAGCATGCAAGATTGATCCATCTACCGAACTCTTACTCCACCACAGCTTCACTTTCAACGTGATAAGATGCTCTCACGGCTAGCGTCAGAATTGAAGTATGTCGTTGCATGTTATTAAAATATCATTTTTGTGTGTGGATCTCGGTCTTTGCATGAGTCGTGTGCCAGTTGTCTCGATTGGCTGAACCAACTGTCATCCCGGAACAGTTTATACATGCCATGCGTGTTTGATCAAAGAGAAAGAATACAATTTTCTAATACAAAGATGTTCATCCTTTTCTTATCTGCTGCCACTGATCTGGAAAGTCTCTTTGCATGCGACTTAGCTTTTCTGCCCACACATAAGGGCTTATTGATTTTCAGGAAAAGTTTTAACTAGAAATGTTGCAGCAACAGGCCGTTAGTCTGGCCCTTGAAGAAGAATGGAACGAGGCAAGCGTTGCAGGAAAACGCATAGAAAGATGGCTTAAAGATGCTACGGGTATCGCAAGCGTTCAAGACCCGAGGAGGACATATCCCTACGAAATCTCTGAACATGGCACCGATTTCCTGTTCATTTTTGTCAACCAGCGTGCCGTAAAAGAGGCGTTGAGAGCAGATGTTAACATAAATTGGAAGCGCTGGAGCGATGCCATGGAAAGCAGAATGAGCGTGGATTACATGAAGAGCACGAAATGGAAGGTTGAAATGCTCGTAAAGCGAATGCTGGTTTTGGTGTATCAAGGGTAGTTTGATCTGGGGTTCGTTGTTTCGGTGGAAGAATGGTTACGGAGTGTGGATTGGAGTGGAATGAGTGAATTTTGGCGTACAGAGAGAAAAGTGTGGAAGGTAGGGACTGTTGTGATGGGGTACATTAGATCCCATTCAAATCTGACAAATGTGGTGGTGGCGAGAGCAGGGCACGAGGCCGCTGTCGATCAGAGGGGTTCATGCCAGGTGATGATTGAATCCTAGGTTAAAAACCAGGCTGCTGCCAATACAGATCATGTTTTTCAGTCTCCAAGCTGGAATTTAACGATAGCGTAAAGTTTCTCGATGGAGGCAGGAGGCAACGGAGGAAGGAGGTTGATCAGCGACCTCTCGTCAGGCACCATCGACGAGGCCGCGGTATTGATTTGGTGGCCAAGTATTTCAGTTGTGTGTTTCATTGTTTGTAATAAGAACAGATGTTACATTCCTGTTCAGAATTGTATTTCCTTTTATAATCTCCTGATGTAAATATGTGATAGTAGAAAGATAAAAGCACAAGAAAAAGCAGCATCATGTTTTTCTTGAAGAGGATGAACAGAGGTTCATGAGCAGGGGCTCGTACCTAGGACAGAGGTCCGTTATTGTCGAACAGGGGTTCGTATTTGTTGAACAGAGGTTCAACATACCAAGATCATGAGCATGCAGAGGCAGGCAAGCTGTAGAAGACGTGTGAATGTTTTTCTCTACATTGTTCACATTAGGGGAGTGTATGTGTGGAAATAATAATGTTAACAATAGGGGAGTGAATGTTAGCAATATTTTAATATTGTGAACATTATTATTATTGTGCAAATAATGAGTTGGTGACAACTCGTAGAGATCTCTTAGAGAGATTCTAGGTTTGTTGAGTGATTAGTGGATCACGAGATATTCTAGGGAGTAGTTTGAGATTGAAGTTGACTCCTTAAATTAAGGAGATCAATCTTCTATATATTGTAATCTCCCTTGTCTAATAAGACATCCCGAATGAATTGAAAATCATTGTGTTCATGTTTACTTCTCATATCTGCATTTCATAGTTATAATCGAGCAAAATTATATCATGTTTCCCTTCCTATGCAAAACAAACTCCAATCTTGACCTGAGTTGAGACAACACATCCCTGAAACCATTCTTGGAAGATGTCAGACACAAGCCGATATCTTAAATGTTGGATGACAAATCCCCAACAACAATAAGAAAATCTGAAACCTCTTCCTATGTGTTGAAAATTGAAATTAACAAGCGTCTATGCTTCATTTGCATTTTTGATAGAAAGGTGTCCCATACAAATGGCATGCATGAGATTTCTCCTTATAATATCTACTATCACAGCCATGTGCTTTGTATCGATTGGAGACCAATCTTTGGCTGCAATTTGAGAAATGACGAGTTTCAGATTATCATAGGTATAATCTATTTTATTAACTATTCGTGTTAGTTCACTTAAGGTCTGCTGATAGTATTTGGATATATTGTAAGGAGCCATAGTTGTGATCTCTGCCTTCCCCCCATACATTTTTACAATGAAATTTTCTTTGGATTTACTGCATATTTAATAAATTTTCTCATCAAATTCTTGTATGTGGTCCTCTACGTCAGATGCATCCTCATCCTTGATGCCAATGTAGAAGAGTTTGAAAAACTTTTTTTCATGCTCCACTAAATTGATCCCACTCTGAAAGCGGCTGAAAGAAGATTTTGTATCCTTATCTAAGTGAAAATCCTGTTGCACCGAAGAAAAATTAATAATTTTCAAATATGGATTTATCACCCATTCTCAACAAGGCCTTAAATCTAAATCTAGATCTAAATCAAATGAGAGTATGATGTTCAGACTACCTTCCTTTTTGTTAAATATTGTGAGATTGCTGACAGCAGTGTTGAGAACAGAGAGAAGCGTATCCTCTTGCTCACTTCACTCAAAACTGCCCAGTCTCTTGAAGTCTAAGAGAACAGACAGACACCTACCATCACCCTCACCATGTTCTTCCCTTGCTGTAATGGTCATCCAAACACCATCAGTGCACCTGCTTCCTCTGCAACATCAAGGAAATACCCTGATAGATGGTTCAACAAATAAGACTTACCACTACATTGTTTTCCCATGGAGGATATAACCTTAATTTTCCCCTTCCAACTGTTAAGAAAAACATCATATAACCCAAAGTGTATTAGATTTGCAAGAGACACGATGTCCCCATAGCTAACATTAGGGGGGATTTGAATCCCATCCCTCAATGCAACCATTCCATTCTTCTCTGCACGAGCTATTTGAATTGGCACAAGGAAAACAAGCTTATGAACCCAAATTCCCATTTTCATCCTAACATTGTCATCTATGGGAGGTGAATGCCAGCAATGAAGTGTTGTTGCCCACATTTCTAAATTTTCCAACTAAAACTGAAGCTTCATATTTGAAAAATCTCTCTTCTTTCCTTAAGTTGTAGAATGAGTGCTTTTAAATACCTGATGCATGCCTCTCCATTATCGGGGTCTGTGCTGCTTTCTAGTATCACTTTGAAGGTGACGTCCTTCTTATCTCCTATTTATTTGTGCTTTCCACTTACTAGTGTTCTCTCCCAAATGGTGGATGTTATGTTCCTACATATTTTGAAGATGCTTTGTATTTTTAGCCTTCAAGTAACCTCTGAAAAAATCAGTCCAAATTATCTTTATAGTGCTTTGATTTTTGTTTGATGATCCTTCCGAGGCATTGAAAATATTGTTTGGGAGCCCTTAAGGATAGAAAATTGGTCCTTTAAAATAGTTCTAGAATCATTCTCTTTCTTCCAATCCAAAAAATATCTTGTATCTTGTCCACAAATTCACATTTATCCCTGTCATAGGCATCATATTTTAGCTTTTGAAGAGAAAAAAGGTGTGAAAACCTCATGGCATCATCATAATGTCAACCACTCCTTGGTCCTACAAATTGTCCAATGAACCTACTTATCAATGCCTTCACTTTGAGCCTCCATAGTCTTTCTTAGTTCCTATAGTATGAAATGAATATTGGGGATCAATTGTGATCTCTAATAGCGACTAATTGCAATGTTTTTTGAAAAGAAGAGGACTTAATTTTTGTCACAATGGCGTGGCTCTGTGAAAATGTCAGCAAATTCATTCTTCGTATGTTGTTACCTATTGCAAATTTTCTGCTCTAAAAGATTGTGGTGTTGAATTTCAGTAGGCAATGGCCTCCACTCTTGTGGTATATCTGATATCTAGGATCTTGTATGCAGAAATTGTAGTCTGGTCTATTACAATAGCATATAAGAGGGGAGAATATTACAAGAGGTAGAATTTTTCGATTAAAATAAAGAGCAAGGTTCATACTTGACCTCCAGTGATGGTCACCCTCTTTCAAAATTTTAGAAATAGTGTTTTACAGATGTCTTTTTTTGAATGGAAAGGATCCATAAGGGCTTGGAAATATCATTATTTAAAGTAAAGTTTTATAATTTGTCTAGAGGTTAAAAAATAAAGAATTCTTATGTCTACATTAGAATTACTAACCATCACATGACTCTTTTCAAATATATGATCTACGGCATCTCCTACTGAAAAAGCAAATTTATAGATTCATTAGGATACTTGGCCTGCAATGAAGTCATTAAGAATAATTTTGGTCCTTGAACCAAAGCCTCTGCAATAGTTAAGGTCCCTACTTGCAAGTGCATTCCAGCCATCTATAAGATTACAAACAAGCACAAATAGGAATAGTATAACAAGATTCATTTTAAAGAATTTAAATTATGAACTTTCTTTTGCATTATAGAGAAATTTGATGATTCTTGACATGACCCAGACATTGTAAGTTGCTGACCCTCTTAAATTATAGTTACATGTTTGGATAATGGTGATTTGCACCTAGGTTTTATATGGTTAAAATTGTTCCAAATACATGATGTTTTTAATATAAATGTTGTGTTTTTTCTTCCATAGTTAAAAATTAGAAATTGAGGAATCTAAATTCATCCTTGCTTTCATTTTTTTGTTTACATGTGGCAGATGGAACCCAAGGATGTGGATAGCGACACAATATACATGTTTGTTCTACTGCCTGGATTTTTAGTGTTTGGCTAAGACGAAATAACATATACTTTGTTTTGAATACATTGTATAGCTTTCTTCCTTGATACTAAAAAAAGAACTAATCATATGCCACCTGAAAGTAAAGGAGAAGATAAAAGTTTTAGAAATTATTTTCCTTTGTAGTGATGGTTTGTGTAACTTCTCATGTATAGCATGGGTTGATTTGAAATTATATATATAATAAAAACATATATATACCCTAACACACACTATATATATAGAGAGAAAAATGAATAGTTCTTACAATGATACCAACAATAGCATCTTGAGACTCAACATAGTTTAGAGTACTTTTATAGGATATGAAATTCCCTTGCTGTAATGCTCGTGCTAACAGTAAATTTTTGGGGTTCATTTTCCTTTCATTATTTTATATCATGGTATTGTTAAGAATACATCATGTGTTGTGCATGCATTGTCTTGGTGCCCTGGTTAGTTGGAAACTTGCTTGGTGCTCTATACACCTTGCATGGAAGACTTAAGCATGTGTTGGATAATTTAATACCAATGTATGCCTACAAATAATTGATGGTAATGATTTCATTGCCAGCTTTCTCGAGCACAGCCAAACCTTGCAATGAAAAATCAAGCAAATGAAAGTACATATTCAGTTGTAACTGAACAAGACGGTGATTCCAGAGCTGTAGAGGTTGTGGATGATGAAGGAATGGAGGCAAGAAGTGGATGATTTTTCTGTTCTTTTTCAGGGATTCATGGAAGAAGAAATGCTTAAATCTGAGGCTAAGGCACTCTGTGTGGGGGCTAAAGGTGGGCAAAAAGTTCTCACTCTTAGAGAAATTGGGGTTTCAGATGCCTTGGGAATCCGTGCCGCTTGTAATGAAGGGGTATTTTTATCGACATCCTTTTGAGGATAATACGTCCGATTTCATCTTCTCTGATGTTTTTTACAACTCTATGAAATTCTCTGCAGAGATCTCACACACGCTGAAACCTGGCAGAATCACGATTCTTCGCATGCATGAGATGTATATTATAGATTCTTTGATTCTTTTCTTGTTCGAAAATTTTAGCATTGTTCGCTCTGCAAAGTGGGAGGGATGTGCTAAGATTGTGCTGAAGAAAAATGTAAATACGGAAACTTTTGCTAAAGGAAGTAAAGGGAATTCAAAATGTTCTGTGTTGGCATGGAAAACATCTGTAATGGAACAGGCGTAGCCGCTTATTGAAACGGAGCCATTGAAGCCCTGGATTGCCCTGAAAACAAATGTGAAAAATATCAAGTACCTTCCAGCACTTATAGACATCGGGAGCAGAAGGAATTATCCCTATGTGGATGTGGGCGCACGGTCATATGGGTCCAACATCGGCAGCTGGTTCAAAAAAAATACCCAAAGCAAAACCACATGCAATTGAAGCAGACGAGTCCTTCTATGGAGATTGCCAGAAAA
Organism: Taxus wallichiana var. yunnanensis; assembly: GCA_018340775.1. Classification (NCBI taxonomy): domain Eukaryota; kingdom Viridiplantae; phylum Streptophyta; class Pinopsida; order Cupressales; family Taxaceae; genus Taxus; species Taxus wallichiana. Next base: position 973,113,392 of record CM031239.1, read on the forward strand.
GGAAAGGGGTTAAGCTTCTGCCCTATGCATCCTGGGTGAAAAATGAGAGCCTTAGTCTTGAGATTAACAAGGATGCCAGCAGCAGCCTTGAAACATAAGGAATGGGTAGAATCCAGCCCAGCAGCGGCAACAATTTTGCAGGGAACAAATTCGTAAAAAGTTGAATGTTGGTATTTTTGATACCTTCTATGATTTCTTGGAATTTAGTTTTTGATTTTGGCTTCTATTGTTTAGATAACTAAGAGCATTAAATATTTTGCAATGATGACTTGAAAGATGATCTCATTATAGGGTAAACTTGCAGAAGACATGGACAAAGAAGTCCTCAAGTTACATAATGATTTATTGAAGGTACATGCTTAGTAATTGATTTTCTTTTTATATGGAATTTCATGCTTTGGATTTTGCTCAAATCTCAGGAATATTTTAATTTTAACGTTATGACAGATTGAGTTGGAAAGAGAAAAATTGGCCCTTCAACTAGAAGAAGAGAAAAAAGCTCAAGCAGAAAAGGAGAGGGTCATAAAAGAGCATGAACAAACAATTGAAAATCTCAACACAATGGTATTGAATTGCCCATCCAACGTTAACACATTTGAAGGAAAAATTCAAAAGGTGATTTGATTTCATTTGGTGATAATTTACAGTAGTTTTGAATTCATTGTAGAGCTTGATCAAGTTTATTGTTGAATGAATATGGGAATTAAGGGGGAAACATATTACTTCACTGGCAGTGGTTGCATTTATCTTGTTTATTAGGGGAAAAATTCCTTCTATGCTTTTTGTATTGTATTTGAGTTAGTAGTTTTTATTTAAAGTAATTTACATTAATAGAAGAGAAAGTGTTAATTTATGTTCACAAAGCATGAAAAAGGATATTTGCAAGCCATACTCAGCTCAGTTTATTTTGTAAAATATCAAATTGTTTAAGGTGCAGATTACTTTCAATCTCATCACCATCTGAGCCAGGCATTTCAATATCTCTATAATCCAGTTGTAATCCAGCAACACTAATTTCTCAATCTAAATCGTAACCTAACTAAGAGACTACACATCTGGCTAGAGATATCAAAGGAGGATTCATTTGGGTTGTAATTATTTCAATTTGTAGACGAGCTTCCACTTTATTTTACATCAAGGCCATCTGATAATCCAAAAAAAAAAGGAGAATAGATTTATAAGACATTTGCCATTACCATCCCCAGGTCAAATCAGAGTACTATACTGCCAACCTACAAGAACCTTCAACTGTCTATTGGTTTAGTGACAATAACTTTCGGCTTTAACTTTCCGGGACCCAATATAAAATCATAAATTTTTGAAATTTCAACTAAGAAGTTTAAAAACTATTATAATTGTCATGCATTGTGAAGCAATTTGAGAGGAACGCCTACCCAAAGCTTATTTTCAAATTCATTCTAAAGATTTAACCTAATTATTTCCTTTTGAGAAAATGCTTCTTATATTACATAGAGAAAAGTAAGATATACATATAAATTTCAAATGATGTCTCAAAAATCGCCGTAAACATTTTCCTTTGATCGTAGAAAAGTATCCAGAAAAGACCAATTGAAAATTACATTAATGAACACTACCAGAATATTCTTTGTTCAACCAATGATGGGGAACAAAAGAGATTTTCAAAAACCTGATACATAAAATCTCTACAATTAGAAGTAGAACCCACAGGATGACCAAATCAAGCCGAGGAAACTAATGTAAAAGAGCACTCATTTATAAAAGAGAAAATCAAATCTAAAATTTATTGATCAACAGATAATGCCCGCCTTTTGTAGCGGACCATCACCTTATCCTTGACACCAACCACCATTGCATTCCGGTCAATCGCTGGGAAGGGGGAATAAGTTCCAATTCAAAATTACGCAGTAGATGGCTCCATATGGCTTTGATCTGTAGGTAGGCAAATGGTTCACCCAAACAACCATGCCTTCCTCCACCGAAAGAGATGTAAGAAAAAGCACCTGCAATTTTATCTTCTTCACGACCAGGAGCATAACGGTCTGGATCATATGTATCTGGATTCTTGAACACGTATGGCAACCTATTTGAGAAAGCTGGAGATGTTGCAACAATATGTCCCTTGGGTATGGCATACTCCTTCCCATTGCGATCAGTAACACTAAAATCTCTATGATTACTGCGAAGAAGAACAATCAACGGTGGATGTAACCTCAAAGCCTCTTTGATGGACCTATAGAGAATATCCATCTCAGCCAAAATATCATGGTCTAATTTATCTCCATGGCGCTTCATCACATCTTTTTGCTCTTCTATAACGGAAGATAAATATTTTTGGTGACTGTTCAGAGGCAGATAAGAATTTAGCATAATTGTCAGATTTCTTTATCCATATGTAACATGGAAATAACACAATTAAATTACATTGTAATAACTAATAATGGGCTTCCAATATGAAATAGGAGCATACAAAAAAAGAGAAAGATATGCATATTATGATATGACATTATTGACAATAAACCACAGAGCTATAGAGAAACTTAAACCTTTAAACACACAAAACAATAAACAGTCTCACCTTAAAAGATATGCCCCAGTCCACGTTGATGTTATTGAGCTTGTATGTTGACCAGCAAAAAGAGCTGCAATTAATAGACCTGTGACCTCAACTTCTGTTGTGGGACGGCCATCTTTGTATTTAGACTCTATAAATGATTGTAGCATATCAGCTTCCTTGTTGCCAGATTGCTTCCGACTGTGGATGATTTTGGTAAATATTTCAGCAAGTTTCTTCCTTGCTCTGTCCCGTTTCCGATGAGCAGGAATGGGCAGATATGGTAATATAACACTAATTGGAAGCATTCCACTTTCAAGATCATGGAAAAGGCTAGAAACATCTTCAAACAACTGGTCCCTAACCTCTCTCCCCAAGAGACATCTACTAGCAGTTAAAATAATTAAATGTTCCAGCTCATACTTGAGATCAACAACACCCTCTTCACCCCACTTTGAGAAGTAACTCTGCAGATGACAGAAACAGATTTACTTCTGTGAATCAAATTTAATGCACCATACCTTATGTACCCAGATGTAATCTATAAAAAAGGTTCTATTTGGTGCCAACCCTGACCGAGAGAAGATTTTGAAATTTTGATTTACCAAATCTTCATTAGTAAAAGTAAGCAAACCTTCTAGAGTAATTGTCAGTGTTAAACTTTTCCTGCCAAATAATTATGCAATTTATAAAGATATTAACACAATGACAATGAATCGTCAAATATGAGAGCATTCCTGACCTTGCAACAACTTATCACTGAGTTTAAGAGATCAAACGACTTGCGAGGACAAAGCATGACAGTGATAACCAACAAAGATATCCCTCTGATCGATGTTTTATACTGAGCGATGTCTGTTAAAAAAATTAGAAAAGAGCAGGGAATTATTTTTATAACTATTTGTTTGTTTCTCATTCAGTCAATGAATATAAAACATGCAATTTTATTGTATGCTCTCAACATTTTCCCCATCTCTGATCGTTGTTTAAAGCTCTGGAGTTTCTTGTGTCATTTTCAGCTTACACACTCATATTTTGCTCTACTAGAAGTATTGTGCAATAGCCACACAAACGTCATTGTAAATCTGGATACAAGTACCTTTGCTCACATTGTTGGCTCATTAGAATCTGGTCTCAAAAGCCTGGATGTTAACATCTCTACTCAGGTATAACAAAACAACCTATACAGTTAACTAATTCCTTTATGGTTTTCTGTTCTTCTGCTATTTGACGGGGAAATAGAAACTAAACACAAATTTGCTTGCTCACTTTTCATCTTTTGCAAGCACATCAGGAATGTTGTAGCCATTTTTACAGCATGTTGTTCATTTCATATGTTATATTTGACTTGCAATATTGCCTGTTCCTCATAAATTGAATGAATTTCTTTGGAACTAATATCTAGCTTGTATTTTTGTTTCGCGTCAGTGTGCTTCGGCTGTAGACAATTTAGCAGCTTTCTATTTCAACAATATCACAGTGGGAGAGACACTGGCATTACCTTCTGCTGTTAATTTAGCTCGACATATTGCAGAATGTCCCAATTTGTTTCCAGAGGTATGTATTGAAAATTGAAATACCCTTTACCCTTGCAAAGCAACAATTGTAAGATGATATGTAAGACCTTGGGAGACACAATGACTTATGACTCATTCTAAATGTGTTCAGCTCAAACTTCTGTGGGAAATTTGTACTAAATCTTTTCGGTAATTAAGAAATTTATTTGTTGTCTTCAATTTTATACCTTGAATCTGCAACTTCCGATAGAAGTTGGATACTTTAATTTCTTTCAAATCTTTGATAATTAATTGACCATAGTCAAATTATAGCCCAAAGTGGACTCAAACAGTCAAATCCGTATGACTACACTTATTTAACACACTCCACCTTCACATTCACTCCACTCTGGGTTCTTGGCTTCTTTTCATGTTACTCCCTCCAACCTCTTTATTATCCTTTCATGACTCTAGACTGTCCTAGAACAGAGCACTATGCATACTCACTGTTAAATGATCCTAAGGACTTATTAATGGTTGTCTCAAGGCTTTAACACGCTCCATCAATCCATCCATCAACCTTATCCTATCACCCTACCCCCATATATCTTCAAGAAAGACTTAAAACCTTATCAATGCCCAATCAGAGCTAGGATTGCTACTGCAAAATACAATTCACTTCAAGATGCTCAGTCTACCACAAAACAATTTCAACAACCTTTGATTGCACTTTTAAATGCATTCATCACAATGCAAAACCTCTCTTACCACCCAAGCTACTCTTCTAAAGTACTCAACAACATTCAAACAACATCTAACTTGAGTATTACAGTCTTAAAGGAAAACTGTACAGTCATAAAAACAAATAGCCAACAAACAACAAATAGTCAAGATGTCATAGCTGTTCAAACAAAAAATAGCCAACAAAAATCTTAAACAAGGTGTAGGTTCACACACATGATGTTATAGCAATGAACCTTAGATATGGACATGGCTTATATTTATGTTGATTAGCATGATGTTTTGTGACTAGACTAGATACATTTGGATTATGGTTGGATTTTGTTTTCAGTATGATCTACACTGACTCATGGACAGACTATTGGATATTGATATTATTTTTATATAGATATATTGCATGTGTTCTAACATTGGATTTCTTCGCCCTGATGAGTAGAATGTAGTTGTTGAATTTACATTACTGTGATTTTGGAAAATGATGAAATGCATTGTGAATTAGACCTAGAAATAATGATTGCTTGAATTACGTATAGATGTTAATAAATTTCATGCATATGATTATTTTGGATATTTTGACATGGCCGCAAGGCCGAAGAGGGTATTTTGCATTTTTGCAGGAAACACAGCATGATCACAACCATGAGGGGGATTGGGGACCAAACACAACAGAATGTCGGGTGGTTACAACATTGGTCGTCAAGGCAACTTGTAAATTGTATTGTGTTAACTTTGTTCTTGTATGTGTTGAGAAAATTTCCATGAGGGGGAAATTTTCCTAATGTGACCATGGGGTTGAGAAATTTATTTAATTGTTTTATTTAGTAGGTGATTTCTTTTGTGATGTCTTTCTTTTATTACTTTTGTTAAGTGTGTTTAGATTAATGTAATATCTTGTTTTAGTTTGTAAGCTTTGGGGGAAGTCAAGTGGGTGTAATAAATTTGATTGTTGGCTCCTTGAGCCTTGTGTGTCCTCTTGTATTGAATGCTTGGTTTTGAGTGTTGACCACTCCATACTCTTGGAATCTCGAATTTGAGATTGAAGGCAATTTTAGGGGACTTGTGGGACAAGTTAAACTTGTCCCACACTTCCCAAAACCCCTTACCAACCATATCTATGGGTTGGGAATCCAAAAAGGGGGCTATTTATTGTTTTGGGAAGGGAAATATGACTTTGGAGTGCATTTTCCTCATTTTGCATTTAATTGTGCCTTAAGGCACATGGGAAAGGGTTGAATGTGGAAGAGGGTTGTCATTCAACCCAACCACCCATTTATGGTGTTTTGGGATTTGAATTGACCTTGGGAGATGGTTTGAGGATGTGTGATGTGGCATCCTACATGGAGCCACATCACCCTCACCCTTACCTTTGATCTATTTATTGAAACTTCCTCTCTTGTGGAGGGGGTTAGAGCTTTTTTTTGTGTTGTTGAAGAGTTCTTTGTTATTTGGAGAGAGAGGAATTGGGAGAAAGAGATAGAGAGAGTTTTTGGACTTGCATGCTTGGATTGATTTGGGAAGGAGCTTGGACAAGTTTCTTGGTGTAGGCTTCTCCAATGGAGAGGTAGGGAACCCTCTCCTTTGTTTTTGCTTTCTTATTATTATTGCTTTTATGCAAAAAAATTGTGAAAAAGAAATGCATGTTTACTTTGGTGAAATTGTGAAAATTGGTTTGAATGCTTGTTGTGTAGTATAGGAGAGGTCTATGGGAATAATCATGAGGGAGGCAAAAGAGTAGATTAGGATATTGTGGAGGGAGTTTGAGAGGGATGCCCATCTTGGGTAGGAATGTTTACATTCTACCTTGTCTTTGAGGGAGCCATAAGAGGAGGGAGGCATAAGAGTATGGGAGGAATAAGGGGTACTTGAGGGAGGCATAAGAGTCATAGGGGCTTGTGTATATTGTGGAGGGTTTTGGATGGGCATCTCATCTCATTTGGGAGGCATAAGGGAAACATTCCCATAGTTCCTTCTCTTGTTGGCTTGGATGCAAGCCTTGTTGTGTAATGTTTAATGTTATTGTGTGTCTCTTGTTCTTCTATTTTAGCTTGAATGTTGTGAAGAACTTGTATTGTGGAAGCATGTATAGTTGCCTTGAGTTGGAGACCACCCTCCATTGTGTTGTGTTTGGGGCTCGGGGGTCAATGGAGGAGATTGCTTCTCTTCTCCATTGAGATTTGGTTGGGAGGAGAGTGTCGCCTCTCCCCCTATTTTGGTTGTGATTGAACTTCATGGAACTTGGAGCATGGAAGAAGAACTCCTTGGAACACATGGACCTTGTTGTTGACAATGTGAAGACATCATGTATTTACCCACCTTGAGTGGAGGAAAAATGTAATATTGCCTTGTTTTCTTTAGTATACATAATTGTAAATTTGTTCCACATGAAGTAGAATGTGTTGTAAAAGATTTTAAGGAAAGTTGCATTGCAATGAAAGTATTTCTTGCTCTAAGATTTATTGGAAAGTGTTGTATCAAATATTGAATGAAAATTGTTTCTTGTTGAATTCCAATAATAAGTATGTAATATAGATGAAATCAAAAGTTGAAGGCATGACAATCTATCTATTCTCTTTAGTACTTGACTTGGAACCTTTCTTGAGAATGATAATTTTGTTTACAAGTTAGTAGGCCTTGCTTTAAAAATTAATGGAAATATCGTAGTATTCTTTTGTGGAATGTTAGGAAAATTCACAAAAAAAAAAAAAATACATATTAGATTTCATCTTATTACTTGAAGGAGAGGTGTTGAATGGATGGGAAAAATAGTACCTTATTCCTTCTTGGATACTTGTTGGAAGGACTTAAGTTGTTAATGACTTGTAATATGCCAATGAAACACTTTCAAGCTCTAGTTCCTCTATGTTTTAATCATCCTTGAATTTATTGTAAAATCCATTGCGAATTAACAAGAAAATGAATTCAAATCTCCTAAAATACCCCTGCTATGTCTTTTAAATTGTGTGAAGGAGATTGTAATACAAAATTCTAAACTACCCATGTCTTGTGCAAAACAAATTGTGCTTTATTAATATTCTGGTATGAAACGGATCCACCTCTGTGAGATTTTTCTTTTTCCTTTTTGTGAACATTCCGAATTGAACAGACCCTCCTTTAAGAGATCTTATGGGCTGTATGGTAAATGAATTAAAACAAATGTGAAATTAGTTTCAAAATCAAGACCAGTCAATCACCCTTAAATCGGGTCTAATAGGATAAGCGTTGTAAAAAAAAAACGATATCGTCAAGTAAAATGCCCGATGACAACTTGATGCACAAGGCGCTGACTGATCACAAAATGAATATTTAAATTGTTGCAATGCTTATAAACAGTTTATACATTTTTTTAATAGATTAGGACACTGCGAGTGGTCTTAGCTTCACAAATATCCAGCTGCATAAAGAGGCTTCGCCACCCCAAACCACCGTGAAGTTAGTCTCAAAATCAAGAACAAATCAATCACCCTTAAACCACGTCACGAACGAATAAGCTGCTATATACAAGAAAATGATGATGCGTTTCATAGTAGGTATGCTGACGATAGCAATGGTACGGGTACACAAAGCGCGCTCATCACAAATGAATATTTAAAACATTGCAATGCTTTCAACAAATGAGTTCGTGGTCGTGGTCATTTTTTTAACTTTGCATTAAACAAACTATAGTCGTTGGTCTAGGAGATCCCCGCCCTACACACACACCCTCTACCCTCGCGCACGGGGACAGAAAAAGGGAGAAACTAGTCTCCTTCTCGCGCCCGGGACAAGCAAACAACTCCACGCCCGCACACAAAGCAAAGACCCAACGAAAGTGGAGGTGACACGCCTCCTCACGCACCATAGATCTACTCTGCGCTCCCCTTCTCGGTACCCACGCGCCTGGGACTATTTTGGTTGCTTCCATGTACCATGCGCGCGCCGAGGCGGGAGGACAGAGAAAAACACGCCTAGTTTGCTCTGTAACTTGCTTAGAAAACTCCTCTTTCTCTTTTCCACGCGGCAGGAAGCTATACAACGGTAGTCCATGTCCATGTAAACGACGCGTCCCAATGTGTAGGCGGCGGTTGATCGTGGGGATACGAAATTTGCAATATCTAATTGATTAAATGTGACTGCTATTTGGTGGGAAGAAAGTCTCCATGGCCGCCAGTTGTTGAACGGGCCAACCACCGCCCAACCATATCATTTATACCTATGTTGAAAAGTTCTCCAAAGCCGACCCTTGTGTCTATGTTCAAAGGAAATTTCAATTTTAGGTTTAGCGCCATTTATAATTCAATAACAGGTAGTTAAACTATCTCATACGCATTGTAGATAAGTATGGTAGTATGTGATTTAAGTATACTAACAATTTCAATGCAAAACAAAAAAAAAAGGGTTCTTACCGAATGAGTGATCCCTATAAAAATATATATATATATATATACATATATACGTATGTAAATATATATATATATATAAAATCTACAATTACATATAATGTAATGTATTAATTTTGAAATATATATATATATAATAGAATGATAAAGTATATATATATAAAATCTACAATTACATATAATGTAATGTATTAATTTTGAAATAATATAACATATGATAAATAATAAAATGATAGTAAGTATATATATATATTAAAATGTATTAAATTTTGAAACAATGTAACTTGACCGAATAACAAAGTAAGAATAAAGAAATCGAAGTGGCTTTTGAATTCGACGCAAAGTAAATTATGCCTTGCTCTCGAATTACCTTTCCGTTTCATTGCTATCACGACAGCACCAGACATCAGACAAATAATTCAAAAGACGACCCTCCTTCATTCTTGGCGAAACGACGAATGAGACTTAACTTCTTCTTATCATCATTCCCGAAGCATTAACGGGACTAATTTAGTTTGAGCCTGTATGCGAGCACACCATCAAAAAAAAAGTTTGTCGCATTTTCGGGTCTCTTGTTCGTTGCGGCGTCGTCGTTGTCGATGTCGTGAGTGTGGCGTCGGCTAGTTTCCGGTGTTACATTTTTGGTATCAGAGCCAGGGGTTCGAAGCTGGGACCCTTGGGCACACGCCGAACACGCAGAAACAGAACTTTCAACTTAGTACAGAACATTATTCTTTTAAAATATGAAACCATATTGTTGATAATTATAGTAAACAGCAAATTTAGAAAACTGACACAAGACCTAGTACAGTGAACTAACTCTCGCCTTGATCTGTGCAGGGGGCGCGGATTGGGCGAGGGGTCTCTTCACATAGACCTAGACATACCACCGCCAGAGCAGGCCGTAGCAGCCCTTCTGCCTCAGATTTTGCAGACACTTCAGGATGTCAATGCCGCTATACGCGGAGAGCCCTTGGGAGGGCGACTTGCTAGACGTAGCCTGGAGCCATCAGTAGATGCCCAGGCATCCCCTCGACACAGCGAGGAGCACAGAGCAGAAAATTTCCGTGCAGAGTCGGCTAGGGCAGAGTCGCCACAGAGGGGATATGGGGACAGGATCTCAGGACATAGGGACAGGTCTCGGAGCCCTAGACAGAGGGAGGAGCATGCAGAGAGACCTAGGATTCGTCATTCATCAGCTGCAGACCATATCAGGGAGATCCTGAAGCTGCGACCATCTCAGTATTCAGGAGATATAGGCGGTTTCCAGGCAGAGGCCTGGTTGGTGAGCTTGAGCGGATGCTTCAAGCTCTGTCCTTGTAGTAGCAACACGAAAGCTCGTGTTGCGATCCATCTTCTGAAGGATGGAGCAGGAGTCTGGTGGAGGACCGAGGAGCAGAAGCTCCATGTCGACTCAGAGACGGTTACCTGGGAGCTGTTTGAGGAGCGGTTCAGGAGCAGGTATTTACCTAGGAGGTTTATTCAGCAGCGTATAGATGAGTTTCATGACCTCCGTCAGGGATCGATGACAGTAGCTGAGTATGAGAGTCGATTTCTGGACCTACTTCAGTACGTCGACTATATGCAGGATGAGCAGGTACGGATTCACAGGTTCATCCGGGGCCTGAACTTGGATTTAGCTGGCGCAGTGCGCATTCACTGCCCACAGACATTAGCAGAGACCGTGGAGAAGGCCTATATTGCAGAGGAGACACGGGGGAAGACACAGCAGGCTAGAGATAGAGTTCGGAGCCGTATCCAGCAGATGCAGGATAGTAGGTCGAAGGGGTCAGTTCCTCCTCCACGGGGTGGACAGAGTTCAGGGCAGGCTTCATTTAGGCCACCACAGCAGCAGCAGCAGCAGCAGACCCGCCCACCTTACCGACCTCCTCAGAGATTCGATGCACAGAGAGGACGTAGTATGGGGCCTCCTCCTAGGGGTCCCATCAGGACACAGGGTGCACCGAGAGCTCAGTCAGTCGGAGCTCGCCAGCAGAGACCTCAGCAGTCCATAGCCGGATCGTCAGGATCGGCATCTCAGTCATCTAGAGTACCAGCTGGAGCCGCTTCCCACTGGAGAGGATCAGGCGGCTGTTATGGTTGCGGAGTCGTTGGGCATATTTGGAGAGATTGCCCACTTAACCCTACCAAGGGTAAGACACAGAGCTCAGAGCCCACTGTTGGAGATATGGCACGGAGTCATCGGATCTACGCAGCGGTCGAGAACCGCCAGGCTGAGCATCAGAGTACTGTGATTGAGACGACAGGTAGTGTTGGAGGTATTTCCACCTCTATATTATTTGATTCTGGTTCTTCTGATTCCTTCATTGCACCATCTTTGGTAGAGCGTTGTAGGCTGGTGGCAGTTAGGCAGGGCCGTAGTTGGGACGTTGAGATGGCTTCGGGAGCCAAGATTTCTGTGGACTCCTTAGTCAAGGAGTGTGTAGTAGATTTGGGACCCTTCACCACTACATCTGATCTTCGGATCCTCCCATTAGGATCTTATGGCATCATTTTAGGCATGGATTGGTTGTCCGCTCACAGAGCTAGAGTAGACTGTTACCACAAGACTATTGCTTGCATAGATGATCTTGGAGTAGAGTCAGTGATATCAGGAGTTAGGAGACCCGTTTCTATTCACACCATCTCCGCTATGCAGCTTAAGCGGTGTGTATGCGACGGGGTTGCCAGTTGTATGCTGTTACAGTTAGTGACAGATCAGAGGATGAGTCAGGGGGACCTTCCCTCGATGATCATCCCATCTTATCAGAGTTCGCCGATGTGTTTCCAGGGGAGCTACCGGGATTACCTCCCCCACGTGAGATCGACTTCCATATAGATCTAGTTCCAGGCGCAGAGCCTATCTCACGAGCACCCTATCGGATGACTACACCTGAGTTATGTGAGCTCAAGTTGCAGCTTGAGGGCCTTCTGGAGAAAGGCCTAATTCGTCCTAGTGTATCCCCTTGGGGTGCACCAGTTATCTTCGTAAAGAAGAAGGATGGATCTCTTCGGTTGTGCATTGATTACCGTCAGCTGAATAAAGTAACGATCAAGAATCGTTACCCCCTTCCACGCATTGACGATTTGTTTGATCAGATGAAGGGGGCTACCATTTTCTCCAAGATAGATCTTAAGTCAGGATACCATCAGCTCAGGATTGCGGAGACAGATATTCACAAGACAGCTTTCCGCACGAGATATGGCCACTACGAGTTCACAGTAGTACCTTTCGGCTTGACGAATGCCCCCGCAGTGTTTATGAGTTTGATGAATGGGGTATTCAGGACCTTCCTTGATCGCTTCGTGCTCATTTTTCTTGATGATATTCTGATTTACTCACGCACACGTGAGGAGCACGAGGAGCACCTTCGCCAGGTTCTTCAGTGTCTTCGCGAGCAGCGCCTTTACGGGAACTTGGAGAAGTGTGCGTTCTTTCAGACTGAGGTGCAGTATTTGGGCCACGTTATTTCTGGGGAAGGTATCGCAGTCGATCCTTCCAAGATTCGAGCCATCATGGATTGGCCAGCACCCACTAGTGTGACCGAGGTGCGTAGTTTCATGGGATTAGCAGGATACTACAGGAGGTTTGTTCAGGACTTCTCTCGGATTGCGCACCCCATCACTTCTCTTCAGCGGAAAGGGAAGAAGTTTGTATGGATAGATAAATGTGAGCAGGCCTTCAGTACACTGAAGGAGTGCCTTACGAGAGCACCTATCCTTGCAGTGCCGGATCCTCATGGAGAGTTTTTCGTATGCACTGATGCTTCCTTGGCAGGAATTGGAGGAGTGCTAATGCAGGAGGGTAGGGTAGTTGCCTTTGAGTCTCGCAAACTCAAAGATTATGAGCTCAATTATCCGACCCATGACCTCGAGCTTGCAGCAGTAGTACATGCCTTAGTACGGTGGAGGCATTTTCTTCTTGGCCGGAGATTTACACTCAGGACTGATCACTTGAGTCTTCGCCACCTCTTCACGCAGCCCAATCTCAACGCTCGTCAGCGGCGTTGGATGGAGTTACTTTGTGAGTATGACATGGAGATAGAGCATGTGAAGGGAAAGGAGAACGTGGTGGCAGATGCCTTGAGTAGACGGAGACATGTGGCTATGGCCACCTCAGTGGGCACAGATTTGCGGAGTAGGATCTTGCAGCAGCTTCCTCAGGATAGTTTTTACCTTGCAGCCAGAGCAGAGATTGAGTCCCAGAGACCTCTTGAGGGTAGGTTTGATGGATTTTCGTTAGAGGAAGATGGTCTTCTCAGACACAGAGGTCGAATATATGTTCCCAGAGATGGAGGTTTGAGACATGACATTTTGACAGAGGCTCATCGTGCACCGTATTCAGCCCATCCCGGGGTGAAGAAGATGCACGCCACCTTGAGACAGTTGTACTTTTGGAGAGGACTTTGGAGAGACATAGCTTCATTTGTTTCCCGCTGTTTAGAGTGCCAGAGGGTGAAGGCCGAGCATCAGCATCCAGCCGGCCTCCTCTATCCTCACGCCATACCGGAATGGAAGTGGGACACCATCTCTATGGATTTTATTGTTGGGTTGCCGACGTCGAGATACCACCACGACGCCATCATGGTCACGGTGGATAAATTGACGAAGGTAGCTCACTTTTCTCCAGTGAAGACTACCTACACGGCTAGTGCAGTAGCACGTGTATATCTTGATGAGATTGTCAGACTACATGGGATTCCGCGGAAGATCATTTGCGACCGCGACCCTTTGTACACCTCCCATTTTTGGACCACCATGCAGTATGCCCTCGGGACAAGGATTAATTTTAGTACAGCTTATCACCCTGAGACAGATGGACAGACAGAGAGGGTGAATCAGATTCTGGAGGACATGCTCAGGATGTACGTGATGGATCATCAGTCGAGATGGGAGGAGTATCTGTATTTGGTGGAGTTTGCCTACAATAACAGTTTTCAGAGTTCTATAGGCATGGCTCCTTTTCAGGCATTATATGGTAGAGAGTGCAGGACACCTCTCAGTTGGGACAGGATTGAGGACAGGGTTTCTCTTGGGCCAGCATTATTACAGGACATGGAGCAGCAGGTTACCTTGATTAGACAGAGATTGCAGGAGGCTCAGGATAGACAGAAGAAGTATGCAGACCAACATAGGACAGATCGCAGTTTTGAGGTAGGCACGAAGGTGTTTCTTCGTGTCAGACCACATAAGAGCCCTATCCGTTATGGAAAAGGTTCTAAGCTTGCTCCTAGGTTTGTGGGACCCTTTGAGATCTTGGAGCGCCTCGGCCCCTTAGCCTATCGTCTAGCACTGCCACCTAGCTTATCGCGCGTCCATGATGTATTTCACGTTTCTGTGCTTAGGAGATATGTTTCTGATCCTTCTCATGTATTAGATTGGACTGCATTGCAGGTGCAGGATCAGGGGCAGGTGATGGTGGAGCCCGTGCGCATTTTAGATCGCAGGACCCTGGGCCTTCGCGGCAGAGAGATTGATCAGGTTCGAGTCCAATGGGACAGATACGATGAGACTGCTGCTACCGGGAGGATGCTACATCATTGCGAGCTCAGTTTCCACACTTATTTCAGTGACTTCCAGGAGGAAGTCTAGTCTAAGGGGAGGGGGATGTAATGCCCACTTCCCTACGACACTTAGTTGATTATCATTTTGAGTTATGCAGACTTTAGATATGGACATGGCTTATATTTATGTTGATTAGCATGATGTTTTGTGACTAGATACATTTGGATTATGGTTGGATTTGGTTTTCAGTATGATCTACACTGACTCATGGACAGACTATTGGATATTGATATTATTTTTATATAGATATATTGCATGTGTTCTAACATTGGATTTCTTCGCCCTGATGAGTAGAATGTAGTTGTTGAATTTACATTACTGTGATTTTGGAAAATGATGAAATGCATTGTGAATTAGACCTAGAAATAATGATTGCTTGAATTACGTATAGATGTTAATAAATTTCATGCATATGATTATTTTGGATATTTTGACATGGCCGCAAGGCCGAAGAGGGTATTTTGCATTTTGCAGGAAACACAGCATGATCACAACCATGAGGGGGATTGGGGACCAAACACAACAGAATGTCGGGTGGTTACAACATTGGTCGTCAAGGCAACTTGTAAATTGTATTGTGTTAACTTTGTTCTTGTATGTGTTGAGAAAATTTCCAAGAGGGGGAAATTTTCCTAATGTGACCATGGGGTTGAGAAATTTATTTAATTGTTTTATTTAGTAGGTGATTTCTTTTGTGATGTCTTTCTTTTATTACTTTTGTTAAGTGTGTTTAGATTAATGTAATATCTTGTTTTAGTTTGTAAGCTTTGGGGGAAGTCAAGTGGGTGTAATAAATTTGATTGTTGGCTCCTTGAGCCTTGTGTGTCCTCTTGTATTGAATGCTTGGTTTTGAGTGTTGACCACTCCATACTCTTGGAATCTCGAATTTGAGATTGAGGGCAATTTTAGGGGACTTGTGGGACAAGTTAAACTTGTCCCACACTTCCCAAACCCCTTACCAACCATATCTATGGGTTGGGAATCCAAAAAGGGGGCTATTTATTGTTTTGGGAAGGGAAATATGACTTTGGAGTGCATTTTCCTCATTTTGCATTTAATTGTGCCTTAAGGCACATGGGAAAGGGTTGAATGTGGAAGAGGGTTGTCATTCAACCCAACCACCCATTTATGGTGTTTTGGGATTTGAATTGACCTTGGGAGATGGTTTGAGGATGTGTGATGTGGCATCCTACATGGAGCCACATCACCCTCACCCTTACCTTTGATCTATTTATTGAAACTTCCTCTCTTGTGGAGGGGGTTAGAGCTTTGTTTTTGTGTTGTTGAAGAGTTCTTTGTTATTTGAGAGAGAGGAATTGGGAGAAAGAGATAGAGAGAGTTTTTGGACTTGCATGCTTGGATTGATTTGGGAAGGAGCTTGGACAAGTTTCTTGGTGTAGGCTTCTCCAATGGAGAGGTAGGGAACCCTCTCCTTTGTTTTTGCTTCTTATTATTATTGCTTTTATGCTAAAAATTGTGAAAAAGAAATGCATGTTTACTTTGGTGAAATTGTGAAAAATGGTTTGAATGCTTGTTGTGTAGTATAGGAGAGGTCTATGGGAATAATCATGAGGGAGGCAAAAGAGTAGATTAGGATATTGTGGAGGGAGTTTGAGAGGGATGCCCATCTTGGGTAGGAATGTTTACATTCTACCTTGTCTTTGAGGGAGCCATAAGAGGAGGGAGGCATAAGAGTATGGGAGGAATAAGGGGTACTTGAGGGAGGCATAAGAGTCATAGGGGCTTGTGTATATTGTGGAGGGTTTTGGATGGGCATCTCATCTCATTTGGGAGGCATAAGGAAAAACATTCCCATAGTTCCTTCTCTTGTTGGCTTGGATGCAAGCCTTGTTGTGTAATGTTTAATGTTATTGTGTGTCTCTTGTTCTTCTATTTTAGCTTGAATGTTGTGAAGAACTTGTATTGTGGAAGCATGTATAGTTGCCTTGAGTTGGAGACCACCCTCCATTGTGTTGTGTTTGGGGCTCGGGGGTCAATGGAGGAGATTGCTTCTCTTCTCCATTGAGATTTGGTTGGGAGGAGAGTGTCGCTCTCCCCTATTTTGGTTGTGATTGAACTTCATGGAACTTGGAGCATGGAAGAAGAACTCCTTGGAACACATGGACCTTGTTGTTGACAATGTGAAGACATCATGTATTTACCCACCTTGAGTGGAGGAAAAATGTAATATTGCCTTGTTTTCTTTAGTATACATAATTGTAAATTTGTTCCACATGAAGTAGAATGTGTTGTAAAAGATTTTAAGGAAAGTTGCATTGCAATGAAAGTATTTCTTGCTCTAAGATTTATTGGAAAGTGTTGTATCAAATATTGAATGAAAATTGTTTCTTGTTGAATTCCAATAATAAGTATGTAATATAGATGAAATCAAAAGTTGAAGGCATGACAATCTATCTATTCTCTTTAGTACTTGACTTGGAACCTTTCTTGAGAATGATAATTTTGTTTACAAGTTAGTAGGCCTTGCTTTAAAAATTAATGGAAATATCGTAGTATTCTTTTGTGGAATGTTAGGAAAATTCACAAAAAAAAAAAAAATACATATTAGATTTCATCTTATTACTTGAAGGAGAGGTGTTGAATGGATGGGAAAAATAGTACCTTACTTCCTTCTTGTATACTTGTTGGAAGGACTTAAGTTGTTAATGACTTGTAATAAGCCAATGAAACACTTTCAAGCTCTATTTCCTCTATGTTTTAATCATCCTTGAATTTATTGTAAAAATCCATTGCGAATTAACAAGAAAATGAATTCAAATCTCCTAAAATACCCCTGCTATGTCTTTTAAATTGTGTGAAGGAGATTGTAATACCAAATTCTAAACTACCCATGTCTTGTGCAAAACAAATTGTACGTTATTAATATTCTGGTATGAAACGGATCCACCTCTGTGAGATTTTTCTTTTTCCTTTTTGTGAACATTCCGAATTGAACAGACCCTCCTTTAAGGGATCTTATGGGCTGTATGGTAAATGAATTAAAACAAATGTGAAATTAGTTTCAAAATCAAGACCAGTCAATCACCCTTAAATCGGGTCTAATAGGATAACTGTTAACAAAAAAAAACGTCTCAGTAAAATGCCTGACAGACAACTTGATGCACAAGGCGCTGACTGTTACAGCGAATATTTAAATTGTTGCAATGCTTATAAACAGTTTATACATTTTTTTTTAATAGATTAGGACACTGCGAGTGGTCTTAGCTTCACAAATATCCAGCTGCATAGCAGGCTTCGCCACTGCCCAAACCACCGTGAAGTTAGTCTCAAAATCAAGAACAGTCAATCACCCTTAAACCACGTCTGAACGAATAACTGCTATATACAAGAAAATGATGATGCGTTTCAGTAGGTATGCCTGATAGACAGCGGGTACACAAAGCGCTGCCTGTCACAGCGAATATTTAAAACATTGCAATGCTTTCAACAGCGAGTTCTGTGGTCATTTTTTTTTAACTTTGCATTAAACAAACTATAGTCGTTGGTCTAGGGAGATCCCCGCCCTGTACACACCCTCTACCCTCGCGCACGGGGACAGAAAAAGGGAGAAACTAGTCTCCTTCTCGCGCCTGGGACAGCAAACAACTCCACGCCCCGCACACAAAGCAGCACCCAACGAAAGTGGAGGTGACACGCCTCCTCACGCACCATAGATCTACCTGCCTCCCCTTCTGGTACCCACGCGCCCAGGACTATTTTGGTTGCTTCCATGTACCATGCGCGGCCAGAGGCGGGGAGGACAGAGAAAAACACGCCTAGTTTGCCTGTAACTTGCTTAGAAAACTCCTCTTTCTCTTTTCCACGCGGCCAGGGAAGCTATACAGTATGTCCATGTGTTAAACGACGCGTCCCAATGTTGTAGGCGGCCGGTTGACTGTGGGGATACGAAATTTGCAATATCTAATTGATTAAATGTGACTGCGCTGGTGGGAAGAAAGTCTCCATGGCCGCCAGTTGTTGAACGGGCCAACCACCGCGCCAACCATATCATTTATACCTATGTTGAAAAGTTCTCCAAAGCCGACCCTTGTGTCTATGTTCAAAGGAAATTTCAATTTTAGGTTTAGCGCCATTTATAATTCAATAACAGGTAGTTAAACTATCTCATACGCATTGTAGATAAGTATGGTAGTATGTGATTTAAGTATATTAACAATTACAATGCAAAAAAAAAAAAAAGGGTTCTTACCGAATGAGTGATCCCTATACAAAGATATATATATATATACATATATACGTATGTAATATATATATATATATAAAATCTACAATTACATATAATGTAATGTATTAATTTTGAAATATCGTAATACAACTGAATGATAAAGTATATATATAAAAATCTACAATTACATATAATGTAATGTATTAATTTTGAAATGTCGTAATATAACAAATGATAAAGTAATATATATATATATATATATTAAAATGTATTAAATTTTGAAACAATGTAACTTGACCGAATAACAAAGTAAGAATAAAGAAATCGAAGTGGCTTTTGAATTCGACGCAAAGTAAATTATGCCTTGCTCTCGAATTACCTTTCCGTTTCATTGCTATCACGACAGCACCAGACATCAGACAAATAATTCAAAAGACGACCCTCCTTCATTCTTGGCGAAACGACGAATGAGACTTAACTTCTTCTTATCATCATTCCTGTATGCGAGCACAAGCATTAACGAGGACTAATTTAGTTTGTACCTTTAAACTTGTTAAAACCATCATGTAATAATGATTCCATACTTATTCCAATTTTATGCGATAGCACACCATCATCAAAAAAAGTTATGCACTTTTAAGAGTCGCTAAAAGTGGGGGTTTGCATTACTTACAGCACTGATGACCGAGTTTTGAAAATTAATCTCTCTCCAGTGTCCAAAACTCTAAAATAACTTGTAACATGTTATAAATATCACATTTAGAATTTCTATAAATTTTCGTAAGTTTATATCATTTGTTTGAAAGATATTCTACTTTTAGTGAGCTTAAACCCTTCTTAAACCATCACCTACAGGCCTACTGTCTGTATTTTTGCAATATCTCCTTATATAGACCTGAAATAGGCCTAAAATTTGTCAAAAATCCTATTCCAACCATCCAAATATGATCCTAAAATTTCATTAGGTTTGGATGAGGGAAACTCCAGATATCAACGTTTTAGTATTTCAACTCTAGACTAGGATTTGACAGGACAGCAAGCACCCAATTTGCAATTATCTTTGTTTAAATGTTTCAAATTCCTTTTCAACACTTCACACTAATCTTTTAGGTTTTCCTACAAATTCTCTACATTTTTCCTTGTTTTAATTACCTCAAAAACCATCTACAACATCATCTATAATGCGTGTTTCTTTTGGACAAACAAATTGTATATACCTGATTTCATAGAAAATTGCAATCAAGATTATATGTGATGTTCATAGGCACTTTAAAGTATTGAAAACCACATTATATATTATATTTTTACCCTTAAACGATCCTTTCACAAGAGAATGATTTCCTTATTCAATGAAAACACCAAAATCTCATAGAAACATGCTCAAACAATAGTTCATACAAGCCACTTTACATCCACTGGTTGTAGCTTTGCTTCTCATAGAAATACGCTCGTTATAACTCTTATCCAGGTGGAGATTTTCTTGAAAGTTTCTAAAGAATTTTCAATGAATCCCTGTTATGCATATCCTGTAATAAATTCTATCTATGAGAACACATCTCTTTGAGGCATTTTGTCAAATGGTTCATGTGCTTTGTCTTTGCTTCCACATTTTACATACATGTCTACTAGGGAAGTTGCTACTACAACATTTGGTGAAATTCCTCTATCCTTTATACTTTTATGGATGTCCATACCTTTTTTCAAATCTTTCATTTTGGCATAACGTGGGAGTACACTGGAAAATGTAAATTGGGGTTAGAAACCTATTTGTTGCATATAGTGAAAGCATAGAAAAGAGAGGAATTTGCTATTTGCCAATATCAATAATTTGTATATCATCACCTATTTCGAAATTGCAACTTGGCATTATTGACTTATAAGTCTAGAGTGTATGCAACAATGTTGTAATCATTATGCAATATGTAATGATGTATGTTAAAAAAGCAAATGTATTGAATGTGATAAATTGGGAGGTTTAGAGTAATGTTTGGTATATTTGAGAAAGTTGTTGCTTACACTAGAGACTGATATGTCAATTGTTTAATGTTACAGTTCCATTTAGTTCATGGTATGAAAAATATCGATATTGAGTATACTAGTGTATATTTTATGTTTTGGTGCAGTTATCAGAGTTGGATTAAAAAGCACATTATCGAAGAGTTGTCAATCACTATTACCTTTACATTGACAATTACATGACCAAATTGACATAGTTTTGAAGGTTAGTGTTCTCATATTTATTTAAATTTGATTTCCATTTGCTCTATACGTGAATATGTTTCCTCTCCGTACTTTCATTTTGGCCTAAAATCAGTTGTTTCTATGAACTAATGGTATTATTGGCTTCTCAGGTTTGCTGGCACATGTGTTTTCATAGTCTATTTTTCCATGCTAAAAATACGTAGTCTATTTCAAACATATTTTCTCTATTGTAAATATGACTTCACATTAAGCTTAACAATGTTCTTGTACTGTTAAACAGATAATATACTTTGTGTCTTATTCCTGTGATTTCCTATATGCATTACTATTGTATCATTAATTAGGTTCATGAAGAATATCTTGAAGCTGGTGCCGAAGTCTTAATAACAACATCGTACCAGGTCTGTGCTTATGATATGCATTATTCATACATTCTTATATGTTTGTTCACTTTTTTTGCCTTCATCTTGGCACCTCTTCATTCATGTGATATTTATGGGGATTTGATTGTTTACAGGAAACAATTCATGGTAGCTAACAGGTCGCTCGGACAAAGCATAGGCTGGAAACATCAGTTGGAATAGCTATACTGCAGGTGCCAAATATGTCTAATTCCTTATATAATAACACCCCATTTGGCTTGTCTCCATGATGAAGCACATTTTCTGTGTTTATCAATATGTATATATTGCTTGGTAGGTGCCAATGACAATAGTAGGTGCATTGCTGATGGAAAAATCTGGTAGACGACCACTTCTTATGGTATGAACTTAGGCTCTGATAAAAGGCTATTATAAGGATTTTCATTGCTTATTTACATGAATATTAAGAGAAAATTTTCTTTAGATTGCTACTGGAGGAATGAGCGTCAGTTGCTTTGTGGTTGGATTGTCCTTTTACATACTGGTAATTACACTTATCACATCTTTATATCCACCCATCTTTATTGTTGGGATTTATTTTCATTTAATTAAATTGTTCACTACAATTAGGATACTGGTATGCAGATGCAAATGAAGTAGTAATTCTCTTTTTAATCATTCATAATACTGGTATGGAGATGCCATTATCATCCGAAGATGGATCCAGAAGTGGGATCCAAAATGTCAGGCTTCATGCAGCTGACTTTAGGAAAATCCAACAAAAAACTAACATGCAAAGAAACTGATCTAAAGACAAAACAAAAAATGTAGTTGAATATAATATAATTTTATTGACAATGGAGCTTTGATATTCCATACGTCCACAAGGAGAGAATCAATCACTTAAGAAAATTACCAAGTACATAAAAGTATAAATTGTGAAACTGAAATTGAAGTAAAGATCACAATTATGCATGTTTATTATGGATTATCTTGACTCATTTTCTGTTATACAGGGGCATTCTCATCAATCTGCTTTGAAATTGTTGTGAAGCAAGGTAGCTTTAATTGGTTTATTTGTGAGTGTTTTGCCTCAATGGTTTCACTGGGCATTGTTTGTATATAATGCTTCTACGTTTTTACTCAATTTTCATGCATGTAGTGTAGAATATCCACTAAAGAAAAAATAGATGAATAATGGCTTCTTTTTTGTTTTTCTGTACAGGCTTATATCGGAACATTTTCACTAGGCATGTGTGGAATTCTAGGGATTATAATGTCCGAGGTTAGTCCTTGGTATAAGTTATGAAAATGGATTGACCAGTAATTAGTTAGTGATAACTAATTTTTTAGAACAAAATGTAAAGATCAGGTCGATTTAGTAAAAACTAATTATTGTCCTAATTTAAATGTAATTTGTGAATACTTTTGGTAGAATTGGAGTAAAATATGTGATCATAATTTCTTAGAATCCAATGCACCTTCGTTGCTAATGATAGTAGAGAATTGCATCAAAGTTGAGACAATCAAAGCGAAGAACATGAAGATGACTGTTGCCGATGGAGAGGCAATTGCTCAAAAAGGAAGTTGCTCAAAATTGAAGTTAAGAAAAATAACCTCAAAGTAGCACTAGGGAATCATATGGATCACTTGAAGTTGGTGGTGGAGAGAAGGTGTTAATATTGTATATCAAGGGTTAACGGAATTCAGACACCCTTTTGTATTTTATCATTGTATTTCAAGGGTTAACGGAATTCAGACACCCTTTTGTATCTTATCTTATTTGATATTAATAAAATATTTGTGGACCCATTTATTGGGCACAATATTTAAATCAAATTGTTGTTAATTTATAATATTAATTACCAGACCACTCCGACATCATAGATGATATGTAACTTCATTGATTGCACTATATGATATTTGGTTATTATGTAGTTTTAAAATTCATATTTTTCATTCTTTAAATTCGTATCGTCTCTAGAGAGACAATAAAAATTTAAATTAGTATTGTCTCCAAAGAGACAAAATATTAGTATTTGGTATTGTCTCTAAGGAGACAATAATAATATTGTTTATAGAGAGATGAAAATGATATTGTCTCTAGAGAGACAAAAACTATATTGTCTCTCAAGAGACAAAATATGTATCAATCATTATCGTCCCTTGAGAGACAATAATTAGAGGCAATATTAGAGACACCCGCTTTGAGACAATAATAGAGATGATATACAATTTTTTATTGTCTCTATTTGAGACAATTTAGTCAAATTTTGTCTCTATTAATGTCTCAAATGACCCCCTTGTAGTAGTGACCCCAATTCTGAAGTTCTATCGTTAAAAAAACTCTTGAATAGAATTATAGTGAAAAAGGAACCTAACATTGGGGGTAAATTATCAAGTTGTTCTTAATTAAAAGTTTCCACGAGTCTAAAAACTATTTGTGAAGATTAGGATGAATAGGAAAAGATATTTTAATTGTGTAAATAAAGCCCTTTTCAAAAACGAATCCCTCACCTCTATTATTTCTTCAAATAAATATTCGTAAAAAGAGAATTAGTACCTCCTTGTCAGTAATAATGTTAGGGAATAACTATTTCAAAAGGAATAATTGCATTCGTAATTATTAATTCATGATTTGTGCATATTAGTTGTTCTAATATTACAATTATACATTCTAATATTATGTTAATAGGTACATGAGTTGTTTCACTATCCATAGAATAAGGATGAATGTTGGATCCTCGATTAAAGGACCAACATCACTTATATATTTGTATGTTTCTCTATGACGTATTAATTAAGTATTATTCATTGTATTTTATTATTCAAATCCAGGTGGATCTGACATTTGGTATTAGAGCCAGTTTATTTAAGTGGTTCTGGAGTCTGGGGTCTGTCCAAGGTGAGAGTATTCATTGATATGCATTCGCATTGTTCCTCCTCCCTGCATTAGCTTGCTGAAATGCTTTTCTGTATGCACAGCTCTTTCCCAGCTCATGGCTCCAAGCTTAAACGAAGTGACACACAACAACACTTTTTGTGCAATTAGCGGTTGTGGTTTGTTTTTCTGGGACGGTAGTAAGCATGTTTGTTTATTCCACTCGATATGTCATTGGTTGATTACTCGGCGTCCCATTCTCCACATTTATGGAGGCATGTCTCTCTTGACATAAATAAGTTCATTTTTTTAACATGTGAAGTCTTTGTAATTCAGAAATAACTGTCCCATGTTTTTCATTGTCATTAAAAATATTTAAGCTGTCGTTATCTTATGATTTTTATTATGATTTGGTACACAAAGCCTAATCTTAGTCTTTAAATGTTACTTGGTTTATTTATTTGTTAGACGAAATTTGTATTTAAAATGTAGTCCTCAAAGTGGCACTAATATCTTTTATGTCAGAATTGTGAGTCCTATTTAGGTGAATGTTAGGGTCTTTCTTACGTGAATAATAGGATATAGTTATTATATTGTTCCAACAGATGTATTTTCACTCGAAATTAACGTATTATATGTTTCTTTAAAATAACTTTGAAGATGGACATTTTATTAGAAAAGTTAAATGGTTTCAATTTTTTACATTTGGTAAGTTAAAATACGCATATAGTTAATCAATATAAATATTTGTGGAGGATTGTGAGTGGAAAAGAAAAGATTGGCATAATGACAAAGTCAAAGTCATTATTGGTATGGATCTTTTAGATTTAAAATTACATTATGTAGATCCTGAGAAAGCTGTCTATTGAAATGTGGAACAAATTACACAAGTTATTTCGAGAAAAGATAATTATGCAAAATTTTCCTTAAAAATACAATAGTATTGATTCAAAATGAATAATGACATCACCATGTCTAGTGATATTAATGATTTTAATTCTCTCAATAGATAGTTAGCAGAAGTTAAATTTATAGTTGATCATGATGATACAAAAGATCTATTTTTGAATAACCTACCTTTTAAATATAGCAATAGTATTTTCACTCTTGGAAAAATGCCTTCATAGCTACCACCTGGAAGTTATGACATCAACTCTTCTAGCTGAAGACAAATTACCAAAGAAGATATATATAGAAGAAAAATTGTAATGTACATGAAAAAGAATTACAAATATTTCTCTAAAAAGATAGGTATTAGAATACTTCTATTGCTGAACTTGCAGGCAATTTTGGTACCAAAAATTGTCTTGCCTCCATTGGAAGTGCATTAGGAAACATTTTGTGCATAGATGACCAAACCATGGATTTTACTCATACTACCTATATAGGAATCCTTGTTAAGATTGATACCTCTAAAAACCTAATGCCTAACATTCAACTAAAATTTAAAAAATATCCTGGACCCAATCTCTTGATTATGAAAGATTTCCATTTAGATGTAGAAATTGTTTTTCTTTGTGGCATATTGTTGTAGATTGTGTGTTGGATGAGAGAAATAATGAAAGAAAAAGTAGGTATTCATAGTGGAAGAATATTGACCCTAGCCACTGTTTGTTCAATTTGGATGGTGATTCAAAGGAAGCTTATGTGCACAAAATTGAGCCTAACCTATCGATTATGGAGTGATCTCCTTCTTCTAATCTTGTTGGGAAAGTATAGCCCCTACTACTACTTTGGACACCAATTGCTCTCCTCTTGAGACTCAATATTTTGAGGACAAGGAGAATTTTGAAATCGTCATGCTCATCAACAAGGAAAATGTAAATATGAACAATGATGATCATTCGACTTCTATGGGGAAGCGAGAAAAATAGAAAAGTGTAAATGACCCCCTTAATATGCATTTAAGATCACGAGGAAGGATCCACATAAATGAGTTTTATGTTTGGTTGTTTAGTTTGAGTAAGTTCTTTATTTTTCTCTCTTGGTCATTGGTAGAGGCTACTTCTTTTGATCTTCATTGGTATATATTTTCCCCACTTGTAATTGTGGGTTTTTGGTTCCCCTTCAAAACCAACATTATTACTTAATCTAACAAAAATGTTTTTATAGCAAGAAAAAGGGACATATATCTAAGTATTACAAAGATTCTAACAAAGATATTCTTAGTGGGAACCTCAAAAAAGTTTGGCTAATATAGTCGTAGAAGAGGTATCAAATTCTGAAGATGAACAAATGAATAAAGACATTTATTATATTTCTGAAGATTTCTTATAAAAGATAAGATTGCATACAACTGGAGGTTGGAGGAAACGGATAATGGAGGTTTTCAAATCCTATCATTAGTCACCAACGATGCGGCCCATATTCTTTGCTGATACATTTTATTTCAGTTGTTTGTGTACCATATTTTTAATGTGTTTGTTTTCTGAATAAAACTCTTTTTCCAAATTTGGGAAAGATTTGTGTTTTCAAAAAACTCACTTTTGGGTAGAAAGAGAATATTACGATGTAAACTCATGGAAGGTTATCTAATTAGTTCCAATTTTTGGATATTGGATATTTAGAATTCAGGTGGCCAAGGAGGTAGGGAAAGTCACATATGAAGCCAAAGAGGTAGGAAGCATTCTTGATAAATTCGGCTTGTCATTACACCTTCACAAAGGTAAAGAGATAGCTTATAGAATTTGTACCTAGTTTAACTAATGCTTTGGGAGGTGTTTGAACTTCTTGAAAACATGGTCGTTTATAGTGTTCATATTATGGGGTGAGTAGTAGCAATTAGTAATGTTCACACTAAGGGGTAATTGTTAGGATTAATGTTAGTGTTTACATTATTAATGATAGGTGTGTAGCCATTGTAAAATGAATAATTAGGTCGATAATTATTCTTTAGTGGTTAGTTTTGCATATTAGTTTTTAAAATTTAATAATTATAGATTGTAACATTATTTTAATGGATATGTCGTGATTAACGAAAAATATGAAATGTTATGTATTCTAAGTTAATCTAATGTTAAAAGCGTAGTAAATAACATGTAAATGTATAAATAAAATGACTCAAGAAACTAAGTACATAAAAATGTGAAACCCTATTTAACAAGTAGGGTTAGAAACAACTCATCGATTCAACGGTGTTGCTCGACTATGTTGTAGAGATGGCTAGAGAAACAAGAGGAAAGGAATATGCTAAGCTCAAGAGAAGTGTAGATCTAGGTGATCCGAGTGGACCGGTGTATCTGCAGAGGTACATGGGACCATGTGGGCTCCCTAGTTTCATATATAGGCACCCTATTCTATAAAAATCTCTTAAAACCTCCTCGAAGTGTCACTTTGGATGAATGCCTACCTTCGCTTCCTATCTCACTAACTTTTTTGCACTCGGTTGTATGTTGCTAGTAATCAAGTGATAGAGAAGAGACTGCAAAACCCCAAGACAAACATCAATCCTCTAAAAATAAAGATACATATGAATGGGTCAAACTTTCCTCAGCCTACAAGAATGGTGGACTTACTAATTGAGAACTTCACTACAACTCAAATGTGGTGTAGCTCTATGTGCTTCTATGTGCAATCATGCCATAGGTGCTCTTATTCCATCACACTTTGTGAAATTAGTGAAAATAACTATGTGTATAAATATAATAGAATTTTGCATGGAATAAAAAAACTTACTTTCCCATGTAGTGTGATGTAGATGAACTAGCCTTGAGCCTTATGATAGAGCTAGATGGATGCAAATGGATCCTTTGATGGATGTAACCTTAGGTGATGATAGTAGTGGTTGGTGCCTGGTCTCTCATTATGGTCTTATAACTTTATATTTATATAGTTTTTTTGTTCTAATTTTGTAATTAACCCTAAAAGGTTAACGACTAAAATGATGAGAAGCTCAAACAATGTCAGAAAGTGCCTAAAAATTGGCAGAAAGTGTAGAAAGGAAAAGGGCACCCCAAATGGGACCAGGGCACCTAAAGCACCCAAATATCAGTTTGGATGCCCTAATATTGGTCAAGATGCCCCACTTAAAGGTAAAATGACACCAAATGAGAAAAAAAAATGACAAAGTATGTTCTAAATGTTGGTAGTGACGAAAGAAATCAAAGTAAGATGGCCAAAGTACATGAGTTAATTCACTCAAAAACCATATGAATACTAGTATGAGACCAAGACTAAATACTATCTAAAGTGATTTATTTTGTGACTACATTTTCCCTAAATTTATGTTGCTTTGAGTGGAACTCTCAAAGAACATAAAGTAGATAGAGATGGAAACTTGATGTCTTTGTAGACCGATGTAGAAAGTGTGTTGATGGACTAGACAAAGTGTGTAATGAAAAATTAGTGGTTCGTGGAAACTAAAGATGCAAAAGTGAAAAAAATAGTGAGATTGAACCTAGAGAGGAAGCACATTTGTAGTTGTCGATGTGTGTGATGTACCGCATGGTTAGTATGAGGTGTGTGTTCTTTGTAGGATGTTATTGTTGAAGCAGTTGTCACTTTTTTTTTTTTGACTTCTTAGTTCTCATACGGTTAGAATTGTAAGGAGAAGATGATCAAGTATTGAAATACGGATGTATATATGTCCACAACACATATATATAGTAAAAATTATGTAATGTGAATGAAAATGTAAAAGGAACATGTTCTCGTGATCCATGATGAGAGGAAAGGTGTAGAAAGGATATTCTCGAACTCCGTAATTGCTTTGGTGAAGTTGTATAAAGACATTTGTGTACCGCCCGGTTTTTTGGGTGATCCGACACCTTGGTTGATGTAGTCTAGAGAGAAAGTTCGATATATCCTCTAACCTGTAACTTCTCCCCATAATGCTAATGACAACTATTTACTATAAAATCCGTTGTGTACTAGGCTCATACACAGTCTCGAACCCACTCACTTTGTATAGCCCACAATGTCAAAGGTGGAGAATAAGCGAACTTAACCAAAGTGTAGAAGCGTTGTGTAGTTTTTAAAACCCCAAATGATGCCACCTTCTTTATGGGTGAATGTGAAATTTATGATAGAAGAACGCATCCGTAAAAGAGGACCAAACACATAAATTGTGCCATGTAGTAGGAAGGGAACATGTTTGGTAGAAACCAAGACACATCCAGACAAGTGTCTAGAAACAAGCTGTTAGTATGAATAAGAGTCTATGTAAAATACAAGTGTATGCTACACAAACAATGTATAAGCTAGAATGCAAGTAACCATGCAATAAGATAACCATAGACCATCAAAGAAGGTTTTAAACATGGTACATCACTCATGATGTTGCAATAACATGAAGGCTGCAATGGCCGCATATAACAAAAAAAGTTTTCAAACAAAATAAAGGTCAAGGCCAACATATAATATTAATAAGAAAATCACGTACAAACAATAGATAACCATGGAAGAAAATAATTATACAAACAAATGTTGTACATGAAGCACCCATTAGCATGTTTTAAAGATAACCCATATGTCAAAATTATGTATAAGAAAGTCATGTAAATTCCTAAGTAAAAAATAAAATAATAACACCTCTAAGAGATGAATGTGGATGCCCCCAAAAATCATTGTAGGAGTGGTAGGAGGCAAGAATCCATGCCACATGTAAGATACCTGCATCTCGTGATCACAACATTAAAAATACGTGAACTCATATGTTTGTATGGAAAAGATAATGACATATAGGAGATCTAGCTAGCATGTGTAATAAGTGAATTTGAACAAACAAATATAAGGAAGAGTACAAACAACCAAGATATCCAACATGAGGCGTATTGATGGAATTGAATGGAAGATCGATGGAAAGAGCCATGTGTTCCCAAGTGAATGGAGTTATATGTAGTGAGGTTCATTTAGTATGGCCCTCAACAATTAAGAAAAAACCAAAAACAAGAGTATGCCATCGATAAATGGTCGAAGTGTGTATTAATTCTAACACACAATGATAAATGTGTATGTGTGATAAGGATATGCAACCTATGTATGATGTATGTGTGACCCTTATAGCAAATCATATATCATTACATGATAATCAAAAGAGTGATGATGTAGCTTTAAGCATATACCACCAAAAAATGAAGGAATAGGTGACAATTTAGCTTAAAGCATATTTCACTAACCTAGTAATATCACATGATATAAGGTTAAGTGATAAACGTGTGTGTATGAGAAGGTAAATTTGATTTTGAAACCCTTGGAAGTCAAGTATGGATTGAGGAACTAAATTTTGTTATTGGTTAGTGAGTGCAACACATAGAAGATGTAGGATGTATAATGACTAAATGACCATGTGATGAGAAAAATGTGTAAATATGGAATGTGTAGAATGTAATGTAATATGTGAAGATATCCAAGTAGTGTAATATGTGTAGTATACAAGTATGTAGAATGAGTAGTATATGATGCTATACCCATAGAAAATAGGAGTGTGAAAAATCTATCATGAATACTAATATGCTTTGTATAGTATGTATGATGTATAAATGCACAAATGTCGAAACACTAATGATGTAGGGTAAGTAAGAAGAAAAATATGACATGTAATATAATATATGTAAAGAGAAGTAGTGTCTATTAGTTTTAGTGTGTGGGGTTCATGTGCACTATATATCCATTACTAGTCAAGTGTGATCTGAAGCACAAGAGTGTGTCATCAGTAATGACGACGCGCAAACGTGTGATGAGTATGTCTAAGATAAGATATTGTTGTATGATAATTCAAAGATGATAGATGCACTAATGCTAATATAGTGGAGTGGGGTGTGTTAAATTCTATACCCCCAAGTATGGAAGATGAAGAATCAATTATGTAATATCATCTAAGATATCATCAGTTTTAGGGTCAAAGTCATATGGATATGCATTAGTTACTTGATAAGAAATAGTGTCTAGTTGATCACGTAATGATCCATTGAGGTGTAAGTTATACATACCCATCGCATATTATTCATCAATAAATGGGGCAAGTGGAAAAAATGTGCATACCAACAAGTGATATTCTATGTATAGCAAAGAAAGGAACTATTGCAAATGAATATGTAGCCAAAGGGAATAGGAAATGATATATCAATATGATCAGGATCTAATGTGCCACCTATATAAGTAATCCAAGAATATCTTAATGTGAGTGCAGAAGAGTGATGAGTGCATAATAGATAGACAAAGTAAGATGAAAGACACATAAAACATAATAAATAGTAATAGTGATGAAGAAATAATATAGATGAGGATCATGAGTAACAAGATAAAGGTCCTTGAAAGAGAAACCATGTCAAACTAGACCATCATGTGAACATATAATGACATTACAAGTATGATCAAATGGAATATGTTACCAACATGATTTGCTCATGAAAATTATTCAAGTAAATGGTGATTGTGCTAGTGGGAGTAGTACCTATGAAGGTGTAGGTGATAGACCGACATCCATTGATTAGATATTCCCCCGATAAGGAATCATAGTAGCAATAGTAATAGGTGACATAGAATAAACTACATCTATCATACAAATGGCACCTTGAAGTGGTGATAAGTGAGTCCGCTCATCCATAGGTTGAGAATCATATCTAGTATCAATACGTGGAATAGGAAGACTTGTATTAGGAGCATGGTCACAATACTGGAATGATTCATGGTCACAAAGAATAGTATATTCAATGACTTCATGGAAGAATTTAACACAATGGTGTACAATAGAAGAAACATCTCACATAACATGAAGCCATGGACTACTAAGAAAACAATTGTGAGATATTGGGAAATCAATGACAAAGAACATTGTGTTGACAATTTTGGGTCCTATAGTAATAGGTAATGCAATGTGACCAACACATGAATGAACAGAACCATCATATGCATGGAGTGAGAGGGATGATGGACTAACATAATGAACGTTGAGACCTAAATTCTGAAGGAATGACATAGGACATAGATTAAGATAAGATCCATTATCAATTAAATTACACTTGATACCCATACCGAGAATGTGAATCGTAATATACAAGGGTGGGTCATTATAATTTTTTTAAAATCAACGTGAATATTATATTTGAATGATAATAGTTGAGAAAATGCATCTATAAAAGCTTGATATAATCAGTCAATATGTATATCAACACAAATGTGGGTACTACTAGTATCAGAAGGTGTTAGAATCTATACCTTACATCGGAATGTGTAATAAAATAATCAATGATTGAGATATTCATGATGACTAGACTCTAGAAGAACAAAAATGAGGATGGTAAAAGTGTTAAAGCATCGATTCACCAAAATGCTTAACTAAAAATAAGAAATGTTATATATTCTAAGTTTATTTGATGCTAAGCATAGTAGTAAATAACAAATAAATATATAAATAAAATGACCCAAAAACTATATACATAAAACTATGAAGCCCTAATTAACAAGTAGGGTTAGCAAGAACTCGATTGATTCAATGGGCTTTCTAGACTATGCCATAGAGATGGCTAGAGAAATAACAAGATGAAATGACGATGTCGAGGTCAAGAAAAGTGTAGATTTGGTCATATGAGTGGATTACAACATCTCGAGAGGTACAAGGGTGGTTTTGGATGCTCAACTATGAGATATGGGCACCTTTGTTTGAGAAAAATATCTATAAACCTCCTCTAAGGTGTCACTAGATGAATGCGTACCTTCACTTTGTGTCGCACTACTTCGTTATACTCAGTGTATGTTTTGGTAATTAGTCATGGAGAAGAGACCTATAAAACCCCAAGACGAACATCACACCTCTAAAAATAAAGATGCATACGAAGAGTTCAGATCGTCCTCATTTGCTGCAATAGTTGACTTAGTAACTAAGTATTACACTAAATCTTAGACCTGATGTAGTTCTCATTGATGCGTAATCACAACACCCCTTAATGTCCTGTAACTCGATGGGTTAAAAATATTAGTGTGATTTCCTAACATGGAGATTTCCCAAAGTGTGGGACTTTGCAATCGAGAAAGATCTCGGATGACGGTTAGTTCCTATTCCTCACATTCAAATTGTAGAGAATCCACTCTAAAACCTACTCTAACTTGCAATGGATGCAGTTTAAGAAGATTACAAGAAACTAAATCTAAACTAATAGAGGTTATGCACCAAAGGAATGTTAAAAACTATTTTTAATTAAACAAAAACCTTTAAAAATGTAATACAACCACCATGCACAGATAATGAAGATTGCAACGAGAGATTAGGAGAATGCAATGAACATAAAAGAGGGTTGAAATCATCCAAAAACTTATATTATTTCTCCATATATTTCATATATTCATTACAATGGCCAAGAGGTAAAACTTGAAATTACAACTTGAATGGGAGGTTTGGACTCCACAAACTCACTTTCAGAGAGAGAAGAAGGGAGGGTGTGAAGAAAAATTTTCCAACATTAGAAAAATGCATCTCCTTACAATATATAAGAAGAATGAGAGAAGGAAAAGAGAAGAATTAGAATTCTTTCAGTAAACCACCTAAAAAGGAATTGAATTCACCCTCCAAAATGATGGATTCTACTGCAAAACCCATTCCTTCATGTGCTATTCCTTGTTGGGAAAGAAAGGAAGCCCATAATTCATTAATATGGCAGGTGAGAAGTCCGACACCCTCTAAAATGGTGGAAAATATTTATTCATTTTTAATATCTTAATCTCACCTAAATTAAGATAACCTATCATATTTGCATAGAGGAGACTGTAAGCTTTCTAATAAGTCCTTTCTTTTGAAAATATGAGCTCTCAATCAAATGTTGTGGACATCCGAAGGTTGGGGTGTCATTCTCGCAAAAAAGTGAACGTGTATCTTCCTTTTCAGAGTTTGAAATGCATGCAACCTCTGAAATCCCAAAATTCAGACTTTTGGACATTTGGGTTTTGGAAGTTGAGTTATTGTTCACCACTTGATTCTGCTCAAGAGTTTCAAAACTCGAAACCCAAAAATGGAACTATGAAAATTGAAATTTTGAAATTTTGGACTTTCAGACTTTTGAAAATTTTTCCTTTTTGGACCCTTTTCACTTTTCATCACCCAAATCACCTCAAGAGTTCTGAAATTTTGAAACCTAAAACTTTGAAACTCTGAAACCTAAAAGTTTGAAATTTTGTACTTTAGGAATTTTTGTCTTTTCGGACGTTTAGCATTGTTCATCGCTTGATCCCGCTTGAAACTTTTGAAACTCTGAATCCTAAAAGTTTGAAACTCGAAATCTGAAAATTCATTTGCAATGACCCAAAACCTACATTGAATTCTTAAATCGAACCCTTTCGAGCTTTGTACTTTAGGAATTTCAAACATTTTTTTATCATTTTTCTTTTTTTTCTACCGAAGACTCTGAAACTTCAAAACCTGAATGTCTAAAATTTTACACTTTCAGAATTTCATATTTCATGCTTTTTATCAATTTTTTCCAACTAGCCCTTCTCTTTCTCCGAAACCTCAAAACCTGAATGTCTGAAATTTCTAACTTTCAGAATTTCAAATTTCAAGCTTTTCCATCTTTCAGAATTTTTCCAAAAAAATTCCCACCTTGTCTCTAAAATGCCAAAAATGTGAAGTTTGAAAACTTCAAGCCTTTCTCCATTCTTCCACTTGAGCTTTGATCTCCTTCGATGTTCCCTTGGCCATTCATTTATCGATCTTGTGTTTCCATTGTCGAGCGTGCTCGCAACCTGATTTTTAGAATATAAATGTGAGCTCGGATAACTAAACCAACCTCTCCATGTGTAAGGTCGTGTTCATCAAATTTATCTTGGGAATAAATTGGAAAACAGATTATTGTGATCCAATTTTTCTCCTTGGGAAAACTTACACAAAGAGAACCCCACAGAGAGAAAATGGAGGGATCATTTTTGCCATGGGAGCTCATATTTCAGTTTAGACCGAGTAAGTCAACGAGTAGGCGCAACATGTTTTTGAGTGAGTGGAAGTGATGTGGAAGCATTTAGATGTGGTGGGAAAAATTATGAATCAATGAGACTCAAAAGGTCAGAAGGGCATCCAAGTCCGAAGTCCGAAATTAAAACTTTGGAAATTCGGGAGTTTGGAGTAGGTAGCGAGAGGCAAGTAAATAATAATTCCATGTGTGGGGAAAAGAAGATCTAAAACCCGAAGTCCAAATTTTAGACTTCGGGCTTTGAGATTTTGAAGATGTGAGATGGTTTGGATGGATGAGAAAACCCTAAAATCTGAATCCTCGAAACCCCGAAACCTAAATTCCCAAAATTTTGAAACCCTAAAGTCCAAAAATCCCCAAAATCCAACACACTTGAAACCCAAAATCCCAAAACGTAAAGGTCCAAAACCCAAAGTAAAAATTTTGAACTTTGGGGTTTGAAGTTTGAAACATTGTACCCTAGTACCTACAAATCACAACACAAAGTTCTGAAACCCAAAGTTTGAATTTCAAACTTTGGAGTTTCGGTATTTTGAGATCTCAAGAGCTCGGGTTGATGAACAATAACAATGACCTCCTAAGTGGAAAATCACAAAATTCTGAATCCCAAGAGTCTTAAATTTTTTATTTCAGAGGGTGTGATGTAAGTTCAGAGTCCAAACAGGAAGATCAACCACTCACATTTATTGTAGTATGACACCCGTATCTTTGAGATGGCTATAACTTTTGATTTGGAAGCTTGAAATTGCACAAAATAGGACTTTACGGAAATATCTCGGTGTTCTCTACACAAAAATAAGTATTTCAAAATTAGGAAATACATTATGAATTTTAAAGGAATATTCCAGATTTCTCACCTACCAAAATGATGAAGATATGGGCTTCCTTTCTTCCCTAACAAGGAAAAGTACATGGAGGTAAGGGATTTTATTGGCCTCCATCATTGTTGTAGGTGATTTAAATGAATTTTTATGTTTTTAAAGAAATATTTTTAATCCCTCCTCTTTCCCTTTCTCTCATTCTTCCTATATATTGTCTGAGGGGCTCATTTTAAAAGGTTAGACACATTGTATATCCCCCTCCCTTCTTTATTGTTTTTAAAGGATTTGTGCAGATACCAAACCTCCCTATTTAATATTCTAATGCAAAAATTTTACTTTTTACCTAAGTTTGATGTATTGTGTCAAATTTGAGAGCAATAAAATCATATCTGTGGACGTTGTTATGTAGGAATTACAACACCCCCCAATTTTCTCTCTGTGATTGGGGCAATAGGTGTAATTCTGCTAACATGGGGTTATCCCTTAAGCTGTGGGAATTATGTACTTGATATAACCCTCTAGAAAATGTCATCTTCCTCTACCTAATCCTAATGCTAAACTACTCCTAGAAAGGGAAATGCAACTATCCTAACACTAACCTAGATTTTCCAAGGGACCAGGGAAGAAAGAGATGCATAAAATGAAATTCCTAAACTAAGGGGGGTGATAACACCAAAAAAAAGGGGTGAGATACTCTGTTGAGGGAGGATGAAACAAGGAAAAGGGGCTGAGGGAGGTCAAACAAATGTGACATAGACCTAGATCCTAATCCACCATCAAAACTCCATGGAACACAACATCATAAACCTGCAAGTGAAAGAACATGCACAAAATACAACAATAATAATGGAGAGGCAAGAAAATACAATAAAAATGAGCTAGGGTTTAAGAAACACCACAAAACATAATTTTTATTGCTTCAAAGTATGCATAGACCATTACATTTGATGCACAAGGCATAATTACATTGTTAGGCCCAAGAGAAGGCTCGTAGCTCAAATGGAGTTGAATGAAATTTTACAAGAGTTTCCCTAGCTCCTGAATGCCTCTCTTTAAAAATGAGGGGGTCGAATACATTATATAGCAAATTTGTCTCACCTACCGACAACCCTCATTAATTTCTGTACGGAGGTATGGGCAGCCATATTGGCTCACTTTCAAATGGTACTTCACTTACACAAAGAACATGGGTGCCGTACCTCATTAATATGGTTGTTGAGATACTCTGTATGGTATCATTAATGTATGGAAGTATCTAAAACTCTTTGTTGTTGTCTAAAAAAAACAACTAGCTGACACACGACAAGAAGGAAAAGACTTGCCACACGATAATAAAAAATGTTGTCAAATGATAGCAAGGAGATGTTCATGGGAAACAACAAAATAAGGTTGACATGCGATAGGAGGAAATTATGACACACGATGAGGGGATCTTGTCGCATGACAAGAACGTATGTTGTCACACGTTAAGAAGAAATGAATGACACACGGCAGGAGGAAATGGTTGATGCGCGATAGGAAGAGGGGCATTGATGTGCAATAGGAAGAAGTAGTTGTGAAGATAGGAAGAAATCATTGACATGTGACATGAATCAAGTGTTGGTGCACGACATGAAGCAAGCATTGACGCGTGATAGGAATATGGAAATTGACGGGTGACATGAAGAAATCACCGGCGTAGGATAGGAAGAGGGGCATTTATGCGTGACATGAAGAGGAGGTTACACATGAGAGGAAGAGGGGCATTGATGCACAATAGGAAGAAAGCGTCGACGGGTGACAAAAAGAGGGGTGTTGACGTGTGACAAGGAGAATGGTTGACACATGACAAAAAGAGGGGCATTGACATGTGTCAAGGAGACAACAATCCATATATTTTTCCAGGTTGACCATTAGTGCAAATATTGCTCCAAACCTTCTCTGTGGTGAGCAAGCTTGCCACAAGATACCATGTAAACTGCTCCCATTAACTATCAATTCCCAAACTTGTAGGTTGATCCACTTTTTAGGGGGTGGGAAAATGGATAATAAATGATTCAAACCCTCTTTTTGTGTCATATTTCCTCTTTTTGATATCTCATTACATGCGATGTTATTGTGTATTATTGTTGTTTTCATTGCAAGGTTCTAGAAGCACTCGTTTATTGTGTAGGTTGCACAACATCCTTCTTGGTACATCACCTTGCCTTATAGTAGGTTTTAATTTTCATGAATTTTCTATAAATTTGTCTCCTTGGGAAAACTTTAGATTAGTGTTAGATCATCAAATCTCTACACTTTGGAGTAGTTGGTACTAGGTTAGGATAGGAAGCCGACCTTCTCCGGAGAGTTATTCGATTGTAAAGTCCCACACTTTGGGATAACTCTATGTTTGATGAATTACACTGACTGACTCAACAATTCACTTGTGAGCATTTAGGGATGCTTTGTGATTTCACCATAATAGTTCTATGTGCTTGTGTGTGAAATCATGCACTAGGTTGTCTTGTATTAGTTGCACTTCCCGAAAGTAGAGGGTAATAAATATATGTATAAATGTAATAGAATGGTGGATGGAATAAAATAAAATTCCTTCTTATGCATTGTGATGTAGATGAACCATCCTTGTGCCTTGTAATAGAGTTGGATGGATGCAAATGGAGCCTTTGATGGATGCAAGCATAGGTGATAATAGTAGTGCTAAGTACTTGGTCCCTCATCATGGTCTCATAACTTTATATTTATATGGTTATATTTTTCTAATTTCGTAATTAACCCGAAAAGGAAGACCATTAAAAATATGAGAAGCTCAAACGGTTAGCAAGTGCCCAAATAGTGGTAGGAAAGTGTAGACGGGATAATGGTGCCCCGAATGGGACTAGGGTGCGAGGAACCCTTGTATTTGGGTGGATGCCACATCAAAGGTAAAATGACACAAAACAAAAAAATAGACTTGGAAAGTATGTGTTGTAGGTTTATAGTGAGAACAAAAATCAATGTAAAATGGCCAAAGGATGTGTTAATTAGTACTTTCTTCACTCACAAACCATATGAATAGTAGTATGAGATTAGGACTAAAAATTTCTAAAGTGTGTGATTTTATGACTGCAATGAGTTGTTTTAATAAATCAATATCCTCACAATAAGGATGAATGTTGGCTCCATGATTAAAGTAGAAACATTACCTGCATATTTTTATGCTTGTATATGATTAATTAATTGAGTATTATATATCATATTTTATGATTGAAATCTTGGTGGATCTCGACACTCTTCAATCCGTGGAAATGGATTTCTACTACTTCAACATTGTAGGTATTATCGGACTACACGAATAAGTAGTAATTAAATAGATAGGGTTCCATTTCCTTAATAATCTCTAGATATTTACCAAATTCAAAATTTTATCCCTCCTGACTAATTAGAGTTCCAATAATTTAAAGAGTGGACCTAGGCTTTCATAAAAATTTAAGGTTTGCAATGGGTGAAGGACAATAAATTTGTATAAACATGTATATAAAAGATCATCTTCATTGAAAAATTCCATCATCTAATATAGGATATTTTCCTAATAGAGGAGGAAAAGCCTCTTTAAACTCAAGATTAAGAAATTCATCACTAACCCTCATTATCAGTCCAAGCTAGATAAGGTAAAATTAACACATGATCGAGTTAGGGTTTATAGGAAGAATATAATTTTGACATTTTATAGGAGAACATGGATTTTACAAATTTTTCACTACCACCATACTTATTGTATAATTATCTAGTAAAAATATAATTTTTCAATCCAAAAGTTTCTCACCATAAAAATAGACAAAAACTCAAATCTCTAAACTAAATACAATAAATTTGTGAGGTTTGGAAATATTGATAGGAAAAATTATCCTAATCTTGATTGAAAATAGTAGATCCAAAAAATAATAGTTTATTTTGAGAGGGAAAAATAATCTTTATGTTGAGAGGTCAAAGTACAAAACTATGTCTCACGTTTTTCAATTTGTGTTTATTATTTTCACCCGTTGTAGGTTTGATAAGAGATTTTAAAACTATAATCAAACCAAGAGTGAAAGAGGAGCTACATGGCACTATTATAACTAATTCAATTCCAAAATTAATCATTCAATATAATAATAACACATTTATACTTAAAACATTTTCACAATACAATACAAACTCTCAAATACATAGGATTGAGTGAGCATAACAAATTATATGTGATGTTTGGTTGATATAGATGCTAAAATAGGGTTTTTGGACATGATTGTGCTTAAAAATGATATTATGAGTTTAAGATATTCTAAGATAGGATAACATAGTATGGACAAGAATGTTTGTTTGGTATTAACACCTTTGAATGGTTTTACAAATTCTTAGAACTATGGTATAGTTTTTTTTCCTTTTTCCCTCATCTTATTTACTTTTTCTTCTTCTATCAGTCAGTCTTGATCACACTTCAAGGTTCCCTAAATACCCTACTCAATCCTACATACCCTAACCATAGATGAAGTCCTCTAAAACAATCATTACTTGGGTTACAGGCACCCATGTGTACCAATGACATCAAAAATGCTTTGAAGAGGCTTGAAACAACATGATATTCTCCACTTATTATGTGATATGTAGTTGCAATACAATTATATTTTACATCCTTTCTATTAAAATGTTTCAATTGAGTTTCTCTCTTTCCAATCTACTTGAGTAGGTCAATTTGAGTTCTTGAAAATGTGGGAATCAATATTGTAGGCATAGTCTAAAGCTTTAAAATTATAGATAGTTCTTCCCAAATTAATGTGAAGAGTTATTGTAAGTGTTTAGGGAGCCTAACATAAATTATGTGCTAGATTTTATAATAGGAGTCCACAAGAGCACTTCCTAGTTAAAATGAAGTGAGTTTCACTTACTTATATATGATCCCATATGTGATTTAAGTTTTAAACAATGAATAAGAGGAAGTAAGTGACCTAGAGATTAATGTGCAACAAAAAAATGGGACAAAATTAAACTAGGTAAACATTTGTACACTAGGTCAGAACATATAGATGTTCCTACCCCTACTATAAGCATTTGTCCTAAGAGTCATAATTTTCTATGTGATTTTTTAAAGCTAACTGTGGATTTTTTTTAAGTGTTGCATGCATTCAATTCTCATAAACATTATGTTCTTAAAATTTATAAAGAAGTACCCAATTTAATGTATCCTCTTATCTAAAACTTACAATGCATACCCTTGACATTTCAATTATTCAAGAAATGGTTTAGTCAAGATGAAGGTGATCCAGAAACCTTCTATTGATGTAAATAAGCCAATTCTTATTTATTGTGTGATGACATTTGTCAATGGTACTGGAACTTCTGCGATGGTTGTGGAAACACCACTCTTCATAAAGCCAAAAATCTTGGTTGTGCAACACGCATTAGTTGCACAATTTCCACCTATATGAATGTACGGTTGTCCAATCATCACGGTGGTTCTACAAATTCTAATATAAGAAGTGGTATTTATATAATACATGACACCAAAATGGGAAAACTCAATAGTTATAAATGCACGGGACTCCCAATTTGATTTGTTTCACCTTTCCTTTCATCCTTAGGTAGAGAAAGTAAAATTGCAAGCACTTCCATTCATTTAGACAAGTGGCTATAGATGAAATCAAGTGCGAGCATGGGAGAAAATATTGATTGTTCTTGTTCTAAAAATATCGGATATCTTTCTTGTTGAGGATTGCATGTGAGGAAATACAACTAGAAGGGTTTTAATCCTTCTTCAAGGTTATATATTGGCAAGTGAACTTGTATTTTTGGATACTTACATAATGAAAGGGATAAAAATTATGTACCCAGATAGAGTTCTTCCCGCATCTCGTTGTCTCTTGTTTCTTCATTTCAGTATTTCTTTGAGTGATTCTTGCATAATATGTTGTCCTAATAATATTTATAGAATTTTATCATTAATTATCACTAAGATAGGATATGTTTATTGTTAAAAAAGTCATCTTATAGATCATATTGGTATTAAAGTAGTTAATATCAAATTTTTTTGTGTAGTTTAACTTGCATTGAAATTTTTAGTTAGATACCCCTCAACCCAAAGGGTAGTTCATGAAGTGAAGGTATACTCATTCCTTTTGAATCATATATTTTTACTAGGAAGTGGAATCAAGGAATCTAAATCATGGCCCATAGTGGATGTTTTTATGAGACTAATGAAGAAAAATTCTATAGGGTGGAGGTAGATGTGGAAATTCTATCCAAAATTGTAAACAACATTTCCTAGTCTATGGGAAAGTTGGATTCCATCATGGGATTACTCATGGAAAATCTTGGTGTTATAATAGAGGCACTAGGAGACCATAAATAAGACCATCATGAGTATGAGGAAGTGCAGCCGCATGCCAACCTTACTCCATATCCATTCAAAGAAAAAGAGAAGATTGAAATTAAGCCTTATAATGTGGACTTGAATTCTGAGAATCTATACAATTATCTACCTCAAATTGAGGTATATTTTAGTTTTCATCAAATCAATGAGAGTCAATAGATTTAATTTTCAATGTTAAAATTAACTAGTCATGCTTTAAGTTATTTTGAAATCTATGTTCATACTATGATTGTTAAGAAGCTTCCACCTATTTCTATGTTAGAGGAATTTAAGAGGATAATAAAAAATCAATTCAACCATATTTTCTATTAGGATAATAGGTCCATGTAATGGAAATATCTTCATAATTAATTAAGGCCAAAATTTTCAAGAGTACACTAGTTAGTTCCGAAAGAAAGTTGTCCAAATGGGAAAATATATAGTTAACCAAGGCATTTTGATTAAGTACATCAATGGAATCCATAACCACTTGATGATACCAGTTCTCTTGGCCAAACCGTTGAATGTAGATGAGGCTTCTTATCAAGCCCATTATCTAGAGATGGATAAGAATAGTTCATCTACCACTCAACATAATTCAAAAACAAGGTAACACAAAGTACCGGGAAAAATGAAAAGTGAAAGGTAAGAAGAACTCTATTTCCATTTCTAAGAATGATACTAGAGTTTATTGTTGTCATTTTGATATTGAAACTCATTATGAGGGAAAATGTTGGAAGATAAACAAGGAATTACATCCCTTCAAGCATAAGAAGAATCAAAAGAAGGCCATGTTTTCCCTCTAAGGAGAGAAACTATGTTATAATGAAGAGGTGGATGAGAAAATGTGTTGTACCTCCTTCTATAAGGAGGTATGTGTGGGTAGTTATATTTTTGTTGAGGAAAATTATATTACTTATATTTAATCATATAAAAATCCAACTGAATAAAACTACTATGGATTATCTTTTTGATACTTGTTCTCAAGATAATATTATAAGTAAGAAGTTAGTTGATAAGTTAAATCTATAGAATTATCATCATATAAATCTGTATTGATTTGGTTGGGTGAATAAAGGCATAAACATCAAGGTTACCAAGAAATGTGAAATTAAATTTTGTATTGATAAGAAGTTCATTGAAGAAAATACTTTGGATATTGTTCCTCTTGATGTGTGTGATGTATTGTTTGGCAGCCCATACATGTATATCAAACATGTAATTGTCATGAGAAGCTATAACAAATACCACTAGGTGAAGGATCGTAAGAACTACCTCATTTTAACCTTTATAGGAGACTTTAAGATCTCTTTAGAAATTTCTATCACCAATTCAC
Organism: Taxus wallichiana var. yunnanensis; assembly: GCA_018340775.1. NCBI lineage: Eukaryota > Viridiplantae > Streptophyta > Pinopsida > Cupressales > Taxaceae > Taxus > Taxus wallichiana. The sequence continues at coordinate 973,157,132 of CM031239.1, forward strand.
TTGTACCCTCCGAATGGCGGAGAATCGAACAGGACGTTCGGTGTTATTGGGACACATGGGATAACCTATCAAGCTATGGGACTTGGGCTCGAGGTGAACCTCCGGAGAAGGATGGATTCCTCTTTCTAAACTAAGTGCTATGCTACTACCTAGTGTAATAAAATGGTTACCTAAACCTATGCTAACATTTTCATGGGTTTTAGGGAATAGATTTTCAAGAAATGAAACTATACTAGGGATGTGATGAACCAAATAAATGGTGTTTCCAGATGCAAGAAGGGTTAATTTGAAGAGGGTGTGTGCACCACAAGTCAACTTCACCTACTGCAACTTGGAGAGGATATAGAATATCACAAACTAGGAAGCATACGTTCCTTTTTTTAAACTCAAATTATGCATAACAGATAGATCAAATTCGATTAGAAACACAATCAATCACCACGATAATATAAAATAGGCACATGTCAAACATCTATTTCACTTATAACAGTCAATGATAATATGGCTTGTATAACAGAAGGAAGATAACCTTTTCCACAACTGATATTCAAACAATTATATCACTTTCCAATAGAATGAAATAAGATATTCTGAGATAAAGGCAAGCCAACCACTTATACTAAGGAACTATGCATTCACAAAGCATAAACACATCAACCATTAACACAATAACTCATCTTTCCATGGAAAAATATCACTTTGAATGTAATTGAAAGGTTCTTGAATATTCAAAGCACTCTTCCAAGCTTGAAGAGAAACTTCTCAAAAATTGATCTCCGCTAAAAGACTTAATAAACTTCTCTATTTATAAGTTCCTTAGGTTGAGCCATTACAACTGGGCCTTAACTAACAAATTAATAAAAATAGAAGTTTTATTAAGTTCTAGGGAACATTCTCCCATAAAAATATAAAAGTTTGTTTCAATAATTTGACAGATCCAAAGCTTGGATCATTCCTCTCGTGGCCTCCTAGATTTGGCTAGGATTTGCAACATCTCCTCCTTTTCCTTGGTCCTTCTCCCAGGTAGCCATCCAATGTTTGTATTCAATGAAATGCTTAATAATTCCCTTGATTTATTCATCCTCTGGTCCACATGCGTAGTGATTAACTACATCTGCAATCTCACCTTCTCCATCTACTTTGTCTTGAACTCTTCTGAGTTTACTTACTACCTTTCTTAGTTAGCCAGTGAATTTTGACATGAAACCAACCTATCAATGGAGTCACTGCAGAAGGTTCTAGTTACTTCGTCATCCCTTTTTACCAAGTCCTTGAAATTTAGCTTGATCTGATCTTTAGGAAGAGCATCGATGTTTTCATTGAAGAACTTACAATTGATATTATCAAACTCCTCTGAAATGTCATTTAGAGCATCCATTATCTCTATACACTTGTCATCCAATTTCTTAATTAAATCCTGCAAAACCTGGGACCGAAACTCCATATCTTTTTGATACTTGAAAATTTTTGAGGCATCATCTATTACATCTTCTGGAGGAGAAAATATGAATCTTCTTCTCTGATTTCACTCCACGTAGTTAAATTCAATTTTAAATTAGTATTATCCTCGGAGAACATTTCATTCATTTTTTGAAAAGAGGTCTTTCATCTTGTAAATCATTGTATATGTCAACTTCTTCTTTTATCAAAGGATTGGCTTCTTCTAGTATACACTCCATCCATCCATTTACTGATCTTCCCTTCTGACCTATCTTCTCAATCTCATGATAAGAAATATCATTGAGGGTGGAAGAAACTATCAGAGCTGTGGTAGTTGAAATCTCAGTAGATGGAGAAGGTTGTGTCACTTTTCTCAACAATGCAGTGAGTTGTTCAACCTTTTCTTTGAGATCATCCTTAGAAGCCTTGTCCTTGTCATATTTTTCTAACATATTTCCAAGATCAGTCTGCACATCCTATTTTCCCCTTCATGTGTTTCCTTTCCCAATGAAAATATAGAAATTTGATAATATTCTGCTGTAATAGTTTCCTTGGTTTTCCCTTCAACGGGAGTAGCAAATTCGATGACCCTTTCTCGCATTTATTTCTTGACAAAATAGAAACAATCTTCAGCCTATTGTCTTGCCTTTTCGGTGTGTGTTAAAACATGTCTAGGTCAATAATATCCACAAGAGGTAATTTATTTTTCTATTTTGGAGTTTTGCGAAACAACCATTCTGGTATAGAAGATGCTAATGAAAATGGCACCACCGATTTGGTACCTAAAGCATTATTCAAAACAAGAGCACCAAAAAAATTAGTTGGCAATAAAGGATGGGGTAGATGTGAGGATGGCCATAGGAATGGACACAATGGGATTATAAGATGACATGGAAGGAAATGGAAGTGTTAGAGGAAATGAATTAGATATGGGTGACCTAATCATTTCCCCTCCTTGAGAGAACATGAAGAGATGAGAACACTTGGGCCATAAAAGGAGATGGGAAAGAAGAAATGATTATAGAAATGAAAGGAAATGATGTAGGAAGTGACAATGGATGAGAAAGGGGAGATGATAGGCCTTGTGAGATACTTGGAGAATCAGTGACTTCAACTATTTCTGAAATTGGTATTGCTAGAGACATGGCCTTGGAAGTAGGAACCTTAGAGAGAGATGAAGCGAAAACAAAAATGAAATCTTTCGAGGGACTATATGGTCCCTTTGGGTAGACCACTTTCCTTTAGTAGGTGTTGGAAGACTCATTGTTGATTGGGCTTCTGTTCTTATAGGGTGATCTAACCCTTTGGGTGGAATTCCCAAAGTAGCTAACCAATTATATGTCCTTTACAAAATGAGCCCCGCCCTCTCTTTAGTATTATAACATTCTTCTACATACCAATCAATCCATTGTAATGGTTTATTGGAAACATTTCTATCTTTGTAAGTTGCATCCAATACCTCTTCTTCATCCTCCATTTCATTTGGAATATCTACGATCCCAAATTGTCGAACCTCATCTAGGGTCAACCTTTCATATTCCCGTTGTCGGATAATAAACTCATCTCGACAATGAATCCAAATATCTTCTAAATGAGATATATGAGAATTGGATAAACGTGTTTCACTAAAATTTCCCTAGTAATTACAATTTGTTCGAGGATGAAATGTTTGAAAGGTCACTTCTGACATTTCCGCATCCATATTATTTTCCTTATGAATACTTACACATGTATATCTACTAATTAAAATGTGAAAATGGACTCCGCCTTGTGTCATTTTTCTGGATTTTATGGTAGTCTAGCAATTGCCGAACCAATTCTAGTAAGACCCACTTGTTACTGGGATATCTTGGTAGCTTATTAGGAGTACCTACAAAACAAAAAATCCAAATGTATGTGAATGTAGGAAACTACAGGTAAATATCCCCCCATTCGTGTACCTCCTTGAAATCTTCATGAAAAATTCTTTTGTTCTATAAATACTATCGAACCGGTAAAGCATAACAACGAAGAAAGTGTCATTTATCCTATGGAAATGTTTGCTTCCTTCATCCATTGTGAGGTGAGGATAAAAATCATAAATTTACAAGGCACTCCTTATAGCTTTAGTGTTCAAATTACTGAAATCTCCCATAGTAGCGGTGACATAGACCAAGAAAGTGGTCATGACAAATTCCTTCAAAGACAAAATCTTACTTAATTGAAAAAAATGGAGCTGTTACTATGATCCCCCATCATATAAGTTCCTTCTATTTATTGATGGTGGATATATAAGAACATCCATTCCTGAAATTCTTTTGCAGAGGTAAGACCTAAAATTCTACTTAATAATACGATAATATCGTTCACTTCCTGGATGAAGTCTAATCGATAAAGGGTCTTTGGCAACTTGGTGACACTCTTGGCCAAGTAGCTCTTCATCATGACCCTTGTACATAAATCAATCTCTTTATCCAAGTGTTTAATGACTTCCTTTGGTGAAATTTTGGCATAGTCCTCCACTTCTAGGAATTTGAACAATTCTTCAAAGAAATCAACATCTATTCAAATTACCACCTTGTCGTAAACATCCTTTATTGACTTGGAGTGTTCATCAAAATGGGTTGTTGCAGCCACAAAATATTCAGGGCAATGCATTGATGCACAAAAACTGGAAGCAACAATAGTTCCACTATCATAGATAGCTTGCATCCATGATTTCTTGTTAGGAGTGTTTACCCTTGCCCAGAAATTTGGAAAATCAACCTACCCAAGATCAATATCTCCTATGTTCCCTAAGTCTGAAGATAAACAAGAGTCAGAAGAAACTCCTAGGAAGGTATACTTCATTTTCTCTTTGCCATTTGTTGAAGAGGTTGACATTAAATTTGGGTTTCGAAATCTGAAAAATCCTAGGGATTTTTGTAACCAATACGAAAAAGGTCTGAAATGTCAAAGTTTCAAAGTCTGAAAAGACTTTAAATTTGAAATGTGAAACCTCCAAAAACGGAACAAAGATGTCCGAAGTTGAAAAAATGAATATACGAAACACGAAAATGAAACATACGAAAAGTATAACCTATGAACTATGAAAAGTTTGATCTCCAAAATTTGAAGCATTCAACCTCGAATTCTGAAAATGAACACCTCCAAACTCTAAACACCCCTAGCCTCAAAAAATTCCAACCTTCGAACTCCAAAATGAACACGTCGAACTCGAACACCTCCGAACTATGAAAAGGAACACTTCCAAACTCAAAAATGAACACATCTGTGTTAGCAATATTTTAATATTGTGAACATTATTATTATTGTGCAAATAATGAGTTGGTGACAACTCGTAGAGATCTCTTAGAGAGATTCTAGGTTTGTTGAGTGAGAATAGGTATTGGGAGAGATTTGTGGGATGCTGAGTGATTAGTGGGATGAGTGTTGACTCCTAGAATCGAGGAGATCAAACTCTATATATGTAACCTCTACCTATGAATAATATATCCCGGATGTTTGTAATTCAATTATATTATCATTCTATTCGGTGTTTTTAATCTGCAAAGCTCTACCAAAATTAATATCTGGTATCAGAGTAGGTCAACCATTAGCCATGTGAGTCGTGTGCTAGTTCTTCAATGGTGACAATGGATTGGATTATTCCTGCGTGAGTATATTCATTGTGACTGAGATAGGATTTTATTTTTATTACAAATTTATGGTTTGATTCTTTGTGTATCAGAGGATGTCAATATTACTGTGCATTATCATTGACTTCAACGGATCCATTTCTTACATATGCTTGCATCCAAGTCTGTAGATGTAAAGTCATTCACTTTATATCATTCTTGGATCTGCTGTGCTCACGTCAGATCTATAATATACGTCTATTCTACGTGCTTTCAAATTTCAGGAATAGTGATCTCTAATCACCATCACCGTGATTCACGAATTTTACAGCAGAAGAGTTCTGTGAGTCCAACTCGTTATTCCACGTCCATCCATACGCATATGCCATGATGGAGATATTTTGTAGCTTGACCAAAGAAGATTATCATTCTAAGTTTCTGCATCTTGATATTTGGTTCGGTTTGATTTTGGATGATTGGACATGATTTTGTAGTGATTCACATCTCTGAAACGTCTGCAGATTTATGTAGTCTATATATACCTGTTAACAAATTATTCCTCAATAGATTGTATGTACTTTATTCCTCAACATATTGTTTTGTTACGAATACGGCTCTCCATATACAATCGGTGCTGCATTATCTCTTCGAATGAGCTCATTTTAGTTTCCAACTGTGATTTGCAAGCATTATTTCTTCGTTACCAAAATAATTTCAAAGATTGAGGAACAGACTCTAATTTCCAAAGGCTCGGTGCATGCAAAGCCGTATCATACCCACATCAAATAGATCTCGAAGTTTGATGCATCCCAGGTGGAACAGTTGCGGATTTGGTGCCTGAACGTGACATATAATTTATCTCATGCTGATCTATCTCGCCAGATCGTGTGAACTCTGTGAATCCTATTCGGTGAACAAATTTCAATGCACATTCTGCAACCACGTGGAGGGAGTGTCTTCATCAGTTAAGTATTCGCCTGATTTCATCATTCAATGAAAGTCCCTCTAAAATAACTTCAAGGCATAGTCTATGATTTGGTTTTTGCATACGCATCAGAAATTCCTGAACGCAGCTCCACCTATCACGCCAACTCCTGCATCTATCAGTTGTTCCTGCTCAGTACGTAGAGTTCTGAAGATCTCTACTTTGAGAGCTTTGATCTAGTCGCTTAAACATATTATTGTAGTTGAGTGTGACTAAATTGTTTTAATGGTCAATTTGGAATTTGTAGATCAGTCACTTTAGAAAGTAATTAAATATTACTTTTTTAGCAATAGATTTTGATTTTATAGAGTCAAATAGTCTCTTGTTTAAAAATAATATTAAGTTGTTTTCAGTAAAAAGTGTCGTTATATTTGTAAGTGTTAAAAAGTCTGAAAAAATTGAGTCTGTAGTCTTTATAAGGTCGATGCGAGTTTTTAACTTATTTAGTCGATATACAATAGGTTTGATATTTTTGAAGTCTTGAGTTATTTTTAGTGTCTTTGAGAGTCATTAAAAATGTCAAAATAGGTGATTTTAGGGTATATGTTTGTTGTCATTCTATTGTCATCAAAATTGACTCAAAAAGTTGTTAAAAAATAAAAAATAAAAAAATGACAAATGAGTGCATTTTCGGTGTAATCCGACACACATTTTTTAAGGAAAAATGCAAATGAAAACCGTTCCTGGCTTCGGGGGCTCCGCCCCTCGACCCCGCCCTGTATCGCGACAGGGAACGCGTATCGTCCTCGACTATACTTTCTGCTGAGTTAGCAGGGATATTCTGATGGAGGCCGGAGGAAACGGAGGCAGGAGGTTGATCAGCGACCTCTCGTCAGGCACCATCGATGAGGCCGCGGTATTGATTTGGTGGCCAAGTATTTCAGTTGTGTGTTTGATTCCATTATTGTGTGTTTTATAATAAGAACAGATGTCACATTCCTGTTCAGAATTGTATTTCCTTTTATAACCTCCTGATGTAAATATGTTATAGTAGAAAGAAGAAAACACAAGTACAAAGTCGGCATTATGATACTTGAAGAGGATGAACAGAGGTTCATGAGCAGGGGCTCGTACCTAGGACAGAGGTCCGTTATTGTTGAACAGGGGTTCTTACATTGGACTGAGGTCTATATGTTTACCAAGATCATGAGCAAACAGGGGTGTGCAAGCTGCAGAGAAAGTGTAACTATTCTTTTCTACATTGTTCACATTAGGGGAGTGTATGTGTGGAAATAATAATGTTAACAATAGGGGAGTGAATGTTAGGAATATTTTAATATTGTGAACATTATTATTATTGTGCAAATAATGAGTTGGTGACAACTCGTAGAGATCTCTTAGAGAGATTCTAGGTTTGTTGAGTGAGAATAGGTATTGGGAGAGATTTGTGGGATGCTGAGTGATTAGTGGGATGAGTGTTGACTCCTAGAATCGAGGAGATCAAACTCTATATATGTAACCTCTACCTGTGAATAATATATCCCGGATGTTTGTAATTCAATTATATTATCATTCTATTCGGTGTTTTTTAATCTGCAAAGCTCTACCAAAATTACTAATCTGAAAATTGCAACCTCCAAAATCCGAAAATTCCAACCTCTGAAACCCAAAAATTAACAACTCCAAAAAGTGAGAAGTTTGAAACCACAAACCTCGCAAAGGCACAGAAAGAAAGGAAAATGCTTGGGAGGATCTCGAAATGAACTCTGAGCTAGATGCCTATAAAAATGGGATTTTGCAACTATGTAGGTCATGAAAAACTTCAAGGAAAACATGGTGGATGCCAAGGGTTCCATTTTCAAACACAATAAGGAAGAACAAATGAAAATAACAAGGAAGAAGAAAAACCACAAAGATCTTAAACCAAAAAGAAATAAACTAAAATAAAATACCTTGAAAATGACGCCAAAAAGTACAAGATGCAGTAAAAACCAGATCACAGAGCAAAATGTTAGGTGAAAATGATGTATAAAATCACGAGTCTACATAAAAAACCTGATATTAATATTAGATTTTGACATGTATGGAAGTAGGTGAGAATTAAATGCACAAATATTTCGAAAGTTGAAAGCTGAAAGTCCAAAAGTCTAAAATTTGAGACATATGGAGTTTTAGACTTCAGAAATTAGGAGGTTAAAATCGTGGAAGGGTGATGGAAAAATCTAAAACCTGAAATTCCAAAAGTTCAAAATTTTAGACTTTCGGACTTTGGAAGTCTAAGAGAGAAATACCGAAAAATGGTTGGGAAAGTTTTGAAACCCGAAATTCTAAAATTTTGGACTTTCAAAATTTCAGACTTTAGAAATCGAAGTAATATTTTACCCAAAAGTGAAATAGAATTCCAAAACTTAAAAGCCCAAAATTTAGAAATTTCAGACTTTCAGTCTCTTAGACTTTGGAAGTCCGAAAGCGGAAAATTATCAATTACCGAGGGCAATCTACGAATTCCAAAAGTCTAAATTTTTGGACTTTCAGGTTTTCAAAGTTTGGAACTTTGAAATCACAATTTTAATTTTTGTCTTAAAATTTCCAAAAGGGAAAATCCTGAAATCGGAACTCCGAAATGTTTTTGATTTTTAGAATTCAGAGAATTTCCAAAATTGCTAAATACTTCCTCTTGAAGGATTTAAAAAAAAAATTGATCGATTTTAACATCTATTTCGAAGGTAAATTCTATAAGTTAGCATTTTAGTCTATCTCCAGGAATGATCAATAGCCTTATAGAAACCATTAGGAAAAGGAGTCTTGGAAGCAAAACTACATTTAGGGTGCACACAAAACAAAAGAAAAAGAAAACGAAAACAAAGAATGTGCAAAGGCGCTTGAAGAAAAGAAAAAAGAATGTTGTATAGGGGTGAAACAATGTCAAAAGTAATCTTTGAGTTGTATCCCATTCATGTGAATGTACAATTATTCTCCATTGAGTCTGGATAGATGAAATGAATTCACCTCTTTGCAACTTGTGATGATATATGGTCCACTCCAGAGAGCGTCAAACTTGGCATGCCTTCTTGGTTTGGCTCTGTCTTCATCCCATTTGAGAACCAAATCTCCCTCTTGGAAATGCCTATTAGAAGCTTTCTTATCAAAGGATTTCTTGACCTAAGCCTGATGTTGTCCTAAAGTTTTCATAGCCATGTTTCGAACTTCTTCCAGCTCCATGAGTTTAGAAAACCTCACTGTCAAAGAGTCATCTTCCATAACTTCAAGCTGATGAGCCAACTCCAAGGAAGGTAATTCCAAGGAGAGCGGGAGCTTTTCCTCCCTTCCATATACAAGCACAAAAGGTGAACTTCCAATTTCTCTTTTAGGTGTAATTTGATCTACCCATAAGGTAGTCTTAAGCTGTGTATGCCATGTCCTTTTGTTAGCCTCCATCGTGTGTTTGATGATCCTTATGAGATTCTTGTTACTAGACTCAAACAATACATTACCTTGTGGATAGTAATTAGACAAAGTCTTGAGGTAGACCACATTATTAACCACCCATTCGCTCAACTTCAAACCAAGAAAAGCCATTGCATTGTTAGAAATAACAATAAAAGGAACACCAAACCTTGTCATTATATTTTCCAGGAAATCAAGGACTTCCTTTTTGTTGCTTTATTTCAAGTCCACTTTCTCTATCCATCGAGTGAAGTAATCCATTGCAGTAAGAACCCATTTATGTTCATCGCTGGATGAAGGGTTGATTATCCCGATAAAATCTAACCCCCATTAAACGAAAGTGTGATCTAATTGAATAGGGTCCAGGGGAAGAGCTAGCAACTTCTATTTTCTGATGAAAAGGACACATTCTTTACATTTACTCACCTAGAGATGAGCATATTTGAACAAAATCTGGCCAATATAACTAGCTCACATAATTTCAGTAGTAGTTGTTAATGGAGTAATGTCCCCCAGATAGGCCATTGTGGAACTCTCCTAATATTTTATTCACTGCTCCGATTTTATGCAGAAAGAAGAACATCATTCAAGTCTTTCCGGAAAGAATACTATCCACCAAAATGTATGGAATAGATTGGAGAGGAAAAGTACATATTTGGACCTTATCCGTATTTGAAGGATATACCCCTGAAAGGAGGAAATTTTGTATATTTGTCAACCAATCAATCTGATCATTACCTTCATTGGTATTCAAAGTATAACATCTTCATCATCTTTTACCTCTATGTCTGCAAGCGAGTTGCATACACAAACCCTTTCATTTAATAAGGTTAGTAACTTTTATGTTTACATAATACTCCATTACCTTGGTAATCCATCTAGCATGTTTCTCGTTTATCTCTTTATTCAACAAAAAGTATTTGACACCAGGATGGGAGACCATTAGGTGGATTTTTTGGACATCATGTGCTTAAATTTCTTCAAATCTCTAATAACTGCAAATAATTTTTATCAAAAATGAATATTTGATCTCATATTCCTTAAGGGATTGATTGAAGAAGGAAATTGGTTTCTCCATCAAATCATCATTTTGTTGGGTTAGAATCCTTGAAATACTTTCTTGGCCTGCAAAAGCATAAATAATAAAATATTTATCAAACCTGGGGTTTACCAACATGGGAGCTTGAGAAATGGCTATTTTGATAGCTTTGAAAATCTCCCTCCCTTATTTTTTCCATGAGAATGGAATATTATTCTTCAACATGGTTGTCAGTGGTTTAGCCAACGTTGCAAATTGGGGAATGAATCTCCGTATGAAATTTATGGTTCCCAAAAACTCAAGGCCTTTCTTGTGACTTGGAAGAGATAAAGACATAATTGAATGAATCTGGCTGGATCGATAGACAATCCTTCTACTGAAACAACATGTCCCAACAACTTCCCTTCTTGCACTACAAAAATGCACTTCTTAGGATTAAGTGAAACCCCAAATTCTCTACATCTTTGAAAAACCTTCTTTAGATGTGTGATATGATCTTCAACATGCTTGGAATATACAATTATATCATCAAGGTAAACCAAGATGATATCATTAATTAATCCTTTAAATGCCATGTCCATGGATCTTTAGAAAGTAGCCCCTGCATTGGACAATCCGAATGGAATTTTATTATAAGCATACATCCCCCACTTAGTAGTGAAATCTGTTTTGAATTGGTCATATTCTTGGACTAGAATCTGATTGTACCCTGAATATCCATCGAGAAAGGAAAACCTTTGATCCCTTGCCACCGTTTGAAGGATTTTCTCCATTTATGGAAGAGGATAATTGTCTTTCAATGAGGCATGGTTCAAATATTTGAAATCTATGCATAACTGGATTTCTCCATTCTTGTTCCTTACTGAGATACTGATTATCTACCCATGAGTAACTATTTATAGGAAAATTTATACAAGCCTCGATGAGTTTTGTTAAATCCTTCCTCATTACTTACTCAATCTTGGGATTAATCAGCCTCTTTTCCTGACAAACTGGTTTTGGATTTGAATCTTGCTCGATGGTATGTTGCGCTAGACCTAGATTAAAACCACGTAGGTCTTTATATCTCCATGTAAAAATGTTGTGATATTATTGACACATTTCCATGAAATAATTCTTCTCTCTGGCGCAGACATACTTTTCGAATCTTCAAAATATTTTTACTTGTCACCTCAACCTCTTCAAAATCCTCTTCTTTCACTACCATGTTTTTGCTTCATCTTTTGGTCTTATCATCTGAATTGAAGATAGATTCAAGAGTAACTAAGTGTTTTTGTAGCTTGTTTCTATTCGATTATATAATGTTATCACCATACAAGGTTTACAGTTTATCTTGGTGTTTGGTAGCAAGTTCTTCCTCTTCTTGCATGAAATGAGCAATTTGTTTGTCACTATCAAAACACCTATCGCCTACTTTTATAGCAAGCCTATCAGTATCCTGACTTTGTTTTCAAGGAACTACATGAATTCCAAAAGCTTCAAAATCTTCTATCAAGTCCCAAACTCAATTTTTGTATGATCTTAAGATATCATTTTTTGATGCGCTATGGGCCGTTACTTGATGCACAACCAGTTCATTGTCTCCAAAGATAGTCAGAGCCTTGATTCCTTTCTTCTGAGCTAGCTGAATCCCTTATATGAGAGCCTCATATTCGACCACATTATTAGTGCAACTAAATTGCAATTGAAAAGATGAGAATTATTTGTTTCCTTCTAGAGAAATCAACATAACTCTTGCACCGGACCCATTTTTAATTCTCGAACCATCGAAGAACAATTTCCACAGTCCCTCATAATTGTTTGATGTTTTAACCAATTGAGGTATGATTGTTCCTTCTTCATGGATGCAGTATGTACCCAATCTAGTTTCCTCCAACAATAGTCATCCAGATTCTTCATCCACCAATAAATCAGCGTAGGGATCATATTGAATATCTGTACTTACCTCATCAAGTAATGTATTGAGAACCTCTTCTACGAGAGTGGTTGGTTCATGATCAACATCTTCGTCCTCTAGATCACAAATAGCATAATTCCCATTTATGGGATTAGCAGTGTATGGCTCCACATGATTATGGAAAATCGGTTCTGCTCTTATAGTCACCTTCATTCCATAGTGAGTTATAAGAATCATATGTGACCAATATGATGACAAGTAACCACCCATCTTGGCAGTGAAATATCGTGATAGGAAAATGGTGAAGAGAGGAGGAAGATCAATAATGAATATGTATTGTGTGAATGACAAGTTGGGACATGCATGAATTGTAAGATGGAGTCCCTTAATACCTCCAATAGTCATAATAGTTGTGTCATTTATCCTGAACAAATCCTTTTCAATTGGTGCATATTGTATTCCTAACACATTAGGAATATGTTTAGGAATAACGAATCGCTAGCTCCAAAATTGATCATGTAATTATGAACCAAATGACTGTCAATGGTTAGAGAGACATAAAATGGTGGTGGATTACTAGCCTTAGGAGTTCCTTTCTCCTCTAATTGACACATACTTGTTGATTTGGTTGTTTTATTTCTCGACGATCCATTAGTTGTACAGAAACTATTCAGAGCCTCTCGCAGCAAAATCTGTCGAGAAGGAATTGAGAGTGCATCTCACATTGTGATGCTCAGGTTGGTTTTCTTCATTTTTATACAATTCTGAATGGAATTTACCCAAATTTGCTAATTACTTTATGAGAATTAGAGTATTCTTTTGGAAAATGCTTATTTGGCACTATGATGCCTGAAGAACCTTCTCTCCTCATATCTTGGCTAACAGATGTTTTTGGTGGTTTTCTTCCCACGTATTTATCAACTATTGTTTCTTTCGGGGATGCCAAGTGGATGTTTGATCAGATTTTCAAGATTTATATTCGATTTCTCTCTTCTTAGTTTGAGTATTGACTAGCATTGATCATATTTGGAAGATTGAGATTCCATTGCATTCAACTCGCAAAATATTCACTTTCTAGTTAAGCAAAGTGAATTCTTCAATGGCATGTGTTTGATCTTTGCTTCTTGCGTAGATGAATTATCTATTAAATCTGAAGGGGTAAATATTATTTGAACTATAACCTGGGCTCGACTAAAAATCCGTGGAAAAATATTTTGATTGTGGGGTTGATAAAAAGGATGACATCATTCATAGTCTTGGACTAGATTATTCTTGACATGTACAATGGCTATAGATGAGCTAGCAGCAATAGGGTTCTCGAAAGTTCAAAGGCACGACATATGTATCTTGACCTGCAACTCAATTTTTAGGCTGGTTGTTCCCTTCGAAAGGAGGAAGGTTAGTCTCGATACTTCTAGTTTTGTGGATGGTATGGACGATTATATTTAAATTGTGGCCTCTTGGGGTACAACAAGCTCATTTCCAAAAGATTATAACAATGACTTGAATTCAAATAGATCATTCAAAGAGGTAGGCTTAGCTAGTTGATTAGACATCATTGGAATAGGAGCAATGATATGCTGATTATTCGTAAGATATGGAGAAAACAACATTGGCATTTGTGGAGCTATCTTCCTAGCCTAAATCAAGGAATATTCCATTCTTATGGTAACATTGTAAGCATCGAGTAATTAAATCCCTCCCATAGACTATATCATAATTGCTACATCACTATTCAAGGCTCACAAATACTACAAGAATGTATTATTTGAAGAAGGGTTTATGAGTGTTGGAATCCTATTACTGAGTCCTATGGAATCGAAATTTTAATCACTCATATACTATTATGGAGCTCTCTTCATGGTAGTGATTTGTTCCAAAAGTGATAGGTGATCAATCTTGCCTTCAAACTATTTTCAGATATTTTCTCCTAACTCATCCTAAGTGGTTATAGTGCCAACACTTAACCCTCAAAACCATTGAAGTTATTTTCCTGGAAGAGATTGCAAGAAGTCCGAGCACAACGTTATCCTCCGTGATGTTATGTATGGCACAAATGCTGGATACATCAAGAATATGTTCTATTGGAGTAATGTGAGTTTCCCCTATATAAAAGGGTAAAATTTTGAGTGCCGCAATAGGTATAGGGTCACATTGAGCCAACAAGAGGACTACTTGTATTAAAAGGGGGAAAATTTTTGTTTCGCTCCATAAAGAAAAAGAGGTTGGTTGTTCCTTGGTGGAGGAAACATTTTGTATGGAGGGGTTGAATGACCCCTACAAGGTAAAGTTGTAACCAAAGTGATATTGAAACTCCTCTTCTTCATCTCTTGGGAGGAGACAAGGAAATTTTGATCTCGCTAATTTCCTTGCTTTGAAGAATCTCTTATCTAAATTATTCACATAGGTTAATGCACCGAGATTTTGTATCCAAAGATATAGAGTCACTAGGTACTTTTACTTGTGCAAGAGAGAAGAAAAGTACAAACTCTCTATCCCATCGATTGTGCCAAAAATTATTTTTTCCAAATCACTGAACCCTCTAAATGGCCAGAATGTGAATATGATGTTCAGTGTGATTGGGACACATGGGATCACCTATCAAGTCATGGGACTTGGGCTTGAGGTAAACCTCTGGAGAAGGCCAACTTCCTCTTACTAAACTAAGAGTTGTAGTAGTCCTATTGCAATAAAATGGTTATCCAAACCTATGCTAACTTTTTAATGGGTTTTTAGGAAAGATATTTGCAAGAAATGAAACTATACTAGGCATGGTGATACACCAAATAAAGGTTTTTTCTAGACTCATGAAGTATTAATTAGAAGTGGGTGTGTGCACCACAAGTCATCTCCACCTGTTATAACTTAGAGAGGATATGGAATATGAAAAATAGGAAGCATACGTTCCTTCGTTAAACTCAAATTATGCCTAACAAATAGATAAAATTTGATTAGAAACACAATCAATAACCACAATAATATAAAATAGGCACATGTCAAACATTTATTTCACTTATAACAGTCAATGATAATATGGATTGTATAATAGAAGGAAGATAAAATTTTCCACAACTGATATTCAAACACTTTTTCCAACAGAAAGAAATAAGATATTGTGAGATAAAGGAAAGCACACCATTTATACTAAGGAATTATGCATTCACAAAGGATAACACATCAACCATTAAAACAATAACTCAAATTTTGATGAAAAATATCACTGTGAATATAATTGAAAGGTTCTTGAATAGTCAAAGCACTCTTCCAAGCTTGAAGAACAACTTCTCAAAAATTGATCTCCCTAAAAGACTTAATGTACTTCTCTATTTATAAGTTCCTTAGGCTGAGCCATTACAGCTGGGCCTTAACTAACAAATTACTAAAAATATAAATGTTATTAAGTTCTAGGGAACATGCTCCCATAAAAATAGCAAATTTTGTTGCAAGAATTTGACCCAGTCAACCCTACAACTTTGACCGATCCAGAGCTTGGATCAGTCCTCTCATGGCCACCTAGCTTTGGCTGGGCTCTGCAACATCTTCTACAGCTCCACTTTTTCCTTGGTCCTTCTCCCAAGAAGCCATCCAATGTTTGTATTCGATGAAATGCTTAATAATTCCCTGAATTTCTTCATCCTCTAGTCCACATGCGTAGTGATTAACTACATCTGTCATCTCAATATCTCCTTCTACTTTGGTTGGAACTCTTCTGAGTTTACTTACTACCTTTCTTAGTCATTCAATGAAGTTTTGACATGAAATGAACCCACAATGGAGTCACCGCAAAAGATTCTACTTACTTCGTCGTCCCTTTTACCAAGTCTTTGAAATTTAGGATGATTTGATCTTCGGAAGAACATCGATGTTTTCATTGAAGAAATTACAATTTATATTATCAAACTCCTTTGAGATATCATTTAGAGCATCCACTATCTCTATACACTTGTCATCCAATTTCTTAATTAAATCTTGCAAAACTTGGGACCAAAACTCCATAGATTTTTGATACTCGAACAATTTTAAGGCATCATCTATTACATCTTTGTGGAGGAGAAAATTTGAATCTTCTTCTCTAATTTCACTCCATGTAGTTAAATTCAAGTTTAAATTATTATTATCCTCAGAGAAGGTTTCATCCATTTTTCGAATAGAGTTCCTTTCATCTTGTAAATCATTGTATATATGAACTGCTTCTTTTATCAAAGGATTTGCTTCTTGCAGTATACACTCGATCCATCCGTTTACCGATCTAACCTTCTAATCTATCTTCTCAATCTCATGATAAGAAATATCATTGAGGGTGGGAAAAATTTCATAGTTGTGGTAGTTGAAATCTCAGTAGATGGAGAAGGTTGTGTCACTTTTCTCAACAATGCAATGAGTTGTTTAACATTTTCTTTGAGCTCATCCTTGGAAGCCTTGTCCTTGTCATATTTTTCTAACATATTTCCAAGAGCAGTCTACACATCCTATTTTTCCCCTTCATGTGTTTCCTTTCCCAGTGAAAATATAGAAATTTGATAATCTTCTACTATAATAGTTTCCTTGGTTTTCCCTTTAATGGGAGTAACAAATTCTATGACCCTTTCTCTAGATTGATTTACCAACAAGATAGAAACAATATTCGGCCTCTTGGCCTACCTTTTCGGTGTGTGTTCCAACACGCTCAAGTCTATAACATCCACCAGAGGTAATTTATTTTTCTATTTTGGAGTCTGGAAAAACAACCATTCTAGTATAGTGGATGCTGATGAAAATGGCACTAGCAATTTGGTACCTAAAGCATTAGTCAAAAAAGAGCACCAATAAAATTAGTTGGCAATAATGGATGGGGTGGATGTGAGGATGGCCATAGGAGTGGACACAATGGGATTAGAAGATGAGATGGAAGGAAATGGAAGTGTTAGAGGAAGTGAAGTAGAGATGGGCAACCCAATCATTTCCCCTACTAAGAGAACTGGAAGAGATGAGAACACTTGGGCCATAGAAGGAGATGGGAAAGAAGAAATGATTATATAAATGGAAGGAAATGATGTAGGAAGTGACAATGGAAGAGAAAGGGGAGATGATAGGCCTTGTGAGATACTTGGAGAATCAGTGACTTCAACTATTTCTAAAATTGGTATTGCTGGAGACATGGCCTTAGAAGCAGGAACCTTAGAGAGAGATGAACTTCCAACAACAAATGAAATCTTCTTAGGGACTATATGGGCCCTTTAGGTAGCCCTCTTTCCTTTAGTAGGTGTTGGAAGACTCATTGTTGATTGGGATTTTGTTCTTATAGGTTTATCTAACCCTTTGGGTGGAATTCCCAAAGTAGCCAACCAATTATATGTCCTCTATAAAATGGGCCCCACCCTCTCTTTAGTATTGCAACATTCTTCTACATACCAATCAATCCATGGTAATGGTTGATTGGCAACATTTTTATCTTTGTAAGCTGCATCCAATACCTCTTCTTCATCCTCCATTTCCTTTGGAATATCTGTAATCCCAAACTATCAAACCTCATCCAGGGTCAACCTTTCATATTCTCTCATTGTCGGATAATAAACTCATCTTGATAATGAATCCAAATATCTTCTAACTGAGGTACATGAGAACTGGATAAACTTGTTTCACTAAAATTTCCCCAGTAATCAAAAAAATTCGTTAGAGGATGAAATGTTCACAAGGTCACTTCTAACATTTCCGCATCCACATTCTTTGCCTTGTAAATACTTACACATGTATATCTACTGATTGAAATGGGAAACTAGACTCCTGCCTTGTGTCATTTTTTCTAGATTTTATGGTAGTCTAGCAATTGCCAAACAAATTCTAGCAAGACCCACTTGTTAGTGGGACATCTTGGTAGCTTACTAGGAGCACCTACAAAACTAGGAATCCAGATGTATGTGAATGTAGGAAATTGTAGGTAAATAGCTCCCCACTCGCACTACCTCCTTGAAAGCTTCATCCAAAATTCTTATGTTGTATAAATCCTTATCGAACCTAGTAAAGGATAACAACGAAGAAAGTGTCATTTATCCCACGGAAATGTTTTCTTCCTTCATCCATTGTAAGCTGAGGATAAAAATCATAAATTTGTGAGGCACTCCTTACACCTTTAGTGTTCAAACTAGTGAAATATCCCATAGTAGAGATGACATAGACCAAGAAAGTGGTCATCAATTTTTTTTTGAAGACAAAACCTTACTTATTTGAAAATGAGTTGTTGATATGCTCCCCCCATCATATAAGTTCCTTGTTTTTCTTGATGGTGGCAATGTATAAGAACATCCATTCCTAAAATTCTTTCACAGAGGAAAGGCCTAAAATTCTACTTAATAATATGATAATATTGTTCACTTCCTAGATGAAGTCTGATCAATAAAGGGTCTTTGGCAACTTGGTGAAACTCTTGGCCAAGTATCTCTTCATCATGACCCTTGTACATAAATCAGTCTCTTTATCTTAGTATTCAATGGCTATCTTTTGTGAAATTGTGGCATAGTCCTCAACATCCAATATTTTGAACAAGTCTTCAAATAAATCGTGTCTCAAACAAATTACCACCTTCATCACAACAACGCGTTTACCAACTTGGAGTACTCATCAAAATGGGATACCGCAGCCAAGATGAATTTGCGGCAATGTATTGATTTAGGGAAATCGACAAAGAAGAACAATTCCATTGTCATAGATAGCTTGCATCTAGGATTTATTTTTAGGATCCTTTACCCTTGCCCAAAAATCAAGAAAATCAACCTGTCCGAGATCAGTATCTCCTATGTTCCCTAAGTCTGAAGATAAACAAGAGTGAGGAAAAACTCCTAGGAATGTATACTTCATTTTCTCTTTGCCCTTTGCTGAAGAGGTTGACATTAAATTTGGGTTTCAGAATCAAAAAATCCTTTGGAACTTTGTAACCAATAGAAAAAGGTCCGAAACATTGAGGTTCAAAGGTCCAAAAGACTTTAACTCCGAAGTTCGAAACCTCGAAAAAAAACAAACAACAGATGTCCGAAAGTCTGAAAAAATAAAGATCAAAAACACCAAAAATGAAACCTACGAAAAGTCTAACTTCCGAACTCCAAAAATTTCAACCTCCGAACTCTAAAAACGAACACCTTCGAACTCCAAACACCTCCAACCTCCGAAAATTCAAACCTCCGAACTCTAAAAATGAATACCTCTTAAATCTGAAAATGAACACCTCCAAAAATTCCAACCTCCAAACTCTAAAAAGTCGAACCTCTAAAACCCAAAATGAAAAAATCATAAAAGTGAGATGTTTTAAAACAAAAGACCTCGCCGAAGCCACGAGAAAGCAAGGAAAATACTTGGGAGGATCTTGAAATGAACTCGAGCTAGATGCCCGCAAAATGAAATTTTGCAGCGTGTAGGTCATGAAAAACCTTCAAGGAAAACATGGCGGATGCCAAGGGTTCCATTTTCAAACACAATAAGGAAGAACAAATGAAAATAAACAAGGAAGAAGGCAAACCACAAAGATCTTAAACAAAAAAAAATCTAAAATAAAATACCTTGAAAATGATGCCGAAAAGTACAAGATGCAGTAAAAACTAGATCGTTAGAGAAAAATGTCAAGTGAAAATGATAGATAAAATCATGATTTTAAATAGAAAAAACTTGACATTAATACCAAATTTTGCCATGTAAAGAAGTAGATGAGAATTAAATGCACAAACAACTCCGAAAGTATGAAACTAAAAAGTCTGAAAGTTTGAAATTTTGGAATTTCAGAGTTTCAGACTTTAGAAATTAGGAGGTTAAAATCATGGAAGGGTGATGGAAAAAATCCAAAACCCAAATGTCTGAAAGTCTAAAATTTCATACTTTTAGACTTTCAGACTTCAGAATTCTTAGAGTGAAATACCAAAAAAATGGTTGGGAAAGTTCAAACCTAAAATTCCAAAAATCTGAAATTTCAGACGTTTAGAGTTTCGGACATTGGAACCAAGTAATATTTTAACCAAAAAGTGAAATAGAATTCTAAAACCCAAAATCCAGAAAGTCAGAAATTTTGAAATTTCAAACTTTTGGACTTTGGAAGTCCAAAGCCGAAAAACTTCAATTACCAAAGGAAATATCCAAATTGAATGTCCGAAAGTCTAAATATTCAGAATTTTGGGTTTTCAAAGTACAGTAACTCGAAATCTTAATTTTAATATTTTGCCATAAAATTTCTTAAAGGGAAAATCCCCGAAATCCGAACTCAAAATTTTCTTTAGATTTTCAGAATTTGGAGAATTTCCAAAAACTCCTAAATACTTCCTCATGAAGGATTTCAAATTTTTTTTTAATCGATATTAACATCTATTTCTCAAGGTAGATTCTAAAATTTAACAAGAAGTTCCTCTTAAGCTAAGAATATTATTAATGCTAGTAGGAAATTTGCAATAAAATTTTGTAGGGATATACACGAAGAAGAATTTATTCATCTAACACCACGTTTAACATGTTTAGTAAAAAAATGTAGAATCAGCTGAAAGAGTTGGTTCAAAATTTCAAGGATTTTTTCCAAGAGTTTATGAGGTTAACCCTGTTCGTGCCAATTAAGCATGAGATACATTTTCTATCCGATAGTCTACTTCCAAACATGGGATTGTACAAGAAGTCCTTAAAGGATTCAGACGTGGTAAAACAACAATTAGGTTCTTTGATTAAGAAAGGTATAATTTTTCGTCACAATTCTACATGTGGTTTTCCTATTTTTAGTACCTAAGATAGATGGTTAATGGAGGATGTTTTTTTATTATAGAGCGTTAATTAAAATAACGATAAAAAAATAGGTACCCTCTTCCTTGAATTCATGTTTTGTTTGATCTATTACAACATGCAAAATATTTTACTAAGTTTTATTTGAAATGAAAGTATCACCAAGTTCATTTTAAGGAAAAGTAAATTTGGAAAACAACGTTCATGACCATGTAAGGGTTGTATGAATGGTTGGTATTACCATTTGGGTTGTGTAATACATTGGCTACCTTCTTGAGGTTGATGAATGAGGTAATGAGACCCTTCATTGATTCCTTTGTAATTGTATAATTGGATGACATTTTAGTGTTTAGAAATACTTTTGAGGGTCCTATTAACCATTCGTATCAAAATTTTCAAGTTTTGACCGAGAAACAACTAATATTTAATAAGAAGTATGATTTTAGTCAACAATCGCTTGTCTTTTTGGTGCATGTGGTTGGAGATGGATACTTGAGGATTGATATAGGTAAGATAGAGGTCATTCTCGAATTGGACTACAACATCGACTTTGATCAAGATTGGGATTTTTGTTGGGGAATTTCAGTATTTAATAAATTTAAATCAATATATTTTCTTGTATAATTGTGTTGCTACATTTTGTGACAACATGTGTTAGGGATTTTTATTTAGGTAAGAAATATGAGGATTCTTTTGATTAGTTTAAATATAAGAGTATTATTCATCAACTAAATTATAGATTCATTTCAAATTATAAACTGATGCTAGTGACTATGATATGAGAGTTGTATAAATTCAAGGTGGAGGCCCATATGTTATCATTCTAAATTATTTCAGAAGACATTTTGAATTATTGTACATATGATAAGGAATTGTATACTCTTATGAAAGTGGTCAAGAAATTCAAACATTACTCGATGGCAAAGAAACTATCATACATATAGATCAACAACCTCTTCAATATTTATAGGATCAAAATAAAATCCAACAAGGTAGAAAAATAAGTGAATGGATTTCTTACAATAATTTTATTTGATCATAAATATAACATAGTTGTGAATAACGGTTGGATGATATTTTATCTAGAGCTCCTTTACTTTAATATATAGGCACGTTAACTCTTCTTGAAACTTTTTGTATGTGAAAAATATGAGGATGATTATGAGTATGATCTCGTATTTTGGGAAAATATTTGAGCAGAAACATCCGAGTGAGGGATTTGCACTTAGGGGAGAATACTACATCCAGGATGGGGCTGCACTATTGGAATGAGAAAAGTTTCGTGCATAGGAGGAAAGTGTTCATTTGATTAAGGAAACATACTCTTCTAAACTAGTTGTTCACTTTCGCGTGACAAAGACTATGACACACTTATAGATGTATGTTTATTGGCTAAGAAGAAGAGGTATGCAAGAAGAAGTTTCCAAATTTATTAGGACTTATTTTTTATGTATTTTAAATAATCCTATTAAAAACATTGGTTTATATATGCCATTATCAGTTCCTTCCTAGTAATCAAAAAAATATCTATGGATTTTGTTGGTGGTTTTCGTACATCCAAGAAAGGGTATGATTATTTTTTTGTGGTAGTGGACCGATTCAATAAAAAAATTATTTTCATTCCTTAAGTAAGAATATTAAAGAGAATGATGGAGCTGAGTTTTTTTCTAATGCCCGGGTTCATTTTGGTTTTCCTAATCTTATTGTATCATACCTAGACTCACGGTTCATAGGATGTTTTATCTACTTTGTGGGGGAATATGGATACTAAGATGAAAAGTTCTACTACATTTCATCCATAAATGGATGGGAAAATGGAAGTGGTAAATTATACCTTGGTTCAAGTCTTGAGTGGGTGCAATAAGAAACATCTTAATATTTGTGATGAAAATTTTGTTTATATCCAACATTACTATAATAGGAAGCTTATGCTTCTACCAATAAAAATGCTTATCAGACCTGTTTTGGTTATTTTCCTAAAAGGGAATTTGATTTTTTTATTAGATTATCATCCAAAGAAATTGGGAAAATTGTTTGGAAGTAGACAAAGATAAGATTTGGATTGATAAAATTCAATAGAGACACCTCCAAGTATAGGACAAGTTACAAGAATCATAGACTAAGTACAAATTAAGAATTACACAATAGTGACCTAATCATTATTTTCTTGTTGGGAAAAGGTATGGTTGTGATTGAGAAGAAAAAGGATAAATTGAAAATCCAATAAACTCAATCCTCTTTGATATGGCTCATTTGAAAGTTTGGAACAAGTGGGTAATAATATGTTTTTCTTGTATTTTCCTCCTTATATGAGAATATATATATCAATGTTGACAAATTAGACCACTTTGAGTCCTCCATGTTGGATACTGAGAAGAAAAGGGATTGATGTTTCCATCTAAAGATGATATTTCTCTAGATATTCAGTTGGAATTTGAGGAAAATGTGGTATTGTATTGGAAATAAAGGACACCACACTACGGAGTTTAATATAGGTGTTTTATTGGGTTGAAAATTCAATTACCTACAAAGGCCAAGTGGAATGCTAGAGATGATGTGGGGAAGATAGTTCTTCACCTCATCGATATTGTAAGACTTTAGGGACTTCAAATCCTCAAATTAGGGAGGTTTTATCCCAAAATGGATCTAAAAGTACCTAATTTTATGTATTCTCTTATTTAAAACTTAAATTATATACCATTAGCATGTTCATTGTTCTAGAAATGGTTAAGTCATGTTGAATTTTATATGGACACCTTTGAATGAAGTAGATAAGTCATTTCTTGTTCTATTTTGGGTGATGATTGTGCGTTGGTTATAGAACTTCAAAAAGGTTGTGGAACCTCCACTTTTGATAGAGTAGCAGTTACAAAACCACCACCTACAGGAATTGGAAGGCACTCAACCGTCGTAGTGGTTCCACAACCGCCCTTATAGAAATCGGTGGTTCAACACCCAATGACACAAAAACGAGGAAACTCAATAGTTGAAATTTTTTTGGCATCTCAATTCAATTTGTTTGACATTTCCTTCCATTCTTAGGTAGATTAGAAATAAATGTAAGCACTTTCATTCATCTAAGTGAGTGGTTTTGAGTGAATTCAAGTGTAATAAAAGGAGAAAGAATGGATTCTTCTTGTTTTTTTAAAACTGTTGAATTTTTCGCGTTGAGGATTGTAAGAAATGAAATTACAAATAGAAGGAGTTTTAATCCTTCCTAAATTTCATATAGTAATAATGAACTTTTATTGTTTGGAGAATTACATAGTGAAAGAGAAGAAAATTGCATACCCAAATTTGGAGTTTTTCTAACATTAGGTTTCTCCAGGATAAATCTCTTATTTCCTTTCTCTTGTCTCTTGATTTCAATATTTTTATGAGTGATTCTCAGATAATATGTTATCCTAATAATATCTTTTTCATTTTACTATTCATTATCATTAAGATAGGAGATTTTTGTTACATAAATAAGGTAGTTTATAGATCAATTTTGATATGTGAGTATGTAAGATCAAGGAAGATAGAAAAATACCTAGATATGTACTAGATGAGTACAAATAAAGTGCATTTGTTTGTGCAAGAGATAAATGTAAAGAATAGTAATGTCAAAGAGTAGAATCTCCAAATTTCAGTATCACCATTTCTCCCTCCCTTTATGTCCGAAATGAACTTACATTCTTGAAGGAAAATATACATGAGTGTGTCTATATACTTTGTGTTTTGCATGATGTTATTTTTACAAGATCTCATTATATTTATGTTTTAACACTCCATAATGACACCTTTAACACAAAGCATAGTCAAAGTTTCGATTTATAAATAACTATACTTTAACTAAAATGTAAAGATGCAAAGTGTAAATTAAATCTAAAACAATAAACATGAAATAAAGAGATGAAAATGGAAGGAGTGCAACAATTTAGTTTTATGATGGAAGAGTATCTCGTTCTTTTATTTTTCTCAGATATTTGGATTTCCTACACCTTTATGAAGGATTGAGGGTTACCAGTCCTCAATTGTGCTGCAATTTTTTTGGATTATTAGGTTTTTGGAATCTTACACATCAATTCCAAAGAGAGATAAGAAGAATGAATAGAAGAAGCACCCTATGAAGGAAGAAGACAATGTATCAAGTCATTTAGCCAATATGATATCTTCCTCTTAGGTGTAAATTGTAGTTCCCACTTCCCTTTGATACCTTTTTTATATTGATTCTGATACTTTTGATTATACTAGTGGACATTATAGTAGATTTTGACTTGATATGATGACTAGACATTAGAGATCATGGATGTAGTGATTTAATTCATATATGATGCATGTGGCATGGAGATATTTTATACTAATGTTGTTATATTATTGGCATGGTTATATGTTGTGTGTGTGTGTGTGTGTGTGTGTGTGTGTGTGTGTGTGTGTGTTTTAGACATGTGTTATTTTGATATATTGAGTAGACCTAGAAAATTGAACTTAAAATTGATGATCATATGGTTATTGATGAAATTGCAAATGATATTGTTACTTGCCTAGATGATGTTGTGACTTATATCTAGATGATTTGGAAGTTATATCGTATATGTATTTTGGATGTTCTAATCCAGCCATGATGCCAAAGGAGGTATTTTTGTTTTGCAAGTAAACATGTCACAACAAACATCGGGGGATTGGAGACCAACCACATTGGAATTCTAGATAAATACAATAAGGGTCACCATGGCAGCATTTTTTTGTGTGTGTGTGTGTTGATTTTTGTTGGGGTCCCCAAGGGGGAATCACCTTCAAATGTGACCAAGGAATTTATGTTTTTTATTTTAATTGGTCCTTTGTTAATGTTGTATGTGTTTTATAAGTGATGTGCTTTACCTTTTCTTTATGAATTAAATTGTTGTAAATAATGTGAGTAATAATATTGTTAAAATTAATTAATCAAATTGGGTCATAAGAAAGTAATTATTAGAGTTCCTAGCCAAAAATTAAAGTGTTTTAACAAATGTGTAAGTGATGTGTAGGAGATGTGTAAGTTGATTTTGGAGTACGAAACACTCCACCTTATTTGAAATTCGAATTTGTCCTTTGAGGATGATTTTGGAGGCTTGTGGGACAAGTTAACTCTTAAATTTATTTACCAACCATACCTATGGTTTGGGAGTTAATTTAGACTTTCATTATGCATTTTTTAAGTCAAGTTGTATGCTTTAATTGCACTTTCTTACATGCTTTCAATTTCAGTCCTTATGGGGTGTGGGCTTGATTTGAGTGTGTAAGTAGGGGTCGGCCAGGGGTGCCCCCACCCCCACCTCTGTCATGTTAATCACCCACCTATTTATTATGATTTGGAGTTTGAAGTTGACTTATGGCTTGGAGTTGAGGATGTGTGATGTGGCATCCTACATGGATCCACCTCATCCTCCTCTCTTCCCTCTTCTATATATTCGAATTCATTTGATTTTTTTCGGGTTACACTTTTTTGGGTTACTTGACTTTCATTGCTTCATTTTGGGTGACTTATTTTGGTTTTAAGAGTTCTTGATTTTGGAGGAGACTGGATATTTTTGTTTACTTGTTGATTTTTATCGCTTTGATTTATTTTCATTAGAGATCTTGTTATTTTGAACTTAGAACAAACTCCATCATGGATAAGTAAGAGCTTATCTCTTGGAAATGTTATCCTTTCATTTTTATGCATATGTGAATGGTTGAATGTTTGAATGTACTGTTTTATTTGTTGGCTGATTGGGTAGATAGCCTAGGAATAGTGTAGGAGAAGACTATGGGGTATTCTTGTGGGAGGCATAAGTGTTTTGGGGAGGTATAAGTGTGGAGGGAGTTAGGATTTGGGCTCCACCTTGTAAAAAGAAATAGCTTGCATTTCTTTACTCATTATGGGGTGCCATAAGAGGTTGGGGAGGAATAAGAAATTGTAAGGACTAAGGGTACTTGGGGAGTTTTAAGGGCATGTCAAGGATTTGAAATGATATATTTTTGTGGTTTGTTCTCGGGTAGTGATACCCATTTCCCCTTTGGGAGGCATAAGCAACATCCCCCATAGTTTCTTGCTCCTTTGGTTTTCTTGATGAATCCTGAGTATTGTTGTGTTTTTATCTTATGGTTGCTAAAAATACTTTTTTTTTTGAAATCTATTTTAAATATGAAATCCACATGTGTGTTATGCAATCCTATTGTTGCCATGAGTTGAAACACATTTTTATTGCTTTGTGGTTGGGGCTTGGGGCCAATGAAGAAGGATGGCTTCTCCTTCTCATGGATGTCTTGGTTAGCTTGAGAAAGTTTCTTTTCCGTTGGTTTGTTGTGATCAAATGGATAATGAAGGAAACTGATATCGTTGTTCTCAAGAAGAGGAAAAAGACAAGTTTGAAAGCCCTTGTTGGGATTATTCTTATTATAACCCTTTCCAACTTTGAAGTGGATAACCTTGTACATTATTTGTGATGAAAAGATGTTTTTTATTAGCTATGAAAGTTGCAATTCTAAATGTGAAGGAGATATACTCTATTTTTGGTTTTTGAATAAATGTGGAAGAAATTGTATTTTGTATATTGTAATTGGGAATGAAAGAAGAAGTTGTAAAGGTATGTTTTAGAATCAATAAAAGATTGTATTTCTTATCTCAATTACATTATTAAGTATTGAAATATGATTGTTGAATGTATTTTAAAATTATGATTGGAAATATGAAAAAGTGAATACGTATGAAGAAATTTCATAATGCTATGTTCTTTAGAAATGAATATTTTAGAAAGTAAAATCTTAATACGACATTTAAATACTTTTATTAAATCAACTTATTAGGGTATAATTGGGTTTGGAATGAATTTTAAAACTTAGAAGATGATAAATGAAAAATAGACCCATTTGAATTTGATCTCTGTTAGATAAATTTCAAACTCTGCAAATTAATTAGAAAATTGAATATAATAACCCTGAAACATAAACAAAAAGACAATTAAATAGAAAATTGGACTTGTAAGATCAAAACAACCCCAAACAAACTAAAACACTTAAGATTTTTTTAAAGAACCTTTCAAATCTAGCAAAGGACAAAATTGCAAGATTTTTTGTGTAAACATTGGTAAATTTTGAATGCAAATCAATCAAGCAAATTTAACCTTGCAATCTATCCTAAAATATTCCAAGTAAAATCCTCCATGCTTGTTTGGCATGTTGAGAAAGAATTAATGGAAAATTTGAACAAATTGATAAGTTAAAATTACCAGTTCACTTTCTAAGTGACAGAAATATGTTTTCTCAAAATTGACCCTTAAAAATTTATCAAAATTAAATTCTTAAGATTGTTGTGGAAAGAGGACATTGAGAGCTTTCTAGAAATTCTCATTTTCCAAAACCTAAGTTACCAATCAAAAGTTATGGCCTTCTGAAGTTTTTACTTCATTTCGGGCTCAAAGAATAATCTAACTATCATTTTTTTGGGGGAAAAAAATTGCAAGCAGACCCACGGGCCTAAAAATTACTCTTTGTCCTTTCGTGGGAAAGAAACACAAAAAAATTAGGTTCCCCTGCCACTCTGCTGACTTGAGCATTTTCCCCATCGGAAAAATAATATTCTAAGTCCAAAAGTTATTTTGGCAATTTTTCCTCCACAGCCCCGCCGCCCCACAGCCAATGAGTGCTTGACACGTGCCTTCATTTGGCATCGGTGGAGGCACGGATCATTTTTAAACTTAACGCCTTCAAATTACAAATTTTCATAAATTTCTAAATGCAGCCCGCCGACCTGAAGTTAATGGTTGTCGAGACATGGCTACACGAGGTGTTGATGGAGGAAGAAGAGCACATTTAATCTCTATGCTTTTCTTTTTATAAGTCAAAATTTTCTAAGTTTTCCCACCGACCTACCCCAGCCTACAACTAATGATTGATTGACACGTGGCTTGACGAGGCGTCAGTGGAGGCATGAGAGGATTTTTAAACTTGCACTTTAAAAGTCCAAATTTCCTACTTCTCCCCGCCGGTCCGCTGACCCGAAGCCAATGAGGCCTTGACACATGGCATCATTGGGCGTCGGCTGAGGCACGGGTGATTTTTATCCTTTATTGCATTTTGGGAAAAATTGAAATTGTCTAAGTTTGTCCCACAAGTCCGATCGCACGAATCCTTTTTGGGAAAATTTTCTTTCCCATGCCTTCAGACCCGCCTTTGGGGAAAATTTGCTCCTCTTAAGAGCCATCAGACTTGCCATTCCTTTGAGAAATATAAGGAGTTTTGAGGAACGTTTTTATATCAATGGAAAGGGGAAGAAATTTCTTATCTAATGGTGATGTTTTCAGAAAAATTTAGTGCATTAAGTATAAGGAAAAATATGTCGAATTTTTTAAGTTAGTTTGCAAAGTAGGTTTTGGGATATTACCTTGTGTTTTAAAGGTATAATCTAACCCTATGGGAAAATTAATTACCTTGGGTATTTAATTGGTTTTGGTCTTGACCCTCTAGGGACTAATTAAGGAATGTTTAACTACTATTAATTTGATTAATATTAAATTTGAAACCTAAGAGGAACTTAACTATACTATGGTTGTATTCAATTGTATTAGTTTTGTTAGAGTGGATTAAGAATTGAGTAGTGTTAATAGAAAATTTATTTTAGCAATTTTTTTATTTTTCCTTGATCTCTTAGTGTTTTGTAAGGCATCTTTTATTTCAAGGCCTAGTTGTAGTGAACACTTTTAAAAAAATTATTCCATAATTTTTCTAACTAAACCTAGGTTGTTCTTGGGTCTCGAGTGGGTGTTTTTATAGGTGTTACACTTGGTATCAAAGTCGTGGGTTCAAAGCTTGGACCCTTGGGAACACTATAAAACTTGAGACATGAATTGTAAACCTAGCACACTTTTAAATCTAGAAAACAACCTTGTTTGAAAATTGAAAAAGAAATACGTATGAAGAAATATTACATTACTTTGTTCATTTGAACTACTAGAATTAAAAATTAAAATAATAAGTTGTTTGAATTGTTGTACTTATTTAGCAATGTTTTGTCTAAACCCGGGTAACTAAAAATGTCAAATTAGATTGAATTTTTATGAATTTATAGTATAGTGGAAACTTGGTTCCCCTTTGAAAATGTGTTGTTTTACAAGTCCTAAATCTTGATTTAATTATATGATGCATTAAGCCCTTTTGAGACCCTTCCTTATTGGAGTTTTTGGAATGATAAATTGTATGGTGTGATTCTTGTGGTTGGACAATAGTGGTTGTGTTCTGGGGTCGGGAAGAGTTAATTAGAAGTTGTTTAGAGCTTCCTTCCTTGATGGTTAGGAAAGATGGTCTAGTTGTTAGTTTTTCATTTTGTTACCCATATGGGAGAGTGGACATTAAGTCTGGGTGTCGTTTATGACCCAATCCTACGTATGTGTCCTTGGAATTGACCTCGAGGTAGAGTACCCCTATTGGTGGCCATGAAGAGCTGCAGAGTGAATGTGGTGTTAAATTTTTTGTTTTACATTCGTAATCTTGTGTTATTTTATCAAGGACCAACATATTATTTTATGATTGATTTGAGAAGCTCTGAGGCTCTTTTTATTTATATTTATTTTTGGGGTACATTGGTGTCTTTGAATGTCTTCTTAGGTGCTTTAAGTCATTCCTTGGTGTTGGATGTGACGCAAACTTGAGTGTTTTAGGATCTTAGAGTGACATTTTCATTACTTGAACTTGTTGGGAAGAGAGTTTTTGTGTAGTATGGTCTCAGTTAGGGGTACAATGGTGTTGGTGATGTCTTCTTAAGTGCTGGTAAGATTGATCTTAATTTTGGAGTAGAGATGTTTAATGTGGGTTGATGAATTATGTTAGGATTGGATTGATTTTGGATGGCTATGGATGTTAGTGGAAACATGTTGTCTAGTAGTGGCTTTTCTTCAATGGCATGATCTTGAAGTTTTATAGGGGATTTCATTATATAAAGTAGTGACTTGAGGATTGTATGCATCTTGATAATTACTGGTAGTGGCTTATGATTAATCCCATTCAAGTATCGTATGTAAATTAAGTGTGTTTGTTTCCTTCTTGACCTATAAATAAGTCTACCCTTTCCTTAAATTTTTTAAGTTACTATGAATAACACTCTATGACCTATTAATTTTGAATTACGTGGAGACACTTATGGATGCTTTGAGTCTTTTGGACCATGCCACTAGTGATGTTAGTGTAATTATACCTTGATGATTTAATCTTGGTGGTATTTTATAATGTGATTCTTCTTGTGAAACTGTAACTCTTGGTCGTAAAGCCATGTTGAATAGATAGTTGATTGTCTACTTACATTTGATGCTTTCTAGTGGGTATGTGGTGTTCTTATAGTTAAAATCTTTATTTGTCATTTTTATTGCTTGGTTGGTGTTATCCTGTGGTAATATGGGTGTAGATTTGAAAACTTTCCTTGTCTTATCATGTGAATAAAATGTTTTCACCAAAACAACAAACATTGTTAAACCCTAGTAGATCAGTAAAAGTAATTATGTTCCCTTAATGGGCCTTCCTTGTAAATTCTTTTGAGACTTGTGGAGACCCACTAGGAATATTTGATGATGCTTGTAATTATTTGGAAAACCCTTGAAATATTGTTGTGATCCATGTTGGTTGATAGATTCCTAGTTCTTACAAAATTAATGATGTGTTTGCTATGTTGAATGCCTCTTATTCCTTTAGAATTAAAAATGTGATATGTTGTTTTCCATAAAAGTAATAATGTGATATGTTTGAATCTTCCTTCTCATAAAAAACTAAGTGATAAGATGATTCACCCAAACACCATAAAGCTATAATTGAGGGATTTAACTTTGAAACTTAACAAATAAACTGGAACATAGGAAAAGGGTAATGGTCCCTTTGCTATAACTTGGGTAAATTAATAGAAGAAATAAAACCATGTAGAAGAATAGAAAGGAAACGTTGTCCATCTACCTTCCCTAGGGGTAAAATAAATATTTTGTTTATCTGCCTATACAGAATGGCGAGATATCATGGCCACCTTAGTGGTGCTCCTTATAACGCAAACATGTGATATCATAATAAAAGGAATATTTTAATTAAAGAAAATTTTGTAAGGAATGTGCTTAGCAAGAAAAACTATATATATATATATTTTTTAAGTGAGTAAGATTTTTGTTTTGAGTGCAATGTATGGTTGAACCTATAGTTTTTCCACCTACCCAGAATTGTGAAACACCTTACTAATAGTGATGTGTTCTAATTGTGAAGTACTCCCTTGTTCTTAGGTGTATGTGCTTTTCCCTTGCAAGAGTTGGGTTTTTGTACCCTTGTTGCCTCATAGCTCGTCGAGTGTGAGTTATGACCTTTTGAATTGGGTTCTATCGATTGTTTTAAGAAAAGAAGCCTCCATGTGTGTTGATTTAGTCCTTGGTGACCTAAGAAAATTGTAATTTTAAGGCAACATATGTTAAGGATATGAAACAATTTTGGGAAGTCCTCTTCTCTCATCAAATTGTTTATGGCACCTTGTTGATGTTTTCCCCTATGCCGTTAGGAAAGGAAAGTACAAGTTATTTTCATAAGTTGTTACTCACTTTTAATACAATGCACCTTTGGACCGTAGTTGGACCTCCCTTGTTACTTGTTCTTCTCCCTAGCTACCTTGAGTGCTCCTTGTGTTATGATTTATGCACATCTCTCTTTATGGTTATTCTGAGCTTGAGCAGGAAATAAGATAAATGCATCCCATTGTGTTATATGGAATAGTGCTTCATGTTTATGTTAGTTGCTTGGAGGTAATTTTGCTAAATGTTGTCATCTCTAGATTTGGCTGGTGCATTGATTCTATAGGAAACCTTGTGGTCATGACTTTACTTAGTATTACCATGAAAAAAAAAAAATTGATTGTACCCTCTCGAGTTATATAAGTGCTTCCCATAAATAGTTCCTCAATTTTAAATGTTTTTCCGATTTAGATACTTTTCCTTGTTGATTAACCTCATCTTGTGTGATCTCAAAATTGTGAGACCTTTGAGTAGACATGTTCTCGTACAAAATTTTTGGTCATGGTTGATTCTGCTAGCCTCGTATAAACAACGAACTTTGAAAGCATAACTTAACCTTAGTGGAAACCTTAAATTTTATTATTGTAGTATGTTGTATTCCATGGAAACTATGTGGTCATTCTCAAACTCATAGAATTCTCCCTGTTATTTCTCTACTTGGTGGTTATTCTTGAGACTCCTTTGACCTCTTCATGTTATAATGTTATGTGTTGTATCTTGGTTGAGCACGTAAAGTTACTCTTAGGATTAAATGTTCGCAACCGTAATTGAAGAAAGTTTAGAACTCATCCCTTACAACCCCCTTTCTTCTTATTGAATTGCTTGGGACCAAACTTGGGTTCTGTAGACCCACATGTAGTTCGAGCAAAACAATCCCATAATGGGTGTGATCCTTTTTCTGTTGCATTGTTTGCTACCTCTCTCTTCATGACTTCCGGGAGGAAGTCAAGTCTAAGGGGAGGGGGATGTAGTGCCACTTCCCTTTGACACCTTTTGGATATTGATTTTGATATTGTTGATTATACTAGTGGACATTATAGTAGCTTTTGACTTGATATGATGACTAGACATTAGAGATCATGGACTGTGTTGATTTAATTCATATATGATGCATGTGGCATTGGAGACATTTTATAATGATGTTGTTATATTGTTGGCATGGTTACATATATATGTGTTTTGGACATGTGTTATTTTGATATATTGAGTAGACCTAGAAAATTGAACTTAAAATTGATGATCATATGGTTATTGATGAAATTGCAAATGATATTATTACTTGCCTAGATGATGTTGTGACTTATATCTAGAATATTTAGAATTTATATCTTATATGTATTTTGATGTTCTGATGTGACCACGAGGGCGAAGGAGATATTTGTGTTTTGCGGGTAAACATGTCATATAATACATCGGGGATTAGAGACTAACTACATTAGAATTCTAGATGAATTCAACAAGGGTTACCACGGCAACATGTTTTTTTGTGTGTGTGTGTGTGTTGATTTTTTTGGAGTCCCCATGGGGGATCACCTTCAAATGTGACCAAGGGATTTATGTTTTTTTCTTTTAATTAGTCCTTTGTTAATTTTGTATGTGTTTTATAAGTGATGTGCTTTCCCTTTTCTTTATTGAATTAAATTGTGGTAAATAATGTGAGTAATCATATTGTTAAAATTAATTAATAAAATTGGGTAATAAGAAAGTAATTATTAGAGTTCTTGGCCTAAAATTAAAGTGTTGTAAGAAATGTGTAAGTGATGTGTAGGAGATGTGTAAGTTGATTTTGGAGTACGAAACACTCCACCTTCTTTGAAATTCGAATTTGTCCTTGGAGGCTGTTATTAGAGGCTTTTGGGACAAGTGAAACTTGTCCCACATCTCTTAAATTTATTTACCAACCATACCTATCTTTTGGGAATTAAATTTAAACTTTCTTTATCCATTTTTAAGTCAAGTTGTATGATTTTAATTGCACTTTCTTACATCCTTTCAATTTCAGTCCTTATGGGGTGTGGGATTGATTTGAGTGTGTAAGTAAATTGTCATGTTATTCACCCACCTATTTATTATGCTTTGGAGTTTGAAGTTGACTTGTGAGTTGGAGTTGAGGATGTGTGATGTGGCATCCTACATGGATCCACCTCATCCTCCTCTCTTCCCTCTTCTATATATTTGAATTCATTTGCTTGTTTTTGGGTTACACTCTTTTGGGTTACTTCAACTTGCATTGCTTCATTTTGGGTGACTTATTTTGGTTTTAAGAGTTCTTGCTTTTGGAGGAGATTGGAGATTGTTGTTTACTTGTTGATTGTTGATCTCTTAGATTGTTTTGCATTGGAGAGATTGTTATTTTGAACTTGGAAAAAACTCCATCATGGAGAGGTAAGAGATTAGCTCTTGGAAATCATCTCCTTTCATTTTTATGCATATGTGAATGGTTGAATGTTTGAATGTGTTGTTTTATTTTTTGGTGGTTGGTTAGATTGCCTAGGAATGGTGTACGAGAAGAATATGGGGTATTATTTTGGAAGGCATAAGTGTTTTGGGGAGCTATAAGTGTGGAGGAGTTGGGATTTGGGTTCCACCTTGTAAAAATAAATAGCTTGCATTTCTTTACTCATTATGGGGTGCTATAAGAGTTTTGGGAGGCATAAGAAATTGTGAGGAATAAGGGTACTTGGGAGGCAAAAAGGCATGTGAGGATTTGAATCGATATATTTTGGTAGTTTTTCTCAAGTGGTCATACCATTTCCCCTTTGGGAGGCATAAGTAGCATCCCCATAGTTTCTTTCTCCTTTGGCTTGTTTGATAAATCCCGAGTATTGTTGTGTTTTTATCTTGTCGTTTCTAAATTTTTTGTTTTTTTGACCGTGTTTTAAATATGAAATTGCATGTATGTCGTGGAAGCCTATTGTTGCCATGAGTTAGAACACATTTCTTATTGCTTTTTGATTGGGGCTCGGGGGCCAATGAAGAAGGATGGCTTCTCCTTTCATTGGATGTCTTGGTTGGGTGGAGAGCATTGCCTTTACCCTTGTCCTAATGTGATCAAATTGGAGAATGAAGGAAATTCATACTGCTCATTTTGAAGCTAAGGAAAAAGACAAGTTTGTGCCCTTGTTGAGATTATTCTTATTGTAACCCTTTTCCACTTTGAATTGAATGACCTTGTACATTATTTGTGGTGGAAAGATGTTTTGTATTGGCTATGAAATTTGCAATTCTAAATGTGAAAGAGATATAATTTGTTTTCTATTTTTGAATAAATGTGGAAGAAATTATATTTTGTATATTGTAATTGAGGAAATAAAGAAGAAGTTTTAAAGGTATCTTTTTGAATCAATAAAATATTGTATTAATTTTTTCAAGGAATTATTAAGTATTGAAATCTGATTGTTGAATGTATTTTGAAATTCTGATTGTAAAGATGAAAAAGTGAATACGTATTGAGAAATGTCATAATGCTCTGTTCTTTAGAAATGAATGTTTTAGAAATAAGAATCGTAATTTGGAAATTGAATAATTTTCTTAAATAAATTTAATATGGGAGAATTGGTTTTGGAATGAATTTTAAAACTTAGAAGATGATAAATGAAAAATAGACCCATTCGAATCTGATCTCTATTAGATAAATTTCAAACTCTACAAATTAATTAGAAAATTGAATAGAATGACCCTGCAACATAAAAAAGACAAAATTAAATACCAAATTGGACTTGTAAGATCAAAACAAACCCCAAACAAACTAAAACACTTAAGAATTTTTTTAAGAACCTTTCAAATCAAGCAAAGGCAAAATTGGTAAATTACAGGCTTTTGATGTGTAAACATTGGTAAATTTCGAATGCAACTAAATCAAGCAAATTTAACCTTGCAATTTATCCTAAAATCTCCCAAGAAAAATCCTCCATGCCTTTTTGGAATGTTGAGAAAGAATTAATTGCAAATTTGAACAAATTGATAAGTTAAAAATTACCAATTCACTTTCTAAGTGACAAAAAGATGTTTTCTCAAAATTAACCCTTAAAATTTTATAAAAATTAAATTGTTAAGGTTACAATACAAATAGGACATCGTGAGCTTTCCAGAAAGTCATTTTTTTCCAAAAACCAAAATCCCAGTCAAAAGTTATGGCCTTCTGAAGTTTTTACTTCATTTCGGGCTCAAAGAATGATCTAACTGTCAAAAAATAAATTGGGGAAAAAAATTGCAAGCAGACCTACGTGCCCGAAAATTACTCTTTTTCCTTTTAGGGAAAGAAATTCAAAAATATTAAGTTCCCCACCGCTCCACTAACTCGAGCAATTTTCCCCATCGGAAAGTAATATTCTAAGTCCAAAAGTTATTTTGGCAATTTTTCCTCTCGTGCCCCGCCGCCCACAAGAAATGAGTGCTCGATACTTGGGATTCATTTGGTTTTGGAAGAGGTGTGGATGATTTTCAAAATTAACACCTTTGAATTAAAATTACAGCAAAAATCCTTAAATTTCACCGCAGTCCGCCGACCCGCAACCAATGGTTGTCTGACACATGGCTTCATGAGGTGTCGGCGGAGGCGCGGAAGCACATTTAAACTTTATGATTTTCCTTTTCATAAGTCAAATTTTTCTAATTTTTCCCTCTGACCCCCAGGCCGCAAATAATGATTGATTGACAGGTGGCTTGATGAGGCGTCGGCGGAGGCACGGGAGCATTTTTAAACTTGCACTTTAAAAGTCCAAATTTCCTACTTCTTCCCACCGGTCCACCGACCCGCAACCAATAAGGGCTTGACATGTGGCATTATTGGGCGTTGGCAGAGGCAGGGGTGATTTTTATCCTTTATCACATTTTGGGAAAAAGTCAAATTGTCTAAGTTTGCCCCACTGACCCGAATCCCTTTTTGGGAAAATTTTCTTTCCTAGGACCATAGGCCTGCCTTTGGGGAAAATTTTCCTCTCGAGGCCCACCAACCAATAACTTGAGAAATATAAAGAGTTTTGAGGACTTCTTTATATCATTGGAAAGCGGAAGAAATTTCCTATCTAATGGTGATGTTTTCAGAGAAAAATTTAGTGCATTAAGTATAAGGAAAAATCTGTTGAATATTTTAAGTTAGTTTGAAAGTAGGTTTTATGATATTACCTTGTGTTTTAAAGGTATAATCTAACCCTATGAAATTAGACCTTGTAAATGGTTTAAACCTTGTGAAATTAATTACCTTGGGTATTTAATTGGTTTTGGCCTTGACCCTCTAGACTAATTAAGGAATGTTTAGCTAGTGTTAATTTGATTAATATTAAATTTGAAACCTAAGAGGAACTTAACTATGGATGGTTGTATTCACTTATTATTTTTGTTAGGTGGATTGAATGAGTGTCATAACTAGAAAATTTACTTTAGCATTTTTTTTTTAATTTTTCCTTGAGCCTTGCTTGTGGCCACTTTTGTTTGAGGGCTGGTTGTAGTCACACTTTTAATAAAAAAACAATTATTCCATATTTTTCTAAATAAACCTAGGTCGTTATTTGGTCTCGAGTGGGTGTTTTTAGTAGGAGTTACATAAATGAAGAGAAAGAAATTCCTATATTAAAACTAGATCCTTCAATACATTCCATAACCCCATAGATCGCACCATTGCAGATGGATCTAGGCCTAATTTTATAAATTATGACACATAGTACAAAATAGAATGGATTTCACCTATAATGTAATTATGTGTTTTACAAATTAGTAGAAACTACAAGTTTTGAACAATGCTTGGATAAATAATACCTATGACACCAATATCCCTGAAAGTAGAACTCAAAATGACTGCTATGAAGAAGAAGGAATGAAACATTTCATTCCCCACAAAACTGATATGAACTGAGTCATCTCTAACTGAAATTGTTCTAAAAACCTATACCGTAGGTGAAAATATAAACCTCTAAAGAAATTTTTGCAGATTACCCGAGGGAAAAACATAGGAATGGCCCAAGAAGGTCCACATGACCCTAACCATACCGTATGACATTGACCACTTGGTTTTTTTAATTACTTTCTATTTTTTATGTTTGTAAGTGATTTTTCATGTGTTATGCTTTGTTTGAGTCTAAAAAGTTGTGTGTATCTAATTTACGTGTATAAATATATGTGGATGAAATTCCATTATTTTGAGGCATGTGTGATGAAGAGTTTGAGTGCAAAGATAAAAATAGTACATGTGTTAGCATGTGTGATAAATCTAATAATCTATGTAGAGAACACATGAAGGTTTGATGTGGTGGCCATCGAGAACCTATATATGCAAAGAGGATGAACACAATGGAGACCATGGCAGGAAATCAAGAACAACAATAGAAACCAAAAAAATAGTTACAACAATGTAAAAAGAGAACTCATAGTAGTCAATAATAGTAAGTAAAATTTAAGATAAAATGGAACAATATAGAGAATGCCACATAAAAAGATTAATTCTTTTAATCATGGGACAC
The DNA here is from genome assembly GCA_018340775.1 of Taxus wallichiana var. yunnanensis. Taxonomy (NCBI): domain Eukaryota; kingdom Viridiplantae; phylum Streptophyta; class Pinopsida; order Cupressales; family Taxaceae; genus Taxus; species Taxus wallichiana. Next base: position 973,196,189 of record CM031239.1, read on the forward strand.
CCACAATGTCACAATAAAATCAATGTCCTTTGTCCTAGAAACAAGAGATACAATGTCATGTAATAAAGACATAATGCCACAAACATGGGACACCCACAATGTCATAAGACAAAAAAGGATCTCAGTGCCACAATTATAATAGAAAACAAGTAAATACACAAACATCTTATAAATGCATATGAAATACAAGAGTATAAATATTTGATGAAATAACATATAGAAATTGAGATGGAGAAAATCATATGAAACCAAAAATCTATGAACACCACACAAAACCCATGTGTTAAAATTTTAGTTCAAAATATATCAAATACAATATGTATGTAATCAAACATAATGAGGAATGGAAAAGGAAAGTTACAATGAAATAATACAACTTTGTTTATGTGGAGGGATGCTCTCATAATAAGTATGTAATTATCTATAATAGTTCACATAATCAATTGACATTTCTGTATCAAGATCAATGTACCCCGTGAACGCATGCATGTAAAGAATAAAAATGGTGTCTATCAAACAAAAATGATAAAATAGATGTATAATACCAAGTGTTGATTTAATTCATTCTACAAAAACAAGTCCTTATTATTTTGTTTTTGAATATATTTAAAAGTTTTTTCTATTTGTAATTATATTGGTTTTCTTGGAATTTACTAGTGCATAACTGTATATAGGGGGTAACAAAAAGGGTACCAAAGATTTTGGAAAATATCATCTATGACTACTTGAAATACAATAGGTTTGGGATCAACCATGTGAGTAAAATCTTGAAAATGGGAATAAAGGAATGAGCCTCTTCCATTAAAGTGATGCAGTACAATAATGTATTCTTCATCAGTGTAAGGAGGTCCTTATATTTTCATTGCAAGATTCCAATGTTTCATGTTATATTGATAATCAAGGAAAGAGTTCTTATGAATGGTACTTATGCTTATGATAAGATGATAAGTGATTCTAGTATGATGTTCATTGAGTGTACTAGATATATGTCATAACAAATATATACCACAGGACGATGTTGTGGGTTGAGGATCAAGATAAACCCAAAAGTTAGTTGCAATAACACATAAGACATAAGCTATCATTAGCATAATATATAATTGATACTTCATGATAGGAGTGAGAACAGGTGTGCAGATGATATGAGTTCTAAAGTGTGCAAGGCCTCATAAGTAGAGGTATTATTATTGGTTATAGATGTAAGGGGATGTGAGGTAAGTATTGGTTGTGCATATAGACTATACTGGTGAAAGTATCAATATGAGGTACCCGATTTTAAGATGGGGATGCATTGGATATCATGATACCATTTTGATTTTCTTTAAGAGTATTTATTTTATTATCTAAGGGTTGGAAATGATTTACCTCATGTCTAGAAATGTGATGGTATATTCAGAAGGGATGAATAGGCTGCTGATAAATATTCATAATGGAAGGATGTCACTTAAAAAATTTATAAATAAATCCTTTTCCAATCAAGATAAGAACATACTCATGTGGTATTTCGAGATGAGAAATAATTATAATAGATGTGATATGTGATGAAGCCTCTATACCATCAACTGTGTTATGCATATGATTAGTATGAGGATTAAAAGACACGATGTGATAAGGAGAAGTATAATCGGTAGTACAATACGTAGTGTCTCCAAGTTGGTAATTTCCAAGGTGAGTGGAAATAAACAGATAATGAAACATAGACTCATTTTCATAAATATTATTCAAATTTATTTTACATAAGTATTCATCTGTTAGTGCAATTGTTTCATCATCACTATCAGTAGTACAATCACGCGTGCATTAGGAAATTGAGTAGCATTACCTTAAATATTAGTATCAAGAACTGGTGGTGAAGTAGATAATGAACAAGGTGTCATGGAAGTAATGTATTCAAGTGTATTAGTATGAGGTGGTGTGAAAGGCGCATTGATATTCCAACCTTCACCCCTAAAATATGTGAAGGAATTACAATATATGTTACATATGGTGACACCTTTATACTCTGAACTACATTATGCATGTGATTAGGATGAGGATCAAAAGAGGCAATGTGATTTAGAGAGGTATAATTGGTAGTACCAGAGGTAGTTTTTCAAACTTGATCATTTCCAGGGAAAGTGGAAATAAATAGAGAATGAAGCATAAACTCGTCTTCATCAATAGGATTAAATATAAGTTTACAAAAATTAAAATTTGTTAGTAAAATTGTTTCACCATCGCTATCAATAGTAAAATCATGTGGATTATTAAGTTGAGTAGAACTATATAATATATAAGGAGTAATAAGTGGTGGTGAAGTAGATTATGAAAGAGATTTCACGAAAGTAATGTCGAAAATCCTCTCAATATGAGGTGGTTTGAGAATCTCACAAATAATACTATCTGTTTTTATTTAAGGATACAAGATTTTTGACTGGGACCCTACACAGATATAAAAATCCAAATGTCAAGATAGATAATTGAAGAACAAAACAAAACAAACATAAACAAAAAACCCATATTCTCTGACAATAGAATAAAAACGAAGATAAAATGATCATTTCATATTAGACTTACTATGGAAAATGAGATTCAAACATTTTACTCAAACGGAACCTTGAGTCCCCTTGCATGACAAAGGTCATCCTTAAGTAGTCATTGTAGTTGGGGCCCCTCCCAATCCTAAAATATTTTGTGAGAGTAAGGGTCAAGAGGGATGGGAGTCAATATACCGCCAGACCTAGAGAGAAGTTTAGGTACATTAAGCGATTCAAAATTTAATACAACTTCAAATTTACCATTCAAGAAGTACTCTTCCTCCCATTTCAATCTTGATTCCTAAAAGGAATCTTTCGGTTCAACTTCCTCGGCCAGTTTTTTATCCAAAACAACCTTCGTAATAGGAGACCACTTTCGTTATATTGGAATGGTACAAATGGATGCCCCAAAGGCAGAAATTCTATACCAAATCGTTTCCCAGAAACATCGCGGTCATATTTTACCACATTGAGAGAAACTATAGACGTGGGTAAGATACGTGAACCATCAAATGAATGAAATTCTCCCTCCCCTTCAGCACCGTGATCCAAATGTGATAATTTTTGGTCTCACATGCAATGCTAGTTCCTCCATCCCTGACCATCCACACACATGCCGTGGCATAAGTTCAATAGCTTCAACAACCATCTGTCCCTTAGGGGCGGCTTTAAATGTAATCCTTAGGCTTATTTGATTTCAAGGGGAGAACATAATTGGGGCATGGAGAAATATAGTCCACGTCTACGTACACTTGTACACACCCTTAAGCACTAATATCCTTAATAACATGAGTCATATTAATCAAAGAATTTTTTTACTGTGGCATCTCCGATAGGGGGTTTGTTTCACGCCTAAGCCTTCAGGGCCACTCATCTAATAGAATAGTTCCCAAATTCTAAACACTTATCACAAAAACCTTGGATTCTTCTTAGACAAAATTTTGTACCTAGACACCATTTTTAGATCTGATCTTGATAAGGGTGGGGAGTTTACCAGTAGGGGAACTGATGCATAATTGGGCATAAACTAGTCTAGATAAGGATTTAGTGGTCGATCAATAGCAGGAAGGGTCCCAAGAGCACAAGCAATTCCTTGAATAACCTTAGTCACCCAAAACTCTACATTCAGAGTAGGATGTCTCACCTAGACAAGAAAATTCTTGGGAGTAGGACAACGAAGAAACCCAACGGCCCAATTGACCATATTAAGAATAGCCTTGCAAAAAACCAAGGGCCTAATAAAATCGTTTTTAAGAAATAAATTAAAGAGAAATGATTCACAAGCCATGGAAATAATGTCTATATTACCTCCTGGATGCCACTTTCTTTGTGCCCATTTTCTCAAAACATCAATGTTTGGGTGAGTACGAAAGAATCTTCCTTACAGGAATGAATTAAGGTTTCAAAGCGCCCTAGGCAGGACTTGAAGCATATGCCCCCTCCCACCTGTGGTGGTGACCCCCGTATGTGCATGTTTTTAAAACAATTATAGTATAACTCTTAACACATTTTATTAAATCTATAAAGGTTTTTCTTTCCTTTGCCATAGCAAAACTATCAATGAGATTATCATAACTTATTGTTGCAGTGATGTTACGTTCAATTGTCAACATAGAAATTCTATTTAATCTAGTTTCACCCATTGTTGACCTTAAATTGTTTTTTACTCTTGTTAGAGTGGAAAATGCTCTCTCTGAACTGCAATTTCCAACAAGAATGCAAAGAAACATTCATATTACAACATCTAGATTTGGGAACGTGGTGTCTAGTCCACTTTCTCTTAAATATTTTGACATTGATGATATACTTGTCAAGTTTTCACGTCTTACTAATGCCTGGAAATGGATGCATTCAATGTCAAGGGAGGTTTCCAAGTCTATGTTATATATTATTACTAAATAATTAGAGCATTTCAATATTGTCTCATTATCGAGATCTTTTAGATTTTTCAAAAATCCAAACCTATCATTTAACACACTATATGCTTCATTTCTTCTTGATAATTCCCTTATTAAATTATCTATAATAACATAGAATACCTCCACCCTCATACAATCCCTTCCTTTTTGTGGAATTTCAACATATCTCGTTTAATCAAAGTGAAATTTTATTTTTATTTTTCTTTTATTATCTATTTCGTACTCTTCTTTTCCACTAATGATCTTACCATGTTGCTCATATGTATCGAAATTCTCTCTAATATTTTGAATATAATCTATCAATGAATTATACTGAGTCACAACCATGGTTAAATCAATGTCCACCTTTTGTAGATATTTGCTAGTTGCATCCATTCTTTCAAGAATATTATGCCAAATACAACACATCGAGACAAGTTTTTAACTTGTCGAGTTTTAAATGAATACACTTTGCTTCATGTCGTGTGGTAGTTGTTTCATTTTTATCTTGTGCTATATTTAGGAAAATCTTGAATTTTACTATATGCCAAGAAAAGTGCTTTAACTGCATCAGCTCTAGCTAACCATCTTGTTTTAGAAAGGGATTTTACAATAGGAAAAATTCCATCAAAAAAATTTAATTAAATTTCCCACCAATAAGTTGAGGCACTTAGGAAAGTGTAAATAAGTTGAAGTAGTGAAAAAATATCTATAGTTGTTGTAAAACATTCTGTAGCTAAAGATCCAACAATATTTAAGGAATTCCCTAAACAAGGTACAAACTCAGCCATACAGTTGTGATTTTTAATCCTATTTTGTAGACCTGTGTATTTTACAGACATGTTACTTTCGTTATCATATGCTTGCCCTCGACAATCTTTGATATTAATGTCATAGTGATCTAGTGTTGTTAGTACAGAAGCTTCTAAATCACATGATTTGTGTCCAACTGAAGGAATGTATTTTAAAAATCATTCAACTAGAATTCCTTCTTGAGAAACATACCTTACCACAAATGCTAACTGGTCAGTGTGAGATACATCAGGTGTTGAGTCAACAATAATTGAAAAATATTTTACGTTGTGGAGTTATTCAACTATTTTGTTTATAACTTTTTGTGCCATAAGGTCAATAAATTCATTACATGTTGTCATAGATAAATAATATGGAACTCCTTTTCTGCATTTCCATATTGTGAAATGTGATTTGCCAAAAATGGGTCAAACTCTATAATAAGTTTTAAACACCCTAAAAAAATTCCATTTCTAGAAGATCCTAATAAATTGTCACCACCACAAAAGGCAATACCTCTAGTAGAAAGGAATTTCACTGTTGCAACAATATGTTTTAAAACATGCCTCCAATAATCTACTTCATTTTGGTATTGACTTGCAGGTGTAGAATCAATGCTTTCCAAAACATTACTTGAGTGATGAAATTAAGAATTGAATTCCTGTGATAGGGGAATCCTCATGCTCTCTCAAACTAGCCAATGTATTTTTCCAATCATTAAATCCAGTTTTGGAAAATGCGGTTGATTTTGTTTGAAAATTGTGACAAGGAATGCAATAAACAACTCCTTTTGACTCTGAGTAAAGTAACCATTCTCTTAATTTTTGTTCATTGTTTAAAAGTTTCCATTGAAACAAATCTTTAGAAAGATATTTAAAACAATCTGAGTATTGGCATTTTGAATTTGAAAAATCAACATTCATATCTTGTTTTGGCGTATTTAAAATTATATATTCTATTGTATCGTTGTCTATTACCCATTTTTTCAAGATCAAGATCTACAATGAAATGTTCATTAATGATGGGTTTAACAATAGTATTTTCATTGTTCTCCTCTTGTTGTGTGTGTTCTCCTTCTCTTGTGTGTTTTCATTTCCTATTGACTTTGATTGTGTATTTTTGTCACTAACCAAAGAATAATTCTCATTTTCATTAAAAACTACATTTGACTTTAAATTTTCATTTGATGCACTTAAAAATATATTTATTTTAGGTATCTTTTTCAAAAGGTTTTTTTCCTCCTCAATTTTTTGTTTATCTTTTTTTGAAATTGAGCACCACTTAATTTTTTAGTTTTATCCATTTGAACTAAACAGTTATCAAGTTACAATAACTACCCGAATACTTGTTGATAATGATGCTATAAATTATAATCAATACTATTCCAAAAGTGAAATAAAATAAATACAATCAATTACATAATAAGAATAATTTAAAATTTAAATCAAAATGTAATAATATAATTGATGCAATTGAGAACAAAATTACTGCAACATCAAATCTAAGAGGCTAGAGCAGTTAGGGTTTGATCACTTAGCTTTATGTTCTTCCCCAAGATGAATGACGATATACATTACCAGATCTGGTGTTGAACTTGATTTAAAAGGAACTTTAGGCTTTGGATTTTGGAGAAAGATTTGAATCTCTGATGCAAGGCCAAACTCCTGTTGAATTTTGAAATTAGTAAAGACTAAACTTGTTACTTAAAGATTTCTGAGTTGAGTAATAAATATATTAAATAAATTGACTAATGTCTATTAATCTCATCTATTAAATATAGTAGATAATATGAAAAAATAATAAGACAAAATCAAAAAAATATATTTGATTAACAAAAAAAAACAAGTTACAAAACTATAGGCTATAACACAATTACAAATAGTCAAATTGCAAAATTAGTATTACTATATAATTGGAAAATTGCACGATTAGAAATTTAGGTAAACATTACTATTAGCAATTTAGCTTACAATGATAATGGCGAATTGAAATGCCTAGTTGTCACTTGTCGGTTCAGGTAACAGTTGAGACTTGACTCCTTGAGAATCGAGATAATGTATTAATGACGTCACCTTCTCCCAGGCTCCCACGCAGCCAAGCACTAAGCAGGAACCCATAGGCCACAGACAAGATGAAGAAGCAACAGAGTTACAGAGGCCCTCTTTCCTCAACTGACAATTGTACAAGGAAATTGTGAATCTTCGGTGATAATTTAGGAGGAAATATTTTTTATGCTCCTAAAATGTCTGAGCAATAGTTGAGAAGCACAATTTTCACGGAACCATTGTTACCACTCGTTCTTGGACTAATAATTCCACTATAACAGTCTACAGAGTTATGGAATATTATTTACCTTCAACAGAATATTTAGGGGAATTTTTTAATGGATGCCACAGAGTGACAGACCATGGCCCACGCACTTCAATTCCAATTGAATTTTTGAAACAGTAAACTGTAATCTAATGTATATGCTATTTACACAATTCTCCGCTCTGGTTTGTTGTGTTTTATCATTATCCTCTTGTGTAACTGTGTAACTTGACGGATTCAATGTTGTACTTGTTTTTGCTTTGGTTTTTAATTTATTCATTGATTCACCTGTGTAGGCTTGCAGTTGTGCTAAATCATCAATGATTGATTGTAATTGTTTTTATATATGCAAAACTAAATTGTTTTTTGTAAAAATTAAAGAATCGACAACAACACAACCGACTTGAATTTTATTAGGAAAAAGTGCCCTCCCTTTTATGCGCCCTAGGAGACTGCGTAGGTTGCCTAGGGTAAGACATGCCCCTACTTCCTTATAGATAAAAAACATGCCTCTTAACAAATTTTTTTGATCAACACCTATGGAACAACTATGGAGAGACTTTCCTCATCCCGGGAAGGTGTATGTAGTGGAGACTAGAGAGAATAAACAAACATCCTATTACAAGATCAATGTCGAATCACTATTTCAACCCATGTGGTCTCTTTACCTAGATACAATGGCGAGATTCAGAGGGAACTAGAGCATCGATCATATTCCCACCCATATTAACATTCAAATCTTTCCTCATGCCCATTCTCATAGGTATTACTAGCTTTACCAACAACAAATGTATCTATTTTATCTTTAAAAATAGGTTGCTATGGGGGTATAGAAGGGACCTATGAATTGTACAAATCGACTTTATAATATTGATAAAGTATGGATTAGTAAGCATGGTATACACAAAGACATTATGTTTAAATTTTAAACACAAAGAGGGAAAGTATATGAAACAACTTACATATCATGAAGCCGTGGGTGGCCTAAAAGTGAATTATTTTTAAGATTGGTAACCATGACATGAAATATGGTTCATGTCATTATATATCCAACTAGAAAATAAGAATTAATAGTGCCTAATGTGGAGCATGTAACATCGTCAAAACGTCGCATATTAAAGATATCACGAAAAATTATAGGAAGTTAAATACCAATTTTGATGAGAAGCGATTCAGGACATATTTTAAAACTAGATCCATTATCTGCTGGAACCCTCTTAATGAATAGCCATTGGATGAGTGATGCAATAAATAAGGTTGGGCCTTTTTCCATATCGGTATTGGAAGGGCTATCATATGCACCTAAACAAATGGCATTATTAAGTGTCTTAAATTAATCCATAAGAGAAGAAAATATAACTAGATGAGTATCATTGGACAAAGTGAAAGAGTGCAAGGTTTCTTGTAATATGTCTTCGTAAACAAACACTTTTTTAAGCATCTCTATGACATATATTTTGGCAAGTGTGTTAAAACATTCTTCTAATATAAGATACCCATTAAATGGGAAAATAATTTTGTCTATAATGCAATCTAGTATGAGAGGAAAAGGCGGGTTACTCCCAATAGGTTATTTATTATATCTTGTGGTTACTACATTAATTATTGTATTTAATGGGTAGATCGATAACGTGGTGGGTGATAAGTAGTACCAGGAGTGACATTCAATTATATATCGAGAAAATTAAGATCCATGTCAACAATATAACATGTGATAGCACATGAAGGAACTTCATTCATATGCATACGGTTATAGGTATAGTATCACATACCACCATGTGAATGTGGATATATAGCCTTAGAAGAGATATCATTAAATTTTGGAGGCAATGCCATCTTGATACAACAATAAATAACAACTCCAAGGATTCAAATGGATGAGATGTGGTGTTTGATTCAAATATTTTCACCCTTTTTGTGTTTTGATTCGGATTTTAACAACTAGAATCAAACACTATAAGTGAAAGAGGAGCTACAAGGGCTTACTTTGACTAATTTACTTCTAACATTAATTTTTCAATATCGTAATAATGTAAATTAAAAATATTCAAGTGGAGGGGGATTCATTATAAATCGTTAATGTTATGAAGGGTATATCTAAGCATCATCTTAATATTGATTCAATTATAAAAATGCTAAGAGTATCTTGGTAAAATGTGATAATATTCATTTCAATCTCTTTTTCTATGAAGATAATTCATGTATTGACACGTTAGAAAATATTGGTGTTCGGAGTTCATAGTAAAATTTGGTGGGGAGTGAGGAGGATTTACCAGGATAGTAATAAAGTTTTCTTGAAGGTAGAAAAGTAGATTCAAGCATGAGAAAAGGATGCGATCTATCCTTGACATAATTTTTTAGTGTGTGAGATTTATTATGATCACCATTTCTGGGTAAGTGTATGTAGGGGTTATTAATCTAAATACATGTTTCATATTTTTATTAGGTGTAGACCCTAGATTTTAGTATCACCCCACGTTTCACTCTCCTTTATTACACTTACCCTCTTGATTCCCTTTTCCTCTAAACTAAATCCTAAAAATCACAATTACCTTTAAGTAATTAATTCATCCCCTTCAATCCTTAATCATCATTATGTGTTAATGGATTCCATGTAAGCCTCTATCATAATTAATATTATTAACCTAAATAACATCACCTCACATACTAAGAAAATGCTCCAAAATCATCCACATCATGCACCCCACTCATCCCCATCACATCCACTATTACACCTAATCCTCCAAATCATGAACCCCACCTATGAACTTAATGATTATAAACCCCAAAAAATATACACATCTAACACCCCACTCCTAAATTCAAAATAATCCTCATGGGATGCATTATTCCACCTAACCTTTTTAATCATGTCCCCACTCAATATCACATCCTTTCTTTTTGAATCATGAGCCCCACTCCATCAAATCCAATTCATATCAAATTCAAATCATGTCTTTTAATCAAGGTTACTTTTGTAAACCAAGGTTATCTAACATCCCTCAGTTAACCCCCTCCCCAGATTATATATACATGCCTTATTCCCTTCTTTCAATGAAGTTTTTTTAGGAATAATAATAAGAAAATTTTGAAATGAGTTTTTCAAGTTTGAGGTTAAGGAAAATATTTGCCATTGTTAGAAATTAGAGGTGAGGAGTGTTGGAGAAAGCTTTGACATTGTTGGGGAAGATTTGACATTGTTCATCATCTTTCCATCTTGATGCCCATTCCATCTCCATATCAGAGCACCAACTAAGTTCCCTCGTCATTCCACTTACTTGGCATTTTGTTATTTTTCTCGCTTCTACATGCTATCTACTGTTCATCATTTATTTCCATCTTTCTAGACATGGGGGTTGACATCCTCCAAGGAAGTTAATAGCTTCTTGGAACCGACGTTACCCGAGAAACCCCTACATACATTGATCAAATCATATTTGTTTCAGTTTTGCAGATATTATCACAAATCCATCATTTGGCGCACACAGATCTACTTCCACATTTTGGCACCTTAAGCCCTCCATCATTCAAGGTTTCTGGTGGCTTCAGATAGAGAACTCATCCCGCACAAGAACGAGGTTTCATGTCAACATTATGCAACAACACCGGTGCGACTGGACTCAAGTCATTGTCTTTTTTTTTTGTTCCTTTGCTCATCTTGTACAGGTGTTGGTTCTCGCATTCTTCTCGCGGTAACAATATTCTCATCATTTTATTGTTTATAATTATTCTAGTTTTGGTCATCTTCGAGGTACATAATTTTTGTTGTGTTCAAAAATTTATTATTTGGTTGTTTATATTTCATATCATGTTTGTTTTTATTATTAAATAAATAATATTAATTATTATATATATATATAAAATTTTAAAAAAATTAAAAAATATTATTATCCTAATTACACATTCCCCAAGTTATCACTATGATCGCTACCTCACCTTGAACAACTCCCCACCTATCTAATCCGAGACACTCCCTCCCTACTCAAGCTACATCCTCTCATCTCTCTCTAGCCACTCAACCATCCCTCACTCTGCCCTAAATCGAACCTTCCACAAGATTGTTGTCTTGATTAGAAGCCTCCGCTAGTCATCTCATCACCAGTCCATACTCCACCTTCAACTCGTGCCCCCTCTCCTATCCACCGGCTGAGCTATTTCCCTCATGATCTTTGCTTTCCGGCTCTATTATAAGAAATAGAAAGTGACTTCTTGAGATCCTTAGCATTATCATTGACACTGGTCAAGGCGTTCATACAAGCAACAAGCTCATTGACAAGAGAATCTCGAAACGCACAAAGAATCTAGCTATCAAGTAGAGCAATAGAAGGCGTCCGGGATCTGCATGGGATTTTGCTTGAACTACACAATGGAAGAAAACTCGCATCGGAGTTTTCATGCTCTCCATCTCTCGATGCCAATGACCCCCTTTCATAGTCAACCTAAACATCACATCCTCCACCACGTCGAAGTAGACGCCATTGACGCCACAAACCTTCCTTGGGGAAAACAAAAACAAAGTATGAATAACCGAGAAAATATTTACGCCGAAAGGCGTGAACTATGTGGGGAAGCCTTCGACCTGCTGACACCGAAGGAGACTGCGAGGGCCAGGATGGAGCGGTCGATGATGGATGGATGCATGGGAGCCGTCGATTTTGTGGATAGAAATTGGTAAATCTTCCCGGACAGAGAAGTGACGGAATGCATGGAAAACAGAGAACCCTGCGTCATGCTCGAAGGAGGGGGCATACTCGGAGCCAGAAATGGAGTACAGCTGCGGGAGTCGTGAGGGGAGGTGGACATGCCTTTTTTGCGTCAGCAAGAAAGGGGAAGAATGGTTACCTCCCTGGAAGACAGTACGGTTCAGACCAAGAAAAAATAAAAAACGCCTTGCTTAGGGCTCCGGGAAGGGTTTCGCATTTTATAGTGGGCATTGATCGGTGTAGCTGAAAGGTCAATCTTCAAACCTCATTATCAGTTCTGAGGAATCCGATTGGCAGAGACAAGGGTGGTGTAAACAGTTTACAAAGTGCTGCTCTCACGGATGTGAGGACGTGTGTGGACGAGGTAAAGCGGTTTGCGTCAAGGTTAGTCCCTGTGGTTGATCCCAGATCTCTTTATCTTGAAAAAATAATCGACAATGCTCTCTCTGCCAGAAACTTAGCTCTATAAAATACATATGTTATAGTTTTGCATGCAGTTACTTTCAAATTTTGATCTCCTGCAATAAGTAGTTATAGTTGAGCCCCTGTAATAATTAGAGGTTGGGTGATTGGTAAATACATTTGGGTATTATTCAGTTACATACATTGTTGTTCAATGACTAATGGAGTGGTCACATTTGTCATTTGTGACTCAAATTTGTAAAGTTGTATTTGAGCATTAAGATTTCGACTGATAATTTATTAACAACAAACTCTTGCTCTGTTCTATGTCCATTTTTCCCTAGTAGCAATTCTGCCCTTGCTCTGTTATATTAGGAACTTTGTTCTGCTCCATTTTATCAGCTGCTCTGTGATTTTAACATCAATTTCATTTTCTTTGGAAAATCATGGTTGTTTTTTTCTTATCTTTTTGTTTTGTTTTGGAAGATGCTTCATACATATACAAGAATTTTTTACAGCCATAACCACAATGGGTTTGAACCCGGGTCTGCCCTGCTGTTCTCGAGTTGTTCCCTTGAGGACTCGGACTGTTTGTCTTCTTATAAGCCTGGTTAAGACTCTCTCTCACTTTTATTTTAGGGTGGGTGGCAGTGGCACCATTCGACCGTCCTAGGGCTCTCGATGGCCCCTATCCGCTAGAGTAAGTGGTCCTCATCACATAATCTTTGATTTGACACTTCAAAGTAGGAATTCTCCCTCATATTTTCCCGAATGCTAGGGATCTATCAAGGTCAGGTGAGAAATTATCTCGGGTAGGGAATTCTTAGGCCACTTAATGGTGCAGTGAGCTTGGAGTTGGTTATCATCAATTGACCACTTTGCAAACATTGCAAACATTCTTAGGCCACTTTGCAAACATTCTTCTAAGTGAGATCCCTTTGGTCTGTTGGCTCATGTTGTATTCATAGAAATGTGATTGTGGTGTTCCCTGTTAGGTATTTAAACTGAATCTTGATAGTCGGTTTATTATCAAAGCAAATGTGAATATGTGTGTGTGATAGACGGGGGCATGAGCTCAATAAAGAATTTTTTATGATGCCCTAGCCACCAAGGGAAATGAAGATCACAGTACTCACGAGTCACCGAGGCTGCAACATAGGGGAATTAGAAGAAGCTAGAGTAGGATCAAATTTGAGGACCATTTTGGTGTTTCCTCCTTTGCTCCAAAATTTATGATTAGAAAATTGACACTTCGAAGTCATGATACTCTGAATAAGTGAAAACACTAGAATATTTTCCCGAATGCTTTGTAGACTAGATGTTATTTGAAGCATGTAGGGATCCTATCAGGGTTGAGTTGAAACTGGAAAATAGAACATTATTGTTGCTGCTGCAAGATAGATCAAGAAGTTTCTTGGGCTGAACAAAACAAGGTTGGAGCGCAGTGTTTAGGATTGGAGTGTAGAGGTTTCGTATGGAGATCCAATGTTGAGTTCGCAGCAAGATTTATGAAAATGCATTAAATGAAAAGTGCTTGACAAAATGCATGACTGCCAAGTGTTTGATGAAATGTTTGTTCAACAAGTTTGTGTTGAAATTGAGGAAAATGGATGATAAGAGATCGGTGGAAACGATTATCCCTGGATTGCTTTGAGGTTGTTGGTGAACTAGTCAATTATGGTGTGGAGCTTATAATTTATGAGAAGACTTTCAAGTACTCTTGTAAGCGGTTACTCTCGGTAGATAGATGTGTTTTTGTTTTGTTACTGAGGGGTATCTATCCTTACAAATTTTCCGCCTATTTCCATCTGGCTTTGTTCATTGAGTAGGCCTTACCTAGAATTGGATGTGGTAGTCTACTGGATTTAATAACTTGTAAAACTCAAAATTTTTAACATATTATAACATCTCTGTGGGGATTTGAACTCGGGTTTCCATTATAGAAGGCCTGATCAGTTGTCACTCCAGCTCATTCCATTCAGGGACTTTGTAATACTACATTGTATAACTACTGTAGGCAATAAAATCCATGACTGCACACTTAATTCCCGTCTGCTGCTCTTTCCCTTCAACTCTTTGCATAAATATGAGTGTAGCAATTTCTCTTGGCCATTACTTGTTCACGTGTTCTATAGCTAGAGGTGTCTTACTGGTTCTTGCTTCATTATTGTTTAGTGTTACTTGCTTGATTATTATTTCTTTGCTACAGGATAGTTCTTAAAATTGGTTTTATTCTTGCTGCTGCCATTTTATTGAATATGTAGCCTGCCATAAGGGTTTTAATTGAATTTAATTGAAAGATTTTAATTAAGTCCATGAGACCAGCAGGTCTATGGGACCAAAAGTTGTATTTATGGGATTTGTTTGGTTTGTATGCTATAAATGTTGGATTCAGTTGTTTGCATTTATAGGCACATTTCCATGAATTTCAAACTACTTGTCCTATTGCTAGAGTTGCCTCAATGACTCTTGCTTCATTGTTGTTTCGTTGCAGATAGATAAAGATTAGAGATACCCAACATGGTGCATATTTTATTCAGTCCTTGTTATAATGATTGGTGTCTTTTTATATCCAGATTTCTATGGGATGATAGTGATTCAAAATTGGTTTTATTGTTGTTGCCGCCATGTTATGGGATAGTTAGCTGTCACAAGGCTTTGTTTGCTTATTCATTTCACATTTCAGGTAGTAAATCAGTGTCTTCATACTGCCCCATTTTATATAACATACATGGTTTTCAAAATGTCTATTGGCAATTGTTTGTGTCATTTGTCAAATTGACTATTTTCTATTTCTAAAGTTGCTTGGAAATGGAAATGGAAACAAAAACTAGGTCTGAAATATGGAAACACTGATTTTCCAAAATAAATACATAATACTCATTTTTACACCATTATGTAGCATATTATTTATTTATGCTACCTTTTTTTTTTTGGGAAAAACATTATGAATTAAATTACTATAAAAATCGCGCAGATAGGCCATGGGTGACTAATAGTCGTGCATACCATGTGTCATTATGTGATTGACCCTTGCACACTAGTATTAGGTACAAGTCACACATTTAATGGTCCTATTTTATTTTATTTTATTACTATGACTTTCAATCACAATTATAAGTACTATGACATTTATTAGTACATGCTCATCTATTAGTACTGATTTATCCAAATTATATCTTTAAGTGTTAGTAGAATAAACCATCTAAGAAATAAACATTGTCTTGTGCAGATCTGATCTTGTTGTTTTGCATTACTTTCTTTATGTACTCTCATGTAAAGTTATTTCCTTTCGGTTTACAGAACTCCACAATTCCATTCAATGCACATTGTTGACTGTTTAATGCAAAGATATAATTGTGATGTTCATGAACTTTAAGATTGCTCGTAGAATATGATATTCTTCTTTGTGAATGAAGTGTCTCACTTGCCTTTATGTAGTTGTTGTGTTCATGAACTTTAAGGTTTTTCTCAAAATAACCTTTTTTTTTCTTTATCTCATGGAAAATTCCCTACCATATTGTTTATAAAATTGGTTATTGATTATGTGTTGTTTTTTTGCATTTTTTCCCTTCTACATTTTCATAAATACTTAATTATGTGGGTTAATTTGTCTATCTTAAAACATCTTATTGTTGTATGTGTTGCATGAAAACACTATTTTTTTTCTTTCGATCTTCAACCACGGCATGAAGGGGCAAGTGCCTTCGACAATGGCAGGATTCGGTGTGTGCTGAGGGGTTATTGCCCCTGGGATGCCGCATCGGAATGCCCATTATTGGGTGTTAGACTGTCCATTGGCAAGGCTTTTAAAGCTTCCTGCCAAAACAAACGACACACCAATATTTGTCTTTGATTCCTTGTTGGTGCTCCGCAAAAAAAAACAATGTGTTTGGCTTCCATTTCCAGCATGGAACTTATCGAGGCTTGCATAACTTCTATAGAATTATTTTTTTACATTTCTATTGCTTTGGGTTGCTTGTGAAATTGCAGCAATGAAGACTCGGAATACAATTGTTCTTCCTCCACACGGTGTGACAATCACCACTCCGCACTTGGAACGGGAAGATGCTTTCAACCGAACAAAGTTTGTGGTCAATGTGCTCCATTGTAGGCAACCAAAACCGGCAAAACCTGTGATCGCTGAATTGGTTAGAGAACGTCTCCACTGCATCCTTCCTGCCCTCTTTACCTTTCCAAGTTCCGTACGGCGGGCCCCAACTCGAGGGGATTTGGCCTTGCATATGATCGTCCTGAAGATGCTGTACAATACGAACCTGATCACAAACTGAAAAAGATGGGAATAACTGCAGAGGCAATACATGCTGGAGGGAAAAAACCACATCGGGCAAAAAAAATTGCTAATGTCAAGAAGGGAAAAAAGGGAAATGCCAAGAAAAAATGAAAACTAGTACTGGCATGCTCCATTAAACTTTTGTACATAAAAGTAGTTTAGGTAGTTATATGCTGCAAACATCTACTATGTGCTCTTTCAGTTGTTCGATCAAAAAAACATTGTCTTATGTTTTTGATAGCTCTTACTTCCTTAAGTTTGAGACTTGCTTCATTGTACAATTGCCGCTTTGTCAATCTTTTTAATGTGAAAAAACCTTTTGATAGATAAATTTCATAGTTTCTTTTGTTTTGCATTTAACTAGCTTTTTTCTATCGCATTTAACTAGCTTTCCTATCGTCATATTATCCGTCTTGTGGCTATATCTTAATAACTTCATATGCTTCTCTTATAACTGTAGCTAGGATGCTATGTGCTATAAGTGCCAATTTTTGGGCGACTGTAAATAAAGTGATTGCTTAAAACTGTCATCAGCAGGAGATATTGAAAGTTTTATGATCAAAATGTTTGATGGGGCAGTGCCGGTTTTATTTTTGCAGAAGGTTTATACATTTTTAAATTTTAAATACTGAGACTCTATGTTCTCCTTTATTTCGTACAGTAGGAACAAAGCATTATCTTGACCAAGATGACAAGTTTTTATACGAAATGTATGTTAGTACAGAGTGCATGTTTCTAAATTATTATTATGTATGATCTATCAATCAAATGTGCAGGGTTAATGTTCTGTGAAGGGTTGGGGTTTCGCTGTTTTGTTCTGATGTTTATATAGGGCTTGAATTTTCTTTTATTTGCTTTCCATTCTCCTTAATTTCATAAGATAGGATTGGATTGCTTGTTCTTTTGCTCATGTTTTTCCTTATACCGAGACCTTTAAGTAAGTGACATTTTTAGCTCGCTGATCGGGTTGAAGACCTGTTTCTTGCATATGGTGAAACAGTGTGAGAGCCTTGTGACAATAACCATGTTTTATGTATGCTGCAATAATTGTATTCCATGACAAACTGTCTCATCGTTTCACTTGGTCAAACTCTTTACGTGCATGTATCAAAACTCTGCACTGGACATACATTTAAATATGTTCTTTATGAAAACCATGCTCATGAAAATACAAGTCTGCAATAATTTAAAATATGTAATCTTTAGAGACGTTGTGTGCACCTGCCTCTGGCAGTGTACTATTGTTTTCGGCTATTCGTATTAGTTGCAAATGGTGGGGCAGCGAACTGTTACTGTCAGATTAAATTGGCATGTCATTATTTCTCCAGAGTCAGCTTGCATGTTCCCAAAACGTGATCTGCTCGAGAGAATGCCTCGAAAAAAATTTGGTATCGTGGACAGTAATGGTTGCAAGATATGACCAAAATGGATTTGTTGAAAATGCGTTATAATTACTTCGAAACATTCATGCAATTGCAATTGGCAGATGTAAAGCCAAATTCCACAACCTTTGTCAGCATCCTCCCTGCCTGTGCCAAAATGGGAGCTTTGGAACAGGGTATGGACATCCATCAAAACATAATGGATAGAGGAATTTTGACTGATGTAGTTGCAACTGCCTGGTAGACATGTATGCAAAATGTGGAAGCATAGACAAGGCACGTGAACTGTTTGATAAAATGCCTCAAAGAAATGTGGGCTCATGGAATGCCATGATTGCAGGATATGCACAATATGAATTTGTTGAAAATGCACGTGAACTGTTTGATAGAATACCTCGAAGAGATGTGATCTCAAGGAGTGCCATGATACCAGCAGTGTTCTATGTTACATGTTAAAGGGTTGCTGGAGTTTCTTTATGGTGATATTTCTGCTAGGACAGGCTGGAAATTAGGTTTCAAAGGATTCATGCACTTGGAGAATTTGTAAGTTCGTAAGGTACAGATCTTGAAAAATTTGATCATATATTTATGTATGTAGGACAATCCTGGAGACTATTTTTCATCTTATTTTAGATGTCCTACCGACCCAGGTGGCTGCAAATCCATGTAAGCTGGGAAATCTAAGATATATTCTTTGTTTTCTCTTATTTATTTTTTCTGCCTTCTTGGGTGGTTTAGGATTTGTACACCTTCCTATCTTGCTGGTATTTCATATGTATATTCTTCCCAGGGTGTATTAGAAGAAGTCCATCTTGCATTATTTCTATGAAGGTCATGTGAGTTTGTTATGACATATATATGAATTTGTTCTGATTTATATCATTATAGTTTAAGATGTCTTAACTTTTGAGGGTGTTTTAAAAATTGTCTATCTTCCAGCTTTTCGGGGCATTTTATTAGCTATCCATCTTCCAGCTTTTCAGGGTGTTTTAGTAGTTGTCCATCTCCTATTTGGTTATGGAGGTGATGAAAACATATTCTGATTTATATCATCGTTTATATCTCTTGCATTGATATATGTCAATGAACGTTTCACTCTGCAATCTTATATATATAGCGGTGTTCTATTGCACTGTTAGCCCTATTATCTAAATAATTGCCAAGCTGTTGTTTTCAATTACTATATTTCTTTGAAATGGAGAAGGTTTAAGTTTATCTTGATAGTGTTTTGAGAACTTGACCTTGATAAAAATTTCTGATTTATGTCTTTGCTATCAACACTTGGATACATGCATTTCTCAATTTTTGTTTCTACAGAAGATAAGTCGGTTCATATGAGACCATTTGCAAATATCTCTGTTTGTATTTTAAATTCTCAACTAAGTAAGCAATCTGATTCTTTTCTAGACACAACCCCTCTGAATATTACATATCTTCAATTATTGCAGACCTGTATTTTCATGAGCATTGTTTCACAAGGAAAGACAGTCCACTCTTTCATTGCTCACAGGTGATACAATTATTCCAGCATACAGAAGACATGGTTATCCTGAACTGTTCGACACAATGCCTCAAAAAAATGTAGTGTCGTGGACAGTCATGATTACAAGATATGCCCAAAATGGATTTGTTAAAAATGTGTTATAATTACTTAGAAACATTCATGCAATTGCAATTGGCAGATGTAAAGCCAAATTCCACAACCTTTGTCAGCATCCTCCCTGCCTGTGCCAAAATGGGAGCTTTGGAACAGGGTATGGACATCCATGAAAGCATAATGAATAGAGGAATTTTCAGGCATTGTTTCAAACAGTTCATGTGCATTAGGTATGCTTCCACATTTTGTATAGATGTCTGCTAGAGCACTTGCAACTACATCTAACAAACCATTAGGCAGTCCCTGATACCACATCATTTTCAGGCATTCTTTCAAACAGTTCATGTGCATTAGGTATCCTTCCACATTTTTCTATTGTTAATCTGTATATTCTGGACTCCAGATTACTCTCCTATAAGAAAAAGGAAAAGAAAAATGCTAGAACTGCCTTAAAGGTTGAATGTGCCTTAAATTTGTTATTGAAAATGGCTGAAATTCATACTGAATTGCATTTTGTACCACAAAATCATCTAACAAGTAAGTCAAAGTAAATGACCAACTCCTCACACTTCACAACTCAACAAGCCCAAACCTTTATAGTGCCCAAAAAAGAATCTCTTGATAAGCATTATTAAACAAAATTTATGAGGACCATGTGCCCTTAGCACCCAGTACTTTGAATTGTCTCGTAATATTAATGATGATTTTCCTTCTATTGGAGGAATTTTGGTGCCAAATCTTTGATTTACTAGTTTACATAACATGTAAAAGCATTAACTAATTCTTTGTATGGTATATAGGATCCATAGTCCCCTAAAGACGCAGGGTATGTGACCGTGGGCACAAGAATGCCATTCTAAATCAGGGTGTGGCTACATTATACATAATATAGTCATCATAAGCTGCTAAAACAGACAGAATACTCACCCGTATTTAACCTAGCTTCAACACTGCTGAACTCCATTAAAAAGCTAACACGATTACCATTTTTTCCTTGAATATTACCCTAATACATGTATTGTTTAATTTTTCTTTTATGGAAACATTTGCAAACGATTGCAGGTCTTACAGGTCTCTATAGCTTAAAATTTCCGTGTTACCTTAAGCATTTAGCAGATTATGCATGAATCACCAAAACGCAGCAATAAAACAAAATTTCTCCCACATTTGTCCACATCAAAAAGTGGAAGAGAAATAATTCTAGTCTCTGAGTCCTTTAATAGATCAGAAACCACGTGTAGTTTGAATTAAAATTTATATTATCAAATAACAATAAACTACTTATATATATAATACTACACATTAATATAAGAGTCTACAACCATTTTAACTAAAATAAATTCCAAAATTAAATGTGTATATAAGTGTTTCACATTGATAAAAGTTTCAATACATTATAAAATTAGCATATAATCCTAATTTAAGGTTTATTTGATAATAATATCAAATGTGTAAATATAATTTTTAAACTTTATTTGATTATAATATCAAATTTGTAAATATAATTTTGAGTAATAATATTAAAAAGGAATTATTCTTAAGGATGTAATTTCTTTAGTAAGAACCTAAGTTTTGGAACATATGTCACCTCATATCAGCATGTTCAGGCAAGAAATTGTCTTGTTTGGGCACAAAAAAAAAGCTTCAACTTATCACGCCCCAAACCGGATGAGTATTCTTCTTCATAAATAAATGCTCTCAACAAGGTAAACACTATCATAAATAAAGACTCTCAGGTGAATTAAATTATTCTTGTTTTTTTGCTATCGAGTCATTCTTATCCCTTGCTTTGCACGTAATTGATTTAGATTTTCGAGTGCCTGGGAGCCACCATAGGTCGTGAGTTTGATCCCGCACCGTACATTGGTTTTGAATTTATGGATAATTAGCCACATACTCTAATGTCCCATTTTTATTGAAATAGAATTTGATGCGACATTTATAATCTTTCACAATCTAATACATAATTATATTCAAGATAGCATTTTGGAAATATAATATAATGTTTAATAATCAATACTTTCACATAAAATTTCGTAATCATAATGTTATCCGGCTTTAACTCCTTGCTATATGTATTATATTTATAGTTAGTTATTTGCATAATTTGTTGCTTAACTAGTTAATTGATTGTTTTATGGGATTAATATTTGTATTTAAATAATTGTGTTATTTAGTATTTAGTTACTATGGGTTTTTTTCATTTCATAGGAGTATACTTAACTTTTTCATGTGTTTGTTAACCCTTAACCCTAAACCCTAAACCTTAAAACAAAATAGAATTATGCCAAAAAAATACAAAGTATGTCCCGCAAATTACAATTTTTTTGCAAAAAGGGTGTTATATTGTTTATATCAATATTTATCTTTGTATACCTTTTGATCTCATATGTACTTGTTCTCGTCACACACAACCTGACGATGTTTGTTCTCTTTGCAGTCCTCGATGTAAATGCTTGCGCTTTTATTAACTTTTCTTTCCAGAAGGTTTAGAAATATTGTAATGCGACTTAGCTCATTGTGCAGAATCGCATTGTGTGTTGGGAACAATCTTGATCATGGCTGCACCTTTGACATATGGTGGAATCTCTATTTTGATTGAGGGTTGTACAGATACCAAACCAATAGTCCAACTTCTCAACATTTGTCCCCTTCGATCTACGTTGAACTCTGAGCTCCAACATCGCGTGCATCTCTCCGATGGTGTGCACTTTCAGAAAGCTCTTTTGCCGTCAAAGTTTATAGGCCAGATTGTAGATGGTCATCTAAAAGATGGAAGCATTGTTCGACTACGCAAAACCCTTTGCAGAATGCTAAAACATGAATTGTAAGCATCCATTTTCCTTTGTTCATGGATGCTCCGTTTTCATTTCTTTTATATTCACTAAATTTTTTTCCCTTTTTTTTTTTTTTTGCAGGACTGTTCTTGTCTCCGAGATGGAAGTTGTTAGAAACACATCCTAAAATTGGTACTCCCACTCTTGTTCCCACCCATGTCATTCACGGAAAGCAATCAACTACTGATACAAATCATGGAGACGACAAAAGTTTGGTTCCGCAAACACCTCCACAAAAGAAACTTGTCCTCCCTGCCAATTCAAGGTTGCCTCTAAAAATTAGTGCCCTAAATACAACCTTGCATACGTGGTCTATTGAAGGGCATGCCCTTGGGAAAACATCGCTCAAGGAATATGCAAATGCAAATGGCACCGGCTCATATTTCGCCTTTGACTTTGTGGATGATGAAGGCGGGAAATACGTGTTACATGCTTCAACGAAATTGCGGCTAAGTTTTTGAAGAAATTGAGGCTGGAAACTTATACACCATCACAAATGGAAGGATAGGGCATGCAAAACCAGGTTATAACCACCTTAACAACGAATTTGAGATATTCCTGCAAGCTTCTTCCACTATCTCTCCGCTGCTTGTCAATAACGCCATAATTCCTTTGCATAACTTTCACCTCACAGAAATCAAAGATATACCTGCAAAACCTGTTGGTTCCTTCATTGATGTTATTGGCGTTGTTTTAGCAATCTCTCCTTGCTCCACTATTCGCAGGCGGGATTCCAGTGAAACTATATGGAGAAGCTTGCAATTGAAGGACATGTCAGGATTTAGTGTTACTGTAACTTTATGGGGCCAACATTTACAGGATCTTGCCCAAGAACTTGAGGAGCTCCTTTCTATTCCTCAACTCCCAGTGTTGGCTTTAAAAGTAGCTCGCATTTCGAGTTTCAATGGTACTTCCATAGACACTGTCTCCAGCACAAAATGGTTTGTCAATCCTCAGATTCCTGAATCGAAAATGCTGCAAGATTGGGTTGCCTCTGAAAATTACACTGTTTATACTCCCTCTATAATGAACAAATTTCTAGGTCCTCCGCAAAGCTTAAAACCAGTGGCAACAATTGCAGAAATACTTCACATGGGCAATACAGTCAACAATGAATGGGCTACGCTTACAGCTACAATTACAAACATCGCAATGGATAACTTCTACTACATGGCTTGCCCCCTTGCAATTGGTGAGAAACAATGCCGAAAGAAAGTGAAACCAACAAACAATGGCTCGTGGTTTTGTGTAAGTTGTAACTCTCATGTGCATCAATGCGACTATAGGTATGCTCTCCGTATAGACTTGCAAGATGGCTCCGGAGAGCTACAATCGGTTACAACATTTGACACAGCTACTGAAGCAATCATGGGTGTTGCAGCAACAGATCTCCAACTATTGTGCATAGACGACGAGGCTACAATAGAAATTGCAAACCAGATAATTGGCCATGACTACAAATTCACTCTCTCTGTGAAAAAAGAAACTTTCCGTGGAAATTCACAGCTGAAATGTGTCGTACTTGATTCCGTTAAATTGGAGGATTCCAAAGTTGTTTCTTGACTTTGCCTTCCTTTCCACCATAACACTTTCCTATATTTTGTTTCTTTGTTCTTTGTTCATATTTCCTATGTAATACGGTTTTGTCCACAAATACATTTCTACTATGCTTTTCTCCGCATGTTCCAATGGACGATAACTATAATAGATTTCCATTTAATGTTTGTAAATATTGCTTTGCATGCGCGTCTCTATCGCAAAGACACCTTTTTGTGCCTAGTACAAATGTATGGTCCAATACATACATATATATATATATATATATATATACATATATATATATATATATATATATATATATATATATATATATATATATATATATATATATATATATATATATATATATATATATATATATATATATATAGTTTATGCTTACATTATGCCACTCTTTATTGATTTCTTGAATGTTTACCTATGTTTCACATGAACTTCTTACTTATTTCTACCTTCTTCCTTCTTAATACCTATGTACAAAAACAAATTAACACATATCTCTATGCTTTTTCCTAATCAATAACTCCGTACAAACACTTGTATTTCTTCCTTTACTTCCTTAAAAATATATGCAAAACAAATTATTTTCCTTTTGCTCTTTTGCCTTTAGCTACACAAATATAAAACATTTAGAGCAAGATAAACATCTACTAAATGTTTTTGCATTCATTTCCCCTTATTCACATACATAATTTATTACTCTTCGAATCTTCTCTTATGCCACAATTTTTTATGCGGTCTGTGCAGGTCATTGTTTTATGCACAATGCCTACCCCAGAACAACAAGAAAGAAGAAGAGCTATTTATGCCTTGCACAAAAAAGAAATCAATGCTTCCCGTCACGAACGCT
Source organism: Taxus wallichiana var. yunnanensis (assembly GCA_018340775.1). Taxonomy (NCBI): domain Eukaryota; kingdom Viridiplantae; phylum Streptophyta; class Pinopsida; order Cupressales; family Taxaceae; genus Taxus; species Taxus wallichiana. The sequence goes on from CM031239.1 coordinate 973,221,330, forward strand.
ATCGCCAACTCCGACAAATGCCGAAAATTCTTCCGCTCTCCAAATTGTTGGGTTCCCCCCTTCCATGTCTTCCCCTGCTACTTTCCCCTCCACACCAGAAAAATCTCCTTCCCCTCTTGGCATTAATGACACCACTTGTGTCGGACCTTGCCTTCATCATACCCACAACATCGATTTGCAACCCTCTCCATTCCTAGAGAGCCCTCCATCTTCTTCAGCCCAATACTTTGCTCCTTCCATTATTTCACCCTTCACATTTCATTCAGGTCGTCTCCGGAACTAGACACATTCGCTTCTCCTTCTCTCACCAAACTACCTATTTCGTATTCTTCGACACTACCATCGCCTTCCTGCCAAACTCATCATAGAAGCCCCACCCAAGATTCCACCCCCATTCCACTCCATAGAACTTTCCGTGCGTCCCCTTCTTGGACGGATGCCCAACGCAGATTCCACCGAAGACTGGATCTTTTATCGAACATTCACACCTGCTCAATTTGTCTTGAGAACTACCCAGGCATAAATACTAGCTTCCATGAAGGGAAACACATGTGCACTAGGTGCAAGTCCGAAAGAAGTGGACATCGCTTCTCATCTTGGAACAATATGGATCCTGGCCCGCAACCTTCCATTCTCAAGTCTTTAACCCAAGTCGAAGAAATGTTGATTGCTCACGTTAATCCTGTTTTGCAAATCACACAAGTGCGTGGGGGACAATACAAATATTCAGGGCACACAATAAGTTTCCCGCAAAACATTTCTTCCATTGCCAAATACCTTCCTCGTCGGCTAGGAGATTTGGATCTCTTGTTGGTACAAAAAACTGGAAAACAACAAACGAAATATGACTTCTATGTAAGTAGGTCCCGTGTTTGGGAAGCGCTTCAATATAAAATTCTCCATGACCCCTACTATAAAGATGTTCTTATTGATAGTGAGGCTCTTTCCTCTCTTCCACAGGAACCAACAAACATATCCTCCTCCCTTAACTCTGTTCCTATTGACCTTCCAGCCTCTCGCTTCTCTGAACCGCACGATACTGGCAACCCTCCTTCCAACCCCGACGAGTTTCCCGAGGAGACATCCTCATTTGTTCCTTCAGACCCAAACACTGGCACGGAAGAGGAGTTGATCGTTCGATACCTGCTTTCAAATGGTCAGCCTGCGCCCTACAACCTGCCTTGGCCTGAAGTCGGAAACACTCCAATTAATGAATACACCACAGAGGGCCTTTTCTCAATGGCTTTTCCATGTTTGTTTCCAACTGGTGCAACATTGTTTAAACAACCACGCATGAAGGATGTTCAAATGCATGAATATGCCCTCCACCTAATGCGGTACCATGATGATCATTTTGGGTCACACCCCAGGTTCCGGTACTTCTTGCTTAACCTTATTATGAGACATAGGAGCCAATCTATAGCTGCAGTATTCATGAGGTTGAACATTGAACATGGTATCCCCCTACTATAGGAAGCTTCGACAATGCCTGCATGATTTCCCTGATGATTTCCTTCCACAAAGTTTAATGAGATTCGCAACCAGCTTGCGTGGGACACGAACATTTTGGTCAAAGAGCAGAGGGGAAGTCTCTGACATGATTGAGCAATTGGGTGCGCCTACACTCTTCTTCACTCTAAGTGCAGCTGACACAAAATGGCCAGACCTACATAACATCATGCCAGGTTTGTCTCCTGCTGAGGCCCGTGCAACACAACACTGGAGGACCATGAACATTGTTAACCACCCTCATCATGTCGTTGCTTACTTACATCAAAGATTCACCATATTCCGTGAGGAAGTGTTACAGAAACATCTTCGTGCCAAAGACTACTGGTACAGGTAAAATTCTTCAATGCTTTATTCTTTTCACTTACTTGAATACAAAACGATTTACCTTCCTTTACCGCAGGTATGAATGGCAACATAGAGGTTCAGCTCATGTTCATGGTTTTCTATGGCTTGAGGATGCTCCAGATGTTGATCGCATCGACTGGTCAAATAATGAATCTGTCAATAGAGTGCAACAATACTTTGATATCTACATATCTGCATGGAATATGCGCCCTGCTTCCATTCGCTCAGAATTTTTTCATAGGAATATTCAAGATGATCCTTGCCTTTTAGATTCGTCTCAGATTCTTGCAGTTTCGCCGTTGCAGGATTTGGAGGAGCTAATAAATCGTGTTCAGCGCCACACGAAGTGCTCCGAGAATACTTGCCTTCGGAAAAAAAATGACCAGCTCCAAAGTGTCGATACAACGCACCTTGGGAGAATAGAGCTACTTCTTTATTGTTTGTTGATGAAAGTGCTTCAGTTAAATACCTCCCTTCAAGGAATGATGATAGATTGAACACACACAATCCAGCAATGTTATCCATATGGAGAGCCAATATAGATTGTCAACCTGTTCTATCTCGCCATGTTGTCCTTAAATACATTGCTAAGTATGCTTCCAAAGCAGAACAAAGATCAGAAACATACCACCATATGCTTTCTAGATTATCGACTGAGTTTAGATCCTGATCTTCCTGCACATTTAGCCATAAAAAAAATGTTAACTGAGAGTGTGGTTGAACATGACATTAGCGCACAAGAAACATGCCACATGCTCCTCAAATTGCCGCTTGTAATGTGTAGTCGCATTTTTGTGACGCTAAATGTAGGCAGAAAAATCATAAGAAAATTAGCTGAAGCAGAGTGTGAAGATGCAGAAACATCCCTTCTTTTAGATGCATACAGGGTCCGACCTTCATACATGGAAAGCCTTCCACTCATTGAAGTTGCACGTGATTGGAGTTACAGCAAATACCGCAAGCACGATAGGTGGAAAAGTCGTACCCACCAGCTATTGTTCGGGTGTTCCCCAAATTTCAATGCATTCCATCTAAGGACTCCCCCTCTTTTGAACTTTTTTGTTGGTCTGAGCTCCTTCTATACAAACCTTTCCGCAACATTTCTAATGATATTGGTTCAACACCTCAACAAACCATTTCTAATTGGAGCTTGTTCAGACACAATTATCGGCCCTGGCATATTGGTCAACATGAATCTAATGCGCCCCACACCTCCGGCAGCGACACTGAGTCCGAGGTCGAGCTCCCACTTCCAGTTGAACAATTGTATGATTGGCAACATTTGGCTCGACTCCACCCTGGTAGCACTTCATTCCTTGATAACTTGCAAATGCTTGGACTTCGTGAATTTGACACCCTTCACAATTGGAGTGCACATCATATTCCTTTTGCTCTGCAATCTCTTGGTGCCACTTTCATCGAAGATACTAAGGCGAACCATCTTTCAGCTTCCTTCATGGACAAGTTCAACCCTCCAACTTCTGGGTTATCTCCAGAACAACAACAAGCTTTCAACATAGTTAATCAACACTTCACGCATAGATCCAACCTTCCTCCACTGAGACTTATTATACAAGGCACTGCAGGTACAGGTAAATCATTCCTCATCAACATTTTAAAGTCTTCATTTCTCTTCCTCCAGCGAAGGCCTTTCCCCTCTCCTTTTGCTCGCCCCAACAGGAGTTGCTGCATTCAACATTTTTGCTTCTACGATACACTCAAGCCTCCGGATTCCCATTAAAGAGCTCAAACCCTTAGAGGGCCAAGCTTTATCATCTCTTCAAGACTCACTCAAACACATCAAATACATTTTAATCGATGAAATGAGTTTCGTCGGTCCAAAGCTTCTTTCCAGAATCGACTACCGTCTTAGGGAGGCTTTCCCGCACTTCAAAGACTCAACATTTGGAGGTAGATCTATGATCCTTGTCGGAGACCTTGGTCAACTTCCTCCGGTTATGGACATTCCACTTTATGCAAGCAAGTCTTACGGAGCTACCCTCTGGCGCGAATTCAACATATCGGTCTCCCTTCATTCAATCTTCAGGAAACAAGGCTCTGAACCTGCACAGACATCATTCCGGGAATTGCTGCTTAACATTCGTAACACCATCCCTCTAATCCAAGACTGGGAAGCTCTTATGTCAAGATCTCGATTCCTCCCTATCCGAACAAGAAAGGATTGAGTTTAAAGAAGGCCCTCATCTTTTTGCTCAGAATGACCTTGTGGACTCGCACAACCTTTTTATGTTGAAGTCCCTTAACTCTCCTATAGCCAGATCTATTGCCGAAAAGACAAGACGTTCTGCATCAGGTGATACCGAGGACGATCAATTGAAGCCCAAGGTTCTTCTCTGCATCAATCAAAAAGTAATGCTTTCCAAAACTTGTGGGTTGAGAAGGGTCTCGTCAACGGCGCTACTGGTTCTATCATCGACATAATCTATGGAATATCCTCCGGCCCTCCAAATCTACCTCTGTTTGTCATCATCAAATTTGATCGTTACACAGGACCTCCTTGGGATTCAAACAACCCCTTACATGTTCCTATTCCTCCCATTTCTAGAGGAGGCCGCAGACAACTACCGCTCAAAATGGCTTGGGCTTTTTCTATCCACAAATCTCAAGGGCTTACACTACAACTTGCTACAGTGGACATTGGCGGCTGAAAGACAAGGCCTTACATTCACTGCTATCTCAAGGGTTCCGTCTCTCTCTTCCCTTTGTATTTCTCTAGCTTTCTCTTTCTCCCGTTACTCTCGCATGTCCTCCACTCCCCTTTTGCAGTCCAGGCTCCAAGAGGAATATCGCCTTCGCACCCTTCCATCTTCTCTAGCTCTCCCCGTAAATCCTTCTTCTTAGCTCCTTCCACCTCTCTGATGGGCGCATTCCCTTTCCGTCATGGTATCGCTCTTGCCTTTGTATATCTCTTGCTTTTTGTTTCGATAACAACTTAGGCCTCATTTTCAGTTTCTTGTATCTATTTCATTCACATTTGTTGGTGTACTATGGTTTGCTCAACCTTTCTGCTTTTCTTGAATCCCGTGCAATTGCTAGTTTATTAATGACACAAACTTTGTGTACAACATCTCAAGTTTATTGAATTCCTCACTGATGAAGAACGCGGAAATATCATCGAAAACCTCCAAAGCATTTCCTTCCTAAGTTTCAAATTCATGTAATCTTTGTGGGAAGTGGCTCGACCATGAATTTACACGTAGAGAAAGTGAATATCCATGCACGTTCGCGTACTCGAGATGCTTGATTCTCTTAACTATGTACAACATAGTTTCAAGTTCACGCAAGCTTTGTTGATAGTGATTGTGCAGCCTCTTTATCGCAATTAGTTTCCAATTCTTTAGAACACAGTTATAAACAGTCTGTTATAAACGATGTCTTTTAGTATTGAAGTGTAATTTCATGCCCGTATCAATATCTTTAGAGAAATTGCTTTATAATCCTTTCCACTTGCACTTAGAAACAAAGTTTGCAACACCATATCCAATTATATATTTCTCATTTAGATTTCTTTTGATTCTCATTATGTCATTGTACATGTGAAAGCCATGTCCATGTGCAATATGACCCGCCGACACCTCACTCACCTCCTCAGCTTATCCTCATACCTCTCACTACCCCCACCTCCCTTTCCATCCACACCGTCCCACGTCGATTCCCTCTCCAATCACATCCCTTCTTATCCCCTCATCGTTCCTCGGTTCCCCTACCAGTCATTCAAAGCACTTGTCGACCGAATTATCTATTTCCACTTGCCCTTGCTACATGGCCATTACACATTATTCACCTTTCCAACCACCCATACCTGCCACCTTTCCCACAAGTCATCCACAACTGACACGTTTATAATTTCACCACTTAATCATACATGGTTTCTTGTTTGGTTTCTCAGTTTTATATTTCTACTTTCCCTTCTTTATAGTTTTAGTGTCACTAACACGTTTCTTATTTCATGTTTTATTTTTTTCTTCTTTCTTCCATGCTTATCTTCATTCTCCTTCTATAGTTTCGTGCATTGTTTCCCCGTTTTCTTGTTTATTTTCTCATTTATTTTGTCGTTTATCATTTTGTTGTGTCTTCCTTCATTTCTTATCTATCGATTGATTTTTTTGTTTCCATATGTCTAACCAGCGATCTCATTTTTATCTTGTAATTTGTTTCATTAGTTTTATTCGCTCTATTTGTCTATATTGTTTTATATTATTGATTAAATTCATTCTTTTCTACATTGGACATTTTAAAAAAAAATTAGTGTATCTCTCACTAATCAATTTATTTGCTTTTGCAGTGGCCTACAAAATGTTATGACAAAAACATTACGTTTTCAAAGACAGCCATTGAAACATAAATACATCACTAATCTCCTTTCACCGACCCCATCCGAGATTGTACATGGTGCCATCCTAGGCTACCTAGATGTTTTCGCCACCAACATCATTATCACGTGCAATTGAATAACAGGGAAAGTTTTCTCAAGGTATTTCTCATTCCCCCTATTTTCTCTTTTCTGCATTGTAATTACCTTTTTGGTTAAGTATATATGCATTGAACTTCACAATTTGTTTTGGTTTAAAAACAACCCGTGCATTATTCTGATCGGATAGTTTAAATAGGGGAATTAACCTTCTGCATTTCACTTATCACATACTACCGAAACTTCACGAATGAAATCAACACAATACAAAACTCCTTTCACTGATTAAATGATTGGGACTTGAACACCCAATAGGAACCATTTGAGACGTTTCCCAGTGCCAAAACTACATGAAACTATCCCTAGACTACCATTCTCTATGCACCTTTGTTATCCATTTTTTATTTCACATCTCCTAATTAAACATGATGATGAAAAAAATTGCTTTATTTTTTTCAACAAATTACATAAACAAATGTTTCTCTATTTCATGCCTATTGTCACTCTCTCTCAAATCGAAACAAAGCGAAAATTTCCTCCCTCCAATAAAATTATATTTCCTAACAATATTCTAAACTCAAGACCATACCTTCGGTTACCCAACCTCTGGTCTCCATGGTCTCACCTCATGAGAACCATGTCATCCAAGATTGTCCCCACCTTGAAACCAATACCCATGTCCCTCATCAGTCTAGCCTTCCTAAACCAACTACATCTCCCACTCCTTTAGAAACTCTTGGACCGCTTTCTAATCCCATATATAATTTCTTACTCTGAAAATCTTTGAAAATCTCTCAATCCTCTCAATCTCCTCAATTGATGGATCACACTCCTACCACATCCCTTTTTGTCAGTTTTATCTCATCTACTACTAATATGCATATCCAACCATATAAACCTCTTAGCACTTACATTCCTACCCACTATATGCCCCAACCATCTCAATCTCATAACACTCATATCCCCACTTCTCATTTACCACAACAACCTACCCAAATTCAATGATTACATCATGTCCCTATTGCTCAACATCAACCTATGCAACGATATCAACCCATGACGCATGTTAATCCTCATCCAACAATCCCCCAAACACCCACACATCCATAAACTAATCAATCATCTTATCAAACTATTCTACAAACATCAGATCCACAAATTAACCGACCTTCTTATCAAATAGTTCCCACACACCCACACATCCACAAGTTAATAAACTGCTCTGTCAAAGGATTCCCCAAACACCCACACAACCACAAACATATCATTCACCTTATCAAACTACATTTCAAACCACACAACCAATCCAATCTCAACCTAACAACACGTTGAGTGATCCAATTCATGCCTTAATGAATCGGTTGGCTAGTTTAGAATTTTCTACCTTGGCACCCAAGGACACATTATCCTATGAACAAATTTGTCATGAACTGATTCATCTGTTAGTTGCAATCAAATCCTACCCTCTTCATTGGAAACTTGTCAAGTTTACTAAGTTCAACAACAAGGAAGATCCCCAACAACATCTCTGTGCATGATCACGATCTACTGCTTCACACTTTCCCCATGTCTTTATCTGGTCACGTGTTGGAATGGTAAAACAATATCCCTCAATATTCTATATTCGCCTTCTCCCAACTTGTGCAATTGTTCTTAGAAAACTTTTTCGTCAATATTACACGTAAGACCACTATCACTAGCCTATAAACCATCCCTCTTGTTTCATGACTAGCTCATCACCGAATTCATCACACAATGGCATGGTGTTATAAACCAAATGTCCTTCTCTCTTCCAAAAATCAAACTCATCAAACTCTACTCACATTCATGTGTGAAACACATATCATCTAATTTACAAATAAAATCATTCGAATCTTTGACAAAGTTTTCACAATGGCTCGTAAACTCAAAACCCGTGCCATTGAACAGGGGACATATTAAATTTAGATCGACCGAGCCTACAATCAAATTTGCTAAACCATCCACACATAACGATACATTAAAAGGTATGAACAAAGATCATGCGGTTGTTAAGCTCTCGTTCGCATCGCATCCGATTCAAAGCACATGGCCTCAACAATAAGCCCCTCAATCAATAATCAACTACACTCCCTTAGGAGAATCCTATAGTTCCGTATTTGACAAGTTGATAGTCGTAAACTCCATCCAACTTCCTCCGATATGACCTATAGAAAATTGCAAGCCAAGCCTATTTGGTATCACAAAACCCACTATTATAAATATCATCGGGTCAAAGGTCATGACATTGAGAAATGTCATTCTTTCAAAGATCGTGTCCAACAACTCATAAATCAAGGGGATATCCAAATGGATAGCTCCACCAGTTCATCTAGCCAACCTCTCAACAAAATTACAAAAACTTTTCCTACTCAACCACCAATGAATCAAGCCACGCCCTTTACATCTCAACTATCAAATGCTTACATGGTTAACATCATTAATCAAGATCTCATCCTATCACCAACTCCACATGTTCCTACCTTAGACATTATTCCCACTCCTTATTCAAAACCTAACGTGTAGCTATATCAACTTTAATTACTTGCCTTGAACCTACACCTTCTCATACATGCTATCCAAAATTCAGCCCTCAAGGTAATTTTGATAACTTGCATAATTTCTTTAGGAATGTCATAGAAAAAGTCCACGGAAAGTGCCACAGAAAAGTACTGTGGCAAAAGCAATATAAAAGTCTACGTAAAAGTCGTAGAACAAAATTTGCAGAAAGTCTTTGCGAAAAGTCCATTGGAAAAGTCCACGGAAAAAGCCGCTGAAAATTCTCGGGAAAAGCGATAAAAATTCATGAGAAAAATCCATAGAAAATTTTTGCGCAACACAGTCCACGGAAAAAGCTGCAGAACAAAGTCCACGAGAAAAAGCCGCAGAAAAAGAAGCAAAACAAAGTCGCGGAAAGTTCCAATATAGAATCAATCCGTAGATAGAACAACGGAAAAGCCACAAAACTAATGTACATAGAAAATGCCAGGAAATCAGAAAACTAAATTTGTGAAATGTTGCAGAAAACTAGAAAATCTATGGAACAAAGGAAAACGATAGATTTTCGTGTAAATTTTGAATATGAATAACTTTTGATCCAGTGATTGAAATTTGATGAACTTTATATCATTGGAAAAGTATCAACGTCCTCAATGAAATGGGAATCATATTTATCAATTTTATTGAGGTTAGGTGGGTGAAAATAGAAGAAACATATCCATCTCCAAAAATGAAATTCCCAGTCCCGTAAAAGGCAAGAAATCTCTCGCAAACCCAAAATAGTTGTGCACACTCAGACAATCATAAATTTTGCAATTCTTAACGAAGTTTTGCAAAATAAATCTCGTTGGAATCGTTATTATAACCCCAAATCACAATAATAAATAAATGTAGAAATTTATATAGAATTGACGATGATTTTGTAGAAAATGGACCAGGATCATAACAATGTTTTAATTGGTAGTTGGGAGTGCAATTTCGAGGCATGGTCATCATTCTTTCTCTTTTGCAGACATGGGACAACATGGGGATCCTTTTGTAAGAAACATACCATCAATTGCACTCATTTATGACAACTTGCAAGTGGTTGAAAAGACAAATTCGAGATTGCAATTCTCTCTCTCCTTCTCAATTCTATAAATTGTAATCCTGGGCTCATTTGTAAAGGAGTTGGTCATTTTTCTCGTCATTCCCCCTCTCTCTTTCTTCTCTAGGGTCAAATATGGAGTTTAAGCCTCATCTCTTCTCTTTGTAATGGCATTTTATTGCATATTTCCCACTAATGATGTACTATGTGAACTCATTAAGCAATAAAATTTATTTCGTGATGCATTGTGTCCATTGTTTGCTTTTTTTTTTTTTTGTCTCTTCTCACCTCTCAACATTACAGGTATACTGTGCATTTTTATTGATGTCTATTGTAGGTTTTAGGATCTGTGTTTAATGGGTTTGAAGTGTTATTTTGTGTGAATTTAATATTTGGTCTCGTAAGGCATCTTGTCCATCTTATCCGTTGCTCACCTCTCTCCACTTCATGCGGTTGTGATTATGATAAACAAACTTCTTTTCGGGTGTATCACCACTTTAGTGTAGGCTTTTTTTTCATGCACTCTCTCTCCCTAGTCCCTTGGAAAACTAGATTATGAGTAAATAGTTTTGTTGCAGTGAGAGTAGCTTATGGCAGATAGTTTAAGATTAGGAACTAGCCTTCTTTGGAGGATCATCTCAAGGCCGCAAGTCCCACAACTTAAGAGATGGTCCAATGTTACCCTAAAAAAGCTGGTTACTCATTCACATAGGAATGACAATCAAAGGGTGATGTTTTTGGCGATAGCAGTTTTTTTCGGATGAGGTTTTCCGCTCTTGCCTTGAAAAATGACTCATCGAGCTGATCGCCGAGTTTGCATTTTTAGCGAGCTCCTATGGGCCATGGTCTACGAGCTTTATTCATATCTTACGTGCTGACCTCCAATATTCCTGCCAAATAAATCGGATGTGCCGCCACCATCCAATCACATAGCCCCTAACGATCATCACCTTCCTTGTCTTGTGGTGACTCCGCTCATGTCCTTTTAAACTCACAAACCTCTATATACATTTTTTTGAAACATCCGCGGAATACTCAACGACATCTGCTCTATCTTGCATAGGCGAGATAGACGTTGTAATATTTGATAAAGCTTCATACACCATCTCTGAAAACCTCGCCGAAACTTTAACAATTGTCATCCCTTATGATATAACTCGAAAAATCTCTTCTAGTCCACGACCCGACATATCCAGCTATGCAAATGTTTTATCTCCTTATCTTGGTGGTAAGTTAGCCCTCACATGTCACCCCTAACTATCATGCGTGACGTGTCGCTTCTACATATAGCTCGGAAAGTCACGTTTTAAATGTCCGACCACTTCTATTACAACCGCCACATATCGCATTGAAGGAAGCATCTCTGAAACAAATGGCTCTACATTGTATATTTACCGGGTCTCCTTGTCATACTTCCTCGGCTCGTGTGCCTTGAATCCCTGCATCTCGGAAACTCAGATCTCGGGGTCCGAAGACACCCTTGATCCGACATCGTATTTTTTCACCAAATTTCTTCAGTTATCCCATTATCCGAGGGCCCTCGAATTCCCTGAGCGCGGAATGCACCTTGGCTTGCTATCGCTAAAACTCTGAACTTGGCCCCGACACATTCGTATTCCCACAAGCCCTGAAATATTCCACCGAGATCATCTCCTCGACTCAGCGACGCGAATTTTCCGACTAGATGTTTAAATCGTCTATGTTGCGCTTGCTTCGAACTACCCTCCAACAAGGCTCGACGCTTAGTGCGTCCAAGCGGTTTGTCTCCCAATGCTATGACCATTCCATGATCCATCAAACCAACAGAGCCACCTAGTCATGATCCTTACCTAATGATTGAGCTACGTGACTACAAATAAGAGTTATGAGTTGTTTCCATAACATTGTGCTCTACTCTGATGACACATCTCAACTCGTTCCTGAGCTTCGAGGTTGAACTTTCTATCATACCTAACCGACCTACACACTTGTTCACTCAATCATACTCCAATGCCAACCCACCAACACAAGCCTGCCAAGCACTATGCCCGAGATAGTTGCTTCCTAAGTACGCACCTTAAATTTGACTCGGCTTCATCTAAAATCCCGCTCAACTCTCCAACTCATCTTTACGAGGGACTTGCTAACCAAGCTGAGCCTCCGAGCTCACTGTGAGCTCATGACCCTATCCCTGCATAGATTTTTTCTACTCAAAAGAGATCGAGATCAAGTAAATTATCTTTGTGCCAAGTTATTCAACTCTATCTCAGCCCTTGCCAAGTTTTATACATTGTCAAGACTAATGCCAGTGAGCTCAAAATGAGCACTCCACTTGAAACATCACTCATCATCTCAGAAAACGTGTCTTCATTGTCTGCAAGCTAGTCGATCTTAATGCATGACTGACCTTCAACATGGCTATGAGATCTCTACTTTATTGTTCCTTCCTAGAAATTCCTAAGGAGAATTCTCCCTCGTAAATATGTTGAGCTCCTCACTCAATCTCGCAACCATGTTACGTTCCAATTAACGCATTCAGATATCTATCCTACATGCTAATGACTTGGCTCACATCTATCGCCATGCTGAGTGAGCTCCAACTCTCATATGCGGCTCCACGCACCATTTGTACTTGAGAAAATCATTTTTTGAGTGACTGTACGCTCGTTTTCTGGCTATATTTTAATCAAACTGACCCTTGTGCACTCAAACCCGACTCCAATGGACTTGACGGGCTCCGTTACCCAGCTCAACGACGAAGCTCTGCGATGCAATGATTTGAATTCTTTCCTCTAGGTAACGTTACCTCAATTTATAATATGTGTCGTAGTGAATACTAATCTACCTGCAAACTATTCCCTGAGAAGCTCTTGGTCATTACGAACACATCTATGAAAAAAAAACCTCTAAGGTCGCTCATACATGAACTTGGGCATCATCTCATTGACTAGGTTTTATTAACATTTATGCGCTTACTGAGTTTCCAAGTATGTAGTGATTAATTTGGAAATATAACTCACTAAGGAGCTCGCAGAGCTTCTCAGTGAACTAGTTCTCCTCAAATCCTACTCTTAACCCTTTCAATAGGTGTCTTCCATTTTTGCATTGACCCTCTTTAAACTTTAAACTTTTTGTGAACAAATGGATCTTGGAGGTATGACAAGACAACTCATTTGTATGCTTCTTGTAACCATGATTTTCCCATATGGGTTATAAGTGGGCCCGCCATAGATAATTTCTTTTTATCGAGCAAACCTTAAGCCTTCCATAACCCCGGAAATGAAATATAATTCAAGATGATTCAATCCTCCCAAGACACTCAAACGTTCTCAAAACACAAGAATTTTCCTGTAGGCCCCTAAGTTCTTCCATGAAGCCCTCCTTGGTTCCAAAGTACAATTACTTGAGATTCCAATTTTACCCCAATTAAAAGCTGAATAAATTATTTTGCGACCTCTTGGGGATGATTTCCTTCTAAGAACAAGTCCAGAGCCTTAAGCCATCTATTGGGTATGTAGTAAATGTTTGAATCCCAAACCTGATATGATCTTTGATTTGTATCTTGAAGTCGTCTTCAAGCGCTGCTGATCTTGGATGTTCCAAAGTAATGGAAAGTAGGAAGCATAATAAATCCAGGAATAATTGGCATCTATGACATATTGCGAGTTTTGAAAGAAGCATATGCTAAGTTTAGAATATCATGAAACTGTCATTGAAACTTGAACCTTTTCTTCTCTGAAAAATTCCACCTTTGACACACTATGCAAGAGCAATGACATAAAAAAACACACACAACAATGAAAACTATACACATGCTTCAAATGAAACATGCGGGGTGTGTCAAGAACTTATTCTCGATCAAAGCAAATTTATTCCTACTTTAGGCTAATTGGAGTCACGGGTGAGCTAAATGAACCCTACAACTAGTTATGCAAAATAGCTCACTTTCCGACGGTGGGAAGCCATGCAAATGATTTGACAATGGACATGGTGAGACTCGAGATTGAAAATGAAACAAGCACAATTCTCAACTTGGTCCACCAAGGCACCAACTAGAAAGATAAAGGATGCCTCTTTTAGTTGTTATGCATTTCTTTTGTCGATGTACTATAATTGAACCTTGGGGCCGTGTGAAACTCATCCTCACATTCTGAAGTGAATGTGACTGGTTATGGCTTCTCCTCTAGCTTTAATGAAGTGAGGTACCTGATGGGACATGGTCACATCCTTTGAATTTTCCCATTGCTCCAAAATCTAAATTTTATAATGAAGTCCTATAGACATTCCTGGATAGATTGTGTTGAAGTGATGTCATGTTTTTACCCTTTTCCTTCTTTGAAAACAATAAATTATTCCACAACATGCAACTCCTTTAGATTGTTTGTAGTTTCCAATTTTGAACCACTACAAATATTTTTAATTTTTTTCTCATCTAAGAAGTCTTCCTCCTTCAATTTACCTCCACTATTAGCTTCCCCATTCAACATAAAACCCTCCTTCATCACTAGTTCATCAACTAAGTTAGATTCCCTAATTGAGAGCAATAAAATTTCAATGATGTCATCTTAACACAAGATTTTTGAATTTGACTCACTTTCTCCTTGTGTGCTCCTCTCTTCCTTCATTCAATGAATCATACTGATGCTTGATTCCTCCACATCTCACAAATAACTTGTGTCTTCATTCTTCGACTCTGTAAAAGATTTAATTTCTGTACCACGGTGATCTCCAAATTGGACTTTTTGTACCATGATTAATGTCCTCACTCTCAAACATGAAATTACAAATATCGAATTCATCTACGAAATAATATTTTTATAAATATGGAGAGCGGAAAGTATTTGAAACCTACGAACCTATATAAGAGGCCTCTCAAGCTGCATCATCTTTGTTCACAATTTGAAGCTCTTCATGACTAGCTGTAGTATGTGGTGATGACCTTGGTGGAATAATGCAACTCTCCAAAAGTTTTGCAAGTTCTTGACATGCATGGCAGTTAGAATCACCGCATTCACTTGTAACATTTTACACATATGGAAGCTTTTCTTCTTTTACTTGCACATGCTCCTTTTCTTATGGATTTGAAGACAACTATTTCTTTCCCTAAACTAGATATGGAACTTATTCATGTGGACATGCATGCTCAAACTGATATTCCTCATAAAACTTGTGTGGAGGTGGATTTTAATAGCCCAAAGAAGGAAATAACCACTTTGTTGCTACAAGTGGGAATTCCACTGTGGGAATGAAGCCATGATTACAAAACTTCATGTATGGGAGTAAAATGGAAATATGTGGAAGAAAACTAGATGGAAATGGGTTAAAATGAAAGTCTGCAGATAAAGAGTTGATTTCTTTGACCAATGTATTTGTCATTTGTGCTTGGGTATACCTCCTAAGGTGGAAATTTCATTAAGATCACAACCACTTAGTGAAATGAAGTGAACACAATACACACACCTGTGAAAGATATGACTCTTGTGGTCCCACTGGGCATGCCAAAAGAATTTAGTGTTGGTAGCACGTTGGCCAAGATAATATAATGGGATACGGGTGAAATTTAGAGCTTTCACCTACTATCCCACCGGGTGTGCCAAATACTATTATCACCAAATCATTGCAACCTCTGAATGGCCAAGTTCTGGATAGGACATTTGGTGTGATTTCTTAACATGGGATCACCTTGCAAGGTGTGGGAATTGCGGCTTGAGGTGAACCTCCGGAAAAAGTCATCTTCCTCTTCTTAAACTAAACACAAAACTAATTCTAATGCAATAAGATAGCTAACTAGACCTAGACTAACAATATCATGGGATTTAGGGAGAGATATTTGCAAGAAGTAAAACGTATACTTGAAGTGGTGATGCACAAATAAAGCGTGTTGCTAGACAATGTTTTAGTCTTCCGGTGAAGAAGGATGAAATAGAGAAGGATGAAACAACACCACAAATATACTACATACAAAGATACACTCTCAGATAAGCATAGAACTCCAAAAACATGGAATGGAAACTTCAAATTACACAATAAACCTATAACCATGAGAAAGGCACAACAAAGTAGAAAACGATGAGAATACTAATAATTAGTCACAAAACACAATTTCTTATTGCTGCAATCACATGGACAATGTATCATTACATTAGGAAGATGAAATATTTTCCATTACGAGTCTTGGAGAAAAGGCTTTAAAGTTCCCACAATCCACAAAAGAGTAACTTGTGAAAAGGGATAGGAATTGAAAAAAATTCCAACCCCTTGAAATGAGTTCCTCATTTACATTTATAGAAAATCCAAGTTGTGAGAGAAGAGAGGAGAAATCCTAAATTATGGGCCAAATAGTAGTACATGATGGCCCTCATATTTAATTAAATATTTAATTTCACACTCAAGAACATTCCTACATTATTTCCGCATAAATCCAAAAAAATGAATTTAATCCTCCATTTTAATAAAAATAATATTTATAATAAAATATTTTTTAAAAATGATATGTGCCTTTGGTGTTGCTTCGGATGAGGTTTTCGGATCTTGTCTTAAAAAAGTCTCACCAACCAACTCACCGATCTAACTGGTGATTTTTCATTGTTTAGCAAGCTCCTATGTTCGATGGCCTACAAGCTTATTCATATATTATGTGCTAACCTCCAATTTTCCCACTAAGTAAATTGGATGTACTGGCGCCACCCAATCACATAACACCTTATACCCTAACGGTCACCGCCTTCCTTGTCTTGGAATGACTCAACTCGAGTCCTTTGAAACTCACACCCTCTACATACATCTTTTGAAACGTCCTCATAATACCCAACGCTACCCACTCTATCTTGCCCAAAATTTCACATTGGCAGGCCCTCATGATATAGCTCGAACGAGCTATTTTTTGTGTCCACAACACAAAATATCTGGCTATGCAAACGTTCCATCTTGTTAGCTTGGTGGGAGGTTATCCCCCACGCATCAACCCTGACTTCCTTGCGTGACGTGTCACTTCCACATATAGCTTGGTGAGTCACATTTTAAATGATTGACCACTGTTATCACAACCGCCACATATCGCATTGAAGGAAACATTTTCGAAACAAACGGATCCATGTTGTATGTTGAACAAGTCTCCTTGTCATACTTCCTCACTGGATCTGACTTGTTCGCGGGAAAGGAGTCACGAGTTGCCTTGGCTCATGTACCTTGAATCCCGACATCTTAACAACTCAGATCTTAAGGTCCCAAGCATCCCTTGATCCCACATCGTACTGTCTTGGCCGAATTGCCTTAGTTTACCCATTATCCGCGGGACCTCAAAATTCCCCGAGCGTGAAACGCAGCTTGGCTTGCCATCACTAAAAATCCGAACTCGGCCTCGACACCCTCGCATTCCCACAAGCCACGAAATCTTCCACCGAGCTCATCTCCTCGACTCGGTGAAACTACTTTTCTGACTTGATGTTAAACTCCTCTATGTTGTGCTCGATCCGAACTACCCTCCAACCAGGCTCAACGCTTAGCTCACTTAAGCGAGTTTTCTCCCAATTCTATGAACACTCCATGATCCATCGAACCGAAAGACCCACCCAGTCATTATCCTCACCTAATGCCTGAGCTACGTGACTGCAACTTAGAGTTCTGAGTAGTTTCCAGAACTTTGTTCTATTCTCTTCACACTCATCTCAACTTGTACTTGAGATTTTAGGTTGAGATCGCTATCATACCTGACCGATCTACTCGCCTGCTCACCTGATCATTCTCTAATGCCAATATTCCAGGGCAGTGACCTTACCATTTCCTCCAACACAAGCCCGCCAAGCATTAGGCCCGAGCTAGTAGCTTCAGAAGTATCCAGCTCCAAGTGAACTCGGCTTCATCCAAACTTCCACTCAACTCTCCAACTCATCTCTTCAAGCAACTCGCTCACCAAGATGAGCCGCCAAGCTCTCTTCAAGCTCACGACTCCGTCCCTGTATAGATTTTTTCGACTCAAAAGATATCACCTCAAGTCACTTCTCTTTGTGCCAAGATATTCAACTCTATCTCTTCCTTTCCAAGTTTTATACATCGTTGAGCGTTATGCCAGTGAGATCTAAACGTGAACTCCACCTGAGACACCACCCATCAAATCGGAAAATGTTTCTTCCTTATCTTCGAGCTTGTCGATCTTAATGTATGACTGAGCTTCAACGTGGCTATGAGCTCCTCCACTTTATTTTTCCTTCCTGACGAGTCTAAAGGCGAATTCTCCCTTGAAAATTTGCCAAGATCTTCATCCAATCTCTTGTCCATACTACATTCCACTTAGTGCATTCAGATCTCTATCCTACATGTTAATGAATTGGCTCACCATACCTTACGTAATGAATCTCATAGCCATCGCCATGATGAGTGCGCTCCAACTCTCCTATGCGACTCCACGCACCAGCTCGACTTGAGCCCATCATTTGGTGAGTGTCTAGAATATCGTTTGCTGGCTATATTTTCATCAAACCAACCATTGTGTACTAAAACCCAACTCCAATGGGCTTGAATGGCTCTGTGACATAGCTCGACATCGGAGCTCTGCCATACAATGAGTTGAATTTGTTCCTCTAGCCAACGTTGCCTCAATTTCCAATACGTGTCATAGTAAATACTACTCTACCTGTAAACTATTCTGTAGTAAACTCTCCGTCATTACAAATACATCTATGAGTAGAAACCTCCTAATCTCAATCATACATGAACTCAGGCTTCATCTAGGTATGTAGTGATTAATTCAGAAATTGAACTCACCGAGTATCTCGACGAACTTCTTGGTGAGCAAGTTTTTCTCAAAGCCTACTTTCGACCCTTTCAATAGGTGTCTTCAAATTTTTCATTGACCCTCTTCAAACTTTAAACTGTTTGTGAGTAAATGGAGCTTGGAGGTATGACAAGACACCTTATTTGAATGTTTTTTTTAACCATGTTTTTCTCATATGGGATATATGTGGGCCTGCCAAATAAAATTTTATTGGAAAGATAATTCAGGATGATCCTGAATCCTCCCGAGACACCCTACATTTTCTCAAAACAAAAAAATATATCTATAGGCCAAGTTCTTCCATGAAGCCCTCATTGGTTCCAATGTACAATTTCTCTTGGATTTCAATTTTACCCCAAGGAAAAATTGGATATCATTTTTGGTGACCTCTTGGGGATGATTTACCACTAAGTACTAGTCCAGTAGCCTTAATCCATCTGTTGGGAATGGATTCAATGTTAGAATCCCAAACTGATCTAATCTTTGTGATGGATCTTGAAGTCTCCTTCAAGTGATACAGATCTTAGACCTCACAGTAATGGCAAGTAGGAAGTATACTCAATCTGGTGAATGATTGGAATCTATGGCATACTACGAAATTTTGAATGAAGCATCTGCTAAGTTTGGAATATAATGAAACTCTCATTGAAACATGAACCTTTTCTTCTCCTGAAAGACTTATACCTTTGACACATTGTGCAAGAGCAATGAAAAAAAAAACACACACACATCAACTAAAAACCATACATGCTTCAAATAAAACATGCACGGTGTGTCGAGGCACTTCTAATCTTTGAAAGTAAACATGTTCCTACTCTATGCTAATTAAAGGAACATGCAAAATAAACGAACCGTGTAATTGGATGTGAAAAACAACTCCCTTTCCTCACAATGGGAAGCCATGCAGATGATTTGACAATGGACATGGATGAGACTAAGAGTGAAAAAATGAAACAAGCCCAATTCTCCACTTGGTTCACCAAGGCATCAATTGGAAAGAGAAATTATGCCTCTTTTAGTTGCTCTACATTTGTTTTGTAGAGGCTGCAACTAATCCTTGGGGATGTGAAACTCATCCTCACATTCTGAAGTGAATGTGATTGGTTTTAGCTTCTCCTATAGCTTTAATGAAGCTAGCTACCTGATAGGACATGGTTGCATCCTTTGAATTTTCCCACTACTCCAAGTCCAACTTTGATAATGAATTCCTGCAGACATTCCTAGATAAATGGTTTTGAAGTGATGTCCTCTTTATACCCTTTTCCTTCTTTGACAACAAGAAATTATTCCACAACATGTAGCTCTTTTGGATTATTTACAGTTTCAATGTTGAACCCCTACAAATTTTTAACATGTGTTTCTCATCTAAGAATTCTTTGTCCTTTGATTGACCTGCACTATTAACCTCGTCATTCAATATAACACCTTCCTTCATTGCTTGTTCATCAACTAAGTTATATTTCCCAAGTGAGAGAAATAAAATTTCAATGATTTCATCTCCACACAAGTTTTTTGAATCTGAATTAGTTTCTCATGTGTGCTCCTCTCTTCCTTCGTTCAATGAATCATATGGAAGATTCAATTCTTCCACATCTGAAAAATATCTTGCCTCTTCATTCTTCAAATGTGCAAAGGATTCAAGTTCCTAGGCCATGGTGCTCTCCAAATTGGAATTTTTTTCACCCTAATTGTCATCACTCTCAAACATGAAATTAGAAAGATTGAATTCCTCTAGTAAATCAAATTTTGTAAAATATGGAGAGGGGAAAGGCTTTGAAACCTCGAACCTGCATAACAGGCCTTTGAACCTACATGGTCCTTGTTCACAATATGAATCTCTTCATGACTAGATGCAGTATGTGGTGATGAGTTTGATGGAATAATGTAACCCTCCAAAATTTCTTCAAGTTCTTGACATGCATAGCGATTAGAATCACCGCATTCGGTTATAACATTTTTCACATCTAGTAGCTTTTCTTATTTTACTTGCACATGCTCGTTTGGTTGTGAATTTGAATCCAACTTTTACTTTCCCTCAATTACATCTGCAACTTGTTCATGTGGACATGCATTCTCAAATTGATATTCCTCATAAAGCATGTCTAGATGTGGATTATAATAATGGTAACACAAAGATGGAAGGATCCCCTACTACTACAAGTGGGAATTCCACTATGAGAATGAAGCCATGATTCCACAACTTCATGAATGGGAGAAAAATGGAAAGATATGGAAGAAAACTAGAAGGAAATGGGTAAAAATTAAAGTCTGCAACATAGAGAGTGGATTACTTTGACCAATGGAGTTGTCAATTATGCTTGGGTATACCTCTTAAGGATTGAATTTCACTAAGAGCACAAAAATTAGTGAAGCGAAGTGAACACAATACACACACACTGTGAAAGATATGATTCTTGTGTTCCCATTGGGTGTGTCAAAAATATTAGTGTTGGTAGCACAGTGGCTAAGAGATTATAATGGGATACCTTTAAAATTTAGAGATTTCACCTACTATCCCATTGGGTATGCCAAAAATTTATTGCCAAATCACTTTGCACCCTCCAAATGGCCAAGTTATGGATAGGAAATTCGGTGTGATTGAGTAACATGGGATCACCTCGCAAGGTGTGGGACTTGCGGTTTGAGGTGAATCTCTAGATATGGTCAACTTTCTCTTCCTAAACTAAAGACAACACTACCACTAATGCAATAAAACAACTAACAAGGCCTAGACAAACACTTTCATGGGATTTAGGGATAAATTTTTTCAATAAGTAAAATGTATCCTAGAAGTGGTGACACAGGGAAAGGGTTTTCTAGACATGTTTTCAGTCATCCGGTGAATAAGGATGAAATCGAGAAGGATGATTAAGCACCACAACCCAACCGCATACAAAAATTCACTCCCAAATAAGAAAGCAGAACCACCAAAACTTGCAATGGAAACTTGAAATTGCACAAGTATACTTGTTGGCATGAGAATAACACAATGAAGTAGCCAAATGATGAGAGGAATAATAATTTGTCACAAAACACAATTTATCATTACTTCAATCACATGCACAATTCATCATTAAATTATAAAGAGTCAATATTTGCTATTACAATCTTGGAGAAAAGGCTTGATAGTTCCTAGAATCCACAAAAGAATAACTTGTGAAAAGGGAGAGGAATTGAAAAAAATCTAACCCCTTGAAAAGAGTTCCTCATTTACATTTATCGAAAATCCAAGTTGTGTGAGAAGAGAGAAGAAATCCTAAATTATGGGCCAAATAATAGCACATGATGGCCTTCATACTTAATTACATCATTAATTACACACCCAAGAAAATTCCACCATTATTTCTCAATAAATTCAAAATTTTGAATTTAATCCTCCTTTTAATAAAAAAATATTTTTAATAAAATATTTTACTAAAAATAATATGTTGCTTTGGTATTTCTTTGGATGAGGTTTTGTCTCTTTTCATGAAAAATGACTCATGCAAGCCATCTCGTTGAGTGACTAGTGATTTTGCATTGTTTGGTGAGATCCTATGTGCCATAGTCTGCTAGCTTATTTGTATATTAAATGTTGACCTCTAATGTTCCTTCCAAGTAAATTGGACATGCCACCACCACCCAATAAGATAACACCTTATACCCTAACAAAGTCACCATCTTCTTTATCTTGAAGTGACTTGGCTTAGGTACTTTGAAACTCATATCGTCTATATACATCTTTTGACATGTCCTCAAAATACCCAATGGCACCCACTCTGTCTTGCATAGGTGAGATACATATGGTAACCTTTGACCAAGCTACAAGCATCATATCCGAACACCTCACCCAAAGCTGTCACATTTCTCAGCCCTCATGATATAGATCAAACGAGCTCTTCTAGGTCTTCATGCCCTGACATATCTAGTTAGGTGAATGTTTGATCTTGTTAGATTGATTGGTGGTTAGCCCCATGCTTCACCCATGACTTCCTTATGTGACATGTCACTTTTTCATATAGCTTGGCAAGTCACATTTTAAATGCTTGACCACCGTTATCATACCCAACACATATTTCATTAAATGAAACCTCTCGAAACAAATGGCTCAACATTATATGTTAACCTAGTCTCCCTTGTCATAATTCCTCACTAGGTCACACCTCTTCGTAGGAAAGGAGTCACGAGTTTCCCGGCTCGTGTGACTTGAATCTCCACATCTTGTAAACTTGAATCTTGGGGTGTGAAGACTCCCCGATCCCACATCGTACTATCTTGGCCAAAATACCTCAGTTCTCCCATTGGTTGCAAGCCCTCGAAATGCCTCGAGCGTGGAACGTACCTTGGCTTTCCATCACTAAAACTATGAACTCAGACCCAACATGTTCGCATTCCCACATAACCAGAAATGTGCCACCGAGTTCATCTCCTCAACTTGGTGACATGAATTTTCCAAATTGATGTTAAACTCCTCTATGTTGCACTCACTCTGAACTACCCTCCACCCATGCTAGACACTTATCTCATCCAACCAAGTTGTCTCCCAATGCTATGAAAATTCCATGATCCATCGAACCGATAGAGCTAACTAGTCGTGATCCTTACCTAATGCTTGAGATACGTGACTTCTACAACTTATAGTTCTATGTTTTTTCTAGAACGTTATACTCGATCTTTAGAATCATCTAAACTTGCTCATGAGCTTTGAGGTTGAGATCGCTATCATACCAGACTGAGCTTATCATCTATTCACCCAATCATCCTTTAATGCCAACTTTCTAGGGCACTGAGATTACCATTTACTCTAACACAAGCCCACCGAGAACTAGGTTTGAGCTAGTGGATTCCAAAGTACCTAGCTTAAAGTTGAATCGGATTCATCGAAACTCCCACTCAACTCACCAACTCATCCCTACAAGTGAATCGGTCACGAAACTAATCCATCAAGGTCACTTTGTGATCTCACGAATCTGCCCTTGTATATATATTTTTGAGTAAAAGAGATCGAGCTCAAGTCACTTCTCTTCATGCCAAGGTATTCAACTCTATCTCAGCCCTTTCTGGTTTTATATATTGTTGAGCTCGATCTTTAGTGAGCTCGAAACGATCACACCCCCTAAGACACTACCCATTCACTCGACAAACGTGTCTTCCTCATCTACAAGTTCATTGATCTTAATGCATGACTGAGATTTAACATGGAAACAAGATCTTCCACTTTATTGTTCCTTCTGGACGAGTTTGAAGGTGAATTCTCCCTTGAAAGTCTTCCAAGATCCTTTGCCAATATATCGACCATGCTATATTTACGCTTAATGCATTCATATCTCTATCCTACATGCTAATGACTTGGTTCACCATACCTTATTGAATTAATCTCACGGCAATTGCCATCTTGAGTGATCTGTAACTCTCCTATGTGGATCCATGCACCACTTGACTTGAGCCCATCATTTGTTGAGTGAATGCACACTTGTTTCTTAGATATATTTTCATCAAACTAAATTTTGTGCACTCAAACCCGACTCTAATGGACTCAACATGATCTTTGACCTAGATCGACGTCAAAGATTTTTCATGCAATGAGTTGAATTATTTCTTTTAGCCAACATTGGCTCAATTTGTAATATGTGTAGTACTGAATACTACTCTACTAACAAACTATTCCCTAGTAAACTTTCTACCCTTACAAATACATATGTGAGAAAAAACCACCTATTATCGCTCATACATGAACTCAGGACTCATCCCATTGACTATGTTTTAATAAATTTTATGCCCTTACCAATTTTCTAGGTATGTAGTGATTAATTCAACAATTTATCTCACTGAGAAACTTGCTGAGGTGCTCGCCGAGCTACTTCTTCTCAAAGCCTACTCTTAACCCTTTCATTAGGTGTCTTCCAATTTTGCATTAATTCTCTTCAAAATTTAAAATTTTTGTGAACAAATGGATCTTGGAGATATGAAAAGACACCTTATTTATATGCTACTTTTAACCATGTTTTTCCCATATGGAGTATATTTACACCTACCAAAGACAATTTTATTGTGTCAAGCAAATCTTAAGCCTTCAATAACCCTGGAAAGGACAAATAATTCAAGATGATCTTGAATCCTCCCAAAACACTGTAAACATTCTAAAAAAAACAATTTTTGTGTAGGCCCTAAGTTCTTCCATGAAGCCGTCCTTAGTTCCAGTGGTACAATTTCTTCAAGATTCCAATTTTACCCCTATGAAAAGTTGAATAAATTTTTTTGTGACCTCTTGGGGATGATTTCCTACAAAGCACTAGTGCAGTAGCCTTAAGCCATCCATTGGGAATGGAGTCAATGTTGGAATCCAAATTGATCGATCTTTGTGATGGATCTTGAAGTCTCATTTAAGCGCTCACGATATTGGACCTTCGATAATGGAAAGTAGTAGGTTTATTGAACTCGGTGAATGATTGGCATCTATGGTATACTATGAATTTTTGAATCAAGCATATGTTAAGTTTTGAATATCATGAAACCCTAATTTAAACTTGAACCTTTTCTTCTCTTGAAAAAATTGCACCTTCAACACACTATGTTTGAGAAAAAACAAAACAAAACACAAAACAATTAAAAACCATACATGTTTCAAATGAAACATGTAGGGTGTGTCAGGGACTTATTATACTGAAAGAAAAACTATTCCTACTCTATGCTAATTTGAGGCACATGTGAGATAAATGAACCCTACAAATTGATGTGAAAAATATCTCCCTTTCCTCACAATGGAAAGCCATGCGGATGATTTGAAAATGGAAATGGATTAGGTGAGAGTGAAAAAATGAAACAAGCCCAATTCTCCAATTGGTCGACCAAGGCATTAGATGGAAAGAGAAAGTATGCCTCTTTTAGTCTCTCTACATTTACTTTATAGAGGCACTTCAACTGATCCTTCAAGATGTGAAACTCATCCTCACATTTTTAAGTGAATGTGACTTGTTGTGGCTTCTCATCTAACTTTAATGAAGCTAGGTACCAGATGGTACATGGTCACATCCTTTGAATTTTACCATTGCTCTAAATTCCAACTTTGATAACTAAGTCCTACAGACATCCCTGGATAAATGTTATTGAAGTGATGTCCTCTTTGCACCATTTTCCCTCTTTGACACTAAGAATTTCTTCCACAACATGCCGCTCCTTTAGATTGTTTGCAGATTTCAAATGTTGAACCACTAAAAATGTTTAAAACTAGTTTTTCATCTAAGAAGTCTTCCTCCTTTGATTGACCATCACTATTAACCTCCTCATTCAACTTACAACCTTCTTTCATCAATGGTTCATCAACTAAGTTAGATTCCCCAATTAAGAGAAAGAAAATTTCAATGATGTCATCTCTCTGCACAAGTTCTTTGAATCGATTCAATTTCTCCTATGTACTCCTCTCTTCCTTCCTCTAATGAATCACTCAAAATAGTCAATTCCTCCACATCTTAAAAATAGCTTTCCTCTTTATTCTTCGATCAGTGTGCAAAGGATTCAAGTTCGTGTACCATGGTGCTCTCTGAATTGGAATTTTGTTTACCTTGATTTTCCTCAGTCTCAAACATGAAATTAGAAAGACTGAATTAATCAAATAAATCAGATTTTTGTAAATATGAATAGGGGAAAGGATTTGAAACCCTTGAACCTGTATAAGAGGCCTCTTAACCTACGTCATATTTTTTCAAAATCTACAACTCTTCATGACTAGGTGCGGTATGTCTTTGATGACCTTGGCGAGAATAATGCAACCCTCCAAAGTTCTTCAATTTCTTGATAGGCATAATAGTTAGATTCACCACATTCACTTGTAACATTTTGCACATCTGGAAGATTTTCTTCTTTTACTTGCACATGCTCTTGTTTTTTCAAGGATGTGAATCCAACTATTGCTTTCACTAAACTAAATATGCAACTTATTCATGTGGACATGCATGCTCAAATTGATATTCCTCATAAAAGCTGGTGTGGAGGTGGATTTTAATATCTCGTAGATAGAAAGAAATGCTCTGCTTTTGCAAGTGGGAATTCCATTGTGGGAATGAAGCCATGATTACAAAGCTTCATGAATGGGAGTAAAATGGAAAAATGTGGAAGAAAAATAAATGGAAATGGGTAAAAATGAAAGTTTGCAGCACAAAGAGGGGATTAATTTGACCAATGAATTCATAAGTTGTGCTTGGGTATACCTCCTAAGGTGAAAATTTCACTAAGATCACAACAACTTAGTGAAATGAAGTGAACACAATACACACACCTATTAAAGATACGACTCTTGTGGTCCCTTTGGGAATGCGAAAAATATTAGTGTTTGTAGCACGGTGACTAAGATAATACAATGGGATACATGTGAAATGTAGAGCTTTCACCTCTTGTCCCATTGGGCATGCCAAAAACTATTATGACCAAATCAATACAACCTCCAAATGGCCAAGTGATGCATAGGAAATTTTGTTTGATTTTTTTACATGTGATCACATCGCAAGTTGTGGGACTTACGACATGAGGTGAACCTCCGAAAGAAAGGCCGGATTCCTCTTCCTACACTAAACAAAACACTACTTCTAATGTAATAAAATAGCTAATTAGACCTAGACTAACATTTTCATGGGATTTAGTGGAGATATTTGTAAGAACTAAAACCTATACTAGAATTGGTGATACACCAAGAAAGGGTGTTGCTAGACAATTATTCACTATTTCAATGAAGAAAGATGAAACCGAGAAGGATGAAAAAGAACCAAAACCCAACCGCATACAAAACTTCACTTCGAGATTAGCAAAAACTCCCAAAACCTGCAATGGAAAATTTAAATTACACACTATACCTAAAAGCATGAGAAAATCACAATGAAGCAGAAAAACAATGAGAGGACTAATAATTAGTCACAAAATACAATTTCTTAGTACATAAATAAAGTGTATAATGCATCATTACATTAGGAAGAGGCAATATTTTCCATTACAATCTGTGAGAAAAGGCTTGAAAGTTCCCACAATCCACAATAGACTAACTTGTGAAAAGGGAGAGGAATTGAAAAAAGTCTAACCCCTTGAAATGAGTTCCTCCTTTACATTTATAGAAAATCAAAGTCGTGAGAGAAGATAAGAGAAATCCTAAAAAATAATAACACACGAATGGCCTTCATAATTAATTAAATAATTAATTCCACACTCGACAACATTTCACCATTATTTCCTCACATATCCAAAAAAATAATTTAATCCTCCATTTTAATAAAAATAATATTTTCAATAAAATATTTTAATAAAAATAATATTTTTAATAAAAATAATATTTTTAATAAAATATTTTAATATAAATAATATGTGCCTTTGGTGTTGCTTTGGATGAGGTTTTTGGCTCTTGTCTTGAAAATTGAGTTCTTGCCAACTCGCCGAGATATTGTGAGTTTGAATTATTTGTCGAGCTCCTATATGCCATGGTATGTGAGCTTATTCATATATTACGTGCTTTGACCTCCAATATTCCCGCCGAGTAAATCAGACATGCCACTATCACCCTATCACATAGCACCTTATACCCTAACATTCACCACCTTCCTTGTCTTGCAGTTGACTTGACTTGGCTCAGTCCTTTGAAACTCACACCCTCTACATACATATTTTGACACATCCTCGGAATACCCAACAACACCCGCTCTGTCTTGCATAGGTGAGATACATATGGTAATATTTAAAAATATACATGCATTGTCTCTAAACACCTCACCCATACTTTCACATTCGACGGCTCTCATGATATAGCTCGAATGAGCTCTTCTAGGTTTCCTGATAGGACATATCAAGTTATGTTAAAATTCAAAATCATTAATTTGATGGGCGGTTAGACCCCACGTGTCACCCCGACTTCCATGCATTCCATCCTGCTTCCACAAATACCTCCACAAGTTACTTTTTAATTGCTCGACCATTGGTATCAAACTCACCATATATTGCTTTTAAGGAAGCATCTCCTAAACAAATGGCTCCACATTGTATGTTGGCCAGGGCCTCCCTTTTCATACTTCCTCAATGGGTCGACCTCTTAATGAATAATGAGTCATGAGTTTCCCAAGCTCTTGTTTCGGAATACCTACATCTTGGAAAATCCGATCTCATGGTCCAAAGACTCCCTTGATCCCACATCATACTATCTTGGCCAAATTTCCTCGTTATCCCATTGGCTACGAGCCCTCGAAATTCCCCGAGTAGGAGTATACCTTGTCTTGCCATCATTAAAACTCCAAATTTGGCCCCGACAAACTCACTTTCCCACAATCCCCAAATTCTTCCACAGAGCTCATCTCCTTGACTCAATGTTGAAATCCTCTATGTTTTTCTTGCTCCAAACTACCCTCCAACCATGCTCGATGCATAGCTCACCCAAGTGAGTTGTCTCCCAATGCTATGACAATTCCATAATCCATAGAACCGATAAAGACAACTAGTCATGATTCTTACCTAATGCTTGAGCTACATGACTATAACTTAAAGTTTTGAGTTATTTCCAGAATGTTATGCTTTGATCTTCGAGAATCATCTCAACTCGCTCCCGAGCTTTGAGGTTGAGCTTGCTATCATACCTAACCGAGATACTCACCTATTCACCTGATCATCCTTTATTTCCAACCCGTCAGGGAATTTAGATTACCATTTCCTCCAACACAAGCCCGACGAGCACTAGGACCGATCTCATGGCTTCCAAAGTACCGAGCTCGAACTCAACTCGGCTTCATCCAAACTCCCACTCGACTCGCAAACTCATCCACGATAGTGGACCGACTCACCAAGCCGAGCTACCGAGCTCACTTTGTGAGCTCACGACTCCATCCCTTCATATATTTTTTTGTCTCAAAAGAGATCGAGCTCAAGTAACTTCTCTTCGTGCCAATCTAATCAAATCTATCTCGGCCCTTTCCAAGTTTTATACATCATCGATCTTATGTCAATGATCTTGAAACAAGAAATCCACGAGACACAATCCATTAGATTGGAAAACATGTCTTCCTTATCTCGTGAACTCATCGATCTTAATACATGATTGTGCTTCAACATGGCTACGATATCCTTCACTTTATTGTTCTCATCGCCAATTTGATGGTGAATTCTCCTCAAAATTTCTTTGAGCTCCTCTACCGATCTCCTAACCACGTTACATCTGCGTTTAATGCATTGAGATATCTATCCTAGACGCTAATGACATGGATCACCATACCTTAGGTAGTGAATCTCAAAGCCTTCGCCATGTTGAGTGAGATGTAACTCTCATATGTGGCTCCATGCACCAGTTCAAATCAATCTCATGATTTGTTAAGTCACAATACACTCATTTCGTGGCTATATTTTCTCTAAACCGATCCTTTTTCATTTAAACCCAGCTCCATTAGACTTGAAAACTCGTGAATCGGGGTCGACATTAGAGCTCGCTATGTAACAAGGTGAATTATTTCCTCTAAGAATCGTTGCCTTGATTTCCAATGTGTTCCATAGTGAATACTACTCTACCTTCAAACTATTCCCAAGAAAATATTTGTCCTTATGAATACATCTATGAGAAAAAACCTCCTAAGCTCACTCATACATGAACTTGGGCTTTATCCCATTGACTAAGTTTTAATAATATTTATGTCCTTATTGAGTTCGGTGTATGTATTGATTAATTATGAAATTTAATTTTCCGAGCTGCTCCCCGAGATGCTCGGCGATCTAATTCTTCTCAAAGCCTACTTTTGACCCTTTCAATAGGTGTCTTCCAATTTTGCATTGACGCTCTTCAAAATTTAGAGTTTTTGTGAACAAATGGATCTTGGATGTGTGACAAGACACCTTATTTCTATGCTACTTTTAACCATGTTATCCCCATATGGGGTATATGTAGGCCCACCACACAGACAAGTTTCTTGTGTCAAGCAAACCTTAAGCCTTCAAAAACCCTGGAAAGGAAAAATATTTCAAGATTATCTTAAATCCTCCAGAGACATCGTAAATATTCTCAAAATATAAGAATTTTCTTGTAGGCTCCTAAGTTCTTCCATGAAGCCCTCCTTGGTTGTAGGGTACAATTGCTCATGGATTTTAATTTTATCCTAAGGAAAAATTGGATAACAATTTTTTTCAATGCGTTTTACCTACATCACTCATAAATCTACTCACATCTCTCACCGCATGAGAAATATCAATCCTAGTGCACAGTATGGAATACATCAAACTACCATTTGTTGATGAGTAAGGTACCTTCGACATTTGGTTCCTCTCTGGTCTATCTTGGGACATAGCTAGTTTGATGACTTGAAATATCTTGCCAAAGGAGTCCCAAACCCGGTTTGGTATCATGCATATTAAACCTCTCAAAGACCTTCTTAATGTACTCTTCCCGAGATAAATTCATATTTCGTTCCTTCATATCCTAATGTATCCTCATACCAAGGATTTGTTTGGCTTCCCATAAATCCTTCATATCAAAGGAGTCACTTAGCCTGCTTCTTTAGTACTTTTATCTCCTATATTTTTGTCCCGCATCCAACATGTCATCCACATACTGAGACAAAATAATATAAATGTCATCCTGAAATTTCTTTGTATACACACAATGGTTAGAATGACATTTAATATAACCTTGCTCCATTATAAGGCTATCAAATTTCTTATTCCATTGATGTGGAGCTTGTTTCACGCCATACAAGCTCTTCATTGGTTTACACACCATCTCCTTTTTACCTTTGACCTCATAGCCCCGTGTGCTGCATATATAAATCCTCCAAATCACCATGGAGGAATGCGGTCTTTACATTGCGTTTCTTTAATTATAAGTCTTTTTCTTCCACTATTCCAAGAACAATTCTAATAGAAGTCATTTTTACTATTGGAGAAAAATATCATCTAAACTATTCCAAGAACAATTCTAAACTTATACCTTTTTTCTATGTAAACGTCTTGACCACCAACCGGTCCTTATATATTTTCTTTCCTCCTTCTTGCTCTTTAACTCTATACACCCACTTAATCTACAATGCTCTTTTGACTTCAGGTAGCTTTACCAAATCCCAAGTCTAGTTTCCCATGAAATACCGATGTTTCTCATTCATGGCTTGCTCCTACTTCTTCCTAGAATTTACCTACATTTCTCCATCAAATATCTCTTGCTCTCCACCGTTAGTTAGTAATAAATAATAAATGTAGTAGAAAAACACTCATGTTCTCTTCTTACCCTAGAATACCTCCTCAATATAGGAGTTTGGGGTTCATGTTGAGTAGGTTCGTAAACCGATTCATGTTTCACTTTACCATATTAAAGATCCTCTACCACTACAAATTCTTTCTTGGATTCTTCCCTATTTTCTTGCATCTATTTCTTATACATAACTTTATCATTAAATACCACATCCCTAGATGGAATGATTTTCTTGTTTGTAAAACTCCATAATTTTAATCCAAAGTCATCACCACCAAAACCAATGAAATTGCATTTTTCCGATTTAGCCTCTACCTTGGTCCTATCATCCTTGTCAATGTGAAAAAAATACCTCATATGCAAAGACTCTAAGAAATGAGTAATCAAATTTCTTACCAAACCAATCCTCCTCGGGTATGCCTCCATCCAAGGCACTTCAGTGGTCCTCCATACATAGTTGTTCTCATCACTTCGCCAAAAAAAAGAGGTAGTCCTCCATGTAACCTCTTGCTCCTAGGTCATTCCATTATTGTCATGTTCATACTTTTTGACACCCCATTCCATTGTGGATTTCTTGGAAGCGCCCTTTTCTGTGGATTCCATTATTTGATAAATAATCATCAAACTCATTGTTGTAATACTCCCCTCCATTACGTGACTTGAGATGTTTTAGGATTAAGACCTATTTCATTATCTATCAAGGCTTTCCATTTAAAAAAGTGTCAAATATATCATATTTATTTCTAATACAATATACCCAAACTTTCGTTGTTGCATCATCAATAAAAGTAACATAATAATTTCACCTCCCAAGAGATGATACCTTAGTCGACACCGACACATCAGAATGTACCATATTTAACTTACTCTCTTTCTTTGGAGGTCCAACCTTAAGAAACCTTAGTCACTTTTGTTTCCCATATACATAGTTCTCAAAAACTCTAAACCTGTTTCTATATATATGCGAAAATTCTTCTCGTATGATCTTCATGCCCTTATGACTCATATGACTGACCGTATAGTGCCAAAATGTTGTATATGTGTCTGAAGCCACAAGATTATAAACATTAGTGCTATCAGTGATTAAGTACAAGGTACCAACATTATTACCTCTTATCACCACAAGATCACCCTTGGTGACCTTCCAAGAGTCCACAGTTAATATCAAAGTATAACCATCACTTATGAGCTACCCCACCGATATGAAATTTTGTCTTAATCCAGCCACATGTATGGAATCCTTCAATATCCATGTATTCACATTCTACATCTTAACCTGAAAAACACCTTTTCCAAATATGTTGTAAGACTCATCATCACCAAAAAAATATGCCTAAAATCCCCCTGAACATAATTAACAAAATAATGCCTATGTGGAGTAGCATGGAAATAAGCCCCTGAATATAAAACCCAAGATTTAACAATATTATGCAAATAAAGATTCAAAACATCCTAACATACATTACCCATTGCCACATTTACCTCCTTGTTTTCTTCCTGTTGTTTCTTCTAATGCGGAAGCTCCCAACAATCCTTCTTTGCATGCTTTTGGATTTTGACCTTTCCCGATCTTTTGATTTTCCTGGCTTCCTCTATTATAGTGTATCCCTCTAGTTTCCACTATTAAAGCATTCTCTAAAGTAGAAGATTCCCCAAATATTTTTATTCACATTTCCTCTCTTACAATCACCCCTCCAACATCCTCAAACTTCAACTTTTAGTTAGCTAGAACGTGGTTGCTTACCTCCATTACCAGGCTATTCCAACTCTCACGTAAGGAGCACAAAATTAATAAATCCCTAACTTCTTCATCAAATTCTATTGTAACCAAAGCTAGAATATTCACAACCATATTAAAATCATTCAAATGATTTTCTACTAAACTATTCTTAGACATCTTCATATTAAACAAAATTTTCATTAAAAATATCTTGTTAGAGGTAGAGGGTTTTTCGTATAACTTCCTTATCTCGTCCATGAATTGTTTTGTAGTTTTTTAATTTAAAACATTAAATTATACCGAAGATGTAAAACACAATCGAATTGTCCCAAGTGTCATTCTATCAAAAATCCCATTCCACATCCATCATGCTCAAGGGTTTGTTCCCTTTCTTAGATAGGGGAATATAAAGATCCTTCGATAAAAGTAATCTTCCATCCGCATCTTTCAAAGACTAAAATTATGCCCATTGAATTTATCTACCCTTGATCTTCCATGATCTACCATAGCTCCCACTCAAGCTATACTTTTTCTCGATTCAATACTTCAAAGCAAAACAAACCAGATCTCGATACCAATTTTTAGGTAATAAGGGATAGAATACATGGAACAATCCCACATAGAATCACAATAGTAGAGACTAGTATGCAAAAATATTATAGATCTGAAAAAAAAATGCAAAATAAGAAGAACACAACACAGAGAGACATTATTTAACGTGGTTCACCCAATTTGTGCTATGTCCACCAAAAATCACTTGCTCGATTTTATTACAAGTCACCTCTTCTCTAAATACAATACACAAATCTATTTGGAGCTATGCTCAATGAAATCTTTAAAATTCACACTTGAACTCACACACATCTGCAATGTTACATCAACCCTACCATATGCACAAAAGAACATAAATAAACAACCGATTAAGGATTTTACAATATTGTGGTACTAAAACCATGGGACAAAATTGACCCTTAAACCTATGGGTCAAAATTCCCATCTGTATGAAAAGAGCACATTTCCCAAACCCCAACGAGAAAATTATGGATAGTGTACATTAATTTTAGTGTACAATCTTCAACACTTCCACACATAAAAATAGGCTTCACAACATAACAATAGTCTTAATGGAGTTTGAAAAGGTAGGATAGGGTTAATGATGATTAGTCATGGAAGAAGAATTATGTCCATTTTATCTAGTTTTGATAGGAAATTATGTAAAAAAGATCTAAGTTACCTCTTTTTCTTGAACATTAGACAAATATATATGATTCAATGTTGTAGTAATTTTTAAGGATTGTTGTTAGACTTAACAAGTGATGAATTTAGAATTTTAGCATAGAGATTTGTATCAAGATGTGATGAATTTATATTTATTTTTTCATTGACTCCACTAGAATTGTGAGATTTCTTAAAGGTAGATTCCCTAATCATATGGATTTTTATGTTGAAAAAACATGCATTTTGTTGATTTAGAAAATTTTGGTTAGTTCCATTTCAATTCCAAGACCAAATAGTTTAACCACATCGGGTAGGGGGTGAGTGTGATCCATTTCAATATAGATGGGATGAACATTTGTGTTAGGGAAAATGTCATTATTATTCTTGCACCAAATTACTCTACCAAAATAATAGACAATATCATTTAGAAAGTGCTTGAATGCTAAGTTAAGAAAAGGAACCTTGCCCACATATGATATTTACACTATGAGGGCCCTTATAGATGGATTTTGAGTTCCATGCTTGCAAATTTTATATATGATTTTAACACTCGATACAATGTGAAAGAATTTTTTTAAAATGTAAATTCACCATTTGTCAAGTAAATTATATTAACAGTTTATAGTATAAAGAATATATATATTTCTATATCCTTCATTGATGACAACTATAACCCACTTCAAAGTCGCTAGAGTTAATGCAATCTGGGCCGAATTAAGCTTTTTGAGCACCCTAGGCAGATTTGCCTCTTTCTTACCCACTCAATTTTTTAAAAAAATATTTACTATAATTTTTAACAACACAGCATAAAGTGAATGCGTTGTTCCGTAATGCCCTGTTCGGCATCAACTTTCGCTGTTACGTCCTTGTCCTGTTGCGTGTCATTGAATGCTGAATTGAGCTCCCTTTTCTATCGTTAGGTGACTTTTACCCTATTTGCGAAGTTATTTTTTTTAGCACCCTTTCTTCTTCTTTCGTCTGTCGTGCCTTCGATCTATGGAATGCTTAATGTCGTTTGTTAAAAAGAGTTCTATTGGAATATTAAAATATTTACAAGTTACTTTTAGATGTAATTATTAAAAGATACCTAGCTGTGGAACCTTTTTGTGTTAGAAAATAAAATAAAATAAAATTTATCATCCTTGTGCCATGGTTAGCTGGCGGATGGGAGGCATATCTTGTCACTTCCTTAATGAATTTTAATTTCTTGTTTGGCGTGAGACAGTGGGAGACTTTTTTTTAATTCTTTTTGGTAGTGGGCCGCATACTTTAATTTTAGATGTTCCAGCAAATCTTTCCCAGATTTTCTTCTTGTTAGCTGCGTGGATGGTTGGTGATTGCGCAGGACTTTTTGTACTCCTTTTTACCTGCTACAGCCTGCAATTATTTTTCTCTGACGCTGGCCGCTTAGCTTTCAAATCGGATTTTATCATTGATCTTCCCTGTGTTTATCTTTTACCTGCTCTGGCTTTGTTGCTGGCCGCGTGAGTTGTGTGGTGAAGGGATTTTTTGCTTGGCTGCGTTTCCCCTTCCTTGCTATCCTGCCCTTGCCTGTTGGGTTTGATATGGCGGTTTTAGATGAAGCTACAAGCTAGTGTCGCAGGCGTGTTACCTCCACTTTCATTGGGTGCTGCGAGGTGTGTTCTGGTCGGAGAGCCTTAGCAACAGCCTGCAATAGGGCTTAGCCAGGCGGCAGCATGTTGCAGTATGGTTGAAGCCTTTTGAGCACTTCCAACAAGCAGAATGTCCAGCTATGTTGTTATCTGTTCAGTATAGAATGCATCCTCAAATTCGGGACTCTCCTTCAAAATATTTTTATCAAAATCGACTATGTGACAGTGAGAGTGTTACCAGGAGACCTGATGAAAATTATTGCAAAGATTCTCTATTGAGACCTTACTTGTTTTACGATGTAACTCATGGAAGAGAATCTCATAGGCGTGGATCTGTTTCATATCAGAATATTCATGAAGCACAATTTGCTTTGCAATTATATGAGCTTCTTCAACGAGTCACTAAGTTGGCAGGCATAAAGGTTTCTGTTGGAATTATCACACCTTACAAGCTACAGCTGAAATGTTTGCACCGAGAGTTTGATGTTGTCCTCAAATCTGATGAAGGAAAAGGTTTATATATCATTACGGTAGATGCCTTTCAGAGCCAGGAGCGTGATGTAATCATTATGTCTTGTGTCCGAGCTTCAAATCATGGGGTTGGATTTGTAGCTGATATTCACCGCATGAATGTGGCACTAGCACGAGCTCGCAGAGCACTTTGGGTTAAGGGAAAAGCAGCTGCATTGAAGCAATCTAGTGACTGGTCAGCCTTAATTGAGGATGCTAAGTCTAGGGACTGTTTTATGGATATGGAGTCTGTACCAAGAGATTTTTTTGGTTATAAAGCCATCTTCTTTTGCTTCGTCTCAGACTAGGGCTGCTCCTAATATGAGAGCACCAAGGTTAGGAGGTCCAAATCAGAAACAATCAGATGCATATGGAGATGGTGGAGGTGTTTGGATGAATGACGAAGGATCAAGTTCAATTGCCAAAAATGGGGCCTACAGAAGTTCTAGGGCTAATTTGGAGCGGTGTTCGGAGGATTTTGGATCTACTTCTGAGAAACCCAGGGATGCATGGCAACAATCTTTGGGAAGAGGAGATAGGGTGTCGCCAGAAGATCAACGAGGGAATGATAATCGGGTGTCAATGCGACCCGACCGAACTATGGGCAGAGATGCACATTGCGGACTATACAATTGATTTTATGAAGTCAAGAGCATGGCCGTTAACAGAGTTTGGACCTTCAGCAGGCTGAGGAAGAGAAGTTGCGTAGGTTGTGTTGCTGTTGCCCGAGCCCTGGTCGACGTGCTTGTTGGATTGGAAGAATTCTAATCAGGCATGTTAAATCTACTCCTTGTAATAGTTTTCTACCTTCTTTCAGTATCTTGAAATGAATATTCTTTCCTCTTGAATGGCGCCTAGACAAAAAATTTTCATGGTTGTTTATATCGCTGCCTGATTGTGTTGGTTGTTCCTTTAAATCTCGTTCCAATTTCGCTGGTTTTGCTTGGAATGTTCTTTTCCTCTCTTATAGCTTACTCTATTTCATATTTGTCTAAATGGGCTACTGCAATATTGAGTGATGCAGTCTAGTTCGTAGGGAAGGAAACATTATAGAGTTTCGTTTGCTTATATGACTCTCTTTTAAAAGAATTCTGTGATGGTATTTATAATTGAAGGCTTACTATATGGAAGGTTAAGCCTTCATATCTCTATTGGGTTGAATAAATACGTATTTCCTATTTAGGGCTCTCCTATTTTGCTAAAAGGTACATTAATAGTGACATTGTGTTCTAAAACTTGTTTAAGCCTGTGGGCATTCCTTACTTTTTGTTTAATTAGAAAATGGCATTAGGGTTTTGCTTTAGAACTGTACATGGTTGACTTTTGTACCCAGTTCTAGAGGATGAATAACCTGACATCTATTTTGGCCTCTACGTGTTGAGAGAATTACTATACCTACTTCCTGGTTCAAACTCTTGTTTGATTAAAGTAAGGGGGAAACATTGTAAGTTTAATTGAATGAAATCTCTACAATTTTTATTAAGGGTCACGAGCAAGCTATTAATAGTTGGACTGAAACAAAAGTTGTAGGTGAATCCATGGTATTGGACTCGTGAACTCGTTTCCTGTTAGATGACAGCTGATTACAGTGATAATATAATAGGTGGCTATTATATTCATCTGTTTGATATTTGCTAGACATTTCCTTGATAAGCCCAC
Organism: Taxus wallichiana var. yunnanensis; assembly: GCA_018340775.1. Classification (NCBI taxonomy): domain Eukaryota; kingdom Viridiplantae; phylum Streptophyta; class Pinopsida; order Cupressales; family Taxaceae; genus Taxus; species Taxus wallichiana. The sequence continues at coordinate 973,259,866 of CM031239.1, forward strand.
ATGGATCGGGTAAAATTTCCATCTTCTATACCATTGGCAAGGAGCTCATAGAACTTCTAGGCCTGACTGCACTGCGTAACCTTCCTGATGGATATGTGTGTTGGTTCTTATTTTTGTGCTTGCACTCATGGTAAGGTCTTTTGAGTTTGGGGCATCGCTGGTGTATTACCCACCGTGTATCGAATCCCTTTGTTTTCGAACTCGAATATCTTATTCTTCAAACTTGGTTACTAAAAGTCCCATTTTGTGGCTTTGTTAAGGAAATCAATTTTTATTTTTATTTTAAAATACTTATTGACATTGTCGGAAATATATAAAAATTATTAACGACTTTTGGGTTTAGCCTTTCCTTATATTATGTAGAGAAGTTGACGATTAGGATAAGGTTTGTTGGTAGAATAATGGCCCTTTTGTGTCTCATTTGTACGCTTTTGGAAGAGTGGATTTGTTTTGTTAACTAGTCCTACGTTTAAGAAATCCTATAAGAAGGTAGTGGTAAAACTCCTTGGTTAAAACTGAAACTATAGTTGTTTTTCTTTTAAGGGCGTCGAACCCATATTACTATGAAGCCTTCCCCTGGGAGATTTGGATAACGTCGTTTTGTTTCACGCCTACGATCATAATTAGTATGTTTTGTCTTCTCTTGGACCTCTTTAGATGGATGGATTGGGTATTGGATTCCAATCACGTAATCCATAGGATTACATGAAGGAAATATCAACACTCTTGACTTTCTTGTTCCTAACCCATAAGGTCTTGCCTTGGTTTATGTGATTTTGTTCTTACTGGTATTTTGACTTTCTCCTTGTTGGATGGTAGATCTCTTTCTCATGCGAATAATTTTTAGAGTTGTGGGTTGTGCTTTAATCCTTTTTTTTTTGAATTAGAACATTCCTTTCTTGATATTGTTAGATGTTAGCTTACTGTTGCAATGTGTAGCCTTAACATGCTCAGTTCTCGCGAACTAATTCTAGCTAGTATTTGTGCAGATGGATTATGCGAGTAGATTAAAGGAAAGAGTTGTAAAGGTTTCATTAGTGCAATTTATGAAGTTCCTTGTAAAAATGTCCAATGTGAGGTAAATTTTGTAATAGTGCTTGCAAAGGAGTTTAGAAGACCTCTTGCCTTGGGTTGTTCTGAAATTTCGTGATGATGTTGTCTTGTCCTTCTGTAGGTAAACTGGTAACTTACCTTTGTGAGAAATGGTATTCAATCTTTACATTGATATGAGTATTGTAAAACTTTGATCTTGAGAATAAATTGTCAAGTTAAATCTTTCTAAGACTGAGTGACAATATATTATAAGTAAAGTAAAATGGGTCGGTTAACCCTTAAAGAAGCTAAAATAAAAATAAAAAATTATATTCAACAAATAAATGTAGAGGTGATCTATTTGAAATCAAATAATTCCATGAGTGATCAAAATGAAACCATCCTTTGTGAAGTAAAAATTTTATAACTTGATATCCCTAGCTACACTAGCGAACATTATCCTTTTTATGGTGAATTCTTAGAATGATCCTAAGGTGAAACAAATTGTTAGTTGATATAAGATAATAAGATTTAATAAGTAGGAGGAATCGGTTTCGAAACCACACAATCTGTCTCTCAACCGCTTGAAAGGTAAATTGTTTTCTTTTGTAAAAATCATCCAGTGAAGCCTAAGTAAAATATTTAATAATTTTCGATAAATCCTCAAGCTTCAATAAAAACCAGGTTAATAACTAATGAGGTCATAAAGATGAATTCAACTCAACCTTCTTCCTCTAACCAGTTTTTTTTTTAGGTGCTTGGTAATCTTTCTCTTGAGTATGTTGAAAGCTGAATCCATATTGTAATAAGGTTATGAGCGAGTTTTAGTAGCATAAGTGAGGATAGATGGCCTTGTGGAATTAAATTACCTCCTTTATTAAATAATTGAATTAAACAAATAAATGTCATAATAGAGAAGATTTAAAGTTAATTACTCAGTGAAAAAGGAATAAACTTAGCTTGGTAAGATGAATTGTATGAATCATATCTTGAGTCTCCTTGAAAACGTAAGCTAAGAATTGCAAGATGTCTTATTAAAATAAATAACCCTCAAGAATATCTCATTGTGGTTGGCCCTAACTGTAAGTGTGTTTTGTGGTTGGACTTCTATGTTGTCATGTCTAAAAGAAAAGTAAATTGTCCTTGAAAGGTGTGAATGTTTCTGTGCTGCCTTTATGGCCATCCTTGTATCAAGTTGTTCTCAGTGTTAGTTGTATCCTTGGTGACGAAATGTTGCGTCATGTTATGTGTCAAGAAAGTAAAAAAAAAATTATCCTGTGTTGTTCGTGTGTGAATTAATGGGTCGTTACAGTTCGACCATCATTACACTCCAACATGAACCCTGAAAGACATTTAGCATATTAAAAGAAATGATAAATACACTAAACTAAATGTTTTCATGAAAACACCTTATGATAATTATTAGAATCATAATGGCGTATATAAAATAAGATAGAGCAATGTTTATTTCAGGAGTCATGTTTTTCCTAAGAAAAAACTTATGTGCATGGATGGAAACCCGAGAGGAAGTTTTGATTATCACAAATTTCTTGGATATACCTCTCTAGTCACCTTTTCCAAGTTTTTCGAGCCCTTTCAAAAACAATTTGTGCTCTTCCAATGTCCACGGGATTCATACAAATTCATCACAATCACTGTTATTGAATTACATTTCTAATTCTCTTAACATATATAGATAAGGGTAAGAGTTTTATAACAGAAAATCTTTCTTAGGGTGACCAGTTTTCAATACTTCTGGGGTTTTCTACTTTTCCTTTGTAGGGATGATAGGTGCCCTTGCTCTGAATGCATCCCGCATGTTCACATATAAAGACTCGATAATTTTTTTAACACCAATTACATTGTGAAGATGATGTTTTAATCCTTACTATCCGATGTATATATAATGAATTTTTATTACTGCTCTGACCAAATCGAGCGAGCTGACATGGAAGAATTTTGTTTTGGCGCACCTTACCTGTCATGTGCCCTAGGCAACTCCCTAAGTTGTGTAGGGCATAAACGCCCCTAAATGCAATGAGGAAGTGATAATATGTTCTACACGAGGTAATAGAAGTCCAAGATGTCAAAATTATTCTGGTATAATAAAATGTGGTACACGACTTTGTGGAAGACCTAGAAATTGATAATTTTTGGCCTCTTTTTTTAAAAAAATTCATAGACAATTACAGGCTGAAAATATAAATAACTATATATATATATATATGAATAAATGATAAAAATATTTATTTAAAAATTGAATTTAAAGCCACATACTAAGCCGTCAACCGATGTTGATTTGATACGTAGCAATAACTTGAAATTCTGTCTGCTCGGTAGGCCCTAACGTCCAGAAAAATTAAGCCAAATTCAGATATATAATATTACTATTCCAGAATCTATTTGTACAGTGTAATGCCAATTTCTATTCTGAACGCTTTCGCGGAAAATTCCACAAGTTTTGAAAGACTTTTGAACGGTGGAGAGACTACCTATTCTTACAAGAGTCTACGTGGTATGGAATAGAAAGAATAGCGACTTAACAATTAGTGCCATTTTAAAATTAAGCTTTCTGGTTTCGGTCGTTATCATGTGGGACCTCGACCTACTTTCCATTACGTGTAGAAATAACAGCATTGAAACATCTATTTCCCTTGACTAGAAATCATTATATTAGCTTTCGTTACGATTCAGAGCCGCCATCAATCCACCGACCGACCACAAAAAGTTTACAGAAATAATTTGGAACCAGTCATGTCAAATAATTTCTGGACCACTTCTGTTATTCGCGTTGGTTGCCTCCATGGGTTTGAATATATTTTAAAAATACAAGCAAAGGGAAGGTATACGCTGGATAATTAACATATTAAGCTACCTTAATAGTTGCCCGTTATGTCGACATGTAAAATGATATGGTTTTGGTAGGAAGTTTCGTTTTTCTAGTATCATCGTGGTAGCCTTAAAGTCTTCTACATTATTTTTATCAACGAAGAAACAGTTGTCTAAGTCATAATAGATTCAATACGGAGGGAAGAGTGATGTAATTAAAAACAAAATCTAGTGGGATTGATGCTTTCATCTATAGAACTTCAGCCTACATTCCAGTTAGCTTCCTTTGTGACGCTGATGGAAACGAATAATTGTTTGCGAAGATCGTCCAAAGAATTATTAAATCATGGAAAAAAGCAACAAATATATGTTATCGATATTCAGCAAATTCAACTTAAATCTAAATGTAAAGGCCAACTAATCAATACTTATTTTCAAATATATAAAAATTACATATAAATGATAAATAATTACAAAATCAAATATATTTCTAGTAAGATAAAATTCCTTGTAAAACGATATCGATGCCGATTTTGTTGCATGTCTTGCAAATTTGATAACTTTTGATCCAGAGTCAAAACGACAATGTTTTTCTTAACGTAAAGTTCTACGCTATGGTAGCCCGTTCTATCTACTTACGGTCCTTACCAATAATTTTTAGATTCAAAAAATCACCCATCTAAGGCTAGAAATTGGGCTTGAAGTTTTTTTCAAATTTAAAAATATCGTATCTTTGTAACCGTGAGTCAACTTGAGTTATAACTCAAGAAATAAGTTAGTTTATGCACATCCTTAATGTGCACAAATTTGTAGGATCTAGAAAGCTAAATTTAGAACTTACTAAAAATAGTAAGTTTTACTAAAAATAGCAAGTCAAGTCAAGTTTGGTTTAGAAGTCAAGTTTAATTAGGAGTCTTTTGGAATTCGAATAAGAGGGCATCTATTGAAATGCAAAGATAAGAGAATCCAAACAATTGAATGGGTTTTATTTGAGAATTTGTGTTTTTTCCTATTTTAATTTTGTTTTTATAGTTGGCGCATCATTTTGTTATAAAAACGTAAGTTAAGGATATGAGGGAAAGAGGTCGAGGAGGTTATGCACACATGCGTAAAACTCTACAACAATTACTGAGGCAAGTACGGGAGTTATTAGAAGCTACCATCCATCTAAAGATAATGCATGGTGGAGATGAACTAGAAAAGGATTCATATCAAGAAGAATAAATACGTAATGATGTACGAAAATAAAAACCACAATAAAGCGTGGTGGATATGATTCAAAAGAAGATTAAGATAAAAATAATTACATAAAGAAGAAGGAGAAGAGAAAAGCAACAGAATCCAATGAGGAAAGGTTAATTAATGCACGAGAAGGGAGGAATGATGGAATTATGGTAAATTATTCTAACTATGCTTTGAGAGTTTAAAACTAGAGAAATATATAAACTTGTTAAGTAACATGAAGAAGCAATTTGAATGGAAGCCTATGATGTAAGAGAAGAAGGTCAAATTTTCATGAATAAAGTTGACATGTCATGAAATGATATGGAAAGATAACTTATTGAAGGAGAGGCAATGAAAAGAGAAAGAGATGATCAAGAGTTGGACCAAGATGGATAAAAAGATGAAGAATTTTATTTACTTGTGGACTATGCTCAAACCTTATATAAAATGTTCCAAATTTTAAGGCAGAAGGACTAGAGTATCCAGGATCATACCGATGAATTCTACAAGTTATACATTTGAGTAGAACATAATGAGACAAAAGAGTAGATGTATGTAATTTATGAAAATCATATGCATTTTTATTTTAAAGATGAGTTAAGCATGGATATAAAGAATAACATGGAGGAAGCTTATCAATTAACCTTAAAGGTAGAATGAATGTAGACTAGATCTAGTTTCGGAAGATTTTAAGGACCAAAGAGAGGGAATTCATCTCCAATAAGAGGTTGGGGTAGGTATAATAACAAAAGAGGTGAACTATATCATGAATGGAAAGATGATAACACGGAAGGATTAAGGTAACAAACAAAGATGAAGATAGATTAAGCATGGTAAAGACGATAGGAATACAAATTATGGAATTGGAAGATAATAAGATGGTCAATGTAGACCTTAGATTTGTTGTAGATGTGGTGATGAAAGGCATAGATAATTTGAATTACAAAAAGATCATGTACAAGAGTGGAAACTAGAGGCTATTAATGCTACAAGAATTTGATCGAGGATGTGGATGATGAAATAGACTTTAAAGTTTCACCAAATGTGGGATAAAATATCATGATGTGAAGTATGACGATGGCCCCAAGAAAATAGAAATTTGAAGTTTGTTTGTCATGGATGCAGATCAATTTGATTCAAACAAGGTGTTGATATTTAAACAAAAGGCATTTAACATTATCATTGATGGTGGAAGTGAAAATATGGCTTCTAAGGAAATAGTAGATAAGTTAGGGTTGCAATGTGAAAACCATTAATATCCCCTATCGTATCTCATTATTTAAGAAAGGGAATGGAGTTACAATAGATAAGAGATTTCTGATTAGGTTTTCTACTAGAAAGACCTATATGGATGAGATTTTATGTGATGTCATTCCAATGGACATATGACATGTTTTGTTAGGGAGACCATGAGAATTGGATATAAATGTAATTGATGATGGGGAAAATATAAATACCCACATCTTCATGAAGGATGGAGTTAATGTGGTCCTGTTTTTTCATGAAGAAGAAAAGAAAATTGACGTCATCTTATGCAAAGATTATTTTCTCATAGATATGAAGATAAAGGGGTTTTCTATGGATTAATGGTAAGCATAGAAAATGTAGAGGGGTCCTCATATCAAACGAAGAAACAAAGGAACTGAAAGAATTATGATATGGTTTACCATCCAAAAGGGATGTTCAATATCACATTGATCTAAGTGAAGGATTCTCGAAACTAAATCAATTTACCTATTGGATGATCCCAACATTATATGCATAGTTGAAAAGGAAAGTATTATAATTGGTAAGGGAAGGAGCTATAAATAAAAGTATTTTCCCATGTGTGACCCCAAATTTATTAAAACCGTAGAAAAATGGGACATTGAGGCTATGTACAAATAGTAGATCCTTCAATAAAATTACCATCTAGTATAAATATATTATACATTGCCTTTCAGTAGCAACTATTTTTTTCAAAACTTAATCTCGTGGAGTCATAATATCTCATACGGATCCGGTGAAGTGGATGAATGGACCTCATCTTTCTAAACTATGTATGGTCTATATGAATGGTTGATAATTCCATTCATATTATCTAATGGATCCATAACTTTTATGAGGATAATGAATCAAGTTATATGGGATTAAATTGGTAAGTATGTGGTTGTCTATTTTTATGATATAATGATATTTAGTAGAAGTAATGAAGATCATTTATTACATTTAAGGATGGTGTTGCAATTCTTATGGAAAGAGAAGTTGTATACTTGATTTGAAGAAATGAAATATTATGCAAAAGAGATTGGATTTTTTAGAGTTTGTATTTTTAGATGAAGGTGTGAAGATGGATGTAGGAAAGGTAAATGCAATTTTTACTAGCCTATCCCAAGAAGCATAACTTTGGTAACAAATTTCCATGGGTTATCTAATTTTAATTGAAATTTCATCGGGAATTTTAGTATTATTGTGGCACCAATAACAAAATGCATAAAGGGAAAAGATTTATTGTGAATCAAGGAAACAAATGAGATTTTGTAACTATTTAGGAAGAAGGTAACAAGTTCCCTTTGTTAGCCTTACTTGATTTTAAAAAAATATTTGAGGTTGATTGTGATGCTTCACATGTGGGAATTGGTGTTGTTTTAAGTCAAGAAGGAAGGCCTATATCATATTATAGTGAGAATTTGAATGAGGTACGAAAAAAGTATTCTACTTATGATATTGAATTTTATGCCATTGCACATTCCCCAGGAATTATATACATTACTTTGTTCCAAATGAGTTCATTTTGTATACAAATCACCAAGCCTTAAAATTTTTAATACACAAAAGAAGTTATATAATAAGCATGCATACTAGGTATCTTTCTTGCATGGTTACACATTTTTTATAAAACATAAATTTTGAAAAAAATTAGGTAGATGATTACTAAAATAGAGTTGTGGCCTTATAATGATTATGGTATGTAAAGTGGTTGGATTTGAACCTATTAAAGAATTATATGATTTTGATAATGAATTTTGGACAATTGTTGAAAAAAGAGTTATAATCTAAGTGTGACATGTAATAATTATGATGACTATTATTGTCAAATAAACACTCATGTTTATTTGGACAACTTGATTAAAAAAATGAGGTATTTTCTCATATTCCTGTTATTTTTCCCCTTTTTCCTATTTCTCTTATGTTTCAATTTTTCCAAAATCCTTAACTTTTGGGGGTTCCTCTTTTCCTCATATCCTTCAAATTTGCAGTTCCACTTTGTCTCCCAGATCCATAAAAGCCATTTCTTTTTCTTTCTCCTTGGATCCTTGTAATCTCAGGTGTTCCTTATTTTTCTATGGATCCTTAAAATCTATGGGTTCCTTCCATTCCATGGTTCCTTATTTCTCACGGCTTCCTCCTTTTCCACGGTTGCAAGTTTCCCATGGCTTCCTCTTTTCCACAGTCCTATTTTCTCATGGATTTCTCTTTTACCGTAGGTCCTAATTTCCCGCAAATTCATGTATTTTCGTGGATCCTAGTATTCCACAAATCCCTTAAATGAGCCAGATTGAAAAGGGAGACCCCAAGATTCAATGGGAATTTGAAAAATTAGCAAGAGTGACCTGAAGTTAAATTTCACCATCTTGTAGCTATCGAATATGCAGATGACATAATGATCTTCAAATGCCCATAAATTTTGATCCAATTCACCAATTAAAATGAAACTTATATTGTTGGAATGGTCTTTGAGATTACTACCTAATGGGAGAATATTTAGGTCATGAAAAATGTAATTTACTAATCCTTAATTGTAAAAAACCATCCCATACTCATTTGTAGGTGTGGGCTCTACAAACTTTTATGACGCCCTTACTGGGTCTACAAAATTGAATGTTGATTGGTCCTAGGTGATTGAAGAAGTGAATGGACTCCTTAATTTCTAATTTCATCTATCCCTTCTTCTTCTATATGTGAAACTCATTTTTTATTATAATTTATCCTTCTCCATTTTTTACAAAGGCACTATGTCAAAATGGTGTCCTAAACAAACCATGAGTCACAAACCTACGTTTTGGAGCTGGTAATTCTCTAATTACCTCCCAAATGGATGTAATATACTATGTATTCTACGGAGAAACTAAAACCGAACATTCACTATTAGAAGTAGGCTAATGTATCCACAATGTTATCCACAAAATAATTATTTTGTGGAAATAATGTGAATTATCAACACTAAATTATTACTTTTATAAATCGATGTAGATATTCCACAATTTTGTATATTTCATTTTTAGAGTTGTGTAAAATCCATTTTTACAATTCTATAGTAGATAAATCACATTTTGTCCTTGTAGTTTAAAAAACTAGAATAATGAATTGTCTAAACAACTCAAAAATAATGTATCACAATTCCAATTTGTTTCTCCATTTCTGACATTAAACAAAAATTATTAAAATCCACATCACTAAAAATTTGATTTATTTTTATCGTAATGTTTAAAATGTTAAATGTATGAATTACGGGGGATTAAACACTTGACTTTAATTATTGATAATTTATACTAATTAAATCTAAGAAATTTTTCTATTGATAATTTAGCTACTAGAATTAGTATTGATAATAATGATAAAGGTTCGATTGCAAAAATTATGTGGTGAATAATCCACAAAATGAACCAAAAATTATTTGTGAATAATTTTTGAAAAAATTCATAATATTTTTGTTTATAATCCACTCACTCCAAACCAACAAATGAAATTGACGAAATTTCACATTAATAATATTGTCAAACACTTGGTAGGAAATTTATATTCCCAAATAATAATTGTGGAAAATCCACACTATCCTAAAATGTTAAAAATAATTAAGATTTTACAATTTATAGATTATAGTGCCCACACTCACTTCAATATCAAACAAGTGATTTAGTATTAGAAGTATGATGTTTTAACCAAGGTTGTATCCACACAAAAATGATATTGTGTCCAAACAATGTGTAATATCCACAATATCATTTCATCTTTATTAAATAAACTATGGTTGTTTCACAATGTGAGAAGAGAAAGTATGATACTCTACATGATCTATTTTATATTTTTTTATATTATTGCAAATCTAAAATTTATCTCAATTTTTGTATACTTCTAAAGAGTGGATACTAATATTGTGAACTATTCACATAGGAACCAAACATATTTTATGGATAAGACACTAAAATATTATTCTAAATAATATATAAAATTATACACTTTTTCATAATTTGAAGCAATTCAATCTAACATTTTGGTATCCACAATACTAAAATTCATAGAGAAAGAAATAGGGTTATAAATCATTGTTGTATGAGAAAAGTGCAAGATACGTATTTTTGATATGATCTCTTTTAAATAATCCTATAATATAGTTAGAATATTTGTACTAGTATAACTTTAATATTTTATTATTATAATGGATATTTTACAATAGTAAATGACTATAAAATATTAAAAATTAATTTTTAACCTTAAATATGACTAGCTTCTAACAATCATTCATAAAGAAGAAAAAATTATAACTTAAATTATATATTAGTTCAAACAAAATATTATATCAATCACACAATAAAGTTAATACTCCATAATATATTTTTAAATTTTGAAAGTAAATATATTTAAAACATTTACAAATTTATTTTTAGGTATGATATACACTCAATTTTTTCTAACATCTTGACTAAATAATTTTGTCTATTGAATTTATCTCTAGGTTTACCTTTTTATTCTTAATTTTAGATTATAAAACAATGTTAGTCTAATATATTTTGTAAATTGTAATCAATCTCGAATGCGGTGGATCCTATTGAACGGATCAAGTTAAACTTGTCTTTAGCACCGTAGATCCTCAGGTACACGGATTAATTAAATCAAATTATTAGCCACCGATTATATTGAATGGTTGAGATTTATTCCCTGATAATATCGAATATATTTTAAAAAGGCATTGCTCACTCATCAGGTTTAGGGTTTTGTGTTTCGTTAAGGATACCCTATTTCCACAAATCAAGCAAAGCATGCAAAGTGAACTAAATTATGTTCAAGCTAATAAATAACTAGATTCCTATTTCTCATGAGTATGATCCAGTATCTTCAGGATTTGAAGATGGTAAATGCTCTATGTGGTTATATTCTTTTGGTAGACAGGTGTGTCGGATCAACATTTTTGCTAGTCCATTGTTTTTCTTCTTGGTTTCTGTTTGAATGTGGTGTAGATCGAGTATATAGTAGCATTTTTATCTCCGATGATGCATTGCATATGTCAATGTTGGTCTCTAGAGAGTCTTATTGCGTGTTATCTGCTTTACCTTGCTGCAACTAGGGTTTAGTGGCGACTGCGATCTTGGAGCCGTGGTTGATTTGCAGGGGTTTTGTGGTTTCACTATTGTTTGTTAGCCTTTTTTTAAGGTGTGAATATTTTTGTTTTAATTTATTGGGTTTCACCTTTACCAATACGAGCGTAGGTTTATAATGGTTTATGTGAAATCAGCTTTTCAACAATCTATATTGATTATCAGACTTTTTGGTGTAACCTGTATTTTTCATTTGTAATAAGAGTAATTTATGTCTATCATATGAATGTTGTATTAATCTAGTTTTTGGTTATACTAATTCATTTTTAGTTAATTGTAGATTTTTTTGGGTATTACACCATCAATAATAAAAACGGATGTCATTAATTTATTAATAAAAGGGCCTTATTAAAATTTTCCTTAAAGAATTGCTTCTCCATTCATAAGTAAAATTCAAATTCAAATAAATTATTTATGTGTCTGTATAAAACATATTCAAAACAATTATGTATTCTGTTTGGAAAAGTACAAACAAAAATAAAAATAAAACTTCGTAATGGTAGATTCATGTTTCTAAAATATTAATTTTAGTGAGTGTTCTAAAAGAACATTTCAAGGAATTTACGAGCACCAAAAACATTTTTGACATGTATATTTGTTTACTATTTATATATATTACGAGATTAAGATCTTATGTGCTAGTTTAAAATGTGTGGGAACAATAAAATTTTAATTAAATGCTTGTAATTTCAACATAAATTATATATCAAAATTATTATTTCTTTGAAATGAATATTAGATATTATTATTTTATAAATCATTAGTATTTATTAAAATAATAATAATAAAATTTAAATTTTTTGAAGTTACTACGACAAAAAAATAAATATTATATTTATAAATTGTTTTATAATGAAAATATATTTATTATTAGTTTTGAGAAATTTGTATTTGTGGCAATATATTTCAAATGTTGATTTGTAGTAAAGTCACAATTCGTAATGTTGTCGCAATATCACAATTTTTTGAATTGTAGTAATTCTCACAATTTTTATTTGTGGTAATTACAACAAATTTTGAGTTGTAGTAGTTTTACAACATTTCTACAATTTAATTTTTTCACAATAAATTTGTGGGTGGAGTCCACAAATTTGGATTCACAATTTTATTATCTTATCCACAACTAATTTGTGGAAAACTTGTGGATACATGACCCTTTTTCTTGTAGTGATAATACCCACATCTTCATGAAGGATGGAGTTAATGTGGTCCTGTTTTTTCTAAAGAAGAAAAGAAAATTGACATCATCTTATGCAAAGATTATTTTCTCATAGATATGAAGATAAAAGGGGTTTTCTATGGATTAATGGTAAGCATAGAAAATGTAGAGGGGTTCCTCATATCAAACGAAGAAACAAAGGCTGGAAGAATTATGATATGGTTTACCATCCAAAAGGGATGTTCAATATCACATTGATCTAAGTGAAGGATTCTCGAAACTAAATCAATTTACCTATTGGATGAACCCAACATTATATGCATAGTTGAAAAGGAAATTATTATAATTGGTAAGGGAAGGAGCTATAAATAAAAGTATTTTCCCATGTGCGACCCCAAATTTATTAAAACCGTAGTAAAATGGGACATCGAGGCTATGTACAAATAGTAGATCCTTAATAAAATTACCATCTAGTATAAATATATTATATGTTGCCTTTGTAGCAACTATTTTTTTCAAAACCTAATCTCAGGAGTCATAATATCTCATACCGATCCGTGAAGTGGATGAATGGACCTCTTCTTTCTAAACTATGTATGGTCTATATGAATGGTTGTTAATTCCATTCATAGTATCTAATGGATCCATAACTTTTATGATGATAATGAATCAAGTTATATGGGATTAAATTGGTAAGTATGTGGTTGTCTATTTTTATGATATAATGATATTCACTAGAAGTAATGAAGATCATTTATTACATTTAAGGATGGTGTTGCAATTCTTATGGAAAGAGAAGTTGTATCTTGATTTGAAGAAATGAAATATTATGCAAAAGAGATTGGATTTTTTAGAGTTTGTATTTTTAGATGAAGGTGTGAAGATGGATATAGGAAAGTTGAATACAATTTTTACTAGCCTATCCAAGAAGCATAACTTTGGTAACAAATTTCCATGGGTTATATAATTTTAATTGAAATTTCATCGGGGATTTTAGTATTATTGTGGCACCGATAACAAAATGCATAAAGGGGAAAGAGTTATTGTGAATCAAGGAAACAAATGAGATTTTGCAACTATTTAGGAACAAGGTAACAAGTTCCCTTTGTTAGCCTTACTTGATTTTAGAAAAATATATGAGGTTGATTGTGATGCTTCACACGTGGAAATTGGTGATGTTCTAATTCATGGAGGAAGGCATATATCATGATATAGTGAGAATATAAATGAGGTACGGTGAAAGTATTCTACTTATGATATTGAATTTTATGCCATTGCACATTCCCAAGGAATTATATACATTACTTTGTTCCAAATGAGTTAATTTTGTATACAAATCACCAAGCCTTAAAATTTTTGAATACACAAAAGAAGTTAAATAATAAGCATGCATACTAGGTATCTTTCTTGCATGGTTACACATTTGTTATAAAACATAAATTTTGAAAAAAATTAGGTAGATGATTACTAAAATAGAGTTGTGGCCTTTATAATGATTATGGTACGCAAAGTGGTTGGATTTGAATCTATTAAAGAATTATATGATTTCGATAATGAATTTTGGACAATTGTTGAGAAAAAAGAGTTATAATCTAAGTGTGAAATGTAATAATTATGATGACTATTATTGTCAAATAAACACTCATGTTTATTTGGACAACTTGATTAAAAAATGAGGGATTTTCTCATCTTCCTCTTATTTTCCCCCTTTTCCTATTTCTCTTATGTTTCACTTTTTCCAAAATCCTTAACTTTTGGGGTTCCTCTTTTCCTCATATCCTTCAAATCTGCAGCAGTTCCACTTTTTCTCAGATCCATAAAAGCCATTGCTTTTTCTTTTTCTTGGATCCTTGTAATCTATAGGTTCCTTATTTTTCTATGGATCCTTAAAATCTATGGGTTCCTTCCATTCCATGGTTCCTTATTTCTCATGGCTTCCTCCTTTTCCATGGTTCCAAGTTTCCCATGGCTTCCTCTTTTCCACAGTCCTATTTTCTCATGGATTTCTCTTTTACCATAGGTCCTACTTTCCCACAAATTCATGTTTTATCGTGGATCCTAGTATTCCACAAATCCCTTAAATGAGCCAGATTGAAAAGGGAGACCCCAAGATTCAATGGGAATTTGAAAAATTAGCAAGAGTGACCCGAGTTAAATCTCACCATCTTGTAGCTATCGATTATGCAGATGACTTAATGATCTTCAAATGCCCATAAATTTTGATCCAATTCACCAATTAAGATGAAACTTATATTGCTGGAATGGTCTTTGAGATTACTACCTAATGGGAGAATATTTAGGTCATGAAAAATGTAATTTACTAATCCTTAATTGTAAAAAACCATCCCATACTCATTTGTAGGTATGGGCTCTAAAAACATTTATGACGCCCTTACCTGGGTCTACAAAATTGAATGTTGATTGGTCCTAGGTGATTGAAGAAATGAATGCACTCCTTAATTTCTAATTTCATCTATCCCTTCTTCTTCTATATGTGAAACTCATTTTTATTATAATGTATCCTTCTCCATTTTTTACAAAGGCACCATGCCAAAATGGTGTCCTAAACAAACCATGAGTCACAAACCTACGTTTTGGAGCTGGTAATTCTATAATTACCTCCCAAATGGATGTAATATACTATGTATACTACGAAGAAACTAAAACCTGAACATTTTGGCTCTTCTTTTCCCTTTTATTTCATTTGGGTGTATCTCTTACCTCATTTCTCTTGCTATTTATGTTATGTATGAGTTATACTTTAAGGTTTTTCTTTTTCTCATATTCTTCCAATGTGTGGAATGAGTAGATTTGATTATTTTGGGTCTATGGCACACCTATATTCCCTCTCCTACATTAATTCCGTTCTCACTTATCCCTCATGGAGATTCATCCCCTTTTTTCTTGGTGTTATCACCTCTTTCATTGTTTAGGATTTCATTCCCATGTATTTCTCTCTCCCTGGTCCATATGAATTCTTAAACTAGGCTTAAATAGTTTTTATTTTAACTATACGAGTATTTTTATCATTAGAAAAGGTAGAGGAACCATCCTTCTCTAGATCTCAATCTCAATTTGTAATTCCCACACTTGGAGATAGTCCTATTCTACCTAAAAATTCTTGATCTTTTATGATAATAACTACCATAAAATTTTGAGTGATAATAGTTCTACCAGCCTCGATGGCAAAGCATATGAAAGTTATTTAAAAATCTCATACCAATATGTTTTATGTTTTCTTGATGGTATTTATAATTTCAAGTCATTTCTCAACACATCTGTCGACTCCATTCATTCGTAAAACCCATTTTCTCAAATTTCGACCTTTTCGTCCATCCATTCTATATTTCCACTCATTTTCATGTTTTTATTTCTCCCATGGATCTTGAAAGATTTATTTTATTCTCTCATTTTAATTTGAGTCCCGTCCATTTCAAAAGTGGGATGATATTCCCAAATCATCGCTGAAAAACCTACCTATTTTACATGGAAATCTAGATAATTCTCCTATTTATAACATTCAAGATATATCAAACCATTGTTTCATTCATAATATCATAGAACAAAACATTTTCTTCAGACTTCTTGTTTCATCATTCAAAGGTAAAACAAGAGATTGGTATAGTGGTTTGGATTTGAAATCCATTTCAACATGGAATTAGTTGGGAGAATAACAACACAACTAGTTCAAGGAGAATACAGATGTCATTTGTCTCATGGAACATCTCGGTGAAATACGTTGGATCCAAAGGATTTTATCTCTGATTTCAAAATCATATTTACAAGGACTTGGCATTGAATTCCTCAAGAGTTAGTACCTCAACAGGTATGTAATTATTATATTATTTAAAGTCCTTTGATGTTGTTTTAACGTGTTAATTTAATCCCTAGGAGGCAACAATATTCCTCAATATTTTTCCATTGCATCAAGAAGAGAAGATTCTCATTTAGGCTAGAAAAATAAAATCCATCTCTATTGCTACAATTCTTCCCTTACCAACATAAATTATTTCTCCCCTTGTGTAAAGAATGAAAAACACATTGTTCCTTTTAGAATGTACGAAAATTATTTTCTTCCTTGTCATTATTTTAGTGCTCCACAAGCTTATCATTCCCAAATCACTCCTTATACTTTGCAAAAATACCTCCCATCTCAAGTTAGGGCCCTACCAAAATCCACTAAACCTTGCACTTATGTTTTTAGAAGTTGTGGTACTTCACATATTGTTCTTACCATTTAACCAATTCTCACTAAAAAAAGATATCCTAGAATTTTGGTAGAACGAGGATATTTATACTTACATGGAGAGAAGGGGAAGATCATGCCACACTCCCAAATTTTAAATTTTTACAAAATCACATATTTGTTTTTGAGAGAGAAGATCAACAAAGTAATGGGTAAGTTTTGGAGGATCATTTGAGTTCTCTAATTGATTAAATTAGAATTCTTGAGAACCAACCATCTCTTCCCAAACATTCAACAAATCGGAAACTATTAACTTATGCATCATCTCGAACCAAATTCAGAAAGAAAGATAATTCTATATTTGTTGAGTAGCAGTTTGATTCTGATTTGGAAAATGAGAATGTGAAATCCATGCAAAAAAATATTTAAACATCAAAACAGAGCAGGCAGGTGTGAATGACAATCAAATTGGAGGTTAAAGGAAGAGAAAGTGTTTTTGAAAACTTACGTCATCCAAGAAAGAGAGCAATAAGGGATCAAAAGTATAAAAGATGTTTCATTTCAATGAAATTATCCTCATTGCTTAGCATGTTTGGAGCTCACTTCATTTTTTGCAGAAAATTAAAATGGGGAAGATGATGAAGAAGGAGGAAATCAACACCATAAAATGGGAACAAATTTTGATGCACAAGAAAAATAAATGACAAGTCCAAATCAGCTTGTAAACATTATAAATGAGGAGGAATGTCGATTTATTATCTCTATACTTAGACCTAAGAATTAAGTGGATGGAAATAATAGAAGGGTTGGACCTTTCCCAATCAAATATCTAGCTAGCGTAGAGCCTAAAAGAGAGAGTCCACCAGCCATGCTAACTTCAGAGCATGAGGAAGACCATAAATCTACCAAGATTTATTTACAATGCCTCAAAAAAATAAATGAATATCAAGATGATGAGTCATTCACACTCTTTCCGGTGATAGTTTAGGAAACGAGGTGGAACATTGGCTTCAAGATAGTTTTCCACTATTATTAAAGGCTATGTTTGTTTTGAAACTCATTACATGGTCAATTTCTATAAGGAAAGGAAGTTATTTCTCCCAACCAATTGTTTGTTTTGTTTAGCTTCCTTTCCCTTTGGTTGGAGTAGGTTAGTGTAGGTTTTCTTATTGTAAGAGTGCTTGTACACACTCTATATGTTTCTTCTTGGAACATGTATGATTTTTCATGTTTATACATATTTTTTTTGGTCCCTTTATTTTTGGTTAACAATCCAGTTTAGAACAATTTCCATGATGAAATTTAGAAGGTTTTGGGTTAGTTTTGAATATTCATTAAAATCTTCAAGATATCATCATCAAATTAGTGATGAGTTATGAAAGTTTAGGGATAGAATTGTATGTTTGAGATCAGTTTCCTTCATAGTTGTTCTTGACATGGAGCCCAATGAATGCTTCAATGCTATTGGTATTCATCATCTAGTAGGAAGATGTCCCATAAGAGGTCGCCAAATTTTTTTCAAATAAACATTCATGTTTAATTGGAGAACTTGATTAAAAGGTGAGATAATTTTTCATCTTCCTCTTCTTTTTCCCTTTCTCCCTTTTTTCTCATCTTCCACTATTTTCATGGATCCTTAAAATCCATGGGTTCCTCTTTTTTCACGGATCCTTAAAATCCATTAGTTTCACTTTTTCGATGGATCCTTAAAATTTGTGGGTTCCACTTTCTTCGTTGATCTTTATAATCTGTGATTTCCTTCTCTTCTATGGATTCTTAAAATCAACGGGTTCCTTCCTTTTACTAGTTACATGTTTCATACGGCTTCCTATTTTTCCATAGGTCCTAGTTTCCCATGGTTTCCACTTTTTTTGTGGGTCCTAGTTTCCTTTGGATTGCTCTTTTTAAGTGGGTCCTATTCTCCCATGGCTTCCTCTTTTATGTGGGTCCTAGTATTCCTCGGATCCCTCAAATTCCTCAAATCAAAAAGGGATACTCAAGATTTAATGGGAAGTTAGAAAATGAGCAGGAGTGGCCCATAGGTTAAATTTTACACCCTCGTATCACATCAACTATGGGGATGATATAATGATCTTCTAATACCCATAACTCTTGATTTGGTCACCAAATAAGACAACATTTATATAGTTGGAAATTTACTATAGATTACTACATGATGGCAGCATATTAGGGTTTCCAAAATGTACTTTACTAAGTCATAATTAAAAAATTATCGCATGGTATTTTTCGGGTATGGGATATGCAAAATTTGATGGCACTTATGATGTGTCTACAAACTTGTAGAATGTTGATTGATCTTTGGTGGTTGAATAAGTGGTTGGACACCTCAATTTTCAATTTCCTCTCTCCCTTATTATTCCTCTATATATGAAACTCATTTTTATTGTAATTTATCCTTCTCCATTTTTCGGAAAGGCACCAAGTCAAAATGGTGTCCCAAGTAAAATCTGAGTTACAAACCTACATTTTGGAACTCGCAATTCTCTCAATGCCTCCCAAATGGATGTAACCAACTATGTATACTATGGAGAAATTAGATATGGAAAATGTGTCTCTTCTCTTCCCTTTTCTTTCATTGTTTTATTCCTTATACGTCTTTGTTCTTTCATTTTAGGTTGTGTATGAGTTATACTTACATGTTTTCCTTTTCCTTGTATACTTTGAATGTGTGGAATGAGTAGATTTGATTGTTTTTGTCAGTGACACACTTTTATATGCACTCCTACATTCATTACCTTCTCATTTATCCCTCATGAATATTCATCCCCCTTTTCTATTGTTATGACCTCTTTCATAGCTTAGGATTTCATTCTAATGCATCTCTCTCCCCTTGGTTCATGTGAATTCTTAGATTATGATTAGATAGTTTTTATTTCTACTGTAGAAGTAGTTTTATTATTAGAATAGGTAGAAGAACTAACCTTTTCTAGAGTTCTATCTCAATTTGTAAGTCCGAAACTTGAAGCTAGTTCCATGTTTCCTAAGAATTCTTGATCTTTGATCATATCTAGGGTGCAATTTTGAGTGACAACAACTAATCTATGCAAGATGGTTATTTATTCGGGAGAAATCATTTATTTCTCCCATTTTCATCTGTGATGGATACTATTATAAGATAATTACATAATGGTGGCTTGGGTCATCAGTTTTGAAAGAGTAAGAAAATAAAATTAGTAGAGAAGTATTTTTGGCCAAAGATAAAGAGAGATATGGTAAGTTATATTTTGAGATGAAGGATATGTCATGTTTCAAGGGACATGAACAAAACCATTGATTATACATGTGATTACCACTTCCAAAACGAGATTTGATAGACTTTAACAAGGATTTTTTATTGGGGCTTACCAACACATAAAGAGGAAATGATTCAATTTTTTTTTGTTGTGAATGGGTTGTCTAAAAGATGCGATTTATTTCTCTAATAATAAAAATGATGCTATAAGAATACCATATTTTTTGAAAAAAAGGTTGTATGGTATTCCAAATTCTATCACTTAAGATATAGACAAATAATATTTGAGCCAATTATTGAGAATTTTTTGGAAAAATATACACACTAAGTTAAAATTTAGTACTGTATATTATCCACAAACAAATTGGAAAAAACAATTTGAACAACAACTTAGAAATTTTGTTGAGATTTATTATTGGAGAGAATCCCAAACAATGGGATTGTGTATTTCCATAAGTAGGGTTTTCTTACAATAATTCTATGAATAGGTAAATGGGTAATTACCCATTTCAAACTATTTATGGAAGAATACGTAATAGTTTTTGGATTTGGTTTTGCTACCTATTTCGTAAAGCGTAAGTGATGCTAAAGAATCTTTAGAGAGTGTATTATACAAGTAAAAGAAACAAAAATGATGAAGTTTCATAACAATAATGTAAAATATAAGGTGGAAGTAAATATTACTAAAATAAAAATATATTCAAACAATCAAATATGGTGATGATGTAAACACCTAAAACTAACACCACTAATCCTAGTGTCAGCGTTCACTAGGTCCCATTCATTATCACACTACACCCCTCATATTTATTAAATATTAAGATTGTCACCATACTCACACAATTCCACATCCATAATTAATTAATACTTACCTTTCCTTTATTAATTAACCCCTCATATTACCTGTCTCATATGTCCACTCCCATTCCTAAAATAATTCATTAATGAATTAATTAGGTAATCATTAATTTCCCCCTCACACCTCACCCTCCCACTGCACTATGCTAACTAGGACACCTTACTAACCACCTAATCTTCTCTAAACACAAACTTATAAAAAGTATAACCATCTTTAAACTTACCACTTAACCTCTCTAACTAATTTATATGTGATTCCCCTAAATTTCTAGCCAAATAAGTGTAAATTTTTTTTTTATCCTTCCACTAAACCTCCCTAACTAATTTTGATATGATTCCCCTAAATCAATAACCAACTAAGTCCAAAATAAAAGTAAAATCCTCCATATCTCGTAGAAACGCGAACTAACCATAATAGTTGGCGATTTCCCGAATAAATCGCCTATTCTCTCCCTTTTTCAATATAAATAAGAATGTTTGGCCTTCATTTGGAATTGAATGATAGGTGGATGTGACTCTAGGAATTGATTCTTCTCACATTGTAGATTTCTCACAGAGCCAAATATCTTCCAGCAACATCCATATCCTCTTATAGCGTCATTCATACGTCCAGAATCATGCCGAGAATCTTCTTGCTTCAACAATATTTATCTCTTGGGTAATCTCATATTTTTTTTCTTATTTTATAGAATTATGCAAGGTTAGAATTTTTTCTATATTTAGTACATTTTTTTTTATCATTTATAAGCTTAATCAACCTTTTTATCACTTCTTTCAAGTACAATTTTTGTCCATTTTTGTAGATTGTACTTTTTCACAACAATCAATCACGATTACAAAAATATATTTAGATTGGCCCAATCGCCGGTGATTCACATACAATCTCTACTAATACTCTAATCCAATGCAAATATATTGAAATAATATTTTTGATGCTTTTTTTTGGTTTGTGAAATGGAGCTACGGTTTAATAGTTATGACCAAAACAGTATAGGGTGATTTTTTATCACATCCAAATCTGTAACATCAACAATATCATCATTCCAAGGCCTTCTCAAATTAGGTAATATCACTTTTTTATTCTTATTGGTCATTTCAAATAAGGTAATTTCCTTTCCTTCAAATCATTAGCTTAATCATTTATAATCTAATAAATTAAATCATATATTCTTATCTGGTTATCATTTATATTATCTTCACCAGATTAATTTCTTGAACGTGGATTGACACCCTTTCAAGGAAGTTCATTGAATTCTAGGGAGTGGCCTTTACTAGGAAATCCACCATATATTTTATCAACTCCATCTTGTCTAAGGGTTTTTGATTTGTGTGCTTTCTTGTAGGAAAGGAAACCTTGTTAACATTCTTCTACAGAGCACAATATCACACAATTCACATCTATGGGTATCAGAAACCCCACCATACGAGATTTGGAAGGTCATAACATATTTATTGTGCACACATGGTTGAAGAATAGTAATATTAGTCCCAAAAATTATGGCATGCATGGTGGGACACTTCTCTGTCCCTTTATTTATTGTTTCATTTTAATCAAAAATATATATTCAATGTTTTTAATTTTATGTGAATCACAATCGATTGGCTTAGTCACCTGTTATTTACCTTAATTGCTAGTGATTTTCTTAAATCCCTAACGATTTTCTGAATCGCTAACGATTTTCCTAAATCACTAATGATTTCCTGTCTTGTTTTTCTACCATTCCATCATCAATATGCAATCTTTTGTTTCCTATTTTTAATCAAGTTGTAGGTATTTTCCCTTTGAAAATGTGCATTCTTCTCGCTTCATATATTCTAATTAGGACGAGAATTTATTACATTAACTTATTCTTCCCAACACACAACAAAATCAAAAATGTATTCAAACAAATCCTACCCAGGTGAGTACTTACTTGGATTTGATCCCCAAGAGAAGAATGTGACTTAGTGTTCTGGCTGAGTATAAATAATTGGTGTTGATATATATAGGCTCGGCAGATCATCAACCTTATCTTTGCGGGATAGTAAAGTGAGGGGTAGGCCCAAATACCACACCCGTATCGCCACTAGTACAAAGTTGGGCCTCACGTACCTTCGAGTATATAAAAGAAGCCTCCCATAAACATACCTAAAACAAACCATAGCTTGTGATTTCCCATCCCTCATCTAATAAACCCATTTCAACTTCAATACCTCTGTAAATGTCTCGGACATCCCAAATCCATACACATATCCCTTCTCGTGCCCAATCAACTCCTCTCATCCGAAACAACATAATCAACATTTTTTTACATCTCCCAACATCCCTTTATCACAACCCACTTCATGAAAAATATCCTCTCAAGCTACCCCTCATCAATCCCCGCATCAAGGTCATTTACAACTAAAATTTTCTACCTCAATTTTTCATCAATCAAATAAATCACGCCCTCTCATCAACTCCTTCACATTTAATCTTACAAATTATTCCATACAAGATCTACTAAATAGATTAGATAATTTAGAAAGATTTTCCAAAGGATCCAAATAAGTCCCCACTTATGACCATGTTTGTACAACACAAGGACAACACACGGTGAAATACGGGATAATTTTTTTTTTTGACTTTCTTTGACACAACACGACACAACATGTCATCACAAGGTTACAACCAACACTAGGAACCACTTGTTACGGGGAGACCACAAGGTAAGCATGGAACGTTCACACCTATCAAGGACAATGTACCCTTCTTTTGACAAGACAACATGGAAGTCCAATCCACATGACACACTCAGCCTAGGGCATCCCATGAGGAATTTCTTGTTAAATTTTCTTGTTTACTAAAGTGTCTCTTAATTCTTAACTTACGTTCTTATAAAATTTCATGTAATGATTCACACAATTCTTTTCACAAGGAGAACTTCTTTATTTTCAACGGTTGACTAAATAGCTTAAGGCCAAGCTTTCTAAACTGGGATCATCAATTTGATGTCCAAATCTTTCTTATTCATTTGATTTTAGAACATTTTCCATTTCTTACAAGGTTAATTAATCTTACTCAAGCCACTAACACATGTTCCACACCTCATTGCTGGTGAAGGCATAAGTTCGATTGAGTGAAAAGTACCGCTTAGGGTTCATAACAATAGCCTTCTTGTTTAAGGATTAAATATTGACCTTGCTTAAGAAATATCACCATGAATCATGGTAAGGGTTAAGAACGAGGACAACAGAATTTAGCTTGTGGTCCCATTGTTTACTATCGTCTTTTATTGAGGTTAAGAGTTTATCAAGATTGGTTAAATGTTCCATCTAGACTTTACTTAATTAGGTTTGACAAAGAAGAACATTTCAAATGATATAGAGATATTTAAGGTTTTATTAATCCATTTCCCTCCTACTTATTAAATCCTATCATCTTCTAAAATCTAACCATTGATTTCACCATGAGATCATTTAAGGTTTCTTTGTAAAAGGATAGTGTTTATTAGTTTAGCTCGGGGAAAAACAAGTAATCATATTGTGTTACAAAAGATAGATTCCTCTTGATTGTTCCAGGTCTCAAAGGTTTCAAGTGGATCACATCTACATTAATATGTTCATATACATAAATTTTTGTTTAACTTTTATAAGGAATATCCGGTCCACTTTATAGTGCTTACAAACTCATTCTACTATGCCTTAGTAGGATTTACAACTCAACATTTTAACTCAAGAGCAAAGTTTTGTGATTCAACAACAATATTCTACAATGCATTTACTAAGGCACGACCCTTCTTCTAAATTTTTTTCCACTAGATGTTATCAATAGTTTAACCATAAAAGACAACGTACTGAACACCAAAGTGGATATCATCTATGCAACTACAACGGCCACTTCTTTCATACTTGAGCTCGGAAAATCAACCTGCAAAAACATGTTAGCTTTTGTTAGTTCAAAAGAACTGGCATGAGCATGCATTCCCTTTTCCTAGATATTTCATCAAAATTAATTGAATGACTAGTGCATGATTTCCATTCCATGACATAAGCAAAAGCAATTAGTATGAATGTAAACAAAATAGATACCTAGTTAACAAAAGGCACCTTTGAGAACATATGGAAGCCAAAATTGTGCATTTTCTATCAAGGTTACCCTTACACCCTACATTCTAAATTATAACAAATTTCCCACATAATACACCTTTTTATTTTCCTTAAGTAAGATAGCGATAGCAGACTTCACATTCACAAAATAGAATAAAGGAATCATACTACAACCACCCGAGATATAGAAATAGTAAATTCTCCTGATAATGTCAAAAAAAAAGTAACAAGATTTATTATTCCGAACATCCCTACTCAGAGCAAGAATGCCACACAAGTCCACTAAAACTCATACAGCCTATGAGGGGGGGGGGTTATGGCCACTCAAGGACCCAATTCAAAGATCATGTAAAAAGGAATGCATTGCACTTGCGTACACCTTAAAAAAATGTAGCTGACGTTTTTGATTGCTATACCCAATGTTTAATTATATATTCAAGATTAACAACGTCCACGAATGATAAGTTGAAACTTTGAAAGCTCTCTTAAGCCGCTAGTGCCAACTCCGCACATCCCTCAACGAAAACCCCTTCATTCCCAACATAATAAAATATTTCAATGTTATACACTACTAACTTACTTACCGATATGACGAAGAAGGGTCTCATAAAACATTGTTGCTTGGGGGGGTAAATGTAATTTACCTTTCACGGGTCCCCGAAAGCATCTCAAGCCTCAGACTTAATTCCATGTTCACCACATCCGACATATACTTCATTGTTTGTTGCTCGGAAGGGGTAAAACATTGTTCCTGCACTCACTACCGTGGGGGCGTCCGACAAGGAAAGGCTTTTCTTATAATAATAAAAAGATTTAAGTAACTTACACAGTTATGTCGGGCGCATAGGGTATCCCATGTACAAAACGAGAGTCCCTTGAATACTTTAAGTATTTTCTCCAAAGGTTTGAGTAAGGTTTTCCTTATAACAAACCCTCAAATTTTCCATCTCAAAGAAGCCGATGGACCTTTCATAAGACCAGTTAGGGAGGTAATACAAATGTAGGACTGACGAGGATATCCCTTGGCCAGGGTACTAAAATTTTAAGGTCATCATAAGTTAGATTTGGCCAAAACATGTTTGCATAAGACGGCGTCGCAACCCACTATCTAGTCATAGCCAGTCACATCCGACAAGCATAATGCACAGTTCGTTAAAGCTTCAAAAAGGAAAAAGAAATTTACATTGTTCCAACCTTGTAGCCGACCTCCCAGGGATGAAATTGGGATGAGATTATACCAAACTAGATTGCTAAAAAGAAAAGGATGAGCAAGGGTCGCTCTAGTATCATTTCCAATACGAATTAATATTAGACCGTGATAACAACAAAGGGCAATAAATACACTTCTTCTCCGAGAGGTAAATAGTTTTGTTCATTTATCACCTGCTCTCCTCTATAACCATAGGGATACATCACGGAGGTAAAAAGCAAATCACATTTTTTTGTTTTCTAAAGAGGACAGCACTAAAACAAACAACTCCTCATTGCCATGCTGAGGAAGGTCCAAAACCAGGTCGCAGAAGGAAGAAAACTGCTCCTACAGGCATAACACAGACATATCTAATAAGACCCCTCACACATCTAGCAAAAGCAAGAAAATACACTCTTGGTGGGGAAGGCGTGCAAAAGCCACACCGCATTTCAAATGATAAAAAATCTCACGCAGAGCTTATCTCAAACCAACACAGCACACAATTACCAGGAGAACAAGCAATAATCATGCATTTAATTATAAAAGAAATAGCTGGAAAAGGGAAAAACAGCTCATGCCTGTTCCTCCTGATTCAACATCGCTCCTGGCTCTGAAAGGCATCTACCACAATGGTAATTAAACCTTTTCCTTCATCAGATTTGAGGACAACGTCAAACTCTCGGTGCAAACACTTCAGCTGTAGCTTGTAAGGTGTGATAATTCCAACAGAAACCTTTATGCCTGCCAAATCAGTGACTCGTTGAAATAGCTCATAAAATTGCAAGGTAAAACGTGCTTCATGAATAATCTGATATGAAACAGGTCGGCCTCTATGAGGTTCTCTTCCATGGGTTACGTCGTAAGACAACAAGAAAACAATAGAGAAACTTAACAATAAATTTCATCAGGTCTTCTGGTAATACTCCCACTGTCACGAATCGTTTTTTTTTTTTTGGATATACAACTCAATGCAAGCTCTGGATCTGAGAAATATCCTGCTACCTTCATCTCCCAAGACATTTTCTCCAACATTGCATAGATCTCCTGTGCCCGTGGGTGTGATCTGTCCCTTACACAAAAGCATGCACCATTTTATTGCCTTTAAACCAACTACATCCGAGTTTCTTTTTAATTCCTCTATCCTTCATCGATCTCCTTCCTGCACCCTCTCTCTCCTTTCACCCCTCGCCATGAGAGCCTGCCTCACTCCTGCTGTCACTTAATCGATTTTGATACAAAATATCTTGAAGGAGAATCCCGACTTTGAGGGTGTAATCGATGCTGGACAGATAACAACAAAGTTGGGCCACCTGCTTGTTGGAGCGCTCAAACAGGCTTCTACTACTGCAACATGTCTCTGCTTGCTAGCTAATTCTTGTTGCAGTAGGGTTCTTTGTGGATCCCCAACAAGAACACACCATACAACACCCAATGAACGTGGAGGTAACACGCCTACTGCAACAGCTTGTAGCTTCATCTATAACCACCATACCAAACCCGCGGCCAGCAGGGAAGGCGCCCAACAGTCCTCCACGCTCAGAAAAACCTTCCTCCGTTTCTAAACGCCCCCCCTTATCTTCTGCTATACGCACGAAAAACGCCACTCCAGGCTCCTCCATTGAAGGTGCGACCAGAAGAAGAAGGAGGTATCCTGCTGCTATCCAACACTGTGAATAAAACTAGCTTCTGAGCTTCAATGCCCATCACAAACCCCAATAAAGACTCACCCTCCAACCTCACGTGGCCAGAAACACGGCAAGAGTAGGTAAGAAGACAAAATCACAGAAGATTTAGTAATAAAATCCCATTTTGAAATGCAAGCGGCCAGCATGGAGGAAAGTACACGGTGGGTGGGTAATAAACACAGTTTCATTAACTCCCAACAACCGTAATGCCAAACAAGGCACCAAAGAATAAAAGAATATGGCAGGAGGCCATACACTCTTCCACGCACCCCCCACTTGCCAGGAAACAAATAAAAAAAGGAAACCTTCAACCCCACGCCAACCATAAGGAGTAAAAACCATAAAGGCAGTCGGTGGATGAAAAAAAAAAAGATTAACATGGCCTGAAAAGGCTTAATTTATTCCACATAAAATTTTATTGTTTATTTACACAATTAAAGTATAATTGATACTGATTTATTTATTATCTATTCTTATTACGCTTTAAGACGTCGTGACACCTAAACGGGGTTCGAATAATCGTTTAGGAACTAACACGATAGTGACAAAACAAAATAATTTGATCGAGGGGTCGGGCACAAGAGAGATCAATACTATGGTTGAAAAGCTTGCAAGTAACTAATAACTATACTATTGCTAAAAGAAAATGACACTAACATAAATAATCGCCAATCGACAAAATAATTTAAAATATTATTTTTATCATTATTTTTTTTTTTGCATGACTTTTATTAAAAACATAAAATTATTAATCATATTACTAGCGATCAAAAGGAAAGCTCGACAAGGCGAAGACACAGACGTTTCAAAGGAAACACAACGGCATTCAACTCCTAGAAGCATGGTCGTCGCAAAAGCAAGGGAGCGACGATGAACGGGCATTACATTCTCCTCCCCTTAAGAAAGCATCGTCCTCGATGCGACATTACACAGAGGAAGAGAAATGGTACGCATCAAGGTACAGATAAGGAAGAAAGCACACCCCAAGGTTAAAATTTTAGTTGATTAAAGCACAGCCACAAGGTAGCCTTAGGAACATTTGGCGGAAATTTGACTTTCAAGGTTCTGTGAAGATTGGCAGTTCTTTCTTGTTCATCATTTCATTAGTCTCTTTTCATTAGCACTATTCTTAGTTTAATTTCTTTTAAAATTTCATCATTGCAGAGTCTTGGTTTATTCTTTATTGTGGGTGCCCAACATGAACTGCTAACACAACACCCTATTAGGTTCAAAAGACACTACAGATTCACAAGCACACAAGTATATACTTCAAGATTGTATTATACCACAAAAGGTTACACAATACGGAATAGAATGGCACACTCCACATAACATAGTACTCGTCACACACCTATGACTGACATATTAAATACTCAAACAAAAGAGTACTACAATTTCCAAACATTCCCTCAAATCCACAGATGAAAATTTCACATACTCCAAACAAAAGCTACAGGTACATAGTGTCCACACGGGAATCAATGACATATCGACAACATCACAACACATATCCATCTGACATGAGTAACACATACATCAAAAGACCACTACCAAACATCACAATAACTCAACATATATCCTGAAACATCAACCATACAGACAAATATCATAAGCCTCCCTCAAACTCTTATGCCTCCCTCAAGTCTCTTATGCCTCCCTCAAGTCTCTTATGCCTCCCTCAAACTCTTATGCCTCCCTCAAACTCTTATGCCTCCCTCAAGTCTCTTATGCCTCCCTCAAACTCTTATGCCTCCCTCAAGGAGGCCGGTTGTCCCTATGGTCCAAGACACATAGAGTTCGAACACTCCTAACCCAAGTGACATAATAACGCGTGGTTCAACAACCCGCTAGTTATATGTACCCCTTGGGGCGTACCCCATACAACGAAGCGGGTCCATAGGTCCAACCAATCCATGGTGCATCCTATGACCCTATTCCACACATCACGACAATAGAACCAGCACAACAATCCAATCAAAGTGCCAAGTGGCAAAGTACAAGCCTTGGGCAAGGCGGTAAGAATTCCAAATTTAAAAGAAGACCCCAAATCAAGCTAAAATAAATGGCCAAATAGCCAAAGTTAGTATCAAAATCCCCATGTTAGTGCCACAAACCAAGGAAATGCCCAAAATTGTAAAGCATTGCAATCAAGAAAAGATCTTTGGTCCTTGCAAAATAAAGTAAAAGCTCAATTTATGAATAAAATCAACTTATAATAATGTCACATTACGATAACTGTGTGGCCTTATCTAGCCACCAAAGGGGTACTCAACGAGTTGCTAGCACTCGGAACATCGAGCCTCAGCTCGTAAAATACATATCAATAATACAACTGTCATCACCTCCATCTGAATCATCCCGCCACCACTTCGACAAGGCTAAACATAGTCATAGATACACTAAGGTTGCATACATACAACCACATAGGGAGAGAGGAAAGAATCACATGTTATCTACTAAACCGAGTTTTGGCTCGAGTTATTGACCCATGGTACACCATTCCTCACTCTCAACATACACTTCTACCGATTTCCCTCAGGATCGGTTAGCGTAAGGTTCACAACATAACATGCAACTACAGTACTAACATAACGGTGGCACACACATAGCTACCATAACGTCTCACGTATGGTATGTATACAGGGTAGATCACAATCATACATCCACAGGGCGTAATACATCACTTTACCACATTCTGCACCCAAAGTGCAAGCACCAT
Organism: Taxus wallichiana var. yunnanensis; assembly: GCA_018340775.1. Lineage (NCBI taxonomy): Eukaryota > Viridiplantae > Streptophyta > Pinopsida > Cupressales > Taxaceae > Taxus > Taxus wallichiana. Next base: position 973,290,427 of record CM031239.1, read on the forward strand.
ACGATAGGGTTCATACACTCACCGTATGACCCAAAATCACAACATGAAGCATTACATATTTGCACAGTCATACATACGATGAACATAGTACATCACAACATAACATCCATTGCAACATAGCAAGGTGGTACACACATTTCTTCAGAACATGGTAAAAACATCATGATACAATTCATCTCTTTTAACATCAATCTAGTCATACAACACATTGATACACCTACATATCACAATATGCCACAATGCTCCAACACTACGTCATCCACATTAGAATTCTTTTCACACATCACAAACAATAATTCACACGTGAATTCTTCCTAGAATCCACAAGAAGGAGAGAGAATACTCCCATCCCCAACATATCAACATGATCACAAACACGCACAAGGTGACATACCCATAATGTGCGTTCACAATATCACAATTACGACAATAATCACATCACGTTTAAAGCACATTACTCTTCCAATATCTACCACCATCATGCAACATCATCATCATCACGCAGTATCATCATGTAACACCACCACCACCATGTAACATCACCATACAACACCAATCCGGCCCATAGGTTCGAGAGCATGAACCTACGCTCTGATACCAAAGTGTAACGACCCAAAAATACCAACACAAGGACAACACAGTGAAATACAGGATTTTTTTTTTGACTTGCTTTGACACAACACGACACAACATGTCGTCACAAGGTTACAACCAACACTAGGAACCACTTGTTATGGGGGAGACCACAAGGTCAGCACGGAAACGTTCACACCTATCAAGGACAATGTACTCTTCTTTTGACAAGACAACATGGAAGTCCAATCCACATGACACACTCAACTAGGGCATCCCATGAGGAATTTCTTGTTAAATTTTCTTGTTTACTAAAGTGTCTCTTAATTCTTAACTTACGTTCTTATAAAATTTCATGTAATGATTCACACAATTCTTTTCACAAGGGAGAACTTCTTTATTTTCAACGGTTGACTAAATAGCTTAAGGCCAAGCTTTCTAAACTGGGATCATCAATTTGATGTCCAAATCTTTCTTATTCATTTGATTTTAGAACATTTTCCATTTCTTACAAGGTTAATTAATCTTACTCAAGCCACTAACACATGTTCCACACCTCTGTTGCACAGGTGAAGGCATAAGTTCCGATTGAGTGAAAAGTACCACTTAGGGTTCATAACAATAGCCTTCTTGTTTAAGGATTAAATATTGACCTTGCTTAAGAAATATCACCATGAATCATGGTAAGGGTTAACGGAACAGGACAACAGAATTTAGCTTCAGGGTCCCATTGTTTACTATCAGTCTTTTATTGAGGTTAAGAGTTTATCAAGATTGGTTAAATGTTCCATCTAGACTTTACTTAATTAGGTTTGACAAAGAAGAACATTTCAAATGATATAGAGATATTTAAGGTTTTATTAATCAATTTCCCTCCTACTTATTAAATCCTATCATCTTCTAAAATCTAACCATTGATTTCACCATGAGATCATTTAAGGTTTCACCGTAAAAGGATAGTGTTTATTAGTTTAGCTCGGGGGAAAAACAAGTAATCATATTTTGTTACAAAAGATAGATTCCTCTTGATTGTTCCAGGTCTCAAAGGTTTCAAGTGGATCACATCTACATTAATATGCTCATATACATAAATTTTCGTTTAACTTTTATAAGGAATATCCAGTCCACTTTATAGTGCTTACAAACTCATTGCTACTATGCCTTAGTAGGATTTACAACTCAACATTTTAACTCAAGAGCAAAGTTTGACAGTTACAACAACAATATTCTACAATACATTTACTAAGGCACTGACCCTTCTTCTAAAATTTTTCCACTAGATGTTATCAATAGTTTAACCATAAAAGACAACGTACAAGCACCAAAGTGGATATCATCTATGCAACTACAACGGCCACTTCTTTCATACTTGAGCTCGGAAAAACAACCTGCAAAAACATGTTAGCTTTTGTCAGTTCAAAAGAACTGGCATGAGCATGCATTCCCTTTTCCTAGATATTTCATCAAAATTAATTGAATGACTAGTGCATGATTTCCATTCCAAGGCATAAGCAAAAGTAATTTGTATGAAGGTAAACAAAATAGATATCTAGTTAACAAAAGGCACACTGCAGAACATATGAAAGCCAAAATTGTGCATTTTCTATCCAAGGTTACCCTTACACCCTACATTCTAAATTATAACAAATTTCCCACATAATACACCTTTTTATTTTCCTTAAGTAAGATAGCGATAGCAGCTTCACATTCACAAAACAGAATAAAGGAATCGTACTACAACCACCCGATATAGAAATAGTAAATTCTCCTGATAATGTCAAAAAAAAAAAGGTAACAAGATTTATTATTCCGAACATCCCTACTCAGAGCAAGAATGCCACACAAGTCCACTAAAACTCATACAGCCTATGAGGGGGTTATGGCCACTCAAGGACCCAATTCAAAGATCATGTAAAAAGGAATGCATTGCACTTGCGTACACCTTAAAAAATGTAGCTGACATTTTTGATTGTTATACCCAATGTTTATTTATATATTCAAGATTAAACAACGTCCACGAATGATAAGTTGAAACTTTGAAAGCTCTCTTAAGCCGCAAGTGCCAACTCCGCACATCCCTCAACGAAAACCCCTTCATTCCCAACATAATAAAATATTTCAATGTTATACACTACTAACTTACTTACTGATATAACGAAGAAAGGTCTCATAAAACATTGTTGCTTGGGGGGTAAATGTAATTTACCTTTCACAGGTCCCCGAAAGCATCTCAAGCCTCAGACTTAGTTCCATGTTCACCACATCCGACATATACTTCATTGTTTGTTGCTCGGAAGGGGTAAAACACTGTTCATGCACTCACTACCGTGGGGGCGTCCGACAAGGAAAACTTTTCTTATAATAATAAAAAGATTTAAGTAACTTACACAGTTATGTCGGGCGCATAGGGTATTCCATGTACAAAATGAGAGTCCCTTGAATACTTTAAGTATTTTCTCCAAAGGTTTGAGTAAGGTTTTCCTTATAACAAACCCTCAATTTTTTTTTTTCCTTCTCAAAGAAGCCGATGGACCTTTCATAAGACCAGTTAGGGAGGTAATACAAATGTAGGACTGACGAGGATATCCCTTGGCCAGGGTACTAAAATTTTTAAGGTCATCATAAGTTAGATTTGGCCAAAACATGTTTGCATAAGACGGCGTCACAACCCACTATCTAGTCATAGCCAGTCACATCCGACAAGCATAATGCACAGTTCGTTAAAGCTTCAAAAAGGAAAAAGAAATTTACATTGTTCCAACCTTGTAGTCGACCTCCCAGGGATGAAATTGGGATGAGATTATACCAAACTAGATTGCTAAAAAGAAAAGGATGAGCAAGGGTCGCTCTAGTATCATTTCCAATACGAATTAATATTAGACCGTGATAACAACAAAAGGGCAATAAATACACTTCTTCTCCAGAGGTAAATAGTTTTATTCATTTATCACCTGCTCTCCTCTATAACCATAGGGATACATAACGGAGGTAAAAAGCAAATCATTTTTTTGTTTTCTAAAGAGGACAAACACTTAAACAAACAACTCCTCATTGCCATGCTGAGGAAGGTCCAAAACCAGGTCGCAGAAGGAAGAAAACTGCTCCTACAGGCATAACACAGACGTATCTAATAAGACCCCTCACACATCTAGCAAAAGCAAGAAAATACACTCTTGGCGGGGAAGGCGTGCAAAAGCCACACACATTTCAAATGATAAAAATCTCACGCAGAGCTTATCTCAAACCAACACAGCACACAATTACCAGGAGAACAAGCAATAATCATGCATTTAATTATAAAAGGAAATAGCTGGGAAAAAGGGAAAAAGCAGCTCATGCCTGTTCCTCCTGATTCAACATCACTCCTGGCTCTGAAAGGCATCTACCGCAATGGTAATTAAACCTTTTCCTTCATCAGATTTGAGGACAGCGTCAAACTCTCGGTGCAAACACTTCAGCTGTAGCTTGTAAGGTGTGATAATTCCAACAGAAACCTTTATGCCTGCCAAATCAGTGACTCGTTGAAACAGCTCATAAAATTGCAAGGTAAAACGTGCTTCATGAATAATCTGATATGAAACAGGTCGGCCTCTATGAGGTTCTCTTCCATGGGTTACGTCGTAAGACAAGAAGAAAACAATAGAGAAACTTAACAATAAATTTCATCAGGTCTTCTGGTAATACTCCCACTGTCACGAATCGGTTTTTTTTTTTTGATATACAACTCAATGCAAGCTCTGGATCTGAGAAATATCCTGCTACCTTCATCTCCCAAGACATTTTCTCCAACATTGCATAGATCTCCTGTGCCCGTGGGTGTGATCTGCCACTTACACAAAAGCATGCACCATTTTATTGCCTTTAAACCAACTACATCCGAGTTTCTTTTTAATTCCTCTATCCTTCATTGATCTCCTTCCTGCACCCTCTCTCTCCTTTCACCCCTCGCCATGAGAGCCTGCCTCACTCCTGCTGTCACTTAATCGATTTTGATACAAAATATCTTGAAGGAGAATCCCGACTTTGAGGGTGTAATCGATGCTGGACAGATAACAACAAAGTTGGGCCACCTGCTTGTTGGAGCGCTCAAACAGGCTTCTACTACTGCAACATGTCTCTTTGCCTAGCTAATTATCTTGTTGCAGGTAGATTCTTTGTGGATCCCCAACAAGAACACACCATACAGCACCCAATGAACGTGGAGGTAACACGCCTACTGCAACAGCTTGTAGCTTCATCTATAACCACCATACCAAACCCGCGCGGCCAGCAGGGAAGGCGCCCCACAGTCCTCCACGCTCAGAAAAACCTTCCTCCATGTTTCTAAATGCCCCCCCCTTATCTTCTGCTATACGCACGAAAAACGCCACTCCAAGCTCCTCCATTGAAGGTGCGACCAGAAGAAGAAGGAGGTATCCTGCTACTATCCAACACTGTGAATAAAACTAGCTTCTGAGCTTCAATGCCCATCACAAACCCCAATAAAGACTCACCCTCCAACCTCACGCGGCCAGAAACATGGCAAGAGCAGGTAAGAAGACAAAATCATAGAAGATTTAGTAATAAAATCCCATTTTGAAATGCAAGCGGCTAGCATGGAGGAAAGTACATGGTGGGTGGGTAATAAACATAGTTTCATTAACTCCCAACAACCGTAATGCCAAACAAGGCACCAAAGAATAACAAACAGAATATGGCAGGAGGCCATACACTCTTCCACGCACCCCCCACTTGCCAGGAAACAAATAAAAAAGGAAACCTTCAACCCCACGCCAACCATAAGGAGTAAAAACCATAAAGGCAGTCGGTGGATGAAAAAAAAAAGATTAACATGGCCTGAAAAGGCTTAATTTATTCCACATAAAATTTTATTGTTTATTTACACAATTAAAGTATAATTGATACTGATTTATTTATTATCTATTCTTATTACGCTTTAAGACGTCGTGACACCTAAACGGGGTTCGAATAATCGTTTAGGAACTAACACGATAGTGACAAAACAAAATAATTTGATCGAGGGGTCGGGCACAAGAGAGATCAATACTATGGTTGAAAAGCTTGCAAGTAACTAATAACTATACTGCTAAAAGAAAATGACACTAACATAAATAATCACCAATCGACAAAATAATTTAAAATATTATTTTTATCATTATTTTTTTTTGCATGACTTTTATTAAAAACATAAAATTATTAAACATATTACTTCAATATCACCTATTTCCATTTTCCGGTCATCCAATCTGCAAAACCATTAGATTCCACTTTGGATGTCGATACTAAAGAATCTGTGTAATTGATGTTCTCAATATTCAATAACTTATTGAATTAATAAAACTAGAAAACTTGCGTAATACACCTCGGTCATGTTTATAAACAACACCTCTCTCATCCTAATTAGACTAAATCATATCCCTATATACTCAATTACCTTCCATCTCGAAACATTGTCTTGAATTAAACACTACATGGTTAGATACCATCACACTCACGACCTCTCCCTTATTATTTGACATGATTCCCTCTTATCTATCTAACAAAAATGTTATAGAATAAAAACCTGTCACATCAACCATCTTATCCTCATCACCTGTTATAAAACACCCTCCTTTACCTAAAAACAATAATACAAAATTTAAGCACACACCATCTAAGGTCTCACCTTTACCATCCATTTTGGGACCTCATCCTTTATCACAATCTAAGTCTATCAAATATATGGGTCCACCCTTACCATAAATTTTGGGACCCCATCCTTTAGCTCAATATCATGGCACACAATTAAACCCCTTATCATCTATCAACTATCCTTCCTCTATTTTAGGACCTCATTCATCATCCAATCTTATCAATCACACATGATATCCCTTTCTTGGGACATATTATCCCCTTATATCAACCTCACAATATCCCTATAATTTTCTTACAACATACAACATCCAAAATTCAACCCCATACAAAAATAATATGTGTCCTAACAAGTATTTTTATAAATAAAATCAAAATCAAAATCCTTTAATCTAAATCCCGAAAAGGGAGTTACATTGATATCCTTGATAGAATCATGCAGGCCTCTCTTATCAAATAACTCCCAATCAAAAACCCCATGAACATTCTCAAAACCTACCTAGAATGATTAGGAAAACTTGTCCCTACCATAGATGCTTAGGACATAACACAAAGATTTGTAAAGTGCATGAATCCACGATAAAACAAATCTTTCTTATCGATGATATTACCCCTAAAGAGGACCATCCTAATCCATCATCAATATCATCACCCTAATAAATTTTCTCACCATTTTTTTATTACAAAGAGGACATCATTATTCTATCATTAGCAAGCCTTTGTAAGACATATCGCTAGCACCTTCCTTCGCAGGTCCTTCAATCTCTCAAGTGCCTCCCTTTGAAGGACCATTATCCTTTTAGAACCTTCCTTGAAGGTTCATCCATCTCATCAATCGCTTCCTTTGAAGGACCATCAACCACGTTAGCACCTTCCCTGAAGGTATATCAAATTCATTAGCACCTTCCCTTAAAGGTCCATCAATATCATTAGCGCCTTCCTTTGAAGGGCCATTATTCTTGTTAGCACCTTCTCTTGAAGTTCCATCAACTTTTTTAGAACCTTCATTTAAAGGTCCATAAACTTTGTTAGCACCTTCCCTTGAAGGTCCATCAACTTTTTTAGCACCTTCCTTTGAATTTCCATCAACTTCATTAGCACCTTCCTTGAAGGTCCATCAATTTAATTAGCACATTCCTTTTAAAGTCCCTCAATCTCATTAACACATTCCAATGAAGATCCCTGAATACAATCAACACCTTCTATTGCAATTTTCTCAACCTCATCAATGTCCACACCTTCCCTTCAAGGTATTTCAACCTCATCAACATCTATGACCAAGCCAATGACAATGTCTTCACCAAAATTTGTAAACCTAGGGGTAATCCTCAACCAAATCTCAACAAAAATTCCTCATAATTTTTCCCATTTCCTTGTAGTAAAGGTCCCTTATCTCAAACCATTATAATTCACCCACCTATACTAACCCAAAATTAGCATACATAAAGAAAATGAAAATAAAAGGTTCTTCATATTCCTATCTTTATCAATTCTCCTCTCATACCTCATCCAAAGTTTCCACAACCCCTTTGTAAAGAGCTCCTTTATTTACCATACACTCAATTAATCAAAACCAATACTTCTACCATCCTCAAAATGCCATTCCTTTTAACACATGTCATTTCTATGAACAAAATTATGTTGGAAAGGCTCCTATCTACTGAGACTTCAAATCCTTACTTCATATGCCTTCCTTTTACACGTCATCACCAAACCTATCCTATCAATCTAATCAAAATGTCATTACTTTGGAGTAAACGTGGAATGTTTTCCCTTAATTCGATCTATCCATATATCATGAAGAAACCTTTCAATGTCCCGTACTTTAAAACTTTATACTATTAACACATTGACTGCCATGATAGTAGTCACATCAAGGATATTATTCCATCATTATCAAACAACCATTTTATCATTGTAATGATTTGAAAACATGTGGTTATCCGTCAGTATCCTTAATATACCTTAAAGATGAGCACCATGTCTCTGTTCATCGCATATTTAACATGGAAAATTTCCTCTTTATCAAGAACCCCTGTAAGCATTACATTCATCCACCTTGTTTACTGATAAAAGGCATGTCTTACGGCACACATGTGTAGTTTGTGTATATTTATTTTCCCCTCCTTGAAACAACTTATTAGGTATTTCCTTAGCTCAAAATAAATTATAAAATATGTATGGATATTTCCTATCAAATTCAAAAGCAATAGTATGATCCCTTGTAGGACAACTCTTCAAATGTCATATTATAAAAATAAACGTAGAATGATTCCTTGAAGGACAACTACTACCAAAGTCATGAACCGATCTCGCGATGGATGGCCATATTTGTAAAAATCATAGTTAAAAATATAAAAAAATGTAGACCATACCCTTGAAGGATGGCTACCCATGTAAAAATATTCCCACATTAATCAGCCTTCAAAAATCTGAAATTCAAAGCATCCTGCGAAAGATTCCCGCATTAATTATCCTTCTCATTATAGGAAACTTCGTACATCGATCAATTTACATCAAAATAAAAATGTAAGGATGGGCATTTCCTATGAAACTATTGAAATTAGAACACTTTTTCCCACACAACTTAGATATGTCAGCCCTTCCCATGTCCTAGGAAGGTACATATTTTCACTTCATCTCTATGTCCAAGAGCTTAAGTGTGACTACCCATTGTTAGTCATTTGTTAACATTCATTGTAAAGGCCAAAAGTGCAAGTACATTCACGTTATTTTTCCCATCCTATATGTATCAAATCCAATACAAAGAAATCAATCCACATTTCATTCTTAACAATAGTTTTGACAAATATTAAATCACTTTAACATCAATATCAAATACACATCATTCCTAAAACATATCTTTAATAGTTGTCAACCCTTCCAATTCAACATATACCAAAATCTATTAATCACATCATACATCAACACAATATTGAGCATATCCTAACGTCATTTTGTTGTTTCTACAAACATCACATTCTAAAGTTGACACTTTTCAATGAAATGTATCCTCTAGGATTATGCCCTTGATTACTATCAGGACTCCCATCTAGTCCTCAAAATCCTACCCTTGTAGTAACATTAATTTTTGGTCCTTTGACCTAAAAAATTGTCAAATCATATTTTTTTCATTAATTCTTATAGGAAATGAACCCTTTGGTTCCCCTATTACTTGAATTCTTGGCCTTATAATCCCAAATTTATGGAAACAACAATTATTGTTCCTTTGACCTCATCAAAAATCTTGTCCACCATTAAGTCATATGTCTATAGGACACAAACCCTTAGTTCCCCTATCAATTGAATTCCCATTCTTATAAGCCCACCTATATGGAAACATCAATTCTTGGTACTTTGACCTCATCAAAACATCCTATCCATTGTTAAAAACATATCTATTAGATATGAACCCTTTGGTTCCCCTATCACTTGATTTTTGACGATGCCCATTTTTACCTCATCCTAGGACATCACTTTATCCTTACATCTTTCCATTTATAAAAGCATGAGATTGATTCCCCTTTTCATCTATCCCCAGTTTGAGGGGGTGGGGGTGCACCTCATCATATAATTCTATAAAATTTATGTATCCCATCTCGTTCTTGTCTCGTGGCTTGTCTTAAAACCACTCAACAAAAAGGGTCAAATGTAGACACCTAAAATTAACACCGCTAATCCTAGTTTCAGTGTCCATCGGTCCCCTTCATTATCACATTACACCCCTCATATTTATTAAATATTAAAATTTTCAGCATACTCGTATAATTCCATATTCATCATTAATTAAGCCTAACCTTCCATTTATTAGTTAACCCCTCATATTACATAGGTCATATATCCCCTCACATGGCTAAAATAATTATTTAATTAATTTCCCCTAACACCTCACCCCGACTCCTCACTATGCTAAATGGGACACCTCGCTAACCACCTAATCTCCTCTAAAAGGAATTTTTAAAAAATCTAACCACCTCTAAACCTCCCACTCAACCTCTCTAACTAATTTAGATATGATTCCCCTAAATATCTAACCAAATAAGTATAAAAAAGAAATATTATCCTTCCACTCAACCTCCCTAACTAATTTCTATATGATTTCCCTAAATCCATAACCAACTAAGTCCAAAATAAAAATAAAATCCTCCATATCTAAAAAAACTTGAACTAACCGCAAGCACCGGTGATTGCCCCAATCATGAACGATTCTCTCCCTTTTTCACTATAAATAAGAGCTTCAAGCCTCCATTTGGAATTGAATGATAGGTGGATGTGACTCTAGAACTTCATTCTTCTTGCGTCGTATATCTCTCAAAGAGCCGGATACCATCCAATAACATCCAAATCCTCTTCGAGCATCATTCATCCATCCGAATCACACCGGAGTCTTCTTGCTTCAATACTCTTCCTCTTTTGGGTAATCTCATCTTTTATTTTTCCAAATTATACAAGGGAAACAGTTTCCCTATATTTAGTAAAAAAATCATCATTTATAAGCTTAATAAAACTTTCTAACACTTCTTTTAAGTCCCATTTTCATCCATTTTATGTGGATTATGCTTTGTCAAAGTAATCAATGAAAATTCCCAAAATCACTCAATATTTTACTAATAACTAGCAGTTACAATATAATAACGGGTGATTCTCTAATCTAATGCAACTATCTTGAAATAATATTTCGACGCTTCTTTCGGTTTTTGAAATGGAGCTACGGTTCAAAATTTATGACCAAAACATGAAAGGGTGGTTTATATCCAATTTAGAGCTCCACCATGAAAAAAATCATCATTCCAAGGCCTTGTCAAATAAGGTAATATCACATTTTCAAGTATTATTAATCGGTTGAAATCGGTAAATGCTATTCCTTCACATCATTGTTTTAATTATTCATAATCTAATAACTTAAATAATTTCTTCTTATCTGGTTATCATTTATTTTATCTTCACCATATTAATTTCTTGAACGTGAATTGACACCCTTTTGAGGAATTTCATTGACTTCCGAGGACTAGCATTTGCCAATAAATTCACCATATGTTTTACTAAATCCATCTTTTGTGAGTGATTTTTATTTTTATGCTTTCTTGTAGGGAAAGAAAACCTTGTTCACATTCTTCCACGGAGCGCAATATCACACAATCCACATCTATGGGTATCATGAAAACCCCACCATATTGAGGTTTGGAAGGTCGTATCAACTTGCTTGTGCACACAGGTTGAAGAATGGTAATATTTCTTCTGAACAAATGGTATATTCTAGGATGGAGATATTAGCCAAAGGAACCTACAAAAAGATTAGGTACGAGAAAATTAGTACTTGTAAGATTGTGAAAAAGTTAAATGACAATGCATATGAGGTAAATCTACCATCTAAGTTTAATATTTCTGCAATATTTAAATTTTTAAATTTGTATGCATTTCATGAAGGGGAGGATATTGATGGAGAGAATGAAGAATTTGAATTGAAGGATCAAATTTCGAAAAAGAAGAGAAATAATGATACATATGATGTTGACAAGAAATAAATCAACAAAAGGTACGGTAACTTAAAAATGTACTTAGTACAATGGGAAGGTTTACAAAAATAGGACAACATATGCATCCTAGAATGGGAGACAAAAACATTACATACAAAATATCCAACAATTTAATCAAATGAACATGCAGGAGATGATTTCATTTTAGTTGCTTTGAAGAATGATGTGGATTTACTAGCATGTCTTGCAAAGGCCATACATTTTGATCTCGAGAGTCTAAATCAATCATTTTTACGAAAAAATTCTTAAAAATTTGTACATTATTATAAGACATGCTAGCTAATTATAGTCTATATCAGTAATTTTCAGAGGCCAAAATTATCCATCTAAGGTGCTAAAATTAGATTCAAAGTTTTTTTCTTTTTTTTTTAAAATTTAAAAATATTGTATGATTAAAACCTTGAGTCAAGTTGAGTTACAATGCAAGGAATAAGATAGTTTAGGCATGCGGTTAATGTGATCAATTTTTTAGGATATCTAAATATCTAAATTTATAACTTACTAAAAAAAATATTGTAAAAATTGCAATTCTAACTAAAAATAGAAAATCGAGCCGGTATGGTTTAGAGGTCATATTTAATTTGAATTATTTGGGAATTTAATATTAAGACATCTATTGTAATGAAAATATCAAAGAATACAAAAGATTAAATTAGTATTATTTAGTAATTTATGAGTTTACCTATTTTAATTTTATTATAGTTCAGCCCCATCATTTTTGTATCACTACCGGGTTTTAAATATGATGGTAAGAGGTTGAGGATTTTATGCGGAGATGCATATAAATATACAACAATTGCAAAAAAAAAAGAGGAGTTGTAAAAAAATATTATGTCTTGAAGGATAATGCATGATAGAGATGATCCAGGAAGAAGATTTATATCAATAAGAAGAAATACATAATGTAGATAGAGAAGACAAACAAAAATCCATTGTAAAAGGTTCATTAATCACTTAAAGGGAGGAATTATGGAATTAAGGTAGATGTTTATGACAATTGTTGGATTTTAAAACTATATTAATTGATAGAATGGTTAAGTAACATTAATAATTTATTTAAATGTAATCCAATGATAGAAGAAAATAAAGTAAAATTTTCATGGAAAATTTTGAAGGGCCATCCAATGATATAGTTGTATCAGTTTCACAAGGAGAGCTAACAATAATGAAAAGAAAAGATAAAGATTTGGAGAAATATAGATAAAAAGAGAAAGAATTAAATATTTTGTCTATAGACTATAGTGGAGGGAAATATGAAAGTTTCAAAATTTGAGGCAAAAGGACTACAAAGTGTCCAAGATTACATCGATGAATTTTACACGTTATTCCTTTGAGAAGAACATGATGAGATAGAAGTGTAGAAAGTTTTAAGCTATTTATCGGGTTTGAATTTTTCTATTCAAGATGAACTAAACATGTATATGAAGAATAAGTGGAGGGCATTTATCATTTTACCTTGAAGGATGAAGAAAATAGAATAGACCTAGTTTTAGAAGATTTAAAGGATGAAATAGATGATGGTAATATCCAATAAGAGGACGAGGTGGGTATAATAACACAAGAGGAGAAACATCCTATGAATGGAAAACAGATAACATGGAATCATTTTAGAACCAAAAAGAGGTAGAGAGATTAAGAGAGGTAGAGACTATGACAATAACAATTATGGTAGTGGAAGAGGATGTGACGAACCACGTAGACCTTGTGTTTTCTACAAGTGTCGTAAATAAGGGTATCTGTAATTCAAATTTCCCCAATATCATGTACAAGAGAGGAGAAATTAGGATCCTCTTAGAGGAAATTTGTTAAATGATGCAAATGAATATTGAGACATAGAAGTTACACTATATGTGGAAGATAATATCATGATGATAAGAATGATGACCACCCTAAGAAAAGAGAACTTTGAAGGTTGTGAGTCAAAGTTATGGTCCAATATTTTTGAATAAGTGCACATTTATAGGAAACAAATGTAACATTACATTGATGGTGGAAGTTGTGCATATATGGTTTCCAAAGAAGTGGTATTTAAGAAAGTATTGCAATTTGAAAATCATCCTTTCACATATCATGTATCTTTGGTTAAAGAAATGGAATGAAATTATAATATTTTTATCGATTAGGTAATAAAGTATATTTTGAAGGGATAAGGAACCCTATAGAAATGATGTTAACAAGAAATAAATCAACAAAAGGTAGGGTAACTTAAAAATGTACTTAGTACAATGGGAAGGTTTAAAAAATAGACAACATATGCATCCTAGAATGGAAGAAAAAAAAACATTACATACAAAATATCCAACAATTTAATCACATGAACATGCAAGAGATAATTTAATTTTAGTTGTTGAAGAATGATGTGGATTTACTAGCATGTCTTGCAAAGGCCATACATTTTGATCCGAGAGTCTAAATCAATCATTGTTTATAAAAAAACTCTTAAAACTTTGTACATTAGTGTAAGACATGCTAGCCAATTATAGTCTATATCAGTAATTTTTAGAGGCGTAAAATTATCCATCTAAGGTGCTAAAATTAAATTCAAAGTTTTTTTTCTTTTCTTTTTTAAATTTAAAAATATCGTATGATTAAAACCTTGATTCAAGTTGAGTTACAATGTAAGGAATAAGATAGTTTAGGCATGCAGATTAATGTGATCAATTTTTAGGATATCTAGATATCTAAATTTATAACTTACTAAAAATAATTATTGTAAAAATTGCAATTCTAACTAAAAAAGAAAATCAAGCCGTGTTTTGTTTAAAGGTCATATTTAATTTGAATTATTTGGGAATTTAATATTAAGGCATCTATTGTAATGAAAAAATCAAAGAATAAAAAATATTAAATTAGTATTATTTAGTAATTTATGAGTTTTAGCTAATTTAATTTTATTATAGTTCACCCCCATCATTTTTGTATCACAACCCGGGTTTTAAATATGATGGTAAGAGGTTGAGGATTTAATGTGGAGATGCATATAAATAAACAACAATTGCAAAGGAAAAAAGAGGATTTGTAAAATAATATTATGTCTTAAAGGATAATGCATGACAGAGATGATCTAGAACAAGATTTAGATCAATAAGAAGAAATACATAATGTAGATAGAGAAGAGAAACAAAAATCCAATGTAAAAGGTTGATTAAATCACTTAAAGGGAGGAATTATGGAATTAAGGTAGATGTTTATGACTATGGTTGGATTTTAAAACTATATTAATTGATATAATGGTTAAGTAACATTAAGAATTTATTTAAATGGAATCCAATGATAGAAGAAAATAAAGTAAAATTTTCTGGAAATTTTTGAAGGGCTATCCAATGATATAGTTGGATCAGTTTCACAAGGAGAGCCAACAATAATGAAAAGAAAATATCAAGAGTTAGAGAATTATAGATAAAAAGACAAAGAATTAACTATTTTTTCTATAGACTATAGTGGAGGGAAATATGAAAGTTTCAAAATTTGAGGTAGAAGGACTACAGTGTCCAAGATTACACTCGATGAATTGTACACGTTATCCATTTGAGAAGAACATGATGAGATAGAATTGTAGAAAGTTGTAAGCTATTTATTGGTTTGAATTTTTCTATTCATGATGAACTAAACATGCATAGGAATATGAACTAAACATGCATAGGAAGAATAATTGGAGGGAATTTATCATTTTACTTTGAAGGATGAAGAAAAATAGACTAGACCTAGTTTTAGAAGATTTGAAGGATGAAAGAGACATTGGTAATATCGAATAAGAGGAAAAGGTGGGTATAATAACACAAGAGGTGAAACATCCTACGAATGGAAAATAGATAACATGGAATGATTTTAGAACCAACAAAGAGGTAGAGAGATTAAGAGAGGTACAGACTATGACAATAACAATTATGGTAGTCTTTGGAAGAGGATGTGACGAACCATGTAGACCTTGTGTTTTCTAAAATTTTGGTAAATAAGGGCATATGTAATTTAAATTTCCGCAATATCACATACAAGAGAGGAGAAATTAGGATCCTCTTAGAGGAAATTTTTAAATGATGCGGATCAATATTAAGACACATACGTTACACTATATGTGGAAGATAATATCATGATGAGAAGAATGATGACCACCCCAATAAAAGATAACTTTGAAGGTTGTGAGTCTAAGTTATGGTCCAATATGTTTGAATAAGGTGAACATTTATAGGAAAGAGATGTAACATTACATTGATGGTGGAAGTTGTGAAAATATGGTTTCCAAAGAAATGGTATATAAGAAAGTATTACAATTTGAAAATCATCCTTTCACATATCATGTCTCTTTGGTTAAAGAAATGGAATGAAGTTATAATTTTGTTATTAGATTAGGTAATAAAGAATATTTTTAAGGGATAAGGAATCCTATAGAAATGAAAGATAAGCATCAAAGCACAAAAGAGAAACATCAAGGATTAGGGCCTCACGGACCTAAGGTGAAGCAACCAAATAAGCCAAAGAACAAAAAAATGAAAATACCAAAAAGGAGAAAGGGCACGTCAAAGTAGGCCGTTAAATCTAATTTCCCCCTACCTAAGAAGAAACCCTAACTACCATGGTATTTCCCCTTATGAGATCTAAGGCTCATCTTAAGAGGAGAATTTCCATTTTTTCCTTTCTTCTTATTGTTCACAATCTTCCATCCCTCCCCCTATTAGGATACACATTCTCATCCGGTGGAAAGGTAGAAAAACTTCAAGAACCATCTTGTTTAATGGGATTTCAATCTACAATGATCCCTATGATTATGAAAAAGAGCCCGCCCCTTTCCAAGAACGTATTGTGAGTCATAATTCAAGATAGTGGGAGATGATACATTATCACCCTTCTTGTCAACATTCTTCTCTTCTTGATTATTTATATGACTAGCTAAATCATTATCCTTATCACTTTCGTATAGAGAATAAACCACTAGAATTTTCATAATTGAAATCCTTCCACCATGAGACCCTCCCCTTAATATGTTTCTTAACGATGTGATAATCACAAGCAAGATGTCCAAGGGAAAAATATGTTATTGATCTAAAAGGGAAAGCTTCATAATCCAAATTTTGTGTCCATATTGAATCCATGACTTTGAGATCCATAGTGGTAGGGAAATCAACAGTCATGTCCATATCCAAAAAAAATCTGTCATATGTGGTATGATCACAAGATTCAGTCTTAGGATATATAACTAAAAATTTACCCAAAACATCAACCATAGCCTTGAAAAAATCATCACCCAGAACTTCAAAGGTAAGTAGGACATCCTTATCTACACAAGTATGATAGTGAAATTATTAGTTACGGCATTCAAGTGTGGGATCAAGGAATTCATAAGAAGAATATGTAACTTGAATTCGCATATTCTCCAAAAAACACTTCCTTATCAGAGTAACTTTCAAACACTACTATGAAAATACCTCGAGCCAAGGGGTAGATGTTAACTTTACCTTGAATGATGGGGTGCCATTTTCCAGATATCCATTTATGTAAAGAAGGAAGGCTAGGGAAACAACTGTTAAACCTACAAATCAATTATCTATTCTAATAGAATTCCAATGATTCTTTAACCTCCCTTAGAAAGAAAAAACAAGTGTTGATCTGGGATAAACCATGAATTTAATCAGCAATCGACCTCCATATTTTTCCTCCTAAAGGAGCAATTTAGGATATCCCTTTGGTGACACTTCTTTTTCCTCATTATCCCCCTGGCTAGGCTACAATGAAACTTGTAACCTTGAAATTGTCCTATCATTGATTTATGAAGGACCTAACTCGGAAGGGATGAAGATGGACCCCCTATCCCATAACCTCCATACACCCACCACCACTATCACCACCCACCTACACAATCATGTTTCTATAGAGATCACCCCAACCCAAAGCACTAGTTGAGCCATTTGATCCACCGAGGTTGAGTTCATATTTGCACATAAAAATTGTCATCAAGAACCAACCACCTCCCAAGTTATAGAAGAGCCATCACAAAGGAAACTAGGGTTAGAGATAAAAATGGGAGAAACTTTCTCCATCCTTTTAAATATAGAAAATACCTATAAGTTATAATAGATAAGAGATGTAAAATTAGGTTTTCAATATGAAATACCTATAAGGATGATAATTAGTGTCATGTAATTGAAATGGATTCCTACAATGTTTTATTGAGGATACTATGTTAATTTGTTAGAAACATAATTCATTAATTGGAAAATAATGACTAAAATGTTTTGAAAGATGGAGTGAAGGTGGTCAGGTTACCACTTAAAGAAAATAAAATTGATATACTGTTATCCACAAAGTATTTTCTCATAGAGATGAAGATGACAAGTTTCTACTTTATATTAACGGTAAATAAAGAATATGTAGAGGTGGTACCTATACAAAATTAAGAAATAAAGGTATTGGAATAAGTTTTAGCTTCCATATCAAAAGAATTACTAGATGGCTTATTATCCTAGGGTTATGTTCAACATAAAATTAATATAAATCCCATAATCATCCTTACCAAATCAATCCACCTATAGAATGACCCCAACATAAAATACATAGTTAAACAGAAATTATCATGAGTGGAAAGAAAAAGATATATAAGAGATAATATGAGCTCACATGTGATCCCGATCGTATTGAATCCTAAGAAGGGTGGTACATGGAGGATGTGTATAGATAGAATATCTATCAATAAAATTACCACAAAATATAGAATTCCCATACCCCACCTAGATGATGAAAAGCATCGATCAGATTTCTGAGTAAACACAAAGAAGGATATTCTATTTAGTACATTAAAATTCAAATTACAAGAACCTATATACATAGGAATATAACTCTCCTATAATTTAGGAATTAGCTATAACAAAAATATAACTTACGTGAGTTGTTAGAAACAACCTCATTCACCCCAAACAATATATTAACTTATTTAATGATTACACACAAATAATGGAGAACATATTTCCTAACATTCCCCACCTTAGTGCGAACATGGAGAAAACATGCCTCTGTACTTGCACCTACTCATGATCTTGGTGATTTTCATAGGATGATCACAAACCTTAGGGATCATTTTGCAAACGGTTGACCACAAATCGAGAATGGTGGTTTTACAATTGGTTAACCACAAACCAAAAAGTGATGGTTTTGTAAATGGATTACCAACAACCAAGAATGGTGGTTTTTCAATTGGTTTACCAAAAACCACAAATGAAGGTTTTTAAGTGGTTTACCTACAACCACATCATGATGTGCCAAGTACTATTATCAGCCCTCATCAATATCTCACTGTAGGGAATAACATAGGAAAATCTACTGAAATCTACTGCTCATACATACATAGAAAAAACTAACATAATGGAAATGGAACATTGGATCATGTTCCCCCCCTCAATGTGAAATTTCCACTTATTGAAATCAGGAACACTACAAATAGGCACACGGCGAAATCACACTGCCCAAACTGAAACCAAACTGAAACATACATGTCACCAAAATGGATATGTGGACCCATCATTGGCAACCCGACGAGAGGTCACTGAATGATCTCTAACCTCCATTTACCTCCATCCTCTAGTGTCATGCTTAGTATAAGAAGTGTTCAAAGCCACTGTCTTCATGTACTTGTGCTTCCCCATTCTTTGATCCTTCTTCAGTAATGCAATTGGCCTTGATTCCTTTGAGTTTTCCACTAAGTTTATCTTGAGCTCGAGCTATACAAAATAAAGTTGTATGTCCCTTTTTCTAACAAAGAGAAACATTATCTTTCCTCTTTATATTTAAAAACATTTTTGGATTTCATTTTTACATACATTCTTTTTCTTCTTCTACATCTTCTTTGGTCTGTTTTTCCTCAGCTAGGAGAGCTGATATCATATCTTCTAATGAGTTGGAAGGCATTTGACCAAGTGTGAAGACAACATTACTGTATTTGGGAGGAAAACTATTCAATAGAATAGCTTTTGCATCTTCATCATCTACTGGAGCTTTTACTTCTGCCAGTTGTTGGAGGAGAGACCATAAATCATTAATATGGCTGGACATTGTAGCTCCTTCACCCATTTTTAACTTGAACAATTGTAATTTAAGAGAAAATTTTGTGTTCACTACTTTAGCACCAAAGGTTTTGTTCAAGTTTTCCCACATTTCATGAGATGATTTCTCGAGATCAACATAGTGTAGCTCAGTATCTAAGAGAGCAAGACCAATAATGGCTTTGGCTTTATCATCTCTCGTTTCCCATTCTACCAATTTGGTTGGATCTGTAGGTGTTGGTTCTTTTCCATCTACTATCCTCCAAATATTTTTATTCATTAATTGCATTTGTATCTTCACTTTCCAAGTATGAAAGTTGAGCCCATTGAATTTTTCTAGTGGAACTTCCATTGGATGGCCAAAAAGAGGGTATTTTCAAAATTGGTATTTTCTCCCAAAATTATAACAAATGCAACGAGAATAAAAAAATAAGCACTTTTGCAAAAAATGGTGCTCGATTTCGAGTTACCGTGCAAAAGTTATGGAGGTTAAAATTTCTTGTAAAATGGTATAATATAATTAAAATTGATACAATGATTAAATTTTTTTCTCAAAATGGTGAGAAAATTAATTGTGTGACCACTTGTTGGAATCGGGAGGATTCCAAAAATACCAATATTTTAGAGAACTAACACCCAAAACATATTAATTTGGTGAAAAAGCATTAATTGCCATCAAAATGCAATTATTAAACAAAAACTATAGGAAAAAATGATTTTTCAAAACTATAGTCTTTATGAAAAATTAAAATAATTTCCCAATCAGAGTTGGCTGTGCAAAAAACTCACGTGAATTTGGGAGAGCATAGATCTGTTCATAACTGGAGAACCAGAGCTCGATTTGTGAACCGTTTAATTCACCGGAAAGCTTATTTCGATAGCTTCGCAATGGTACTAATTTTGTTTGATTTCATTACATAATCTGAAAGCTATTCTTGACTGATTTTGACACCCAACTCACTAAAAACTCATGCTTTATTTTCAAAGAAACAGTCGTAAGAATTTATATGTCCCCAAAAAATTCCTCTAATGTTCATTGATTCACTTCTAAATAGTGATAAGAAGATTTTTATATGGATCCCACCACAAAAAAAATATAAGAATTTGTTATCCTGAATGATGCATGGAGATCCTGCCACGCTTCCTGATCATTAACCAATTTGTGGATTGAATGCACAGTTGGGAGAGTAACATGAAACAATCATATATGGAGGCATTGATGGGGTGCAGACCATGGAAGCTACATAGAATGAGAAGAGGACTTGCATTGACTGCACACAGAGATACCACTGTTAAAATTCTTTGCTCACCAATAAAACTATATCGATCTCACACAAGATCTGATTGCCACTCCAAACAAATAGATTGGAATAAATATATGCCTTTAGCTCTACAACAGGGACCATTACATCGCTCTGATGCCAAATGAAAAGCATCAATCAGATTTTACAGAGTAAACACAGCAAGGATATTCTATTCAGTACATTAAAATTCATATTACAAGAACCTATATAAATAGGAATATAGCTCTCCTATAATTTAGGAGGTAGCTATAACAAAAATCTAACTTACGTGAGTTGTTACAAACAACCTCACTCACCCGAAACAATATATTAACTTATTTAATGATTACACACAAATAATGGAGCACTAAATAGTATATTTCCTAATATATGACATGATGGATGTTCTTACAAGAGATAAATGTTTTTAAAAATTTGATTTAAGGAAGGATACTATCATATACGAATCTATGAAGGGGATGCTTTGAAGTTAGATTTCAAAATTGGGTATCGTCTATATGAGTGGTTGGTAATTCGATTAAGATAATGTAATGTATTTAGTAATTTTATGAGGATGATGAATCAAGTTTGGCGGGATAACAATGGTAAATATGTTGTAGTCTAATTTGTTAAGATAATCATATTTAGTGGAAGTAATGAAGATCATTTATTACATTTAAGGATGGTGTTGTAATACTTATGGAAAGAAAAGTTATATGCAAATTTGAAGAAATGGAATTTTATGTAGAGGAGCTTGGTATTTTTGGATTTTTCTTTTCATATGTAGGTTTAAGGATGCACGTAACAAAGATAAATACAATTTTTAGAAGCCTAACCTAAGAAGCATAATAGAGGTAATAAATTTCATGGGTTTGGATACTTTTTACATAAAGTTTATCAAGAATTTTAGTAGTATTGTGGAACTGATAACAAAATGCATGAAGGGAAATAGTTATTGTTAATTAAGGAAATGACTAAGATATTTAAACTATTAAAGATGACGGTAACAAGTTCCACAGTTTTCACCTTACTTGATTTTAGAAAATGATTTGAGTTTGATTTTGGTTTTTCACATGTGGGAATTGTTGATGTTATAAGTTAAGAATGATGTCCTATATCATTTTATAGTGAGCTAATAAATGAGGTTAGAAATAAGTATTCTACTTATGATATTGAATTTAATGCCATTGTATAATCATTAAAGAATACTATACATTACTAGGTGTCGAAGGAGTTCTAGGGTTACTTATTTATTATAAAACATAAATTAGAAAAAAATGAACTAGGTATTTTATGCCTTGAGTAGATTTGTGGCATTACTAATTATTACAGTAAGTGAAGTGGTTGAATTTGAAGCTAATAAAGCTTTATATGATTCTGATCCTAAATTTGGAGGATTGTTGAGAAAACAATAGTCAAAAATTGGGTGAGATAGGTAATCTTTTGTAATGAATATTTTATACAAGATGGTTATCTAGTTATGGGAAAGTAGTTATGTATCCCATGAGGATCTATGAGGGATAATATTCAAAAATAATTTCAAAGTAGTTTCTTAGGAGGTGTTGGAAGAATAATTTTTCACAAGAAATAATTAGTAATTTTTCACCAATTGTCTAGGACTAAGTGCATCCTCTTTGTAAAGGGAGGCTGCAATTTAATTTAGACAGAAAAAAATTAGTGAGTGGCCGTGAATTTTGGGATCATCCATGAATACTTGTTTAGACTAGTGGTAAATAGTTTTCACTTAAAAGAATGGAGGAATTTTATTAGACAAAGAAGGTAGAGGGGTGTGATAATACAGTTAAGGAGGGTTAAATTTTTTAATAAGAATTTATAGAATTTCATATTATTAACAAAAAAAATACACACAACAAGATGAATTCAACCTTCTGAAAAATAATAAGAGTAACAAACCATATACATAGAGTTTGATTTATTTATTTATGAAAGGCATCATTTCCTTTCATGGATTTACAAGACCATCATGCTTAAAAAGTTGATTATGTAAAGGATATAGGAAAAAAAGAAATAGAGGAAAATGGAATAATGTAATCTCTTTCTTGTATTTATTAGCTCACAAAGCTATCTACTATAAACTCAAAATTGACAATCTCTTTGGAATGGAGAAGCTATTATAATTTATAGCTTTACATAAAGGATTTACATCTATCCCCATATGAATTCTCACTTCCACTCATCACTTGTGAACTTTCAAATTCTTATGTAACAAAAAGTGGGCCCTTTCTCATTTATTAAATTGAACTCATTATAGTGTTTTACTATAGGTCACTTAAGTGAATATGAAAAAAATAGTGAAAATTATCTCCCTAATGAAGAATTAGAACATGGAGAGAGATGGAAGGAGGAAGGAAGAAGATGAGAGATGATCACTCGATTAAGATGAAGCCTATGATGATGAGGAAATAAATTCTATATATCCTTGTGGGAGAAATCCTAGAAAAATTTCTTCACCCTTGAATTCCTTACATAATTGGACTGCCACAAGTGTAACTTTTTCTACTTGTGGAATATGTACAAATATCAAAGTATTGATCCCGGTTTTAGAATAATTGCTAATGGTATTACATTGGTTGAACAAAATTTGATGGTCCTTCACATTATAAGAAATTGAACATCTAATTTCTATGAGAGACTCCAAATTATATTTGTTGAATAAGAAGGGATATCTTGCATATTTTTCCCCAATTCCCATGATAATTTCTAAATCTCTTCCACTCGATGAATTTTTACTTATTAGAGGTGACCTAAGATTTTTTTAATTTTTATTTGTAATTTCCAAAATCTATGATGTGATTTATTTATAAGAATCAAACTATGAGATATAATCATTAAAAATGTCATATCATACACTCATTATGTGAGATAAGATAGGAGAGAAGTTATTATTAATGGAAGTGAACACATTTTTACTCACCAATAAGTGAGAATAAATATTTATCATTTATGAAACCAATAGAAGCGCATTATCCCAATGGGATTTCTCCTAAACTCAATATCCTCTTTAGTCATTATTACTTTAGAAGTGATGATGAAGAAAAATAAAGAAATGAGAAAATATTTGGAAAAAAATTCTTTCCTTTTTCAAGGATATTTTCAACCCACCTATCATTAACCCTTCGTATATTGAGTAATGTTGGTATCCAAATTGATTCTCCTTCAAAGGCACGGGAAACATCATAGGTTTGGCAGGAAGCTTAGAGAAATATAGATCATAGTGATTCATTTTGTAGCTGGGGATGGGATCTAACTGGCCCTTAATCACTTAGATGTAGAGAAATGGATAGCACCCTCAACAGGATTTGATCTATCCTCACTATTTTAGGTCGTGCCTTTCAACCAAGGTAAGAGAACCCTTTTGTAGCCTATTGTTTATCGAGGAGATGGAGATATCCTTCCTAATGAAGTTTTTAAGGAGACCTTGAAGAAAATATGATCAATGCAACAAAATCTAATCACATGAGTTATCACTCTAGATAGTGGAGATATCATCTAGGCAAGGTTCGAGACTACTTAAGACATTTGTAATCATGATTGTTTTTGCATGTTTTGGTGGTAAAATTTATGAGTTGTCATACACACATGACAAACGAGGTAGTATGGGTAGGATTGGTTGTTTTTAAATAAATTTTAGTGGGAGGTGAGGCAGAATGAAATTGATTTGCTAAATCTTTGAGAAATCTTACAAAATGGAAAGTCTAGACAACATAATACTTAAGAATAGCTAAAATGTTCCTTTAACAAAAATATGTACTTCAATGAAGGCCCATATTATCACTTTTTAATACGATCTATGAGATTCATACATGAAGGATTGAGTTAGAAGACCCAATAAAATGTCAAAACCTAATATCAATCATGCATAAGGTACACCTAGAGGCTTACAAACAATCTCTCTCCACAAATGGAAGAAAAGTGATTTTAAATCATTTATTTCACCCCGGATGAAAGATCTTCTCGAAATAAAATTGTAGATGCAACTAAAATGTCACAAGGATTGAGACCTATCTGATTAAGATAGATTTTGATACAAGATTGCAACAAGAAACAAGGAAAACTATTTGTAGACATTTAGAAGTAAAATAAAAACATTTTGCATAAGATCCACAGTAATAACTCGAGTTTGATTAAATTTATCACAGGGAAATTTTCGGAATAATCTAAGAGCTTGTCAATTATTGTACACTTACAACCACCTTGACACAATCAAACTTAATACAAAAGATATATGTAGGATTCTCAAAAGATTGGCTTTGTCAAACAATTCTCTTGGGAATTTTCTTCGACCTCTAACACTCCAACCATTTGCACGAAAAATTTGTGCCATTTATAACATTTACAACAGAGCCCCTTTTTCCCCAAAAGACAAAAACATTTAATGTACCAGTGCTCGCCATGATCTCAATTGTGATTCCCAGAATCAGATCTATAAAAGTTGTCAGGTGCTCATGGGGAAAATCTCTTCAAAAATCTCAGCATTCAAATCCTTCATCTAGTAGAACACTCTTCCTTCAACTCACCAACCACTTCCACCCCTAATCTGTCAAATATGGTTCCTTGCGTGCTCGAGAGAAGAAAAACAGAAAATTAGATCGAGCCCGATAGTCAGACCATTTTAATGGTGAAAGATGTCTCCAGATCTCTCCCACCAAACTTAGATATCAAAATTAACTCCCCTCTCTATTTGGCGTGTAGGAAATACCAAGAAATCATGAAGACTCGCACTTCCAGGCATGTTTCGGTAAGAATGGGGGGAAAATCAGATTCAGGATCACAGTTTCCGTTGATCTTTAATTTCAATTTGGGCTGTCCACGTGGAAGATTCAACTTCAAAATAGGCTCGGGGCTTCCTTTGAATTTTTACAACCTTTCAAAAAATGGAAAATTTTTCCATTTTTCTCCACACCTCCATCCTTGAGACAAGAGCGACATGTGTCCTAAGGTGGGTCTCAATAGAACCGTAGCGAAATTCTACCATTTCACCTCATTTTTGGAAAAGGGAAAATTTTCCAAGTTTTCTTGTAGCTTTGCCCTTAAAAATGGGCCTGACACATGTCCTAATGTGGGTCCCAGTGGAACCGCTCTTCCTTTTTCACTTTTAAATATTTTTTCCCAAAAGGAAATTTTTCCAAATTTCCCCTGAGAGTCTGCACCTCCACCGTTGATTGGAGCAAGCTTTGACTTGTCCTTTATTGGGCTTGTGGGCCATTTTTATGTTTTTAGTCATTTGAATATCAAGGGGAAAAAAATCCAAATTGCCACCGATGGCCCGCCTCCCCGCCTTTTGACATTTTCAACGCTAACTTCGACCTCCTTCTTGTTAGGCTTGTAGGCCATTTTGAGATTTTAATCCTTTTGATGACAAGAGGCAACAAATACAATTTGCCTCTAATGGTTAGCTTCCCTGCCCCTTTGAATTTTCAAACTACCACATTTCACAATGGAATATCTTGAGATGATCCCCAAAAGTTGAGACCTTGAACGAGCGCGCGCTCGCCACGTGTTGTTATGGCACAACTTCAAAAACCTTAAGGCTTCCAGAATGATTGGGGGTACGCTTCCATTTTAGAATTTTACTCCATTTTTCCAAAGGGGAAAAACATCCAACTTACCTCTCGAAGGCCCGCATCTCCGCCATTAGCTTTGCCACATGTCCTCCTGTGGGGTCAAAGTAAGACTTTTTCCCCGCCGCCTAAAAATTTCTTTAATCAAAGCCTGGTGGGGCGCGGGGTGAGTTAAAAGGTTTTTCCAAAGTATCGAAAAGGGAAAAGTTCAAAAACAAACCCACCGCACCCCATCCAATTAGAAGAAGCCACATAAGCTCTAAAAGAACCAATCAAAAATGGGCAGAGCCACGGGACAAACTTTTCCTTTTTGCCAAAAAAGCAAAAAATGATAAGTTAAATCATTTTCCTACCATCCCCTAACTAACCAAAAGAAGCCACGTGACCACTAAATGCTGAGGAATAACTTTGACAGGAAAAAGACACCCGTTAGACCATCAAAATACAAAAAATCATCATTGACACCGAACTTGATTTTTGCTAAGGATGAAAAAAAAAGTGAATCATGGTTAGGGGCATCCTTTTGACCATGGATTTTGGATTTTCAAAGGCATAAAAATATAGATTAACCATTCTTGAGCTTCCATGGTCAGGGAAAAATAGGAAAAATGGCAAAGCCCGCAGATTTTGAAGAAATTAGGGAAAAAATAGGGCAAGCTCGGAGACTTTTCAAGGAGGGACATGACAATGGATTCTGCAAACAATTCGAGGAATTTCAAGTGGAGGTAGAAGCTTCTAGAACACCCACATCAAGAGACAAAATTTTTCAAACTAGATCAAAGGAAAATAATGACAAATGGGGTGAAACAAATCTGAGCACCAACAAAGAACCTTGAGCTATTCTGATAATTTCATAATCAAATCTACTAAAAGTATTGAATTATTCTGTGGGTAGAGGGGGTAGTGTATTACGATCCAATAATTATTACACATAAGCAATGAGATTTCTTGCACGCTCTTCCAATAATTTTATTTTTTTCTTATATTCCTCATTATCGAAATAATCTAAAGAAGATTCCTTGAACATGTGTGCATCAACCACCTACATATATTGACACAACAAAAACCTTTTCATCTCGTAATAACTTTGAGTCATTTTCTCCATATTTTTTACATGCTTTTCTCAAGAAATCTAGAAATATTTTTCACCAAAACATCCATTGCCAATAAATGAGTAGTTGCATGTTCATTCTTACCTTGCTTAGCTTTTATGATATTTGATATAACTCTTAAATCAAGTGTTGATTCTTTTTGCATTATCTTTGAATAATTCATGATTAACTCTTGAATCCAAGGAAATTCTACACTAGTATAGGCTCAATATCAAGCATAGGAGCAATTTAAATTTTTATTGGGGAATCATATCTCCCACATGGTGGGATGACTTATATTCTAAAGAAGACACGCTTGAGAACCAATGAAAAAATGGTGATTGTGAAGGATAAATCTAACCTTGCTCAAGAGGTTCAATGGGTATTTCAGTGACTTTGGTTTTCTTTTGAAGCCTCTTGGGGTGAGAATATTCAATGTTCTCTTGCTTCAAAATATTTCGATTGAGGGATCTTCCGAGTGCGTGGAGCTAGCATTCTTCTCGAGATATATTCATAAAGGGAATGTGAGATGTATTTCTTGATAGAATTAGGAAGCCAACATACTTGATGAAATAAATTATTTTTCTCTTAAATCATTTTCTTAATGTTTTAATTACCGTTAAGTCCTCTCCTTGATGTCACTTGATTATTTAGTAGTCCATGAGATTGGAAGAAGGGGTGACGTTTTTAATTCTTGACACTCGGGATCACACAAGTTTGATTTATCATGCTTTATTCCCTCAACGAACCAATCAAATTGGAGGCCCCTCATCTTATCAAATTTTATATGTATATGGTACCTATTTGTTAATAAATTATATTCAATATAATTATCCCACTATTCCTCAATTTTAGGTGTGTGGTACAATGAAGGAAAGGTGAAAGTTTTTGGATTTCCCTTGATCTCAAAATCATACCTAGATGCATAGTAATGAATATTGAGGAAGATAAATAATAATAAATATTTGATGCATCTGCAACATTCTTACATTTATAGATTCCCAAAGAGATGGGGAAATATTTGAGGTTATTTAATATTTTCCTACAACTATGATGAACATGGCCTATAGAGACAATTATGGTGAGAATAAAGAGAAATATTTATATTAGTTGAAGTTAAATTTCGTAATTCTATCTAAATATTTGGGAAATATTTCCTTGTCTATGGGGAAGTTGGAGTCCATCATGGGATTTCTCACGGAGAAGATTAGTGTCCCAAAATAGGATCTAGGAGATCATAAAGAAGACACTCATGAATATGAGGAAGATAAACCCCATGTTAACATTAATCTTCGTCCATTAAAAGTGAAGGAAAAGATATAAGTTCATATTTATGATGGGGATGTGAATGTTAATAACATATACCATTGGCTAGCTAAACTTGAGGTATATTTAATTTTTCATGAAATCATTGAGAATCAGCAAATTTCATTTACAAGCATAAAATTAACCAATCATGCTTTAACATGTTTTGAAATCTATGTTAACACATGGCGAGTTGTTAAGAATATCCTTCCTATTTATATGTGGGATGAATTTAGCAAGAGAAAAAATAAATAATTATGTCTTATTTTTTATGAGGAAGAGAGGTCCATATATTAGAAATATCTCAGCAATAAACAAGGGAAAAAATTTCAAGAGTACACCTATGAGCTCAAAAAGTTTTCCAATTGGGAAAAAATGTAGTGGACTAGGAAATTTTGATTAAGCACATCAGTGGACTCGATATTGAATTGAGGAGACTAGTTCTCTTGGCAAAGATAGTGAATGTAGATGAGGTTTTCTCTCAATTCCACAAGCTAGCCATGGATAAGAAAAATATTTCATCTACATCTCAATATGTTTCAAAGAAACAAGGCAACACCAAAAAAAAGGAGATAGGAAACTAAAATGGTGAGGAGAATGTAACTTCTATTTCTAATAATGATAGTAAATCCCATTGTGGTCATTGTGATGTTGACACTCATTCCGAGGAAAAATGTTGGAAGCTCCACCTGAAACTACATTCCTTCATCAATAAGAAGAATAAAAAGTCCATATTTGTTCTCCAAGGAGAGGATATATTCTATAGAAAAGAGGTGGATGAGACAATGTGTTGTACCTCCATCCATAGAGAGGTATGTTTGCATAGTAATAGTTTTTTTAAGGAAATCAAAATAAATAAGCTTTTTCATATAAAAATCCAAATGAAGAAAACCAAAGTGTATCTTATTTTTATGATTGTTCTCAACCTAATTTCATAAGCAAAGAGTTAATTCATACGATGAAGTTAGAGACATATAGTAATCCAAATCAGTATTCATTGGGTTTGGTGAAGAAATTCATTGAAATCAAGGTTACCAAGCAATGTAAAATTACATCTTATTTTTATAAAAAGTTCATTAATGACTAATTTAGAGGTTGTTTCACTTGATGTGTGTGGTGTAGCTTTAGCGGCCCATACTTATATATTAAGGATGCCATCTTCATGAAAAGATAAAATTGATATGACTTGTTGAAGTATGGTAAGATTTACAATATTTCATCCTTTATAAGAGAATCAAAAATCTCTTTGGTAAGTTCCTCGAAACTAAGCAACTTATTAATGCTAGTGGGAAATTTGTGCTACTTATTTTTAGAGATGTATAAGAGGAGAAAGTTCTTACATCTAATACCACTTGTATAATGTTTACTAACAAAGAGAAGAAGGATATTTAGAAGTTTAGGAAGTTTCCAAAGAGTGTACGAGGTTGCTTCTCGTTAGGCAAATTGAGCATGAGATACGTTTCTACCCAATAGTGTGCTTCAAAGTTTTGGATTTTAAATTCATTTCTTGAGGGATTTAACAAAGGTAAAATAGTATTTGGGTCAAATCATATGACTATGTATTAATTATTTACACGTTTTATAAATCTAGCAAGTTATTTCCTAAAAAAATAAAATTACCGAACACATATAAAATGATCAAACAAAAAATTGTAAGAGCACAAATATACTACAAGTGTAGGGCATCAATAATTCACATGAATTTTTGAAGTTTTTATAATATTTTAAAATATTTGTTTACATTTTATATATTAAAATATTTTTGGCCATTTACAATTTTTTATTAAGTTGTGTATGACTAAGCAGTTAGATGATATGTTCTATAAGCCTCCTATACTTTAAGATATGGTAACTTTTAATCTTATTGAGACTTTCTTATGTGAATCATATCGAAAGGTTACAAGAACTATCCCGGTTTTGAGAAATATTTCATAACAAACCTCTAAGTGAGGTACTTACACTTAGGGAGAATTCTATATACAGGACATGCTACTCTAAAAGAATGAGATGCCTTACATTCCTAAGGGAAAAATAATTCGATTCTTTGAGGAATGCACACAATTCTAAGGTGGTTGTTCACTTTAGTGTTAAAAATACTATTGCACACTTACACGGTATGTTTATTAGCCAACAATCAAAGATTTTTTTCCAAATTTATCGGGGTTTTCTTTTATGAAGTATGGGAAAGCCTAGTAATGAAAATTGGGGTTATAATATATATATATATCATTACCAGTTCCTTCCCTACAATGGGAGAGAATCGCATGAATTTTTGGGTGGTTTTCCTAACTCCAAGAAAGGTTATGATTATAATTTTGTGGTATTAGAAAGGTTGAGAAAAATATTTATTCTTATTCCTTGCAAAAAGACCATTAAATCCATTGAAGGAAATAAGTTTTTACTTCTAATGTATAGGTTATTTTGGTTCACGTAATTCTATTCGTTAGACAAGAAATCATGGTTCATAGGAAATTTTTGATCTACTTTGTGGGAAAAGATGGATACTAAGGTAAAAAGGTCTAAATATTTTCATCCACAAATAGATGGGAAAACATAGGTGGTAAAGCTGTACATTTTTCCATCTCTTATGAGGGTACAATAGGAAACCTCTTAGGACTTAGGACGAGAATTATGTATATATCCAACATTATTATAACAAGGGTGTTAACCTAGTAATACTCCTTTTGAGAAATGTTTTTGTTATTTCCTAAAAGTGCATTTGATGTTGTTTTAAGATTATCATGTGGAAACTATGGAAAAGCTGATTTGGAGACCCACAAAGCTCAAAGGTTCATTAAGAAAATTCAGTAGATACACCTCCAGGTACATGAGAGGTTGAAAGAATCACATGCCAAGTACAAAAAAATACATGATACACATAGTATCGAGCATTCTTTCCTTTTTGGTGATAAATTATAGTTGTACTTGAGTAGAGAAAGGCTACGAGGTAAAGCTAATAGACTGAATTATTTTTAATATGGCATATTTGAAATTCTATAACAAGTGGGTAATAATTCATTTATCTTGGATTTTCCTCCTTATATGAGAATAAATTTAGTTGTGAATGTTGATAATTTACATCTCTTTGATCCCTCCATATTAGATCAAGAAGAAGAGAGATTGTTGATATCATCTATTGAGGATATAGCTCTAGGAAGTGAGTTAAAAACAAAGCAAGATGTGGTATTATAGTGCAAATAGTGGTTGATCAGGTTGAAAGGTCATTTGCCTACAAATCCCAAGTGGTATTACAAAGAAGACGTGGGAAAGAAATTTACACACCTCATTAGTCCTTGAAACATTTAGGGAACTAAAATCAATAAATCATGGAGGTATGATCCAAAAAAGGGTATAGAAATACCTAATTCTATGTATTATCATTATTCATACTTGTAAAACATACCCTCAACATATCTATTGTTATAGGAAAATCATTAAATCAAGTATTTCAGGTGATAAAGACACCTTCGAATGAAAAAAGACAAAAATTCTTATTATGTTCTATCTATTAACTATTTGACTACCACACAACTATCGTGGAACTTCCACGATTTCGTTAAGTAAAGGTTGCATAGCTTCCACCTAGTTCTATCCCCATAACACCAAATTAAAGAATCTAAATAGTTGCAAATGTTTAGCCTTCACAAAAAGGTCCATTTCTCCTTCCTTCCATCCTTGGCTGGAGAAAATATAAATATAATTGAATTCATTCATTATAAGAAAGAGATTTGAATTAATTAAAGTGTGAGAAAAGGAGAAGTTTAGAATTATTG
The DNA here is from genome assembly GCA_018340775.1 of Taxus wallichiana var. yunnanensis. Lineage (NCBI taxonomy): Eukaryota > Viridiplantae > Streptophyta > Pinopsida > Cupressales > Taxaceae > Taxus > Taxus wallichiana. The sequence goes on from CM031239.1 coordinate 973,323,232, forward strand.
TTGTTTTGTTGATAAAGAGTAGAGTTATTTATTGTTAAGGATTGTAAGAAAGTAATGTAATTATAATGAGCTTGAATACTTATTGAAGGTCACCATATAACACTAAACCACTATTGTATTGTAGATTAACATAGATAAGGGAATAAATTGCTTACCAAACTAGATTTTTTCCCACAATGGGTTTCTCTAAGATAAAATTGTTTTCTCCTTATCTTACATAATTCATTTTTAGTGTTGTGTGAATAATTCTTGCATAATAAACTAGTTATTAAGAGCTTATTGAAATTGTTTATTCATTATCACAACATGAGATCTATTTATTGTTTAAAAGTGTCATTTTATAGATTAATAAGTGATCCATGTACCTAGAAACACTTTTTTAATGGGTTGTATTATCCAAAATCTACCCCTCAAGGTAAATTTTGGTAACTTATGCAATTCTTCAGGGCAAGAAGAATCCAAGAAGTTAAAAAATTTACAAAAAATGCAAAAATTTTGGTTTTTGCTTTGTTGTATGGCAAAGTTGGGTTGAAGCGGTCTAGGCAACACAAGTGCACATGGGACATCTAGAACCCAAAAACCTGAAATCACCACGTAGTAGTTCAAATTTGAAATGTTGAATATATTTGGTCTGCACGGTCACAGGACATTGGGACATGTGGAACCCGTAGAGCCGAAATGCCCGCATTCTTTTCTGTGTAGAAAAGTTGGGTCGAAGTGGTCCAGGAAGCATAAGTATGTGCGGGATAGTTGGGACCTAAAACCCAACTTGTCTAATTTTTCAAGGTGGGTCGAATGGATGCGGGCGAAGAGGTGGTCAACAGGCCCGACGGCTCGGTCAACGCCAGGACACGAGTTCACCGAGGACCTGATTTTTCTACTTTTTCCATAGACATGAGACTTGCAGGTGGAGCGGAGGTTTTTGTCCAGGCAGTCGGAACACAAGGACTGAAATACCCAATATGGCCACATGTAAGGGAAAACACACTACAAATTGGACCCCGAACTTCAAACGACCATAACTTTTGACCCCAAGTTTTGATTTTCACAAAATTAGACTTTCTGGAATGAGCATGACATCCTCTATGAATTTATATTTTTAATGAGGGTAAATTTATGAGAATTAATGAAACATATTAAGCTCCATTCAATCAAGCACTCAGTCTGTTAAATGATATAAAATCCCGACATACCCAAAATAGTTTCCCGCACTCAGAAGGCCATAAATTTTACATTTCGCAATGGAAAAACAAAAAGTTGGTAATGTTGAAACCATTTTTCTGAGCCCGATGCACGAAAATTGGGAAATTTGGAATTTAATGATAAAATCAATGGTGATTTTGTAGAAAACATGGCCAGTTTAGAGCAATGATTTTATTTGGTAGTTTGGATACATTCGATGAAGCATGGGCTGACATATTTCACTGCTGTAAGTTATGGGATAGTATGGGGAGCATTTCAAAACCAAGATAACATCATTTCACTTCATTTACCACATCTTGCAAGTGGTTGAAGGACAAATTTCAGGATTTTAATTTTTCCTCTCTCGTTTCTCGAAATCAGTAAATTGAAGTGATGGGGTCATTTTAAAAATATATATTTTTAAAGTAGAAAAACTCTATCAAAATTTCCTTGTGAAGCCAATGTGCTACATGCCCTTTTAGTGGACTCCTTGCATGGTGATCCAGGCCCTTATCCTATAATAGATTGAACTGTGCATATCAATGAAGCAATAGATGCAAGTTTATGGATACTTCTTCCCCGTTGTGTTTGTTTGCATTCCTCTTGCCCCTTCAATCTCATTGCATACATATTGTGTCTATTTTATGCTCTTGCAGGGATCCATTATCATTGTGTGTGTATGAAATATTGTTGTGAATGCATTTGTTGGATTGTGGAGAACTATTATCACCTCTTCTGGCATGTATTTTTCTTCCACTTTTCACACACTGGAAGGCTGCTCTCACACCCTCCTTTTTGGTGTATCACCGCTTTAGTGTAGGCTTTGTTTTCATTCAATCTCTCTCCTGGTCCCTTGGAAAGTTAGATTAGGACAAGATAGTTTTTCCCATATTAGAGTAGATTGTGGCAAGTAGTTTAAGAACAAGAACCAACTTTCTCTAGAGGTCTATCTCAAGAAGCAAGTCCCACAACTTGGAGATAGTACCCATGTTATCCAATCACAATGTGAGCTCAAGCACACACACTTTTACAAACCATAGGGTGTTGTGATTCAGCGATAACATGTTACACTTTGAACTTTTTGAATTGTCATTTACACACCCATTAGTAGATGATCAAGGAATTTTTTTATAAATTATGAAGTATGAAACTGTTATGTATGCAGGAAGTTAAAATTTATGTCTTTTTACTCTAGTCTATCACATGCTCTATTTATCTAGGTGAGATTTCCCAAATTTCTAAACATAATCTCAATTAGGGTTTGTTCATCACATTACGAACACCTAAGAATTCATAAAATGTCATTTCTTACATCTCTTACTCTACCCACCAAGCGGTGACACTTTTTTATATGTATAGGAATATTATCAATTTTGAAAACTTATTTGATTCCAATGAGACCATTAAAAGGTCCATTTTCTCGGTTGCTTTGGAATTTTGTCTTCAAGACACCAATTAGATTTTTTTTTATGATTTCAATATGGTTGCATCTATGAAGTAATAAAAAATATCCCTTTTATATGGGGTACTGTGGTAGGAGACAATCAATCATGGCTATACATGTTCCATAATATTTTCCTCTATGATCCAAACATTGATGTTCAAAATGATACCATTGTTACATGGTTTACTCGGTCTAGATTTACGTTTTTGAAGGACATAGTGGTTAAAATATTATCTTGTTCCTTTTCATTGTTTAATATTTTTATTTGACCCTCACACCCAGCTAATTTATTGTATTGATTGATAATGCCACACTTTCAAACCATCATCCCGTAGTGCCCACCCCTTCTTGCATTGATTAATTTGTTGACTCATTTTCTTTTACTAGACTATGGACATGGATTTTTGTATTATTTGGATACTTTTTGGTTTCATTATGGATCATTTTGGTGACACATGTTTTTATTAGGGCACATAGTTCCAATCTAGCATTATGATCATTATCTTAGTTTCTTGCATTATATGGTTTTGGATACTAGCAAGTTGTGATACAGTTAGTTTTATTTCATATATGATGGATGGATATATGATGTTTTTGTATAATTTGATATCATTGGTTGATAATGGTAAATTGAATGTTATCATGCAAGTGCTTAGATGGATCTTATAGCTTGAGTTACTATGGGTGTATGTTGTTAGTGCTTAGCCATTCCATACAGACATTGATTGTTGTATAGTTAGAATGATTATCCATGATTGATTTATTGATATTATTTATTTAATTTATTGTATTGAGAAGGTATGTTTAATGGGTGAATTGAGTGTGCAGATTATAGGTCACATAGGAGAACGTGGGTTTAAGAGTTGCATCTCGAATCGTGTCAATGCGGCTGAAAGGGTTGAGTCCTTTATCCATTCATGATATTTGTGTAACCCTATTTCTTTTGACGTATTCATGTTTGGACACCATTGGTGATTCTTAATGTATCTATGTTAATTTTTATTTTTCTAATCCTTATAATAAGCTAGTGTAAGGACATAATGGTCCTCACATAAATTAGATATGTTTTATGTTAATTAATATTGTTGTTAGTGGGTTGGGACCTCCTAATCATCATTTGGGTGGGTGCCACCACCTCTTCCTTTGAGCCACTTTACCCAATCTCGAATTTGAGCCAAGTGTGGTATTTGTAAGGGCCTCTTTCCACATTGGGGGTCTCTCTTACATTAAAATGAGCCCCTTTCACCCTACCTATTAGTAGGGGGTTTATTTTCAAGGTCAAATGGGATTTTCCCTCAAACTTGACCCCTCTCATATCACCATCTTGTAAGTGTGGTTGATTTTTGTGATTTCTTAAAAGTTGAAGTGTGTTGGCTTATTGTTTTTTAGAAAATTTGGGAGATTACTTCCTAATTATGTATTTTTATGTCTATTGGGATTTTGGAATATTTTCGTACAAGAATGGGATGGGTCACACATGTCACTCTCTAATTTTTGAGGATTTTGTTTTTTTCTTATTTTTATACCTCCTCATGGAGAGGATTAGGAACGTTTTCTTTTCATTTTTACTATTGGAGTTCAAGACACTGACTTGGAGCTTGAAGTTGAGTTGAGCTTGGTTGTTCTTGAAGTTGGATTGCTATTTTTGAGGTAGGCCTTCATACCTATTTTTTTGTTTCTATTGTATAATGTGCAAAATAAAAATGGTTGTTTTGAATCTTGTATGTTGCATGTTTATTTTTAGTGTAGTTTATGAATTTTGTTCCTTTCATTTTCTCCAGCCATCCTTTTTTTTTGTATTTTTGAATTGTAGGGGAAGAGGAAGAGAAACCCCTCTCTTACACCACATGGATTGATGGTCAAGCCATGACATTCATTAATTTTTTTCCTCCCCTCATATGGTTCTATGTGGAAGAAGCATTGTTCAAATGGTTTGAACATCCTCCCGCATCCTCGTTTAACCTTGTTCATTAGTGTTGTCATTGATGTCAATTGGAATTGATGGAAAACAAGCTAAATATGAAGTGATAATTTGAAAGGGAAATGAATTATGATTGGTAGTGCATTTTGAGTATGTTTGGATCTCACTGAGACGAGTTCAAGATGGTGTCGAGTGCTCTATAGGCTTGGTTGGTGAGGAAGGATTCTAGTGGAAGCATGGAAATGGTAGGCATGGCTGATTCAGATGTGATATAGATTAGGTATTATAGTATAAGTATGATTAAAATCTCTTACACTAAGTATCAAGTCATTTGGTGGAAGTATCAGTCAAACTTATTGATTCAGTGGCTATTTCTTAAGCTTGATGAGGTATGAAAGGATACTACAGGTCATGTAAAGACCATGAGATCATGAAAACAACCTAGGAATGTTATATAGGTCATATTTAATTAAAAACAAGTCTTGGTTTATGTCCTAATTTTTTTTTCAAAATTCAGCCAAATTTGTCTTTGAGAACATGCAATGAATGTTGAGGTAAGTGAGATGGGTTGGAAGAGTAAAAGAATATTTATGGAGAATAAAATCATGGAATATGTAGTGGAGTGAGTTATGGTGCTTCATGAAAAATTTAATCATTTGTTTCAAAGGTACGTGAAATTTATTCTAGTTTTTCTAAAATTGGTTTCTTGATAAGCTCATTTTGAGCTACCCGGATTCTTAGCACTCATGAAAAATATAGTTTATGATTCAGATAAATCATATATGTAAGTTTTTAGTTTAATTATAGCATGACCTAGTGCATAAAGTATCAAGTCATTTGGACATGTTTTTGAAAAGATATGAGCATTTTTTAGAGAGGTTTCTTTTCCTTCCTAGCATGTGTCCTGAGTAGTCAAGGTCAAATTGAGTTGTTATGTTATTTAATCAATATTTTAAGAGATAAAAATTCTTTATGGATCTCTAAGAATCTCCTCATGCCATGATGATGACCAACACAAGGGGACAAGGTGAGTCTTTCAGGTGAATTCTCCAGAAACCATAGAACAACAAGTTTGCTTCCTCTCAAGTCAGCTAGTACAGTCTTGTACAAGATCTAAAATTCATGAAATATTTGTAATAATATCTTAAATCCTCTTCAAATTTTTGTACCAAGTTTTTGATAAGTAGAAATGGTTGATAGGAGAAGTTTAAGGCATGAACCGATTCCTTTTATGTTGTCTTGGAAAGGAGTCAAAAATCTTGCTTCAATGTTCATGGAACCACTTTGTTATGAGATTTCCTCTTCAATATCATACTTCTAATCATAATCATCATCATGTAAAATTATTAGATAAATTCAATGCATCACTAGTATTAACTTTTTAGGCATAAGAATGTGTTTATTTATCAATCTTGCCTATGACAGAGGTCTTTGGTAAGATGTACTCAAAGAAACAATGAGAATCCTATAGAAATGATGATTTAAAGTGATCTATCCAGCTTAAAGGTGGCCTAAAACAATCATTAAGAACATTTACATGCTTCAAAGTCATTGAAAAGTCCTAATAAGTGAAGTATTAAGATTGATATGTTCCTAAAACAAGGTTTATTGTTACTTACCAATTATAACTTTGATGATCTTCATACCTCGAGCATATGAAGGATGCTCAAGGATGAATGTTATGTGGAGAAGGTCGAGAATGGTTTCACAAGGCCATAAAAGCTTACATTTTTAAGTTTCATGCAAAACTGAAGGGGATTTAGCTTTCTCTCTCCTTGGGTTGTACACAGTCAAGCTACCCTGATTTAGGGTTTTAAAGAAATATTTTTGATAAAATGTCAAGTTTCCACAATCGCAAATCCTTGAAATTTGGATAAAAACTCTATGGAATTCATACGAGACTAATGGAAAAATAAAATTGTGAATTTATCAAGTGTGGAGTGAGAATTTGGTAATAGAAATTCTTAAACTTGTGTCACTCAAAGTTAAATGTGAAATAAAGGTTTTCATCATGTTTTTGTTTTCGTAATTTCATGTAAGAAAAAGTTTTCTACCTTGTCTTCTTCAAGCTATAGGAGGCTAACCAAAGTCTTGAAGTTTTTGAACAAGCCCAAATTCTTTTGAAGTTCAAAAGATCTTGTGACATTGTAATGGTGTCCCGTATAGTTTAAGAAAAAAAATTGTTTTATTGAAAAAAGTTGCTCAAGTTGTTTTTATGATGGAGTAGGATGCATTGACCCCCGTGAAAGATAAAAAATCCTATAAGAATGCATTGGAATCTCAATTATCTTGAATGAAGAGATAAAATATATATTGATCAACTTTTCCGAAAGAGGGAAATTTTGAATTTCAAGGGACATTGTTGTTTAAAGTGCAACAAACATGTCTTTCTTGAATATGATGAAACTCATGAGCTCTTAAAATTACAAGAATAAAAACCATCCCTTGAAATTTACACAAGCTCGAAGGAGTACGTCAAGAGATATGGGTTTTTCTTATTAATTCAATGTGGTCAATTCCTTTCAAGTTGTCAATAGATCATGAAGGGACAAGTTTAAAATAAGTAGAAGTTGAAAAATTATTTAAACCACCACTAAATGTATTGAGATATTGCTAATGTGAGACAATTGAAGAGTCAACTAGATAACAACAAAATTTTTGATGGAGTGACTTGAAGGTATAACTGATAAAAATAAATGGAAAATGTTTTTTGTCGATACTAAATGACATAGTGAGGTAAGAAGATAGTTATTGAATGATTGATTCAGAGAGAAATAAAAGACAATATTGGCAGATTAGATATTAAAGAAAGAAATATCTTGAAGGTCAACAAATAGTGAATAGAGATAGAGAGAGAGATTGATGAATTCTTGATAAGAACTTGACAGGAAGTATGGTGAAATTGCAGAAGATAGTGAGCTAGCAAGGTGACCATGATGATTTGAGTAAGAAACAAGAAGCTAAATGATCAAGTTGTAAAATTTGTTAGTGTATTCTTTCTAAGTGGTTGCTTGGGTGATAGGAGGAGCAGGTGCTCTTTAAAAGTTGGAGTATGCTAAATAATCCCTTTTGTTCTCGGTATCTGTATATTTAGTGTTAGAAGGACCGTGAAGTAGGTGTTTTTAGGTTGAGTGGGTGCTCAACAAAATTGGAAATAATTATATGTTAAGAATGGGTGTTCCTAATTAAATTCCTTAATTTCAAATGGGTTTTCTCCCTCTAATGGTTTCCCACTATAAATTTGGTCTCCTATATATTTTTATTATTGCATGCACCTTGATTTGTGTCCATATTTAAATTTATTTAAGAAGTATTAGAATTTTTAATTTGATCATCACTGAATCCCCCTCTATGATTTTGATATCCAAATATTGATATTAAAGCAAAGTGTTCTCTAGAGTCAAGCCTAACACCTTCGTGGTGATCCTGAAGACACAAGCATGGGTTATTTAGCTGAATTAATCTTGAAGAGGAAATATGAGATTGATCAATCTCTAATAGAAGGTCTAAAGAGTGAGATTAAGAACATGGAATCTCACCATTTTCAAGAACTTAATGAAGTGGTTTTGGTATTAGAAAATGTTTCTAGAGCTTTGTGACAAAAGGAGAATGAATTATTTGAACTTGAATAATATTTAAGGACACTGAATAGTGAACTAGAATAGGTAACTAAAAAATTGATTACTTGCAAGGTAAGCAAAGAAAATATGATGAAATAAAGGATGAATCATGTAAAGCATCTATCCAAGAAAATACTAAAGTGTGTGAAAAACTAAGAGTATATATGAATGTTCTCAAAGAAGAAATGGCACAAGCAAGAAAAATATAATTTAAAGATAAGTCAATTCAAGTGCATTTTCAGAAGTGTTTAGAGAACAAGGAAAATGAAGTATTGGTTCTACAAAGAAAACAGATAAGACGTAGACTAATATAGGAAACTCTAAGTCCTTTTAGACAACCAAATGTTTTCACATATGAGAGAAAATTTAATGGATATAGTTTTTCATGTTATGGTTTTGGGGATAAAGTAAGGGAGTGCATAAAAATAGGACAAAGAACACCCATGGAGATCTTGTACTATTGAATATGAAAGGAACATTACATGTTATAATAGTAGAAATAAAGTTCATATAGCAAAGCATTTCTTAGAAGAACCTCTAAGTCAATTTACCAATAAAATTCATTACTCATGAAAAATAAATGTCATATGTTATTCATGTCATGAATTTGGGAATTTCTCAAAGCATTACTATAACTATAGACAACCCAGGCCTCAAGCAGATCCTGGAAAGAAGGAAATGAAATTAGTGTATAAAATCAAGGAAGAAAAGTTAGAAGTTGAGATAGAAAAGAATGAAAATAAGGTGACATGGGTAGATATGGAAGAGCGCAGAACAATCTTATATAGTGACAGAAAAACTATCTCAAAGGAGATATCACTAGGTGATTAAAAGGTAAGGAAAATGAAATCAATTCAAAGACAAGTAATGAATAATTTCTTCCTCAAGAAGTGGTATAATAGTTGTATGAATTATTCTTAGTGGTCACTTAAAAAGATGATGAGAGTTTAGGAAATGAGGTTATCACTCCTAGAGATGTAACTGAGAAGGTCAACAAGATTGTTTTGATGACTTCTTATTGTTCTCAGAAAGTTTATCAAGAAAAAGTGTATTCTCTATGCTTCTAGGAGACATACTCTTTTGGAGGAAGCAATAATGAAGTTTTGAGTGAAGTTACCATCGTTTAGTTGTGATAAGGGACCTGTTATCATGAAATAATGACACCCTTATGTTTACACAAGTGCGAGATACTTGATCTCATGGTGTGCTTACATAACATGGGTACTATTTCCAAGTTGTGGGACTTGCTACTTGAGATAGACCTCCAGAAAAAGGTGGTTCTTGCTCCTAAACTATCTACCACAATCTACTCTAATGCAGGAAAACTATATTTCCTAATCTAAATTTCCAAGGGACCAAGGAGAGAGAGTGCATGAAACTGAAAACCTACACTAAAATGATGATACACTAGAAAAGGAGGGATGTGAGAGTAGTCTTCCAATGTGTGAAAAATAGAAGTAAAAATGCATACTAGAAGGGGTGATAATAGTTTTCCACAACTGGAAAATGCATTCAAATAAATATTTCATACATGCACAATAATAATGAGTCCTTGCAAGAGCATAAAAATAGACACAATAATTGTGTAATGAAGGTTGAAAGGGCAAGAAGAGTGAAAACAAACACAAAGAGGGGAAGATGCATAAATAAACTTATATTTTATTACTTCATGATATGCACAATTCAATCCATTACAAGATAAGGGCCTGGATCACCATGCAAGGAGTCTCTGCTATGAGGGCTTGCAGACATTGGCTTCACAAGGAAATTTTGACAAACCTTTTCTATTACAAAAATACATCCCCTTACAATGATCCTAACACTCCAATTTATAGAAAATGAGAAGAGAGAGAGAAGGGGAAAATGGAAATCCAAAATTAGTCCTTCACCACTTGTAAGAGGCATTAAATGGAGTGAAATGATTATATGTTACTTGAAAAAGGCTCCCCATACTGTCTCAGGTGTTGCAACAAAGAAAGAATGATGACCATGCCTCTTAATTACACTCCCAACTACCAAATAAAATACTGTCATGAACCTGAACATGTTTTATGAAAAATATCCATTAATTTCTAATCAATTCCAAAATTTCTTTATTATTGTGTGTTGGGCTCGGAAACACGATTCCAACGAGTATCAATTTTATGTAATTTCATTGAGAAATGAAAAAGTTATGACATTTTGAGTGCGGGAATTTTTGTCATTTGATGGCACTAAGCATTTAATTTACAGAGGATGTCATGCCCATTCTAGAAAGTCCAATTTTATGAAAATCAGATCTCGAAGTCAAAGGATATGGCTGCTTGAAGTTCGGGGGTCAAACATTAAATTTTTCCTCTTCATTGTGGCTATTCGGAAAATTAGGTCCGCATGTCCCGCTTTCCTAGAAAAAAATCTCCTCACACCGATTCGGGCTTCCTTGTCCCACACGCCTGCGTTGACTAGGCCATGAGGGCCGTTGAATTCTGCATTCATTACAATGTATGGTTCCTTTTGTATCTTTTTCACCTTTTCACGTCCCACATATTTTTGTCTCGATCTGTCTCGGACACATTTTTCCACACCATTCGCAATATACTAACTTGTGGCAAAATTGGCTTTTCGTGCCCCGCATGTACCTATATCCCAAATGTCCTGCGGACCGTGCAACATGAAAACTTCCACTTTTTCTAATTTTTACTTCCTATGGCCATTTCGGCTTTGTGCGTTTCTGCGCATATCCGCATTCCAACCTGTCTCGTGGACCGTCTGGGACAAAATGTTTGATTTTTCCACAAAACACCAAAATGAGCCAATTTTTTAGGTTTTTTACAATTTTCTCTAACTTCTTGAATTTTTCCTTCTATGGGGAAGTTAGAGAGAAGCCAAAGGGACCCCAAAAACATGATTTTGGGCCTTGAATCAATTCCACTTGCTCAGGGATGGAGAATTTGCTACATGTTATCGAAATTACCTCGAGGGGTGAATTTTGGATAGCAAGACCTTTTACAAATATATCGAAGTCAAAGGTACATTTTTGATCCGGTTTGGCTCTTTTAATCCCTGATTATATTATGTGGCTACATACAACAATTGAATGATGCATAACTTGAGTCATGATGTGAATGTCAAGTTTCTTGTGTTGTTTATCTTTAAAGCGTATATGTAAAAATATAAAGTGGTTTGTACGATTATCAAAGATCACTTGAAACACGACTTCATGATATATGTCAAAAATCTATCTAGTCCGTGAAGTAATGTTATGGTTGAATGTTTCTATATTCTCCGAGGTGACTTGAATAATCCAAAAGATCAAAAGGGTCATCCCGCATCAAGTAAACAAAGAAAATTTACTTGTATTTTTATATCAAAGAATATGCATCTTTCTGTTCTTTCATGGTCAATTATCGATTCTAAGGTTTTATATGATGTTCAAAAGCATATGTCAAGTAAAGTGTCCCTAAGTAGGGTTTACTCTTTATGTGTGCATAAGTGCTCAAATCCTCACTAAGAGTCACTTATGGTGAGTAGAAGTGAATCTTTGGATGGAAATGGAATTAAAAGTGTTTCAAGTGGTGGTATTCACCGATAACGGGTTTACTATCTATTTTATTCTCTATCAAGATGATTTTAGGTCTCTAAATAATCAAGTGAAGTGGTAAATATGACAAGAATCAGTTATAGTTAGTCTTCTCTACAAATTTTATGTCTAGATATGGTTGTAGGCCATTTAAATATATGTGAAATGTTCTAAGTCTATGTCATGTATATGTACATCAAGATGTTGAGTTCCATGTCCGATGTAAATTGTTAGAGTGTTCTTTATTCCTCTATGAAACCATCACTAGGGTCTAGTCTCTATTTAAAGGATGCTTTGAATGAAATGATTGACCTTAAAGTTGAAAGTCTATACTGTGTGGATAAGATTTTTATCATGAACATGAAGGTCTCCAAGTTATTTTTGAAAAAATGAAGCCTAAAGGTTAGAAGGAGTCTCAAGAGCTCATATATCACATGAGATTTTTATAACTTAGTGCAGAAGGTATGAAATTTGTTGGTTATGTTCCAAGAGTGTTGAGACATGATGAGAAAGTGTTCCTCAAATGAATGAAGTAATCGCATTTTGGTTATAGTACAAATAAGGGTTTCTATTTGATGAGATAGTGATGTGATCAAGAAAGCATATTATAAAGGTTTTCCAAGAAAATTGAAGTACTATAGGTATGAGATTGGGATGTGCATGATTAATATTCTTTTGAAATGGTACTCTACATAGTTATAGATGTTTTTCAAGGTGTGGACACTATTTTATAGAATATAAGAGAAAATTTGAACAAAAATGCTACCTCGCTACCTTGATGGGATCTACAAAGTCCTCCAAAAAGTGGTTAAGATGGAAACTCAGTTTTGAAGGGAAAAATGAAGAATTTTAATTTTTTTGACCAAATCATATAAGCTCATAAGGATAGAGAATAGAAAATGTTATAGGCTTCAAGTAATCGTATAATTTCTATTATACATGATAGAGTTGGAGTATTTTCTCATGATCGTGAGTGACGGTAAATCAGAATGGAAGAAGGTTTCCCTCATCTTTAGCATGTTTCTTGAGGTATAAATTTTTATGAAATTAAGTAGAGTTTCTTGGAAGGTCATTGGTTGATGATCTTAGCTGACATGTTCCTATATGAGACTAATGTTGTTCCTAGTGGAGGATGATAACCTACAAGCTTTAAGTTGTCAAATAAGGTATAGTTAAATTTGAGTCAATGGTATGAAGTGTTCTTCAAAGCTCAATTTTATCCTAAAAGGTATGTGCATTATTCTAATTTGGTGGTCTTCATATGATGGTTGATTGGAAGGATGGCATGTGCTTAAAAATGCATCTAGTTGCTCCACTAAAGAAGATGGTCACCTATGTGTCTCGGAAAAGAGTAACAATTTTCTTAAAGGTTTGTATATGCTTGCTTTTGCATGGAGTCAATTGTTTCTTAGCAGTTTATATGGTATTTTCATAAAGGTTTTGTTGACAATTTTTGCACTTGTGCAAAAATGGGCAACTCGAAACTTCATCATTACGATGAAAGGCATTGGTGAAGTATACCTAAGCTAAGGGAGTTTTAATATTATTGGTTACTATTGAATTAATTAATGATTAAGTGAAATATAAAGCTATGTGTGTTGTTACAAAATGTAATTGATCACATAGTCAACAATTTCATGATATCTTTAGCAAAAGAACACAAGGGCCCTAAAGGATAGCTGTGTTGTCTTGATGAAGACACCAAATTACAGAATAGGTGAAGTGTTGAGTTTTGGGACAACAAACATAAGTGCAGATTGCAGAAATCAGAGTTCATTACTGAATGTTACAGGTTCTCATTAATGTTCTTTCCTTCATGATTAATACATTCAATTAAATGACTGAGTTGTTTAGTTCATCATACAATCCATACAGAAAGTTGAAATGCAAAAATAAATATACAACTCATTTACAAAATTCAATGTTTTATTCATAAGGAAATTTTAAATGTTCCCACACAAGCCATGGGATGTAATTGGAAATGTAAAGTACAACTACTGAAATAAGAGGTACACATGCATGAAAAATAAATTAAAGACTATGAGTGAACCAATCATTTCCTTGGGTTTTTCTTCATTGTTCAGACTAGCTCCATTCCAACTTTTGCTCCTTTCTCATCTTCTTTGTGGAAGTCACTATACCTGAAAAGAATAAAATGCACTATCAGTTATGAGCTCAGAGATCAATTCGTATTCCTTAATTTCCTAGTTCATGCATATGGATCTCTTCAAAATAGGAGATATAATTTACTTACAGATCGATCGCATACAAGCTTTACTCACTTAGAAAGATGAAAGAGAAAAGAAAGGAAGAAAACATGGACACAAGAGATGTCAAAAAGCCTAAGTATTTTCCAATTGTTTTCTTAAGTGTGTAGGTATAGGTGGTGCCAACAAGAAGTAGAATAGTCATAAGTACATGCTGGAAAGAAATATTAATGTAAATTAACTCAATATTTTTTGCAAATGGAAGAAGTTATAGTACAGAAAAGAGACTGGAAAATAGAAGTAGATGTTTCAGTTTGGAACTAAAAGGAGGAATCAGATTTCAAGAAAGCTGAAGTTTGGCTGGAAAGAAAGGGTTACAACTGAAACAAAATAAAGGAGATTTCAGAAAATTTTGATAGGGCTTCGCCATGTAAAATGGATATTTACGACTTTTCCAACATACATACCAGAGCTGTAATAAAAGAAAATACAGTATATAATGCGAAAAGAAATGGGAACTACACTTTCAGTCATCAAGGTGAATAATTTTAGAGTACTCATTATAGCTTAGCAACTAAAGAAAATGAATTTTTGAGATAACATTCACAAAATGCAGCCATCCCAAAGTACAATTCTTAGAAATGAAGCAAGTATTAAGTCTAAAGATTACTACAGTATAGCTTCGAGCTCAAGATTTTAGAGATCAAGGGTGTCCACAAAATTTCAAAACATCTCAGAATCCATAAAATCTCTCACAAGAAATAGTGAATTTTTCAATGTAATAACAACAGTTCACACAATGGCTGAACATCCAGTGGCACAACTAGTGAAGGAACCCACAATGAGTAAAAGGTTACTAATAGAGCTAGAAGGCCAGTAAGTTCCAGAAAAGGCTCAAGGATTGATCAAGAACAATCTTAGAATCAGAAACACATTCATACATAGGTCCAATAATTACAAACACTCAAATGATCATCAAAAGGAGGCCTTTTTCTACAACATAAAGTACAACAGTCTACATTCAAGGGATAATTTTTATAAGGAATGGATCCAAGTAGCAAGTAAACAGAGCCTGACATATTATATAGAAGCACATTCAAAATAGAAGGAACTCCTGAAAGAGAAAAGAAGAATACCCACATAAATAAACGTTCAAATATGGAGAGTTTTTAGCAAATAGGGATACCCATTTAGTTTTAGAAACACAGACTCAAACAAAAGAGCTTCAAATAAAAAAGGCATACACACTTGAGTTAGAAAAATATTCAAGTATTTCAGAAAATGTCATTCCCATTGAAACCACTTTCAAGTTACAGTACATAGGAAAAGGGTACATAGCTTGGCTATTATCGAAAAATGTTAATGGGTATAAAGAATCAAAGTATGAAACAAGAACTCACCGATTAAATCAAAGTTGAGAAAACCCTCGAAGGATGATCAAGTCTAGGGTTACAAAGAAGCAAACCCAGTGGGTTTTTCAACTCAAAAACAACCAAGCCGAGCCACAAAATCCAGGAAAATGCAAGCACATAACTAAGTATCAGTGTCACACCAACAGCTAAGAATGAAATCATTTTCATGTTTAAGAGAAAAGGGCTTACCCTTCCCAGCATTCACGAAAACCAAAAGAGTTTTAGTAAGCTCAAGGATAGAGATCAACAACCCAACAAATCTCCAAGTAAATGAGCTCAAACTCACAAAGTGGCGGCCACCAAAGAATAGCCAAATCTTGAGCTCGAGTGCCAACAACGGTGTCTACCCGAAGCTCACATAACTCTGCAGAAGGTAGAAATGACCAAGGCTGAGCTTGAAGACAACCAAAGTGATGGCTATGAAAACATCAACACCCACAGAAGTTGTAGAGAGCTCAAGTTAAAGAAAAACAACCAAAAACTTTTAGAATCCGAGCTTGAAGCTCATAACAATGGCACAACTTGAGAATATTCAAACAATGGCACCCCATAATCACTCAAAATCTTAGAAATAATCATATGTACAACCACGTAGAGAGAACAAGAGAAGAAAAAAGGGCAGAGAACCATTTTCGTAAAAGGGACCAAACTCAAATGCTTCAAACAATAGTGTCAAATAGAAATTTTTCTAGGGCTTTGCTTGCATAGTGAAAAATCAAATGAAGTGATCATTAGGGTCAAGCTTCCTTTACCATGAAAAATCGAGAGGTGAGTCAAGAGAACTCAACCATGGTTAAAGGATCAACGGACATAAATTAGAAGAACAGAGATCAAACGCCGAGGATCAAGCTCTAAGATCAAAGCAAGTAATTACAGTTAGTTCCAAGCGACCACCTTAATTGTCAGGTTAGAAACCCTAACTCAAAGTCAAATATCGATGGCATCGAATCCATTAAGGAAAAAAATCAACACCCCAAGATTAACCACCGTTATAAAATTAACTCAACTGGAGTCATACAAGCCACCGACAAACATACCAAGGGGTGAGTCATCATGTAAAAAGGGTGGCCTTATTATTTAAAATCATTTGCAAATTTGACTTATTCACTATAGTCCAAACCTTAAGTTATGCAAAACCGACCATGCATGCCAACTATGATCACCAAAAAGGTGAAATTTAAATCAAGTATATCCAGATTGCAAAAGGGGGCCGACAATTATACATGCTCACAATGATAACCAAGACCAAAAGGTGGTGGACTATGATATGGCATGTGTTGTCAAAGGGTGGCCGAATTGCATTGTTTGTATTAACCTTGTATAAGGTCTAAACCATGTAATATGCCATCCAAACCAATAATCAAAGGACACTTACCTTAAAACTTACAAGGTTACCTCGTACTCATCAGATGGTGAAGTGTAAAAGTGGTCCCCACTATTGGAGGGGTTGGATTTGATTTGCAAAGTGTCACTCATGTGACCACTTAGAAAGATTTGTCAATGCCAAAGCACGTACACATGGACAAGTGGTCCCCACATTGGATGTTTATTTTTGCAAATATTACAAGTATTGAATTATTTACTCACAGGCAGAGAATTGATTTGTTGCATGTTCAAAGGAGAAATACTTGTATAGAAAGCAAGCTTATTAGGAGTAAATTATTTACCCTTACTTTCTTAAAAATAGAATAGTCAACTTTAGTTTGATTGTATTGTAATCAAGGCTAATAATGCCTATTTGTAATTACATGCTCTATTTTATTCCTTTATCTATTATTAAATAAAGGATAAAAATAAGATGCATGGGTGAGTACAAGCCTTAGGCTATTTTTAGGAAGAGAGTAAATTTTATTTTTCTATATATTGTTTGCCTTGAAAAGCAAAAGGAGGACTTTTGGATATAGGAGTCTTGAAGCAATTTGTACCGAGTTTTTCCTTCCGAATGTGAAGTATTTTCTGCCTTCCCAATTATTTGTAGTCTTGTGTATGTTTTTATTAGTATTGTGAATGCAAATTCCCTGATTAATCATC
Source organism: Taxus wallichiana var. yunnanensis (assembly GCA_018340775.1). NCBI lineage: Eukaryota > Viridiplantae > Streptophyta > Pinopsida > Cupressales > Taxaceae > Taxus > Taxus wallichiana. Next base: position 973,340,608 of record CM031239.1, read on the forward strand.
TTACCGTGTTGCAAAATTTAGTAGTTTCTGCATGATATTAATGTGCATGTTTAACTTAGCAATATTGTTGTGATAATCTCCTCAATACCTCAAAGTTTTTTTCCCTTAACATTCTGTAAAAAGAACTGTTGGTTCATGCATCAAGAATCCTTTCACATATCAATTGTGCATATACTCAGTCAAATCCCTCATACAAATTTGGTGTATCACCTTAGTTTCAATTATTTTATAGTCATCTTTTCCATTTAAACCCTAGAAATCAATTCAGGATACATCAACAAGGAACTACCCTTGATCATCGAGCATTCACCTCAATATAGGTATACCCATAGACTTAAGGTGTTTCCATTGTATCTACGAAAGAGAGAGATCAAATCTTGAAAGCTTAGAAAACCCGAAGCCATCTCTCTATAGGGTGCACTTTCAAGAGATAATAGTTTTTATATTAAGTAGGTCATTTAATGGTGAAGTGATCAAGATATAGGCCTATAAATTTACCTTTTCCTTCAAGAGAAGGATGATATTCATTACAATACTCATAAAAAATGGTATAAATGCTAAGAAGGTTGTATTTTTATCTTTAAAGGCAAGGGGAGCTTGATATAGAACACAATTAAAGTAGGTGTACATTTGTAGGTGCAACAAGACACTATATTTGTTTCTAAATTATGACTTTAGCATTGACATGTTATTATCGGTTCTAACTAAAGATTGACATCTTGTTATTGCAAGAGGAAATGTTGCTCATAGTGTGTATGGAATCTGCAAGAATGGGGAAGTATTTGGCTAAACTTTTAGGAGGTTGATGTGATGTTTTCAATTCCATTCCAAGTATAAAAGAGATGTTTCTCTCTCTATTCATGTTTTTGGTAGTGTGAATTTGCTTATCTCAACTAAACATGACTCCATAAGACTGATATGGCACTTTAGGACCCCGATAAATTTATAGAGGTGAATTAAAGGAATGGAAGGTAGGATAGTAACTCTAATTTGTGCTCTTAAACTAGCATTTGAGACTTTTTTCCAAGGGAGTAATAGTTTCACGAGTATAAGAATCACTAGTTGATCTATAATTACATATTGAAATTAGTCAATTTTACACTAAAAGACCTTTTCAAGTCTTTAGCACCAAGATGCATTAACATGATATTTTTATCCTAAAAAGGTATAGTTTAAATTTTTCAATGATGTCAAAGGGGAAGATATATAGAGTATGCATCTAGAAACTATGTGTGCAACGATTTCTACCATCAAATTTTATAGGTTTCTGAGTGTTTTTCCATCAATGACAAAGGGGGAGTATTTTGAACAATGTTCATTGGTTTTATCATTTATTTCAATTGGAATTGATGGAAAAAGAGTGAAAGGTGAATTGAGACCTTATAAGGGACATGAAGGTTGATTGGTAGTTCCTTTTGAAGATGTTTGGATCTCATAAGAGAGAGTTTAGAATGGTCTCGGTGCTCTTCAATCTTGGTTAGTGAGACATGAGTTCACCTGGAAGCATGGAAATGGTAGGTATGGGTGGTTTAGATGTGATACAGTCAAGTGTGATCGCATAAACATGATAAAAATCTCTTACATTAAGTATCGGGTCAACCGATTCATTCGTGCATATTTCTTGAGCCCGATGAGGTATAAAAGGTTGGTACAAGTCATGAAAATACCATAAGAGCATGGAAGAACCCTAGTAAATTTTATGGGTTGTATTTGAGAAAGAACAAGGCTTGGTTTAGGTCCTGAAGCAAAAATTCAAAAGTTAGCCAAAATTCTCTTTAAGTACAAGTAGTGAATACTAAGGTAAGTGAGATAATTTTGAAGAGTAGAGGAATATTTATGGAAAATAAAATCATGTAACATATAGAGGGCTGCATTGTGGTGCTCCATAAAAAAATTCATGAAGTTTTTCAAAGGCATCTGAAAGTTATGCTAGTTTTTCTAAAACTAGTTTCTTGAGAAGCTCATTTTGAGCTTCCTGGCTTCTTAGCACTCATGGAAAAATATAGTGTCTCCTTTAGATAAATCATAGAATGAATTTTGGTAATGGATTCCAATCTTGATCTAGTGCAATAAGTCTCAAGTCATTTTGACATGTTTTTGAAAATATATGAGCATTTTTCAGAGAGGTTTCTTTTCCTTCCTGGCATGTGTCATGAGCAAATTCAAGGTCAAATTGACTTGTTAGGATATTTAATCAATATTTTGAGAGCTAACAGATTCTTTAGGGATCTCTAAGCATCTCCTCATGCCATGATTATGACCAGAACAAGGTGAGAAGGTGACTCTTTGAGGTGAATTCTTTAGAAACCATAGAGTAACAAGTGCACTCTCTCAAGTCAAATGGTACAGTCTTATACAACATCCAACAAAGTGGTGAAATAGCTGTAATAAGAGATCAAATATTCTTCATAGGTTTCTAACAAAATTTTTGATATGTGGAAATGGTTGATAGGTGAATTTAAAGGTATGAACTCAATCCTTTTATGTTGTCCTCGAAGGGAGTCAATAAATATTTCTTCAATCATCATGGAACCATTGTTTTGATTTTTCCTCTTCAATCTCGGACTACTAATCATCATTTACATTATGAAGGTTGATTAAAGAAACTCTATACATCGCTAGTATGAATTTTGTCGAATAATAATGTGTTGATTTCTCAATCTTACCCGTGACAAAGATATTTGGGAACATGTACTTAGATAAAAAATGGGAAGCCTATAGAAATGATGATCTAATGTGGTCTATCTAACTTGAAGGTGGCCCAAAATAGTCATGAAGAACATTGAAATGCTTCAAATTCATTGAACATTCCTAATAAGTGAAGGACTAAGATTCAAATTTTCTTAAAATAAGATTTTTGTTCCATCCTAGTTAGAATTTTTATAATCTTCATCCCCGAGAGCATATGAAGAGTTTTCATGGATGAATGTTACGTGAAGAAGGTCGAGAAAGGTTTCAAAATGTCAGTAAAACTTAAAGTTTCAAGTTTCATGTAAAATTTAAGGAGAAATAAAATTTCTCTCTCCTCGGGCCGTACATAGTCAAGTTATGAGTAAGTGAATCAAGTTATGGGAAAAAAAGTGGACAAAAGCCAAAAATAGATAAAACACATATGTTTTCTATTATAATGCCATCACATTATGTTTTTCTAGGTTTGGGAATTACCAAGCCTATAACATGTACATGTTATGCTTATTATAAATAAAAAAGAATCCCGAGCCTTTATCATTCTAACTCCCTCAAACGTGAGTTTCAGAGCTTAAATCTACCCTCACACTTTGTCATTTACATGGATCTCAATCTCAAACAATCATATCTAAATCATTGGGAAGATATGAATCAATGATGGTGTCATGGAGAAGAGACAGCATAATTCGTTTCTCAAAATTTCATTGAAGTTTTGTAATTATAGAGTAAAATTTCAATTGAATACATTTTTTTATTGTTATAGTTCGAGGTCGAGGGAATCACCCACAACCAAACCATGTTATCCCTATCATCCCTCTCAGTCCTCCCACATCCGCTTAACATCCCTTGGGCATTCAAGAACATTTAGCATCCCACATATTGAAAAAAATGAAATTGAGGATTTAATAAAAATAATGAGGGATTCACAATCTACAAACCCCTATTGCACCTCTCTTGAAAACACATTGGAGGCATTAATGGCTTAATTTGATACGGTAATGAGGCAAATTGATCATCAAACATCTTACGAGATAGGGTTGTAGGGTTTATTATTCCAATAAATTGTCATTTGTGGATGTAAAGAAACATGAAATTACAAAAGACCTCATATGCACCTTATTCATGGACCCCGCACTAGTTTTATTACTTCATTGTCATGCAAATGGTTTCCTATCTCCGTGGTTGCCATTTTTAAGCTTCCGCCATGTTGCCCTAAAATTTTCAAATCTATATTTTCTCAAAACATTTGAGCCTTTGAATTAATGGTCTAAATTTCTTCCCCTCTAGTTGAATGCTTTAAAATGATCACAAAATTGTTGTTTTGCACTAATTTGAAGTAATATTCCAAGTTTGCCTTTTTATGTGCCCTAATTTTTCCAATTTTACGGGCTATGTCATTTTTCCTTTCCGAGATGGTGGAAAAATCGAATTTGATTAATTCATACTTTTTTGTAATTGAAAATCCAATCCCAAGGTCGAAAATGTTGTAAAATCATGCTTCAGCTTGATTCAAAATAAAAATCTACTATCCTTGGTGAAAAAATTGAATTCTAAGGCATCCTGGAAATTTTTACATTTTGACAAATGTAAGGGTGTATTTTAGCCATCAAATTATGACCGAGCTATCGGAGGGTACGTGACGGATTCTAATTGGCTGAGAAAAGGTGTGGAGGAGCTCTAATTTTTCATTTCTTGTCTTTTCAAGAATATGGGGTATTTTCGGCCCTAGGGACCAATTTTTTCCAAATTTGCCTACGTGGCATGTTTTGATTGGCAGTCGAGATGGCGGGTGGTTGGATTCCCTTAAGGTTTTCGACCTTATTTTGTAAAAATTTTAAAGTCAAAAATTAATCAAGCCCCCATGAGCAGCCAATCGGGAGAAGATACGTGTCCTAAAAATTTCAAAATGGAAGTGCGGGCCAAGGGGGGACTTAGTTTCTTGGCTCTATTTCTATAAATTTTCAAAACTAGTTTTCCCCCACTCCAATCAGAGGAGGACACATGGCAGCGCGATGGCGCAAAGCGGGTCGGCAGGCCGGCGGAGGGAAAAGGGGATTTTTTCCTTTTTCACAAAAAGTTAAAGTAAATTTTGGCTCGAAAGTCCGTGGCCAATAACAAGAGGACACGTGTCCACAATTTGCAAAAAGCGGGTTGGCGGGCCGACGGAGGGAAAATGGGATTTTTTCCATTTTTCAAAAAAAATTTAAAGTCAATTTTGGCCGAAAGCCCATGGCAAATAACAAGAGGACACGTGTCCACAATTTGCAAAAGGTAGGTCGGCGGGCCAGCAGTGGCAAGAAGGAAATTTTTACCTTTTGCCAAAAGGACTCAAAATCAAAATTTGATGTGCTAGCCCACTAGCGAATCACAAGGAGACACATGGCGAGGGAAAAATTGGAGGTGTGGGCCCATGGGGCAAAAAGTGAAAATTTTCCCAATTTCCAAAAAGGGTCAAAATGTGTAGAATTGAAGCGTGATTTCAATGGGACCCACCATATGCCACGTGTCAGCTCCAAAATTCAAAGGCAGAGGGGCGGAGAAAAGGGTCAAAATTTTCCATTTTTCCAAAAATGTGGAAAAGTAAAAAATAAGCCCGAATTTGTTCCCAATCATAGTTTGACATGTAGCAGATCAAGGGCAACTATGCATTTTCATTTTTGGCCGCCATTTTTCCTCCAAAAGCTTGGAATCACAAATTTTGCATCAAAATTCATCAAATTTATAGTGATTTTGTGTCGTCTTCACCTTCTAGGATCATTGGCACCACTTTCATGGCTTAAATATTATATCCGAGGTGTTTTTCAAGTAATTTTTGCCCCAGCTCAAGAAAACATGTGAAATGTCAAAATCAAAAGTTGCAGAGTTAGTTTTAAAAGGTGAAAAGATAAAAATGATGAGTAAAAGGTGTTTGCATGCCTCAATGATGAAAAAAATGCCTCCATGATGGATAATGATGTAGATATTTGTAATAATTTAATCTTTCGTGCACACCTGCAACCTACGAGTGTTTTTCTGTTTGATGTCATTTTCATTGAATCGTGATGAATTGTTATAAAAAATTGATCCCATGACATATTATTTTCTTGGGAAAGAAGGCTCCAATGTGGAATGAGGCATATAATACATTTTGGAGAAATTGTAAAATTTTGGGAGTTGAAAATCACAAGCAAATTCTGAGAAAAGGCTCATTTTCTGAGAAACCCACCAAAGAAACAAGATAATTTCTTCTATGTTGGATCTTCATGTATGTGAGTTAGTTACAAGTTTATAGCCATCACATAGCTCTGAGATTGTTCATGAAACTCTCCCCTACTGATGAATCTAACAAGCTTTTGAGTTAATTTGCGTTCTTCTAGGCAATATGATGTCTGTTATCATTTTTAAATGCCTGCAAATAGTTTTCATTGTTCTTGTTGCAATCTTACATTGAAAGTATTTAGAAATCACACAAAATCTCCATTTCTTGTTTATAGTTTTTGGCATTTGCAATCTCGTAATTAGAAGAGCCTTCATCGATAAAGAGATAAAAAAATTTAAAACCAATTTATCTTCCTTGATCACAGAGATTTCTTGTAAGCTTTTGGGGGTACCTTAGGCATGGTTTGATCATGGATTTTTGTGTTTAATTGATTTTTTACTTCAAGCTTTTGTGGTGAATTATCAAATATTGTGTGAAGAGTGTAACACGGGCTTCCATTTGTGCCTCTTTTGGTTGAAAGAATATCTTGATTATTTGAAGAATTTTATCTTATAGTTGTTTCAAGTATTGTAAAGGTTGTCAAAGATCTGATATATCCCAGTTTGTCTCATCAATACCCCACCAAAAATTTCATTCAAACAAACTAATCCTACCCATACTACCCCTGCATCTGCATTGTGTGTCAACAAAAGAATACAATCCATTCACAAAAATGCACAAGGCAAATTAGGATTATACAATGTCTTCAGTAACCCTTGCCTTGCATTGAAAATATCTCCATAATCTAGGAGTGACAACTTGTGAAATTCAGATTTGGAGTGTTGATCATATTTTCCCAAGGCCTTTTCATACTACTTGCATAAATTGAGGGATATCTTCATCTCCTTCACCATTTGGGGGTTACAATATAGGTTCTCTTACCTTGGTTGAAAGGCACAACCTAGAATAGTGAGGGTTAGATAAGATCCTTTCAAGGTGCTATCCATCTCTCCCGAATCTGAGTTTCAGTTAGATCACATCCCCGACTACAAAATGACACACATAAAGATCTATCTGACTTCAAGCTTCATGCCACATCTCTGATGCTTCTCAGACTAAAAAGGAGAACAAGTTTGGGTACCAACACCTTTCTAGCGCCGCTACCTGGGACTTCTTGGAATTTCTTGGTGTTTTTGGAGTGTTTGAAAAGTTTGAGCATTTGTGTACTCAAATATTTGAGCTGCTACATTGTTAAAATATCATTCTATGCTTCAGATCTGAAAGTTTTAAGTAAAAGTTTCAAGATCATCTGCCCTTTTCATTTCCCAACAATTTATACATTTTTATTGCATTGTGATTGATTTATCTAAGAAGAGGAAGGTCTAATTTGTAAAGTTTGGAAATATTTTCAAGGTCTTTGGTAAATATTTGACATAAGTATTTTAGTGCATTCTTGCACAAATAAGGTTAAATTCCTTAGTGGTGACTCCATTCTGATTTGATCTTGAAAATACAAGTTGTCTTACCCTCTAGTCATTTACATTTGTGTTGCTAATCCTGTAAAACTAGAAGGAAGAAGATATCTCTTCATCAAGGATTCTACTAAAAAGTTGTTTACTGATTCAATAAAATCGAGCTAGAGGGAGAAAGGTGTGGAAGGTTTTGGAGACTTGACTGCAAGAAAGGAGATCCCCATTGTTGAGCTTGAAAGTGAGAAACATGTTAATGAAGACTGTAATTCTTCTTCAAGTGGATCGATTCGGATAATCTTATTGCTGATTTGAATTCCCCATCGTGTGAGGTACCTTCTTGTGCATTTGAAAGGATTTATTCTAAATCTGCTCCTATATTTTCTAAATTTCCTAGAGATCATCAAGAAGGAGAGCCCTTAAGAGATATCTTTCTTGAAGTTTTCATTCCCATTCCCAAAATACCTCTCACTTCTCATAATCTTGTTTCACCTCCAAGATCACTCCCACCAAACAAGATGGCTCATCCTAGACCTCCATTTGTTGTTAACACCTTTGGTCCTATAAAGTTTTGATGAATGGATGGTTACCCAAAGATGTCACATAGGATATCAGAAATAGGTTGCCAAAATTCCAGGGTAACAATGCTATTATTGGTGATCAACATCTCAAACTTTTTGATAATATGATGGAAGATTTTGAGATAGAGTTTGAGGATGTGTATGTCAAATTGTTTATTCATACACTAGAAGAGAATACTAGGGCTTGGTACAAGGCTCTACTTGACACTTCTATTGATTCATGGAATGAAATGAAAAATTCATTTAGGTTGCAATATGGTGACAAGAATGATTCTAGATTTCTTTTATCCGAGTTTGAAAATATCAAGAAGAACCCTAATGAATCAGTCCATGACTTCAACACAAGGTTTAACAAAACTTTGAGAAGGTTTCCTGTTTGTTTGAGGCCTTATGATGAATCTTGTTTAATCAAATATGCAGATGGATTTGATAAGAAGGCAACCTATTACCTAAGAGACAAGAACCCAACCGATCTAAGACAAGCTTTCACCATGGCACTTCAAATTGAAAATAATATCAAGGCTATTGGGAAACCTCTCAAGAGAGATGGTGTAAAATTGATAAACCCTGAAAAACATCAAGCTAGCAAAGGTGCTGATTTAGAAGAGGTTGTGAAAACTTTGGCAAGGGCTATCAATGAAATCTCATACAAGTTGGCAAGAACTGAGAAGGTAATTGGGCAAACTTCACAAGGTCAACATAGGCAGCAAGCATAAGATAGATTTGGAAATCACGATAGGAATGAGTAGAGGTTTGATGACAAAGGTAAAGGGCCTGTTGGATCTGTAAATAAATATCCTCAAGCACGTGAAGAAAGAGTGTTTCTTGATCCCTTAACTGTTAGGGTTCTCAGTTGTTGAAAAAGTTATTGATATTGAATGGTGTGGTAGGTGTTTTCTACCCTATCCTCCATGTGAAGTATACCAGAAAGAAGGTGAATTTAATAATGATGATGGTACTGATGATGATATTTACATGGTGGGCTATTCTTCAATCTCACAAGGAGGAGCAACATCTACTTAGGTAATAAGTGTAAGGACTCATCAGTAACCTTTTAGGTTTGCATTAAGTAGGTACCACTTCTTTCTCTTTCTCATACTCATGATGTAGATGTAGTTCAAGAATTTGAAATTCCTAAAAATGACTTTGAATACCTAAGAGCATTGATGATTAAGAAATATGATGGTGGTATCACTTAAGAGGAAGATAGACAATTGTTAATGAATGTTGTTGTTGGTCAAGAGAAAGAGTATAATACTAGAAGAAAATTTGTTAACGAGTTGGGCCTCAAGCCAAACCTAAAATAACCTTGCTCACAAGCATTCCAAAATAACCTCCTAGAAACAAACACTTGTTAAAAGCTATATTGTCCCAAGAAAAAATTACAGTCCTCCTCCTCATGCCCAAGCTACCAAGAATCCTCCGCCATCTAGTGAATCGTCTTGTCTCCCTTCCAATGTTGTCCTACTAAAGAGTGTTCCTATAATATAGCCCAACTATTGAGCCAAATTAAAGTGATTGTTTCAATCATTGAATTTCTTAGAATTCTTGAGCATAAGAAGAGAGCATTTGAGTACTTGGGGTAGAAGGAAGAAAATATCACACCAGTGCAGAAATGTAAATGTTGTTGAGACTCCTCCTTAAATCATTGCTGACCTTGAAACACCACCAGTAGTAGAATATCTTGGAGAGACACCGAGGTATATTGGGGACATATTTGATTGATTCCCAATTGAATGTTGATCCATTCTTCACAACTTTGATCATAAAGGATAGGCTACGTCACAATTGTATGTTTGATTCCAGTGCATCATGTAATGTCATGCCTCTAGAAGTCATGAATGAGTTGGATATAAAAGTGACAGCTGCCTATGGGAAATGTACTGCCATGGATTCAAGGGAAGTTCTGGTGTTTGGTTGTGTGAAGGGTTTGGTAGTGCAACTTGCAGCCTATCCGGGTAAGAATTTGAAACTTGATGTTGTAATTGTTGATTGCCCGCCAAATGGGGTATGCTTTTGTCAAGAAAATGGGTTGCAAGTGTTGGTGACAGTGTTCGAGATGGACATGTCTTTGCCACCATTCCAATTGAGGGCAGCCTTGTCAAGCTCTATGGAGAAAAGAAAATGTTACATCTAATTGAGGATCCAAATAATGCTTCCTATGAGGTGTTGTTTGTTGATGTTGATGATGATAATTTCTTTGGTTTTTTTGATGGAAAATAACATAAAATTGATTAGTTAAAGTGCCTTTAATAGGTATGTTCTCCTTGGACATTGCTATTTGATGGAGCTTGCTCCAAATTTGGAAATGGTGCTGGTATAGTTCTGTTTTCTCCTAGTTTTGAAGAGTTTGCTTTTTCCTTAAAACTTAATTTTGAATGTACTAATAATAATGTTGAGTATGAGGCATTGTTGTTAGGGTTGATAATTACATGGAAGTATGGAGTAAAAGACATTATTGCAAAAGGAGATTCAGATTTGGTTGTCAAACAAATAAGAAAACTGTATGCTACAAAAATCAGTGTATGAAGCAAGATAAACATTCAATTTGGGATCTAATTGAAATTTTTGATTCCTTTAACATTTTGTATCATGACAGAGGTATCAATGTTACTACTAACAAGTTTTAAGTGCTTGGTTATATATTTGGAGTTTGCACGGTTTCACCTTATTGTGAGTACAATGTTGAAGTGTTGACTACGCCGCTGTCCCTAACAACATCAAGCATTGGCAAGTGTTTGATGATGATTCTCAAGTGAAAAGTTCTTGAAAAATCAAGGTGAGTTTTTAGAAGAGCATATTGATTGGGAACCACTGGTGTGTATGATGAAGGGAGAGATACTTTGTTTGCAAAAGACATCATCCAATTGAAAAAAACACCATTCCTAGAGGTCTTGTTTCACTTGAGTCCAATTTTAACAATGTTGATTGCATCATAAATAAAAACATGTCTACCTCAAGGGATGTCGAAGAGCATGACTTGGGAACAAAGGAAAACCAAGAATAGTTTGGTTGGGAAGAAGTCTAAACAAAGAGGAGAAACAATCTTATGTTCAGTTGTTAAAGAAATATCAGGACTGTCTTGCATGGTCATATTCAGAGATGAAATCATATAGAGAAGATTTATTTCAGCATGAGATCCCTCTTGAAAAAAATTCCAAACCATTCAAACAGAGGCAAAGGCCAATTAATCCACTTCTCTCCATGAAAATGCAAGAGGAGTTAGATGGAGGTATTATTTAGCCCACTATATATTCATCTTGGGTTGCAAACCTTGTGCTAGTCATAAAGAAGAACAGAGACATCAGACTTTGTGTGGATTTTATAAATCTAAAAAAATCATCCATGAAGGACAACTATCCCTTGCCAAAAATGGAAAATATGTTATAGCTTGTGATAGGGTCTGAATTTATTTCTACATTGGATGGTTTCTTCGGATATAATCAAGTGGTTGTCAAAGAATAATAAAGACTTAAGACAACATTCACTACTCCTTGGGGAACATATGTTTTTATTAGGATGCCCTTTGGTTTGATGAATGTTGGTGCCAATTTTCAAAGAGAAATGGATATTGCTTTTACTGGTTACATCAATGAGTTTATTGCAGTTTACCAAGATGATGTGACCATGTTTTCAAGGCAAAGAGGTGATCATTTGCAGCACTTGGAGAAGATGTTGATCAGATGTAGGGAGTATGGAATTTCTCTTAATCCAAGGAAGTTTCATTTTGACATGCAAAATGCCAAGCTACTTGGTCACATTGTGTCAAAATATGGTGTTGTGATAGACCCGAGAGAGTGGAAGCAATAAACAAAGTACTATCCCAAGAACCAAGAAAGGCATCCAATCTTTCTTTGGTCAAATTAATTTTATTAGAAGGTTTGTTTCCAAATTTTCTAAGTTGACTCTTCCAATCACAAGAATTATAAAGAAGGACCAAGTTATCAGGTGGGAGGAGGCTTCCATTCAAGCTTTTGAAGAAATCAAAGAGGCACTCAAACATGCACCTATCTTGGCAGCTTCGAATTACAAGAAGCCTTTCCAAATCATCTCCTTTTCTTTTGAAAATACTATTGCATCTGTTTTGCTCCAAAAGGATGAAGATGGGGCTGAGAGGCCTATTAAAATCTACTGAGTTCAAGTGTACAATCATGGAAAAACAAGCATTTTCCTTGGTGAAAGAAATAACAATTTTCAGGCCTTATATATTGAGTTCAAAAGTTGTTGCTTATGTTCCCCACACCATGGTGAAGGACATCTTATCAAAGATGGAGATCTCAAGTAAAAGATGTAGATGGGTGAAAAAATGGCAGGAGTATGATATGGACATCCAAACCACAAGGTTAGTAAGAGGTTTGGGTCTTGCTAAGCTCATGGATGAGAGAAACTTGCAGAATGTGGAAGTGAATCAGCTAGAGGAAGAAAGGGTAAATGTGCTTGCAAAGTTGGTAAGTTCTGAGTGGTACAAATATGTGATCTTCTACCTCATACACCTGTGCTGCCCTAGTCACTTAAATAAAAATTAGAAAAGATACATCAAGCTGGATTCTCAAAAATATATCATCAAAGACCTTGGGCTGGCTTGGAAGAACCCTAAAGGTGTCCTTTTGAAATGCATAATCGAAGATGAAGCTTCCATGATAGTTGCTGATTTCCATGGGGAGTTTGTGGAGGACACTTTGCTAGAAGAGTAACAACACATAAGATTCTGAGAGTTGGTTATTGGTGGCCTACTCTCTTTAAAGATGCAACCTAGCTAGTTAGAAAATGTGATAGTTGCCAACATTTCTTTGGAAGATTGAAAGCTTCAGCCTTCCTTTGTAGCTTATATCAATCAAGCTCCTTTCAAGCAATGGGGATGGTCTTCATTTGTGGTAACTCAGATCCTTCTAGTGTTGGCCATAAGTGGATCCTGTAGCCACCTGATTACTTTACAAAGTGGGTAGAAGCAATCCCCACCAAGAAAGAAACACACCAAATAGTTATGGACTTCTTGTTGAAGTAAATCATATGCAGATTTGGAGTCTCACTCAAGATCAGTAGCTAATAATGCCATGTTCTTTAGAGCCAAACCTTTAATGGCAATGTGCAATGAATATGAAATCAATCTGAATTATTATTCAAACTATAACCCCCAAGGGAATGGACAATTTGAGTCCAACAATAAGAATTTGTTGAAGATCATTAGAAGAACCTTGGAGAAAAACAAGAAGAAATGGGGTGAACAATTAAAATTTACAGTTTGGGCTAATAAGATAACTCCTAAAAGAGCTACTGGTAAAAGCCCCTTTGAATTGGTGTATGGAAATCAAGCTTTTCCACCCTTGCACCTGCAATTATCTTCATTTCAGTTTTCCCAACAGTTAGAAGATCAAGATCTTGGCCCATATGAATCAAGGATCAATCATATTATTGAGCTTGATGAGGAAAGACGAGCATCCTAGCAAAGGCATGTCAGATTTAGGGAATAATTGAATATATTGTTTGATAAGAAGGTCACTCGTAGAGTCTTCAATGCTGGATATATGGTCTTGTTGTGGGATAGTAGGCATGAAGACAAGGGCAAGCATGGAAAATTTGATGCATTATGGAAGGGTCCTTATGCCATTGATATCGAATTGGTGAGCATACCTTTTTTCTCAAAGATTTAGATGGGGAATTTCTTGAATTTCCTATTAATGGCAGCCATCTGAAGAATTTCTTGAAATAATCCCCAAATTCAAGGTATGCACAACTTGTATAGTGTATAGTGTTTGGTTTTTTCTCTGTTTTTGGTGTTGTGTTGGTTTTGTGGTTTGCCTTGCTGTGTGGCAGCCATTTTTGTTAGGTTCTCGATGGTTTTTAGTAATTATGGCTCATGACTCCTCTTCCCAATTGATATTTTGGCACTTGGTCTATGTTTTGTCCTTATGGAACTCACTAGGAGTGCCCATCCCCAAGCAAGAGCTGATGTTGGTGCCATTTTTAAGCTTGCACCATGTTGCCCTAAAATTTTCAAATCTAAATCTTCTCAAAAATGTTTTACCCTTTGAATTAATGGTCTAAATTTCTTCCCCTCCAGTTAAATGCTTTAAAATGCTCACAAACTTGTTGTTTCGCCATAATTTGAAGGAATATTCCAAGTTTTCCCTTTTATGTGCCCTAGTTTTTCCAATTTCACGGGCTATGTTGTTTTTCCCTTTACCAGATAATGGAAAAATTAAATTTGATCAATTCATACTTGTTTGTATTTGAAAATCCAATTCTAAGGTCGAAAATGTTGTAAAATCATGCTTCAGTTGATTCAAAATAAAAAAATCTACCATCCTTGGTGAAAAAATTGAATTATAGGGAATCCCTCAAATTTTTTACGTTTTGATAGTTAGACGGGCGTATTTTAGCCATCAAATTATGGCTAAGATATCAGAGGGTACGTGGTAGATTCTAATTGGCTAAGGAAAGGCTAGGAGGCGCTCTAATTTTCAGAATTTACCTACATGGCATGTTTTGATTGGCGGGGCGGGATAAGCGGGTGGTCGATTCGCTTAAGGTTTTCAACCTTATTTTGTAAAAAATTTTAAAGTCAAAAATTATTTCAAGCCCCACAACCAATCGGGAGAGGACATGTGTCCTAAAAATTTCAAAATGGAAGTGTGGGCCAAGCGGGGACTTAGAGTTTTTTGGCTCTATTTCTATAAAGTTTCAAAACCAGTTTTACCCCCACTCCAATAAGAGGAGGACACGTGGAAGCATGACAAAGGCAGAGTGGGTCGGTCTGGGTGGTAAGAGGGAAAGGGGATTTTTCCCTTTTCAAAACAAAAAAAAATTGAAGTAAATTATTGGCCCGAAATCCCATGGCAAAATAACAAGAGGACATGTGTCCACAATTTGTAAAAAGCAGTGTCAATGGCCGGCAGAGGGAAAAGGGGATTTTTTCCCTTTTTCACAAAAATTTAAAGTAAATTTTTGGCTCAAAAGCCCATGGCCAATAACAAGAGGACACGTGTCCACAATTTACAAAAGTCAGATCGGCAGAGGCAAGAAGAAAATTTTTCCTTTTGCCAAAAGGACTCAAAAAAAGAAATTGATGTGCTCGCCACTCAGCGAATCACAAGGAGACACGTGGAGAGGGAAAATCAGAGGTGTAGGCCCATGGGGCTATTGGTGATGAACAAAGCACCCCGAGTGTCTATAACTTGATGGATTGAGACTCTCGGTGTGATTAAATAACATGGAGCTTTTCCCAAGTGTGGGACCTTGGAAATCAGAAAAGCTCTCCGGATGAAGGCCGGTTCCTATTCCTGTGTTCAGATGCACACATAAAAATGTAGAGGGTTTAATAAAAAACCTAATCTAACTTGCCAAGGAGATAGGGTAAGAAGATGCATAAAAATAAATCTAAACCAACAAAGGTGATGCACCGAGGAATGAAGAACACCTGTCTTGCGAATAAACACAAACCATTAAAATGTAATGCAAGATCATGCATAGATAACCAAATTTGTAGTGAAAGATCAGGAGGATGAAAATGAACACAGAGAGGGTTGAGAATCATCCAAAACATGCATTATTTTCTCCAAAGATTGATACAATAAACTACAAAATGCCAAGAGGCAAAGTTGCATTACTGGCTTTAGATGGGAGGTTTGAACTCCACAAATCCACCCGCCAGAGAGAAGAAGGGAGGGGAAAACAAGAATGTCCAACCTTTAGAAAGAGGCCCCTCCTTACAATTTATAGGAATAATGAGAGAGGGAAGAGAGAGGAAATCCAAATATACCCCAACCACCTCCAGATTGTATTTAATTCATCTCATTATGGTGGTAGGTGAGAACCCTAGAAAACCCAAAAAATGGTGAACTATATTTTTAATTTTTGAAGAACTTGTTCTCACCCAATTAAAAATATCCACTCATAGTTTGATATAGAACCTAGTAATATTTCCAAAAAGTCCAACCTTGTGTGAATCTGAGCTCCCTATGAAAAGTTATGGCCATTTGAATATCTACGTCAGGGTTTGCTTTCTGTCGGGTTCGGGGTGTCAACGCTCAAAATGTTGTGCCTCCTAAAGATGTACCTCAGTGCAACTATCCTCATGTCAACATACTCTTAAGTGTGCCATAGGCACTGAAAATGTGGTGTTGATGTTTTGTGCTTTGCGCCTCCAACTTGCATCAGGGCGCAAATTTTCACATGTCGACACCTTCTGATGTGCGCCCCAACCTACACCAGGGCGTGAATTTTCACATGTCGACACCTTTTGATGTGTGCTAGAGGTGCTTGGTGACGCAATAAATGTCAGGTTTTGACCATGCAATGCACTTTCAAAACCTGAAATGAAGGATTTCAATTTTCCTTGATTTCCATATTCTTCTGCTCTTGACTATATTTACCCAGGGGGAGATATATACAACAATTTGGTGACTCAATGGGATCGCCTACCTACTAGGTAGAAGATCAGTGGCCTTTTAGCAATCCATTGGGCATGGAGTCATAAGTAATAACCTGAAACCAACTTGATCTCTAATCCCGAGCCTGATACTGCAACTCCTTCTTCGAGAGCATGCTAAACTTTAGAAATTCAACCTGAGAGCAACAAAACCTGTGCCAAAGCACTTAGGGAAATTGAAACCTAAATACAACAAGACAATGTGCATCCGCACTTAGAAGAATTAAAATCTAGGCTAATATTTACAAGGGTAAACCTTTTCCTTTTAGTAGCAATGTTTAAGATAGATTCCGTTGACCGGAATCGGGAGTTCTTCTCCATCCAATGCAGACAATTGGAAGGCATTACTACTTTTACATCCTGTGACCATATAGGGGCCACTCCAAATGGCATCAAACTTGGAATGCTTTCCGGTTTTTCTCGATCTCGCATCCCATTTCAGAACTAGGTTCCCTTCTTGAAGGTCTTTGCTCCTACCTTCTTATCAAACCATCTTTTTACTAAGGCTTGATCCTTCTCAATCATCTAAATTGCATGTTCTCGATTTCTTCCAATTCCATCAACTCGCATACCGCCTCCATTGGTTCAAACTCGCACAACTCCAACCGCTTCATGAGCTCTAATCCTCGGCAATTCTAATGATATAGGCAACATCGCTCTTTCCCATAGACCAACTTGTAGGGAGAACTACCTATAGACCTTTTTGGTGTTATCCTATCAGCAATAATGCTGATTTTAGCTTAGTATGCCATGTCCTTTGGTTTTCATCCAGAGTTCTTCTGATGATTCTTAGCAAATTCTTGTTCGTGGACTCTTCCTGTCCATTACCCTGTGGGTAATAATTTGAAGAGGTGCTCAAATAGATTCCATTCTTGATAGCCCATTCTGTAATCTTGGAACCTATGAATGCCAATGCATTGTCTGATATGATAGTGGCTGGCACACCGTACCTGGTCACTATTCCTTCATAAAAGTCTAGTATGTTAGACTCATTTGCTTCTTTGAGTGCTACCGCTTCGGTCCACTTGGTGAAATAGTCTGTTGCCATGAGAATCCACTTGTGGCATTGGCTTGAGTTCGGATTGATGACCCCGATGAAGTCTAATCCCCATTGCATAAATGGTTGGTCAACCAAAATTGGGTGCAATGGAAGCACTGTTAGTCTTTATTTTCCTGTGAAGAGTGCACATTTCTTACACTTTCTTATCCATGTATCGCAGTCACTGAACACTATGGGCCAATAATACCCTACCTTCATTATCTTGAGAGTTGTTACTCGTGGGGTGAAATGTCCTCTAGAATCTTCATCATGAAAATCTTGTAACACTCTCTCAATTTAACCTATCCCAATGCACCTCAATAGAACTCCATTGATGTCTTTCTTGAACAAAACACCATCAACAAGCACATATGGAATGGCTTGTAATCAAGTATCTCCATTTTGCTTTTTCTCATTTCTCGGAGGGCATAGGCCTACTTGTAGGAATTGTATCATACACTCGAGTCCAATAAGGAGTTCGCACATCATCATTTTCCTATTCTTGACCATCCCGTAGTACCAAGGCAAAGCCTCGTTTTCATCACCTACTTCAACTTGTCGACTCAAAGCTAGCTGGTCACATAGTCCTTTTCCATGTACAAGTTTTGTGACCTTGATCTCGATGTCATATTCCATGACACAAGCGATCCATTCCGCACGTTTCTCATTCAGATCCTTGTTTAGAAGGAAGTCCTCGACTCCCTGCATGAGAGACCAATAATTGGATCTTGTTGTTTGAGACTAGGTGCTTGAATTTATTTAAGTCCCCGATCACCGCAAGGACATGCAATTCAATGAAAGAGTACCTAGTTTTGTATTCCTCTAAGCCTTGATGAAGAAAGAAACGGTTGTTTTAATCCCTCCTTTTTGTTGTACCAAGATTGCAGAAATTGTGTCTCCACCACTGAAGGCATATAGCGTGATGTCCTTGGAGAATTCTGGATTGACAAGAGTCAGAGCTTGAGATATAGCCTCTTTTATTGCCTCAAAATTTTCCTTTCCTTCGATGTCCACTTAAATCCCATGCTCTTCTTTAACATCAGCGTTATTGGTTTTACGAGAGCTATAAAATTTGGCACAAATCTGTGGACAAAATTGATCCTCCCTAAGAATCTTTGAAGATCCTTCTTGTGACTTGGAAATGGAAACGCTCTAATTGCTACAACTCTCTCTCGGGTCAATCGTCAACCCCTCCTTTGAAACAATATGACCTAGAAGCTTTCCTTCATGAGCCAGAATATACATCTTTTGGATTCAAAGATACCCCAAATCTTGTACACCTCTAAAATACCCGCCTCGGATGAAAAAGGTGATCTCGCCACATTTTTGGAGAATACAAGTGATGTCGCCAAGATATATCGAACTATTTTGTTGATCAACCCTTGAATGCCATATTCGTTGCCCTTTGGAAAGTGGCTCCAGCATTTGATAGTCCAAATGGCATCTTCATGTAGGCATAAGTACCCCATTTAGTGGTGAAAGCCATCTTGAACTGGTCATCTTCTTTCACCATTATCTCGATTATACCCCCGAGTATCCATCTAGGAGAGATAATCTCTCCGAACCGGATACTACTTGCAATATATCTGCTCCATCAAGGAAGTGGGTAATGGTATTTGAGAGATGCCCTATTGAGGTCTCTTGGAAGTCCACACATGCCCTAATCTCTTTGTTATTCTTCCCGATCGCACCAAGTTTGTAACCCTGACTTGAGTGCTTGATTGGGAATATAATGCTTGCCTCTATTATCTTGTTTAGCTCTTTGTTCATTAGAGGCTCAATGTGAGGGTTGACTGGTCTTTGCTTCTGCCTGATGGGCTTAGCATCTGGATCCAGTTCTATGGTATGTTGTGCCAAATTCAGATTGAATCCTCTCAAGTCTTCATAGCTCCAAGAGAATACATCTGGAAATTCTTGGCAAAGTTGTATGAAATCTGATTTCTCCTGCTCAGTGGCCACTTTACCAATTTGAAGTGTTTTGCCTTCCCAACCGGAATTGTCTTTGAATCTTCTCCTTTGGCCTCGTATGTTAGCCTTTTCCTTACGTAATCTGGTCGTTAGGATTGAAAATAGACTCCAATGTTACTAAACCCTGGGAAGCTTGTTTGTCCACAACTTCACTACTTGATCACCGTATCGATGCTCTAGTTTGTCCCGATTCCAAGCTAAGAATTCAGCCTCTTCTTCGTAAGAAATTGATGATTTGTTGATCATTCTCAAACACCGATAGCTTGTGTTATTATTTCGCTCGCTGGCCTCACAATCACATGGATATGTGGCTATGTTTTTTCCCTTTTGATGTTTTCAACCATATCAAACGTTGCTCCAACCACGCGAGCCTATCCGCGGCTTCATTTTTCTTCCTAGGTATGGACACGATGTTGAAAGATTTGAAATCCTCAATGAGGTCCCATACCCTATTCTTGTAGTTCTTTAGCAGATCATTCTTTGTAGCATGTTGTGCTCGGAATTGGTTGATGATTACTTTGCTATCCCCAAACACCCGTAAGTTCTTTATGCCCTTTTCCCGGCCCAATGAAGTCCATGAACCAAGGCCTCATATTCAGCTATGTTGTTTGAATAGGAAAACTGGAAACTGAAAGTGAATAATATTTGATTCCTTGAGGTGAAACAAGCATAGCTCCTCCTCCTGCACCTTGCCTACTCCTTGATCCATTGAAAAATAACTGTCATACCTCGTTGTCATCCTTATGGTCTGATTTGGTGATGCTAGGAATAGGATGGTTTTCTTCATGTATGTAATAGACTCCTAGCTCAGATTCTTCTACTTCTTGGTAGGGATCAAAAGCATGTACCTTGCTTTCCCATTCATCAAGAATAAAATTTGGGATGCTTCCAACTTTGGTGTCAGCTTCATCTGTGCTTGGATAATCTTCTTGATCAAATGTTGAACAGTTGGCATTGATTTGTCTTGGAGTATGAGCCTCAATGTGAAAGTTTACAATTAGTTCAGATCGATCATTTCTTTGGCCCCATACCTCATCCTAAAATCATGTGCGACCAATCTGAGATAAATATCCACCGATTCTAGCTATGAAATCCCTTGATAAACATAGGGCAAAGAGTGGTGGAAAATATATCACCGACACATCTTGCAAAACGGTAACGTTGGGGCATCAATGCAAGAAAAGATTCAAACTTTTAATCACTCCCACCATGCACACCGCTGTCCCGTCTAATTGCACTACTCCCTTGGATATGACTTCGTATTGGAGACCCAGCTGATCAGCTATTTTCTTGGGCATGACAAAACTACTTTCCCTAGAATCAATCATGCAATTGTGTACTAGTTTATCCCCAATGATTAATGAAACATACAATGGAGGGGGATTCAAAACTTTACCTTCTTTGTCCTCCATGATTCCCTTTAGGCCGAGCAACATTTATGAGGACCTTCTCTCGCATATGGACTTGATGGTTTGAAGTTGACCAGTTCTTCATGGCAGCTTGTAGAAGATCTCTTTGGCCTAGGATGGATAAATATTCCCACATTGATATATTCAAATTTGTCTTCTTCATTTGATCAATGATGCTAAATCGGGATGAAACATCTCTTTGCTTTGTCCTTTAGTCTGCACATTCCTTTCTTGTGCATGGGCAGCAACAATCTGGGCATTTGAGTTGATTTAGAAGGTGGTTTGGGCTGTCCTTGTATGTTTGGAACTCTGTATTTTCCTACCAACACCTTGTGGAGTGATGGAATGTTGTAGATCACTTGGAGCTAATGACTACCCTTCACCAATATTCCTCTTCTTTGATATTGTGTTAGCTACTACACTCTGAGAAATTGTTTGATTCATGCCACAAAGATCCTAAGCTTGCCAATTCACAAGTGTGGTATCATTTGGAGCTATGTTTTGCTAAGATGTCCCTTGTTGCTGATTTGCTTCTTGACTCACTTCTCCCTCAACACCAGTAGTTGTCACCATCAAGGCTTGGTTCAAAGCGCCATTGAAGCACATAGATTGGTTGTGAGGTTCATTGCATGGGAAACACCAATCATACTCTTGAGCTATGTTGTTTTGCACTGGCACTAAGGCTTAGAAGAAAATGCGACATTGGGGTTATATGGATGAAATGGTCTATTGGCAGGAGGCCTTACTTGGCTTTGATTTGCAGCTGGATTGGGTGGCCTATTGGGCTGGTATGGTTGCCTATTAGGTTGAGCTTGAGGCTGATAAGAAGGTCTAAAGCTTTGGGCCTGCTGCCTCTTGAGTGTAACCAGCTCATTTCCCAAATTTTGCAATTGTTTCATGACCTCTTGGAGTTCATTTGAAGCACTAGAGGATGAAGTAGAAGTTTCATTTGAACTTTGATTTCTAGGAGTGGGAATAGGAGCCAAAGTGGGTGCTTGACTAGTGCTTGGATTTTCTAAGTTTGGATACAAGGGCATGGGAGGCCTAGGAGCCAACTTACCAACTTGAATAAGACAATTTTCAGCCCTAATGGCAATGCTATAAGCAACAGGTAAGGTTGGGGCCTCCCATATATTGAATTAACATAGAAATATCAAAATTCAAAGCCTTATGATAATATAGAAAAGCACCTTCAGCTGTTGGCCTAATGGCCACTGGAATTCTATCCCAAGACCTTTGAAATCTGAAGTTGAAGTTAGTCAGCTGCTCATTGGGAGCTCTCTTGATAGTTGTCAATTGTTCTAGTAGAGACAAATTGTCTCCCTTTTCTCCAAACTGCTCATGGAGAGCTATGCATAACTAATTCCAATTTTGGATAGATCCGGCCCAAGGCTCCTAAACCATCGCAATGCCTTCCCTTTAAACGGAGATGCTAGTAATTTGATAGCAACATCCATTTCATTTATCTCATGGATTACACAAATGTTAGCAATGTCTTTGACATGATCACCAGGAGTGGTATGATTTTCTCCAGTGAAAAATGGAATGTTCTTCAATGCTGCAATTGGAACTGGATTTTGTGCATTGAGGGCAAGTGGGCTACTACCAGTGAAGTTGACAAAAGGGTTTTGTTGCACCATTCTGATTGGCCTGAGAACCCTTGTTGATTGGATGAAAGGTCTACCAGGTGGAGGGGTTGATAAAGTCCTATTAGGTGGAGATGGTGATCTTTTTGGTCTTCTTCCTCTCCTTCCTCTACTTGGTGATAGTTGCAAGTGGACAAATAGCCCCTCTTCTCGAGTATCAGACCTAGTTCGAATTCTTCTCATGTACCGAGCAACCTGTGCTACTATACCACTGAATTCTATCCCTTCGAGAGTCACCAGATGTGTTGGGGAATGAGCCTCAAAAGGTTGGATTCTGCCAAGTTACACACCAAACCTGACAAATATTAAAAATAGAATTTAAAACCTTGAAGGACCCGGAAGATATAGTTCTTCAATTCGGTTATCGGGTTTTTTTGTGCAGCTACTAATCCCTAAAAGGTATAGGTAAAACTTAGGTCATGTAAGGCAACTTACAAAACCTGAAATACACCGTGTCAGAACTTGGGACATGCTCAACACCTAGGAAAACCCGAAATACTAAAAACCATGAAATTTTGAAAGTCAAAATCTCAAAAATCTAAGAATACCCTTTTGAATATTATCCCTAGATATATCAACTGGTGAAATTTTGACTTGTTTTGAGCAAGTTAAGCCCTTTAAAATCAATTTCAAGTTCAGCCGGGAGGTGAAAAAATCGAAATTGTAAAACCCGTTGTTTCTAAGTCCAAATTTCTTGAAAATCCCTTCAACTCCCGTGGAATGACCTCTTGGTCCCACCGGGCTTGCCAAAACTATTGGTGGCACGAATCACAAAGACTCCCGAGTGTCTCGTAACTCGATGGATTGAGACCGTAAGTCTAATTTCATAACATGGAGCTTTTCCCAAGTGTGGGACCTGCGAAATCGGAAAAGCTCTCCAGGATGAAGGTCGGTTCCTATTCTTGTGTTTCAGATGCACATGTAAAAATGTAGAGGGTTTACTCAAAAAACCTAATCTAACTTACCAAGGAGATAGGGTAAGAAGATGCATAAAAATAAATCTAAACTAACAAAGGTGATGCACCGAGGAATGAAGAACACCTGTCTTGCCAATAAACACAAACCATTAAAATGCAATGCAAGATCATGCATAAATAACCAAATTTGTAGTGAAAGATCAGGAGGATGCAAATGAACATAGAGAGGGTTGAGAATCATCCATAGACATGCATTATTTTCTCCAAAGATTGATACAATACACCGCAAAATGCCAAGAGGCAAAGTTGCATTACAGTTTTAGATGGGAGGTTTGAACTCCACAAATTCACCTACCAAAGAGAAGAAGGGAGGGGCAAAACAAGAATGTCCAACCTTTAGAAAGAAGCCCCTCCTTATAATTTATAGGAAGAATGAGAGAGGGAAGAGAGAGGAATTCCAAATCTACCCGAACCACCTCCAGATTGTATTTAATTCATCTCATTATGGCGGTAGGTGAGAACCCTAGCAAACCCAAAAATGGCGAACTATATTTTGCATTTTTGAAGAACTTGTTCTCACCCAATTAAATATATCCAGTCGTAGTTGGACAGAGGACCTTGTAAGCTTTCTGAAAAGTCTAACCTTGTGTGAATCTGAGCTCCCTATGAAAAATTATGGCCATTTGAATATATGTGTCAGGGTTTGCTTTTTGTTGGGTTCGGGGTGTCAACGCTCAAAATGTTGTGCCTCTTGAAGATGCGCCTCGGTGCAACTATCCTCATGTCAACATACTCTTAAGTGTGTCATAGGCGTTGAAAATGTGGTGTTGACGTTTTGTTCTTTGCACCTCCAACTTGCGCCAAGGCATGAATTTTTGCATGTCGACACCTTTTGATGTGTGCCCCAACTTGCGCCAAGGCATGAATTTTCGCATGTCAACACCTTTTGATGTGCACCCCAACCTGTGCTAGGGCGTGAATTTTCACATGTCGACACCTTCTGATGTGCGCTAGAGGTGCTTGGTGACGATAAATGTCGGGTTTTCGACCATGCAATGCACTTTCAAAACCCGAAATGAAGGATTTCAATTTTCCTTGATTTCCATATTATGCTCTTGACTATATTTACCTCCGGGGGAGATATATACAATAGGGGCAAAAGTGAAAATTTTCCCAATTTCCAAAAAGGGTCAAAATGCACTGAATTGAAGAACGATTTAAATGGGACCCACCATATGCCACGTGTCACTCCAAAATTCAAAGGCGGAGGGGTGGAGAAAAGGGTCCAAATTTTCCATTTTTCCAAAATATTTGGAAAGTAAAAATAAGCCCGAATTTGTTCCCAATCATAGTTTGACATGTAGTAGATCAAGGGCAACTATGCATTTTCATTTTGGGCCACCATTTTTCCTCTAGAAAGCTTGGAATCTTGAATTTTGCATCAAAATTCATCAAATTTATAGTGATTTGTGTCATCTTGTCCTTCCATGATCATTGGCATCACTTTCACAACTTAAATATTTGATCGTGGTGTTTTTGAAGTAATTTTTACCCCACTGAGAAAACACGTGAAATGTCAAAATCAAAAGTTACAGAGTTAGTTTTAAAAGGTGAAAAGATAAAAATGATGAGTAAAAGGTGTTTGCATGCATCAATCATGAAAAATATGCCTCCAAGATGGATAATGATCTAGATATTTGTAATAATTTAATCTTTTAGGCACACTGCAACTGCGAGTGTTTTTCTACTTGATGTCATTTTCATTCAATTATGATGAATTGTTATAACAAACTTGATCCCATGGCATATTATTTTCTTACTAAAGAAGGCTCTAATGTGGCATGAGGTATATAATGCATTTTGAAGAAATTGTAAAAGGTCGGGAGTTGAAAATCATGAGAAAATTCTAAGAAAACGCTAATCTTCCGAGAAACCCACCAAAGAAATAGGATAATTTCTTTTATGTTGGATCTTCATGTATGTGAGTTGGTTACAAGTGTATAGCCATCACATAACTCGAGATTGTTCATGAAAATCTCATCCGCTAATGAATCTAACAATCTTTTGAGTTAATTTGTGTTCTTCTAGGCAATATGATGTCTCATTATCATTTTTAAATGCATGGAAATAGTTTTCATTGTTCTTTTTCAATCTTGCATTGAAAGTCTTTAGAAATCACATGTAACCTCCATTTCTTGTTAATAGTTTAGTGGAATTTGCAATCTCATGTTAGGAAGAGCCTTCATCCGATAAAGAGATAAACAAATTTAAAATCACTTTACCTTCCTCGATCACTGCAGAGATTTTTTGCAAGCCTTTGGGGTACCTTAGGTGTGGTTTGATCATGGATTTTTATGTTTAATTGAGTTCTTTACTTCAACATTTTGTGGTGAATTCTCAAATATTGTGTGAAGAATTCAACCTGGGCTTCCATTTGTGCCTCTTCTGGTTGAAAGAATATCTTGATTATTTGAAGCATTTTATCTGATAGTTGTTTCAAGTATTGTAAAGGTTGTCAAAGATCTGATATATCCCAGTTTGTCTCATCAATACCCCACAAAAATTTCATTCAAACAAACTAATCCTACCCATACTACCCTTGCATCTGCATTGTGTGTCAACAAAAGAATACAATCCATTCACAAAAATGCACAAGGCAAATCAAGATTATACAATGTCTTCAGTAACCCTTGCCTTGCATTGAAAATATCTCCATAATCTGGGAGTGACAACTTGTGAAAGTCAGATTTGGAGTGTTGATCATATTTTCCCAAGGCCTTTTCATACTACTTGCATAAATTGAGGGATATCTTCATCTCCTTAAAAATTTGGGGTTACAATATAGGTTTTCTTACCTTGGTTGAAAAGCACAACCTAGAATAGTGAGGGTCAAATAAGATCCTTTCAAGGTGCTATCCATCTCTCCCCGAACTGAACGAGTGTCGGCTAGATCACATCCCTGACTACAAAACGAAACACATCAAGATCTATTTGACTTCAAGCTTCATGCCACATCTCTAATGTTTCTCAAACTTAAAAGGATAAAAAGTTTGGGTACAAACACCATCCATTTATGTAATAATGATTTGATTAAAAATAATTTTTGGGTTCAATGGTGGATGGTGTTAGATTTTCCACCATACAATAACAATGAGGTGCAACTATACTTTATGAGGAAACTCTATTGTGATGTTATCCTTATCAATATCCCAAGTTATTTTGATTTCTAAGATTTTGTAGGATGAGGAAAAGGATTTACACAAAATTGACCAGTGTACAATGTGCACTTATTCAACAAGGTAGAGTCGCACACCGAAACCACCTCACATTGAGATTATCCCTCCAGATTCAAGGAAATAGTATATATTTATACACTCCACACACTTTAGGGGTTATCTACAACCCTTGTTCAACATACAAGAGGAGATTTTAGATCCAAATGCTTCATGGAGGTACAAAGAGTATTCCATTAGGAAGTAGGTACATGAGGCCACATATTTTCTCATCATGTGGTAGCATATGTTGTGGCCTGAGGAGGATGATACTTTCACACATACTAATTTTGGTGGAGTTAGCACCGGGGTGCATATGATAATGCCACTATGTTAGATGCCTTTTCGGTGAGAAATTTAGATTATAGTCATTAGTATCACCTTCTTAGGTATTTTTATGTTTTATAAAATGTGTTACAAAAATATTGGAGTACTTGATTTACATATATATGTTAAATTTTTGAAATTATTGTATTTGTACATGTAGTCATTGACATTACATCATGAGGGAAGGGTGTCTTCATCCCAACCACATGCAATGAGCACTATGCATACACATACATTCACATATGTAATTTAGAATGTTAATTGTGTAAAATTATCATGCACATGCAAATATATATATATATATATATATATATATATATATATATATATATATATATATTGAAGTCAAATATATGTATGTTCTTGTATGTTAATTTAATTCACATGATAAATGTTTCATAAAGATGTTGACTTCACTAGACACCCCTCCATCTCTCGTGATGAGTAAAAAAGGTGTTTCGCTCCAATTTCATCTCGCTCAACAAATCACCAACGTATTCAAACAACATGTATTTTCGTTAAATTGCTTTTGTAATTCATATTAAGTTAAATTAAATGTTAATAACATCCTTCATTATAGAATTATTAAGTAATGTTAATAATTTCCTTCATTGTGTATACATAAGAGTTACTTGCGATAGGTAGTAGTCTTGTTCATTTTATTCATAGGCATGGTAGGGTAAAAACAATATTTCTATATTGATAAAATTATTTAAAATATTGTCATTACACATACATGTACTTAGTTCTATTTTGGATAATTCTAATGTTTTATTTTGTGATCTTATGTGTATGTAGGGAACTTCAACCACCCCATTTTGACTTCAAGGGCATTGAATCCTTGATCGCATCATATTCATACCTCGTTCTGTTCAAGGAGCTCCCAATCGCTCATCCGAGTGTGAGATGTAGATTCAAAGTGTGACCGAGAGCTTCCGGTAAGTTTTTGTATTTATGTAAATAATTTCATTAACATGGTCTTAAATACATGTTGAAAACATATCTAAATTTAGTTTTTACAAAAAAATGTTTGCATCTACAGTTCAACTAAAGGTGAGTATTCAATGGAAGAGGAATTGTAGCATGTGCTCGAATGATCTGAATTCATCTCATAGATTTCCATTTTCATCTATGGGAGGGCATTCTTCAAGAGGGAAAAAGGGATAAATTTTGATGATTAAGAAATACATATATATATATATATATATGTCTTACATGATATTTTTGGTATGCTTAAGTGCATAGCATTGAATGTATGCATATTTTTCATTTGAACTTGAGTGTATATGACCTATGCGGGGATTTTTTATTTATTGTACACATTAAAATACTATTGGGAACTCGATATTTTGGTATGAGACTTTACACTTATGAGATTATTTTTGCATGAAACTAATCTTATGTGCACTTGATACTATTTAAGACATTATGGATCCTTTTTCATTTATTTGTGATGTATATGTACTATCTTTTTATTGTATAATATACATCAAACTTTGGAAATCAATATTTATATAAAGTATATAAAGAGTTACCTAATCGAGTAATTATTCATTCAATTTATCGGTGTGTATATGTGTATTTACCTTACCTATGTGTCTTCTTTCTCATGGTATCTTTTTATTGGTTCCTTTGTTATCATGCACCTACTACATGATTCAATGCTTCTTAGTCTTCTCCCTATTAAAACACCTAAGCATACAATCATTAAGACAATTATTAAGACAATGTTTTTGTAAAAACATGGATGGAAGGATCTAAGGATGCTAACAAAGTCTTACAAGATTCAATACTTCAAAGAGAGTCATCAAAATTTTATACCTTTCATATGTTGATACTTTGAGAATGTCTCCTAGATGCATTACTCCAATGTTCGAGAATGTCTCTACAGATGCAATCATAGTCCGATTAAGAAACTCACCGATTCATGATTGTCCAGTCTGTGCAATTCATGTTATTACCTCTAAATATGTAGGCATTTCAAGTTATTTTGAAATCACATGACACCCTTCACTAGGCTTGAAGACTACCCCTATCTTTTTGAAGGAACTTTTGAAAGCATCCATGGGTTTATCATAGCATAAATTATTAATGAATAGAAGGTCACTAATCTATAGGCTGAATGAATCCCATTCACAACTAAACAAGAAATATTTACTAGGTGATTGATAACCCATTTGTGTTCTTAGCCATTCCCCTGTCAAATTCAT
Source organism: Taxus wallichiana var. yunnanensis (assembly GCA_018340775.1). Lineage (NCBI taxonomy): Eukaryota > Viridiplantae > Streptophyta > Pinopsida > Cupressales > Taxaceae > Taxus > Taxus wallichiana. The sequence goes on from CM031239.1 coordinate 973,369,740, forward strand.
TCTTAAGCCAATCTAGTCATTGAACAAGAACTCCAAGATGAGGTAATTTGGAAGAACCGGAAAATTTGGACTCTAAAACAACACCTCCACTAGCATTAAAATGGCCACCATAACCTATTGGTGTATTCGTTTCGGCACCAAGATATTTTGTTTGCCAAATATTGCATTGGACAACTTACACTAACTCAAACTATAATATTTCATGTGTTTACAAAAATAATACATCGAGATAAAAAAGGAGATGGAGAAAGCTAAGAGAGGATTTTGTAGAGGGTCTTGATGTGGAAGTGTAGGATCTAATGAGATATCTCTAGGTGTAAAGGAGTCCGATATATCACCTTTCAAAGATATATTGTATTTTGGTCTCAAGTATCTTAAGGGAATCTCCGGACGTGGTAGCCTGGAAGCACCGAGAGAATTGGCCTCCAAAACAACCCCTCCCCTAGTATTTACCTAGCCACTCCACATGTTAGCATAGTTAGTTCGGTACCAATAGATACCATTTGTAAATTATTTTGTATGAAAGCCTTACGAGTTGAATCAAACTACATTATTTCATGCATTTACAAACAATTGGACAAAAAGAAAACCAAATGGATATGGAAAAAACCAAGATATTATTATATAGATGATCCTAACATGGAGGTGTAGTATCTCATGAGATGTCTTTATGTGTCACAAGTTTGAGAAATCACCATTTGAAGATGTAACATTTTTTTGGATCATGAATCTTAACGGAATAGTCCCAAACAAAGTAGTGTGGAAGCACTTGGGATTTTTAGACACCAAAAGTACACCTATCCTTGTATTTCCCTTGCCACCCGACTGTTGGAATAGTCGATTTAGTGCCGGGAGCTACAATTTGTAAATTATTGCATGTGGAAACCTTATAGTTACTCAAACTGCAGATTTGACATGTTTACAAACAATAAGGAAATGAGATAACTGAATAGATATGGAAAACATTAAGACAAGATTTGTATAAGGTGTTGAAATGGAGATGTAGGATATTAAGAGATGTCTCTAGGTTCCACGGAGTCTGAGAAATCACCTATTGAAGATATAATATTTTTTGGTCTAAGAGCTCTTAAGGGACTACACCCAGATGAGATATCTCGGGAAGAACTCAAGCTTTAGCCTTTAAAAATACAACTCCCCTAGAATTTACCTAGACACCATGTTATGTTGGCATAGTAGCTTCGGTGCCAAGAGCTATCGTTTGTAAAATATTACGTCTAAGAACCTTACACTGACTCAAATTGCATTATTTCACATGTTTTGTAAACAATAGGACAACAAGAGAATTGAATAGAGATGGAGAAAACCGAGAGAGTATTTTGTAGACGGTCCGACTTAGAGGTGTAAGATCTAATGAGAAATTTCAAGCTACTTTGACATCCTAGAAATCATATGTGAAAGATATAACATTTTTATCTCAGTTATCTTAAGGGACTATTATCAAACGAGGTATCCTAGAAGAATTAAGATGTTTTATCTCAAAACAAACACCTCCCCTAGTGTTTTCTTGGCCACCCCATCGTGTTCGAGTAGTAATTTTAGAGCCAAGAGCTTCCGTTTTAAAATATTATGTCGTAAATTTTGACCTTACAGTGACTCAAAATGTATTATTTTGTGCATTTGTAAACAATAAGACAACGAGAGAAATGAATGGAGATGGAGAAAACCGAGAGATTATTTCATAGAGGAGTGGATTATGACAATATGTCTCTAGGTATCATAGAGTCTGAGAAATCACTTATCAAAGATATAATGTTTTTTGTCTTAGGTCTCTTAAGGGACTACACCCAGACAAGGTAGCCCAGAAGTACCAAGAGCTTTGGCCTCAAACAAAACCTACCGTAGTGTTTACTCGGCCACCCTAACTTGTTAGCATAGTTGGGTTGGGGACATGAGATTTCATTTACAAATTATTGCGTTTGACAATGTTACACTGTCTCAAATGACTATTTTGCATGTTTGCAAATAATAGGACAATGTGAGAACCAAATGGAGATGGAAAAAACTGAGACATACTTTCATAGAGGGTGTTGATGCGGAGGTTTAGGATCCGACGAGACATATCTCGGGTGTCATTAAATCCAAGAAATTACCTATCGAGGATATAGTATTTTTTCCTCTCAAGGATCTCAAGGAACTATTCCCGGATGAGGTAAACTAGAAACGTTTACCTTGCCACCCGAACATTTTATAACAGTCAGTTTGGTGCCAAAATATTTCCTTTACAAAATATTGCATACTACGGCCTAACACTGACTCAAATTTCATTATTTCATGTATTTCGAAAAAAAAAGTATAGTGATAAAACCGAATGGATATGGAGAAAACTGAGAGAGGATTTTGTATAGGGTCGAGATGTGGATGTATATGATCGATGAAATGTATCTAGGTTTCATAGTGTCTCGATAAATTACCTACCAAAGATATAACATTTTTGATCTTAGGGCTCTTAAGGGAATATACTGGACAACGTAGCCCAAAAGAATCGGGAGCTTTGACATCCAAAAAGACACCTACCCTAGTGTTTAATGCCGCCCGATGTGTTGGAATAATCGGTTTGGTGACACGAAATTTCATTTACAAAGTATCGTGCATCGACACTCTTATACTAAATCAAACTACATTATTTCATGCGTGTTGGTACTCAAATTTTTCTCCTTTTCAACTGAGAAAGAATCAAAGATATGACATGAAGCTTGAATTCGGATAGATCATGATGTGTGTCGTTCGTAGAGCTGGGAGGTGATCTAACCGGCACTTAGATTTTCGGAGAGATGGATAATACTTTGAAAGGATTTGATCGACCCTCACTATTTCAGGTTGTACCCTTCAACCAAGGTAAGAGAAACTATATTGTAACCCAAAAATGGTGAAAGAGATGAAGATGCCCCTCAATGTATGTAAATAGTATGAAAAGGCCTTAGAAAAATATGATCAACACTCCCAATCTTACTTTCACAAGTTGTCACTCCCAGATCATGGAGATATTTTCAATGCAAGGCAAGGGTTATCAAGACATTGTATAATCCTGATTTTCCTTGTGCATTTTTGTAGATGGGTTAGATCCTTTTGTTGACACACAATGCAATGCAGGGGTAGTATGGGGTAGGATGGGTTGTTTAGAATGACTTTTGGTGGGGTATTGATAAGACAAAATGGGATATATAAGATCTTTCACAACCTCTATAATACTTGAAACAACTAGCAGATAAAATGCTTAAAATAATCAAGACATTATTTCAACCAGAAGAGGCATAAATGAAAGCCCAGGTAGCACTCTTCACACAATATTTGAGAACTCACTACAAAAACTTGTAGTAAAGAACTCAATTAAACACAAAAATCCTTGATCAAACCATGCCTAAGGTGCCTCCAAAGGCTTACAAGCAATCTCTGTAGTTAAGGAAGGTAAAGTGATTTTAATTTTTTTATGTCTTTATCAAATGAAGGCTCTTCTGAGTATGAGATTGCAAATGCCCCTAAACTATCAACAATAAATGGATATTCTGTGTGATTTCTAAAGAATTTCAATGCAAGATTGCAACAAGAACAATAAAAACTATTTGCAGACATTTAAAAATGATAACTAACATCATATTGCCCAAAAAACAAAGATTAACTCAAAAGCTTGTTAGATTCATCATCAGGGAAGAGTTTCATGAACAATATCATAGCTATGTGATGGCTACACAATTGTAACCAACTCACATACATGAAGATCCAACACGAGAAGACATTATTTTGGTTCTTTGGTGGGTTTTTTTCAGAAAAATTAGCTTTCTCTCGAGAATTTTCTCATGATTTTTCAACCTTTCCCCCTCTCTCTTGCATGTATCAAAACGTGCCTTATATATCTCATGCCACATTGGAGCCTTCTTTCCCAAGCAAATAATATGCCATCGGATCAATTCATTACTGATAATTCTTCACAATTCAATGAAAATGACATCAAAATGAAAAACATCCACAAAGTTGCAGTGTGCCCAAAAGATTAAATCATTACAAATATCTAGATTATTATTCATCCTAGAGGCAGGTTTTTCATCATGGAGGCATGCAAACACCTTTTACTCATCATTCTCACCTTTTAACCTTTTCAAATTACCTCTGCAACCTTTGATTTTGAAATTCCATGTTTTTGCTCAGCCGAGGTAAAAATTACTTCAAAAACATCTCAAATCAAAGAATTAAGCCATGAAAATGATGCTAATGATCTTGGAAGGTCAAGGTGACACAAAATCACTATAAATTTGATGAATTTTGACGTAAAAATCGTGATTCCAAGCTTCTTGGAGCTCAGTGGCATGGGTCAAAACAAATGGATGCACAACAATCGATCTTATCCATCATTTAATCCTAGCCCTCCATGTGGAAGATACGGACATATAAATAAGCTTGAGTTACCTTTTAAATTTTTGTATAAGGCCGGACACATGGCAAAAATAATTGGAGACACATTTGGGCTCATTTTTACTTTTCCACATCTTTTGGAAAAATGGCAATTTTTGACTTTTTCTCTACCCCTCCGTCCTTGTATTGTTGAGTGACATGTGCAACATGGTGGGTCCCATCGGGATCGTGCTTTAATTATACACATTTTTACCTTTTTGGAATTTGGAAATTTTTTCACCTTTTGACCCGCGGCCCACACACCTGATTTCTTCCTCGCCACGTGTCGCTTCTTCTATCGCTAAAATTCATGGGCCCAATTTTCATTTTAACTCCCTTTTTTGCTAGGGGAAAAATTTTAATTTTCCTTCCACCGGCCTGCACCTCTGGTTTCTCCACTACCACATGTTGCTCGATGATTCACTAGTGGGCCAACGCTTGAACTTTTGTTTTTAACTCCTTTTTCAAAAAGGAAAAAATCCCCATTTCCCTCCACGGCCCGCACTTCCCTCTGACCCTTCATGGACACGTGTCTACCTATGATTCGTTCTCAGGGGCACGCTTAAATTTTGTTCTCGAACTCTTTTGCTAAAAAGGAAAAAAAAATCCCTTTTACCCCCTAGGCCGCCACCCGCCACCCGCTCTACGTCTACCATGCTACCACGTGTCCTCCTTTGATTGGAGTAGGGATAAAAATTATTTTGAAACTTTAGATAATTAGAGATAAAAAAATCTAAGGTCCCCCTCGGCCCGCTCCTCTGCCTTTGTTCTTTTATGGACACGTGTCCACTCCTAATTGGCTACGGGGTTTTGGGCCAATTTTTGACTTTAAAATTTTACAAAATAAGGTCTAAAAACCTTAAGGGAAACCCACCCACAACCATCCCGCCTACCAATCAGAACATGCCACGTAGGAAAATTTGGAAGAAACAGGTCCTTGGGGCCGAAAATGCCCCATTTTCAAAAAATGTGAAAAATGAAAAGTTACAACACCTCCCTGCTTTTACTCACCCAATGAAAACACACAACGTTTCCAATACCTTCGAGGATGAATTTTTTGATTTTGAATCAATCAAGCATGATTTCTAAACATTTTCAACCTTGGGATAGGATTTTCAATTGCATAGAAGTATGATTTGATCAATTTTGATTTTTCCATGATCCGCAAAGGGAAAAATGACACAGCTCACAAAATTGGAAAAACCAGGGCACAAAAAAGGGAAAAATTGGAATATTCCTTCAAATTATGGAAAAACAACAAATTTGTGGGAATTTTTAAAGCATTTCAACCTGGAGGGGAAGAATTATAGACAATCCAATCAAAGGATAAAACATTTTTGACTAGATATACATTTGAAAATTTTATGGAAACATGGTGCAAGCTCAAAAATGGCACCAACATTGGCTCTTGCTTGGGGATAGGCACTCCCAGGTGAGTGCCACAAAGACAAAATGTAGACCAAGTGATAAAATAATCCATTTGGCAAAGGATTCATGAGCCAAAATCACCAAAAACCAACTAAGAACCCGACAAAAATAGTTGTCACAATGCAAGGCAAACCACAAAACCAACAAAACACCAAAAATAGAGAAAAAACCAAACACTACACACTTTAAGAGTCATGCGTACCTCAAATTTGGTGATTAATCCAAGAAATGCTTCAGATGCCTACCATTAATAGGAAATTCAAGCAATTCCCCATCTAAATCTTTGAGAAAAAAGGTATGCTCACCAATTCGATATCATTAGAGTAAGGTCCCATCCATAATGCATCTAATTTTCCATGCTTTCCCTTGTCTTCATGCGTACTATCCCACAACAAAACCAGATCTCCAACATTCAAGGCTCAGAAGTGAGCTTCTTGTCAAACAATCTTTTCAACTTCTCTCCAAATCTGACATACCTCTGCTTAGGATGCTCTTCTCTCCTCATCAAGCTCAATAATCTGATTGATCCTTGATTCATATGGGCCAATCTCTTGATCTTCCAACTATCGCGAAAAATGAAATGAAGATAATTGCTGGTGAAAGGGCAAAAATATTGAGTTCCATACACCAATCCAAATGGGCTTTTACCAAGTATCTCTTTTAGGAGTTATCCTATCAGCCCTAACTACAAATTTCAATTGTTCACCCCATTTCTTCTTGTTTTGCTCCAAGGTTATTCTAATGATCTTCAAAAAATTCTTATTACTAGTTAGACTTGGCTTGTCCATTCTCTTGGGGTTATAGTTTGAAGAATAAGTCAAGTTGATTCCATATTCATTGCACATTGCCATTAAAGGTTTGGCTCTAAAACACATGGCATTATTAGCTACAATCTTAAATTTGGGACTCCAAATTTGAATATGATTTTCTTCAAGAAGAAGTCCATCACTATTTGGTGTGTTGATTTCTTGGTGTGGATTTCCTCTACCCACTTTGTAAATTAATTAGTGGCTACAAGGATCCACTTATGGCCAGCACTAGAAGGATCTGAAATATCACCAACGAAGTCCATCCCCATTGCTTGAAAGGAGCTTCAATTGATACAAAGGTGCAAAGGAAGGGAGCACTCAAGCTTTCGGGCCCCTGAGAGAAACGTTGGCAACTATCACATTTTTAACCAGACTTGGGTACATCTTTGAAGAGAGTAGGCCACCAATAACCATCTCTCAAAATCTTATGTGTAGTTACTCTTCCAACAAAGTTCCCTCCATAAAATCCCCCATGGAAATCAGAAACTATCTTGGGAGCTTCATCTTGATTATGCATTTCAAGAGGACACCTTGTGGTTCTTCCAAGCTAGCCCAAGGTCTGTGATGATATATTTTGAGAATCCATCTTGAGGGATATTTTCTGATTTTTATTTAAGTGACCAGGATAACACAAGTGTCCGAGGTAGAAGATCACATCTTTTACCACTCAAAACTTACCAACTTTGCAAGCACATCTACCCTTTCTTGCTTTAGCTGATTCAATTCCACATTCTCATAGGTTGGTCTCACCATGAGCTTAGAAAGACCCAAACCTCTTACAACCTTTGTGGTTTGGATGTCCATATCATACTCCTACGGTTTGTTCACCCATCTAGACCTTTTACTTGAGATCTCCATCTCGATAAGATTTCTTTTATCATGGTATGGGGAACATAAGCAACAACTTTTGAACTCAATATATAAGGCACGAAAACTTTGTTGCTTTCACCAAGGAAAACACTTATTTCTCCATGATTGTATACTTCATCTAAGCTTCTTGTAAATCCTTACTAAATAAGGTAATAGGCCTATCAGCCCCATTCTCATCCTTTTATAGAAAAACATAAGCAATGGTATACTCGAGAGGCAAAGGAAAAAATTTCCAAAGGCCTCTTATAGTTTGGGGCTGCTAAAACAGTGCATGTTTAAGTGCATCCTTAATTCCTTCAAAATATTGAATGGTATCCTCCTCCCACCGATAACTTGGTCCTTCTTTAGCATGCTTGTGATTGGACGAGTCAACTTAGAAAAGTTTGAAACAAACCTTCTAATAAAATTAGTTCGACCAAAGAAATATTGGATGCCTTTCTTGGTTCTTGGGATAGGTACTTTGCTGATTGCTTCTACTCTCTCGGTGGTCTATCATAACACCATATTTTGACACAATGTGACCAAGCAGCTTGGATTTTTCACACCAAAATGACACTTCTTTGGATTAAGATAAATTCCATACTCCCTACATTTGATAAACATCTTCTAAGTGCTGTAAATGATCACCTCTCTACCTTGAAAACACAGTCACATGATCTTGGTAAACTACAATGAAATCATTGATGTAACTAGCAAAAGCAACATCTATTGCTCTTTGAAAAGTGGCACCAACATTCATCAAACCAAAGGTCATCCTAACAAAAACATATGTTCCCTAGGGAGTAGTGAATGATGTCTTAAGTCTTTCGATTCTTTTGACAACCACTTGATTTTCTCCAGAGAAACCATCCAATGTACAAAGAAACTCGAGACCACATCACAAGCTACAATATATTTTCTATATTTGGAAAGGGATAGTTATCCTTCATGGATGCTTTGTTTATATTTCTAAAATCCACACAAGGTTTGATGTCTCCGTTCTTCTTTCGATTGGCATAAGGTTTGCAACCCAAGATGAATATCTAGTGGGCTGAATAATACCTCCATCTCTCAACTTCTTTAACTCCTCTTGCATTTTCATGGAGAGAATTTTATTAATTGGACTTTACATCTATTTGGATGGCTTGGAATTTTTTTCAAGAGGAATCTCATGTTGAAAAAGTCTTATCTATATGCTTTCAGCTTTGAATATGACCAGGCAAGGTAGTCTCGATATTGTTTCAACAATTGGAGGTAGGACTCTTTTTCTTCCTTGTTTAAACTGCTGCCTAACCAAAAATTTCTTGGTTTGTCCTTTTGCCCAAGTTATTCTCTTCCACATCCATTGATGAAGACATGTTTCTATTTATGATGCAATCAACATTGTTAAAATTTGATTCAAGTGTAACAAGACCTTCGAATGGTGTTTGTTTTCAATTGGATGATGTCTTTCTCAAACAAAGTTTCTCTTCCTTCAGTCATGCATACCATTGGCTCCCAATCAATATTCTAATTTACAAAATCACCTCAATTTTGCAATAACATTTGCACTTGAATATCATCATCAAACACTTTCCAATGCTTGATGTCATCGGGAAAAGCTAGTCTATTTAGCACTTCAATGTTGTATTCACAATAAGGTGAAATGGTGTAATTTCTAAATCTAGAACCTAGTACTGCCAACTTTTCAGCACAACATTGAGACCTCTATCATGATACACAATGTTAAAGGAATCAAACATTTCAATTAGATCCCAAAATGCATTCTTATACTTTGTTTCATACGCTGATTTTTTGTAGCATACAATTTTCTCATTTGTTTGAAAACCAGCTCTAAGTCTCCTTTTGCAACAATGTCTTTTACTCCATATTTCCATGCAATTCTTAACCCTAATAACAATTCCTCATACTCAACAATGTTGTTAGTGCATTCAAAATTAAGTTTGAAATAAAAAGCAAACTCTTCCAAACTAGGAGAAAGCAGAACTATACCAGCACCATTTCCAAATTTGGAGCAAGCTCCATCAAATAGCAAGGTCCAAGGAGAACCTACCACCTCAAGGCACTTTGATTTGTCCATCTTATTTTCTTTTCACAAAACCAATGATATTCTCAGCATCTACATCAACAAACAACACTTCATAGGAAGCATTGTTTGGGTTCTCAATTAGATGCAACATTTTCTTTTCTCCATAGAGATTTACTAGCTTCCTCAATGGGAATGGTAGGAAAAGACATATCCATTTGGACACTTCCAGCCCACTTTCTTGACAAAAGCATAACCCATTTGGTAGGTCAATCAACAATCACAACATCTAATTTTAAATTCCTCCTGGATAAGATGCAAGCTGCACTACCAAACCCTTTTCACAACCAACCACCAACACTTACCTTGGATCCATGGCAGACATTTCCCATAGGTATCTTTAACTTTGATATCCAACTCATTCATGACTTCTAGAGGCACGAAATTACATGATGCACCAGAATCAAACATACAGTTATGAAGTAGCCTATCTTTTATGATCAAAGTTGTGAAGAATGGATCAACATTCAATTGGGAATCAACCAAAGATGTCCCAAAATATACCTCAGGTGTGTCTCCAAGATCTTCTACTGCTGGTGGTGTTTCAAGGTCAACAATGATCTGAGGTGGAGTTTCAACAAAATTTACATTTCTTCCTAGAGTAACCTTCTCTTCTTTCAATCCCAAGTACTCAAATGCTCTCTTGTTATGCTCAGGAATTCTAAGCAGCTCAATGATTGGAACACTCACTTTAATTTGACCCAATACTTGGGATATGTCATAGGGGACACTCTTTGGAAAAAGAACTTTGGAAGGGAGACAAGAAGATTCATTAGATGGCAATGGATTCTTGGTAGCTTGGGCATGAGGAGGACTGTAATTTTTGTTTAGGACAACAGAACTTCGACAGTGCTTCTCTCTAAGAGATTCTTTTGGAATGCTTGTGAGGAAGGGTGCTTTAGGTTTGGCTTGAGGCCCAACTCCCTTAACAAATTTTCTTCTAGTGTTATAGTCTTTCTCTTGAGCTACAACAACATTCATCAACAATTTTCTATCTTCCTCTAAAGGGATACCACCATCATACTTATTAATCATCAAAGCTCTTAAGTATTCAAAGTCATTGTTAGGAATTTCAAAAGCTTGCACTACATCAACTTCAAGAGCATGAGGGGGAGAAAGACTTGTACCCATTTGATGTAATCCCAAAAGGTAGTAGTAGTCCTAACACTTATTACTTTAGTAGATGTTGCTCCTCCTTGTGAGCTTGAAGAACAACCCACCATGTAAATATCATCATCAATTCCATCCTCATTATTAGCTTCATCAACTTGTTGGTCCACTTCACATGGAGGATGAGGAAGAAAACATCTATCACACCAATCCATATCAGTAACTTCATCAACAATAGCAACCTTGGCAGTTAGAGGGTCAGGAACCAATCTACTTTCATGTGCTTGGGGTTGTCTATTTCCCCCTCCCATAGGTCCTTTACCTCTATCATCTTGTCTTTGATCACCCCTAGGATGATTTCCAAATCTATCATGGTTTTTTTCTCTTTTTGACCTTGTGTGAAGTCTGCCCAATTCTGTCTTAGCTCTTACCAACTTGTATGAGATTTCTTTGACAGCCCCTACCAACTTTTTCACAACCTCTTCTAAATGAGCACCTTTTCTAGCTTGAGGTTTTTCAGGGTTTATCAATTTTACACCATCTCTCTTGAGAGGTTTCCCAATTTCTTTGATATTGTTCTCAATTTGAAGTGCCATGGTGAAATCTTGTCTTAGATTGGTAGGGTTCTTGTCTCTTAGGTAATAGGTTGCTTTCTTGTCAAATGCATCTACATATTTGATTAAACAAGATTCATCACAAGGCCTCAAACCAACAGGAAACCTTCTAAAAGTTTTGTTAAACCTTGTGTTGAATTCATGGACTGATTCATTATGGTTCTTATTGGTATTCTCAAACTCGGACAAAAGAAATCTAGGATCAGTCTTGTCACCATATTGTAACCTAAATGCATTTTTCATTTAAGTTCATGAATCAATAGAATTATCAGGCATAGCATTGCATTTAATCCCTAACATCTTATTCTAATGTATGAATAAACAATTTGACATACACATCCTCAAACTCTATCTCAAAATCTTCCATCATATTATCAAAAAGTTTGAGATGTTGATCACCAGTAATAGCATTGTTACCCTAGAATTTTAGCAACCTATTTTTGACATCTTGTGGGACAACATCTGGGTAACCATCCATTCCTCTAAATTTTATAGGACCAAAGGTGTTAACAACAAATGGAGGTCTAGGATGAGCCATATTGTTTGGTGGAGGTGATCTTGGAGGTGAAACAAGATGATGAGGAGTGAGAGGTCTTTAGGGAATAGGAATGAAAACTTCCAAACATATCTCTCTTAAGGACTCTCCTTCTTGATGATCTCTAGAAAATTTAGAAAATACGGGAGTAGATTTAGGAGAAATCCTTTCAAATGCATAAGAAGGTCCCTCACCGATGGGAAATTAAAATCAGCAATAGGATTGTCTGAATCAGATCCACTTGAAGAAGAATTGCAGTCCTCAATAACAGACTACTCACTTTCAAACTCAACAATAGGGATCTCCTTTCTTGCGGTCAAGTCTCCAACAACATTCCACACCTTTATTCCTTCTAGATATGAGTGTCTTGAATCTGTAAACAAATTATTTATAGAGTCTTTAAGGAAGAGAGATCTTCTTCCATCCCAGTTTTTAGATTAGTAGCACAAAAATAAATGACTGAAAGGCAAGACACTTGTATTTATTAATATCAAATCAGCATGGAGTCACCACTAAGGAATTTCACCCTAGTTGTGCAAATGTAGTAAAATACTCTATCAAATGTTTGCTAGCACTAAAAAACTTTGCAAGGCCTTATATATCGACCTTCTTCTTCTTAGATCAATTAATCACAATGCACCCAAAGTGTATGAACTACTAGGAAATCAAAAAGGGCAAACAAAACTTGAAACCCTTGTTTAAAACTTGCAGATCTGAAGCATAGAATGATATTTTAACAATGTAGCAGCTCAAATACTTGAATACACAGATGCTCAAACTCTTAAAATGCTTCAAAAATAAAGAAATTCAAATAACTCCCGAAAATGGCACTGAAAGGTGTTGGTACCCAAATTTGTTCTCCTTTTCAGTCTGAGAAACATCAAAGATATGGCATGAAGCTTGAATTTAGATAGATCATGATGTGTGTCGTTCGTATCCGAGAAGGTGATCTAAGCGGCACTCACATTTGTGGAGATATGGATAACACTTTGAAAGGATTTGATCTAACCCTCACTATTTTAGGTCGTGTCTTTCAACCAAGGTAAGAGAACCTATATTGTAACCCCCAAATGGTGAAAGAGATGAAGATGTCCCTCAATGTATGCAAATAGTATGAAAAGGCCTTGGGAAAATATGATCAACACTCCAAACTCCGAATTTCACAAGTTGTCACTCCCAGGATCATGGAGATATTTTCAATGCAAGGCAAGGGTTATCAAGACATCAGATAATCTGATTTGCCTTGTGCATTTTTGTAGATGGGTTAGATCCTTTTGTTGACACACAATGCAATGTAGGGGTAGTATGGGGTAGGATGGGTTGTTTAGAATTATTTTTTTGTGGGGTATTGATGAGACAAATTGTGATATATCAGATCTTTGACAACCTCTACAATGCATGAAACAACTATAAGATAAAATGCTTCAAATAATCAAGACATTCTTTCAATCAGAAGAGGCAAAAATGGAAGCCTACGCATCACTCTTCAAACAATATTTGAGAACTCACCACAAAAGCTTGTAGTAAAGAACTCAATTAAACACAAAAATCCTTGATCAAACCATGCCTAAACTGCCCGCAAAGGCTTACAAGCAATCTCTACAGTCAAGGAAGGTAAAGTGATTTTAAATTTGTTTATCTCTTTATCAGATGAAGGCTCTTCTGAATATGAGATTAAAAATGCCACTAAAATATCAACAAGAAATTGAGATTATGTGTGATTTCTCAAGACTTTCAATGCAAGATTGCAAGAAGGACAATGAAAACAATTTGCAGGCATTTAAAAATGATAACAAACATCATATTGCCCAAAAAACATAGATTAACTCAAAAGATTGTTAGATTCATCAGCAGGGGAGAGTTTCATGAACAATCTTAGAGCTATGTGATGGCTACGCAATTGTAACCAAATCACATACATGAAGATCCAACACAGAAGACATTATTCTGGTTCTTTGGTGGGTTTTTTTAGAAAAATGAGCTTTCTCTCAGAATTTTCTCGTGATTTTTCAAATTTTCCCCCTCTCTCTTACATGTATCAAAACATGCCTTATATATCTCACGCCACATTGGAGGCTTCTTTCCCAAGCAAAGAATATGCCATGGGATCAATTCTGTTACAATAATTCTTCACTATTCAATGAAAATGACATCAAACAGAAAAACAGATCCACGAGGTTGCAGTGTGCCCAAAAGATTAAATCATTACAAATATATGGATCATTATCCATCCCGAGGCATGTTTTTCATTATGGAGGCATGCAAACACCTTTTACTCATCATTCTCACCTTTTTACCTTTTCAAATTACCTCTGCAACCTTTGATTTTGACATTCCACGTGTTTGCTCAGGCTGAGGTAAAAAATTACTTCAAAAACATCTCAAATCAAATAATTAAGCCATGAAAGTGATGCTAATGATCTTGGAAGGTCAAGGTGACACAAAATCACTATAAATTTGATGAATTTTGATGCAAAATCATGATTCCAAGCTTCTGGACCTCCGTGGCGGTCAAAACAAATGGATGCACAACAACTGTCGATCTTATCCATTGTTTAATCCTAGCCCTCCACATGGAAGATACAGGCATATAAATAAGCTTGAGTTACCTTTTTAATTTTTTGGATAAGGCTGGACACGTGGCAAAAAATGGTTGAAGACAAATTCGGGCTCATTTTTGACTTTTCCACATTTTTTGGAAAAATGGTAAATTTTGAATTTTTCTCCACCCTTCTCGCCCTTAAATTTGGATCGACACGTGGCACATGGTGGGTCCCATTAGGATCACACTTCAATTCTATGCATTTTGACCTTTTTTAGAATTTGGGAAAATTTTCACCTTTTGCCATGCGGGTCCGCACACCTGATTTCTCCCTCACCACGTGTTACTTCCTCTATCGCTAAAATCCACGGGCCCAATTTTCATTTTAACTCCCTTTTTTGCTAGGGGAAAATTTTCAATTTTCCTTCCGCCGGTCCGTGCCTCCAATTTCTCCACCACCACCGTCGTTTGATGATTCGCTATTGGTGAGCACTTAAAATTTATGATTTTAACTCCTTTTTCAAAAAGGAAAAAATCTCCACTTCCCTCCGTAGCCCGCACTCCTCTCGACTCTTCATGGACATGTGTCCACCTATGATTCATTTGTGGGGGCACGCTAAAAATTTTCATTATGAACTCTTTTGCGAAAGAGGAAAAATTCCCTTTACCCCGCCAAAGCCGCCGACCCGCTCTGCACCTGCGTCGTGCTACCACATGGCCTCCTCTAATTAGAGTGGGGCTAAAACTTATTTTGAAACTTTAGAGAATTATAGCTAAAAACTCTAAGTTCCCCTCGGCCCACTCCTCTCGCCTTTGGTCTTTTATGGACACATGTCCACTCCCGATTGGTCATGGGGTTTGGGCCAATTTTTACTTTAAAATTTTACAAAATAAGGTCTAAAATCCTTAAGGGAAACTAACCCCCCACCATCCCGCCTACTAATCAGAACATGCCACGTAGGAAAATTTTGAAAAAATGGGTCCTTGGGCCCGAAAATGCCCCATTGTCAAAAAAGGTGAAAAATGAAAACTTATAACACCTTCCCGCTTTTCCTCAACCAATGAAAACCTCGCCACATTTCCAATACCTTCGAGGATGAATTTGACAGAAAATGACCTCGTCGACCATCAAAATGTGAAAAAATCTAGGGATGCCCTAGAATTCAATTTTTCACCAAGGATGGCAGATTTTTGATTCTAAATAAATGAAGCATGATTTCCAAACATTTTCGACCTTGGGATAGGATTTTTAATTGCTCACAAGTATTATTTTATTAATTTTTATTTTTCCATGATCGACAAAGGGAAAAATGACACATCCCACAAAATTGGAAAACTAGGGCACAAAAAGTGTAAACTTGGAATATTCCTTCAAATTAGGGAAAAAAACAAGTTTGTGAGAATTTTTAAAGCATTTCAACTAGAGGGGAAGAATTATAGACAATCAAATCAAAGGATAAAACATTTTTGACCAGATATAGATTTGAAAATTTTAGGGCAACATGGTTCAAGCTCAAAAATGGCACCAACAATACGTTTAGAAACAAAAGGAAAGCGAGTGAACCGAATGGAAATAGAGAAAACCGAGACAGATTGTGTATATGGTATCGACATGGAGGTTTAGGATCTAATGAGATGTCTCTAGGTACCACGGAGTCTAAGAAATCACATGTTTAAGATATTACATTTTTTGGTCTCAAGGATCTTAAGGGAATACGCTTGGATGAGGTAGCCTGAAACACTTGGGAGCTTTTGCCTAAAAATGACATCTCCCTAGGATCTTAAGGGAATACGCTTGGATGAGGTAGCCTTACACTCGACTCAAATTGCATTATTTCACGTGTTTACAAACAATAGGACAATGAGAGAACTGATTGTAGATGGAGAAAACCGAGAGAGGCTTTCACAGAGGGTTCCAACACAGGGTTGTAGTATCTGATGAGAGGTCTCTTAGTTACTGAGTCAAAGAAATATTGTCTCAAAGATATAGTAGTTTTTGTCTCATGGGTCTTAAGGGACTACGCCTTTTTGAGGTAACCTGGATTCACCAGGAGCTTTGGCCTCGGACAAGACACCTCTTCTAGCATTTACTTAGCTAGCCTGACATGTTGGTGCAATCGGTTCAGTGCCAAGAAATTCTATTTTAAAAATATTTCATTAGAAAACATTGACCAAAATTCTTTTTACAAAAAAATCACATAACTTGAATAAATGACCTAAAGTTGAATTGAAATTTTGTATGTGGAATCAAGACACCTTCCTTTTTCATCTCTCAAAGTTCCTATAAAATGAAAGTTCTATTATTTTCTATCCCATATCATTTGCATTCTAGAATAGTGCATGCTAGAATAGTGTAAGGTTATCCGATGCAATATGTTGCAAATAGAATATCTTGGCACCGAACCAACTATGAAAAACCATTAGAATGGCCAGGTAAATGCTAAGAGAGGTGTCATTTTAGAGGAAAAAGCTATAGGTTCTTCCGGTCTACCTCATCCGAGTGTAGTCCCTTTAGATCTATGAGACTAAAAAATGTTTTATCTTCAAAAGGTAATTTCTCAAAATTTGTGGCACCTAGAGACGTCCTGTCAAATCATACACCTCCATGTCAGGACCCTCTACAAAATCATGTCTTGTTTTTATCGATCCCCATTTGATTCTCTCTGTTTCCTTTTTTGCTAACATGCGTAATATTGCAATTAGAGTCAGTGTAAGGTTATCAAATGTAATACTTTGTAAATGGTAGCTCATGACATCTTTGAATCGAATGTGACAACATATCGGGGTGACAAGATAAATTCTAGGGGAGGTGTCACTTTTGAGGACAAAGATCCCTATGCTTCCAAGCTACCCCAACCAGGGTAGTCTCTTAAGATCCCGAGACAATTTTTTAAATTTTTGACAGTGATTTATCGACTACTGTGGTATCTAGAAACATCTCATCAAATACTACATCTTCATGTCATGACCATCTATAAAGTTTTGTCTCATTTTTCTTCATCTATATTCGGTACTCTCGTTGTCTTATTTTTTGCACACATGTGAAATATTGTAGTTTTAGCCAATATAAGGCTTCCGGATGCAATAGTTTTCAAATGGTAGCTTGTGGAATCGAATCGACCGAGAAAACACTTTAGGGAGGCAGGTAAATGCTAAGGGAGGTGTCATTTTGGAGGCTAAAGATCACAAGTGCTTCAAGGATACCTCGTTTGGCCGTAGTCCCTTAAGATCCTGAGACCAAAAAAATGCTATTTCTTCAAACACATGATTTCTCGGACTTCATGGCACATAGAGACATTTTTTTAGATACTTCACCTCCACATCCAAACCCTCTATGAAATTTCATCTCAATTTTCTCCATGTCCATTCTCTCCTCTCATTATCCTATGTATGTAAAAATGCCGAATAGTCCAGTCTAATTTAGTGTAAGGTTTTCCATTTCTAACCACGTGAATAATATAAGTTGTTTAAATAATATAGGTGGTGAAATGAGAATTTTAATAAATTATTTTTACAATATAGGTGGTGAAATAAGAAATTTAATAATATATTTTTAAAATAAAGAGTGTGAAATATTCCTTTCTAATATTTAATTTCCTTAGCTTCACTTGGCTTCGAGAATAATAAATTCTCTAGTAATAAATGACAACCACGTAAAGGTGGAATTTTTTTGGCACCAATAACCTACATAAACATTTTACCAAGCAATTAAATAGAATTTTAAATCTTACATAATTTAAAGAAAATATTTAAAATAAATATTCAAATTAAAAATTCATGAAGAACATACCTTTGTAAAATCAATCCAATGAACCACATGGATCAAATCTACTCTTTACAAATGCAAGAATTGCTCCATGGTATGATTCATGGTAAACCTTGAACAAATTCTTGTTTAGTGGCCTACCTTGATATTTGATAAATTTAATATTTGTTGCATGAAATAAATATGAATAGTGAAGTATCTTTCAATGTACTTCATAGCCTTCAAACAACCAAGTGTTTAATTTTTTGATAGGATATCGTCGAAGCCAAGTTCTAATGACTACCACCGAATATTCGAAGACTCAAGGCCTTTACCACCGATTCATTGTGGAAATCAACTTTTACCCTCTATACAATGACACATGAAGTAGTATGTTCCTTATTTGTTAGACTCTATCACAATAACTATAAAAGCGTGCCCTACATCACAGAAGAGCAAAACTTAATTCAAATTAAAAATAGATTAAGATTTGATCATTTAATATTTTATAAATCTAAAACATGACATATATCTGTACCTTTTCGCACTAAATAAAAGAATTGGTCAAAGTCAAGTGATGTTGTCATGTGATCTCAAGGTGTTACGAGTTGTAATGCTCATGGAACTTCATATACACTTTGCCGAGTGGAATTAGAGGTCTAAAAGTCCATTCTTCCACCCACTATTATAACTCACATTCATTCCATTAAAATAAATGAATGAAACTAAAACCATTCCATGCACCTAGTGTATAGAGTCTAAGAACTTGCATCGAACTACGAAACTCATGCATATCACTTGCTTTTGCAACTATCATACAATCTCCATATCTTTCCAAATTTGTTACATCCATCAACTGAAAATATATATGAACTATTGAACTGGACACTTGAGAGCCAATATTCTTGATGAGACAAATCAACAATGCTTCTTGCATATGTAAATTTAGCACCATCCTTTAACTTCAAATCTTCTCCTGCAAGTTCTCTTTTCACACATACTCTTACACCATCATGCTCTCCTTTCCCATGTCCTACCTTTGTAAAAATCCAAATAGGTTGTACATTTGTTTCTTTGTGCATCCTTCTTAGCCAATAAAATATTTGTGCATTCTTGAATTGTGATCTACAAATGTACAACTAAATGTAATATTGATTGAAAAACATGTTCATCTTATTCAAGTTCACATAAAACACATGGAAACACCCTTTCACATATTTTATAGAATGTGTCGATCATCACGATACATAAATTGTACTCTCTTTATATTTTTCACTCTTTCTCGGTGCTTTCTGGAGAGTGCATGAATGATATATTCACGAAAATAGCAACTTGCACCAAGTTATAGTATTGAAACTGAACCACCATTTGTGGATGGAATATGTAATTCTCATTGAAGTCAACTAGTAAAACAAAAATGCCGAATGGGAATGTGTCCTTTCTTAACTTTAATTGTTCATCCAACCACCGAACTCTATGTGTGTGCCTTGCATAATGATAAAGAATTTCCTCTATGAATTTTACCAGATATTCTTTTACAAGTAATTGTTTTTGTAACAATCTCAAACCTCTTAGATTATATTTTATATTTTAATTTATATGCCACTGATTTATATTTGTTGAAACAAATCAATTATTTTCCTATTGAATATGTACTCTCCTCATGAATATTTTTTTAGATTTGGCAAGCCATCACATACATTGCATGTTCCATCCAAACATGCTTTGTTATAAAAAAATCTACTTGATTTTTCACAAAATATTATTGGAAGAAATTCCCTTCAATATTTTTGTGAAAATATAATGCACACTCGTGCAACATGATGTCACCATTTAAAACACGACGTATTTGACAAAAAACATCATAATGCATTGAAAATTTAACATGATGCCTACAACAAGTGGTACGTGAGTGATTGATTTTTACATAAAAGGCTTTGTTTATTTTAAATAATCTGTCGTGCCCACTTCCATTTGACACCTTTTCAATACTAATCATGATACTGCTAATTATATTATGGACATGATTATGGACTTTATTATAGTATGATGTTAGATGTTAGATCATGGATTATTGTTGAATTGTTTTAGTTATGATGCATGATGAACATTAGAGGCATTTTACATATTGATGTTGATATATTGTTTGACATGGTTATACTTATGGATGTTGTTCGGACATGTGATATTTGGATATTGTGAGTAAACTTAGAAAAGGAAATTATTTGATGATGATATAGTTGTTGAGTAAAATTGCAAATGATCTTGTAGGTTTCTTGGATGTTGTTGTGATCCATATATCTAGATTATTTTGGAATTTTATTTATATTATTTTGGATGTTTTGATATAGCCACGAGGTCAAGGAGGTATTCGTGTTTTACAAAAGTTAAAATATCATAACAAAGATCGGGGATTGGAGACCAACCACATTGGAATTCTAGATGAATTCAACAAGGTCACCATAAGAACTACTATTTGTTTGTGCATGTTTGTGTGTGTTAGGGATTCCCATCGGGGGATCACCTTTAAATGTGACCAAGGGGTTATGTGTATTTATTTATAGGTTCCATTGTTTATGTTTGCATGTGTTTATTTGGTGGTGCATTGACCCTTTAATTATTCATTAAATGGTGTGTAATATTGTGAGTAATCATGTTGTTAAGTTAATTAATTAAAATATATCATAAGAAATTAATTAATAGAGTTGTTGGCCTTGACTTAAAGTGTTGTAAGAGATGTGTAAGTGATGTGTAAGTTAACTTTTGAGTGTGAAACACTCCAACTTCTTAGGAATTCGAATTTTTCCATGGAGGATGATTTTGGAGGCTTGTGGGACAAGTCAAACTTCTCCCATACCTCTTAAATTTAATTACCAACCATACCTATGACTGGAGGGTTGAAATTAGACTTTTATAATGCTTTCTGAGAAGGAAAATTGTAGGTTTGAATTGCACTTTTCTTACATGGTTTAATTTCAGTCCTCTGGGGTGTGGGTTGGATTTGATTATGTAAGTAAACTATCATATTATTCACCCACCTATTTATTATGCATTGGAGAATGAAGTTGACCTTTGGGTTGGGGTTGAGGATGTCTCCGATGTGGCATCCTACATGGATCCACCTCATCCTCTTCCCTTCCCTCTTCTATAAAATTCAAATTCCTTGCCTTGTTTTGTGTTGCCTCACTTTGGAGACTTCATTCTTAGGAGAACTCCTTGATGGTTTGAGAGCTCTTGCTTTTGGAGAACTTTGAATATTGTTGCATGCTTGTTGTTGGTGAAGTTTTAGATTGTTTTCTTGGAAACAACAATTGCTTAGAACTTGAGAAAATCCATCATGGAGAGGTAAGAGTTCGGCTCTTGAAATGCTATTCTTTTATGAATTTAAATGTTAATGTGTGAATGTTTTAGCATGTTTGTGGGTTTTTTGGTAGATGGACTAGGAATGGTGTAGGAGAAGACTATGGGGTTTATTTTGTGGGAGGCACAAGTGTGCTTTAGGAAGGTATAAGGGTGGAGGGAGTTGGGATTTGGGTTCTACCTTACAAATAAATAGCTTGCATTTATTTACTCATTATGGGGTACCATAAGAGGTTAGGGAGGCATAAGGAAATGTGAGGAATAAGGGTGCTTGGGTGAGGTATAAGGAATGTCAGGGTTTTGATATACTATATTTTGGTGGTATGTAATTGTGGTGATACCCATTTCCCCTTTTGGGAGGCATAAGAAGCATCCCCCATAGTTTCTTTCTCTTTTGGCTTGCTTGATGAAGCCCCAGTAATGTTTTTCATGCTTTAATGTAGTTGTAAACTACATTCTATTTTGTACTATGTTTTTATTGTGAAAATGTTGCTTGCATGTTTGTGGAAGCCTGTAGTTTCCATGAGTTGGATCACATCTCTTATTGCATTGTGGTTCGAGCTTGAGGGACAATGAAGAAGGATGGATTATCCTTTTAATTTGATATCTTGGTTGGATGGAGAACATTGCCTTTCCCTTGCTCTTGTGGTGATCAAATTAGAAGAATGTGAAATCTACATGTTGTTGTTACGGGAGGTGAGAAAAGATAGTTTGATAGTTCCTTGTGAAATGAAACCATATTGTAACCTTTCCCACTTGAAGTGGATGAAGTTGTGAATGTTTGTAAAGGAAATATGTTTTTTTATTTGAAATTTGTATATTGTAATGTGAGAAAGATAAACTCTATTTTCATCATTTGAAGAAATGTGAAAGAATTGCATTCTATATGAGGAATTTGAGGAATGAAAGAAAAGTTGTAAAGTTGTATTTTGGAAATCAATAAAGGACTGCACTACCTTCCTCAAGTTGCATCATTGTATTGAATTTGATCATCTAAATGTGAGTTGTAATCCTTGTTTGAAAGAAAGAAATGCGTACGAAGGAAGTGTAATACTCATCTTTTGAAATATGTAAAATTTGGAAATCAGAGATGTTTTTAAATTTTGACTAATTGAATTGAATCAACTAAATGTATTATATTAGAATTGGAATGAATTCTAATACTTGGAAGATGAAAATGGTGAATAGATCCTTTAAAATTTGATCTTTGTTTAGTATTTTCAAACTAGCAAATACTTTATCAAAAATGCATAGTTCAAACCTGTAATAATGAAATAACAAATTAAATGATTAAATTGAAGTATTATTCCTAAATGAATTCAATTGGACAAAAATACTTAAGGAATTTCTTAGAAAAATTACCAAAATTGAGCTCAAAATCGTTTTTACTATCGTTTTGTTGTCAAAGTTGTTTTTTTTTAAATTAGGATTCAATAAAACAAGATTACCTTCCAAATCCATCCTAAATCCAGCTAATAATGATTCTCCATGTTTAATAGACATGTTAAGAGAGGAAGAAGGACAATTGATTAAAATTGCATAAGTTAAAATCTACTAGCTTGATTTTTTAAAAAGCCTGTAGATTGTTTTTTTGAAATTAAATCCTTAAAATTTTTAAAAATGAAAATTTAATGATTCTTGTGTAAAGAGGACATCGAGTGATTTCCAAAAAATCCTTTTTTTCCCAAAACCAAGTTCTGTATCAATAGTTATGGCCTTCTGAAATTTTTCTTCATTTGGCGTCAAAAAAAAATTCTAAGTGTAAAAAAATTGGGAAATTGTTATAAACTTTCCCCATTGGCCTGTAGGAAACCAGAAGCTTCCACATGGCATCGCAAGGCTTTGTCTTAGGAGAAGATCCCCTTTAAACTTAGCGCTTCAAAAAAGAAATTGTGAATATTTTCTTAATTTTCCTCACCTCCCCGCCGCTCCGCATCCAATCAGGAGCTGCCAAGTGGCATTGCGAGGCATCGACGGAGGAGCGTGTTCCTTTCTTCCTTTTGAATTTTTGAAAAAAATTCTACATTTTCCCACCACCATGCAGCCAATTAGGAGCTGCCACGTGGCATTGCGAGGTGTCGGTGGAGGCACGGGTGAATTTTACCCTTTTCACCCCTCTGGGTGTTAAAATTATTTTATCCCCACAACCCCTCTTTCCCCACATTGGCTTGGGAGGTTCCACATGTCTCTTGCATACTTGAAAACTCGTGAGAGTGCGGGTGCAAAGGTGGATTTTCATCCCACGTGGGAAATTCCAAAAATGTCTCTCATGCCCCTGCCGACCCGACTTCTCCTCTAGGAAATATTTCTCACCGCGGCTCGTAGACCCGCCCCTGGGGAAAAATTTCTCCCACAGCCCACAGACCCTCCCATGGAGAAATATTTCTCCCCACGGCCCACAGACCTGCCCCTAGGGAAAATTTTCTCCCCTAGGCCTGTAGGCCATCTATTGGGAAAAATTTTCACCCCAACGCCCGCAGACCCTTAACTTTTGAAATACAGGGAATTCAGTGGACTTCTTTATATCACTAGAAAGGTGAGGAAATTTCCTATCCAATGGGAATGTTTTAGTTAAGTTTTGAGAACGTTAATTTTGAGAAAAATCAAGTTGAATCTTTTAAGCCAGTTAGAGAGTGGTGTAGTGTGAAATTACCCTCCTAACCTAATTGAACTTTATAACCCTAAATTTTGGACCTGTGACCTCTAATAATTGTTAATAAAAGAAAAGTATATTCTAGTCTATTATAATTGATATGGAACCTGTTCGTGACAATTTTTCTCTTGTAATATGGTTGTAGACTCTTTTAAACAAAAATAATAATTCCATAATTTTTCCTAACTAATCCTAGGTTGTTCTTGGGTCTCAAGTGGGGTTTTTTTAGCGGGTGTAATGAATATTTAGCTAATGTTAATTTATGGATTTTCATTTTTAAAATTAGAGAATAATTGTGTTTTAATCATATAAAATAAATATTTTGCACATGACTAACAATTATGAGAACCTATTCTTATTTTTATTGTATCTCTGTTATTACATGATACTCTTGTGTTCTCATTCCAAAATTTTACAATTATTTCTTTTATAATATCAGATGTATTCTTGTCTTTTTGTGGGATTCTACTAGAGAAAGCCCAATAGTTAGTGTTATTGAATGACTCAAGACTTTTGTGTCTCCCTATTTCTTTCATTAGTGTTTTTCTATTTAGCTTCAAAGAACTGCTTTTTTCTAATAAAGCATTTATTAACTATTTTATCACTTACTATACAATTATTAATTGCACATCATGTAGCATTACTATCTTTGGTTTATTTTTTGGCACCTAAAATTTTGTATGCTTTATGTATATTTTAAACAATTGACGATTTCGATCAACAACATTAGAATTTCTTAACCTGTGGTCTTCATTATCAGAGGTATCATCTTAATTAATTTCATCGATGTAGAAAATAATTGGCATCTTTGTGTGTCATTTAAATTTACAAAGTAATTATCCCAAATTCCCATAGCTTTTCTTTTTGCATTTCTATCAGAAATTTTGTTAGGAATTGGTTTTATAATGTTTTCATCATTTTCAATTAAATGAATTGGTTTTCTTCGCAAAATGGAAGGAGATGTTATAGAATCTAAAGATTCATTAATAGGATTATTTTCTTCATTCAAGTGTGTCCATACAAAATTTAGGATTAAAATTTTGATTCTAAGGTAAAGGTTCAACATTTGGATTCTCAAGTAAAAGTTCAATTCTAGGATTCTCAAGTAAAACTTAAACATTTGGATTCTCACGTAAAGGTTCAAAATTTGGATTCTCGTAAAGGTTCAATCAATGGATTCTCGGGTAAAACTTAAACATTTTGATTCTCGATAAAACTTCAACATTTGGATTCTCAAGTAAAGGTTCAAAAATTAGATCTATATCAATTTTCTCATCCATGCCAACATTATCATTCAATTCAATATCAACATTCAAAGAAAATCATAATTCTCGGATACATTTGATACAATGAAGTACATTTCCTTATACAATTTTTTGCATCCTCTTCACTTTCTTAATTCTCATCTCTTCCAATTGCTCACGTGTCTTGTTATTGATTTTATTTACGTAATTACGTTGTTTTTGTCACGCATTATTGTATAATAATATATTACGGGTACGGGAAAAGATTAAGTATTAAAATTACAAAAATAATGTGCAGGAATCTATAGACCATACGAAATATGACAAAAAACCCGTGAAGAAGGGGAAAAATATGTGGGGGCACAAATAAATAAGTTTAAAACATAACGTAAGCACGTTTTTCTATTTCACTTTTTCTAAGCCATGCCTCAAGGCTTGGATCTAGTTTAGATCCCTAAGCTCGAGGCACATACCTATAAAAACATAGAAAACCACATGTTTATGTAAAACAATGAAAACATCTCTCCTCCACCATCACAAATTGACATAAAATGGTTGATTCGTTTAAAAACAATTTTACCATGAAGAAGAGAAGACTATCTACTTTCTAAAAATATAAGTTTTCAAATTTTCTAACTAATATAAGGTTCACATATTATTTATGTTCTAACAATGCATTTTTATATCTATTTTTGAAGTTGAAACATGTCTATCTTTTCTCATATATATTTTCTTTGGCTCATTGAAATTGAAAAAACAAATTACGAGTCCAAACTAGTCAAAATTCTATACACATTCAAAACAAATTCTAATTTTCGATATTCTTTGAGGTAGTTAGGGGGCAGGGTTGGAGTACGTTATGTTTTTAAATTTAAAATTTATATATTAGAAAAATCATAAAAAGGTGCTCGCTACAAAAATCTAAAAAAATGCCCCTAGCTATCTTTCTACCAAAAGATTTTCAAAAAAAAAAATGTTGAGAAAAAAATAGTGGGGGGCACAAAAGTCACTATGTTATATTTTTTAACAAAAACATGAGATCCTACTAGTATTTTAGTTATTGATTCACTTAAAATTATCAGTTTTCAATAAAATTTAGTAGCTTAGATACGGACTCAAAATTCTACGATTCATGTTTATACAACATCTTCCAATTTTGAGTGTAACTATTTCAAAAAATGGCTACAAGTTGATTTTTTTTTTTTAGAAAAATGCATCCACTGAAGACCCCCTTTTGGCCCCCAAACTTCATGCACTTACCCTTACCCTGATTAAGGGTTTTAAATAAATATTTTTGATTGAATTTCATGTTTCCACCATCTAGAATACTTGAAAATTTGAGCAAACATATATGGAATGCATACGAGGCCAATGCAAAAATAAAATTGTCAATTCACAAAGTATGGAGTGAGAATTCGAAACCCGTGTCGGTTAGGTTAGACAATGAAATAATGGTTTTGATCGTGTCTTTTTTCATAATGTTATGGAAGGGAAAGTTGTCTCTGTCTTTTCCAAGTGTCGGGAGGATGAGCCAAGTTAGGAAGTTGTTTGAATAAGCCCCATTTCTTTTGAAATTCAAAATTGCTTGTGACAATATAATGGTGGCCTGTAGAGTTGAATGTAGACTGTGTTTTTGTTTAATAACGTGGCTCAAGTAATATTTTCGGAATACGATACATTGACTCTTGTGTGAGAGACTAAAAATCCTATGAGCATGGCTTAGAATCTCAATTAGCTCGAATGAAGGGATAAAATAAGTGTTGATGAAGTTTCCAAAAGAGGGAAATATTGAATATCAATAGACAGTGTTGTTAAAAGTGCACCAAACTTGTCTTACTTGAATATGATGAAACTCATGAGCTCTTAAACTTACAAGAATATCAACCATCCCTTGAAATTTGCACAAGATCAAAGGAGTAGGTCAAGAGACATAGGTTTGTCTTATTCATTCAAGGTGGTCAATGCCTTTCAAGTTGTCAATGAAACATGAAGGGACAAGTCCAAAAGAAGTGGAAGTTGAATATGTTCTTAAAACCACCATTGAATGTCTCGAGATATTTCTAATACGAGATATTTGAAGAGTTAACTACATAACAAGAAAAAAATGTCATGGAGTTACTTCTAGGTGGAACTTATATGCATAGATGGAAACTATTTTGTGTGCTTGTTGAATGAGATAGTGAGCTAAGAAGATAGATATGGAATAAATGATTCAGAGAGAAATTCAAGATTATATTGGAAGATTGGATATGAAAGAAAGAAATATCTTGAAGATCAGAGAATAGTGAATAAAGAGACAAAGACATTAATAAAGGCTTCATAAGAACTTGAAAATAAGTATGGTAAAATTACACAAAATAGTGTGCTAGCTAAGCTACCATGAATAGTTGTGTAAGAAACAATAAGCTAAATGATTTGTTGTAAAAATTATTCCTAAGTGGGTGCTCAACACGGGAGTAGGTGCTCCTACAAGTTGGAGTTTGGTAAATCAACCTAATAGGTGCTTGGAAACCTTCCAAAGTGGGTGTTAAAAGGATTATGAAGTAGGTGCTTCTCGGGTTTAAGGGGTTCTCAACAAAATTGGAAATAATTGTATATTAAAAATGGGTATATTTAATAAAATCCCTTGGTTTGAAGTGGGTTTTCTCCTATACGTGTTTCCAACTATAAATTTGGTGTCTTGTATAATTTTCTTCGTACATGCACCATAATTTGTGTTTATAGTTTGATTATTAATTCTATTTTTAAAGTTCTAGAAGTTTCCAATTTTATCAACACTTATTCACCCCCTCTCGGTGCTCGTGATATCTAACAATCTGTAACACCCACAAATTTCCCGCATGAAACACAAGACAACTCAAAAAAGTTAAAATGGAAAATTTCTTGAATATTTCTTTTTGTTAAAATCGGTTACAATGTTTAGTTAATTTCTTAGTTAAAAATAAATCATTTTAATTAAAAATTATATTAATATATCTAATCTCCAGTTTGGGCTTAAATCCCCACTTCTATAAGCCTTTTTAGTTTAGTATTAAATTTAAAATGTCTTTTAATAATTTTAACATTTAGAGCTAACTACAAACTCACCCTCCCATTGATTACACACAAATAAATTTAATTCCTATTATAAATGTGTTATCCCGTTTTAGTGATTTCAGCTAAAATTGAGATAACCATAGGAATTTTTTGAAAAATCTCTTAAAAATTCCCTTTGAAAGAGATTTTCAGGTTTTTAGGTTTTCATTGCATGAAAACATGTTTCTTGCATGTTACATGTCTCATGTTTCCCGAAACCCAAAACCCTATTGCCTATGTCCATTGGGTCGGGTTTTAGGAACTTCAAGCATCGGAACATGCTTTGTCAAATGCATTTTCCATGTCTCATGTTTCCCAAAACCTGAAACCCTATTTCCTAATTCCATTGTGTCAAGTTTTCGGAACTTCCAAGCATCGAAACATGCTTTGTCAAATGCATGTTATATGTGTCATGTTTCCTGAAACCCGAAACCTGAATTGTAGAAAACCCTTTGTGTCAGGTTTTTGGAACTTCCAAACATAAGAACATGCTTTGCCAAATGCATGTTACATGTCTCATGTTTCAAACCCAAAACCCAAATTGAATCAAACCCTTTGTGTCGGGTTTTGAAACTTCCAAGCATCAGAACATGCTTTTCCAAATGCATGTTACATGTCTCATGTTTCCCAAAATGTAAAACCTGAATTGAATCAAACCATTTATGTCGGGTTTTGGAACATCCAAGCATCAAAACATGCTTTTCCAAATGCATGTTACATGTCTCATGTTTCCTGAAACCTGAAACCCGAATTGAATCAAACCCTTTGTGTCGATTTTCAAAACTTCAAAGCATCGAACATTCTTTACCAAATTGCATGTTACATGTCTCATGTTTCCCAAAACTTGAAACCAAAATTAAATGAAACCCCTTGTGTCAGGTTTTAGAACTTCCAAGCATGATGCCATGCTTTTCCAAATGCATGTTACATGTCTCATGTTTCCCAAACCTAAAACCCAAATTAAATCAAATCATTTGTGTCAAGTTTTGAACTTCCAAGCATCATAACATGCTTTGCGATTCATGTTACATGTCTCATGTTTCCCAAAAACTTAAACCCAAATTGAATCAAATCCTTTATATCAGGTTTTCGAATGCTGTAAGAATAATGTTTCATGTCATTTTTATCCAGAGATTGACATGTCTTTTTCATTTTCATTTCGTCACATAGGAAGAAAATTTTGACTTGTTCTCCTACGTGAGAGTCAAGCAAAATAGGACTCTTGTTAAATGATTATTTTCTAGGATTTATCTTATTTTCTCTCTGCTCTTTCTATTATAAATAAGGGATGCTTGTGTATTCCAAAAGGAAGAGAGATTTTTAAAATATTGAGAGCTATTATGAAGAAGAAGGAAAACCTTTTATTTTCTCTTTAATCATTGAGGAATAGAAAGAGGTGTTATTTTACAAACTTTGTGTTGTGGGATTCATGTATCTTAAGATATTTTTTGTACTTCAAAGATTTTAAGCTATTCTTTGTTTAGTGTTCTTGATTATTTTAATTGTTTCAAATATTACACCCATTATCTAAAACTTGTATAAGTATTTCTTGATCTGTGTTTGCTTGAAAGAAAATACGTTCCTCTCATTCCCTTCCCACTCTGTTTCATCTATAATAATTTCCTTTCTAATCCATTCTATTTCTAAAACTGTAATATCTCCATCTCATGTTGATATGGATTTCAGGATTGTATCCCAACCCCAATGGTTAGAATAGTGTGAATATTGTACATATTATTTCTATTGTGTTTTAGATCAATAATAAATAGGCTACCTCACCTATCTTTGAGGAGGGATTTGATCCGTGTACTATGGTTGAACCTCATATTTTGTCTTGACAAAATATCCAACCAACAGTTTTTGGTGACTCCATGGGAATACGAATTGATAAGACTAAGCTTATCCTATTGGTGTCTGATGACTCCGTATTTGCATTATTTTGGTAGATCCATTTTCCGGTTCAAGCTGGCAAAAATATGGTCACTCGGTCAAGCCAAGCTAGGGGTGAAACTAATCCATTCTTTGATCTGCTTCAACAACACAATTTAGACTTTCCCCCAACAGTGTTGTATCTAGCCGAGTAAGAAGTTCTTCTCCTATCCAAAGAACTCAGGTTCCTCAAGAAAAGAAAGCATCTATAACTTTCCATGCATTATTCATGTCTTCTACTTAGCTTCTTGTACGTACTTCATTCAGAAGGATGGTAGCACAACATGTGCCTTGGGGTGCGGCTATTGGTCCTCTTTCCTAACTCCATCGTTGCATGAGCTACCACATGGATCTCGTAAGAATATTCCCAAATTCAATGGTGATGGGAAGTAACACCCTGATGAACACATCACCTCATTCTTTGTAGCATGTGGCATCCTTGGGGTAGCTCATGAAGATGTCTTTGTTTGACTCTTCATTGAAACATTGCATGGTGTGGTAGTAGAATGGTTCTACCATCTTCTGAATGCATGCATTACCAACTAGGCTACCATGAGATCCGTATTTGAAGCAAGGTTCAAACTAGCTGAAGATTCTCATGACTTGTTAGCACAACTTACACATATGAAGAAGGAGTCTCATGAGCCCATGCGGGACTTTGTGGCAAAATTCAACAAGCTGATTCGGAAGATTCTAGCGCTAGCCATTCCCACTCTTGAAAATCAAAAGTGTTTCTTCATCAACACTCAGCCCCTAATGTGAGGTTCTTATTAAGAAGTCTCGTTATCCCCGATTTTGGTATTGCTCAAGCTACAACCCTTTGAAATTGAATATGATCTTATTCGGTGGGAAAGATCAAAAGATATTCTTCTAAGACTAAAAATCAGAGTTCTTCTCAAAGTACTACTAATCCTATGATCTAGAAGATGGCCAACGACTTGATCACTTTGAAGAATCAAATGTCTCAACAGGTGACCAATGTTCCTTATCGGGATATTCCTAGACGGAATTTCAACAATACCAATGGCACTCCCGCAAGAGATAGTAATCGGTTGCTGCTCCAACAAGGCTAGCCATTGAAGCTCCTCCTGTCAATGCAACAATGGAAATAGTTGAGGAAGATGAAGAACCAGAAGATCAAGGTTCTCACGAAGCTTTTGAAGCTTCAGGATATGCTGATGAGTCTTTTGACGATTCAACTGGCGACTCCAACATTGGGTACTTAGAATACGAGGAAGACCCATGCGAGCATGATGGTCAGTCATTCACAGTCTTCACTCGAGTTCAAACTCAGAACCATAGAAAGTCAGTTTAAAGCTCTAAGGAGAAGGTAAAGAAGCACCCGTGATTATGGCTAAAAGAGGCTCTCCTATCTCAACACAAATTGAAAAGGAGACAACTAAAAAGGTAACCTATTCTTCTATCTCTCCTTCTTGTGCCCCCAAGACTAGTACCTCGGCTCAAACTAGTGTAACCAGAATTGAGCCCACCATCATTCCTTCATATACCACTTTCGACATTATTGATCATGCAAAGAAAACTAAGATCCAAATGTCAGAAGTCGAGTACCTTCAGTCAAATCCTGAGCAATTTGAGAAACTTGCCAAATTCATTAGAAGCAAGGTTGTTATCCCTTCATCTTCAAAAGGCATTTTTCCTAATCCCACTTATCCTTTACCTCATAATAATATGACCTTTGTTGCTTCTTCAGAAATATTGAACTGTTTTATTTGTCCTTACTTATAAACAAGTTTAAACTCAGCAATTACATAATTGACTCAGGAGCCTCTGATAACGTGATGCCCGCAAAAGTAGCCCATGCCCTTGGAATTACCTTGAATAAATCTTATGGGTGGTGTTACTCCATGGAAACCAAGAAAGTCCCCTTGATTGGCCAAATCAAGGATGCATAGTTTGCATTTATAGCATTCCTAGAAAAGAGAGTAAAAATGATTATCCTGGTCGCTGATATCCCAGTTGCTTATGGTATTTTCTTAGGAAGAGGTTTTGCAAAGATGTCGGAGGAGAAATAAATATGGATTGGACCAAAGCTAAAATTCTAGTGAATGGAGTTCCTCATGTCCTCCACCTTGAAGTGCAAGCGAAATACTTGGTCACTAAGCAGATGACCCCAAAGCTCAAATTCTCTTCGAAGATGTAGGCTTGGGAAATTATTTGATGACATCAGAGGTTCCTTCTGTAGGTATAACAAAAGAATATCCTAATGTTATTTGGACCCTCGAGTTTGATGAGAGTTTTTAAACCACTGGGTCGGGTGCTAGTGTCATTCTTATAGCTCCAAGTTTTGAGATCTTTCCTCCGCCTTGAAGTGTAAATTGAAAATACTAATAACACGGCCAAATACGAAGCTTTTTATTAGGATTAGAAATGGAAAGGAAAAAAGGAATCTGAAATCTCAAAGTACAAGGAGATGTTGAGTTGATTGTAAATCAAGTAAGGGGGATCTATTAGGTAAAAAATGATCACCTAAGGCATTACAGGAACAAGGTGTGGGACAACATAGAATGCTTTGATGCTTTTTCCATTAAGGTAGTTTTGAGAGATTACAACGATAAAGCTGATTCTTTAGCCGTGTCTGCATCTCTTCTCCTTCCTCACCCAAAGTTCAAATAGGAAAAGTATACCATTGAGATTTTGTATCATCCAAGTGTTCCAGATAATTCAACACATTGGCAAGTGTTCAATGATGATCAACAAGTATTGTCTTTTCTTGAGAAAGCTAATAATTTTAGCGAGATTTATTTTGAAGGATTAGAATCAGATTTTTGTGAGTCCGTCTCGAATTCATATCAAGAGATTGATGGTGAATTCATCCAGCTCAAAGGCAATAAGATTCGAAGGGATTGGTTTCTCTGGAAGGTCTATTTGACAAGCATGACCATTTTATTCAGGATAAAAGGCAAGCTGAAGGTGCTTCCTTGTCGGAGGTAGATCAAGTTAATTTGGGCTCTTCTGACCAACCACGGATGGTAAACATTGGAAAATGTTGTTCTCCTGAGGAGAAAGGAAGATTCACTTCACTCCTAAAGAGATATATGGATGTCTTGGCATGGTCCTATGTGGATCTGAAGTCTTTCAAGCCTAAGGATGTGTAACATAGCATCCCTTTGAAGTCTGATGTCAAAACCTACAGGCAAAAGCAAAGGAATTACAACCCAAAGATCTCAGGGACTATTCTTGCATAAATTCAAAAGATGTTAGACGCAAGGATTATCTTCCCAATCCATCATTCTACTTGGGTTACTAACATCGTCCCCATCAGAAAGAAGAATGGTGAGATCCAAATTTGTGTTGAATTTCGGAACCTTAATCAGTCTTCATTGAAAGAAAATTACCCATTTCCTATCATGGATCAAGTATTACAGACTGTCACTAGATCAGAAATGTTATCCATGCTTGACAGATTTTTGGGTATAATTAGATCGAGGTAGCTGCTAAGGATCAACATAAAACAACATTCACCACCCCATGGGGGACCTTTTCTTACAAGAGGATGCCTTTTGGTTTGATTAATGTTGGAGCCACATTTCAAAGAGCTATGGACTTAGCTTTCAGAGATTTGATGGGAAAAGTCATAGTTGTATATTTGGATGACTTGACGGTCTTCTCTAAGAAGTGAAGTGATCATTATGATCACCTAGAGTAGATACTCTTAAGATACAGGCATCATGGGATTTCATTAAATCCTAAAAAGTCCATGTTCGAAGTAATGAAGGTAAGTTATTGGGTCATATCATGACTAAATAAGGAACCAAGATTGACCCAGAGTGGGTGAAGGCCATCCAAATCCTTACCCTACCTATGAGAAAAACTGGGGTACATTCCTTTTTCAGAAAGGTCAATTTCCTAAGAATATTTGTACCTAAATTTTCCGATAAAACCAAGGATATCCTTGGGATGATGAAAGGTAAGACTCATTTTCAATGGAGCACCGAACGAAAGCTTGATTTCAAAGATTTCAAAAGATAAATTGCTCATGCTCCTATTCAGTATGCCCAGACTTCAAGAAGAATTTCATCATGTACAGCTACACTTCCACTCATACAGTATCAACCATCATGATGCAAGAGAATGAAGAAGGAATCAAAGATCCCATTGCTTTCATGAGCTGTCCACTAAAGGAACATGAATTGAAGATGTCACAAATTGAAAAGCATGCTTATGCAGTGGTGAGAGTAGTGAAGCATTTTAGGTATTATGTGTTGAGTTCTCACACTCTCGTTCTTGTTCCTGATACTGCAGTTAAGTCCATTTTGACTCAACAAGAGTTGGGTAGTCAATGAGGTAACTGGATAGCCAAATTCCAAGAATATGACTTGGACATTAGACCTACTAAGTTGGTATGAGGAAGAGGCCTGTGCCAATTGATCGCAGAAAACAATTTTGAGATAGAATGCAAAGAAACTGAAGGTACTTCTTCATAATTGCCCATGGTGCTTTTTGTAAGCACAACCGATGAATGGTATGCAGATATCACTTTATTTTTAACTTATGGTGAATGTCCCCTGCATTTAAGCCAAAAATAAAAGAGGATAGTTAAATTAAGGTCTCATAAGATACATTATATGGGATAATGGTATATACAAGAAGGGTATTGATGGTGTATTCCTGTGTTATGTTGATAAGTCTCCATGAGATAAGGTTGCTAGAATCCTTCAACAATCTAGCATGCAGAGGAAATTTATCTTCCTCTATGATGGCTTATAAGATCTTACGGGCCAAGTACTATTGGCCTACTCTCTTTTGAGATTCAGCTGAATGGGTGGCTAAGTGTGAAGCTTGTCAACATTTCGTTGGCCATCCTAAGTTGGAAGCTCTTCCCTTGAAGCCTATGATAATTGAAGAACCTTTTCGCCAATGGGGAATTGATTTCATTGGAGTACTGAATCCTACCTCTAGTGCCAATCATAATTATGTGCTCACCGCCATGACCTATTTCACACGGTGGGTGGAAGTTGTGTGTAACTTTCTCAAGGAGAATATAATTGTTAGATTCAATGTACCACACAAGATCGTTGCTAACAATGCTTCCAATTCCTCATCACATGAGTTGACATAATTTTGCTATAGATTTGGGATCACATTGGCTCATTCATCTGATTATTACCCCCAAGGAAATGGTTAGTCTCGAATTAAGCAACAAGAACACTCCGGTGTCCATAATCGAAAGATGGTCAATGAGAATTAGAGGACATGGCACAAATAATTATATGGTGCATTATGGGTAGATCTGATTACTCCTAAGTGAGATATTGGAATGTCCACATTCGGGTGTTATATGGAATTAATGCTGAGATTCTTATCTCTGTAGAATTGTCATCCTTAGAGTTGGCTAAAGTAATTGAAGATGAAACTTTTCAAAGTTCCATTGAGAAAAGGATAATGTACTTAGCCGGGATAGAAGAAGAATGAAGTGAGGTGGTCGATCGCATTGAGATCATCATAGAAAATTCAAAAAGACAAAAATCAAAGCAACACGATTTCTAGATCGAAGATCTAGTACTTCTCTTGAATAAGAGAAGGGAGCGAAAGCGATGCATGGAAAGTTTGATTCTTTATGGAAAGGTCCTTTCAAAATCCATCAGCTGAATGGTGAAAATAGTTTATGTCTATCATATCTTAATGGAGATTCACTCCCTCTAACTTTTAGTTGCCAACATTTGAAGTTGTTCCATCAATAATGCAAGATGCTCTCTTGCACTGTATTATAATTTATTTTTCTGTTGTG
This sequence comes from Taxus wallichiana var. yunnanensis, assembly GCA_018340775.1. NCBI lineage: Eukaryota > Viridiplantae > Streptophyta > Pinopsida > Cupressales > Taxaceae > Taxus > Taxus wallichiana. Next base: position 973,405,875 of record CM031239.1, read on the forward strand.
TGTTTGCTTTATTTCTTTCTTTCTTTCTTTGTTCATGTTTTTCTTCTCCTTACTCGTATCCCAATGGATAAATATTTTTGATACATGAGTTCTCTTCCTTTGCTATCTCAAAGAAAGTCCCCAACTGGAGCTAGTTGTTATCTCATTTTAGTGATTTTAGCTAAAATTGAGATAACGATAGGAATTTTTTTGAAAAATCTCTTAAAAATTTTCTTTGAAAGAGATTTTTGGATTTTCAGTTTTCATTGCATGAAAACATGTTTCTTGCATGTTACATGTCTCATGTTTCCCAAAACCCAAAACCCGATTTCCTAAGTCCATTGTGTCGGGTTTTGAACTTCCAAGCATCGAAACATGCTTTGTCAAATGCATGTTACATGTCTCATGTTTCTCGAAACCCGAAACCCGATTTCCTAAGTCCATTGTGTCAAGTTTTTGGATTTTCCAAGCATCGAAACATGCTTTTTCAAATGCATGTTATACGTCTCATGTTTCCCCAAATCCAAAACCCAATTTCCTAAGTCTTTTGTGTTAGATTTTAGGAACTTCTAAGCATCGAACATGCTTTTCCAAATGCATGTTACATGTCTCATGTTTCTGAAACTTGAATTGAGTCAAACCCTTTATGTCAGGTTTTGGAACTTCTAAGCATCGAACATTCTTTGCCAAATGCATGTTACATGGCTCATGTTTCCTGAAACCCGAATTAAATCAAACCCTTTGTTTCGGGTTTTTAGAACTTCCAAGCATCAAAACATGCTTTTCCAAATGCATGTTACATGTCTCATGTTTTCTGAAACCCGAAACCTGAATTGAATCAAACCCTTTGTGTTGGGTTTTCAGAACTTCCAAGCATCCGAACATTATTTGCCGATTCATGTTACATGTATCATGTTTCTCAAAACCTGAAACCTGAATTGATTCAAACCCTTTGTGTCGGGTTATCAGAACATCCAAGCATCAGAACATGCTTTGCCAAATGCATGTTACATGTCTCATGTTTCTTGAAACCCAAAATCTGAATCAAATCAAACCATTTATATCGGGTTTTTGGATGCTCGAGCATAATTTTTCATGTCATTTCAATCCATAGATTGACATGTCTTTTTCATTTTCATTTCATCACATAGGAAGAAAAATTTGACTTTTTCTCCTACGTGAGAGTCAAGCAAAATAGGGTTCTTTTTAAATGACTATTTTCTAGGATTTATCCTATTTTCCCTCTTCTCTTTCTATTATAAATAATGGATGTGTGTGCATTCCAAAAGTAAGAGAGATTTTTAGAATATTGAGAGCCATTGTGAAGAAGAAGGAAAACTTTGTATTTTCTTTTTAATCATAGAGGAATAGAAACATGTGTCATTTTGTAAACTTTGTGTTGTGGGATTCATCTATCTTGGATGATTGTTCTTACATCCAAGATCTTAAGCTATTCTTTTTTATTGTTCTTGATTATTGTAATTGTTTCAAATATTACACCCATTATCTAAAACTCGTATAAAATTTCTTTATCTTGCTTGAAAGAAAATACATTCCTCTCATTCACTTCCCACTCTGCTTCATCTATAATATTTTCCTTTCTAATCCATTCTATTTCTAAAACTATAATATCTCCATCTCGTGTTGATATGGATTTCGGGATTGTATCCTAACCCTAATGGTTATAATAGTGTGAATATTGTACATACTATTTGTATTGTGTTTTAGATCAATAATAAAAAAGCTACCTCATATGTATTTGATGAGGGATTTGATCCCATGTACTATGGTTGAACCTCATATTTTGGTTTGACAAAATATCTAACCAACAAAACGTTGCTTAGTTAATAAGGAGTAAATTTGACTTAATTAATTAGAAGGGTCGTGGGCTTTAATTAAAACAAAATCAAATAATACATTAGGTTATAAAATAAATTTAACTTCTACACCACTTAAGTGGCCCCATTCAAAGTTGACCCATGCATTTCATTTAAAGATATTCTCACCTAACTCTCACCTAACTTTTGTAGGGATGATTTTTGGCCATTGGATGGACTAAATCTGAGCCCTTAGATCTAGGATTCAAACTAACCCTAATCCTCTTTTAGAAAGATTTTATTCATTCATTTGACTTATTTCCTCATTTTTTTTGCAGGTTTATGGGAGGAGAAGGAGAAGGAAGCCATGGAAGTATAATGGAGCTTAGGATGGATGCTCCCATTTTATTTTTGGTTTGTTATTTCCATTTTACCCTCTCCTAGGGTTTGATTGTAATTTCATTTTTGTTAATCTATTCATTGTATTTGCCCTATATGGGTATATGGGAATTTTTCCTATTTTAGATCTATTTTAAGATATGAATAAAATCATAAGATTTAGATGCATATATGTATATATATATGTATATATTTGTATGTATATATATGTATACACACACACACACACACACACACACACACACACGAATATAGATTATATTTATAACGAGCCACATATAGACACTACATATGCCACAATTTACTAAGAGGCTGGTTGTTATATAAAACAATGGCATTTTGAATAAATTACAATGTTTATTAAATTTGGGGGAGGGTCACTAACCCCGTCCCCATCCCATATAACAATGGGGTGGGGTATGGGGTTGCGCGACCATCCTCGTTCCCTACTTAACCATCACTACCTCCACGTTCGTTTGGGTTAACACGGCCCCAAACAATTTTTTTATTTTATTAAATCCTATTTTTTCAAATTAAAAGTTTTGTTTTATAATTAATTATATCTATAATTATATAAATACATATCATATATATATATATTATTATTGTTATTATTATTATTATTATTATTTTAATATTCATATCATATTTAATATGTATTAATATTAATTTAATTAATAATATCAAGTGATTATCTTTGAATTAGTTTTTGTGTGTTTTAAAGAATTAAACAAAATATGTTTGATATATATAGACTTGTGAGGTAATTTTTGTTAATTTATCTAAATTCTAATTATATTTAGATATAGGTATATAGATACTTTGTTTGTGTTGGTTCAAGTGACATACAAGGCAAGACACTGTGTTTTCTACATAGTTTCTACATAGTCAAAATAAATAAAATGATAAAACAATTAAAACTTCTTATTCAACCTTATTTGATTTGTAAGGGGAAAATTTTCCTTCAACATGACTAGAAATGCAACTATAGTTTAAATTCTTCAATATACCTTTCATTCAATAAAACAAGAGTAACTATTCCTTTTCTTCTTTCAACAATTAAATGGCAACAATTTCACATAGCAAGTGCATTTTAACAAGATTCTCATTTCTTCTAAAAGGAGTTGCATTTCCATTTAAAACCATATCAATTTTTCTATTTCACCTAAACAATTTAAAATTTGGTAGTTTCCTTTTACAAAACTAACACATTTTAAAATGCAAATTTCTCATTCAAACACTCTTATAAGAGTTTACAAGTTATAGGGATTTCTAAGTAATAATACGACTTTCTTTCAAGCATACAAATTTAAAATCTTCTAAGTTCAAAGTGGGAATAATGAAATGAACACATTATAACATAAATAATTTAAATAAGGAAAAATACAAGTCTCCATTGCATGTATTCCCCTAAGTTATAGCTTCAATCTTGCACTCTTTAATATTTCAAAAAATTGGGTCACAATACAAAGAAAAAGGGGTATAAGCGATGCTCTCCACCTAACCTATAATCCAATAAGGGGATAACCCATCCCCTTATTTTCCCTGAGCCCCAACCAAAATAACAATGAGGTACCCTAAGTAACATTTGACAACTTTTACATAATGGCTTCCACAAACAAAATATAATCCAAAACACTCAACACATTTAAATGGACATACTCAAAAACATTTACAACTTTCTTTAAAAACACATAGGCTTGATATCAAACCAAAAGGATAAAGGAATATGGGAACCACCTCCTTTTCCCTCCCAAGTGAAGTAGGAGTTTCAGCCAAATCCTCCATGTGCACAATATAATAACAAAAATTTCTTATCTATCCCCTTGCAAGTATGCAAAAATATGTCCAAGTTTTCCTTTTCACTCCCCATAGGTGAAACTCCCAATCACACTCCCTCCAAAATGCATTCCTCACATCTCGCTTTTCCCTCCCCAATGATCTGATAAATCTATCTCCCACACCCAACATAAGGCAACTACCCAAACACAAAAAAACAAGCACATTCAGAACACTCATACAAACATAACAAAAACAATTTTTTTCACATATCTTAATATAATAAGAAAAAAAATGTGGAGATCCCACCCCTCCATCAAGCTTCCAAGATAATTCACTCCACAATATTTTATGACACCTTCAAGCTAAGAACACTCCAAAAGAAACTCCAAAAAGCTCTCAATTCTAAAAGTGCAAAAGAAAGAAAATGAACAAGTAAACCCAAATCCATAAAATTCCATCAATAAATAGAAATTGGATGCAATGATGATTAGGTGGATCTATGTAGGATGAAACTTCATCATCTCTCCATTCCAAAAAAAGTGAAACACCATGCCCCAGACAATAAATCAACATGTAAGACTTATGAAAAGTCCAAATAACACTCAAAATTGCACACCAAGTCTACGAGGACAAATCTTATGTGGTAAGTAGGAAAGTGAAGTTATTTTCACCCCTTTACACTCCAAAATGTATAAATAAGTCTAAAATTAAATTCCCATACCATAGGTACCATTTTTGGGTAAATTTAAGAGGCATGGTGTAACACCCACTAAAAATAACCCACTTCAGACCCAAGCACAACCTAGGATTAGCTAGGAAAATTATGGAATAATTTTTTTTTGTTTAAAAGAGTCTACAACCAGGTTACAAGACAATAATTATCACTAACAAGTTCTAAAACAATTCTAAACCAATAGAATATAATTTTCTCTTATTAACAATTATAATAGGTCACGAGGTCCCAAAATTTAGTGTTAGAAGATTCAATTAGGTTCAAAGGGTAGTTCCTCACCATACTCAATCTCTAACAAGATTAAAGATTCAACTTGAATTTTCTCAAATTTAATGCATTCAAAATTTCCCTAAATCATTTCCATTGGATAGGAAATTTTGTCACCTTTCCGTTGATATAAAGAAGTCCTCCTAACTCCTCATATTTCTCAAGTTATGGGTGGCGAGCCTTGGAATGAAAATTTTCCCCAGAGAGCAGACCTACAGCCCAAGGGGAAAACTTTCCCTAGGGGTGGGTTTGCGGTCTGCGGGAGACTTTTGGAAAAATTTCCGCATGGGGGAAAAATTCCACCTTTGCACCCACACTCCCACAATTCTAAAAGGGACACGTGGTGCCTCCTAAGCCACGTGGGGAAAGTGGGGTGACGGGGATAAAAATTTTTGCACCTCGAAAGCAAAAAAGGGTAAAATTCAACCGCGCTCTGCTGACGCCACGCGATGCCACATGATAAATCCTAATTGGCTATGGGCTGGTGGGGTGGCAAATAAAATTTAGAAAAATTTCCTAATTTTTTCGAAAATGCCACAAGCAAAAGGGACTTGCTCCTCCGCCAAAGCCTCGTGACGCCACGTGGCAGCTCTTGATTGGGTTGTGGGTGTAGTAGGCAAAGCAACGAAAATTTAGAAAATTTTCTTAATTTTTTCTAAAAACACCATAGGTAAAAAGGGACCCACTTGTCTGTCGATGCCTCATGACACCATGTGGCAGCTCAGATTGGTCAGGGGCGGAAGGAAAATTTAGAAAAATTTCCCACTTTTTTTGAAGCGCTAAGTTAAAAAGGGATCCACCCTTCCACCAATGCCTCATTGTGCCACATGGCAGCCTCTAATTGGTTGCAGGTCAATGGGGTGGTGGGGAAAGTTTGGAAAATTTTCTCAAAAATTTTCCAAAGTGCTAAGGGAAAAATTTGGGCCTGCCAAGGAACTTTTTCCCAAAAAACAATTTTGACACCAAGTGAAGAAAAAATTCATAAGGTGATAAATTTTTGTAGAGAGCTTGGTATTGGGAAAACAAGGACTTTCTGGAAACATCTCAATGTATTCATTACTTAGGGATCATTAAATTTTGATTTTGATAAAGTTTAATGAGTCAATTTCTAGAAAATGATCGAAGGCTTTTACGGTGTAAATTGGTAAATTTAACTTAAGAGATTTGTTCAATTTGATCTTCTTCCTCTCTCAACATGTCAAATAGAAATGGATAATTGTTATTAGATGGATTTAGGAAATATTTCAAGATGCAATTTATCCGATTGATTTGTAATTGAACATTTACATTTCTTGGCAAAGAACACAACAACAAAACGGTTTGAGCCCGATTTTGATAAGTTTTCAAACAAATTCCTTAAGTGTTAAGTTCTAGATGATTTCATTTAGATATTATCATGTCCAAATTAATGTTTCATTTGTTATTTCTTTGTTTCACATTCAGTCTACATATTTTGGATTAAATAATTACCGAGTTTGAAAATTCAAGACAGAGATGAAAATTTTAAAAGGTCTATTTGCCATTTTCTTCTTCCAAGTATTATAATACGTTCCAATTCCAATCTAATATATTTATTTGATTTAAATAAAACTATTCAAGAGCTAAAATACGTCTCTGATTTCCAATTTTCACATATTTCAAAAGACAAAATTTTGTATTTTTCTCACACACATTTCTTCCTTTCAAACAAAGACTTCAAATACATTGAAATGATCAAATTCAATACAACAATGCAATTTGAGAGAGGTAATACATTCATTTATTGATTCCAAATGAAAAATTTACAACTTCCTTCTTTCATTCTTTCGTTTCATCATACAGAACACAATTTCTTACTTTCAAAAGAACAGACAGAGTATGTCTCTTTCACATTTCAATTTACACTTTCATAACCACTACAACATCTTTCCATTACAAACATATAAAAGTTAATCCACTTAAAGTGGGAAAGGATACAATAAGATTTCATTTCACAAGGGATTGTTAAAATGTCGTTATCTCATCTCCAAGACAACAACATGCAAATTTCTCATTCTTCCAATTTGATCACAACAAGAGTAGGGGAAAGGCAACACTCTCCACCCAACCAAGACATATAATGAAGGGGAGAATTCATCCTTCTTCATTGGCCCCTGAGCCCCAACCACAATGTAATAAAAGATGTGATCCAACTCATGGCAAAAACAAGCTTCCACAAATGCACAATCAACATATTTACAATAAAAATATAGTCCAAAATAGAATGTAGTTTTACAACTACATTAAAACATGAAAAACATTACTACGGATTCATCCAACAAGCCAAAGGAGCAATAAACTATGGGGATGTTACTTTTTCCTCCCAAATGGAAATGGGTATCACCACCGATTTCAAACCACCAAAATATAGTACAGCAAAAACCTTGACATTCCTTATGCCTCCCAAAAGTACCCCTTATTCCTCACATTTCCTTATGACTCCCCAACCTCTTATGGCACCCCATAATGAGTAAATAAATGTAATATATTTTTTTGTATGGTGGAACCCAAATCCCAACTCCCTCCACCCTTATACCTCCCTAAAACACACTTGTGCCTCCCACAAAAACAAACTCCATAGTATTCTCCTACACCATTCCTAGGCCATCTACCCAACAACCCAAAAACATGCCAAAACATTCATACATTAACATTTAAATTCATAAAAGAAGAGCATTTCAAGAGCGGGGATCCTACCTCTCCATGATGGAGTTGTTCCAAGTTCCAAAATAGCATGCTTTATCCTAATGCTAGCAATCCAATTCAGCCAAGCACATGCATGCAACAATGTTCCAAAAAAAACTTCTTCAAAGCAAGAGCTCCCAAAATAGGAAAAAAATAGCCAAAGAATAAAATTTCCAAAATGAAGCAACCCCAAAACAAGGCAAGGAATTTGAGTTTTATAGAAGAGGGAAGGGAAGAGGATGATGTGGGTGCATGTGTAGGATGTCACATCACACATCCTCAACCCCAAACCCAAAGTAAAATTAATTCTCTAATTCATAATAAATAGGTGGGTGAATAATATGACAGTTGACTTACACACTCAAATCCAACCCACACCCCAAAGGACTGAAATTAAATCATGTAAGAAAAGTGCAATTAAAACCTACCATTTGCCTTCTCAAAAGCATTATAAAAGTCTAATCTCAACTATCCAACCATAGGTATGGTTGGTAATTTCAAGAAGGTGGAGTGTTTCACACTCAAAAGTTAACTTACACATCGCTTACAAGGTGAATTAGACATTACTTACACATTCTTACAACACTAAAATCATGGTCAACAACTCTATTAATTACATTCGTATGACATATTTTATTTAATTAACCTAACAACATGATTACTCAAAATATTAACAAAACATTTAATAAATAATAAAAGGGGTAAATGCACCACATAAAACACATGCAAACGTTTAACGAAAGGGACCAATTAAAATAAAAAAACATAAAATCCATTGTTCACATTTAAAGGTGATCCCCTATAGGGATCCCTAACAATAATCAAACACACACATAATAATACAAGTTGCCATCGTGACCTTGTTGAATTCATCTAGAATTCCAATGTGGTTGGTCTCTAATCCTCGATGTTTATTGTGATATTTTAGCCTACAAAACATAAATACCTCCTTCGGCCTTGTGGCCATATTAGAACATCCAAAAATGATATAAACATAATCTCAAAATCATCTATACATATGAATCACAACAATCATCAAGGAAATCCAAGAATATCATTTACGGTTTATATCAACAACAATATAATCATCAAATGATGTCCATTTTATAGGTCTACACACAATATCCAAATATCACATGTTCAAACAACACCCATGACATATCCATGTCAACCAATATATCATCTTACACATATAAAATGTCACTAATAATCATCATACATCATAACTGAATCAAGATCAACAATGATCCATGGTCTAACATCTAACATCATCCTAAATCAAAACGATAATAATTTCCATAGTATAATCATCGTATCAAGATCGATATCAAAAGGTGTCAAAGGGAAGTGGGCACTATACATGGGACAAACTTAACTTATCGCAAAATCCTCAAAAATTCTCGCAAGTCAAAATTCAAATTTTGAATTTACGGAAGAGTAGACAACATGAAATACAACAAAAATATAACCTACATCCATAAGATTTCAAGAACCATGTACCCTCATAACTATTCAATTGTCACATCCCTATTTCAGTTAACAAATTGAGTTGGATTTTCTAATTAAGACACATTAATAATTGCTAATAAAGTGATTGTAATTTTTACTAATTAAAAAGATAACACAAAATAGAACACAAACAAAATTAAAAGAAGAGAAACATTACCCTCATGGCCACACATGTGAGGTCACACAATGGGAATCCTCCTAATGGGCATGCAACAACACAACATAACATTAGATAAGTTGTCAATTTTTTTCCATGTTGCACAACACCAAACATCCTTTCGTGGTTGGTCCCCTATCCCCTTTCGATGTATGTCATAAAATGTCTTGCAACACAAACATAATACCTCTCGGCCTTATAGGCGATCATCAACAACAGTATGACAAATATACATATAAAAATCAATAATCATCATCCAAAATTAGCAATTTTATCATATATTATCATCATACAATTAATTCAATTTTTGCATCCATAAAATTGTAATTCTACTCAAAACATACAACATAGTTTATGCATCCATAATATCGAACGTTATATAAAATCAGACTATTACAAATCAACATATATAATTTTCGACCATCACCATCTAGTGCATAATAATAAAAATATGAATCACAACATGTCAATAGTCCATCATCCACATAGTCCATCATCTACTGATCATAATATAGTACTAAAATGTCTAAATATCAATCCAACAAGTAATAACATAGTAATGTAATAGTGTCAAAGAGGAGTGGGCATTACACAATCCTTGCCAAGGAAACCATGCTTGGTTTGATAATCCTTCAAAGGACCAAGTTCGATATTTGAGATGGAGTGATAAGGAGGGTATTTTGGATGAAGAGATAATGAGGGTATTATTGAGACTCTTTTAGTGTTCCTATGGTTGGATCACAATATGTCTTATTATGGGCTCCTTTCCACTATTCCCCTTTCAGTAAAACATAGAATTCTCATCTTGTTATTTTATTTTTCTTGTGGTTATTAGTATTGTAATATGTTGTGTGGCTTGTCACCCTTTGTCTCCCCTACTTACGGCATGTATTCTCTCTATCCTAGGGAATTGGAGGGAGGCTAAAATGTCCTGCAATTGGTGGATATGTCATGTGATGATGCCATTTTGTTGGGAGGAAACAAGGCCCTTTCTCTTGTGTATTGAATACCTTCTCATAGTTTGAAAGCTTGGAAAAATATACTTGGAGCATGGAAGAAAAACTTGAAATTTTTTGGCATGTCGCTCCCCATTTTGGGGATGCTTGTCCACTTGCATTTTATGTATGGTTTTGTAATGGTTTTATAATAGTTTTTATGACTTCTTCTATATTATGAAGAAGATTTGAAACCTTGTATTTGTAATATTGTGTCATTTTATCTTCACTTTTTGGAAGAAGGTTGGGATATTGTAAACTTGTTTCCACCTCTTTATTGTAGACTCACATCCATGCATTTCCTTGTTTTTTATATTCTTGTGTAGTGAAAATTTGAAATGCATTTGCAACTTAAAGAAGGAAAAAAAATAATGTAGAAATGTTATTTGGGATTTGAAATGTATGAAATATTTATATCATCTTAAGTTTGAAAAATAATGGTGTATACTTAAAGATCAAATATGAACTTTTCTTAGAATATGAAATGTGGTTATATGAAGGGAAAATGAAAAAACGTTTTTGTGAGTTTTTAAGTAATATATTTGGAAATATTAGGGAAAGGGAGTTCTCTTCAATGAGGAATTTGAAAATTAGTTTAGATAATAAGTAAAACGAGAATCATAAATTGGAATTCTCTTGTCCTATGAATGCCTATGTAAAAACCTCTTTTGCATTTAGTTATCAATAGTTGGATTTTTTAAGGAAGTATATACCTTTGTCATTTAGCAAAGGAGAGATCTCTTGTATGTGTAAATGTATATATGTACAAGTATGTATGTTATTTTTTAGAAAGGTCTATGTATGAGAGTTAACTCATATTTTGTATGCTATTAGATATATAATATTTGTAAGAATGTCTCTACATATAGACAAAGGATTTTGAAATAAAATTACTCTCTTTTAAAAGGAATACATATATTTCTTCATTGTTGATAGTTAGATTTATTTTATAAATATTATTTTTGAACTATTATACATCTTTCGAATTAAACATGTGTGTGTGTGTGTGTGTGTGTGTGTGTGTGTGTGTGTGTGTGTGTGTGTGTGTGTGTGTGTGTGTGTGTGTGTGTGTGTGTGTGTGTGTGTGTGTGTGTGTGTGTAAATATACATATTTGCACAAATAAGGAGTAAATAATTACTACCCTGAATCAAATATAATAGTAGGACATGGCTGAACCTTGGTAACAATATTTTTTAGATATATATATGTGTGTGTGTGTAGGTATATAAGTATTTATGTATAAAAGGTGATTTTAATTTTATATAAAAATATATATATAACGAATACGATTCGGTGTGTTTTGGAAAATGAAATGGGAAAGATTATATTGATGGAGGGAGATAGGCCACGGCCTGCCCCTCCTCCCCCTCCTGTAAACCTCTAAGTGTGGTGTAGTCATGGCCACACCACAGTCTACCCCACACTCCTCTACATAGCATGGCCATGCCGCCATAACCCTAACCACAACCGCGTCATCCCTTTTCTTGCACCCCCACCTACAATACGTTTTATTTAAAATAAACACACACACACACACACACACGCATCTAGATGTCATTATATTTCTAAGGGCATGATTATTTTGGGGATTCCTCTTCCCACACATTTACAAAAAAATGATAACCTGGAAACCTTGGTAAGAAAAAAAAAGAAATAATACAACTTCAAAATCCTTGATAAAAAGAGAATTCGAAATAACATGGAGAAATTCTTCCCTTCTTTACAAATCTAAAATGAATGGAATGGAACTTAAGATTTCTCCATGGTGTACCCTTTTCATCTCAATCATCCTCCCTAAAACCCTACTTGTGTAAATGAAAAGAGAATAAAAAAAAAGGTTCTAATACTTTCCTTAATAAAATTTAGAGTTTATTAGAATTACCTAGGATCTAGGGCCTAGATTCATTCAATCCAATGGTGGATATTAAGTCCTCATAACTTTAGATTTGTGGGAAAATAAAAGAGAAGTTACATGGATGTGGAATAAAATTTATTAAGTGGGAAGGCCTAAGGGAGGAAATTAAATATAGATTGTGACCTAGGGATTTATTTAAAAACCTAGGTGGACATTATAAGAAAATGTTTAATTAAATAAATAATTGGCATGGGTCCATTAGGGACATGGAAAATGTAGATCATCATAATAAAATTAAATGAAAAAAAAAAGATAAATAATTGTTTGACACGAGTTAGTATAGCGGGCCACCTTGGGACTTAATTTGGAATGAAATTTAAAATGGACATAGGGGTATGGTACCCCGAGAAAAAATACTAGATAATAAAATAGAATTAAATAAGTGCTATCATTAGTTCCGATCATAGTAAAATATTAATAAAATACTTTTTAAGAAAATAATAAATTCCTGATTTTTAGGTGTTTGTGTTGGGTTTTGATCATGCCAAATATGAGGCACTATTGTTAGGAAATAAGAGATAAAATATGCGGAATAATCCCTTACAGAATCACAACAGTAGAAACTAATATGCAGAAAATATTACAGATCTCAAATAAAAGTGCAGAATAAATAACACAACATAGAGAGACAAGATTTAACATGGTTCACCCAATTTGGGCTACGTCCACCAAGAATCACTTGCTCATATTTTATTACAAGCCTCCACTCTCTCAATACAATACCTAGATCCATTTGGAGCTATGCTCAAAAAACTCTACAGAATTCACACCCGAATTCAAAACACATCTACAATACATTTGCTTGTATCTCTATCATATGCATAAGACCATATAAATAGACAATTACTTAAGCAGTTTAATACAAAACCGTGGGTATCAAAACAATGGGCAAAAACCAAAACCATCCCATAAACCTATGGGTATCCGAAGAGGTGGTTTTACAAAACAATGGGTATTGAAAAACCATGGGCCCAAAAATAGCCCATAACGGTTACCCATTACTCATGGGTTAATAAACCACCCATTAAAATTTTCTTGGGGCTTTGCCCCGAACCCCTAACCCGCCGTAGAAATACCCGAGTGTAACACATAGAAAGTGTACCACACTCTAACATGAAAATAGGCTCCACAAACATAACAATCTCCCACTTGGAGATTGATTTCCCTGAGAAATCTTCTCAACCCTTCACCTTGTCATCCACGAAGGCCAACCAAATTTGAACATAGCTTTATTTTATCCCTTGTGACCACCTTGATCATCATGTCTACAAGATTATGACTGGTATGAATCTTCTCCAACTTCAACTTATCTTCCTCTAGAGTTTTCTGATGAAGTGATATCTTAACTATATATACTTTTTCTGGAGTGGAAAGAAGAGTTCTTAGCTAGGTGTATAGCACTCTGACTATCACTATGCATCTTACATTCCTCCTGCTTATGCCCCAACTCCTCAAGAAATTGTTGTAACCAAATCATCTCCTTGCTTGCCTCTGTGGTAGCAACATACTCAACCTCTCGTGGTTGACAAAGCCACTAGCTTTTGTAGTCATGAAATCCAGCTCACTGCTGTCCCACCTACAATGTAAATATAACCTATCGTGCTCCTACTGCTTTGTCTACATCTCTAGCCATGTCGAATCTACATAACCATGTAAAGTGGTGTCGATCTTTGTAGCACAAAATCGTCCCCATGGTCCTCTAAAATCTTGAAGGATCCACTTTCTTTGCTTATCAATGCTCTTTACGGATCACTCATAAATCTACTCACATCTCCATTGCATGGGCAATATCGAGGACTAGTGCACACCATAAGCATACATCAAACGCCAAATCGCTGATGAGTAAGGTACCTTAGACATCTGGTTTCTTTCCCCTGCTCTGTCTTGGGACACTTTGCTCCTTTGATAACTTAAAATGGCACGCCAAAGGAGTCCTAACTAGTTTAGCATCTGCATGTTAAACCTATCCAATACCTTCTTAATGTACTCTTCACGAGATAAATTCAACTTCCGTTCCTTCCTATCCCGAGTTATCCTCATACCAAGGATTTTTTTCTGGCTGCCCCAAATCCTTCATATCAAAGGATTCACTTAGCTATTTCTTGAGTACTTTTATTTCTGCATGTTTTAACTTGCAACAAACATGTCATCAACATACAAACACAGGATAATATAACTTCCATCCTCAAATTTCTTTGTATACATGCAATGGTCAGAATGAAATCTGATATAACCTTGCTCCATCATGAAGCTTTCAAACTTCTTACACCATTGACGTGGAGCTTGTTTCAGGCCATACAAGCTCTTCCTCGGTTGCACACCATCTCCTCTTTACCTTTGACCTCATAGCTCTCAAGTTCTTTGGATATATAGTTCCTCCTCCAAATCACCGTGGAGAAATGCGGTCTTTACATCTAATCTGTTCTAAGTGCAAGTCTTCTACGCCACTATTCCAAGAACAGTTCTAATAGAAGTCATTTTTACTACAGGAGAAAAGATCTCATCAAAATTTATACCTTGTTTCTATGCAAACCCCTTGACCACCAACCAAGCCTTATATCTTTTCTTTCCTCCTTCTTCGTCTTTAACTCTGTACACCCACTTGTTACGCAATGCTCTTTTGCCTTCCAAAGTAGCTTCACCAAATCCCAAGTCTGGTTCTCCATGAGAGACTTATGCTCCTCATCCATGGCCTCCTCCCACTTCTACTTGGCATCTACATGCATTGCTTCATCAAAGCTCTCTTGCTCTCCACTATCAGTGAGTAATACATAATAAAGAGAAGGACAAAAACATTCAGGTTCTTTTCTTACCCTAGAAGACCTCCTCACTGTAGGAGTTTGGGGTTCCTGTTGAGTCGATTCCTGAACTGATTCATGGGTCACTATCCCATCCGGAAGATCCTCTACCACTGCATATTCTTTCTTGGATTCTTCCCTATTTTCCTACAACTATTGCTTATACATGACTTTCTCATTAAAGACCACATCCCTAGACCGAATGATTTTCTTGTCCTTAATACTCCAACATTTAAATCCAAAGTCATCACCACCATAACCAATGAAAGTACATTTTTCTGATTTAGCCTCTAGCTTGGTCCTATCATCCTTGTCTATATGAACAAACACCTCACATCCAAAGACTCTAAGAAATGAATAATCAACTTTCTTACCATAACAAGCCTCCTTAGGTATGCCTCCATCCAAGGCACTTGAGGGTCCTCTATTTATCAAGTACACAACTATGCTCACCGCTTCTGCCCAAAAAGAAAGAGGTAGTCCTGCATGTAACCTCATGCTCCTAGCACGTTCCATTATTGTTTTGTTCATCCTTTCTGATACCCCATTCTCTTTTGTGGAGTTCCTGGAACCATCTTTTGCCTGCGGATTCCATTCTTAGAATAGTAATCATTAAATTCATTGTTGTGATACTCCCCTCCATTATCTGGCCTGAGACATTTTAGCTTAAGACCTGTTTCATTCTCTACCAAGGCTTTCCATTTAACAAAAGTGTCAAATACATCAGATTTGTTTCTAATACAATAAACCCAAACTTTCCTTGTTGCATCATCAATAAAAGTAACATAATAACTTGAACCCCCAAGAGATGATACGAGTGGCCCCACACATCGAGAATGCACTAGCTCTAACTTACTCTCTTTCTTTGTAGGTCCAACCTTGAGAAACCTTAATCGCTGTTTCCCATATATGTAGCCCTCACAGAACTCCAAACTGTTTCGTATATCCAGGCATATTCTTCTTTATGATGTCCATGCTCTTATGGCTCATATGACCGAGCCTATAGTGCCATAATGTTGTATCTACATCCGAAGCCGAGAAGATTACAATCATTAGTACTATCGGTGGTTAAATACAAGGTTCCAACCTTCTTACCTCTTGCCACCATAAGAGCACCCTTAGTAACCTTCGAAGAGTTAGCTGTAAATATCATAGTTCAACCATCACTTCCCAATCGCCTCGCTGATATCAAATTTCTCCTTAATGTAGGCACATGTCGACATCCTTCAATAGCCATGTATTCCCATTCGCATCTTAACTTTGAATAGAACCTTTTCCAAATATCTTTGCAAGGCTCATCATCACCAAGAAAAACATGCCCAAAATCCCCTTGAACATAATTAACAAAAAATGCCTATGTGGAGTAGCATGAAAAGAAGCCCGGAATCTAAAACCCAAGATTGGTAATATTATGCAAAGAAAGAATCAAAGCATCTGACATACATTACCCGATGCCACATTTTCCTCCTTGTTTTTCGCCTATTGTTTCTTCTTATCCGAAGCTCCCAACAATCCTTCTTTGCATGCCGGAGCTTTCCACAATTCCAAAGATACAATCTTGTTCTTGGATTTTGACCTTGCTCGATCTTTTGATTTTCCACGGTTTCCTCTATTCTTGTCTCCCTCTAGTTTCCCTTTGTCAAAGCATTCCACAAGTAGAAGATTCCTCGAACTTTTTCTTCACATTTCCTAGCTTAGAATCACCCCTACAACATCCTCAAACTTCAACTTGAGTTAGCTAGAACTGATTTACTTACCGCCATTACCGGGTATTCCAACTCTCGAGTAAAGAGCACTGAGAATTAATAAAGCCCTAACTTCTTTATCAAATTCTATAACAGAACAAGCATAGCATATTCACAATCGTATTGAAATCATTTAAATGATCTCTTTCTTGAACTATTCTCGGACATCTTCATATTAAACAACTTTTTCATTAAAAATATATTGTTAGAGGAGAGGGTTTTTCATACAACTTCCTAATACATCCATTAGATATTTTGTAGTCTTTTCCTTTGAAACAATAAATAATATTGAAGATGCAAGACACACAGTACCGGATTGTCCCAAGTGCCTTCCTATCCAGCAAATCCCATTCCACATCTCTGTCATACTTGAGGTTTTGTTCACCTTCTCGAGACAGTGGAGTATAAAGATCCTTATGATAAAGGTAATCTTCCATCTGCATCTTCCAAAGACGAAATTCTACCAGTTAATTGGTTACCTAGAAAAATTTTCTTCTTAGGGAATTGACCATGTTTTTCGTGAAACAAATGATTATATTAGAAAAATAATCAATTTTTTTTTAATATTTGGAAAGATAGATTTTTTTATTTTTTTATGGATAGAGACATATTTGGGATCAATATAGTTATTAACTCCACTTTGTTTTAGTAGATCTATGTTCATATGTTAATATTTGTAAAGTCTCCTTGGAAGTGAACCATGTGTGATCCTACTCTCTCACTAGGGATTACTTTGTGTATTGTCGGTTGAGTGATTCCATATTCTCTACACCCTCACTCTCCTTGTGAGGGTTGTGGCTAAGGCATTTTCATATGTCACTCCAACAATAGGTGGAGTATTTATCCATGCCATTGTTCTTTTTTCCCTATATCTTATCTCCATTCACCTAGACCCATTATGATATTGGAAGTAGTAGTTGGGATGTTCCACACAAGATAAGTTCTCACGATTGGCTTTAGCCATTTGTCCTCCTTAAGATAATGAATAAGAAAAGTAGAAACAAAATGATAGATGGCACCCAATCTTGGATACAATGCGCCCCTCCGGCATATGTAGAGAAGGGGACAATCTTGATAGTCCTTCTAAGCCTCAATTGGCCTCCATGTTTGTTGTTGTATAGTTTTAATGTTATTGAGTTATGGTGCACTAGTTTTCTACAATTTTTTGAATAAAAATCACATTTAAAAACAAAAATTGCTATTATTTTGCAGAATTACTGTTGTTACATTGAGATGAGTTTGCCTCTTTGCCAAGGCCTTTTTGGCTTTATATGTTCGACATTCTATGGTCTGATTCTTTCAACCCATCCTTTCGATATGATCAATGATGTTTATATTTATTTTTACATTAATAAAATTACAATTTTCAATTAATAATTAATCTAATTCATATGTAATAGATATTTTAACTATAAATCAAAAATACATTTACATATTTCAACGTATGTTGCATATAATGTTTTCTTGGATGAATGTGATTTCTCGAGCTCCTTATTTTTCTCTTTATACAAGTATGTGTTAATTTATTTCTGTTATTTTATGTTTTTTTGGTCATCTTTTGACATACATGTAGTTGCATTCAGTTTATAGTCTCATGTCTTCTTCCCTCTCTCATGTTGTAGTGTTGTGTCTTCTTCCAAACAAGAAGTTTTGTTTAGTGAGGATTAATTGTGTATTATGGATGGTTTTATTTAAAAGGATATAACACTCGGTTCTTTATTACTATTTTTTTGGTATCAACGACGTTGATGACACTGTCAAACCACTTCCAGGTTAGTAGAAATAACGACTTGGTAAACCCCAATGTCTACGAAAATAAATCAACTAAAATACATAATATTAATATTGTCAAATCTATTTGTAGTGCAAAATGCAAATACGGACGTATTTGAAAGTCTTTTCAACGATGGAGAGACTAAGTATTCTTACAAGAGTCTACGTGCCATGGAATTCAATGGAAACGCATTTTAAGTTTTAAGCTTCCCACTTTCTGTCATTGTCAAGCAGGAAAAACCGGTCCTTACTTTTCCATTCCTCGAAACTTCGGCACTGTAACTACCCCTCTCACTCTTGGCATTATATTCACGCTGAAGGCACATGCTGAAGTCTTCCTTGTTTTCATATTTTCACATAGTTTTAAGATGTAGTTGTGCTAGTTTGGTTATTGTGTGAGCGTTCAAGATGTATTTGTGCTGGTTTGTTTATCGATTCATTTTAGGAGCCTTTGAAATCTCTCAGAACATATTACATCCTAGTTAAAACGGATTGTACTGATATAGCTATTTTAGATTCATTGAATACCTTTTCAAGCATATCATATCCGTCTTAAGATGAATATGTTGTAGTTCAGTTTTTTAGGGAGGTATCAGATTGTTTAAGTTGCCTCACGGCTTTTGAATCTATTTGAATTTCTCTTTTATCAAAAATTAAGATTGTTTGAGAGGAATATATGGCAAGGAAAGTGAATGGATCATGTGCGAGCTGCAAGAGGCAGCGGAAAAAGTGTCCAGAATCATGTGTGCTTGCCCCGCATTTTCCATCCACTGACCCCAAAAAGTTTGATGTTGTGCAGAGAGTATTTGGAACCAGTCATGTCATCAAAACTCTTCAAGTAACTACACCACCATTTTTGTTATTTTTATTAAGTTTCTTTGTTTAAGGTGGCCAAACTCATGTGGTGTTGCTGTTTTAGGGCGTTGAGGATTATCAAAGAGCAGATGTAGTAAATAGTATTTTGTACGAATCAAGTGCAAGGGTGAAGGATCCAGTACATGGGTGTGCAGGGATTGTTTATCAACTGCAGGCGAAAATTGCTGAGCTTGAATCACAATTGGCAGCCACGCAGGCAGAGGTAGTAAGCATGCGTTTGAAGCGGGATGAGATGGCATCACTACTCATAGGTGGATATCACGTTTTGCATCCAACACAAGAAGATGATAAGGATCAGTTATGGGAGCCTCTGTGGCAAATATAAAATTTCTGTACAATCTACGATTGTACAATATGACGTTATTTAATACCTTTCCAAGTTAGTTGTTTTAATGTCTGTTTAGTATGTATTTCAGTTTCATTAACGTCTGGTCATATTTATTATTTTCGAAGAAATGTGATTGAAAGCTATTAATTGGTGAATTGTACTCTTATCATGGGATCTATCTTCTGACCCACTGTATTGGTGTGTTTTTTTTTTTAAATATTAGGTGGGATGTAAATGTTATGCATGTTGTTTTAAACGAAAGATCAAACATTTGATTTGGAAAATTTAAGAAGTTGTTTAGATTCACTCAAATTAAAATCTAGAATTAAGTGAATTATTCATTTTATCGAAAAGGTTGTTTAACAAGGTCATGATATGGCAAATATTGCCGATGGAGATGCTTGGAAGAAAATTATATATGCAAAATATTTAAACAAATTGAAAAGTGAATGGTCTTGTTAGAGTTTAGGTTTATGAAGTTAATATTTTACATGCACCAAAGCAAGAAAAAGATCAGACAAGATGTAGAAGCATGCAATTGGCATATGAATTATTGTGTACATTATATCTACAATTTTTTTAATTGCAACATTCAGATGTCCAAAGCCATGTCATCACCAAGAATTAGTTGAATACCATTATTTGAATCTTGTATAAATAGATTTCAAAATTATATTGATATGTTATAACTTTATATATATTATATAAAAACATGAGAAATAGATGTATCTATGTAAAATTGTTGATTTCTTAATCCAAAAGAAAAGATTAAAAACGTGAATGTGTATAAATAAACAAGAAAGCCATCCACGCATTCTTGAAAAACATATTCATCCTAGGCATGGTCAAAGACCACTGACAAAGCAGCAATGGTTGGACCAGATATTATAGCAAACATGTCCTGATCAAGGAAAGGTCTAGAATCACAGAAAATATAAGGAGGCGTTTTCTGAGATTTCCGAATGAGATCGATCCACCTGCTTGTCGTCATCTCAGGAATAGCCATACTTTGTTCATAAGTTGTTCCAATTTCATTCTTGAGAATAGAGTGGTATGGTTCAGAAAGAAATTCCCTGGGAAGATCTTTGCCACCATTAATGCGCCGGTTATTCCTGATAAAGTCTTCTTCTGTCATTTTTCTCTTAACTTGAACATTGTGTTGATCTGTGTTAAGCATGATAAGGGAGTATGATAGTACAAATGCAACATCTTTATCTGCAAGAACTTGTGGTGACTGCTCATAATATCTTTCTGCAAATGCCTCCATCACCCTCTATATTTTTGTGACTCTCCTCGAAAATGAAAGGTCTCAAGGAATGTGCAGAGTGTTGTGTCTATGCTCATATCAACAAAATCAAATGATTTTGCAAATTCCTTAAGCACCCACACACAAAATTCATCATGGTTGCCCAAGAAATCACCCGCAAGGTTCTTTCAGACCAGATGTATATCGAAAAAAGCAAGCAACACTCTAAGGGTCAAGTTTCTCGGGTAGAAGATGAATACCTTGTAGAATCTCGAGACCTTTCTTTGGGTCCCTATTGAAATGATCAGCTCCAAGCATCAAATTCCTTTTGATATACTATTTGCGCCATACAAATGGCACCCAGTGGGAAGGATCCTCATAGCTCTCACAAGTTACTACCCAAAAAGCCTCATACTCTTCAATGTCCTTTACTGGGGCTGGTTCAGGAAGTGAGGATGAAGCATTTACCCTATCTGCCATGCTGTGAATAACTACAATCAGCCCTTCCAATGCCAGAATGTGCATAGCAGACAATGGGTAATTTACAGGAAAGGCATTTTTTGACAGCAAGTTACCAATGTCTTCAAACACATTACTGCATGTAACCTCGCAATCAAAATTTACATACATCTCAAAGATAAATGTTTTGTATCTGCAGAAGTCCACCAGTGCTTCCATTGCCACTTCTTGTTGTTGGTAAGATGCACCATATTTGCCTTGTGCCAGCCTAATTATGACACAAATATAAAAGGCTTCCATCTATAACTTCAATTCGCGGCGCAAATGATGATAGAGGTTCAGAACAATGCTACATACAGTGGAAAAAATAGGAGGGCTCGATAACAGCCCAAACTGAATCAAATTATGGAAAAGTTCATCCTGTATGCCTACCTATTGATGCTCCTCCTAATTCAAATTGTGTTTATCAGACCCAAAGCAAAAAGTGGAACATCTTTCAGCAATTGCTAAATGGTTTGACCCAGTTCCTACACCCATAGTATCAACAACATTTAGAAGAGAGCATAAGAAGTGGAAAATTTCCACAATGCCAGCAAGACCATATGGCTCCCAAGAAACTTTGTCATTAGCTACCTCCTTCCCAGTTTCCATCGAGTCTGCTATCATCCGTATTATCATCCAATACTACAGAAGAACTGACAGTAAATGAACCCTCATAAGACAATGTACTTGGAAATGATTTCCCAAAGATCAGCATCTGTACTACTGTTATCAATGCTACTGCCATCATTATCGTCACCTACATATTCTTTTCCAAGATTGTCGATCTGCAGGGGAAAGAACCAAGAAAATACAAACCGAATCACTTGGAAATATTATCTCTGCTTTAATTATTTCTGTAACAAACCAAATGAACATACATGTACATCCAACTAGCATGCAGAAAGGAAGTCAAACAATTTTTTCAATACCTCAAGACTCCCAAAAAGTAGAAATCCATAACCTATAGGAAAGTAAATGTAGCTTACATGAGAATTGGACATGATGGAAGACCTCTTCATGTCATTTGCATGTGTGCCAGTGGAATCAAGATCAGCTAGACGAGTAAAAATAGACCTCACAAGCTCATGCATCATATGGCATGTTGTTCTCTGTAGCAACTCCCCTTCGGTTCGAGCCTGATGAACTACTCGAAAGCATGTATTCACTAGGGTACACACATACTAGTTATTCAGAACTAAGGACATATTGCTTTTCATACAAGCCAAAAGAACTTGCAGTATTTTCATCAAGACAACCTCTTCAGATGGAGGATCGGTTACTTCAAACCAACAACTAGTCACAACATCCACGGTAGAATGCATTGCATGATCAACATGAATAGTATGCAGATCAAACACTTCCACTATCAAAATCTTGTACACAAAAGATAAAACAACCCCAGTAATTGGTGCCCCCGTCTCATCAGAAGTATAACATCTAGAAAGGATTTCAAATAAATAGAGGGGTTGATACTTAGCCATTCTTGTTTCCAGCTGAAAATTTGCCGTTGTAATGCCTTGAGAGAGTGTATAAGTTAATGATCTAATTCATCGTCTCCAACCATATAATGATCTGCCCATCTATTTCGCCTCATCACAGCCAAAACAACACTTACTCCCGCGTTAACTATGCATGCTAAAGAACCCTGTCCTCTTGTTACGCAACCATTCATGTTGAGGCTCATCTTCTATTGATCTCATTCCATGTTGTGGTTTTGAATGCCCTATTGCTTGGCTACCTCTCATATAATTCCAATCGGTCAACCTACAATAATCTTTAGGCATTTCATGGATCAGTCCAGAACTAGTTTCAAGAAAATACAATGCTGCCGCTACATTTTCCCTAATCCAACCACCTATCAAATGGAAGTTCTAATTCCTTAAGGGCTACAGATCTTGTAAGTGTGCTTTAAAATGATCAGATTCCTGCATTCAAGAAGGTCGAAAAACTATAGCATCAATAGAGCTCAATCATAAGTATCAATAGCTGCAGTATATGATGACTTTCAAAATATATCCAATGCCATATGAAGTCTGATTTCTACACTAAATCAAACTCCAATGAGAAAAAATTAGGGATAGGGTTTTACAAATGTGGCATTCTCCATCTTAATTATCTATGATTCTAATTCTTCATCGGCCATTGAACCTATGTAAACCTAAGTAACCAAGAGTAGTCTCATATTAAGCCTGAAGTATATTATTGTAGTAAGACAGGCTTACACATCACTAAATTTTCTCAAGAGTGTTCAAAGAAATATGAATGCATTGCCATAGAGTTAAAAGTGCAATCTGTGATAAACAAAATACCAAATCTATGGTGTACACATTGTAAGCGTACTATTACTTTGTCAACAGGTAGATTAGAATAGATTAAATTACCTGGAAATAAAAATGCAGATGGGAATTCGATTGAAGCTCTACTTTTGAATTTTGGGTCTTGAAAACAATCATATGGGTGTCTGCATCTTCATTCTTTGTCTCCTCCATCGTAAGATTTGCAAAAATTATTATAATTTATGACATTTTTCGGCAATTTTTTTAACAGCTTTTGGAAAAGCCTAGCAGAGCTTTTCCATCCCCTCCCAAGCAATTAAAGTTAATTAACTTGTAAATAAAAATCGCACTTGAAAAGGGTGGCGGTGGATTATTGCAGACACAGATAGGTTGTACAAATGGCTGAAGGGAGCAAAGTTTAAATGTTATTGATGGCAATTATTAATGCAAAATGTACAAGCTTGCTATATATATTAATTGGCTAAGTTATTTATGGAATTTATTTATGTCTTTTTATAACATTTATAATGTTTGAACTATAGAAAATAAAAATATTTGTTAGATGTCACCAATTTATTGGTTGGAAGGAAAAATGCCTATTTAAATTAATCATAAAATCTCAAATATGACTATAATTTTTTTTTGCCAATAAGAAAAAAGGAATAAGTTTTTCTCAAAAAGAAATAAATATTTATTTTTCAAAAACTTAGCTTAAAGAAAAGAAATGACAAATGGAGTAATGTTATTGGTTTTAAGATTAAATGTTTTTGCAAATTGAATCCTATATAGTCTGCCTTCGGTAGAATAAATGGGAATGATGGTTAATTGCGTGTGACTTTATTAAATATATTTTTATATTTTTGTAAAATTTATATATAAATTCCAAAATATGATAATTATATAAAATTATTAGAAATATCTAAATTTGAAAGATAAATTCCAACTTTATGTAAAATTTATTCGTATTTATTGTGAATATTATCTCTTCCAAAATATCAAAGATATTATACATAATATCTAGAAATATATGGGAATATTTAGAAAATATCCGGGAAATCTATTAGGAATAACTAGGAAATATTCAAAAGATCTTGAATATTGAATATAAGATATTATGAGATATTTCTTTAGCTAAAAGTTTGGAAAAGTTCTATAAATAAGAGGTTTTACTTTTTGAATGAAAACGCAAGAGAAAGTCACCAAAGTGCACTTTGGAGTATTTAAATAATAGAAAATTTATTTTTTTATTTCTCTTGTAAGTTTTGGTGTGTTCATAATATTGTTCTTATTTTCATTCTCGTAGCACACACCCTCTAGTTTAAGAGTTAGACTTAATTCCTTCAAATTGGTATCGGAGCTAGGTTGAGCTTAAGTCATAAGTTTTTATTTCAATAAATTAGTCTAGTTCAAAATGGTGGTTATGAACAACAATGCCACTCAATCCGAAACCCCTATATTCAATGGGAAGAACTATGATTATTGGAGTATAAAAATGAGGACTTTATTTTTTTCAAAAGATATGTGGGAGCTATTTGAGAATGAGTTTCTAGAACCTATGAATCCTCATGTACTTCAAGCACTAGCACAAGTAGATAAGGATTTGCTAAAGGAGAACAAACTGAAGGATGCAAAAGCCTTTTTTCTCATTCAACAAGCAATGGAAGAGTCCATTTTCCCATATGTCGCAGCATCAAATATATCAAAGAAGGCATGGGACAATCTTCAAATGACTTATCAAGGTAAAACTAAAGTCAAAATAGCTAAATTCCAAATTCTTTGGATAGATTTTAAAAATATTTGTATGAATAACTCAAATTGCATAGATTTACTCTTTACTCATGTGATGGGTGTAGTAAATCAAATTATGTCCCATGGTGAGACTTTAGAGGATCAAAGGGTTGTAGAGAAAATACTTAGAAGTATGCATAACAAGTATGATGCAACGGTTGTTCCAATAGAAGAATCAAAGAATTTAATCAAAATGTTTGTAGATGAGTTAAAGATATCTTTAATATACAATGAGAAAATAATGAATTGATTAGGAAGCTCATCTCTTGAAAAAGCCTTCAAATCATAAGTTTCATTGGCGGTGGTAATAGAGGAAGAGGAAGAATGAGCTGCACGCATGCAGAGGTAGAGAACGATATTTGAAAGAGGATTTGGAAGAGAAAACTATCTTAAAAAGGAGGAAAAACAAATTCAAATTTATACACTTCAAATGCTCAAGGCCAAGAAAATAACCTTAATCACATTTATGGTCAGAGGTATGATAAGTCACATGTTCAATGAAATTACTATAAAATGTATGGACATTATGCCAATGAATGTAAGAAGAAAAAGCAGATTTGATATGAGTAAACAAAATAAATTTTTTTATGAAGATAATCAGTCTAAAAGTTATAACAATGTTTAAGTGTTCATTACATGTAATGTTACTCAAGAAAGTACAAAAGATATTTGGTTTCTAGATAGTGTATTTAGTAATCACGTGACTGGACTTAAGGAAATGTTTGCAAAATAGACAAGTCGATTACATCGGAAGTTAAGTTAAGAAATGATAAAAAAATTGTAGTCATGGGAAAAGGAACAGTAAATATTTAAACTAGGAAAGGTGAGAACAAACACATTCAATATGTTTATTAAAACATAATCTAAATGAGTATAAATGATCTTGGTTTGAAACATAATCTAATGAGTATTGGGAAGTTAGTGGAAAAGGGATATACATTATATTTTGAAGATGATGCATGTGTAATATTGGATAGAAATCCAAGTAAAAAATTGATTGAGAAAGTTGAGGTGAGAATAAACAAAATGTTTTCATCAAACATCCAACATGATTTTTCATCTACAGAAATTTCTTCACTAGTATTTAAGATTTCTTTAAAAGATAAGACTTGGTTATGGCATTTTATATTTGGACACTTAAGTTTTAGTGGTTTAGATTTACTACAAAAGAAACATATGGTGAAGGGTTTTCCTTGGATAGAGAAACCGAGAAAAGCCTTGTGAAAGCTCTACTCTAGGGAAGTGACACAGGAAACATTTTCCGGTTGGAAAGTCATATAGAGCTCGATATCTTCGTGAGATTTTTTGTTCAAATTTATGAGGTTTTATGCAAATACCATCAATTGGAGGAAGCATTTATTTTATGAATTTTATATATGATTTGAGTATTAAAAAATGGATTTATTTTTTAAAACATAATTCACAAGTATCTAGTGTATTCAAAGAGTTTAAGGCCATGGTTGAAAAACATAGTTGTTATTATATAAAGGTGTTAGGATAAGATAGAGGAGAAAAGTATGTTTTAAATGATTTCCTAAAGGTTTCCAAATTGAGTGGAATTAAGAAAAATTTACGACAAGGTATACACCTCACAAGAATTGTGTGAGAAAAAAAGATTAGAACAATTATGGAAATGGCTAGAAGTATATTGAAAGCTAAAATTTACCAAGTGAGTACTAGGTTCAAGTACGAGCTTATGCGGTTGACATCTTGAATCGATGTCAAACAAAAATTGTGAAGGACAAATTTCCTCAAGAGGCATTGAGTTGAAAGAAACATGTGTCTCGCATTTAAGAGTTTTTTAATGTGTAGCATATGGTCATATTTCAAATGACACGATGAAGAAATTGGATGATAAAGGAGAAAGATTTATTTGTGGAGGCTACAATGAGAAATCAAAATCCTCTAAATTGTATAACCTCGTCACAAAGAATACTATTATTAGTAGATATGTTGAGTTCTTTGACAAACAAGAATGGGATGAAAGTATTGATAAGTTAGCAATTATCACTATAGGAATACCTTATCATGAGAATGATTTTGATGAAAATAGCATAGAAAATGTTCATATAGCACCTCAAGGGATTGGTGTAGTGACATATTCTTTCAAAGTATCACTCTAATTTTAAAAATCATCACTAAAGATATCTGAAGTGGAGTTTCATCCCCTCTTGAAAATTTACATACACATGAAGCATTTGGGCATCCATAGGTAATTCTTCGCATTCAAAGTGTGAAAATACTCGACATATTAGATACAACATTGGAAACACATCTTTCACTACAGGGAAACAACATGGAAGATAATAAGCTTTAGTGAGATTCATGAATAAACCCAAGTTAATGAGAATGTTTATCTATAGTCTGATTTTGCCTTATTTTCTCAAGATGATCGATATTTTTGAAGATGCATTAGAAAATGAAAAATGGGTAAAAGCTATGGATGAAGAAATTGATTCTATTGAAAAGATTCATACATTAGATATTGTAAGCCTCCCAGAAGGAAAGAATGTAATTGGCATAAATTGGGTGTACAAGACAAAATTCAATGTAGATGGAAATCTTGAATAACATAAAGTGAGGTTAGTTTCAAATTGTTTCTCACAACAACCCAAAATTGATGAAAATGAGACTTTTTCTCCAGAGCTTGACTAGATAAAATCGAACTATTTTAACAATACCAACTCAAACTAATTATAATTTATATCGAATGGATGTAAGTCTGCATTTTTCAATGGAATACGAAGATGTTTTTTTTTTTTACAAACACAAAGACGTGAAAATTTTGGTCAAGAACAAAAGGTGTACAAATTGAAGAAAGCCGTTTTTGGTTTGAAACAAGCTCCAAGAGCATGGTATAGTGGGATTGATTCATATTCTTTGAATAATCTAGATTTATTAAAGGTAATAGTGAGCCAACATTGTAAATCAAGAATGAATGATCAAGAACAAATTCTAATTATATGTTTATATGTTGATGATCTAATATTCAATGGTGATTTGTCAGTTGAATTATTTAAGACAGTTGTAGTCACAAAATCACG
The DNA here is from genome assembly GCA_018340775.1 of Taxus wallichiana var. yunnanensis. Taxonomy (NCBI): domain Eukaryota; kingdom Viridiplantae; phylum Streptophyta; class Pinopsida; order Cupressales; family Taxaceae; genus Taxus; species Taxus wallichiana. The sequence continues at coordinate 973,434,507 of CM031239.1, forward strand.
CACTTACTATTACATTTATACTACTAAGTATGTTGTTTTATATATGGATCTCACGTAAGAAAATTATTCATCCCCTTGTCCTGTCATCAATTAGTTGGTCATTGTCGTCGAGTTTCTTGCACAATCATCAATTGTTTGCACAATTTTGGTTGTCTCTTAGGGAGTCTTAGGTGTCAATTTTTGGTGCTTTTTCATCTCTAGTCTTTGACTAGGGAACCAAGGGTAGGATTAGGGTACTGGATGCTTAATTTTAGGCACCCTAGTCCCCATAGCACTTTGGTTTAATATAGAGTTTCAAGGTCGATATTTATAATTTTCCCTTTAATTCTCCTAGGCTCTAGTTGACATGTCAAGTCATTAGTGTCATAATTTGAGAAAGGGATCCATATATAAAAATAACATACTCACCATTTTAAGGGTGGAATATTTGCTATCAAGGGATAGCTATCTACTAAGGCAAGGGACCACATTTGAGAGTTATTGAATCACACACACTACATAGGAAGTGTTGTATTAATTCTATTCCATCCACCATTTAAATTTTATATCTAGGTATTGCCCTTTATATATGCGTCATTGGTGGTGGGGCAACCTAGGCACACAAGCACAAATAACTACATTGTAAGTCGACCATCGTGGAAAAATTTAGTTGTAAGTGCACAATTATGGAATCTAATATTAGTAGAAGCCCTTCATATGAATCTTTCCTTTTATGTATATGATGTTTTTAATGGGGTTTACAGGTAGATATTCCTTGCAAGTTTACGGTGTCATCAATGGAGTTATTGTGACAATCATGTGACAATGATCGATAAATTTTAAATATCTAATGACACTTCTAGATCTAAGTCCTACATTTTTTTGTAGACTAGAGCACCCATACTATAGACTAGGGTGCCCATAGGTGCCTTGATCCTCTTCTAAAACCCCAGTCCTATTAAATATCCATCTACTTGCAATTTTTACGGTGGAACCATCCTACTCGCTTCATCTTCACATCATCCTATTTAGTCCCAAATCATAATGAGGAAAGTAATTTTGAAGTTAGTACCTTATCCATCCTATTACAATTATTTCATATCTTTTAAATATCAAATAAAATTAGTTATCATCTACATTTGATTTTATACTATTTAATGCATTATTATAGTATTTTGATTAACTCCTAAAATCCATGTTTTAGTTAATCATTTTGGTGAACCCGTACTTTAGAATATTTTCCCCTAGGATTTGCTTCAAAACCTAATGGCTAAGGATAGTTCATCTTCTTTGCCCAATATATCGATTTTAGTGTTAACCCTTTCTATGATGACACTGTCATTGCTGATCTCACAGATCTTCATGGTAATCCTACTCCTATGCCAGATCATATCAAACAACAACTTCTAGATGGTAAAAAATATGTGCCTACTCGTTTTAAAGATTCTCCCATTGGAATTAGTCTTGTTGAGGATCTAATAGCCTTCACTTGTTTTACTGCATATTATACATCTACTTTTGATTCTCCTTGTGATATTTTTAAAGAACTTCTTGATGATTCTCTTATCAATTACTTTCTTGGTATTGACAACTGCTCACATGTGCATATTGATTCTTCTCTTAGTCGGAGCCCGCTATAGTTTCTGCGTATGATTCTTCTACTTCTAATATTGTTTCTAATGATACATCTCATACTAGCTTCCATATTCCTTCATATTATGTTGATGATCCTATTGATAGCATCATTAGCGACATTCTCATTTCGAAGTCTCTATTTGATACTAATGAGACAATTGATAGCCATCTTTCTTATTGTTTTCATATTGTTGAGTGTGAATCTCCTATTATATCAATTCCTTCTCATGATACCATATCTATCATTATGTATGAGTCACCTTCGTCTATCATTTATTCTTCTCCTACCATTTCATTTCTTCTTATTACATCATTTACACCAATTCATCTATCTTTTAGATAGATGTATCTCCATGGTTTCCTTACCTATTAGGGATGTTTCCGATGATATTCCTACCACAACTATGGATATTCGATTTATGTCATCTACCATAGCTTCTTCTTCGCACTTACTCCTAGTGTTCCCTTAGTATCGAATCTTCTCTACCATATCTTGTTATTCCTATGATCACTCAAAATGGCCAATTACAACCTATTAATACATTTTTTTCATCTTGCACTATTCCTTTATAGGATATCATCACACTCATGAATACCATAGGTCAATTACAATCTCATGTTTAATCTCTCACTTGTAAAAATAGGGCTTACTATGCTTTTATTGATAACAACTCATGACATTATTACCATGTCAATAAGAAGATTCATAATTCTGTAGAAGAACTAAGGATTTTATCATTCCTAAATTCACATGTTTTGATGGTACTGGTGACCCTCATGCTCATGACCTCTTATTTTATTGATAAGTTATTACTTAAGTCCTTTCAATAAAATCTTGTTGATGAGGCATTACAATGGTACACTCATATTCCATTTAGGCCCATTAGTAATTTCTATGAGATGGATGATGATTTCCTCAATTGGTTTATCATTAATAATTACCTAAATTTTATTTAGATAGTTTAATGATTTTCAAAGGAGCTTAGAACCGAGGGGTTCTAGGGTTCCCTCCTTAACAAGATCCTTAGACAAGATATTATATTTAATCTAGAACAAACCAAAACCATTAGAGATTGCATAGATGATGTAATTTTTTCCACCACTACCTTTTTTAGAGCCACTAGTCACCGCGAATGACAATGCCGACGATGCAAATTCCTCCATTGTCGGTGATGCAACACCCATCACCACCGATAAACCATCCGAAGGGATCCTACCTGATGGGATTTGAACTTGGGTGGATCTGGACACAACCGTCTATCTTAACCAATCCACCCAAACCCCATTGGAAAAAAATTCCCTAAAGTTACTTATGATCACTTACCTAATTCACATCGGGGATCTTCTAAACTAATCAAAGATTAGATTTTAGAGTTTAATGCTTGTATCCATCAACTAATATTCAAACCTATAGACCTTATGGAGTAATTCATTTTCTATCGTGATTTGAATCCTATAATAATATAAAATTATAGTATGATACATGTGAGTCATTCATTCTTCTTTGCTTTATAAATCCCTAGATCTAGAGAAATATATTCTTTCAGCAAATGTCACTGACCCTCCAAATACATATACTAATTTTTATCATCTAGTCCTTCTCTATCGAAAGTGGTTAAGCATGCTTCACAGTCTCCACCTTTACCTCAAAGGAAAAAAAAACATGCTCAACCTACTCCACCACCATAACATATTTCTTATCTTCCTTCACAACAACCTACTTCTCCTTCGACTCCATCTATGTTTCATGAGCCATTGCATTTATCCAATCATGCTAGACCTCATGATGTGTTGTTTTTCTTACTTGAAATTTTTCTAAATCTCTTACCATCAAACCAATATAATCCACAACATAGGGTAAAACATCAGCATGATAAACCTTATTGTAATTATCATCGCATAAATGGCCATAGGGAAAACTATTGTCTTTCCCTTCATGATAGATTTCAATGATTAGAGGATAGGGGCATCATCTCATTTGGATCTCACTCACATGACCAATCCATTTGTCCTCTACCTCATCGAGAGTTTCAGCTATAGTTTATTAATCTCCTTCACCTAGTGCTTAGGCCATTGTATGTCCACAAGCTCGCATTTCGTTACTCATGCATGCTCTCCATTGTGTCTATACATTGTTGTATCATCATATCCATCGAATTCACTTCATCCATCTCATTCGTCACATTAACACTATCCACCACATCACGTTTCTCCTTCACATTGGATTTCACATCACACCACCTTCATGAATACCACCATAGCTCTATATGACATTCGGTTTAGCTCATACACTCATACTTCTTCCATCCCATATGCATCCACTACTTCCGCCACCTTGGTCTTTAATAGGTGATTACTTTCACCTTACCCCTCGAAAATGGAGTTGTGTTCTTATGGTTCATGATATCCCAATTTTAGCCCTGGAAAAATTGATCAAACATGACCCTGCACACAAGAAAATCAGAAGGGTCGTCTCGCCCCTATGAGTTCACAATCAAAGGGTAGGCGGGCTTGAAAATGGAGCGAAAGGTTGGAAAAGAGGTCGAAAAATGTTAAAGGATATCAGAGCTCGATAGGAGAAGATTGAAGAAAGGGCTCAAAGTTTTAGAATTCACATATGTGTCAAATCATAGCAAAGCAAGAGGGTTAATGGAAGCCTCTACGTAGTCGAACCCAAAGAGGCAAAGTGTTCACTCGAGTCCCTCGAATCAACTAATTTCATAGCAAAGTCGTGGAAGGTGCCACGTGCCTCAATGGTGCAACTCCAAAGGTCAAGTCTAAAAAGTGGTCTCTAAATGTGTGCCAACCCTCCACGTGTCCAAGGTCTAGAAAGAGGCTCATCGGTGATTGAAAACTTGTAGAGGCACGGGAAGAGCCACATGTCCCAAAGCTACAAATTCAAGGGTGTGATCTAAAATAGAGACCCCAAACAAGCGTAAGATTTCCGAGAAGGCCAAAAGTTAAAAGGGGCATAGAGATGGCCATTGAATTGCCTAAGTATAGAAGAGCCAATGGAATCCTCCACTTGTCCAATCAGCACACCGCCAGAGCTCAGGTCCAAACAGGGCCTAGAAATGTGCACGGACACTCCATGTGTCTAGGGTCCAACAATTGTTCCTAAATGGGCAGTAAGCCCGAATCGGCTAATTATAAAAGGAGTGAGTGGAAGCCTCCATGTGTCTCATCGATGCATCTCCAAAGGATAAGCCCAAAATTCGGTCCCCAATAAGTGTCATCTCACCTTGTAGTCAGGGTCTGAGGGGGTCTCATCGGCCATTGAAAAGTCACAGACCCATGGAGGGTGCCACGTATCACCTCAGTCTGGCCTCAGCCGAGTGAGACCTAAGGGACAGTCCCTAAACAAGTACAAATATGCCACGTGTCCCAGTCTAAAAAGGAGACGGGTGGCAAGTCAAAAGTTTCGAGGGTAGTGGAAGCATCCACGTGTCCAATCGGCACACCTTTGAAGGTTAGGTCCAAATAGGGTCTCTAAATGTGTGAAGACTCTCCACATGTCCAGTGGTCCAACAAAAATCAAATGGGCAGCAAGCGAGAATCATTAAGTAAAGAACGGATCGAGAAAGTCTCCATATGCCTCATCCGCACAACTTCAAAGGAAAAATTTAGGGCGGTTCCAAATGAACGTGAAGCCTCCACATGTCCAGGGTCAGACATATGGCCCTACAAAACAAAAGGGACTTAGCCAAAACACAAAGAAACATAGAAAATCCATGGAAGGAGCCACATGTCTCTTCAACACACTTTTAAGAGGTGAATCTAAAAGTGGTCCCCAAACATGCACTAGCTCTCGCGTGTCTCGGGTCGGGTAGAGTGTCTTCGCCAACATGGGGAGGGTCTTAGGTAGAGCACATAGGAGCCTACGGAATCGCCATGTGTCAAGATACAAAGTGTAACTTCAAGAGTGAAAGGAAGGGGCTGAGATCTTAAGATGCACGGGGATGACACAGATTTGTGGAAATAGACAGCAATATCTTTTAACTAAGAGTTCAGAATTGAGAAAGAAAGGACTTTTTAGAGAGCTCTCAACACCTGCTACTCACCTTCCACCATTAGTGATTTGGTCCACCATTTTTGAGGTTGTCAAGTCTCTCACCTATCACCATGATGAAGAATGGAACTCCTTTTGTCTAGCAAGGAACAACACATGGTGGCATGGTTCTTATAGTGAAGCCCATCATTGTTATAGGCATATTTCAATTCTTTATAGGGTAGTTGGAGTAGATGAATTCAATGCATATCTTGGGATGGTTGAAGTAGGATTAAAACTTTACCTCTCTCGTTCTCTTATTATCCTTTATATTGTAAAGGAGCGGCATATTTCTAAAGGTTGGTCATCTTTCTCTCCTGCCCCCCCCTCTCTTTCTTCCTTACAGTAGAATGTGGAGTCTAAGCCTCCTCTCTTGTCTTTTATCTTTGGCATTTTCTTACCTATTTCCCATTGATGATGTACCTTGTTAACTCATGGAGCAATTAAATCTATTTTGTGATGCATTTTGTCCATGCTTCCTTATTTTATGCTCTCTTCTTGCTTCTCATCATTGCAAGGTGTATTGTGCATACTTGATGTCTATTACAGGTTTTGGGAGATGTGTTTAATGGGTTGAAGTGGTGTTCTATGTGACATTTATCTTTGTTCTATGATGCATCTGTCCATCCTCTCCATTGCTCACCTCTCTCTATTTCAGGTAGTTGGATTTGTGATCAGCCACTTCCTTTTCTGGTGTATCACCACTTTAGTGTAGGCTCTATTTTTATGCATTTCTCTCTCTCCCTATCTCCTTGGAAGGTTATATTAGGATTAGATAGTTTATCTCGCACTAGATTAGATTGTGGCAGGTAGTTTAGGAAGAAGAAGTTTCCTTTCTCCGGAGGTCCATCTCAAGTTTGCAAGTACCACATCTTGAGAGATGGTCCAATGTTATGCAGATCACACCAAATGCCCCACTCAAATCTGAGGCCATTGGGGGTTCTATTATTTTTATCAACATTTTTGCATGCTTGGTGGGATAGGTAAGAAGTACCTTACCACTTAACTTCATCAGGTTTTACATGCGCTTGGTGAATATCTCAGCCTTTAGAGGTAATTGCAAGCACATCTGATGACTCCATCTAGTCAATAACCCATTCTATAACTTTTAGACCTTCTCCCATCCATTTTGATCTATTCATATTTACACACCTTCCATCTTCTACCATTTATGAAGTTGTGCAGTCATGACTTCATTCCTCTCATGTGCTCCACACTTGCAGTAGGACATCAAAGAGTTTGATTTCTTATCAGACTTGGAGGAATGTTTTGATGAGGAGGGGCAAGTAGAATTTACAACTTTAACTCCCCCATCATTCATCCTTCAACCATAATAACTTTCCACCGAAGAGTTTCCACTAGTCATGCTCATTTAAGAGCATGAGGTTAAGCTACAAAGAACCAAAGGGCGAAAGAACGCCTCCCGGATCTAAGCACATAACAAATCCCATAGGTGTACATTATGTTTGTTAAAACTTTGAGGAGGGTGAAACACCATCTGTGAGGTGGTTTTTACTCTCATTTCCGACCATGTTTAGTGCCAAATCAACTACATGGTTACAATTTGTGAGGAAGGGGAGCTACTTCTCCCCGCCAGTTTTAGGATTTGTTTGAGTCTCCTTTTCCGGTTAGTGTAGAGTAGGCAGGTTTTCCTTCGAGAAAAATAAGTTATTTCACACACTCAGCATATACCACTTGGGGTGTGTGTGATTTTTAGATTTATACATAGTGGTTTCGTTGCTTTTTTTCACTCCAAGGTTGTATCACTATGCGAGTCCAAGTGTGCCTACACTCTATTTCTAGAGAAAGTGAAAACACTAGGTCAATGTAATTTTCTACTCTCATAAACCTCATCTTCAATATTTTCTTATGAAAATTGAGAGTGCGGACAGTGGGGCAAGTGTAGGGCCAGCAAGTGTAAGTAGTCAATCTCACGGTTTCAAGGACAAGATCAAGATCATGATATAATTCATGACTCCATGCCCAATTGATGCAACAAAGAAACTTGTCTCTTCATATACCGAGAAGATGTCCCCGTGAGTCGCCAAATGTTATCCAAATATTTCCCCCTCGAAATTTGATCAAACATGACCGCACACACAAGTAAAATCGAAGGGTCGGCTCTGTCTTGTGAGAACACATTCAAATCCTAAAATCAAGGGGTAGGCGGGCTAAAAATGGAGGAGCAAGGTTGGAAAAGGATCCCGAATAATTTTAAAGGAGATCAGATGTTGATAAGAGAAGATTAAAGAAATGGCTCGAAGTTTCAAACTTCACATACGAGTCGACTCAAAACCAAGAAGAAGGGTTAGTGGAAACCTCTACGTAGTCAAGACTGCACGATGAGACAAAGTGTTCACTCGAGGACCTAAATTAGCTAATTATAGAGCAAAGCTATAGAAGGTACCACATGCCTCAATGATGCAACTCCAAAGGTCAAGCCCCGGAAGGTGGTCCCTAAATGTACACTAGCCCTCCACGTGTCTAGGGTCTAGAAATAGTCTCATCGATGGTTTAAAAATCATAGAACCGTAGGAAGAACCATGTTTCGTAAGGACACAATTGTTGATGGAAAATCAAAGCAGCCCGAGTGTCTTCAACTCAATGGGTTGAGACTCTCAGTGTGATTGCATAACATGGAGCTTTTCCCAGTGTGGGACCTTGCGAAATCGGAAAATCTCTCCAAATGAAGGCTAGTTCCTATTCCTTTGTTCGAGATACACACGTAAAAATGTAGAGGGTTTACTAAAAACCTAATCTAACTTTCCAAGGAGAAAGGGTAAGAATATGTATAAAAATAAACCTAAACTAACAAAGGTGATTCACCAGGAATGGAGAACACTGTCTTGGCAATAAACACAAACCATTAAAATGCAATGCAAGATCATGCACAGATAACCAAATTTGTAGTGAAAGATCAAGAAGATGCAAATGAACAAAGAGAGGGTTGAGAATCATCCACAAACATGCATTATTTTCTCCAAAGATTGACACAATACACTACAAAATGCTAAGAGGAAAATTTGCATTACAATTTTAGATGGGAGGTTTGAACTCCACAAATTTTCCTGCCAAAGAGAAGAAGGGAGGGGCAAAAAGAATGTCCAACCTTTAGAAAGAAGCCCCTCCTTACAATTTATAGGAAGAATGAGAGAGGGAAGAGAGAGGAATTCCAAATCTGCCTCAACCACCTCCCAGTTGTATTTAATTCATCTCATTATGGTGGTAGGTGAGAACCCTAGCAGACCCAAAAAATGACGAACTATTTTTTGCATTTTGAAGAACTTGTTCTCACCTAATTAAATATATCCAGTCGTAGTTGGGTAGAGGACGTTGTAATATTTCCAAAAACTCCAACCTTGCATGAATCGAGCTCCCTATGAAAAGTTATGGCCATTTGAATATATGGCTTAGGGTTTGCTTTCTGCAGCCGGATTTAGGGTGTCAACACTCAAAATGTTGCACCTCGAAGATGCGCCATAGGCGCTGAAAATGTGGTATGTGCACCTCCAACCTGCGCCAAGGCATGAATTTTTTCATTTCAAAATCTTTTGATGTGCGCCTCAACTGTGCTGGGCGCAAATTTTTCATGTCGACATCTTTTACATTTATTTCCATATTCTTCTATTTGTCTATATCTACCTAGGGGAAGATATATACAAAAATTTGGCGACTCAATCGGATCACATGCATTCTAGGTAGAAGATTAGTGGCCTTTTAGCAATCCATTGGGCATGGAGTCATAAGCAATAATCGAAACTAACCGATATCGATCCCGAGCTTGATACCGCAACTCCTTGTCCGAGAGCATGCTGAATTGTAGAAATTCAACCTAGGAGAAACAAAACCTATGCCGAAGCACTTAGAGAAATTGAAACCTAACTACAACAAGACAATCTGCATCCACACTTAGAGGAATTGAAATCTAGGCTAATATTTACAAGGGTAAACTTTTTCCTTGTAGTAGGAATGTTTAAGATAGATTCCGTTAACCGGAATCAGAGTTCTTCTCCATCCAATGTAGACAATTAGAAGGCATTACTACCTTTACATCCCGTGACCATGTAGGGGCCACTCCAAATGGCATCAAACTTGGAATGCCTTCCTGGTTTTTCCCGATCTGCATCCCATTTCAGAACTAGGTCCCCTTCCTGGAAGGTCTTTTCTCTTTCCTTCTTATCAAACCATCTTTTTACTAAGGCCTGATCCTTCTCAATCATCTTAACTACATATTCTCTTATTTCTTCAAATTCCATCAACTCTGCATACCTGGCCTCCATTGGTTTGAACTCAGATAACTCCAACTACTTCATGAGCTCCAATCTTGGCAATTCTAATGATATAGGTAGTACTACCTCTTTCCCATAGACCAACTTGTAGGGAGAATTACCTATAGACCTCTTTGACGTTATTCTATCAGCCCATAATGCTGATTTTAGCTTGGTATGCCATGTCCTTTGGTTTTCATCCAGAGTCCTTCTGATGATTCTTAGCAAATTATTGTTCATGGACTCTGCTTGTCAATTACCCTGCAGGTAATAATTTGAATAGGTGCTCAAATAGATTCCATTCTTGACAGCCCATTATGTAATCTTGGAACCTATTAATGCTAATGCATTGTTTGATATGATAGTGGCTGGCACATCGAACCTGGTCACTATTCCTTCAGAAAAGTCTAGTATGTTAGACTCATTTGCTTCTTTGATTACTACTGCTTCGGTCCACTTGGTGAAATAGTCCGTTGCTGTGAGAATCCACTTGTGGCCTTGGCTTGAGTTTGGATTGATGACCCCGACAAAGTCCAATCCCCATTGCATAAATGGTTGGTCAACAAAAATTGGGTGCAATGGAAGCGCTGCTAGCCTTTCTTTACCTATGAAGAGTGCACATTTCTTGCACTTTCTTATCCATGTATAGCAGTCATTGAACACTGTGGGCCAATAATACCCTGCCTTCATTATCTTGAGAGCTATTACTCGTGGGGTGAAATGTCCTCCTGAGAATCTCCATCATGAAAATCTTGTAACACCCTTTTAATTTGACTGTCTTAATGCACCTCAATGGAACTCCATTGGTGTCTTTCTTGAACAAAACACCATCAACAAGCACTTATGGAATGGCTTGTAATATGAAGTATCTCCTTTTCTCTTTTCTCATTTCTAGAGGGCATAGGCTTGCTTGTAGGAAGTGTATTATATTCTGAGTCCAACAAGGAGCGGGCACATCATCATTTTCCTGTTCTTGGCCATCTTGTAGTACCAAGACAATCTCTTTTCATCACCTCGCTTCAACTTACTCGACTCAAAGCTAGTTGTTCACATAGTCCTTTTCCACAAACTAGTTTAGTGACCTTAATTTCGATGTCATATTCCATGAGACGAGTGATCCATTTTGCATGTTTCTCATTCAGATCCTTGTTTAGAAGGAATTCCTTGACTCCCACATGAGAGACTGTTATCCACATTTCACCCCTGAGGTTAATTTGATAACATGCATCGAATTCTCAAGTCCCGGAAGATAATTGATTGAGCAAACATCATGTTTCAGGGTTCCCTCGATTTTTCTAACTCCCCGACTAAAGAAAGAAAGAGCAAACTCGAGAAAATGTGAAAAAGTTGCGAGAAGGCAAGGCTCAGGCGAGAAAAATCACGAAAAATGGCCAAGTCCTTGTCCTAGGGACAAGTGGGACAAGAGTACGCAAAGTACGTGAACCGCTCGGATCGGAAAAATGGAGAACTTCATCGAAACAATGTGGGACAAGTGGGACAAATAGACGCGCGATCGGCCGGATCGGGCGAAGGAAGAATTTGTCCCATGAAGCACCGGGACATTTGGGACAAATGGACGCGAATCGGCTGGATCGGGTGAATCTGGAAGAATTTTTCCCACGAAGCTTTCGGGACATCTTGGAAAATGGACGTGAACCGGCTGGTTCGGTTCGCCAAAAAAAAGAAAGTTAAATGCTTGGGACATCGGGACGAAGGGACGCGGGATGCGGATCGCCGAAGGGCCGAGAACCAACGAGATCACGACACGTGTCGCAGGGGAAAGAGTCCAAAGGTCAAAGGGTGAATTTTCAGGGGTCAGCCCGAGCCAATCAAAAGAAGACACGTGTCCTATGGAACAGGGAATGTGGAGCTCAGGAAGGAGTTAGAGAATTTGGCATGAGTTTTGGCCGAAAAGCTAAAAGCCAAGGTCTCGCCCTGCGCCCTGTCGGCCAATCAATGCATGCCATGTGTCCAAGTTTAAGGGGCCCCAAGGAAATTTCAAAGGAAAGCCCACGGAAAGGTGGAGGAGAGAGAATTATTCAGCGAATCAGATCCTGCCACGTGTCGTCCAGGTGGCGAAGCGCGGGAAAATATTTTAAAACACGTTTTGGCCTGTTTTTGCCCTAAATCTTCAGATCACCATAACTTTCAATCCAGAGCTCGGATTTGCACATTCTTTATATCAACGGAAAGCTGGTAAAATTCTCTACATGATTCTGGGGTCAATCTTGCATTTTGGTTAAGTTTGGAGAGAGAAAATCAAGAAACTCCTCGGCACGAAATGAGAAAATCAACAAACGCTTCAACAACAACCAGCTTTAATGCATAGACAACCCGTCATTTTGCGGTATCCGCCGCTTCTACCATAATGAGATGAAATGTGACCTAGAAGTGGTTGTGGTAGTTTCGAATTTCCTCTCTTCCCTCTCTCTTTCTTCCTATATATTGTACAGAGGGGCTTCTTTCAAAAGGGGGACATTACGAGTTGTTCATCTTTTCTGCTCTGCCCTCCCTTATTTTCTTCTCTAGGGTTGAAAATGGAGTCCGAACCTCCTCCCTTGCTCTGTAATGGCATTTTTTTCCTTTTACTATTGAAATGATGTTCTGTGCAAACTTCTGGAGCAACAAAACATGTTTTGTGATGCATCTGTCCATCCTTGCTTGTTTTTGCTTGTTCTCTTCTTGCCTCTCTTCATTGCAGGTATTTGTGCATGTTTGAATGTTCATTGCAGGTTTGGAGCTGTGTTCATGGAGTTTTGGGACATTTTCTATGTGAAATCTATCCTTGGGCCTGTGATGCATCTATCCATCCTTCCCATTGCTCACCTCTCTTTGTCCCATGGCGGTTTTGATAGATGTCCAACACCCTCCTTTTACGGTGTAACACCGCTTTAGTGTAGGCTTTCATTTTATGCATTCTCTCTCGCTGGTCCCTTAGAAATTTAGATTAGAATAGTTAGCTTATCCCGCATTAGAGTAGATTGTGGCGGGTAGTTTAGGAGCAAGAACTAGCTTTCTCGGAGGTCTATCTCAAGTAGCAAGTCCCACAACTTGGAGATAGTACCCATGTTATCCAATTACCTTGTCGGTTCAAGTATATATGCGCAGGGGTGTTGTGATTCGGTGACAACAGTTTTGGCACGCCCGGTGGGACCTTAGAGGTCTTCCACTTCATCTTTTGCAGGTTGATGTGTTCCTGTGAAGATTTCAGCCTTTGGAGGCACTTGCAAACACATCTGGCGACTCCATCTGGTCAACAACCCATCTCTGAAGTTGCAGACTTTCCTTTCCATTCATTTTCATTCTTTTTCTATCCATTCTTCCATATTTCTTTCCATCTCTTTCATTATTTTCCATTCCATGAGGTTGTGCAATCATGACTTCATTTCCATCATGGAATTCACATCAACAAAAGCAGTATATTCCACCTCCAACATGTTTTACAAATCCTCCAAATCAGCCTTTTGAGCAGATTCAAGATCAGTATGCATACCCATATGAGCAGCAATGCCAAAGTCAGTTTGGCTATGGAGCTTTCCAAGAGCAAGAGTATGCATATAATAAAGACCATCAGATCCAAGACGCTGGTTTGTTGGAGAAAATCCAAAAGATGGAGGTAGAGATGGTGCAGTCCAGAGCAACAGCTCAAATGAGAGCTTTCAGAATTGGTTGCAGGACTCCTTGTCCATGGGGAGGCCCTTTTCCAAGACACTTCAGCCCTCAAGAGAAGCTGGACTTCATGATAAAGATGCTGCCCCAACTTGCACAATGGACAGCAGAAATAGAGGCCTATACATTCGGTGTTGAACAACCTTGTCAATGGGTAAGTTCTACACCATCATCTGGTTTTTCTCTTCCCATTACTCAAGCAGCATCATCTCATTTGGACTTGCAAATTTTAAACTCTCCATCTACTGTCCCAAATGTTGATCCCATGTCTCCACCTCTCAGTCTTCCACCACACCTCAATTCTTCTTTCCTTTTTCCTTCCAAATAGTCATCCTCTCCACAAGAGCTAAAAGAAATACCCCCTCCTCCAAAGAAACAAGAGGTTTCACTGCCTCCACCACCACACAAAATTGTAAAATCAGTTGAGTTACAACCCATCCCTCCTCTTGCATTCCCAAATCCATGTTGGGAGGATGAAAATCAGAATGCCGGTCAAGGAAAAAACAACAAAGAAAAAGAGAAGCCAAACAAAGATGAAGAAATTCAAAGTCTGAAGAGTTGGGCTCTTAGATTTGGGATGACAAAGATCCCCTTGATGGTTAAACCTACAGAAGAGGCTAAGGTTGAACAAATGGTGGCCAGGGCTGATTTTGTTGCAGCAGAAGAAGAAGATCTTGCAGTCCCAACTTGTCCTCTAGAGCAGCAGATTGAAGAGTTTGACTTGACAAACTTCATGCTGGAGGAAGAGTTCAATCAAGAGCAAGATTGTCTTCAAACATTGGAGGAAGGAGAAGCTGCTCCAAATCCAAAAGAAGAGGAGCACATTCAACTGTGGGGGAGAAAATTGCAGATCCAAGAGCTCACGAGCACAAATCGGGCTAGGAGAACCTTCGATTATTTTTTCTACTTCACCTCTCTCAAATTCTAAGATCAAGAGGAGTTTGACCTCTCAAACTCAATGTTGAAGGGAGAAAGAAACCATGGTGGTCAAATTCTGAGATCAAGAAGACACCATGGAGGAAGTTGAACATTTGCAGCAGGACAGCCATGAGGCAGTTTATCTGTCAGATTTGGAGGACTGTTTTGATGGAGAAGAGCCGGTTGAGTTTCCACCATTCTCTCTTTCATCATCCACATTCCAAACACAAGAGTCTGCTGTCATGAAGGAGAACATTCATTTGCAGCAGCCTGCATCTTATAACAGCTCTTCGGAATCAAGATTGGAAGATTTTAATCTTTCATGTTCTTCATTGGAGGAAGAGAAAGGACAAAGGAATTTCACCATTGCTTCCACACCATCCATTGAGGGTCTACAAGAAGACTCCACTTTTGGAGTTGAGAATCAGAGCTATGGGCATATCAAACGGATCGGACCTTGCCCAATCAGGTATTTGGCTTCATTGGAGCCAAAGGAGAAGTCACAACCAGTCATGCTTGCTTCTGAGCATGAGGCTGAGCTACAAAGTATCAAGGATAAGCTGTCATACCTCTTCAACCCAAATGCAGAGCAACTAAAAGATGTATTGAATTTTCCTTCAGCTGACACCTTGATGATTTGGATAAGAAGACCAGACTTCTTGTTGATTTTCCATCCATCCAAACAGCCATGATCGGTGCAAATCAATTTGATGGCTGCCACTTTTGAGAAAGGAAGCTATTTCTCACAACCAATTGCGGGGTTTGTTTAGCTTGCCTTTGCTCCGAGTTAGAGTAGAGTAGGTAGATTTGCTTTTAGCGAGGAAGAAGTGCTTGTGCACACTCGCATGTTCCATTTTGGAGCATGTATGATTTTCAGATTAAATGCACATAGTTTTTGTTGTTGTGCTGATTTTGCTCTTGCACAGTTCGTTTCAGTGGCATTTTGGTAAGAACAACTCCATGTCCGGTGGGTTTCAAGTGGCTCAGAGGGAAATTTTCAAAGTTCGGATCAGTTTTGAGCTTGCAGCATGACTCCATGCCCAATGGATTGCTTCAGAAACTCGGTAACTTCATCTAGCAGCGAGATGCCACCACCGAGTCGCCAAATTGTTATCCAAATTTCACCCCCAAGGGTTAATTTGATAACATGCATCAGAATTCTCAAGTCCCAGGCAGATAATTGATTCAGAGCAAACATCATGTTTCTGGGGTTCCCTCAGATTTTTTCTAACTCCCCTGACCAAAGAAGGAAAGAGCAAGCTCTGAGAAAATGTGAAAAAAGTTGCAGAAGACAGGCTCAGGCCAGAAAAAATCACGAAAAATGGCTAAGTCCTTGTCCTAGGGACAAGTGGGACAAGAGTACGCAAAGTACGTGAACCGCTCGGATCGGCAAAAATGGAGAACTTCAGTCCGAAACAATGTGGGACAAGTGGCACAAATAGACGCGAATCGGCTGGATCGGGCGAACCGGAAGAAATTGTCCCATGAAGCACTGGGACATTTGGGACAAATGGACGCGAATCTTCTGGATCGGGTGAATGGAAGAATTTTTCCCACGAAGCTAATCTTTGGGACATCTAGGAAAATGGACGTGAACCGCTGGTTCGGCCAAAACAAAGAAAGTTCGATCTTGGGACATCCGGACGAAGGGACGTCTTGGGACGCGGATCGCCGAAGGGCCGAGAACCAACCGAGATCACGACACATGTCACGAGGGAAAGAGTCCAAAGGTCAAAGGGTGAATTTTCGTGGGTCAGCCCAAGCCAATCAAAAGAGGACATGTGTCCTATGGAATAGGGAATGCGGAGCTCGGGAAGGAGTTAGAGAATTTGGCATGAATTTTGGCCGAAAATCTAAAAGCCAAGGTCGCCCGCGCCCTGTCGGCCAATCAATGCATGCCACGTGTCCAAGTTTAAGGGGCCCACAAGGAAATTTCAAAGGAAAGCCCTGGAAAAGGTGGAGGAGAGAGAATTATTCAGTGAATCAGAGCCTGCCACGTGTCGTCCAGGTGGCGAAGCGTGGGAAAATATTTTAAAACACGTTTTGGCCTGTTTTTGCCCTAAATCTTCAGATCGCCATAACTTTCGATCCAGAGCTCGGATTTGCACGTTCTTTATATCAACGGAAAGCTGGTAAAATTCTCTACACGATTCCGGGGTCAATCTTGCATTTTGGTTCAGTTTGGAGAGAGAAAATCAAGAAACACCTCTGGCGTGAAATAACAAGTAGAAGTGACGCTTCAACAACCAGCTTTAATGCAGCAGACAGCCCGCCGTTTTGCCAGGATCCGCCGCTTCTACCATAATGAGATGAAATGCGACCTAGAAGTGGTTGTGGTAGTTTTGAATTTCCTCTCTTCCCTCTCTCTTTCTTCCTATATATTGTACGAGAGGGCTTCTTTCACAAGGGGACATTACGAGTTTTTCATCTTTTTGCTGCTCGCCTCCCTTCTTTTCTTCTCTAGGGTTTAAAATGGAGTCGAACCTCCTCCCTTGATCTGTAATGGTGTTTTTGCCTTTTACTATTGAAATGATGTTCTGTGCAAACTTCTGGAGCAACAAAACATGTTTTGTGATGCATCTGTCCATCCTTGCTTGTTTTTGCTTGTTCTCTTCTTGCCTCTCTTCATTGCAGGTATTTGTGCATGTTTGAATGTTCATTGCAGGTTTGGAGCTATGTTCATGGAGTTTTGGGACATTTTCTATGTGAAATCTATCCTTGGGCCTGTGATGCATCTGTCCATCCTTCCCATTGCTCACCTCTCTTTGTCCCATGGCAGTTTTGATAGATGTCCAACATTCTCCTTCTCTGGTGTATCACCGTTTTAGTGTAGGCTTTTGTTCTTTTCCTTTCTCTCTCTCTCTCTGTGTCTCCTTGGCATTGTTAGATTAGGATTAGATTAGCTTTGCCTGCACTGGAATAGCTTGTGGCAGGTAGTTTAGGAGTAGGAACCAGCCTTCTCTGGAGATTCCTCTCTCAGTTTCACAAGTCCCACACTTGGAGAGAGGTTTCCATGTTGTGTAATCACCTTTGGATGCCCGAGTGATCAACCTAGAAGCCCGATCTGCGGATCCGGGGGTGCTTTGTGATTTTGCACTAACAAGACCAACAATTAGATCTTGTTGTTTGAGACTAGGTGCTTGAATTTCTTTAAGCTCTTGAGCACTGCAAGGACATGCTTTTCGATGAAAGAGTACCAAATTTCATATTCCGCTAAGCCTTGACTAAAGAAAGCAAGCTGGTTCTTCTAATCCCTCTTTTTTTGTTGTACCAGGATTGCAGAAATTATGTCTCCACCACCGAAGGTATACACCATGAAGTCCTTGGAGAAGTCCTGGATTGATGAGAGTTGGATCTTGAGATATAGCCTTTTTCGCCTCAAAACTTACCTTGCCTTGATTGTCCACTTAAATGCCATTCTCTTCTTCAACATCAACATTATTGGCTTTACGAGAGCTATAAAGTTTGGAACAAACCTGCGGACAAAATTGATCCTTCCTAAGAAGCTTTGAAGAGCCTTCTTGTGACTTGGCAATGGCAATGCTCGAATTTCTTCAACTCTCTCTGGGTCGATCGTTAACCCCTCCTTTGACACAATATGGCCTAGAAGCTTTCCTTCATGAGCCAAGAATATGCATTTTTTGGGATTCAAAGATACCCCAAATCTTCTACACCTCTAAAATACCTACCTCAGATGAAAAAGGTGATCTGCTACATTTTTGGAGAATACAGTGATGTCATCAAGATATATCAGAACTATTTTATTGATCAATCCCTTGAATGCCATATCCATTGCCCTTTGGAAAGTGGCTCCAGCATTTGATAGCCCAAATGGCATCTTCTTGTAGGCATAGGTGCCCCATTTGGTGGTGAAATCTATCTTGAACTGGTCATCTTCTTTCACCATTATCTAATTATACCCTGAGTAGCGATCTAGGAGAGAGAATCTCTCCGAACCGGATACCACCGGCAATATTTGTTCCATTGAAGGAAGTGGGTAATGGTATTTGAGAGATGCCCTTTTGAGGTCTTGAAAGTCCATGCACAACCTAATTTCTCCATTCTTCTTCTTGACCGGTACCAAGTTTGCAACCCAGCTTGAGTGCTTGATCAGGAATATAATGCTTGCCTTTATTAGCTTGTTTAGCTCTTTCTTCGTTAGAGGCTCAATGTGAGGGTTGATGGTCTCTCGCTTCGCCCGATGGGTTTAACATATGGATCTAATTCTATGGTATGTTGTGCCAACTTCGGATTGAATCCTCTCAAGTCTTCATAGCTCCAAGTGAAGACATCTGGAAATTCTTGGCAAAGCTGTATGAAATCTGATTTCTCCCGCTCAAAGTGGCCACTCTACCAATTTGAAGTGTTTTGCCTTCCCCACTGCATTGGCTCGAATCTTATCTCTTGACCTGTATGTTAGCATTTTCCTTATGGAACTAGTTGTTAGGGTTGAAGATAGACTCCAATGTTACTAAACCCTTGGGAAGCTTGTTTATCCACAGTTGCACTACTTGATCACCGTATTGCTGCTCTAGTCTGTCATGATTCCTAATGAGAATTCAGCCTCTTCTTGTAAGAAATTGATGATCTTTTGATCATTCTCAAACACCTTCCAACTTGTGTTATTATCTGAATGCTAGCCTCACAATCACATGGATATGTGGTTGTGTTTTTTCCCTATGATGTTTGCCAACTACATCAAACATTGCTCCAATTTGTTGTGAGCCTATCTCGTGGCTTCATTATTCTTCTTGGGTATGGAGATAATGTTGAAAGCTTCAAAATCCTCAATGAGGTCCCATACCATGTTCTTGTAGCTCTTGAGCAGGTCATTCTTTGTAGCATGTTGTCCCCGAACTTGGTTGATGATTAGCTCGCTATCTCCGAACACTTGCAAGTTCTTTATGCCCTTTTTCCTAGCCCAATGAAGTTCGTGAATCAAGGCCTCATATTCAGCTATGTTGTTTGAATAGGAAAACTAGAAATGGAAAGTTGAATAATATTTGATGTCTTGTGGTGAAACAAGCACAAATCCTCCTCCTGTACCTTGCTTGCTTCTCGAACCATCAAAAAATAGCTCCCAGTCAAAATTTAAGGCCATTTGAAGATGGGGTGGCATCTGCAATAAATGCAAGTGGTGGATCAACCTTTTGGAAAATTAAACTTGCATCATACCCTCATAAATCCTAAATTTCAAACTTTCAGGATTTAAATCTTTAGATATTTTGACTTTAGAGGTTTTTTTTATTGTTCATCTTCTTGAATTAATGAAAGTACGAAATGGAGAAAACCTAAAGTTTGAAATTGAGACTTCGGGTTTCAGGCTTAAAGTTATGATTTACGTACACTGGGGATTCAATGTTATGAAATTCTAAAACCCTAAAGTTCAAAATTTGGACTTGGTGTATCCATGAAATAGTTAGCAACGTAAGTAAAATTGAAACTAACACCTAATAGCTTCAATAAAATGCTAAGCTAAACCTATGCATCTACATGCTAAGAGCTTAAACAAAGATAGCCTATCAACATTTCTACATTAAACATGAAATGAAAATTTCAAGATAAGATTCTAAACAAATTAACTTCTATCGGTTATTGAATGCTAAAAATAAGATGAGATTGAACCTAGGTAGACCTCAAAGCAATCAAAGAATTGATTATGTGCTTGAAATCCCAAGGTTTCTAAGAATGGAGTCTTGTCAAATCATGGCTACAAGACCATTTGAAATATCTCCATGTAACCTCAAAACTTGGGTGGATGAATACAAGAAATGGAGAAGGAAAGATCTTCTAATGGAAGAATGCTCAAATATTACAAATGGCTATAGTGTATGCTCTATGCTCATTTAGGAATGTAGGTGTAAAAAGAAAGGTAGAGGAGGGCTCCTTATATAGCCCAATGGATAGAAGAATATATGCATTCCTCTTAATGTGGGATAAATAGAGAGGTTGGGTTAGTTGTGGATAACGAAGGTTTAGAAAGGGTTGAGTCTACCTTAGGAGAGTTTATTTTTTCCTTTAGTGACCCATGAGGTTTGAGGAACTTTACTAATTAACCAAAGTGATTAATTAATAGGTGTGTAAGCTTATAGAAGTTTTTAGAGGAATAATTATCGTGATTTAGAATATGAGAGGGATTTAATCAAATAAGTGATGATTTATTGATTAAATAGAAGAGAGAATTATTTAATTAAGAATAATTAATTAATATAGATAGAAAGGGGTATTAATTAATTAGAAATAATTAATTAATGTAGATAGAAAGGGGAGCTTAATTAATTAGAAATAATTAATTAATCTAGATAGAAAGGGGAGATTATTAATAGAATGTTGTTAATTGGCATCATTGTTGGATAGAAAGGTTAATTAACTAGCGTAATGTAGCTAATTAACGGTGATAGAAGAGGAAGTGTGCTATATTGACGATATGTCGTCAATTTGTGGGAAAGGGTATACTTAGTGACATTTAAGTATTTAAATTGTTCAAGCTAATATATAGGTGTCTACATTTTCCCCCCTTTGGGGTGGTGTAAGTGACTCCACTTCAAAGATAGTAGAAAGATACATTTTAAAGTGTAGAAGAAAAATTAGTTGAAGTGAGAGACACCCTCTCAAGTGTCAATGGGCTGATGAGAGAAGGCGATCGACGAGTGAAAAATTGGAGAGAAAGGAAACAAAAGAATGAGTAGGAATAGGATGCCCTAGGTGAATAGGAAGAATAGTGTTAATAGGAGAGTGATGTAGAGGAAACATGGAGACAGAAAGATAAATCTTTCATCTAGTGTATTGAAACAACTTTATTGTCATCATATTGCTAAATTAGTGAAATTTAAGTATTTAAATTGTTCAAGCTAAATTATAGGTTTCTACATTTCCCCTCTTTGGGATGGCGTAAGTGAGTCCACTTCAAAGATAGTAGAAAGATAAATTTTGAAAGCGTAGAAGAAAAATTAGTAGAAGTGAGAGACGCCCTCTCGAGTGTTGATGGGGTGATGAGAGAAGGTGATCGATGATCGAAACATTGGAGAGAAAGGAAATAGAAGAATGGGCAGGAGTAGGATTCACCAAGTGAATAAGAAGAATAGTGTTGATAGGAGAATGATATAGAGGAAAAATAGAGACAGAAGAGAAAGCTTTCATCCACTTGTATTGAAAAAACTTTCTTTGTCATCATCTATGTCATCGGTCCTTATTAAAAATATAAGCATACGACAAAAGTAGGATGAGATGAAAAGCCATACTATGAATAGTTTTCCATTGCTGAAACACTCACTTTGGATGTAATATACAAAAATAAAAGCAATATCGAAGGAAACAAGCTCATTTAATAACGGTGAAAACAAGTAAGAACACACATATTCTAACCAAAAATTGTCAAGATAACAGGTTGTACAAATGTTTTGTTATCAAGTTGAAGATCCCCAAATGCTTATGATTGATGAAAAGGGTTGAAAATGATGCCTCACCAAGGATACCTGTAAGGAAAGATAATTGAGAACACCGGGTCAAGGAGAAAGCGTAGTACGCCACGAAACAATACCATGCAACTATATGTGTCCCAGAGTAATAACAAAGCAAACATGCTAGCTTTATAGATGATTATAAATATGATGATCCGCGAGTCATTTGATCTATGAAGATGTGAAATTTCCAACAAGATATGAAAAGAGTAGAATGCGCAAGACACAAGTTTCAACCGCTATGAGTTGGTTTACCTAGTTTTGTGAGTTTTACAATTTTTAGGATTTTGTTGGAGAATTTTTGATTTTTTTTTGTGGATTTTGGAAGGGTATATATTTTTGCTTTTATTTATTTTATGATGGGTTAGATGCATAGAAGAAAGTAGAAGAAGCAGCCATAATCTCCCCAACACAAAATAAATGCCCAGGAGAAGAAAGAAGCAGAACACCACAAATAATACCCCGGGATAATGGAAAAAAAAAAGAAAATATTTATTTTATAAAAATAATTATTCAATGGAGTGTGTATAAGAAAGGATATCACCTAGGAGAAATAAAATTGTCCTAGTGAGAAGAAATGGGTACTAGTTGGCAAAGAATGCCCAAAGACATGACGGAAAATGAAGGAAAAATAATAATTCATGACGAGTAGAAGAAGAGCTAGAGCAATAATGGTCATCAAAATAGTCTTTCGAGACATCACGGTTGGAAAAAATGGTTTAATATACCCCACCCGGAGGGGGTAAATCATTCGCAACTAATTCATTTCTTATTGACCGCCATCGAAATTTTCTTGTGAGACCCTCGATAGTGATGAGGATGATTGTGAGAGGATGAGCCGATAGGAGACACGCTAACCGAGTTCAGGAGTATGCCGACACTCAAACGATGGATTCTTCATGAGTAGCTCTACCTACTTCGATAATTTTGCAATTAATGTCTCAATTAATTCTTTAATAGGTATGCTAGAGGTAGGGTATAGTCTTTGGCATGCATGTGCGGGGTGTAGGCATCCCTTTGGTGGCGTGGGTACCCTTGAAGTGCATGCATGCACGCGCAAGCACTAGACATGTGTGCGCACATGTGCATATGCCTCAAGAAGGTGTATGCACATCTCGTGAACATACATATAGCAAAATGCGCACACGTGCAAGCATCAAAACCCTACCGCACACACACATCATACACCTATGCGCACGCGTAGGAACGACAAACATGGCACAAGCGCCCTTAGGTTGATGTGTGCACATGCCACAAGGTGCGCACATGCCAAAAGGGTGCACATGCACCTAGAAGAGACGAATAAGAGGGAAAAATGTCAAAAAATGACACTTAGAAGAAAAAGAAAATTTAGCAGAGGATAGAAGAATAATAGAAGAACTTAGAAGAAATTGTTAGTGTCTAACACATGCCATGTTTTATAGAGATGGTTTCCAGTGTTGCAGACGTGAGAGCGACACACTCACATAGCCGAGATGGAGGGGAGCATGTGCCAAAGTGACCATCGTGTGATGGAGATTCTAATGAGGCAGTTGACCTAGGCTATGTAGCGTGGATGCCTTCTATTAGCTTATACCATGGCCTATTCACCACTTTGATTGAGTTGTGCCACCTGCAAGAGCCAATGTTTCAGGATCCCTATAGGAGAGATGACCATCACATAGGGTTTTTAGTGGCAAATATTCGTAATATGGTAAATATTTATTTTTGAAAAAATTGAAAAGGTGAATTTTTGAGCGTGGGTAATTGACCTATTCACCTAAAAATTATAGTTTAACTTTTTTTTAGGGTCAAACTTCACCTATTCTTAAAAATATCCCCTATGTAATCCTAGATTATTCACCGGGTAGAACACTACTAGCTCACTCATACCACCTGGGGGCATATGTATTATCAATTACAATAAACACACGGTAGGAGGCAGATGCTATAGACTCATGTGAGAGACTTTTTTATGTGTGATAGGATGACGGATGTTACGAGACGTGCATAGATAGAGTTTGTTGACGCATGAAATGGAGAGTTTGTTGATGCATGATAGGAGGGCAAAGGCTATAGACACGCGACAGAGTGTTTTTATGTGTGACAGAGGGCCACATTTGTAGATATGCAAAGCATAGTGTTTTTGATGTGCCACACGGAGATTTTGTTAACATGTGATACGAGAGGGCGTAGGTGTATATGCGTAATAGAACATTAAGAAATATCATGTCGTGTGTCCTGCAGCCTTTTTGTCAAACCAATTTAAAATCAAATCTTCTTTCAGGGAAACGTTTTCATACAAACCCCAAAAATTCACATTTCCCTAAAGCTGGCTCCAGGATATTTGCCAGAATTTTCCACCTCGGATTTCTAAGAGGTCTCTTAAAATTAACCCTACCATCACACTAGAAGATGTGTGGAATATTTTTGTATTCTTATTATAGGCTTGATGATTTAGTATACAAGTTATTTTGGTCGATTCATGTGGCGATTAGTGACCTATTTGGCTGCGATGAGATACCCCATGAGGGTATGATAGTGTCCTTTCATGATTGCATAGCTGATCGACTCTTCACCGGGGAATAATTTACCTCATGGATCTTATCATTGGGTTCTTACTCACTGATAAGACATGAACATCATTTATGATGGGGTTGATTACATTAGTACATGGAATGTTCAGTGGCGAGCAATACTAGTAGGGCCAGTGCATACTAGCACATTTATACTGTGATCTACACATGATTACGTACCATCATCGAGGAAGATGATGGGGCCAAAGTCGTTACTTATAGATCTAGTCCTAGGAAAATATAGAAATCGAGCACCTTATAGGTGCGTTGCACACCAAGCACAAACGAGCCGACATTCATGTCGGGGGTCTCCACGGAAACAATGTATAAGGGCACCTAGATATCATTTACTACTGCCATCAAAAGTTTTAAAATATTCTTGATAGAGACATCATCTGGAGGCCTTACAGACACATATAATAGCTCGAGGTTAGAGTGGATCTTAGTGTCTGTGTAGTAGAGCACTTCCTTCTTTGCAGCTACAACTATATTATAGAGATATACGGGGTGGTGATGTCGGTCAAAATTGGGTAGAGTTCATGGCATCCCTCTTCCAAATATGTGGTATGATCACCAAGATGTAGAGAATAAGACCATGTGGCCATACATATAGGTATCCCAAGCCACAAATATATTCTTACACGTGATACCATAGGTTTGGGACCCTTCCCAATAGGTTAGAGACCCAGGAACCACACTAGATTACATGGCCTAGTATGTGACAATTTTTCCAGCGCTTGACTATATCATATGAGGCATGGGGAGCAGGTATTCGAGCACCATATTAGGTCTCATATAGTAGTGACGAGGCTATGGGTGTGGGTTGTGCTAATGATCCTTTTAATGGGAAGTAACACAATGGGTAAGGTATAATAGAGGATCCTAGATAGAGGCAATAGGTGGCTAGACAAGGACAAGTACGGGGCTTGGTACATGGCCAGGCACATGCACGAGATCTCGAGTCCTAGATTATGAGATTAGGGACAGACCATGGA
The DNA here is from genome assembly GCA_018340775.1 of Taxus wallichiana var. yunnanensis. NCBI lineage: Eukaryota > Viridiplantae > Streptophyta > Pinopsida > Cupressales > Taxaceae > Taxus > Taxus wallichiana. The sequence goes on from CM031239.1 coordinate 973,460,034, forward strand.
CGGAGTAAAGGGATAGGATTTGACAGGTGCCCTTTGAGGTTGTCCCGAGCTCGGGTTGGAGATGGTAAGGTATAGTTAGCTACCTTACGATAAAGTGCAACATACTAAACAAAGTGGAGAGACATCGGCCCAATCTTATATTCTAGTCATGACATCGAGCGAGACAAGGCCAAATCCCAGGATAATGAGGGGGAAATGGTTTCACACATTTTTAGTAAATACACTAGATGGCCGCTCGAGATGGCTCAAGTGATGAGCCTACTACATCAAACCCAAAACTAATTACAGCCGGTGATAGTCAAGAGAGATCGGCTTTGCGCAGAGCGATTAGTGGGTCGAGTTGAGGTTACATGGCTAGCGATAGAGGTAACGTCATTTAAATGTATAGATGGGATAGTGGTGACAACTTGTACTCATCGAGAGTTGGCTATAGCGGAGGTAGAGCCTCGTATTATTAGTCGCTCTATTACAAGAAAATTCCAGCTAGTCGGTGATCACCTACCTATAGCTAGCAATCGATTGGATCGACAAGTTCGGAGAGAGTTTGTAGGTATAAGTGGAGCAGCCATAAGGGCATCCTATAGAACCATGTGGGACACAAGTTAAGGGTATTCCTCCATTGCACAAACTAGCCACTCCTCTCGAGGGTTCTAGTCATCCCTGACTCTCATTGTATTCTTTTATTATACACGTATCATGATATAGAGACCTCTTATACATGTGATATACTTGGTAGATGTATATGATGTATGAATTTTCGATTCATGCCTCTGATGAAGGCTTTATTCTTTTGATCGATGTATAACATTTTTTATGTATGCCTATGATGAAAACATTTTATTGAGTTGTACCCTTTGATGGTCCAGTTTGTATTGATGATGTATATAGTTTTTGAGATAGACATTTTATATTTGTAGACGTGGGAATTTTTATGTGGCACCATTATTATGACATGATGGAGCTTTATTGTGTTTGATGATTGGTTGCATGGATTATGGATGTGTCATCATGTTATATGATTTTATTTCACATTGTGTATGTATTATGATAATAGTTGAGATGTTTTTACCACATGTGTTTGATTTTGATATGATAGATCCATGACATCAATTTTATTGTACATGTGATACTCTTGATTAGTGTACGGGATGACTTGATGATATTTGTACGAGGGGATATATTTTGATATTTGCAATCCCTCTTGCCCTCATTTGATAATATGCTATGTGATGATTATTTTAGCATTCATGTAGGATGTATACTTAGATTTTTATTTATATGATGTATAGATGATGTTAGATGTGATGATATTGATGGAAATATAATGTATGATAACAAAACAATGTACATGCAACAAGCAAACATAATAAAATGCTAAAAACCTAATCATATATACAAGTCTAACTAACATGAATTAACACAAATAAGTACAATTATTTACAAGCATGTAAAAATCACTTCATGTGTATAAGTAAGAATGAATCTACTCTAAGAAAGAAAAGATGAAACCTACCAAATTATATCTAAGAAATAAACTATTCAAATATACAAACAAGCAAGAATTATACGGGGAAAACAATGTACACAAACAAAGGAAGAAACGAGGCAAAGTAAGGAAACTAATGTTCTATTTTTGCAAGACTATTTTGTGAAACACATTTCTAATATTTTTGCGATGTTGCGAAAAAGATTTATATTGTTTTTGTGATTTTCTATTCAATTTTCTATTGTTTTTGTGATTTTATAAATAATTTTCTATTGTTTTTGTGATTTTATAAGGTTTTCCAAATTTATGCAAAAGTAACAAAGAAATGTGGATGCCCCCAACATTTGATAGAGACTATACAAGGGCAAGCTCCATGTGCTATAAGTAGGAAGGTGAAGTTCTAGAAGTTCCCCAGCGTTAGATGCGAGAATATGTAAAGGCCATCCCTTCACAGATTAATAAGACGAGAAAAATCCGGATCAAGGCTTGACATGATAGGTTCATAGTGAATCTCGAGATACGGGTATGGAACTATCCCTAAGATAAGTAAAAGTGAACTCCAAATGTAATATGCTTGTGAAAATGAATCCTCCCAAGGATTCGGAAACCATTTTTCACAAAGGGACTTATCCAACATGCCACAATTACGCAGTTTCAACATATGGATGACCTGTTTTCTCTTTTTATTTTTCTTTTATTTTAATGTTTTTGTATTTTGATCATTTTTACATTTTTTTTGGTTTCATTTTTCTTATTTTTCACCATCTTTAAGTATATACCTCCTTAAGGTGCATGGCATTCATAGGGTCATGGAGCTTGTCATGAATAGGATGGTGAAGCTTGTATGCTCTTGTACCATAGTTGGCCATAATGATGTAAGGTCCTAACCAATGCGGTTCAAACTTGCCTTTATTCTCTCTTTCTACCTTGGTGTTGAATTAATTTTCCTTCATGACCAAATCTCGACCTCACACTTACATGGAATGATTCTTTTATTGTAATTTCTAGAGACTTTGTTATGATACAATTTAAGATGGTTAAGGAAAGCGAATGTGCTTTTCATCCAAGAGTTCTAATTCTTCTAGCATAGCTACTTTGTAATCCTCATCCTTGTCCATATAATCCCTAAGAGATATTGTCATGGAAGGAAGCTCAATTTCCAATGGGATGATGGATTTGGTTCCAAATACTAGGGAATAGGGAGTCAAGTTGGTAGGAGTGTGATTGGAGGTCCTATAATACCCAGAACTGGGTGAATTTGTAAATGTCAATTGCGACTGTCTTACTCACCCTCTTTTCCATGATTCGAAACAATGTTTTGTTAGTGGCTTCAGCCTTCCCATTAAGCTATTTGGATAATATGGCGTAGATCATTTCAATTTTATCGAAATTGATGACAAAGATCGTTCATTGTCTTTTTCTTGAATGATTTTCAAATTGTCAAGAACTATGGCCGTAAGAATGCCATACTAGCGAGATAAGGTGGTTCATGATAAACTTTGAAATTTAAGCACTTGTAACTATTATCCTATTTTTCCCCTTAGGCAAAATTGATCAAACATGACTCTACACAGGAGAAAATCAAAGGGTCAGTTAAGTCCTACAAGCTCACATTTCAAATCCAATGACCGAGGTTGTAGGAAGGCTCGATAATTGAGAAAGGAAGTGTTCACTCAAGGCTCATAATCAGCTAGGTATAGAAGAGAAATGGAGGCCTTCAAATGCCTAATCGGTGTAAATCCAAGGGTAGGATCTGAAGGTAGTCTCGAATGAGCACGCACCCTCCATGTGGTCGATTTTGAAAAGGTAGAACCAGATGCTGAAAATTCTAAGGCCAACAGAAGGAGCCATGTGTTAGCTCGCATACCTTCAAGGGTTGAATCCAATGGTGGTCCCCTAAATGAGCATTATCCCGCCACGTATTCAAGGGACCGAGAAAGGTAGCGAGACTAAATCGGTAAGTATAACAGGTCAATGAAGCCTCTGCATGCCTCTTCCATGTAGCTTTAAAGGATAAATCTAGGGAAGTTCCCAAATGTGTGCAAAGCCTCCATGTGTCTAGGGTCAAACGTAGTACCTTCGTCAAACAGGAGGGGGGGCTTAGCTTAACGCAAAGGAAATAGAGAAGGCCCATGGATGACATCACGTGTCTCTTCGGTGAAACTTCAAGAGTGGAAGGAGGGGTTGAAACCTTAATACGTGTGAGGCCACCACATGGATCTTGCACGAATGGACTCTTTTAATATTTGGAGCCCGTGAATAGACCCCAAACCCAAATCACCTTCAGATGAGCATATCTTTTGACTAGAATCTTAGTTTTTAGTGGGAAGGGGTTATTTGGAAAGCTCCAAACATCTTCTACTAACCTACCTCCATTTGTGATTTGGCCCTCCATTTTTATGAGGTCACGCTTCTCACCTGCTACCATTAATGAAGAATGGTAAATTAGGTTTTCTATTTTCTAGGTCATCTGTCAAGTATCCCACCTACCACCATGATGAAGAATGAGTCTCTTTTCTTGGCCAATAAGGAACAACATGTGGAGGAATGGGCTCTATCAAGGAACCATCATTGTTGTAGGTGAAATTTTAATGCTTTCTAGGGTGGTTGTAGTAGGTGAATTTGATGCATTTTTGGGTGGTTAAAGAAGGATTTGAAATTTCCCTCTCTCCTTCTCTCATTCTTCTATATATTGTAAAGGAGGGGAATTTTTCTAAAGGTTGGTCATCTTTTCCCTCCTTCCCCCTCTCTCTTTCTTCCCTAGGGTCGAATGTGGAGCTTAAACCTCCTCTCATTGCTCTATAATGGTGTTTTCTTACCTCTTTCCTCCTGATGATGTACTGTGTGAACTCATGGAGCAATAAAATCTATTTTGTGATGCATTTTGTCCATCCTTCCTTATTTTATTATCTCTTCTTTCCTCTCATCATTGTAGGGTATATTGTGCATATCTCTGATGTCTATTGCAGGTTCTAGGAGCTATGTTTAATGGGTTTGAAGTGGTGTTTTGTGTGAACTCTATCTTTGGTCTGTGATGCATCTATCCATCCTCTCCATTGCTCACCTCTCTCCACTTTAGGTAGTTGAGATTGTGACCAACAACCCCCTTTTCTTGGTGCTATCACCTCTATAGTGTAGGATTCCTTTATTTCATGCTCTTTCTCTCCCTGTCTCCTTGGCATTGTTAGATTAGGAGTAGATAGTCACATTTCCTTCCTTAGAAGTAGTTTAGCATTAGGATTAGGAAGAAGAATTCAGCTTTCTCCAGAGGTCCATCTCAAGTTTGCAAGTCCCACAGCTTGAGAGATGGTCCCATGTTATGTAGTCACACCGAATGCCCCACTCGGATCTGAGGCTATTCGGGGGGTGCTATGATTTTGCATCAATAGTAACATAAGTCAAAGGAATAGCCTCCACCTACTTAGTGAAATATTCGTATTTGTGATGATGTGAGTATGACCATCAAATGAGGTAGGGGTGAGATTTCCTATTAAATATAGTACACATTTGGAGAATGGTCATCGGGTTGTGATTGGTGCAATGGTTGTGATCACGCATGGATGAAATTTCCATACTTTTGACATAGTATGAATTTTCTTACATTGTTATAGTAGTTTGTTTTCATATTAAAGGCCAATAGTAACCTACTCTCAACAATTTCTTAGCTAGAACCATTCCCTTTGTATGGGCACTGAACACCCCTTCATGTACCTCTTTGACTACTTGACCGACTCTGCTACATCTAGACAACGTAATGTGATTCCCATCGTAGCCACGCACAATAGAGTGTATCTCCTAAGAGCATGTAACAATATATCGATGGATAAGGATTTGTTTTTAGAATGAGAAATGTTATGAGGGAAGGTGTTGTGTTTAAGATAGGTGTAGTTATGCACATACCATGGGGAATAGGGACCAACAAATTCACAAGCCAAACATGATTTATGCATGTCATACATAGGTTGGTGTAGATTCTCAACAAAGAATGGCGGGCAATTTCTCTCTGGTGGAATTCATATCATAGACCCTGTGGTTGCCATAGCATATGTGAATCTATTAAGTTCTCTTGGAATCGGATCGAATGGGATATGTAAAAATACTCTTTCAAATTTTCCACAAGTTTTTTTATAGGGGATGAGTTTCTCATCCTTGACTATATACTCATTGTTAACTTGCATGATGATGTTGTGAATCACTAATGATTTTAACATGATGGATATACCATTTAACTACTAGTTTCATCCCAAAGAATGAGAACCTCATATTCCACAATATTATTTGTACAAGGAAAACCAAGGCAAAAATCTTGAGGTATAGGGTCACCTGAAGGAGTAATTAATACCACACCTGCCCCCAAACCATGAAAATTAAAAGATCCATCAAAGTGCACTTGCCACATGACATATTCCTGAATATATAGTAATGAAGCATTTGATAGACCCAGACTTACACACTATGTCCTTGGTAATGGTGCTTCTACTAACTGATCGGTGAGTACTTGTCCTTTTACCAACTTTTTATGTACATACTCAATGTCAAATTCACTTAGTAGAATGATCCAATTATCCATTCTACCTGTAAGGGTGGGTTTTGACAATAGGTACTTAAGCGGGTCAAATTTGGATATGAGCTTGGTTTTAGTGTTCAACAAGTAATGGAAAAGTTTTGGAAGGTAAAAACTACAGCGAAACAAGATTTTTCAATCTGAGGGTAGTTGAGTTGATAAGTAATGATTGTATGACTGAGATAGTACAAAACTTTTTCTTTATGGCTAAGGTCATATTGGATGAGCAACACACCAATACCAAATTGAGTAGTAGAAATATACAACAAGAGTGGCACACTATGATTTTGAGGCATGAAGATAGGTGGATTAGCTAAGTCACGCTTAAGAAATGTGAAATCCTATTGTTGCTCTTGTACCCAAATAAAGGAAACCTCCTTTTTAATTAGATGAGTGAATGAATGAAACTTATCAAAAAGTTGGGAAATGAAGTAGCAGATGGCCCGTATCTTTCCTTATAAGCTATGCATTTGTTTAATGTTTTTAGGAGGAGGCATTTCAATAATGGAAGAAAATTTAGCCTGGTCTATCTAATTCCTCTTCGTGATACAATGAATCCAAGAAAATTTCCTAACAAGACACCAAACACACACTTCTTTGGATTCAATATGACTTTGTATTCCCAAAGGCGTTCAAAGATACGCCACAAAATCTCGGGGTGATCCACTCTTGTCTTTTGATTTCTCGAGGATATCATCCACATAGTCTTTGATGATGTCATGAATCATATCATGGAAAATCATGGTCATTTCCCTTTGATAAGTTTCTTATGTGTTTTTAGGCCAAAGGGAATTACCGATAACAAAAGTTCCCGAGGGGGTTGTGATGGAAATATTTTTATGCTCATATGTGATTTTGAGTTGATTGTATCTTGAAAAGCCATCCATAAGAGATAACATTTCATATCATGCAGTTGAATCAACAATCATATAAATATTGGGGAATGGGAAGAAATATTTTGGACATGCCTTATTAATATCTCAAAAATCTTGGTAGATTCTTATCATGATTGGTTTCTTTTTTACGAGGAATATGTTTGATATCCATTCTCAGTAATCAATAGGTCTTATGAAGCTAGCTATGAGCAATATTTCTAGCTCTTGTTTAACTAGAAGAGCCATATGTGGATGCATTTTTCTGATATTTTGTTTGATGGGCTTGGCATCTACACGCACCACTAAGTTATGCACCATTAAGGTTGTGTTCAAACCCGACATATTCTTATAGGACCATGCAAATATATATATATATATATAATCCCGTAGAAACATGGTGAAGGGTTTTTTTTCCCATGGTGAGACTGAAGCTCCCAGTTTGACTATCTTTGGATCATCTTCAATTCCAATATTAACATCAATAGTTTCTTCTACTAGCATTTTTGACAAATATTCCATACACTTAGAATTAGGAGGAAGATTGAGATTCTCTTCCAAGGGTGTCTCTATGAGATTTTTACCCTGGCGTGGTCACTTTTCTTTTCCATTGATTTTTTAATTTGTTTTTTAGCTACTACCTCGAAGTGGTTTTCACTATGTGATTTAGAATTTTATTTTTACCGAGGATTTGCATTGAAAATCTTTCCCTCTCTTTTCTTAAGACTTTTTGACCATGAAGCTAATATTCCTCACCAAAGTATGTGTAGGTATCTAATTCAATGTAGAGACCTTTATTATGATCTCTAATCGAATTGTGTCCCGAATGCCCATGAATTCTGCGTAATGGATTTGTCATTTTCAAAGAGATCCAATGGCACTCTGATGTTTTTGTCCCATTCGACAAGGCAAGGGTAAACAAGGTCAATTTTAGGTTCGAGAGGGGTTATGGTAAGGACAACAATATTCATAATTAGGTTCGTGGAGTCAATATCATCATATTGGCTATATTGGGAATCAGATCACTATCTAAATAATCGAGCTATCTTCACGCTCAAATTAGGTGCCATCTTGATCATTGGGGTGTATCTTTCTATCTTGAAATGTGGAAGAGGAACTGGTTCTCTTGGTTCTTGCTCATTCTTGCCACATCCTAGACCTTTGTAGCCCATAGAATACATCATTCGGCTAGACTTCGATACTCAAGGATCCGGTAGAAAGTTAGTTAAGTATATCATGGGACCCAAGTCATAGGTGGGTCTAATAATATCTCCTCAACGAGTAGCCCTCCATGTAAAAATTACCTGACAGTTTACTCATCTTTAGGCCATCTGAAATGATAGTTGGGGCGACCTCGATTTTGAGGTGACATTAATAGGTCCAAAACCAAAAGAGCTTGTTGCAGCTTATACTCTCCACAACCATATTCCAAAACCTTCATCTCCCATGAATCAAAAGGATAAGTTAAAATAGAAGACTCGGCACAAGAACTTATGGAATTTGAATCTACTCGTTAATCAATGGCTTGAGATCGAAGAGGAAAAAATCTATCGGTGGAGGGACCCGTATAGGCACCCTTACAAAAATAACTATTAAAATAACTATAGCGAGTGAAGGGATCTAGATCTCCTTGTATCGTGACAATGTGTTCCTCGTGTTTCAGTTTGATGTATTGATGGAATGTTGATTGAATGACCTATATGGCATCAATCCATGGTCAACTAAGAAGCATATTTTATGGGAGTTCCAAGTCCAAGAAATGAAACTTCATCGATGACAAGTGGTCGACTTCCATGGGTTATGTGATTGTTCCATCGACTCCCTTTCCACATTTTCATAAGTAGTTATGGTAATGATGTGGGACTTGAGATCTTCTTCCGTATGTCCCCAGTTTCTTAATTAACTTCAATGTGCATATATTCAACCCTAATCTGTTGTCCGCAAGCACTGTTTTATCTTTCGATGGGTAACAAATATCTCATTATATATGGGGATATTATGCATTGGATCTTGAATAGGGATCTCCCAATCATTAAAGGAGATGTACTTAGTTGGTACAATGTTTCCCACCATAGCTTAAACATGCAAAGGATCTACTTCTAGTGGAACTCTGACCCGTGAAGAGTTTTGTACAAGATTTCCTTGTGTACATTCAATATTTTGAGAAGATCCAAGATTGAAATCTTGGTAGATGCCTTGTCAAGTTGTTCTAAGAGGTTGTACCTACAATATTGCGGGGTCGATGGAGAGGTTTTAGGAATCATGAGTTAGGCGCTCCTTGTTACTCGAGCACAATCATTTCCCTTGATCGAATGGTGTTCAAATGGTCACTAGGAGAACGAATACATCCAATAAGAAAATCATAATGATTATTGTCCTTCTTGGTATAAAGATAATTCATTGTTTTGTAACTCTTGGATGAATCTTATTGATCTGGATTTTTATTATTTGACTTACCATGTTTAGGGAATGGTTCTTTAAATATTCCCATCATTTCCTTTGGCGTCTGAGTTTTCTCCGTGTTATCCACTTCTATCTCCCCATTATAGATGAGGTCTTGGATGTAGTGATGAAGAAGTAGACATTTTCCTATTTTGTGTCCCTTGACATGATGTAATTCACAATAGTCAATCTCTTTGTACCATGATGGTTTTGGAGCATTTTCATCAAAGGGTTGTGTTGTGGGATAATTTACCATGTGAGCTGCATCCAATTACTTTAATATGGCCGAAAAATGCTCATTTAGAGGAGTGAACATTCTATGTTTAGGTGGTGGTTGAATAGGTCCTTTGGTCAGTTTAAAAGGTTGACCAGTTTGAACCATTTGCACACGTTTGGAATATGTGATTCTGTCTCCCACCATATTCTTTTTTTTGTTGAATATTTTTGGATTTTCCATAAATTTTTCATTTTGGTTGTCCTTAGAATGTAGCTTAATGGTTCCTTTGGCAATAAGGGATTTCTCTATTTGAATTCCTTTTTCAATAATCTCTTAGAAGGTGCAAACACAATGCATTTGCAGATGAAAAGTGATGTCTGGGTTGATATTAGGCACAAAGATACTCACTAGTTGTTTTATAGGGAATTTACAAAGGAAGTAGCTAGTTATCCCTCTCCACTTTGTAGGAAGCTAGTGAATGTCTCATTAGGATGTTGTTTAGTGCCACTCAAGTCTATCATGGTTGTGTCACTTTCTATGTTGTATGAGAAGTGTCATACAAATCTTTCTCGCGAGTTCATCCATGTAAAAATAGACCTACGAGGTAAAAATGTGAACCATTCCAAGGCTTGGCCTCCTAAACTCTTCAAAAAGAGTCCTATGAGGTAATTTTCTATGTAGGCCACTTCTTGGCATGCCATGTAAAAATCTTTTACATGGTATCACGAGTCATCTTTCCCTTAGTATTTGTCAAATTTCAGCATGTCAAAATTTTTAGGGAAGGGTTAAAGGGTCATAGTCTTGTCAAATGGATAGGGAAATAGCTCTTCATATTGATATTTTATGTTATTCCTCATAGTGCTCTCTTGGAGGATTTTCAGTTTCACTTTCATAGATTGCATTTCTTGAGTGAGTAATTGTTCTTTAGTAGAATAAGTAGGGATATATACACAATGATGTTCCAGATTATCTTCTCCTTGATTTTTGAGTTGAAGTTCACTAATTTTGATCTTAGGTTTTTTATTTTGTACATTGTTGTTTGTTTCTTTTTGTACATGAGATTTTTAAAAAGCCAATATTATCCAACTTTTTTATTCCTAACCGTGTTTGACGAGCCATGATGTGTAATAGGTTCACTAAGGTATTTGTGAATGTGTTTAAAGATTTTTATGAATCCTAAGTGAAAAGAAGGAACGTAAAGAATATTATGAATGTCAAAGAACCAATGTGACACAATGATTTGCAAACAAGAATCAATCACACAATGCTTGAGTTTCAAACCAAATAATCAAATGAAGGACTTCCTAAATTTGTCTTTGAAAATGCATTTGGTGTCGTATGATGATTAATTTTTTTCCCTACTTATGTCGAGTTAAAATAAATTAACAAGGCATAAGTAATAACAAGAATTTAATGTGGCCTCAAAACAAAGTATACTAGAAGCAAGCCCAAATTTAATCAAGACTTATATTCCAAAAGGTGTCGATTCACGATTGTGAGTGACACAACAATTTTGCAAAGATATGTTAACCAAATTTTCTGAAAAAGTAAATTATTGATTCCAAGATGACATTGATATAACACACATAAGTGGTAACAATTAACACTCTTTAGAATTGAGGTAATAATTAAAATCAAACTAAAGCGATAGTATACCTAGGAATTGTTAAAGTGTGTATAGAGTAACCTTACAATATAGATATTTAGGCCGAGTTTACAAGAAACTTGATGTAAATACCAAAATTGTAGTGAAACGATATAAACTAGATAAAAATTCAAAGGATAATCAAAGTCATGAACGAAGCCTAACTACAATGATGATCTTGACTTGGGTATCGATATAAAAAAAGATATCAATGAAATAAAAACGTCTCCACACACTTTAGACGTTTAAGAATCCATCTCGCAAACATGGATGCGTTTAAATGGATAAAAAAGTGGTGAAATAATCAATTGATAATGAAAAGGAAGCCACTCTTATTTTTATCGACAAAGTGTCAAAAGAAAGTGAAGGAAGTAGAACAATTGGGGTTGAAAAATGTTGGCGTCATTGCATGACAAAGTTTCACATGGCCTTAGTAAAAGTGAAAATATAAGAAAAAGTAATGCTTCACACGTTTTGTGATGAACAATACTGCAATCAATGCAATTTGTCTTTGATGTGGTCCAAGTGGGCTCCTGGTCAAAGATAGCTTCCTTGGTGGTTCACTCACTTAGGTGTCACAAGTCATCTAAGCGGTGGGCATGATTTACCAAGAAAAGTCACACTAACTAATTTTTGGTGTATCTTGGCTTTTCCCCCTTCAAGCACAAAGTGGGAAATAAATGTGTCCATCATGTACTCTTAATAGGGTCGCGATACCAAAAATCTTGTTATGTTAAATATAAGGTGTGTACTAGTCAAGTGGGTTGTGCGAGAGCACTTCCTATTTCATCCACAAGGTTCCCTCTTGCATGGACTAATTTCGAGTTATTAGGACCACCCCCATTTTTATATCTTAAGGCTTATTAAAAATGGTTTATGTGCTAGTTTTAAGTGGATGGGGCGTACCCTCATCCGAACCTACAAATACAGCAGTGTGTTGACTGTGGTGTGTTTTTATCTTTTTAAATTGGACATGGTTTGCTTGGACACATTTTTTTAACGCCACCTTTTCTTTGAAAAACACTTTTGTTATGCACAATGGATAATTAATTTTCCATAAAAATAATAAACATCATTTTGGATTCTTAAGATTTCCCTAAGACACAAGAGAAGAGAATACGTGACACAAAATCCAAGAAATCAACAAATGGAAACACTTAATTTAAATGTGAAATATATTTTTTCTCAATTTGGACACTTAACACATTCTGAAAGCAATAAAAGACACAAGAATTATTGTTGATTCTCAAGATCACCCCAAAAGATGTGAAGGAAAAGCATAAGCATCCTTAGTCATATAATTAAACATGCAAGGTTTATCAAATGTCTAGTATAACATATCCTTGCAAAAATAAAACATGCAATCATGTTAGTACCCTAGGAAATAAATTTCCAAAAACTAAAATTAACATGCCAACTCGGACCAAAGTACCTATGTGCAGGTTATGGCATGTGTGTGTGGGTTAGGGAAGTTGCGCCATGTCTGTGTAAATCTAAATCCACAGTGCACCAGTGCCACCCGAGAGATGCATGCACCAAGATATGGGCGTGTGTGCAAGGTATAGGCATGTGTGCTAGGGTTAGCAAAATGGTTGTATGAAAACTCGATAGTGCACTGCACCACCCAAGAGATTCTTGTGCTGGGATATGGGCATGTGTGCCGGGATACAAACACGTAATGTGTGTGCCCAAGTCGTGGTGTTTGTACCAGTGTTAGGGTATGTGCACTATGGTTTAGGCATGTATGCTAACACGATAGGTTTAAACAGTAGTGAAGGTATAGTACGCAAAGAGTGTGTGCACACCAAAACATGTGTTTGCACCAAGTTTAATGTGTCTATGCTAGGTTTAGTGTGCCTACGCAAGAGTTTGTGTGCTTGTGCCCATCCTGCAGTCAAAATATGACCAATGACACAAAAAGCTCAAAATACTCCAAATTTTAGTATGTTAGCTCGAAGTTGACACAACCCATTAGAATTAAAGCTCTAAATGAGATCCTACACATGTGATATTAGAAAAATACTAAGAAATTTAACATTATTTTCCATATGTGTATATCAAGGGTTAGCCAAAAACTTGAAATAATAAAATTTGAACTAGAATGTTAAGGGACTAAGGACACGTCCCACAATACATGCCATAGGTATGCATGAAATAGTTAGCAATGTAAGTAAAGTTTAAACTAACACCTAATAGATTCAAATACAATGCTAAGAAAAACCTATGCATCATCATGCTAAGAGCTTAAACAAAGATAACTTATAAAAAATTCTACATTAAACATGAAATGAACATTTGAAACTAACATGTTAAATGAATTAACTTCTATCTCTTATTGAATGCTAAAAATAAGATGAGATTGAACCTAGGTAGACCTCTAAAAATCAAAGAGTTAATTATGTGCTTGAAATCCCAAGGTTTCTAAGAATGGAGTCTTGTAAAATCATGGCTACAAGACCATTTGACATATCTCCATATGACTTCAAAACTTAGGTGGATGAATACAAGAAATGAAGAAGGAAAGCTCTTCTAATGGAAGAATTCTCAAAGATGGTAAATGGCTATAGTGTATGCTCTATGCTCATTTAGTAATGTAGGTGTAAATAGAAAGGTAGGAGGAGGGCTCCTTATATAGCCCAATGGATAGAAGAATCTCTACATTCGTCTTCATGTGGGATAAATAGAGAGGTTGGGTTAGTTGTTGATAAGGAAGGTTTAGAAAGGGTTAAGTCAAACTTACGAGAGTTTATTTTGTCCTTTAGTGACCCATGGGGTTTGAGGGGCTTTATTAATTAACCAAAGTGATTAATTAATAGGTGTGCAAGCTTATAGAAGTTTTTAGAGAAATAATTAGCATGATTTAGAATGTGAGAGAGATTTAATCAAATAAGTGATGATTTATTGATTAAATAGAAGAGAGAATTAATTAATTAAAAATAATTAATTAATCTAGATAGAAAGGGGTATTAATTCATTAGAAATAAATAATTAATATAGATAGAAGGGGATCTTAATTAATTATAAATAAATAATTGATCTAGATAGAAAGGGGAGTTGATTAATGGAATGTTGTTAATTGGCGTCATTGTTGGACATAAGGGTTAATTAACTAACGTAATGTATCTAATTAATTATGATAGAAGAGGAAGTGTTATTTATTGATGATATGTCATCAATTTATGAGAAAGGGTATAATTAGTGTAATTTAAGAATTTAAATTGTTCAAGCTAAATTATAGGTGTCTACATCAGTTTAAGACCTTTGTGTTTCTGGTATTTTGAGAGTTCGCGAGTTCCTTTTTAATAGTTTTAAGGTTTCAGCGTTTTTGCGAGTTCGGGAGTTCCGGTTTTAGGTTTTGAAATTCAAGATTTTGGGTTTTTAGGTTTTCGAGAGTTTGGGAATTTAGGTTTCAGAGTTTTTTTCTCTTGGGGTTTTCAAGAGTTCAGGTTATAGTTCATCTATCTAGGTCTATGAAACCTCCAAATTTACAAAATCCTAAACTCCTAAATTCGAGTTTGGGTTTCTGACTTTCTCCTGTCTTTTCGTGCTCCTTTCTTCTGAGTCCTCAAATTTCATCTTGGCCTAGCTATGAATGACCTCACCTCCAAAGTCCTAATTTCATACTTTGGATATTCTTCATTTCCTACATTCGTCAAATGTTTTCGGCCTACTTGGTGACTTGTTTGGCTTGAGCCCGAAATGTAAGCTCAAATGGTACAACGGTCAATCCTTCTATTTCCTTTGTGTGAGGTCATTTTTGTCCAATTTCACTTGAGAAGAAAAATTGGATAGCTATTTGGTGACTCACAATGTTACCTTCCTACTAGGTGAAAGATCACCGCCTCGATGTATCCATTAGGCATGAAGTCATAAATGATATCTCTAAACTGATCTTGTACTTGAAACTTGCTCTTGAATGCTTACAACCTGCGATATTGAACCTACTCGGCTGCCCGCACTCTTAATTTTTATAAGGAGATCTTGAAGTTAATATATTGAGAGAGTGGAAAATTGTTTTGACCTAGATTTTTCACCTGTTACTGAAATGGACTATCCAAAAACATGATTATAGTTTCTTTGTATTTGTTTTCCTTTGAAATCAGAAATTGTTCCATACATGTACAAGATTATTTCTCGCACAATACTCATCTTGGGAGGCATAGTAAATTTCACAATGATAAAACTTGGGAGCAATAAAACTGTGCAAAGGAACTCGGGGAGATTAGAACCTAATCTACAATAGGACAATGTGCATATGCACTTAGAGGAATTATAATCCTAGGCTAATATTTACAAGGGTGATACCTTTTTATCTTTGTAACAATGTTTGAGATAGATTTCGTTAATTGGAATTAGAAGTTCCCTGTGGATCCAAAGTAGATAGTTGGAAGGCATTGTTATTTTTACATCTCGTGACCATGTAGGGCAACTCAAAATCACATCAAACTTCAAATGCCTTCTGGTTTTACCCCATCTTTATCCCATTTAAGAAATAAGTCCCCTTCCTAGAAAATTCTTGCCTTTGCCTTCTTATCAAACATCCTCTTGCTGATGGCCACGATACTTTTGCATAGTTTACATGGCATGTCTTCTTATTTATTTCAATTTCATCAACTCTACATACCTAAATTCCATAGGTTCGAACTCGAGATAACTCCATCTTTTAAATTAGTTCCAATGTCGGGAACTCGAGTGATATAGGAAACACTACCTATTTCCCATAGAGTAACTTGTAAGGGAAATTTCAATTTGAAACCTTGGGTTTGATCCTATCAGCCCATAAGGTAGACTTTAGCTTGGTATTCCATTTCATTTTGTTTAAATTTAGATTCCTCAAGATAATTCTCAGTAATTTTTTTGTGGAATCTTCCTATCCATTACCCTATAGGTAATAGTTTTGCAGAGGTACTAAGATATATTGCATTCAGAAAATCCCACTCTATGATCTTGAAACTTAGGAAAGCCAATGGATTATCTAAAATGATAGTGGCTGTACACTAAAACTAGTCATTATCTCTTCATATAAGTTCAATATTATAGAATCATTCGCTTCCTTGAGTGCTATCACCTCGGCCTACTTGGTGAAATAGTCATTATCGTAAGAATCCAATTTTTATATTCACTCGAGTTTGGATTGATGACCCGATGAAATGCAATCCACATTGCAATAATGGTTGGTCAACTGAAATTGGGTGTAATGGAAGTGTTGCTATCCTTTTTTCTTGCAATTGGAGAATATGTATTATTTACACTTTTTTATCTAGGTGTAGTAATCACAAAACAATGCGTAGAGGATAGTGAGAGCTTTCCAAAAAGTATTATTTTGTGCAAATCCAAGAACCTAATCAAAATTTATGTCCATATGAATATGAGGGTGTCATACTACCATAAATGCGAGTGGTTGATCTACATTTTTGGAAATTCAATCTGTATCTCACAATCCCAAATAAAAATTTTCAGAATTTTTGGATTAGAATATTTGGCTATTTTGACTTTGAAGTTTGTTATTACTTGTTCATATTCCTATGTTTGGGAAACCTCCAAAATGTCCAAAACATGAAGTTCAAAATTCAAACTTTAGGTTTCAGGCTTCAAATTATATTTTACGTGCACAGGGGCTTCATTGTTTGAAATGTTGAAACTCTAAAGTCTGAAATTCAGACTTTAGGTTACAAAAATTTATGTTTAAAGGGTTTAAGGGTTTTTAGTTCATAAGTTTAGGTTTCAAGGGTTTTGGGTGTTCGGGAGTTTGGGTTTCTAGTTTTAGGTGTTCAAGATTTCACGGTTTAGACTTTTCAAGAGTTCAAGAGTTCAAGTTTGAACATTCGGGTTTTACGGGTTTAGGGAGTTTAGATTACTATTCATCTAACTAGGTCCTTGAAACATCTAAATCTCTCTGAAATCTGAACTCTGAATTTCAGAGTTCGAGTTTCAAAATTTCTCATGTCTTTTCATGCACCTTTCCACTAAGTCCCCAAATTTAACCTCGGCCTCGCTCGAATGAACTCACCTCTAAAGTTTGAATTTCGGGATGCAGAGCTTCTACATTTCCCGCACTCCTTTGCAATGTGCTTCGCTATCTTAACTAATTTGTTCATTTTGACGCCTAAATATAAGCTCCCATGGTTGATTCAATCCTTCTATTTCCTCTTTGCATGGTCATGTTCATCCAAATTTTTCCTTACAGGGAAAATTGGATAACAATTTGGAAACTCGTGGGGTTACGTTCTTGCTAGGTGAAATATTAGTTACCTTGAATTATTCATTGGGCATAGAGTCATAAATAATATCCTACTACTTGAAAAATGTTGATCCTTAACCTGCTCCACTTCCTGCACTCTCAATTTTTATAAGGAGATCTTAAAATTAACATTTTTTGAGAGTGGAAAATTGACTTGACCTAGATTTTTCACCTGTTCCTAAATTGAACTATCCCAAAACCTGATTTTAGTTGCTCTGCATTTGTTTTCCTTTAAAATCAGTAATTTTTCCATACAAGTATGAGCTTCTTCCTATTACAACACTCATCTTGAGAGGCACACTAAATTGCAAAATGTTACAACTTGGGTGAAATAAGACTGTGGTGAAGACACTTACGGAAATTAAAACCTAAAATACAACAAGACAATGTCCAGATGTACTTAGAAGAATTATAATCCTAGGCTAATATTTAAAATGGTGAAATTTTTTTATCTTAGTAATAATGTTTGAAAGAGATTCCGTTAACCAAAATTAGAAGTTTCTCTCGATCCAAAGTATACAACTAAAAATCATTACTATTTTTATATCCCTTGACCATGTAGGGGCCTCTACAAATGTCATGAAAATTGGAATGCCTATATGGTTTTTCCCAATTTACATCCCATTTTATAACTAAGTCCCCTTCCTAGAAATCTCTAGTCTTGGCTTTCTTGTCAAATGTCCTCTTGATCATGGCCTACACATTTTCCATCGTTTTAGTGGCATGTCTTCTTCTTTCTTAAAATTCCATCAAATATGCATACCTATCTTCCATAGGTTCAAACTCGGACAACTCCAAATGTTTCATGAGTTCTAATGCCGAACTAGACTAATATAGGCAACACTACCTCTTTCCCATAGAATAACTTGTAAGGGGAATTGTCGTTTGACACCTTTGGTGTGATCTGCCATTTATTAAGGCTGACTTTAGACTGGTATTCCATGTCCTTTAATTTTACTTTAGAGACCTCTTGATAATGCATAGGAAATTTTTGTTTGTGGACTCTCACTATCCATTACCGTATTGGTAAAAGTTTGAAGAGGTTCTAAGATATATCCCATTCCTAACAACCCATTATGTGATTTTGGAACCTAGGAATTCCAATGCATTATACGAAATGATAATGACCAGACGCTAAACCTAGTCACTATCTCTTCATAGAAGTCCAGTATGCTAGACTCATTTTCTTCTTTGATTGGTATTGCCTCAGACTACTTGGTGAAATAGACCATTGCCATAAGTATACACTTGTGACCTTGGCTCGATTTTGGATTGATGACCCCAATAAAATCCAATCCCCATTGCATGAATGGCTAGTAAACTAAAATTGGGTGCAATGGAAGTCCTGCTAGCCTTTCCTTTCTAGTGCAGAACGCATATGTTTTACACTTTTTAATCTAGGTGTAGCATTTAGTTAACACTATTTAAAGGAAAATCGAGAGATTTCCAAAAATTCATATTTTATGAAAATACAAGCTCCCAATCAAACGTTATGATCATTTAAAGAATACGGCACCATACTACAATAAATGTGAGTGGTTGATCTACCTTTTGGAACTTCAAACCTCTATCGTACCCTCCAAAATCTGAAATATCAGACTTTCAAGATTTGGGTATTTCGGTATTTTGATTTGAGTTTACCATTACGGTTCATCTACCTAAGCTCATGAAACCTTTGAAATGCCAAAACCTTGAAGTCTGAAATTCAAACTTCGGGTTTCAGATTCAAGTTATGCTTTACATGTACTAGGGATTCAATGTTCCAAATATTGAAACCACAAGTCTGAAATTCAGACTTCGGGTTTTGGATGTTTGTGTTTTGGGGTTTTGGGGATTTTGTGAGTTTAGGAGTATGGGTATCGAGGGTTTTCAGGTTTCGGGGTTTTTCGGTGTTCATGTTTTTGGAATTTTAGGTTTTATGTTTTTGGTTTTTGTTAATTTTTGGAGTTTTGGTTACTTTTCATCCAACAAGGTCGATGAAATCTCCGAATCTTAGAAATGCAAAACTATGAAATTCGAGTTCGAGTGTTAGAATTTCTCTGCATTTTCAATATCCTTTCCACCAAGTCCCCAAATTTCAACTCGTCTTACCTACAAATGACCTCACCTCTGAAGTCAAAATTTCAAACTTTAGAGCTTCTTCATTTCCCAAAATCCTCTATAATGTGCTCAGCCTGCTTCATTGACTTTCTCACTCAAGCTCAAACGTAACCTCCCATGGCTGAATAGATCCTTATATTTGCTATATGTGAGGTCATGTTCATCCAATTTCACATGAGGATAAAAATTAGATGACAGTTTTGTGAGTTGCGGGGTTACCTACATGTTGGGTTAAAGATAAAATCCCTTGAAGTATCAATCGGGCATGGAGTCATAAATGATAGCGTGATACCAATCTTGTAATTGAAACTTTGTCTTGATTTCTTGCAACCTACTTATTCTAAACCTACTTATCTACCTGAACTCTCAATTTTTATAAGAAGATCTTGAAGTTATTATTTTATGAAAATGGAAAATTATCTTAACCTAGATTTCTCACCTATTCTGAAATGGAATATTCTAAACATTGATTTTAGTTGCTTCTGCATTTTTTTTGTTTGAAATAAAAAATTGTTCCATACAAGTACAAGCTTCTTCCTATTACAAGTACTCATCTTGGAAGGCACAATGAATTACGAGAATGATACAACTTGGGAGCAATAATACATTTCCTAAAAGCACTTAGTAAAATTGAAATGTAAAATACAACAAAACAATGTTCATATGCACTTAGAGGAATTATAATCCTAGGCTAATATTTACAAGGGTGAAACCTTTTTCTCTTAGTAGAAATGTTTGTGATAGATTCCGTTAACAAAAATTGGAAGTTACTCTTGATCAAAAGTAGATAGTTGGAATGGATTATTATTTTTACATCTCGTGACCATGTAATGACCATTCTAAATGAAATCAAACTTTTAATGCTTACCGATTTTTCTGATCTGCATCCTATTTTAGAAATAAGTTCCCTTCCTTGAAATTTCTTGTCTTGGCCTTCTTCTCAAGGTTCCTCTTGATCATGGCCTGATCCTTTTCCATTATTTGCATGACATATCTTCTTATTTCTTCCAATTTCATCAACTCTATATTACTAGCATTGATAGGTTCAAACTCGGAAAACTCCATCTATTTCACGAGTTCCATGCAGTAACTCAAGTGGTATAGGAAACTCTGCCTCTTTCCCATAAAATAACTTGTAAGGGTAATTTCCTATTAACACCTATGGTGTGATTCTTTGAGCCCGAAAGGACGACTTTAGCTTGGTATGCCATGTCATTTGATTTTCATTTAGAGTCCCGATAATTCTTAGAAATTTTTTGTTTGTAGACTCTACTTGTCCGTTAACTTTGTGGGTAATAGTTTGAAGAGGTTGAGATATAACCCATTCCTAACAGCCCACTCTATCATCTTAGAACCTAGGAATGCCAATGCATTGTCATAAATGCTAGTGTCGATATACCAAACCTAGTGACTATCTGTTCATAGAAGTCCAAAGTATGCTACACTCATTTTCTTCTTTGAGTGCTAACGCCTTAGCCCACTTGGTGAAATAATCCATTGCCACAAGAATACACTTTTGACCTTTGATTGATTTTGGATTGATTACCTTAATGAAATCAAATCTGCATTACATGAATGGTTGGTCAACTGAAATTAGGTACAATGGAAGTCTTTGTTAGGCTTTCCTTTCCAATGAAGAACACTTATTTTTACAATTTTTGAGCTAAGTGTAATAGTCACTAAACACTATGTAGAGGAGACTTAGAGATATGTAAAAATTATTATTTTTTATAATACAAGCTCCAAGTAAAAATTTATGGTGATTTGGAGATGAGAGTGTAATACTACGATAAATGCGAGTGCTTGATTTGCCTTTTTGGAACTTCAACCCTGCATTGTACTCTCTAAAATAAAATTTCTTAGACTTTTGGGATATTAAGTTTGGGTATTGTGACATTAGAGTTTGCCATTACTATTCATCTACCTGAGTTTGTGAAACCTCCAAAATTATGAAACCCCGAAGTCTAAAATTTGGACATCGCATTATGGGATTCAAATTATGATTTATGTGCACTAAGGCTTTAATGTTTTGAAATTCCAAAACCCCAAAGTCAAAAATTTAGAAATTGGGTTCAGGACCTTTATCTTTTAGGGGTTTTGGGAATTTGGGAGATCGGGTTCAAGGTTTTAGGTTCCAAGTTTTTCTAGAGTTTGAGACTTAGGTTTACGGGTTATGAGAGTTTGGGAATTTGGGGTTTGTGGTTTTCGAGATTTCAGGGTTTAGGTTTTTAAGTGTTGGGGTTTCGAGGGTTTGAGTTAATATTTATCTAACTGTGTCCATAAACATTTGAATCTCCTAAATTTGAACTCGAAATTTAGAGTTTGGGTTTCAAACTTTCTCCTACCTTTTTATGTTCATTTCTACCTGAGTCCACGAATTTCACCTTGACCTATCTCATAATGAACTCACCTCGAAGTTTAAATTTTATACTTGAGCTTCTTCATTTCCCAAACTCCTCTACGATGTACTCGGCCTACTTAAATGAATTTACCATCTCGAGCCCAAAATGTAATCTCTCATGGCTAATTCGATCCTTCTATTTCCTCTATGCGAGGTCATGTTCATTAGATTTCACCTAAAGGGTAAAATTAGATAACAATTTGGTGACTTGCGGGGTTGCTTGGCTCGCTAAGTGAAAAATAAGTTTCCTTGAAGTATCCACTGGGTATGGAGTCATAAATGATGGCTTAATACCAATCTTGTACTTGAAAATTTCTCCAAACTGCTTGAAACTTGTTGACCCTGAACTGCTACGTTGCTCACACTCTTAATTTTTATAAGGAGATCTCGTAGTTAACATTTTGTGAGAGTGGGAAATTGTCTTCACTGGATTTTATAATTGTTCCTAAAATAGACTATCCCAAAATCTGATTTATGTTGATCTATATTTGTTTTCATTTGAAATTAGAAACTGGTCCATACAAGTACGAGCTTCTACCTATTACAACACACATCTTGGGAGGCACACTTGAATTACTGAGAATGATACAACTTGGGAGAAATAAAACCTATACTTAAATAACTTAAGGAAATTGAAACTTAAACTAAAATAAGAAAATTTACATATGCACTTAGAGGAATTATAATCCTAGACTAATATTTATAAGGGTGAAACATTTTTCTCTTAGTAACAATGTTTGAGATAGATTATGTTACTTGGAATCGAAAGTTCCTATCGATCGGAGGTACATAGTTATAAGGAAATACTAATTTTACATCCCATGAGCATGTAGGGTGTACTCCAAATGGCATAAAAATGTGAATTCTTGCCTAGTTTTTCTCGATCTCGCATGCCATTTTAGAACTAAGTACCCTTCTTGGAAATTTATTGTGTTGGCCTTCTTTTCAAAAATCCTCTTGATCATGGCCCGATCTTTTCCATGATCTACATGGCATGTCTAATTATTTTTTCCAATTCCATCAACTATGCATATGTAGCTTCTATAGGTTCAAACTCAGACAACTCTATTTGTTTCATGAGTTCCAGTGTCATTAACTCGAGTGATAAAGGCGACACCCACTATTTCCCATTGACTAACTTGTAAGGGAAATTTCTGTTGAAACCATTGGTGTGATCTTGGTATCCCAATAGGATGACCCTTAGATTTGGTATGCCATGTCCTATGGTTTACATTTATAGTTGTCCGATAATTCTTAGGAAATTTGTTTTTTTGGACTCTTCCTATCTGTTACCCTATTGGTAATAGTTTGAAGAGGTCTTGAGATATACCCCATTCCTTATAGCCAACTCTATGATCTTGGAACCTAGGAATGACAATCCATTATCTCGAAGTGATAATGGTTGGTACACCAAACCTAGTCACTATATCTTCATAGAAGTCCAATATATCAGTCTCATTTTCTTCCTTGAATGTTATTTCCTCAGCCCACTTGGTGAAATATTCCATTGCTATAAGAATCAACTTGCAACCTTGGATCGAGTTTGGATTTCGACCCGATGAAATCCAATCCCCATTGCATGAATGGTTGATCAAATGAAATTGGGTGTAATGGAAATGCTACTAGCCTTTCCTTTTAAGTGAAGAACACATGTTTTTACAATTTTTAATCAAGGTATATCAGTCAATGAACACGTGTAGAGGAAAGTTAGATCTTTCCAAAAATTCCTATTTTGTGCAAATTTGAGATGTTAGTCAAACGTTATGGCCATCGAAGATGAGGGTTTCATAATGTAATAAATATGAGTGGTTGATCTACCTTTTCGTAACTTTGATCCTACATCACACCCTCCAAAATCAGAAATTTTCAGCATTCAGATTCAAATCTTTGGGTATTTTTACTGTGGAGGTCACCGTTACTATTCATCTACCTAAGTTCGTGAAACCTATGAAATTAAAAATCCTGAATTCCAAAATTGGGACTTTAGGTTTTGGGCTTCAAGTTATGATTTTCGTGCACTAGAGCATCAAGGTTTTGGAATGCAAAACCATAAAGTCAAACATTCAGACTTTGAGTTTTGAACCTTTATGTTTCAGGGGTTTCGAGGATTTTATGTTTCATGGGTTTTGAGGTTTTGAGGTTTTTAGGAGTTCGTGAGTTCAAGTTTTAGGCTTTGGGAGTTTGAGATTTCGGGGTTTCAGTTTTCGATAGTTCGGGTTTTAGGTATTTAGGTTTCGAGGGTTTCAAGAGTTTGGATTATTGTTCATCTGACTAGGTCCATGAAACTTTCGAATCTACAAAATCACAGACTATGAAATTCGAGTTCGGGTTGCAAATTTTATCCTTCCTTTTCACACTTCTTTCCACTGAGTCCCCGAATTTGACCTCGACCTACCTCTCGAAGTCTAAATTTAGGACTTAAAATCTTCTTCATTTCCCAAAATATTTTTCAATATGTTCATCCCACTTAATTCACTTTCTCGAGATAGAGCCTAAAATGTAAGCTCCCATGGACAATTCGATCCTTCTATTTCCTTTGTGTGAGGTCATGTTCATCCAATTTTTCCTGAGGGGAAAAATTGGATAACAATTTGGTGGCTCGCGGGGTTACCTACCTAGTAGGTGAAAGATCAATTTCCTCAAAGTATCCATTGGGAATGGATCTATAAATGATAGTGTGATATTGATCTTGTACTTGAAACTTACTGGACCACTTCCAACATGTTGATCTTGAACTGCTCCGCTGCCCCCATTGTCAATTTTTATAAGGAGATCTTGAAGTTAATATTTTGTGAGAGTGGAAAATTGTCTTGATGTCAGGTTTTCACATGTTTTTGAAATGGGCTATCCCGAAACCTTATTTTAGTTCCTCTGCATCATTTTTCCTTAGAAATAAACAATGTTTCCATATAATTACGAGCTTCTTCTGTTCAACACTCATCTTGGGAGGCACACTTGAATTAAACAATGCTAAAACTTGGGAGCTATAAAACCTATGTTGAAGGAACTTAGGGAAATTTAAAACTAAAATACAATAGGAAAATGTGCATATTCCCTTAGCAGATTTATAATCATAGGCTAATAAGTAACAAGGAAGAAACCTTTTTCTCTTAGTAGCAAATGTTTGAGGTATATTTCGTTAACCAAAATCGAAATTTCCTCTTGATATAAAGTAGAAATTTAAAAGGAATTTTTATTTGTACATCCTATGACCATTTAGGTGCCACTGCAAATGGTATGAAATTGGAATGCTTTCCCAGTTTTCTTGATCTACATCCCATTTTAGAACTAAGTCCCCTTCCTACAAAATTCTTATCTCGGTATTATTTTCAAATGTCCTCTTTATCATGACCTGATCACTTTCCATGGTTTACATGGCATGTCTTCTTATTTCTTCCAATTCCATCAACTCTACATACCTAGCTTCCATAGGTTTGAACTCGACAACTCAAGTTATTTCACGAGTTCCAATGTTGAAAAATTGAGTGATATAAGAACCACTTCCTATTTCTCATAGAAAAACTTGTAAGGAAAATTTCTTTTGACACCTTTGGTGTGATCCTATCAGCCCACAAGGCTGACTTTAGCTTGGTATGCCATGTCCTTTGGTTTTGATTTAGATTCCTAATAGTTCTTCGTAAATTTTTATTTTTGGATTGTTTCTATCCATTACCCCAGTGGGTAATAGTTTGAAGAGTTATGAGATATATCCCATTCCTAAAAACCCACTCTATGATCTTGGAACCTAGGAATGACAATGCATTCTCTGAAATGATAGTCGTCGATACGATACACCAAACCTAGTCATTATCTCTTCATGAAGACTAGTATGCTAGATTCATTTTATTCCATGAGTGTTATCACCATAGCCCAATTGGTGAAATATTTCATTTCCATTAGAATCCCCTTGTGACCATGGCTCGAGTTTAGATTGATGACACTAATGAAATCCA
This sequence comes from Taxus wallichiana var. yunnanensis, assembly GCA_018340775.1. Lineage (NCBI taxonomy): Eukaryota > Viridiplantae > Streptophyta > Pinopsida > Cupressales > Taxaceae > Taxus > Taxus wallichiana. Next base: position 973,485,955 of record CM031239.1, read on the forward strand.
ATCCAATTGTATGAATTGTTGGTTAACTAAAATTGGGTGTAATTGAAGTGCCACTAGCCTTTATTTTATGGTAAAGAATGCATATTTTTTACAATTTTTATCCATTTATAGTAGTCACTAAAAATGTATAGAGGACACTGAGAGATTTCCAAAAATTCTAATTTAATGTAAATCCAATCTCCTATTCAAAAGTTACGTTCATTCGAAGATAAGGGTGCTATACTATAATAAATGTGTTTATTTTGATCTACCTTTTCGCAAGTTTGACCCTACATTGCACCCAAAGAGATATGAAATTTTAGAATTTCAAGATTCATAGCTTTGGTTATTTTTACTTTGGATGTCGTCATTCCTGTTCATTTTCCTGAGTTTGTGAAACCTCATAAATGCCGAAATGTCGAAGGGTTTTAGGCTTCAAGTTATGATTTATGTGCACTAGGCTTGATATTCGAAATGTCAAAACCACAAAGTAAAAATTTGAATTTTGGGTTTTGGAACTTTGTGTTTTGGGGATTTCAAGAGTTCAAGAGTATAGGTTTCAGGGATTTTTATGTTCTGGAGTTTTCGGGAGTTCAGGTTTCGGGAGTTCATGATTTCGAGGTTTCAGGTTTTCGGATGTTTGGGTTTCAGGTTTTTGGGTTTTACAGGTTTTTAGAGTTTGGGTTACTATTTATCTGAATCAATCCATGAAAACCTCTGAATCTCCAAAATCCCAAACTCTAAAATTCAGTTCAGGTTTCATAATTTCTCCTGGGTTTTCGAGATCCTTTCCGTGGAGTCCCCAAATTTCACCTTGGCCCACCTCTGAACGACCTCACCTCTAAAGTCCTAATTTGTGACTTTAGAGCTTCTACATTTTCTAAACTCCTCTACAATGCACTCATTCTCGCTTTAATGACTTGCTCACTTGAGGCAAAAAAGTAAGCTCCCATGGCTGATTTGATCCTTCTATTTCCTCTGTGTGAGGTCATGTTTTTCAAATTTCTCCTGAGGTACAAAATTGGATAACATAAATTTCTTTTTACGTTTTCATGCTAGTTGCAAAAATGTTCAATTTAGGCTTGGAGGCTAAGAAACCACTTTCATACGTTATCTTTTGATGAGAAAAATTAACATGGGTAAATTTCTAAGTATCCTCCTATACACCAAGAATTTAATGGAACTGATGGAATTTAGAACTGGTGAAAGATTTACGATTGGCGACCAATTTTTTGAGGCCATCGGTTATAATTGGCCTAGTTACAAACAATCAAAGGTTAGTTTGAGGGCTCATAAAACCACATCTAAAACTAACGTTTGATAGATGAACACATAATGATAAATTTCCTACAAGTTTCCCTATATATGGATAATTAATTGGATTCGATGGGAATGAGAACTGGAAAATGAGTTTTAAATGGTGACAGGTTTTCTGGAGCCACCGGTCGTAATTGGTCCATTTTGACCTAGTCAAACTACAATTGGAGGCCTAAATATGCCTTTACCAAACTATAAAGATGAGTTATTTTCCCCAAAATGAAGGTTACAAACAATTATCAAGTAAAAATAGTAGAGCTTTGTGAAGATGGATAGGCATTTCGTTCATCGGGGTTCGAATGGTGGTTCAAAGTGAAAGTGAACTTTTCATTTTTGACAGCTTCCTAAAATTGCAAAATGAGATTATAGGGCTCCTAGATGAGCGTCAAAAAGAGCACAAATGATCAATCAAGGCCGATCTAAGTTTTGAAGTGACTCCTCACATAACAAGAAACACAAAAGAAACTTAACATCTCTTTTCTAGATTTAAGAACATTGTTTTGCACCTCTCCAAAAATCATGATTTATCTATTCTAACAAGGAAGCGGTCAATGTATTTTCACGGAACTCAACCTTAACCTATCAATAAAAGGGTACTATAGAAATATAGTTTGGTTAGGAATTTTTTAGATCATCTCAAAGTGAGGGTTTAAGTTCATGGTTGTCTACCAAGGAATATTGAATTCCGTAAGTTACTGATATAACATTTTATTGTTTTAAAAACAAGTTTATTTAAAACAATCAAATGTACAATAATCCTATGGTTTAAAATTTTATTTCGTTGCAAATGAAAAACTAAAGAACAAGAATTATGAAATATAAGGAGAGATGAACCATGCCTGGAGGAAAAGTCCATTCGAGATTGTAGGATTTTATTTTGCATCTCAAACGGGAACTTTTAAAATGATTTGTGTGCTTGTGTATGCTCCCATGCTTTGAATATATGACTACCAGTTTAACTACCTCTACATCTCCAAAAATCCAACAATGAGAAACATGATGAGCTACGAGGATAAACAACCAAGTTCAAAAATAGGTCGGAGTTGTGCAAAGTGCACAAACCATCTCAAAAAAGAAACACCCATCTGAGCCATTACAAATGAAAACCAACCAACTCGTTGGATAAACAGGCACCGAGAAACTCAAAAATAGTGACCTATGTAGGTACAAGTTCAAGTCATTCCATGGCACAACAACTGAGCTAGTTAATTTTATAAATCCCCTACATCGAGCCCCTAAAATGGAGTTGGCTGAGTTAGATCCTCACAAACTAACCACAAACCCTTGTGTAGATCTATTGATGAACACACAGATAGTTCATTAAAATGGAGGTCAAGCCATACCGAGGAAAATACATGCTAAAGGTGTACCTTTACTGGGTGACAGTAGAATGCATGGATACATTCTAACATAGAGACTTTTTCCTGCTATTGAAGCATGATTTGTATTCAAAATGGTTTTAGCTCCAACATGGAAAACATAAGGATACTTTTTCAACAATGGATATCTTGTGATAGATTTCTTAGCCCAAGGAAGATCATCATTGGAGAGATCCCTTCTAAATCCATTATATCTAATTCCAAGGATAACTTTGTTACGACTCACTATGCATGCTATCACTGCCTCTTTGGATCCATGGATCCCCGAGTTGAAAAGGAAAGCAATAGCCATAAAATAATTATCCTAGGTTTTGCATCCATGACTACCCAAACATTTGCAACTACATCATATGATATAATTCCTTATATTTTATGCTCTGATGGATTTCAATACCTTGTTCCAGCGTTTGTATTTGGAAGAGGTTATGGAAACACTATCAATTGAGTATGCAAGGAGAGTGCAAGAGAAAAATATTGTAAAGAAATAACTAAGATAGAAAGAAGGGGCACTTTCAATGTCATAATCAATACTAAAACTACTTGATTCACCATGCAACCCACACCCACTCATCCTACCACCACTAACTACATCTATCCAATTACTACAAAATTTACGGCTTCAACTTGGGTCCAACATGGGTAAATCCTTAGATTCAAATTAATGGTCTTGTATTATTGGAAAAGTAGAAGGAAAAGTCTGCAAATCACTTTGAATACCCATACATTTTTCAAGGATGCCACTTGACTTCACATAGGGTCTATTATTGTTTCTACCCACTCCCACTCAACACACTTCACAATATTTTTTTTTTGTTCAAATTCTAATATTTTTTATGGTGGCACTACAAAAAGGGTTCTAGGATTGACATATTCATCATATATATCAAATTCTTGATAATTTTCCTTGTAGAACTAGTCGGTTAGAGTTTGATAAAAATAATTATAACTATTTGATTGAAACTTGTTCATTCATTTTTATTTTTTCTTCAACTAATATATAAAAGAAGATTCTACGAGGACTACATATGTGGTACCGAATTTTAATAATTTCCATGTTTAAGTTCATACGAGAATAAGGAAAGCTAATAAATTGACATGTAGGTAAAAACAAACATGTATTGTTAGTTTATGAATCTATTGTGATTCTACACCATAACCATAGAAAAAGAAAGATCCTTATCATACAAATATGAAATCATAACTTAATCCTAAGGGTAATCAATCGGAATAACTAAACTTTGTCCCATGTCAACAAAAATAAAAAATAATCAAAACCCTATTAAAGGAAGAAAATAATGTTGCAACCATTGTAGTAAACTATGTTAGGAAAAAAAAAAAGAGATGAAATGTAATGATATACTTAAAAATGGAGATAAAAATGCATTGTCCTCTCTAAATGAAAGGTATTTTTTCTTTTGCAACAACTAGTCAATGAATACGAAATTAGTGGATATTTTGTTTAGGGACTTGAAACCAAATGAGAAATTAAGATTATTTATTTCATACACTCTTGAAGAGTGGCATAATACCAAATTACGAAAGAAATAAAAAACCACTTATTGTTGAATTTTAAGGTTCCACTGACATTATAAATAGTACTTGTTACAAAAATTCTCCATGTTCCTTCCTCGTATATGAATTTTCTATCCGATTATGAGAAGCATTTAGTTGAAGGAAAACTTGTCCAATTTATTAAAACAAGATTTTATTATACAATCTAAGTACAATACAACATTTAAAGAGAAATAAGTCACAATTTAAGTTTCCTTGAAGCTATATTTAATAAAATAGACAAGATTTGTTTAAATAAAAATAATAGGTTTGAAGACAATTAAAGTCATAGGCACAAATTAAGGAAAACTAAAAAATTAAATTTATATTACATTTTTATGATATTAAATAGACATAAACCTAACGCTAACATATATGGTAGGCACACATTCAACAATTTCATCAAACCTAAACTACTCTCTAGCAAAATGTTAACTTAAAATATTGGACTATATTTTAACTATAAATATGACGTAATTTTTGAGATAAATTATAATTATAAATTAGCATAGGTTTCGACTATCATTGTGATTATAAGTTTAACTTTAACTATGATTTTAGAAGTGTCTTTAATATTTTTCTTAAGCAACAATATAACTTATGTTATCAACAAGATATAAGACACGACTTAAGATACAACTTACAAGAAACTATAACTTGGATGTTAGCAATGAAGAAAGGAATACATGACATTTGAATATAATTATGTTTTAAACATTTATTATAGCTCTATGTAAACTATAACTAAAGGTCAATATAAATAGTGATTACAACTATGAGTATGACTATAACTTAAACAATGACTTAAACTTAGACGTTATAAGTATCCTTGAACTTTAAAATAAATCAAGATTTTAACTAGGAATTGAATTTTATCTTTATTTGTGATTTTATTAAAAACTCTATTTCTAAATTCATTTGTGAATTTTAGTAGAACTATAATTGTGACATTAATTTTAGTGTAATTGTTATAATGATACTTTTAAAAAAATATTTTTTATTTACTTATTTTAATATTTGATATGCTTTATTATATGAATTTAGTTATAAAATCACAAAGATAAAATTAATTTTAATAGTCTTGAATAAAAATAAATTACCATAAACTAAAAACTATTTCAATTACACATAATATTGATCGGATAATTAAAAAATAAATTATATAATAATAATATAACATTTGATTAAATAATAATAATATCAACATATTATAAAAATAAATAATAAATTAATAATCTTATGATTATATTGATAAAAAAATAGCTACAAATACCATGGCATAATATCCAGTTGACCCAAAAATATTAAATCACATCTTTAAAATATACTTTTCCCTACTCAAGCACTTTGTAATCCCAATCAACTTGCGTAACATCATGACAAATTTTTGTGTTAATAAAACATCCCAAACCATCTTCAGTTTAAACATCATCTTATTAAATTTTTGAGGCATAGATTTGCTAACTTTTAATAACAACATCATAATTAACCTACATAGAACTAATAACATAATAATGTTAAAAAAAAATTAAACAAAATTAATAATGGATTGAAATAATTAAGAAATGTATTATATAATTAATATACCATGTGTACCCATAATTGTTGGACTCCACTCAAAACCATTTCATTTTCAACAAAAATATATCCATACTTGCAAATGTGTTCCTTTTGTAAAGGATTGATGAGTTTTTCACATTCTTCAGTCTATGATTTGAATAAATTATAAAATTTTATGTCATTATTATTATTATTATAAATCCGGACATTAGGTGCGAGAGAATTGATTACAAGGGTCAAACCTTCATATGCCCTGTGATGATTTCAATTACGACATCTTTCGGATGATTGTAAATATTGTAGGTGCAAGCAAAGTAAAAAAATGTGAGGAAGGAATGTATTCTTGAACATCTCATAGTTAGTTCCACTTGATTTGATTGAGGAGAGCCCATCAATGGTTTCTAATCCTCATTTAGATCTGGTTGAGGAATCACTAGGATCTATAAGGAAGATACTCCCCTACTAATGAAGAACCAAAAATTATAATCTTCTTGACTTTGATGATTGAGTAAAAGATACCACTAATCAAAAGGTCACTATTAAATCTACAATGAATTATGCCCGTTGTCCCTTGATTAGGGTGATAATCCTATCATGAATATTTAATTTGTTCTTTGTTCTTCACGGAATAATGTATTGAGGAATGGATGGTGGTAGACAATAGAAAGAAAGGACATGCCAAAATAAAACCCACAATTTGGATTGGATAAGGAATGATTCTTGACTGTTTCTATTTTTATCATTTATCAGGGATGAGGGCCCATTATTCTTGGACTATGTTTACATTGCTCAAGCTATTGGATGGCTACGACCTGATTTATAGTTATCTATTTCTATTCGGTAGTTTAACTACTTTATTTATTTGTTCTTAAGTAGTTTATTTTTGTTCTTAGACCCTTTTCATTTTCTCTATATTGTTATATCTGGTTTCTCACCCCTTTTTCATTCTTGGGGTATGGTCCTCATTAAAAAACCATTTACAAAAATAAAAAAATACTCTTGTAAATCATATTTATATAGTAACACTTTCACCTTTAGCATATTTACCTCCATGGTACTTGTATCTCTTAGAAGTGCACCCTAGTTGAGGGTTGGAAAATCTTATAACTTTTCTTCTCCCTCGATTCTACAGATCTGATTGAGACACCTCACGCATTTTAGGTCTCCTTATTGTGAGGTGAATCACTAGGATTACAAGGTTGGCTCCTTCTTTGAGGTATCCCTTAAACAAAAACTATGGGTTTTGAGGGTTTAAGAGATGGATAAAATTGTAATAAATGGGGCGATACTCAAAAATTATGAGGGCTTGATTGAGAAATGTGCACAATATGCGAGAATAAATTGAACACACATTATCTAATGGGTTTTACCTAATCTCAAGGAAAAAAATTTATGTTAAGGGATTTTTCAAAATAACACAATAGATTACTGTAGACAAAAACTAGCATAAAAACTTATTTGCATCAAGGTAAATAGCATAAGCAAGCTTAATTAATTTAGGGAATAAAATTCACAAGAATTACTACTATAATACACACCACTGCAAATTAATGGAAAGGAAATTAACTGATTCTCCTTGAGGAAAATTATGGAAAAAAATTCTTCAAAGACTCAAAACAACCAAAATTCCCCCTCTATTTTTTAATGCACACAATAAATAGAAAAATATATTCACACAACCCCCTAAAAATAGACTGCATTCTATTTATACTTGTAAGATAATTTTAGATTTTTATAATGAATAAATAATAAGGCATAAAATTGCATGTTATTACAAATGGTGAAAATAACTTCTTCTCTAAAAATACACTCCTATTCAAATTGATTTGACTATGCTCCAATTCTACATGATGTGTACAGTGTATTTTAGAGAGAATAAGGTAAATTTGGGTGAACAATTAACTACTATTTTAATCTTTGTCTTCATGTGCAAGTCACCTTTTGCATGATTAAAATAATCCAATTTTCTTTGGCATTTTGATATGAAACCTATTCACATGTTATCTTTTGTCTTCATCTTGCATATTGCCACTTGTACTTGATCACTTTGTCTTTATCCCACCTTGGAAAGCATAGGGTCCTTAAAAATATTAAGGTAAACTACATGCTAAATGTGAATTCCTTTATTTTACTTTATCTGCATGCATAAGGTGATTGGAAACTTTACGCCTTTAATCATTGACACATAACACTTATGATTTCCTAGGTAAAATTTGTACATAATTAGCCTCGAACATTTTTGATTTATACGTGCATAAAATATGGTAAAAATAATTATTATTTAGTTTGAGAAATTGGTCCCCTTTCTTACGAGACTTTGACCCATCATTTTGTCAGTGGAAAATGATAACATGGGTTGAGTTAGGGATTTAGCCTTCTCTACGGACATGTGCACATTTCTGACTGGGGTTGAGTTAACTAACTTGAGCATCGAGTTTGGATACAAAAATCTTGAAACACTATCATTTTCGTTCATTCTTGAGCCCTCTTCGGTGCTGGTCAAGCCTTGGAAGATTTTTCCTACGCCATCATTAATGTAATCTCGAGCCTACTTTCAAGCCTTTGTCTGCAGGATTTTTATGTACATGTATATTACATTACGAGTTAATTGTGATCTTAGACACCATTAGAGAACTGGTTCAAAAATTTCTACATGATATTTTGGGAAATAAGGAAGGATTTTGCACTAGGTTTTATGAATCTTAAATTACGTAAGAATTTTTTTCTTTGCTTTAGTCATAGTTATTCTTGTACCCTTTCATTTTGGTTATGACATCTTCATTTTATTGAAAATTTTGAAGGAATTATATCTACCTCCTAACCTAGAGGGTATTTTCTAAGATAATGATAATAGAAACAATATTATGAACACACAAACTCACAAGAGAAATAAAAAACTTAACTTTCTATTCAAAATACTCTAGAGCACTTGATGCCTTCTCTTGCTTCTCTATTGATTTTGTTGATTCTTTAAATTACAAAGTGAAACCTCTTATTTATAGAATTTATCCAACCTTCTATGTTATGAAATATCTCAAAATATCTTATCTTAGATATTTTAGATCTTTTTGATATTTGATAGATATTCCTAGGATTCTTACCAACCATTCTTAGATATTTACAAGATATTATAAATAATATCTCTTGATATTTTAGAGGGGATAATATTCACAATAAAGTGAATATTTTACATAAAGTTGAATAAATTTGGAACTTATATAAATCAATATTAGATATTTCCAACACTCCCTCCTAATCTTGATTCTTCATGTATAGTTGGCGTGAAACAAACCTATGATGACCAAACAATATATCATACGCTCAAATGTGTCCTTTGGTAATGGCTTGGTGAATATATTAGCATATTGTTTTGCAATCAGAAAAACTCCAAAAATATTTGTCCATTGTTGATTAGCTCTCTGATAAAATGATACCTAGTATCAATATGCTTGTTCCTTTTGTGAAAAGCATGATTCCTTGAAAATGAAATAGCTATGTTGTTATCACAAAATATCATTGTTTCTCCTTTTTTCTTTCTTTATATCGATAATACTCTTCTCGTCCATTTTTCTTGACATGTTATTGTTGTGGCTGCCACACATTCTACTTCTTCCGAAGAGAGAGTGACATGATATTTTATTTCTTATAAGCCCATGAAAGCGCACTTTGAACCAAAATGGAAAACATAGCGAAGTGATCTTTATATAAGCTACGCTTCCTACCCAGTCATTATCATTCTGTATAACCAACTAAATTTAAAATATCGAAGTTGTATATAAAATACCAAAAGCATTTTTCCAATAACATATATTAAAATTCATTTTCCAGCTTTGCCAATGAGAATCCTTTGGGGATTCCATAAACCTGGAAATAAGGCTTACACAATACATGATATTAGGCCTTGTAGTAGTCAAGTACATCAGACTACCAACAAGTCTTTTGTACATAGTTGGATCAATATCATGTGCTTTATCATATGTACTTAACTTCAATCTGTGGCAACAAGTGTTATTCTTGGACTACAAGTCATCATATAGAACCTTTTCGAGAATATCATTGGAATATTTTGATTAACATATAAAATTTTTATTTTTGATTGATGATTTCTATGCCAATGAAAAACTTCATTAGACCCAAATCATCGGTTCAAATTATTTCTTCATTTTTGTCTTAAATAAGTCAATTGAAAAATCTCTTGTGAATATTAGATCATCCACATATAGACATATAATTAGAATTTTTTCTTTATCATTAATTTTGATGTATAGTGTTGGTTCACTATCACTTTTTTAAAATCCATTTTTCAAAAAATGTGAGTCAATCTGCTATACAATGTTCTTAGACCTTGTTTTGATTAGACAAGGATTTCTTCAATCTACAAACCTTATGTTCTTGACCTAAAATTTCATATCCAGGTTGTAAAACATAAACTTCTTCTTCTATTATTCCATTAGAAAATGAAAATTTGGCGTAAATTTGATAAACTTTCCAACTATTTTGAGTTCTTAATGCTAGAAAAGATCTAATAGTGTCTAGTCGACTCTTTGGAGAAAAAGTCTAATTATAATTGATTCCGAGGTTGTTGTGAGAAACCCTTTGAAACTAATCTGGCTTTATGTTTTTCAACATTTCCATCTGCATTGAATTTTGTCTTTTAGATCCACTTTATGCCAATTACATCCTTTCCTTCTAGAAGGCTCACAAGATCCCATATATACGATTACATTCAATAAAATCAATTTATTCATCCATAGCTTTTACCCATTTTTCATTTTCAAATGCATCTTCAAAATATATGGGATCATCATGAGAAAATAATGCAAAATCATAATATAAATCAACATTCTCATCACCTTGAGTTTGTTCATAAATCTCCCTTAAGCTTCTTGTCTTTCTGGGGTGTCCTTGAAGTGAGACCTTTGTGTTGCCAATGCTGGATCTAATATGTCACTATTGTGAGACTTTGAATTTGAAGAATTACCTTCATGCCCTGATGCTTCATGTGGATGTAAATTTTTTGGAGGGGATGAAAATCCACTTGAGATACCTCTTGTGATGCTTTTTGAAACTGGAGTGTTATTTGAAGAAGATGCCACCACATTGATCCGTTGAGGTGCTTAGATGAACATTTTGTGTGATATTTTCATGAAAATCAGTATGATGATGAGGTATTCCTGCTGGTGATGTTTTTTAACTTATCAATACTTCCATCCCATTTTTGTTCTTCAATGAACTTAACATCTCTGCTAATAATATAATTCTTTTTGATGGGGTTATAAAATTTATAGGCTTTTGATTACTCACTGTAACCTATAAAGATACATCTTTCTCCTTTATCATCCAATTTCTTCCTCCTCTCATTTGGAATATGAGCATAAGCTACACATCCAAAAAATCTTAAATTTGAGACACTAAGTTTCTTTCCATTCCATGCTTCTTGAGGAACTTTATCCTTCACAATTTTTGTTGGACATTGGTTCAAGATGTAAGCGCATAAACTACTACTTCATCACAAGTACTCATTTGGTAAATGCATTTCTTTCAACATACTTCTAGCCATTTCCACAATTTTTCTATTCTTTCTTTCAGCCACATCATTCTGTTGAGGTGTATAACTTTTAAATTTCTTCTTAATCCCATGAAATTTACAAAAATTTAAAAACTCATGTGAAACATACTCTCCTCCTCTATCTGATCTTAACACCTTTATATAGTAACCGCATTACTTTTCAACCATGGGCTTAAACTCTCTAAACACACTAAAAGCTTATAACTAATGTTTTATGAAATAAACCCAAGTTTTTCTACTCAAATCATCTATAAAATTCAAAAAATACATGATTACTCCAATTGATGGTGTTTGCATAGGTCCACATAGATCTAAATGGACAATCTCAAGAACATATCTAGCTCTATATGACTTTCCAAGATGAAACTTTTCCTGTGTTGCTTCCATAGAATAAAACTTTTAAAAGGATTTTTTGGTTGCTCTATCAAAAGAAAACCCTTCACCATATGCTTCTTTTGTAATAAATTTAAACCACTAAAACTTAAGTGTCCAAATCTCAAATGCCACAACCAAGTCTGATCTTGTAAAGAAACTTTAAATGCTAGTGAAGAAATATCTTTAAATGATAAATCATGTTGGATTCTTAATGGAAATATTTTGTTTCTTAAAATCTTAACCTTTTGCAATCAATTTGTTACTTGGATTTGTATCTAGTATAACACTGCATTATATTCAAAATAGACTTTATATCCCTTCTCCACTAGCTGCCCAATACTCATTAGATTATGTTAAAAACCAAGAACATAATAAAAATATAAAATGTGTTTGTTCTCACCATTCTTTGTTTTAATATTTATGGATCCTTTTCTCATTCTTGTAACTTTATTATCATTTCCTAACTTAACTTCAGATGTAATTGACTCATCTATGTTTGCAAACATTTCCTTACATCCAGTCATGTGATTACTACATCCACTATCTAGAAACCAAATATCCTTTGCACTTTCTTGAGAAACATTGCATGTAATAAACATTGAACCATTGTTATAACTTTCAGAGTGATTTTATTCATAAAAATGTGCATTTTGTCTACACATATCAAATTTTTTCTACTTGCATTCATTAGCATAGTGTGTATACCTTTTATAGTAATTGCATTGAACATGTGACTTATCATACCTCTGACCATAAGTGTGATTTTTATTGTTTCCTCAGCCTCTAGCACTTGCAGTGTATAAATTTGAATTTGTTCTTCCTCCTTCATAATATGTGTTTGATATTCCAGATCCTCTTTCAAAATATCTTTCTTTGCCTCTTTTGAAGCTCGATCTTCCTCTTTCTCTATTACCACCAAATGAAACTTACAATTTGAAAACTTTCTCAAGAGATGAGCTACATGATGTATTCGATATTTTCTCATGGGATATTAAAGATCCCATTAATTCATCTACAGACATTTGGGTTAAATTATTTGATTCTTCTATTGCAACAACAATCACATCAAACTTGATACTAAGACTTCGAGTATTTTCTCTACAACCCTTTGATCCGCTAAAGTATCACCATGAGACCTAATTTGATTTACTACACTCATCACATTGGTGAAAAATAAATCAACTTAATCTAAGACTTTCATGAAAATATTTTCTTAATCTCTTCTAAGATTTTGTAATTTTTCAACTTTTACTTTACTAGTACCTTGATAATTTTTTGAAGACTTTCCCATTCTTGCTTTTATCTAGTTTCTACTACAACACATAGAAATATGGACTCATCCATTTCTTTTTGGATTTGAAATAAATTTTTTAATCCTCTTGCTTGTTCTCCTTTGAAAAATCCTTATTTGCTTGTGCAAATTACTTGAAATGCTTTAAAATATGTAAGTTATGGAAACCCATTCTCAACTAGATCCCACACATCTACTGAAAAAATAAAGTCATCATTTTTATGCTCTAATAATCATAGTTCTTCCCATTGAATATGAGGATTTGGGCTTGCGTGAGGATCTTTGCTCATACCTGCCATTTTAACTTTCTCTTCAAAATACTCCAAAGCACTTGGTGCCTTCTCTTGCTTTTGTTGCTTCTTTAAATTACAAAGTGAACACACACATAAATTGAAATCCTTAGCCCCTTGTCATATGGTATGGTCATATGAGGGCTTAAAGCTTGTGATTCCTACTAGTAGGCACTTATCTCTAGCCCCATTTCATTGTATTTGTGTGGTGAAGGCAAAATCATTTTATTTTATTTTAGTGGAAACTAAAATAAATGGAAGACATAATATTGAAAAACTTGTATCTTTTGATCGGAAACTCGGTTTTCAGTGCCATTTTTTGCAAAAGTGCATAGTTTTTATGCTCTTTTCATTGGAAATATTTATTTTGAGAATCAAATTATAATTATAAAGTGTCATATTGTAACACGCACTCATTATAAAGTGTTAAAATATAAGGGGCTCTTGTTGCATTGTTTGGGGGTCTTGTTGAATTGCTTGGTTCTTGCATTTCTTTTGGTGATTTTTTGAGGATGGCATCTTTATCTACTTCTACATTAGATCATGTTGAGCCATTAACAACAAATAATTACCACACATGGAAACTAAGAATGGAAATAATAATTAAGTGGAAAGGATTATGTGCTTTAACTTCTTCAGAACAACAAGTGTTCGCTAAAGAATATGAGAAATTTCAGTACCAATGCAAATTTGATGAGTGTATGGGTTTGATAGGAACTTATGTAAGTGACAGTATTTTATTTCATTTGGAAAAGTGTATCTCTCCTTTCAAAATATGGGAGAAATTGGAAGATTTATTTAGTAAGGTGGATCATATGAGAGCTATGAAACTTGAAATTAAGATCACCTCTCTTAATCCTGAAGATTTTCCAACAATTATAGACTATCTTACCAAGTTCAATAATTTGTTGACATAGTTGAAGGGGAGTGGAAGAGATAAGAAAGATGAAGAGTGTGTTTACTTGATTCTATCCAAGTTGAGAGGACCATTCAAAAAAATTTCTTCTACCTTTTTCTCTAGCATGGATGCCTTAGGTGACACATTCAAAATGCCTAACTTAGAAAAATTTTGTGAAAGACTTACTAGGGAAGAATCCAAATTGTCTCACCTTGAGTCTTCCACCTCTCAAAAGGAATTAGTTCCATCTAATCCTAAGAGCAAGGGAAAACTAAATAGTAAAACCAAATCCACACCTTCTCCATCTCAAAATGCTCCTAAACCCAAAGGCAACTCAAAACCCAAGGAGTCTTCTAAATCCAAGAATAAGTCTAGTCATTCATGCTCTTTTTGCGGGGGTAGTAATCATGAAGAACATAGGTGTTATAAGTGAATGCAAGCCTTAGAGGATGCAGTCAAGAAACACAGAATATCTATCTCCATGCCACCTCCTTCTAATCATCATGGTAAAGCACTTAATGTTGTTGGGAGATCTTAGTTAACACTTGTAGAAAATTGGGTTATAGATCCTGGTGCCTCTCATCACATGAATTCTTCCAAGGAGTCTTTTGTTTCTCTAGATTTGAGTTCTACTTCCAAAATTGAGGTTGGAGATTCTTCCTTTCTTTTTGTTGAGGGAAAAGGTGATATACAACTTGATGATGGTAGTATCCAAGATGCACTATATGTTCCTAACATCACTACAAATTCACTTTCTCGTATATCAAATTTGTCATTCTAGTAAAGGAAAAATAGTTACTTTTACACCACATGGAGCAGAAGTCTGAACTTTGTTGGAGCCTCATTCTTTGGTTGCTCGGGGTATTTTTATCATATTTCTATACTATATCACTTTGAGGGTTTTGATGACACTTCATCTATAGGGACGGGATTGGTTTCTTATGCAGATTCAGAGAGTAAGTTTTGGCATGAAAGATTTGAACATCTCAATTACAGATATTTGAAGGAGTTGAGCACTCATGGTATGGTAGATGGTCTTCCTAGAGTTTCTTGTCTTGAGGGAGTTTGTCATGGTTTTCCATTAGGGAAACAACACCAAGATCCTTTTCCTAAGAATTTTTCCAAGAGAGTTTCTTCACCACTTGAGCTTGTGCATAGTGACTTGATGGTTTTTCCTACCCCATCTTTCAATGGAGCTAAGTATGCACTTACATTTATTGATAATTTCTTGGGGTGTACTTGGGTTTATTTTCTCAAGTAAAAATTGATGTTTTTTCACACTTCAAAGTCTTAAGGCTTTGGTCGAGAAACAATCTTCTAGTAGCATAAAGAACCTTCACACTAATAATGGGGGGGAGTACTTCAGCAATGAGTTTTCAGAATTTTTGATAACTCAAGGCATTATTAACCAGCATTTTGTTCCTCATACTCCACAACAAAATGGATTAGAAGAAAGGAAGAATAGAACTTTGAAGGAAATGGCTAACTATATGATGCATTCTAGAGATATACCTCCTATCTATTGGGCAGAAGTAGTTAATTGTGCTAACTATATTCATAATCACACACCACACAGAACACTTGAGCATTTGACTCCAGAGGAAGCTTGGTCCAACACTAAGCTAGATGTCTCATTTTTCGAGTCTTTGGGAGCCATGCTTGGTCCTTTATGCCAAAGAAGAAAAGGAAATCTTTTGATAAGAAGAGTAAACCCTTGATTTTTGTAGGGTATTGTGAGGACATGAGAGCTTATCATATTTTAGATCCTAATACACATGATGTTATTTTTTGAACACATGTTTAGTTTGATGAGCATTTAACTCCTCATGATTCTTCATCTTCTTCCATTCCTTATTTTTCTTCATCTCATCTTTACGATCCTTTCTTCGAGGAGATTGATGAGGAGGTTATAGATGTCATTGAGGATCTTATTCCCACTAATGTTGTCACTATTCCTAAGTGGGCTCGTACTATAGTTTCAGATGAAACACATTTCATAGAGGATCTTCCACCCACTAGGCATCATCACGCACATTCTACAGGTTCTAGAATTTTGTGTCAGGTACTTTATGAGGATCCATAGTCATTTTCAAAGGCTTATAGGATACAAGAGTGGGATGATGTGATGACAACTGAGTATTCTTCTTTGATGAAGAATCATACTTGGGATTTGGTATCTCTTCCTAAGGGAAGAAAGATGATTAGGTGTAAGTGGCTATACTGAACCAAATACGTAGTTGATGGGTCCATTGACAAGTATAAGGATCGCCTTGTTGCATTGAAAGGGTTTTTCACAAGATGAAGGTATTGATTACTCGAGAATTTTACACCCGTTACCAAGATGGATTATGTATGACTTGTACTTACTCTTGGTACATCACATGGGTGGCATATATACCAGATGGATGTGAAGAGTGCCTTCTTACATGGAGATCTACAAGAGGAAATATACATGGAGCAACCAGTTGGATTTGTTCAGGATTCTTCTCTTGTTTGTAGGCTCAAGGTCTCTCTACGGTCTCAAACAAGCCCCTCGGGCTTGGTATGAGAAGATGGATTATTTTATTCTATCTACTAGTTTTGTTCATTTTCATTCCGATCATACAGTGTATCTCCAACATGTTGGTGAGTATATTGTGATACTTGTCTTGTATGTTGATGATATGTTACTTACTAACAGCTCTTATTCCCGTATTCGAGTATTCGAGAGGGATTTTTATACACAGTTTGATATGAGAGATCTTGGGCTATTGCATTATTTCCTTGGTTTTCAGATTTCTTAGACAAATTTAGGGATTCATTTGAGTAAGTAAAAGTACACCCATGATCTTCTTAGGTGCTTTGATATGGCTGATTGGAAGCCAAGTACATCTCCTTTTCAATCTAGAGTTACTCTTACATCCACATGATCCTATGTTGTATAGGTAGTTGGTTGGAAGTCTCATGTACTTGACCCATACTCACCCCGATATTTCATTTGTAGTAGGGCTTGTATCTCGGTTTGCACATTTCCCTCATAGAAGTCGTTTGCAGGTTGCTAAAAGGATTTTGCACTATTTACAGGGGCACTTCCCACTTTGGCCTACACTACACTATGGGTTCTACTCCGTTGGTTAGGTATACAAATTCAGATTGGGTAGGTTCTATTGATGACATGCATTCTAATTCTAGCTGTCTTTTCTATCTTGGTTCTTCTCCAATTGCATGGGCGTGCAAAAAGTAATAGGCTATTGCACTTTCATCTTTGAGGTAGAGTACAAAGGGTATGATTATATAGCGAATCAGCAAATTCATTGACTTTTCCAGTTATTGTGAGTTTGGATTCCTATAGGATTCACCAACTGTACTTTGGTGTGACAACCAAAGTGTAATTTATATTTCTCACAACCCAGTTGAGCACCAGCAGACCAAGCATATCGAGATACACATCCACTTCATTCGGCAAAGCACATTCTGGGATGGACTTCTTTACTTGGAGTACCTTCGACTCAGTGAGAGGTTGCACACATACATCTGTACAAATCCTTTTGCATCACCTCGCTACCTTGAGTTACGTGGAATGCTTGGGGTTTTAGAAGTTGTTCTTGGGGGGTGTTCGTGAGAACATCTTCCTTCTTCTTCTTCTTCTTTCTCTCTCCTTATAGCAGGATTCTTTCCTTCTTTTGGTTCGATATTTCTTCATGGATATATTATACATGAGTACCTCATCAAGCCTAGTTTTTGGGACTCATACTGTGGACATGCCACTTCTATTTTTCCCCTAGCTTCACTTGAGGGGGGTGTTAGAGTAGGTATTTACCTTAGCTCATGTTCACCTAGGTACATTATTTACCTTTATTGTATTTATCCTCACCCACTTATGTGTGTGGATATTTCTTTTTATTTATTTAGATATTAGGAGATATTATCTAGTTGTTAGGTATAGTTCTTTCCTTGATCTATGGTATTGACTAGTTCTTTCCTAGATCTATGGTATTGAATAGATCCTTGATGTCTAGTTCTCTCATAAATATATGGACTTGACTAGTTCTTTGATGACTAGTTCTTTCCATGATTTATGGCTTGATCTACGACCTTGATTGGTTCTTAGATTGTTATTCCTAGCCTATATAAGCGAGGTCCATTCTCATTGCATTTCATTGAGTTCCATAATAATATATGATATTTCTGCTCATTTGTTTGCAAAGGTTTATGTAAAGTTATTCTGGTGAATTTCTTTCATCTTATTGATCGTGATGTTTGATTAGTATCTGTGTTCTTGGCTTGACACGATCTAGTTATAGTTACTTTTAACCTTCATAAGATGATTTTTGTAGCACTTATCATTCATGTAAAACATGAATAATTGTAGTAATTACTTTTAAAATATGAGTTCAATTACAAATGTAAAAGCCATCCATACTTGATTTCTCCATGCCTCTAACTTTAAAACAAACTTTGAAAATGTCACTATAAGCCCATAGAGAGAACAATTTGTGAATGTACACTTTAGATTTATGACTAAATCCTTGATGTTATTTCATAATAAGTTGTTGGATTTGACAATGGTATGAAGAAAATGAGATTTGAATCTCAATCTATTTGAAAATACCTTCCGGAAAGTAATGTGAACTAAAGAATTTATCCTTTTATGTTTCTAAATCATAACTCGAACTACTTGCATTTCATAGTGATGGGAGCTTTGTACAAATATGGTCTTTCAAATTAAATAATGAAAAATCCATCATCTCTTGCATTGAATTGTAATCTCCATGGTTATTTCTTGTTGTCTTAATTTTTCCTTTTAAGAACTAGAGGTTTTAATGAATTCTTGTACATGACATGGAAGTAAATCCTTTTTTGCAAAACATTCATTTCCTTCATGTACATTATATTAAACAGGTTGGCCATTTACAAATTCATCCTTCTTGATTTTTTTAGATATTGGTCTATAGGAAAGCTGTTTTAAAATATTTGAAGTATTAATACCTTCCACTATAGAAATGCTATCCAAAATATTGTTCCTTGTTTGGTGATGAAATACGTGTTTACCATTTGTATCTCCAATTTGAGATTTTTTGATGTTTCTGAATCATAATATGTATGGTCATTAGGGTCTTGGTCATCGTCTCAAATTTATACTCTCTAACAAAAAAAAATGTATTCTTTCCTTATCCCGTTAGCTAAAAGTGATTTAATGATAGTTTATCCTATTTATGAGGTATATCTTGAAAATCGAAACTGATTTCTTAATGGAACTTTACAAAGTATAGATCTATACTTTGAGGATAAAACCATTGAGGAATTTGAAATATGTAAAAAAAAAAGTATGGTTGTATAAAATTCACTTATTTAGTCTTCAATATATGTAGTGCATTTACAAGCCATAATAATGATGTAAAATTGGTACCTATGTATTTCAAATGTATCATTGATTTGTATGAATTAGATTCCTTAATCATCTTTGTAATGTGTTTTATCTTCGAAACTCAATTGTGAATTCTGAAAAGATGCTTGAATTTTTAAAATCAAACTTGTAATGTGTAATTTTTACTGTAGCTTCTCTTTCCTTTATTATGAACTATTCCCGGGATGACTACTTATTCTACTATTGTAACTATTCATTCCATGCCTGAAATTTTTCTTTCTACTTGAAGTGAACCTTGTCCTTTTACAAGTCTCCAATTTTCTATTTTGAAAAGCTTGAGACTATAATTGATGATCCATCATCCTTTGGAGCTTTATATGGCACTTAGATTCCCATATACAATGCAATTGTGTATATATTTTGTTAATTGTGAAGAAACATTACAACAAGGACATTACAACAAGGTGTATTTAAAAAGTTCAGGGACATGACTAGAGCATCTCTGTGTGCTTTGCAAAAGATTGGAAGGAGAGGACAGTGGAGTATGGGGGGCAGAAGGTCTTAATCAATGAAGAGCTTATTGCTGAAGCGACCGGCCTTGGCTTGGAGGGCTTCAGATTCTTTAACAAAAGGGTTGATAGAGATGTGGAAGAGAGAAGATTTGTTGAGGGAGAGGAGAAACTGACCCACTTAACAGCGGGCCTTCTTGTCAGCTCGATCCCTCCACCATATGATGAAGTAACCCGCATGATGATACGGTTCATCTCATTGGAAGGGAGGTTTGTCACTGTTCCTGCGAAGCACCTTATTTTTCTTAATCATTTTCGTAGGGATCGGCTGGTTTGTTTCCCCCATTACTTATTGAACTCTCTTGAACGCTCCATTCTTGAGTTTCAAAAGCATTCCGGGCGGTTCCTTTGCACCAGGGGCTCATTTTGTTGCTACACAAATGCTGTCTTCTCAGGTTTCCTGGTCTCCCATCCTCCCCTAGCTCGATTCCTCCTTTGCCAAGCTCTGCTGCTGCCAGCCCTGTTTCTCCTTTCTCTGTCCCTGCCACCGCTGCTGTCACCCCCATGCTGGCCATTCAGGATTCTTCTCCCGTTCCCCCTTCTGAGGCTCCTGCCCCCCACTTGGCCTCTACCTCGCGGAGACCGGTTACCAGGGCTTCTAGGAAGCTCAACCTCGAGACCCTTGCTGTGGAGAAGGGTTCTCAGGATTTTGAAATTGCTCATGATCTTACGCATATCAAGTAGTGCCCCCCATGGGAAGTGCAATTGAAAGCCCTACTAAAAATTTGGAAGCCTTAGAGGTAGATATGAAATTATTAAAGGATGAAGTTAAAAAATTGACAAAATGTAAAGGAAAGAGGAAGAAGGAGGAGGAGGAGGATGTGGACAGCAGCCAAATTGAAGATATATACAAGAAATTACACTCCTTGGACTCTCGCTTAGGGAAGGCCAAGACTAGGCATGATTACAACATTGCCATCTTTAGGGCAATTGAGGAATTTATTGAACAACACGTCGAAGTGTCTCAACCTAAGCGGAGTGCCAAGCAACTCTTTGGGGTGCTGATAAAGAAAAAGAAGACCTTCGAGCAAATTTGGATCCTAATGAATTTTGCCCATATGACTACTTTGGGAATGTTTAATTCCTGGAAGAATATCAAAACCATCTTAGACAAAGCTACTAGGAAGTAGCTGCAGTTGATTCTGCTATCCTTGTTTGCTTTTTTGCTGTTTTTTTGTGGATCCTTTACTGCTTTTTTGTAGTATTTTTGTTGTTCTGTCTTGTTTTGGTAGCTGTTTTTTAGCTACTTTGAGCATCATTGTAACATTTGGATTCTGATCCTTTTCGCTCTGGTTTTCTTGCTCATCCTGGCTTTTAGGCCTTCTTTTGTATTCAAGGGTATAGTCCCTTTCAAAAAACTATTTGCCAATAATAAAAAAAAAAAAAAAAAAAACAAGGTGTATTTAAGTGAATAGAAATTTTTCTTGTTGTCTTTTTCATGTGTGGTTGATCTTTTCTAAACATTTACATCTGAACTAAAAGTAATGTTATTTTTCCCCTTTACTACATCCAAATAAGATCTATAACTTATTTTTATGAGAATGTTGTCACTCTTCCTTGTACATATGTTTTGTTTTCCTTTCTTGAATTGTAAATGTAATCATGGAAGCGCATGTTTCAATTCTAGATCTATATATGAAATATGACTCATTTATACCTTATTTTGATGAGAAATAGCATGGCTCCTTCTATGACATACATTTTAGATTTTTTTCTCCTGAAAGCTTCCCAAAAATAGTGATTATTTTCCATACATTATTTCCATTGATGTAATATGATTTCAATAGCATTCAAATGTACTTCGTTTCCTCTACTTGCACACTTTAGAAAATAGTTAGAAAAATTTAATATTACAACCTCTCTTGAATCCTTTTGTGATCACCTTTTTCTTTACATGATTCTAAAATATGGTAACAAAATGCTCCTAAATAATGATGACATGCTATTTGATATTATTTTTTTAATTCCTTCCATGTAACTTATTTGTACTTTTAAAAAGATTTATCTTCCTAAAACTTTAAACATATGAATAAAGATTAAACCCACAACTCTAACAATGATTTTTGTATTTCCAAAGGTATCGAATGTTGGGATATGTGGATGATGAATATGAAGATGGTGCAATGAAGATGGTGAAGATCGAGAGAAAAAAACCCAATCAGGAAATGATGGGTTTCTTCTTTCTTATTTTGCTTATAGTTTCATGCATATGTACCTTTTATCTTTAGTTCATATAAGTTACATCCCATGGCTTGTGTGGGAAACTGAAACTATATTTCTTTATGAATAAATGAAATTAAATTTTATAATTGAGTTTTCTATTTATTTTGCATTCAAATATTATAGATGATGATTGTAGAATGAACTAAACAACTCAACACATAATTAATATCATTCAAACATAAATAAATAACAAGAAATTAATGTACCTATAACTAAAAATGTACCTTCAGCCATGCAAACAACAACTATGTTTACAATTCTTAAGTCTAATCTCTCACATCTACTATTCTTGGATTTATACAGGTCATGTATTTTTCCTTCAGGATTTTGCATAAATTTTCTAAATAAAAACATGGAATGGCTAAATATGTGAGGTGAACATTACATTCTACAACAACATAAATAACTAAAATTTTGAATTACTATTCACTTATCTTTCTTTTCCTTAGTTAGGTCTTGTTGATGCGTAATCATAAGCACCGTTGAATTTATGCAACTTGATGGGTTAAAACTCTTAGTGTGATTGCATAAAATGGAACTTTTCCCAAATTGTGCAACTTTTCAATCGGGAAATATCTCCGGATAAAGGCCGGTTCCTATTCCCTTTTTTGATGCACAAATACAAAATTTAGATCTACTCTAAATTCTATTATAACTTGCCAAGGAGATAGGGTTAAGAAGATGCAAGAAATTAAACCGAATATAATAGATGTGATGCACTAAAGGAATGTTCAACACCTTCTTTGCCATTAAACAAAAATAAATAAAAATGTAATACAACCACCATGCACAAATAACCAAGATTGTAATGAGAGATTAGGAAGATGCAATGAATAGAAGAGAGGTTTTAAATCATCCACAGACTTATTTTATTTCTACACAAATTTGATATGAGTCCATGACAATAGACAAGAGGAAAAAACTTGCATTACAGGTTTTGATGTGAGGTTTGAACTTCACAAGATCACTTACGAGAAAGAGTAGAAGGGAGGGTGCAAAGCCAAAATGTCCAACCTTTTGAAAAATGCTCCTTCTTACAATATATAGGAAGAATGAGAGAGAAGAATTATAATTCTTGCTTCAACCACCCAATAATGCATTGAATTTTCCTACAACAATGATGGGTATCATTGAAAAACCCATGCCTCCATGTACTCTTTCTTGTTGGGTAGGAAAGGAAGCCCATGCCTTCATTATTTTATTACGTGAGAAGTCTGAAACCCTAAAAAATGATGGACTTAATTTCTTCATTTTAAATACATTAGTCGTAGTTACGTAGAGGAGATTGTAGGCTTTCCAAAAAATTCCTTTCTTGTGCAAATCCAAGCTCTAACTCAAAAGTTATGGTCATTTGAAGGTCGGGGTGTCATTCTCCAAAAAGCGGCGATCTTGATCTTTGTTCTTGAGTCCGAAATGCATGCAACCTCCAAAATCCTGAAATTTGGACTTTCAGAAATTTCCATTTCAAATATTGAAACAATATTGATTGCTCAAAATGGCCTGAGAATTCCCAAAGTCTGAAACCTGAAAGTGCAAAATTTCAGACTTTCAAAATTTAGAATTTAGGACATTGTGCTGTGTTTTTTGTTTTGGGGCTTGAGAGTTCTAAAATTTTGAAATTTTAGACTTTTGAAGTTTGTAATTTCAGATCTTGAGTATTCAAACCTTTTGTCACTGTTCATTTCAAAAGGCGTTGAGACTTCCGAAACTCTGAAACCCGAAAGTTTGAAAGTTCATACTTTCAGACTTCGGGATTTCAAACTTTAGTGATCCCTTTTCCATTCCCACTCACTAAGATCCTCGAAACTTCACAACCTAAAAGTTCAAAATTTTGGAATTTCAGATTTTGAGATTTCAGATTTTTAGGGCCGTTTTTTCCAACTTTGCACCTGAGAGTTCCAAAACCCCGAAACCTGAAAGTCTAAAATTTTAGAATTTTAGAGTTTTGGATTTCAGGACATTTTGTTGACTCCTTAAAATACTCTTTTATCCTATCTCTAAAAATCTCCAACTCCAATGTCAAATTTTTGGACTTAAGAACTTCTTGATTATTCGAAATAATTCAATCTCTGAGCTTCCTGTGTCTGCTAGACCTATTTTAACTTTATTTGCCCTACTCTAAAATGTAATCCTCCATGAATGAATCAACCCTGTCGGCTTCTCTGCATGCAAGGTCATGTTTTTATATTTTTCCTTAGAGGTAAAATTGGAATATAACAGTCCATCACATCAATCCATTCCATTTGAAATGAAGTTTTGAGTTGACCTTTTGCATGGGTGGAAAAAATTTCTACAAGTACTCATATACTAGAGTATAGCAAATTCATATAATCATCCCATGATATCTATAATGTCATCTCTCAAGTTTAGTAGGAACCTATTTAGACAAATGATAACATATATATATATATATATATATATATATATATATATAATTTTCTTGCGTATATAAATCTAGAAATTAAAAAAATTGAACAATGTGTATAGTATGATAGAGTTTAAAGTATAAATATTTTCCCTAAATGTGTCATTCTTATGTGTTAGATATGGTCAAACATAGAAATTCCATCATGTTTAAGAATATTTGAAGTGTGAAATGTAATAAAATGTTCAAAAAAATTAAATTAGTAGTGGAAATTAACTGAAATAATCATGCATATAAATTGAGTGTTTATACCCATGAAACCCATTGAACCGAGGACATTGTGAAATTTTTACCTATTGCATTCGTGCCTCAAAAAAATGTTTCTACTATCATGTTTTACCATGAGCGTTTTAAAATTCCAAGTGGTAAACAAATATATTCCATGTTTGAGGTTTATAGTGTGTGCAGCCTACAAAATTTTGAAAAGTGTTAACTATGTTATTACAACCTTTGAAATAAATTAAAACATGTAATTTTATAGTATATAAAATATTATTAAACAAAGTAAATAAAATTAAAAGCTACCTCCAAAGAGTTCCTAGATCTAAAAGGTCATGAACATGGATCAATGTTCCATAGAGGCTATCCTCTCTTGTTAAATACATTCAATAGAACATACTTGTAACTAACATGTGTTGCATAAATAAGTTGAAAAATTAAATGTAATTATCTAAAACATTACATAATAATTTAAAATTATATTATTAATATTATTATTTATCAAATAAAATTACCCTCATTAAATAGTGAGTTAAACATGTCTCAAGATTCCTTCAATAGCCAATGTTTTATATTTCAAGGGAATTTTACATAGAATAATCAATGTAATTTCATTTTAATTCTTAGATAGTTTTCCAATTTTATTTTTCTAATCTATGTATCCAAACACTTAGAATATTCAAATATAATTCTTCCTTTTCATTACTTTTTTCGTCTTCTATGCATAATTTTTATATATTTTGCAATACCTTTTCTCTACATAATACTTAGTATATTTTTAAAAGTATCATCCTCCATGTAATCATAATTATGTTATATTTAATAAAAGAGGAAATAAGGAAAAATTTGGACAATGGGTTGAGCAAAGTGAAGGGTGGAATAAAGATGGAGATTGAATCAATGAGGAAGGTGATGATGAACACTCTTAAAGGCATGAAAATGGACATGTATTCCCATTCAAGTCACAAATGTTCCTCAAGTAATATAAAATCAAATATAAATTACATAAACCAAAGAGGATCCTTTGCACAAATTTTTTAACGTTCTAGGCAATAGTGTAACATTATTCCCAAACCGGAAATGTGTAACTTCAATGGGAATGATCTAATCCCTGGAGTAACCAAATTTATAGTTTTTATAACACATCAAGTTCCAAATAGGAAAAATATCATAATTACATCCTTATATATGGAAAAAAATAATTAACCTTATATCCTTGATTGTGTACTCACAATAAGAAGGATCTTAATGTCACATGTTCAAGTGTTTATAGAAGATCTACAACTGCACTTTAGTCATTGCATGTGGACATAATTAATATATTCAGAATTTCTAGAGCTTGTCATTGCATGTGGACATAATTAAAGATGAAAATATGAATGATTTATTCTTAGGTAGTCTCAAGGATCACATCCAACATGAGGTATATATGTTTTATGCACTCATTTTTATAAATCTATTGTCATAAAACATAAGGAAGTGAAAAAATTATGTGCAATGAAGAGGAATATCATAAATACCATTAGACATCGTAGAACCACACTCCCATCCTTACCTCAACCTACCTAGTTTATTCCATAGAAAATTGAAGATAAATCATAAAATAGGAGATGTTATATTTCTTGTAGAAAATGGAGTAAAGGACATATGTTTTCTCAAAAATATTATTATATAATGAGGGGATGAATAAATTTTTAAAGAAGAAGAGGTCTATGAAATTAGGACTGAGGAATCTCAACGAACTATATCTTGCCATAAAATTTTCAGCAATTCTACACAAAAATCATTAATCTAGTTAATAACATTAAAAAAGGGTGGCAATATTGATTGACTCTTGAATTACTCACAAATTCTTTAATCATAAGTTGAATTCATCCTTAAATCACTTTTTTATCCATCACCAAATTTTTAGGTCATGGTGACTAATGGTCGTATGATTAGTTGTTCAAGAAAATTCCATAAGATTAAGTTATCCATGGGATATTACCTACTAGAAGGTCCCATGTATGTGATTTTAATGAGGGGTGTAGATATTGTGTTAGGGGTCTAGTGGCTTACTACATTGGGAACAATTGAGATGAACTTTCGGGATTTGTTCATGTGGTTCATTCTCGAATGGAATATTTTGGAATTTTGATGGATGTAGGTAAATGATCCGGAGTTTCTAAGTTCTTATAAAATACATAAGTTTCTTAAGAAGGGTGCTGATAGGTTTATGGTGCAACAATTTTCCCTACAATTTCAACCATCAAGAGAGCTATACCATGATATATATAATAAATTATTAACAAGAACTACTTTAGTTTTGGGGATATGCCAAAAGAGAAATCAGCCACCCAATATTCAACCATATAGGTACATTTATCCATAGAAGAGTAAGATAAAAATGATTGTACATTAAATTATAGAATTAGGTATTATTCACCAAAGTCAAAGTTCTTACTCTTATCCGGTGGATGATGGTATGAAATAAGGATGAATGTTAGCACACGTGTCTTGACTACATGGAGATCAAAAAATACATAGTTAAAAATAAGTATCATATTCATGTTAATAAATATTCATTAGATGACTTACATGGTATTGTTTATTTTACAAAATTATATCTTCAATAAAATTAACATCAAATAATAATTTGTGATTAAGATGTTCATAAAAAAACTTAGGACACATGACAGACACTATGTATTTAAAGTAATACCAATAGGCCTTAAAAATATGCCATCTACTTTTAGAAGCTTGATGAATTCAACCTTTTGGCAATATTTTCAGAAGTTTTTGCTTCTTTTATTTAGTGATCTATGGATTTATAGTAAGAATTTGGAGGAAAATTTGCATCTTTTCAATAAAGTATTGGATAGTCTTGAACAAAAACACATGTATGCTAAGACCTCCAAGTTTGTTTTTTTTGAGCTAAGAGATGAATAATATTTTTGTCATATCATGTTTGATGAAGGTGTAAAAATGTATCCTCATAAGATCCAATCCATGATGGATTAAAATATTTACAAAGCTCTCGAAAAAAATCACATGATTTATAGGACTTATGGATTATTATAGCTTATTTTCAAAGAATTTTGATAGAATTATAGAATAACTAACATCCTTATTGAAGAAATAATCTTTTTAATGGAATGAATAAGAAGTTAAAAAATTTGAGTCATTGAAAAAGGCCATGTGTAAAACTTTAATTTCAGCAAACCCATATTTCTCCAAAACATTTTTTTATTTAATGCGATGATTCAAGGTGTGGTAAAGCTGCAATCTGTATGAAAGAGGTATGCCTCATTACATTTGAGAGTATCTTACTCAAATATAAGAACCTATTAGAATGAACCATTGAGAATAAAATCATAGCCATTTTCCATCTGTCTAACCATAGAGACCATATCTCATCGTTCATCACTTCAATGACAAGATAGATCATGACATTGTGAAATACTTCTTTGATAAAAGAGTATCATTTAAACAAAAAAGTGGGTCACTAAGATGTTAGTATATTATTTTTATATAATTTACATAAAATAAAAATAAAAATTTATATCCGTTTCACTATCCATGAGTTATCAAAGCAAACATGAACCTTTTTATATGCCTTGTCCATATTATATGTAGATTGGGTAGATAAGAAAAGATCATAATGTAAAAATGACATAAACATCCACACTCTAATTCATAATATCCAACAGGATCTAATCATTTTATAAAATTTTACGTGGAAGGGGATGTTTTCTAATACAAGGTCTAATTGTACCTAAGAAAAACCTCTCTGTTGTTAAAATTGAGTTCTCTCAAAGCTTCATATTTCTCCATTAGGTGGCTATTCTAGATTCCTAAAAAATTATCATATAATTAAGAAAAATTTATTATAGGAAGCGTTGAAAGGAGATTAAATGAAAAATTTGGTAGAATTTGTTGTGTTAGTGTAATGAGAGTGAAACTATAGGTCTCTAGGACTCTTATAGCCTCTATCTATTCCTAATGAGTAGCAGGAAGATGTTTCCATTGATTTCATCAAAGGATTGTAAAGATATATAATCACCAAGTATTATTAATTTTGTGGTTTGTAACATACATTTACAATAATTATAATTAAAATATTCTTTATGGATAAATTTTATAAGTTATGTGGAACACACAAGACTATAGTTAGCCATTAGAATACTATATCTACTAGTATTTTTGGAGAGATTTATCTTCATATATGAGTAATCAATTGGCTCATATTTTAATATCATCCCCATTAAGATAAAAAAATTGGGTAGTCAACACAGATTTTGAGGGTCGTTTATGATGATTTTGTTGAGATAAGAAAGAGATATGGGTTAATTGGCTACCAATGTCTAAATAGTGGTATAACACTTCATTTCATACTTTATCCTAAATTTACACAGTCTTCACATTATATAGTTATCATTCATCATCCATCCCTTACCACTTAAATAACTAGCGTAAAGTTAGAGTAGTTTAATATTACATTCAACACCAACATAAGGTTCTCTCTATCCTTAAAGTTAAGTTAGTAATTATACAAAACTACATGAAGAAATTAATTGATCACCATGATAGTGAGTGAATATTTGAAGTTAGAAACAATATAAAATGTACAATAAAATTTCATGCAAATATTATGGCCCTTATCAAGTGTTTCAAAAATTAATAGTGTGGTATATAAATTGCATCTTCGTTAGTTGACTAAAATACATCCAGTTTTCCAATTTTTTTCTTGAAGACGGTCATTGGGAAGAAGGTGTCTTCTTAATAAATGTTACCAGATATCGATGAAGAGGGACACGTCATCTCTCGAGCCTATAATAATTCTACAACAACATATTAATAAGGTGAGGAAAAGGGTCATCATTGACTATCTAATTAAATTGAAGAATTTTAACATTGAAGATACAACAAGGGAAGGTGAAGCATTCTGAAAAAAATCCAATGATTACCAACATTAAGGACCATGTTTCTTTCAAAGTGGGGGAATTTTACACCCTTAACTCTTGGTCATATGTTGGGACAGAAATATATAATATGTGGCCAAAATAATCTCTTATTGTATCATATCATATTTATTTTTGCTTTCATAAAATTAGTAGGTTGGCCTTTGTGTATTTCATAGCATAGTATGAGATATATAAGAGTTATAAAGTAGTCTATTATCAGCATATTAAGAACTTGAGTCTAGTTATATAGTTTAAATGTTTCCCCCTAAAATTTTTTAAGCCATTAAATGCTTGCATATTGTGATGATTTATCTATATCTATGTGTTGTTTGGTGTTATATTACTCCTAATATTGAAATCTATTTAAGAAATTTCAATATGTTTTTTTAATGGGAAAAAAAGGTAGCATGTCTCCTTGAAGATATTGTTGTAGATCAGCACTGATCTCGGTGGGAATTAGACTTCATTGGCATAGTGATCCCTCTCTTTATGTTAACTTGAGAAAAGGGTTCTAACTTCAACTAACTATTTGACCATGTTTGCTGAAATTAAACCCTTGAAAAAGACCATTGAAAATGTTAATCTTGACTTCTTTGAAAGGTTTTTCATAAGGTTTGGATTTCTCCACATCATGATTAAATACAATTATAATGTGTTTATGGGGGAAACAACCAATGAATGTTCCTTAAATTATGATATACATTTGAAAACATCCCGCAACTACTACTCTCAAGGAAATGAATTATGTGAGAATTTAAAAAAGAATATTATAATGGATTTAAAATAACCTTGGAGAATAATAAGAACTAATGGCACATGAAAGATATCAAAACATCATGGGATAACATGATAGCCCCTAGAAAGTCTATTGATAGATATCCTTTCATGTAAGTGTATGGAATGGATGCTAGGATTATATTCTAATAACATGAGTTATAGTTAATTGATTTGTCCTATAGATTATATTTAGTGCATCATGACAAGACAATACTTAGAATTGAAAATTTTATGGAGGTGGAAGAATTAAAAATCTCATTTACCGAATGATTTTCCTTCTCAAGGTGTTTAAATGGGCTTTGATTTGATATTTAAAAACCTACATTTTGTAACTATTTTTAATTGTATTGGATTTTATACTCATTAACAATTTAACAATAGCTAATTATTATTATTATGATGGCTAGATTGAATACTATACACATATCCAAAAATATAGATTCAAAGTATTAAAATTGGAATTATCACTAAAAAAATGGGATTCATAATTTTCGGCTATAGATTAACATACAAGCAAGCCTATGGTAATAATTTCTATAACTACTAAATAAAATATATTCGATGAATCAATTGAATTAAAATATTGTATATATTAATAGGCTAAATGAGACTAACACATTATTTATTCAATAACAAAGTGAAGGTAAAAGGATCAAAGTTAATAGTAAAGGGTACTACGTGGTTATGATAAGTGAAGTAAATTATAACAGCCATATAATCATACATATGGATACTATTTCTATATTAAGAATGGATTGTTGAATGAATTTTCTATTTCTGTTCAAATTAGTGGACTAGATATCAAAGAAAATAAAATAACTCCATAATGCAATGGTTTAAGGTACCTTGAAGTATGATAGATGAAAATGGATGGGCACAAAGTAGATTTCCTCACTACAAACTTAATGAACCTACAAAAAAACATGACTGAAAATAAAATATATTACATGGTAGATGAGGGGTTTCTCGATGAAGTCAGTTCTAAGAATTCGTAACTCCTAATGTATATGTCAACCCCGTATTTGATAAAAGAGTGATTAACTAAAATATGAATTTGAGGATTTAATCTAGACAATATAACAAATGAAATAAATAGTGTAAACTGAAATGTAGATGATAACTAATTTTATTTGATATTTAAATGAAGTGAAATAATTAAAATAAGAGGGATACAAGAGTACTAACTTGAAAATAACCTACCTCACTATGATTTGGGACTAAAGAGGATGATGTGTAGATGAAGTAGAGTATGATGGTACAACCCATAAAATTGTAGTAGATGAATATTTAACTTGTGCAGGGCACCGGGAGATGATCAAGGTGATTGTAGGTGCCCTAGTCTGCAAATATGGGTGCTCTTGTATGTAGAAAAACTCAATACTTGAATCTAGAAATGTCGTTAGATATTTGTAATGTATTGATCCTTGGCACATGGTTATCGCAGTAAATTCACTTATGTCATCCTCATCCTATAAGGAATATTACATAAAAAACATCATACAAATCATAAAATACCTAAAAAAAAAGATGCATATGAAGGGGTTAGACTGAACTTAGATACCACAATGGTGGACTTAGAACTAAGCGTTTTACTACATTCTAGACCTAATGTGGTTATATGTGCTTGTGTGTGAAATTGTGTGCCTAGGGTGTGTTGGTGCTCGTTTCAATCTCATCCCTTGGTCGTTTAAAATTTCCATCCTGCTTGGTTAGAAGTATTTTTGTCTCCCTGTATGGATGCGTGAAAAATTTCTCCTTCATTTAGATGTCGTTATCAGTATTTTCCTTAGGTCATGGATCACATTGAGTCTTGGTATTATTTACAGTCTTCTCTCTACAGGGAAAATTTTGTAATTTGGGCATGAATACTAGGGTTTCCCCTTGCTTTTATTTTTCCATGATCATGTTTTCCCTATCAAATTTTATCCCAACACCCGCAAATAATTGGTATTTTCTTATTGGATGTGGCATGACGGGTCTATTTGGTGAACTTGTCACTTTTGTTACATTTGTAAAAAAATCCCAATTGGTCCTACAACTCCGATGAATTCTAATTGGCTACTCAATGATATGAAGCAGAAAAACAATTTATTACTTCAGCCCCAAAGACGTACACGTGTCATAAGATAAGAAGTTGCGGGAAGGCGGGCCCTTTTGGTATTTTGAGGCATTATGGCAAAAGGAATAAAAATATAAAAGGAATGCCTAAGGCCTGCAAAAGGACACGTGCTAATTTTTAAAGTCAAATGTGGAGAGGAAAACCTTAGAGTACTTTGAAGATTCTAGCTTTTGTTTCGAAATGGAATAAAATTTATAAAGTGAGTTGCGACTCTGATGGGGACAGATAAAGTGATTTTTGAGTCAGCATTGAAAATTCAAAGTGGGGAGGTGGGTTGTCAGAGAATTTTTAGATTGTCATATTTGTTTTGAAAAATAATGAAATTCATAAAGTAAGTCGCAGCCCCGTCGACATCGAGGAAAGCCACATGTAAAGTCTATATCAAAAGTGGACGGGAGGGTCAAATTGTCAAAAATGCATAATTTCTTTAAGTGATACAAAATGTGAAAAGCACCCCCAGGCCCGCTACAACTCAAATATTTTCCATGTGGAGGATTAACCTAGCTCCTCTTTACACTAACAATTTTTCAACGGCTGAGGTAACTTTCTTATGCCCAAGACACGTGGAGGGTCCACGCCTATTTGTGGACCTGCCCCTAAATTTTACTTTTGAAAGTGCAATGAAGAGACATGGGGGTTTTAGCTAGATCTTCCCATACTTAGACTTTTCAAGCATCTCGATGCAAATTTCTCAGACCCTAGGCATGTGGCACCTTCTTCTCGGTTCTTAAAATTTTTGAACCGCTGGTATAAATTTTCTAGGCCCAAGACATGGGTACAACCCATGCTTGTTTAGAGTCTCCACTTTTTGGCACCATATCAAAAGTGCGCCGAAGAAACACATGGAGGATTCCACTTTGGCTCCTCTCTACACTTGAGACTTTTTAATGGTTGAGGTAAATTTATTAGTCCCAAGGCACGTGGAAATCTTACACTAATTTTAGGTCCCACCTCTAGAGTTCATCTTTGAATTTGCTGAGCAGGACACGTGGAAGCTTCATTTGGACCATCCCATGCTCGGGCTTTTCAACGAATGCTGCAACTCTCTCGGAGTTCGAACATGTTTAGGGCTCGCACTCATTTGGGAACCTTCCTCCGGAATTCACCTTTGTATTTGTGCCAAGGAGACACGTGAAGGTTTCTGCTTTGGCTCCTCTTTACTTTTGGCCAACTTGGACTCGTAGCGAGATATGTATTACAATCCATTTGAGGACACTCATTTTGAGACGCATGAATGTAGGTATCTAATCCTCAAGGTGTATTCTTGAAGGTGAAAAGGATTTCTTGTTATATCAAACCATATGGAGCCACTTGAGAATTATTAAAAAGGGAATTTCTTTCATGACAAAATAAGAGAATGATTAAAAATACTATTGAGAAACTAAGAAACGTGATCCAGTTCATGATTTATCCACCTGGAAACAAAAAGTAAGATATTTTCAAGGGAATAAACATAATTAAATGGTATGTTGTAAAGAGGAATATTCTCTTGAAGATTTATACTTTTGGGGGAATTTAGGATGAGTGAGCTAGTGAAATTGTATAAATGCAATGAGAATACTCTTGCATAAGTGGGTTAATTTTTCTAAGAAATTTTTAGAAAAACCATTTTCCCGAGAGACTGAGTGAAAAACCTATTCATTTTCCTATGTTTTAGATGTAATCATGTCAAAATGGATGCAAGTCTATAACCATTGATAAGATCTGAGATTGTTAAAGAAAATCTCCTTTACTGATGAATCTAATGAACCTTGAAATGAATTTGTGTTGATCATGAGCACAATTGTGTTTGGTCTTATTTCAAAATGTTTTCAAATATTTTTTCTTATTATTGTTACAATATTATGTTGAAATACCTCTCGAATCACACAATATCTTATCCCCGTGGTATTAGTCGGCATTTGTAATTTCATTGTGAAAAGATATTTCATCTTGTAATGAAATGAACAATTTAAAATCATTTTACTTTCACTAGGTTGACAAACATTGTTTGTAAGTGTATGAGTATATCTTAGGTGTGAAAAATTAGGGACTTTCAACATTTAATTGAGTCTTTAACATGAGCCTTTATGTTGAATTATTGAAGAGTGTATGAAATCGTGCATCTCTAGGTTTCCATTGATACACACCTTCTAGTTGAAGGAATGTTTTGGCTATTTTAAAGCATTTTGTCTGTGAGTTTTCCAATATTTGTAAAGGTTCTAAAAGATTTGGTATAATCAAATTTATCTTGCTTAACTTCAAATGAAACTTCTCAAATGATAAATCCTACATGAACTACCCTTGTTTGTACTTTGTATCCACAAAGGTTTAACAATTTCCACTACCAAAATATGCGAAATAATCAAGATTCAATTATTATCTTTAGTAACCTGAACCTTGTCCAGGAAACATCTCCACTCTCTAGTGTGACAACTCATGAGAGTTATATTGTGTTGTATTGATCATATTTTCTCAATGTTTTCATGAAAATTGTGCAAATAAGGATCTCTTGATATCCTTCACCAACACAAGTTACAGAATGGGTCCTCTCACCCTGGTTGAAGGCACAACCTAAAGTAGTGAGGTAGATCAAACCCTTAGTAAGGTGTTATCCATTTCTCCAATGCTTGAGTGACAAAGAGTCAGTTGAATCCCATCCTCGGCTACAAAATTACTTATATCATGATTCATTTGTCTCTAAGCATACTACTAGTTTCGTGATGCTTCTCGGCCCTCAAAGGAGAATTAATTTGGATACAAACACCGAAATGGTTCCATTTCTAGATATTATTTGAACACTAAGAATTATTTGTGTGGAAACAACATGAAGTGGTGCCATTGACGGGGATTATTTAAACATCGAAACCTATTTGTGTGGTAACAACACCCATGTGGCTCCATTGTCGGGGATTATTTGAACACTGGGACCTATTTATGTGGCAACAACACTGAAATGGTGCCGTTATTGGAGAATATTTTTACAAATGCATACACATGCCAACCCGATAATGCTTATTATAGGATTTAAGTTCAAATAAGTTGTTTAAACATCATCCTTTGTTGAGATTTGCAAGATTTGTGCAAGATTACAAGGTCATTGTGTAGTATTTCCATTTTCTAGTGGTTATTACAATAAATTTTCATCAATAATGATAAATGTGTGTAAAGGAAGGTCGGATCTGTTAAGATTTGTAGAAATTAAGCATTAATAGACATTTTACAAGTTACTTATAGTGCATATACAAAACTAAGGTGAGAATCCTTAGTGGCGACTCCATGTTGAATTAAAGTTTTCATGATTACCGGTGTCTTAACCTATGTCAAGTTAAATTTGTCATCGATATTTGCAAATATGGAGGGAAGAAGGTCCTTATTTACTAGGGATCATACTAGAAATTTATTTCCGAACTAGGAAATTTAAATTCGAGGAAGGAAAACAAGTCCTGGAAAGTTGTTGAAAATCAAGAATCAAAAAAGGAGATATCAGTTACGAAAGGTGATCAGTCTATAGTTTAAGATTACCATACATCTTCAAGTTATTCTGAACCAATTAATATTTATATAAATTTGAGTTCTCTAATTGGAGAGGGGCCATAATTTTTGTCTAAAAAGTGTGCCTCTAAGTTTTCCCCTGTTTCTTCCAAAGTTGATAGGGTTTTTTGAGAAACTGAGTCATTAGAGGATATTTACTTTAAGAGTCATACTCATATACCATAAATACCCCTCATGCCTTGTCATTTTGTTTCTCCTACAAGATCACCTCCTTAAGGAAATATGGCATAGCCTCCACCTAGACCTACTTTTTTTGTCAACACTTTTGGACCTATAGATTTTAGAGGTATGGATGGATATCCTAGTATGGTGCCACAAGATGTCAAAAATAGGTTGCCAAAATTTCAAAGGAATAATGCCATCATTGGTGACTAGAATTTAAGACTCTTCGTCAATATGATGGAAGATTTTTGAATTGAGTTTGAATACGTGTATATAAAGTTATTTATTCACACTCTTGAGGAGGATGCACTTGAGTGGTACAATGATTTACCAGGTAATTCAATAAATTCATGGACCGAGATGAAAAATGCATTTATATTGCAATATGGGGATAAGACAGATCCCAAGCTCCCCTTTATCTAAATTTTAAAATATAAAGAAAATCCAAATGAATCTATCTATGATTTCAATACTCGTTTCAATAAGACCTTGAATAGCTTACCTATAATCCTAAGGCCAAGTGATGTGTACTATTTGATAAAATATTCGATGCTTTTGAAAAAAGGCCACTTATTACTTGAGAGATAAGAACTCGAGAACATTGAGGAATGCTTTCACCATGGCCTTACAAATAGAAAATAACATCAAAGTAGTTAGAAATCCTCCCAAGAAAGAAGGTTTTAAGTCTATCAATCCTTAAAATCCTCAATAAAAAAAAAGTTGTGGATCTGGAAGAGGTTTTTAAAAATTTGGGTGGAGAAGTTAAAGAGATATCCTATAAACTAGCTAGAGAAAAAAAGGGGATAGGATAGAATTCCCAAGGTCAACATAAGCAACAAGGTCAAAAGAGATTTGGAAATCACCCGAGAGGTGATCATAGACTAAATGACCAAGGAAAAGGGCCCATGGGGTCAGAAAATAGACAACCTTAACCCCAGGAAAATAGATTGGTTCCCGATATTTTGATTTGTCATGGTTGTGGCAGATGAAAATGTTATCAAGTGTTGTGATAGGTGTTTCTTACCACACTCCTAATGTGATGTAGATCAAGAAGTTGAGGAAGAAGATGATGATGAGAAATATGATGATTTGTGCATGATGGAGAGCCCTGCAAACTCACAGTAGAGGGAAACTTCAACTTAATTGATAAGTGTAAGAACTATTGAAATCTTCTAGGATTGTGTTCACCGGGTATTACCTCTTTCTCCTATTAATACTTTATAAATTGATATCGTGCAAGCATTTGATTTACCTAATCATGATTTTGAATACTTAGGGGCCTTGATAATTAAAAAGTATGATGGAGGGATCCTTCAAGAGGACATACAACTATTGATGAATGCAGTAGTGGCTCAAGAGAAATAATATAACACTAGAACTAAGGTTTTCAAAGGGAGAGGGCCACAAACCAAGCCTAAATTTCAAGTTCTTACCAAAGTATCCCGAAGGAAACCCCTAAGAAAGATACATCCTGAAAAGGCCCAATTACCTCAAATAAACATGTACTCCCGCCCATGCCTAGACTCGAATACTCCTATACTATCGAGGAAGTGGATAATCTCCCTCTTAATACTTCCCTATCCAAATATGTTCTTCATGACATAGCCCAAATATTAATTCAGATCAAGGTCACTATTCCCATTGTTGAATTACTTAGGATCCTTGAGCATAGGAAAAGGGCATTCAAATATTTGGGATTTAAGGAAGAAAATATTACTCAGGGAAAAAGTGTTAATAATATAGAGGTTCCTCCCATTATTGTAGAATCATAAATACCACAAGCATTGGAGGAACTGGGTGAATCATCTGAGGTATATTTGGGAACTTCTCTGGTTGAGTCTCAGTTGGATGTCGATCCATTTTTTACCACTTTGATTATTAAAGATAGGTTGGTACATAACTGCATGTTTGATTCAGGAGCCTCATGTAATGTAATGCCTCTTGAGGTAATGAATGAGTTGAATATCAAGGTAACAACAAATTTTGGGAAATTTACTACTATGGATTCAAGAGAATCACAAGTAATTGGATATGTCAAAGGAATGGTAGTGCAACTAGAAGCTTATCAAGAAAATGCTTAACCATGAATGTGGTTATTGTGGACTGTCCTACCAAGTGGGGGATGTTATTGTCTAGAAAATGGGCAGCTAGTGTGGGTGGAAGTGTACAAATGGACAAGTCATATTCAACTATACAAGTGGAGAGGAGCCTTGTGAAGTTGTACGGTGAGAAGAAAATGTTGCATATAATTAAGGACCCTAAAAATGCTTGTTATGAAGTATTGTACACGAGATGTCAATGTCAATAAATTTTTGGGATATGCTGATCTATAGAAGCATAAAATTGATGAGTGCAAGTATCCCAAGAAAATTGGTTCTCCCCGGAATCTGATGTTTGATGGTGTAGACACCTATAATTATGCCCAAGCAATTTAAATACTTAAATTGCACTAATTATCCTCTTTCTCGCAACTCGATGACATATCGTCAAAAGTACTCTTTTCCCTCATATCATCATTAATTAATTACACTAAGCTAATTAATTAAGTCACCTATCCAACAAATACCCTAATTAAGGACCTTCCGTTAATAAATCACCCCTTCTACCTAGACTAATTAATTATTATTAATTAATTACCTTTCCTTCCATTTAACCAATAAATCAATATTTAATTGATTTGATCCCCTTCTAATAGCCTAAATCATACTAATATTCCTCTAATTAGCTTCTATAAGCTTACATCTACTTATTAGTTAATCACCTTTGATTAATTAAAACACCTCTCAACTCCCATGACTTGTTACCTTTAATAAAACAACCTTATCCATTCCAAATCATGTTTTACCTTTATCCCACATCCAAAGGGATGAAGTGTTTTCTTTACCCATTGGCCTATATAAGGAGCCCTCCTTCTACCTTTATACCTACACCTAAAATTTCTAAGAGAGTGAATGCAAAGAATATAGCAAAGACTAAGAGCTTGCCTTTTACCCTTTTGAGAGTTCATCATCTTGAAGAGTTAAGCCTCTTTCTTAAGTGCTTAGGTCATATGGGAGGTGTCAAAGGGGTCTTGTAGCCCAACTTTGATAGGCCCTCATTCCTAGGTTACTTGGCATAATAAGGACAATGATTTTGATAGACATGGAGCTTACTTAGGTCCATTCATTTATTTGTTGTTAGAGAATAGAGGAGTTTAGATATTTAGCATTGTTAGTTTCAAATTTTGTATTGATGTATGCTAGCATCTAACCCTTGTTTAATTCTTATCTTGATGGTGTTTAGTTTGTTGTTCAATTCTTGCTAAGTTAAGGCTATTTAGGTGTTAGCATTTACTCATATTAGCATTATTTTTAAAACTAACACATGCACACATTTGGTACACCGGTGGGACTTACTCCATTGTCCTTTGCACTTAATTTTAAGTTTTTGTAGTTAAGTTTCATTTTTGGTTACTAACCCTCTTTTACACATGTTGATCTAACTTGTTTTTCTTAGCTTGTTTTATTGAGTTTGCATGTGTCGAGTCTTTCTTGTAAGTATGAAGGAGGTGAAGTGCTGTCAAAATTGGAATTAATGGGAAAATTTCAAGATTTCTCCATGTTTTCATTTTTAGAGCTTACTTTTTCAACATTCTACATGTTAGTTTTGTCAATTTCTTTAAAATTTTAAATTCTTGAGCATGTAGGTTAGTGTTTGATAGTTCCGAGTCTTCTATTTACATATTAATGTGGTGGTTTGCTGTCAAAATTTAATCTTGGTGAGAAAATTTCAAGATTTCATCATGTTTTCATTTTTAGAGCTTACTTTTTCATCATTCTACATGTTAGTTTTGTCAATTTCTTGAAAATCTTAAATTCTTGAGCATGTTTGTTAATGTTTGATAGAGTTGAGTTTTTATTCATATATTAATGATATGGGTTGTTTTCAAAATTGAATCTTGGTTGGAAAAATTTTCCCATTTTATAGATTAAGGGATGTTTTTTGTGACATTTTTTGAGTGCATGTCAAGTGCATACCTGTGAGCATAAGAGCATATGCGTAACCCATCTTCCGAAGGCCATAATTTTTGTTTCTAAACTCAAAATGAATCCAATTTTTGTGTTGGAAAGGTATTGAAGTTAACTATGCAATGAAAACATAAATTAAGGATTTATACTTACAAAAATTACAAGTTTTTCTGTTATTTTAAAACTGGTCATTTTCTAAGATGTCTAATATTTTGATGAATGTTGTATTTCCATACTTACTCAATTTAGACCAAAGCATGTGTATGCTCTCCTCTTGCACCTTTTGGTGATATTGAGAATTAAAAACAACTTTGATCTCTATCTTGTTAACATTGGGATTAAACTTGGAAATTTGATTATTCATTTTGCTTAAGGGAATGAACATTTTACAAAGCATTTTTCAATGGTCCTTTGATTTTAAGTTTTCCATTTATATATAGTTGGGATAAAGTTTGTGTATGCTCTTATCTTACACTTTAGGGTGATCTTGAGAATCAAAAGCAACTTTAGTCTTCATTTTATAACATTTGGTAAATTGGAAACTTCATCTTTCACTTTTGGTTTAAGGGAATGAACATTTATCAATATTTTTATATGGTTCATTGATTAAAAATATTTTATTTAATTTTTAGTTGGATTATTTTTTGTGTATGCTCTTCTCTTGCATCCTTGGATGATCTTGAGAATCAAAATCAACTCTTAATCCTCTTTTAAATAATGTGATTTTCTTGGAGAACTACTAATGCTTGAGTGCAGGACCTAAAAACGCTTATCAAAGAAAGGAGGAATTTAAATGAAATAAAAAACTACTAATACAATTGTTATACAGGTTGCTAAAAGGTGTTCAAGCAAACCAAACCTAATTAAACAGGATAAAAAGAACAACATATTCAAAACACTGGTATTGCAGGTTTCGAAAAGGGTACGTCCCTCTCCGCTCAACTAGAACATAACCCCTTTGGCATAACGCCTTAAGCTACAACAATGGGGGTGGTTCCAGGAACCCCAAAGTAGTCCACGCAAGAGGGAACCTTGTGGATGAAACGGGAAGTGCTCCACACTACCTATCTGACTAGTAAATCCTTTGTGAGATAGAGTTACAAGTTGTCCCTACATGACCCTTTTAAGTACACATTTGGATGCATTTATTGTCCACTATGGCTGAAGGGGGAAAAGTTTAGATACTCCCAAACTAGTCATTGTGACTTTTTCGGTAAATCGTCCCGCTCGTGGATAATATTTGTAGCACCTAGGACGAGAGAACCACCTAGGAAGATATACTTTGGCCAAGAGCCCACTTTGACCATTCTAAAATAGTGTTGAGTTGTGAACCATATTTTCATTGAGAAACGTGTGATGTGTTACTTTCACCTAGTTTTTACTTGCCTTAGGGCAAGGTGAAACTCTACCGAAGTGAAGCCAACATTTTTCATCCTTTTTTATTTACTTCCTTCACATTATTTTGACACTTTGTTGATCAAAAGAAGGGTGACTACCTTTGTGTTAGCAATCGACTATTTCTCTCACTTTTATGTCCGTTTACACCCATCCATGTTTGCGGCTGGGTTAGTTAAACATCTAAAGTGTGCGGAGGTGTTTTCACGTCATTGGTAGCCATTGTGATCTTGATACCCATGTCAAGGTTGTCATTATAGTTAGGCATGGTTCATCACCATGAACTTCCTTAGAAGAGTTATCTTGTTTGTATCGTATCACTACAATTTCGATATTTACATCTTGTTTATTGTAAACTTGACATAAATACCTATATTGTATGGTTACGTTGCACACATTTTTAACTATTCCTAGCTATAATTTGAGATTTTTTAGTTTGGTTCTATTATTAAATTGATTTCAAAGAGTGATAGGTGTTACCATCTATACGTGTTATATCAATAACACCTCGATATCAATACTTCACTTTCTAGCAAAGTAGGTTAACATATCTTGGTGATATTGTTGTGTCATTTGCATAATTATAATTGGCACTTTTTGAGATATAGGTCTTAATCGAGTTGAGCTCGCTCATCGTATATCTTGATTGGGAGATCACATTGACTTCTTGTATTTACTTATGTTTTGTTCATTTCCTTGAACTTGGCATAAGTGAAAACATCTTGTTGATCATCTCTTGTGATGCAACCTACTTTTTGAAACGTAGTCTAGGAAGTACATCCTTTGATCAATTTTTAATACCAAATGCTTGTATCATGGGTGATTTATCACTCTATCATATTGGTATTCTCACATTGTTGACATATTCATACTCTTAGAAATTTCATTTTGCATTTCACTTAGGTGTAGTCACTAAGCTTTTCACATATCTATAACTCACCCTAGTGAAACTATCATGAAAACATGGCTCCCAAAAAAACGTCTAGGGTGAAGAAACAAACATATGAGGAACAATAAGCACAAGCTTCGGAGAACTCGAGAGACAAGGGTCAAATCCCTTCATTGGACATGACTTAGGGCCATTGTTTTCTGTAGAAAAGGAAATCTAAGAGATGTTCGATCATAGTGGAAATGAATTAGAATCACCACACGTAGACTTTGATTTTGACCCCACTCTACTAGATGAGTTTCTCCTTAGAAACAAAGATAAAGTGTTGGCATGGGTCGTGGAATTAGGGGCCAAATTGCCCACCGAGAATGAACCAATATTACCTACAAATGACACTACTAAGGAAGAATGTCCCCTTATCAATATGGAAGATATTTTAACAGGCGGGCATGCTTCC
The DNA here is from genome assembly GCA_018340775.1 of Taxus wallichiana var. yunnanensis. Taxonomy (NCBI): domain Eukaryota; kingdom Viridiplantae; phylum Streptophyta; class Pinopsida; order Cupressales; family Taxaceae; genus Taxus; species Taxus wallichiana. Next base: position 973,529,230 of record CM031239.1, read on the forward strand.
ACTTCCTACACAAAAAAATGATAAAGTGGTTGGGCATAGAATACCCCTCATCAAAGTGCCACGATAGAACATGAGACAGGGAAGAACCTCCACAATACGAAGAGGAAGAACCTTTAGAAGAAGAAGACACAAACCAAGTCACAATCCAATAACAACTCAAGAACCTAAGCCGACAACTAGCTTTGCTTACTTTCCATGTACAAAAAGACACAAACAATAATGTTGAAAATTCAAGGCCTAAGTTTAGGATCCAAAAACTCCATTGAGAAAACCAATTAGAAGAAGACATGAGGTATCATCATGTACACGTCCCCGCTTCTCCCACTAGAGAATAATTGCTTGCACAAGAAGTGCAATATATGAAAGTAACTCTTGTGAGCATACAAGAGAGAAATATAGGGAGTATTAGGAAATACCAATATGAAGAACTATGCCCCTATCCTTTTGACAAGACAATGACCATTCAACCCTTTCCAAAGAAATTTGATATGCCAAAGTTCGACAAATACAAAGGAAAGGGAGACCCAAGGATCATGTTAAATATTTCTACATGGCATGTCAAGAGGTGTCTTATAGTGATAATTACCTCTTCGAATTTTTCCTAAGAGTCTCGGAGGTCAAGCATTGGAATGGTTTATGCGCTTACCACGAGGATCAATTTTCACCTAGCGAACTGGCGTAAAGATTCATACGTCACTTCTCATATAACATAGAGAGTGATGTCACCATGGTAGACTTGTGTGGCGTAAAACAATGCTCAAATGAGACTGTGACAGCTTCCTCCAATGATGGAGAGGGATAGCTAGTCGCTTCCTTGCGCTTTCCGAGAAGAAGCAGCTAGTCAGTATTTTCGTCCCTAATTTCAACCCAGATATAGCTTTCCACCTCCAAATGCATTGTGTCCGCACCTTTGAGGAAGTTATCAAGAAAGGGATTCAAATAGAAAAGGCTCTCATTGCCAAAGGCACCCTCAAAACCCAATCTAAAGACAACAAAAGTGTCAAACCCACTGAAAAGCCGAAGATCTTTAACAAAAAAAAAATTGTGGTGGGAGATGAAATTGCTGATTCTAAATGTGTTCAAACGTTCCAAACCAGTCAACCTTTTAAACTGACCAAGGGCCCAATTCAACCACCACCGAAGCGACGAATATTCACCTCCCTCAATGAACAGTTGTCTGTCATACTAAAACAATTGGATGCAGCCCACATGATGACTTATCCTACAACGTAATCATTTGATGACAACACTCCTAAAACTTCATGGTATAAGGAACATGAATACTATGTGAAATGCATCATGTTAAAGGTCATAAGACAGATAAATGTCTCGCAGCTTTGCCACTATATTCAGGACCTCATTTATAATGGGGAGATAAAGGTGGATAACCCTAACAAAACGTAAACACGTAACGAGAAAATTGGGATTTATAAGGAACCATTCCCTAAGCATGATAATTCGGAAAAGATAAAGCCTGGATCGGGAGACTCATCGCAAACCTATAAAGCTGCGAATTACTTGTATACCAAAAGAGATAACAATCATTACGATTCACTTATCGGATGTATTCACTCCCCTGTTGACCGTGTCAATACCATATGGATCAAGGGAAAGGATTGCGCATTGCATGGTAACAAGGTGCACCCGCCTCGTGATTTCGGAACCCTCTCTGTTGACCCCGCAAACTAGTAAATATAACCTTTTAGAACAACTTGAGAGGACACCTGCTAAGATCTCGATCTTAGATCTTCTCAAGATATCCAATGTGCATAAGGAAATTTTGTATCAAAATCTTCGTGGTTCGAGAGTTCCTTTAGAAGTCAATCTTGCATACCTTTAAGCCACGGTGGCAAATATTGCACCAAGTGAGCAACTCACTTTCAACCATAGAGAGGTCCCTACCGAGAATCCTACACATAATCTTCCCTTATACATTGAGGTAGTTATCACCCCAGAAAATCAAACGGGTTCTTGTGGATAACGGATCTAGATGAACATCTACACGCTTAAATTAGTCAAACAATTGGGACATACAGAGTTAGATCTTGAGTCCCATATCATCACTATCACCGCATGTGACAACATGGAAAGAGAGTCAAAGCATGCACCATTACATTGCCCATGGAGGTGGGCCCCACTTGCCATTAGATGAAGTTTCACGTCCTAAACTTGGAACTTCCATATAATATGCTTCTAGGCCGCCATGGATTCATGCCATGTAGGTCGTGCCATCAACATTTCATCAATGCATCAAGTCAAGCATGAGGGACATACAAGAATAATACCAAGAGACTCGAGCCCTTTGCTCATTATAGAGCTCTCAATATTTTTTCACGAAATGGTACATACGCATGCCCCTTTGCGGATATGGCCATTCCTTTTAGTCTGAGGCTATGGAATCCCGGCTGGATTCAGATTCTCTTAGGTCTTGCGCTCATGGGGCGTCCACTTCCACATCTCCATTTGATTCATGGGAGATGAAAATTATGGAATATGGCTGTGGGGAGTATAATGTACAACAAGCACTCTTGGTTTCTGACCTCTCCTTGTCACCCAAGACTAGAGGTCGACCCAACTACCGCTTCAGGAGACCTAGAGAGGAACACACTATTGGGTCATTCCTACCTGGAGGCTTGTTAGGTGAGGAAGAATTGCTTGATACACATACTACGTGGGTCCTTGAGGAAACTCAACCATCTTGTTATCAAACCCCAAAATATGAAAAATCTATAAAAATAATGTACTCCATGGGCTACAAAGGCCTAGGATGTGGGAGGAATGAATAAGGACAAAGATAACCAATCCTTCTATGACATTTCAAAACAAAAAAATATGGCATTGGGATTCACCCTTATGGAGCACACCCCAATGATCAAGATGCGACTTGTTTTGAGCATGAGGATAGCTTCGAGTACCTAGACAACAATATAGATTCCCATTGTAGCCTATATGAGGATCTGGCCTCCATGAACCTTTTCATGAACAATGTTGTCCTGACCATAACCCCCACCGAACCGACCCTTGACCTTGTGTACCCTTCCCTTGTTGAATGGGACCAACAACGTCATGTGCCACTAGATTTATTTGAGAATGATGAGGCTATTGTAGAGTTCATGGGCATAAGGGATACAATTCCCATTGGAGATCACAAGAAGGGTTTCTTTATCAACTTAAACACCTGTGCCTACTTTGGCAAGGAGGCTAAAGTTCGTGGTCAAGCAAAATTTAAAGAAAAGTGAGGGAAAGAGTTCTAAAGAAAAGCCTCAGCAAAAATCCAAGTGCAAGTCACACAGTGAAAACCTCTTTGAGGCATTGGCTGACAAACAAATAAGAAAATCAAAGGACAAAAAAAGTGACCACGAAAGGATGAAAATCTCATAGAGACATCCTTGGATGAAGATCTCAACCTACCTCTCGATCCTATGCGTATGGAGGATTTATCAAAATTTTTAGTTGAAGAAACCATTGATGTCAATATTGGTACTGAAGAAGATCCCAAGATAGTAAAATTGGGAGCATCACTCTCGGCTAGAGAACAAAAGAAATTCACTATGCTACTACGAGAGTTTATTGATGTGTTCACATGGTCTTACAAAGACATGCTCGACTTAGATTCAACTTTGGTCGTGCACAACCTGGTTGTGCACACAGACACTAAGCCTATCAAATAGAAGCTCCAAAAGATGCACCCGAGACTGGCCTTGTTAGTTAAAGAAGAGTTGGAAAGGTTGCTTGCAGAAGGATTCACCTGTGCCAATTGATTATTCGAATGGATATCAAACATTATTCCTATCCGTAAGAAACCTATCAATATCCGAATGCACTTGCGATTTTAGGGACATCAATAAAGCTTTCCCTAAAGATGATTTTCTGTTACCCAACATTGACATGATTTTTGACTCAACTGTAGGGTATGAAATGGTATCACTCATGGATGGATTTTTGGGTTATAATCAAATTAAGATCGCTGAGGAGGACCAACACAAAACAACTTTCACACCTCCTTGGGGCACCTTCGCTATCAGTGATGCCGTTTATCCTTAAGAACGCTTGAGGAGCGACTTATCGAGGGCCATGACAGCAATATTTCATGATATGATTCATGATATCATGGAGGACTACGTAGATGACATCCCCGGGAAAGTCCAAAACAAGAGAAGATCATCCTATTATTTTGTGGCGTATTTTGAACACTGCGTGAATACAAAGTCAAATTGAATCCAAAGAAATGTGTCTATAGTGTGTTATCTGGGAAACTATTGGGCTTCATTGTGTCAAGATGAGGTATTGAGGTAGATCCCGCTAAAGTGTCTGCCATCATAGAAATGCCTCCACTGATAATATCAAGCAACCGTGTAGCTTCGGGGAAAATTCAAGCCATTCACCGCTTTATCTCCCAACTTGCGAGATAAATGTCACTCATTCACTCATTTTTTAAGAAGGACATCACTTCATCCTGGGACTTGAGCAACAACAATTTTTGCTTTTCTTAAACAAGACCTAGGTAATCCACCTGTCCCCATGCCTCCCACTCCGAGAGAACAAATTTTTCTTTATATTTCCGCTACACAATATGCTATTGGTGCGCTACTCGCCCAATATGACCTTAGCCATAAAGAGAAAGTAATGTACTATCTCGAGTCGCACCCTCATCGCCTATGAACTTAATTATCCTCAGTTGAAAAGGCTTTCCGGCCGTTGTTTTTACCTTTAAGAAACTTTGCCATTACTGCTAAATACTAAGACCAAGCTCATATCCAAGGTCAACCCACTCAAGTATTTGTTGTCCAAACCTGTTCTCACAGGTAGAATGGCTAATTGGATCATTCTACTTAGTGAGTTTGATATAGAATTTTTCCATCAAAAATCATTTAAAGGACAAGTACTTGCCAACCAGCTAGCGGAAGCACCTTTGCAAAGAAGAACCTTTGATTCGGATCTGCTAGATACATCTTTGCTCTACATTGAAGAATCTATCGTATGGCGAGATACATTTTGATGGATCTTTTACGTTTGATGGTTCAGTGCAGGAGTCGCCCTTATTACTCCTTTAGGTGATCCTATTCCACAAGATTTCCACTGGCCTTTCCTTCCACAAACAACATTGTGGAATATGAAGCACTCATTACGGGGATGAAGCTAGCCATCAATTGGAATATTCAACATGTTAAGGTTGTAGGTGATTCACAACTAATCATCAAACAGGTTAATGCTGAGTATAAAGTTAAGGGTGACAAGCTCATACCTTACAAGAAGTTTGTGGAAACTCTAAAGGATTATTTTGTGTGCATTACCTTTGAGTAGATCCCAAGAGCACAAAACAGATTGGTAGATGCCATGGCAATGGTGGGATCTATGCTTCGTATTCCACCGGGGAACAATGATATGCCATTTTCACGGAAAATCTACACTAGCCCACATATGACGTGTGAGAATATTGCCTAGCTTGTGAGGTTGTTGGTCCCTATTGCTTGTGGTATGAACCCATTTTCACTTATCTTAATGACATGTAATTTCCCTCCCAATATCTCTCGTTCTGAAAAGAAAAGCCTGATTCACGAGATAGCCCATTATACCCTTTTAGGAGGTACACTTTATCATCATGTCTATGATGGTAATCAGTTACGTTGTATTGATGTGACAGAGTCAATCTAGTCAATTAAAGAAGTACACGAAGGAGTATTTGGAGCACATACAAATGGAATGGTCTTGGCTAAGAAACTGTTAAAATTTGGTTACTATTGGCCCACCATGGAAATTGATTGTTGTAATTATGTTAGAAAATGTGTGCTTTGCCAAAAATATGGAAATTTCATCCATGCTCCATCACAACCATTGCAACCAATCACTACCCCGTGGCCATTCTCCAAGTGGAGATTTGATCTAATAGGAAGCTTACTCCTACCTCGTCGATGGTCTAACAACTACAAAATACTTTACAAAATGGGTGGAGGTTGTCCCTTTAACCTTTGTCACATGAGCACATATTTCTAAATTCATCATGAATCACATTATTTTCCAATATGGTATTCCTGTAGCCATTTTCATAGATAATGGGAATTCATTTAAGAACAAAACTATGAAAGGTCTTTGCCAATGGTTCTAAATCAGATTGAAATGGTCCATGCCATATTACCCTCATTGTAATGGACAAGCTGAGGCAATAAATAAGACTTTGGTAAGGATAATGGAGAAGATGGTTAGAAAAACCGGTCAAAAGCGGCACCTACAAATCCACCCAGCCCTCTGGGCCTACCGAACATCAATTCACACTCCTACGAGTGTGACACCATATTCCCTAGTGTTCGGGACATAATCTATCATCCCTTTAGAGATTGAACTCCCATCCCTGCGAATTTCTCTTCGGGACTATTTGGATAAGGATGAAGATTATCGAGTGGCAAGATTGACTAAGTTAGAGCTCCTGGATGAGAGGTGCATTCGCGCTCTTAATCACGTGAAGGTATATCAACACAGAATCTCCCACAACTACAACAAGAGAATCTTCCCTCACTATTTTGAGGTGGGTTATTTAGTTATGAAGGAGAACTAGTTCAACACCAGAGAAGAGTGAAAAAATAAAGGGAAGTTTGAACCACATTGGTTAGGACCCTATGTCATAGTTGCCAAGTACAACACTAGGGCATAAAAACTAGCTCACCCAAATGGTGATGAGCTCTGGGATCCCATGAATGCCATGAATCTTAAGAAGTTCTATGATTGAACATGGTAAACAAAAAAAAAAAAAAAAAAAAGGTCATCCACTAGTGAAAACCACACGATTGTGGCGCTTTAGACAAGTCCTTGGGTGAAAACAAGTTTTGGTGCCTCGAGAGGATTTGTTGTTCACAAGCATTCTATGTTAGAAGGGTAGTTGTTTTTGGCTTAGACCTAGTTCCGCCTTCAAGATCCCTTGTGCATACCATCCTGTCTAGCCTTGATCCGACTTGGTCTTTTGTTGTTCATCTTTAAGGGACATGGTCTTTCATTATTTCCCATCTTACTGCTGGGGCAACTCAACAACTTCACATTCTTGTTCATAAGCGAATGGCTTCGCCCTTGTATATTCCCACCTAACACTGGGGCATCCATGCTTTCTTGTTTACCTACATAGCTTTGGAAAACTGTTGAAAACATAAAAATAATAGAAAATTGTTTCACAAAAACAATAGAACATTGTTTCAAGAAAACACAAAAACAATAGAAAATTGTTTCGAGAAAACACAAAAACAATAGAACATTGTTTCAAGAAAACACAAAAACAATAGAAAATTGTTTCACAAAACAAAAAAACAATAGAAAATTGTTTCACAAAACCTAAACAATAGAAAATCGGTGCATGAAAACATATCTTACAAAAACATTTACTTGCATTGTCTTGTTTCCTTGCTTTGCTTGTTGCTTGTATAGTGTTTTGTGTGCTTGCTTTTGAGTTGTTTGTTGCTTGGGTGTACTTTTTCATAGTTCATCTTTTCTTTCTTAGATTAGATTCATTCTTGCTTGTGCATATTGTGGTGTGTCTCGACATGCTAGTGAACCTTGGGAAATCATGATGTATTGTGTTATTTCATTATGTTCTTTCTTAAACATTTGGTTGTGTTTGTTACTTGTTAATAAGACATGGTGAATCATAGTGTATTGCATTAATTCCTGATGTTCTTTGTTAGCATTTGGTTGTGTTTATTGCATGTGCTCTAGTTTTTTATCATTTACATCACGTTACCATCATTATCATCACATCTAACATCATCTATACATCATATATAAACAAAAATGCTAAGTTTTATATCAATGGGGGCAAGAGGGGTTGCGCATAATAAAAAATCTATCCCCCCCGCACAAATATCATCATATCACCCTATCCATCATGAGGGATCCCATCAAAGGGCACTCTCTATTGCCTCTAGGCCCTTCGCTTTCTTCTTCTACTTTCTTCTATTGTTCACAACTTTTGGAAAATGAAAACGACAAAACAATATATATATATATATATATATATATATATCAAAAAATCCAAAAACAGGCAACATTTTTCCAAAAATCCTAAAAGTACAAAACCCTACAAAAATGGTAACTTGCTTATTATGGCTGAAACTTGTGTCTTGCACATGGTATTTTCTCCATATCCTATTGGTTTGTCTCACATCTTCCCGATTAATATGACTCGCAGATCACCAAATTCACAACCATTCACAAAGCTAGTTGCTTGCTTCATCTATACTACTGGGGTACTTTTGTTGCATAGAGTTGTTTCATAGCGCACAAATGCTTTTCATGGACTTGTGTCCATTTTCATTTCCCTCTTGCATGTACCCTTTCTCAGGTGTCATTTTTAACCCTTGTCATCAATAACGAACTTGTGGATCTCTCCAAAGCATTGTTAACAAAACATTTATACAACTATCTTGACCGTTGTTGGGTTGGATATGTGTGTTTGTACTTGTTTTCCATGTTATATGAGCTTGGTTCCTTCTCGTATTGCATTGCATTATTGAATTTTGCATGAAGTTGGTAATTTTAGCAATGGAAAATTGTTCGTAGTATGGCTTTTCATGTCATTCTACCTTTTTCATATGCTTATATTTTTCATAAGGACCGATAATGTAGTTCCTATGGCAATATGATGACATCAAATTTGTTCCAAATAAATAAGTGGGTAGAGGCTAAGCTCTTCTCTCCCCTCATCCATATTTCTTCTACACCACTTCCTTTTCACCCCTAATTCTCCCTCTCATCAGAGCATCCTCCCTCGTCCCCGTTCTTCCGCCTACTTCTCATATTTTTTTATCCTCGATCGGCTTCCTTCATCACCCTGTCGACACTCGAGGGGCATCTTTCCCTCCTACTATTTTTTCTCCTATACTTTAAAAATCTCTTCCGTCTACTATCTTTGAAGTGGCATCACTTACACCACCCTAAAGAGGGGTAAATGTAGACACGTATAATTACGCCCAAGCAATTTAAATACTTAAATTGCACTAATTATCCTCTTTCTCGCAAATCAATGACATATCATCAAAAGTGCTCATTTTCCCTCATATCATCATTAATTAATTACACTAAGCTAATTAATTAAGTCACCTATCTAAAAATACCTAATTAATGACCTTCCCTTAATAAATCACCCCTTATACATAGACTAATTAATTATTATTAATTAATTAGATTTCCCTTCCATTTAACCAATAAATCAATATTTAATTGATTTGATCCCCTTCTAATAGCCTAAATCATACTAATATTCCTCTAATTAGCTTCTATAAGCTTACATCTACCTATTAGTTAATCACCTTTGATTAATTAAAACACCCCTAAACTCCCATGACTTGCTAAACATAAATTAAACCCTTCTAAAGTAAGGTTACCTTTAATAAAGAAACCTTATCCATTCCTAATCATGTTTTACCTTTAACCCACATGTAAAGGGATGAAGTGTTTCCTTTACCCATTGGGCTATATAAGGAGCCCTCCTTCTACCTTTATACCTACACCTAAAATTTCTAAGAGAGTGAATGCAAAGCATATAGCAAAGACTAAGAGCTTTCCTTTTACACTTTTGAGAGTTCATCATCTTGAAGAGTTAAGCCTCTTTCTTAAGTGCTTAGGTCATATGGGAGGTGTTAAAGGGGTCTTGTAGCCCAACTTTGATAGGCCCTCATTCCTAGGTTACTTGGCATACTAAGGACAACTATTTTGATAGCCATGGAGCTTACTTAGGTCCATTCATTTATTTTTGTTAGAGAATCGAGGAGTTTAGATATTTAGCATTATTAGTTTCAAAGTTTGTATTGATGAATTCTAGCATCTAACCCTTGTTTAATTATTATCTTAATGGTGTTTAGTTTGTTGTTCAATTCTTGCTAAGTTAAGGCTATTTAGGTGTTATTCTTTACTCATATTAGCATTATTTTGAAAACAAGCACATGCACATGATGGGGTTTGTTCTAGATCAGTAAAGGCATAAAAGATAAACCTCAAAAACTATGGCTAGGTAGCACTTGGATAGAGAAGACAAACAAGTGTATGTCCGGTTATTAAAAAATTATCAAGATTTCTTGGCTTGGTCGTAATCATAATGGAAATAACTTGAAACATTTCCTTGATTGATTTCTCTTAATCAAGGCACACATCATTATATAGTGTATAGTCTTTTAGTTCTTTTTTTTGTTCGTTTTTCTATTTTGGTTCATCTTGGTCCTTAGCGGCTGGTTTTGTTTGTTTCTCGGTTTATTGTTGGGAGGATGGAAATTGTTTTTCTGCTTTAAAATCTGGCTCTTGACTCCATTTTCATATGGATATTTGGCACATTGTCTACTATTTTGTTATTGCGGCACTCGCTGAGAGTTCCCATCCTTGAGTCAGAGCGGATTTTGGTGCTCGATTCAATCTTGCCCCTTTGTCATTAAAAATTCCATCCCGCCTTGTTAGAAGTATTTTTCTCTCCCTCTATGGATGTGTGAAAACTTTATCCTTCATTTAGATGTCATTGTTAGTCTTTTTCTTGGGTCATGGATCACATTGAGTCTTGGTATTATTTATAAGGTAAGTGCAACAAGTTCGTGGAAAATTAAGTGGACATAAAAACCTAAAATTTAGGTACCACAAGTGCGGTTTAAAATCGTGATCACAGTCCTACGAGACAAAAAAAATAGACCCATGACTCCTCATTTTCCACCATTTTTCCTTTCCAACCATGTTTTCTCCTACACCTTTGGCACTCACACTTTGAATACCCCCTAAAAATTTCTGTTCGAGACTTTTGGGAACGTGATAGTTTTAACCATGCCATCAAGACAAAGAGGCAAGCCCTTGATTTTGATAAATTTGTTTGTATTTTAGGTTATCTTTTTTTTATTTTCATGGGTTTTTTAATTTTCTGTTTATGTATATATTTTTTTTTGTTTTGTCGGTTCCTCGAGAAACTTGTAATTCTGCAAACCATCAAAATATTCCTCAAAACCTTCCAAAAAATCCTCAAAACATCCAAACATTCCTAAAAACTCTCCTCCAAACATAGATCTACCTCCTGTGGCTCCTTCGTCCCCACGGAATATGTAGGAACACAAGCTGATATTGTTGGAAGAATTCTACAAAATAAAATTGTCATTAAGAACCTTATTCGATTATAAGACAAAATCATGCCAAAAATATGTCCCGCATGACTTTATCCAACACATTGGAAACATGGATTGGTGAATTTGAATCCACAACCAACCAAAAAGATAGATGAAATACCTTTAGAGGTGATTGTAGGTGGTGGTATGCAGATAAATTATCCCATGCGGCCATAAATTTTTTTTTTTCAGAAAAGATTACATTTGTGTATTATTTACCAACCCAAGAACCAATTCCCCCTGCAGCCTACTTGAAAATGGTTCCCAATCCATTGGTGCTATGATGACCGAATCAATAAAATTTTTTTGGGACCGATGGTGGATGGTTTTATCATCCACCATACAACAACAATGATTTTCCTCTCTATTTTTGGAAAAACTATATTGTGAGTTCATGCTTGATGAGGTCCCAAATTATTTTGACTTTTCGAGTTTTATGGGGAGAAGGTGGCTCTGCATGAGAGTAGACTGGTGCACATGTGGGTCAACCAAGGATCCCCATGCCCCAAAATGCCCACTTCTTTCAGTTATCCCTCCTATAGTGAAGGAGGTTGTGGAGATTGACACACTACATGCATTGAGGGAGCTCACTGACACTTTGACCCAACATAGTGACGAGATTGCATCTAGTGATGTTGATGGAGGTGTCAGTTCTAGTGCACCACACCACAGTGGATCATGTGGTGCCGTATGCACTACGGGTGAGACATAATTTGCTGGATCACATGATTTCTTTTCTCTAGATGAGATGATGGCAGATGTTTTAAGAACTGGTGCAAACAATCTTTGTCTTTCATAGGTAAATGTCAAATAAATATTTAATATATATTTATATACAATAGTTTAATTATTTTTGAGATTTTAGTATATATGCATTTTATTGTATGTCATGTACATACATGTAAAAACTATTTTTAATTTTATTTTAAATAGCAAGATCCGGTGAAGCAAACATTCAGCAAATGACATGCTAGTTCATTGGAATTGGGCATGTTACAAATGTAAGTTTTAAGTTGTACTTAAATTTCAAAATTCATTTGATTGTGCACTTTTATTTTTATAATTTTTCACTTGTACATGTACATATTAATATATGTTTGTATTTTATACGCAGGATCTCTTGCGGGTCATCATCTCGCTCTAAGAACTAAGGCTACTAGAATGCCTCATGTGACTTTTATGCAGTTAGTTTCTCTTTACACTTTGTTTCTAATTATGGAATTTCACATGGATTATGCTTTAGGTCTGTTATGTGGCAATCATTTACATTAATATTGATTTATACATGTTTTTGTATAGCTTATGACTTCAAGAGAGATTCCTCCATATATGAAGACTATGGAGGTTGTTGTAGATCATTGCTATAGCATCTCGGCAGATCCGCTAACCGAGATACATTTTTTTAAATTTGTTAAATTTTGGAGGAATTATTTCTTATTACTTAAATCTACAATATCAAATTTTATACATGAAATATTTAATTTGAAATTTAATTATTTATATGTAGTTATGCCTCGTGAGTCTACTGTTGTCCTTGTGACGTGTCAATGACAAATTGATAGGGATCATGACATTGCGGTAAGATTTCACATGCATTTTAACCAAATTCTAAGTTTCTAAATTTTGAATGTATTTTTATAATTTGGGTGTTAAAAAATTGTTGTTTATGTATCTGGAGGTTAGGTTGTAGGCCTTCTTAGAGATGCCAGGGACGACATGGATTAAATCCATAGTAGCATCTCCCTCCACTACATCCCTAGGTCATGGACATGCTACTTCTAATAGGCGAAGAGAGGGAATATGTTTGAGGATTAGATTCATATGACCTAGATGTACATAGATATATATGTGGTCCAGCTAGTCATAGTTCATGATTCTTCATAGGACATTGTATATATAGCCTTATGCTACTGCATGTGGTCCTATATGTATGATACAATTAGTTCAAGATGTACACATGTTATGAAATTATATTTTCAGAGACGTACATCCAACACACTTAGTTCGAGATGTACACATGTTATGAACTTATGTTTTTTGAGAGACGTGTGTCTATCACACTTAGTTTGATACATTATATATACATGTGTTGGTTTTCATAACGATATTCTATTTTTGATTCTATTTCATTACACATGATATCCTTCTATGTATGTATGTTCTATGTATATTATTTCTATATGTATGTTTGATTTAAAATTAAAAGACTATGGTGCAACATATATGAATATAACATTACTATGGTGCAACATTGCATGGTATAATTATTAAGAAATTAAGGGAAGAATTTAAATATGTATTGTTTTAGAGATTATCCCATTAATAGGGCTTATCTCATCGATCAATAGATACACCCTAATATCTCTTTATAATTTCATGCTATGCCAATCAACTAAGAATTTACACATGATTTGATTATCCTAAGTAGATTCACTTCCCTATTAAGTCCTATATGTTTTTGTATTAAAGCACATACTTTAAAAACCCAATTTTTGTATCTTGCATACAATCCTTATAGTCCAAATTACACATTTTTTGAGGGGGTTTGGGAAATAATTCACATCCTTACCATTCCAAGGTATTTGAAAAATTTCAAGGTTCTTCAATGAATTCTAAAATGATATATCACTTGGAATTTGTGAACATTCTTTATATATTTATTTAGGATGTTTGTACATACATTACGACATATCAATCTAGATAAGAACACATAAATATGTATGTAATGTATATTGTCAAATAAATAAAATTATGGAAAGCTCTAGGAGGCCCAGATTGGTGTCGACCACGGCATGACGGGCTCTAAGGAGGCCCGGATTGGTGTTAGACCACATCATGGCGGGCTCTAGCAAGGCCCAAATTTGATTATCCTAGGAAATGAATGGAGGCGAGTAGTGAAAATTCATGCCTTGGGACGTCATGCCACTAAATCGACTACAATGACATGTCTGAGTGGCCAAGTGAACGCTAGAGGAGGCATCATTTTGGTGAATGAAAACATTGTTGCTTTTGGGCTACTTTGTTTGGGCATAGTCCCTTAAGAGCCCTGAGACCAAAATATCGTTCAACTTTGACGAGTGACTACGCAAAATCCATGGCATCTAAGGATGCCTCATTTAATCCTACACCTTGGTGTAGGGACCCTATGCAATATCCTATCTTATTTTTTTCCTTCTCAATTTGATGCTCTCGCTTCCCTATTGTTTGCAAACACGCAAAATAGTGCGGTTTGAGACAAGAGTGTAAAGACTGTTAAATGGTATATTTTACAAATAGTGGATCATGGCACTAAACCAAATATGCTAACACACTCGGGGTGGCTAGCTCAATTCTAGAGGAGGAATCTTTTCGGTGCATGACAATGTTGTTGCTTCCAGCGACCTCATTTGGGCGTAGTCCCTTAAGATCCCTAAGACCAAAAAATCGTTCAAATTAGATGGGTGACTACACGGACTCTATGGCACCGAGACACATCTTGTCCAATAATATATCTCAAGTGTATAGATTCTCCGTAATAGCATGTATCATTATTTTCCTTTTCCAATTGGTACTCTTGCTACCCTATTGTTTGCAAACACGCAAAATAGTGTAGTTTGAGATAGTGTATTTGCTCCAAATATTATATTTTGCAAATGGTGGGTCGTGGCACTAAAAATACTTTGCGAAAAAAATTGGGTGGCAGGTGAATGCTACAGGAGGTGTCATCTTGGTGTGTGACAATGTCATGTACTTGAACTCTTCTCTTGCAAGATCTCTTTTCACACATGCCCATTCACCTGTCATGCTCTCCTTTTCCATGTCCAACCTCGGTAAAAATTCAAATATGTTGCAAATCCATCTTGACGTGCATCCTTCTCATCCAATAAAATATTTGTGCATTCTTAAACTGAGACATACAATTATATGACCATATATAATGTTGTTGGAAGTGGATGTCCCTATCGAACAAGTTTCCATAAAATAATTGGAAACACCCTTGTACAAATTCGATGGTCGAGTATGATCATCAATGATATAAAAGCGGTACTCTCTTAAAAAATAATCATTCTCTATCTTGTCAGGAGAATGTATAAATGCTATATGCACAAAAATGGAAACTTGTACTTGAGTTGTAATATTGTGATTAAACCTCCATTTGTGGTTGCGTAATGTGTAATTATCTACACAATCGAACACCTGAAACAATAGTACCAATAGGAAATGTGTCTTTGCATATCTTGAACTATTCATCAAACCATCGAGTTGTGAGTGTATGCCTAGCATACTAATAAACAATTTCATGATTAAATTTTCTCATAAATTTAAAAATAAGCATATGTTTGTAACTAGATCACACCATTTAGACTCTTTTCGATCTTTCGACCGGTATGAAACTGATTTATATTTATCAAAATTAACTAAATTATGTCCTATTGTACCTTCAATTTGGTCATAGATGCAACTTTCCAATTTAGGTAATCGCCACATGTACCACAACTTCCATCTAAACAATCCGACTATAAAAACTTGTCAACTTCTTTTCACAAACTATTGTAGGAATGCAATACCGGAAGATATTGGTGGAACATGAACACAACATTTTGATAGCATAGTTTTAGAATTAAAATTAGAATGAATACGTAAAAATTTAGCATAATGCATCGTAAATTCAACATGTTGCCTATAACAACAAAGTCGTGCGAGTGTGGTTGATTTTCACATAGAATGGTTACAACCTTTCAAAAATGTTGGCTAATTTTAATTTCTAGATGCTCTTGTTCAAACTTACGAAAAAAATTAGTTTGAGTCATATCTAATAAATGCTTTGGATTTGGTTCTCGATTAGTAGAACCAACTCTCTATTTTACAACATCTCTTTTAAGGTGAAAATCGAGTGTTATCATGCCAAAATTGAATAACAACTTATCTTATAGCATCAAAATTATCTTTTTCCTTATGCGGTGCTTTAGTAGAAAATGCCCAAAAATCGGTGTTATTAAGTGATTGAAGTTTATTATGTTTTCAAATTGCTTTCATTAGAGTTTTTCAATTAACTTGTAACATTCAACTTGTTTACGTAATCAAACATTCTTTTTTATTGATTCACTTAAAAACTAGTAGTTAAAGTACACAACGCACAATACTATCCCTAGTGTGTCTCTTGACACCAACATTGTGATATGCATCATGAAGGTTTTCAACAATTGTAGAGGTTTGACCACGTATATTAGATATTGTCAATCCTAAGGTATTTAATGTAGGTCTCAATTTAATCAATTTCATCAAACTAACCAGCAATTGACATCTTTGGGAATCATTTAGAATTTCAATATTGTTATCCCAAATTTCGATGGATTTTCTTCTTATTTTTCATTTAGAAAGTTTGTGACACATTGGTTTCAAAATGTTTTCATCAATTTCAATAAAATAATTAGGTTTCTTGCTGAAAATCCTAGGATGTGTTTTTGTCAAATTTTGCATGTTTACAATTTTAACCTGAATTTCCTTTTTCACATTTTCATTTTCTCCTTCAATTTCAAAATTTTCTACATCACAAGTATTTAATTCTTTTTCAACATTGAGAGTAAAAATATCTTCATCATGAGTATTTAATTTAACTTCATCATTAAAAGTAGAAACATTACCTAGTTTCTCATTGCTTACAATAGTAGGGGTT
The DNA here is from genome assembly GCA_018340775.1 of Taxus wallichiana var. yunnanensis. Lineage (NCBI taxonomy): Eukaryota > Viridiplantae > Streptophyta > Pinopsida > Cupressales > Taxaceae > Taxus > Taxus wallichiana. Next base: position 973,546,000 of record CM031239.1, read on the forward strand.
GAAGATGAACCTCTTCTTGATTTACAAAGATTCGCATTCACTCAAAATTTTGAAATATGTATTCCTCTAATTCATTTATTATTTTTTAACTTAATGAATTCCTTTTTGGACTTTGTTTCTTGTCTCCCATGATGTTTTGCTTCTAGTGATAAGAAAAACATGTAGAAAATGACAAACTTCATGAGAATTCGTATAGTAAAGTCCAACAATAAAAATCACATGGTAATTAGAACATTAGGATGTGAGTAAATATGATTTACAAACCATGATCGCGCTTTAAATACCGTGCTCATGGTTTATAAAATGCAATCATTTTTCTTGTTATAAAACCCACGATGGTGGTTTTATCTGTATCATCAAATCTAACCTTAAGGCTCGGGAAATCTTTGTTATGCCCCAACCAAAGCTATGGAAGGTCATTATGAAGTGTAAAAGGTCAAAAAACTTCAAAATTTCTCTTCCATGAGACTTCAACCATGATGAAAACTAACAACATTTCATAAAAATGGTGTCATCACATAGGAGAGATCTGTTAGCTTGGTAGAAATATTGATTTTAAAGTGAATAGATAAAGATAAATATTAGTTTAGAATTTTTACTAACAATAGGTCTTTAAGAAATGTTTTCTGTGGATTTTCATGTCTACGTTTAAGACTACAAATTTTGTTTCGCTTATCAAAATGTGATAAAACTTATACCATCCTAAGAGTGGAGAAATTCTATACACATTAAAACAATATATATTTGATTTTGATATTTTTGATATAGTTATGGCAGGAAAAAGAAAAGCACTTCGTGTTTTTAATATTTTGAGACCAATTTCATGGAAAAAATCATAACAAAAAAATATTGCTCAAAAAACTAAACAATAAAATCCATCCCAAGATAAGCAACTACATCTATATTTTCACAAATAAAAAAAACAAAAAACAAGATTTGGTCATCCAAATCATGGAAAAACAAACTACAATCTTATAGGTTTTTTCAAAACAAAAACCCAAGTCATATAATTTTAAGTGTTTAATATAGCTAAACTTGTCCTGTTTTTAAAAAAATAGTAGTTTAGAAACTAGATTCTGGATGCTACGATTCATATCCATATAATTTTTCTTATTTTGACTGTGCATCTGCTAATAATCACTACAAGTTGAGATTTTACTATTTTTGATATATGACCTCCACTTATGACCCCTTTTTGTCCACCAACTTGCTGCATTTACCTTATAGTCTTCTCTCCATGGGGAAAATGTTATAATTTGGGCATGAATGTTGGGGTTTTCCCTATCAAATTTTATCCTAGCACCTACTGGATACTTGGTATTTTTCGATTAGATGCGGCATGGCAGTCAATTTGGTGAACTTGTCACTTTTGTTACATTTGTAAAAAATGCTCAATTGGTCCCGTGGATCTGATGAATTCTAATTGGATACTCAATGATATGAAGTGGTAGAACAATTTCTTACTTTGGCCCCAGAGATGTACACGTGCCATAAGACAAGTAGTTGTAGGAAGGCGGGCCATTTTTGTGTTTTGAAGCATTATGGTGAAAGGAATGAAACTATAAAAGGAATGCCTATGGCTCGCAAAAGGAAACATGGCGGTTTGAAAAGTTAAAGGCGGAGAGGTAGATTGTTGAGCACTTTGAATATTTTAGCTTTGTTCTTGAAATGGAGTAAAACTTATAACATGAGCTGCGACTCCACTGGGGACCAGATAAAGCCATGTTTGAGTTATCATTGAAAAGTCAAAGCCAGGAGGAAGGTCACCAGAGAGTTTTGAGATTCTCGTCTTTTTTTGAAAAAGAATGAAATTCATTAAGTAAGTCATAGCCCCGTCAATGCCCGGAAATCCAGTGTAAAGCTTGTATCAAAAACGGATGGGCGGGCCAAATTTTCCTAAAATGTACAATTTATTTAAGTTATACAAAATGTGAAAAGCAGCCCCGGTGCCCACTTCAACTCAAATCTTTTCGACATGGAGGCTTTCGCTTCTTCCTCTTTACACTGAGACTTTTCAATAGCGAAGGAAACTTTCTTAGGCCGAGACATGTGGAGGGATTGCGCTTATTTTGGGACCTTCCCATGAATTTTAATTTTGAAAGAGCACCAAAGAGACACGTGAAGGTTTTTCTTTGGATCTTCCAATACTTATACTTTTCAATCATTTGATGCAACTTTCTCTAACTCTAGGCATGTGGCACCTTCCACTAGTTCTTAAAATATTTCAACGACTAGTACAACTTTTTCGGGCCCGAGACACATGGAGATCCTGCACTTTTTGCGGTCTCTTCTTTTGTGCACCATATCAAATGTGCGTTAAAGAAACACATGGAGGCTTCCAACTTTGGCTTCTCTTTATAATGATAATTTTTCAATGGTCGAGGAAAATTTCTTGGGCCTGCACCACATGGAGATCTTGCGCTTAGTTTGAGGTCCAACCTCTAGACTTCATCTTTGAAGTTATGCGGAAAATATACATGCAAGCCTGCTATACCCTCCCATGCTCAGAATTATAAGTGACTGGTGTAAATATCTTAGATTCTGAACACGTTGAGGTCCCGCTCTTCTTTGGGAACCTGCTTCTGGACTTCACCTTTACAGTTGTGCCAAGGATACACGTGAAGGTTTCTGTTGGCTCCTCTTTATACTTGGTCAACTCATACTTGCAACGTAGATATGTGGTATAATCCATGCGAGGACATTCATTTCTGAGAGGCATGAATGCAGGTATCTATTCCTCAAGATGTATTCTCAAAGGTGAAAAGGATTTCTTGTCAAATCAAGCCATATGAAGCTACTTGAGAATTATTAAAAAGGGTATTCATTACATGAAAAAATAAGAGAATTATTAAAAAGACTTTTGAGGAACTCGAGAAATGTGTTTAGTTCATGATTTACCACACTGTAATAGAAAATAAGATATTTTCAAGGGACTAATAATGATTAAATGGTATGTTGTAAAGAGTAATATTCTCTTGAAGATTTAGACTTTTGTGTTGAACATTTGTGATGAGTGAGCGAGTGAAATTGTATAAATGCAATGAGAATACTCTTGCATAAGGGGGGTTAATTTTTTTGAGAAAGTTTGAGAAAAACCATTTTCTCGAGAGACCGTCTGAGAAACCTATTTATTTTCCTATGTTTTAGATTTAATCATGTCAAGATGGTTTCAAGTGTAAAGCCATTGACAAGCTCTGAGATTGTTAAAGAAACTCTCCCCTATTGATGAATCTAATGAACCTTGAAATTAATTTTTGTTGATCATGAGAACAATTGTGTTTGCTCTTATTTTAGAATGTTTTCAAATAGTTTTTCTTGTTCCCATTGAAATATTAGGTTGAAATCCATCTAAATCACACAAAATCTTGTCCCTGTGGTAGTATTCTAGCATTTGCAATTTCATTGTGAGAAGAGCTTTCATCTTGTAATGAAATAAACAATTTAAAATCACTTTACTTTCACTAGGTTGACAAATATTATTTCTAATTCTATGAGTGTATCTTATGCATGACGAATCAGGGACTCTCAACATTTAATTGAGTCTTTAACATGAGCCTTTACGTTGAATTCTTGAAGAGTGTAAGGAATATTTTGGGTATTTTGAAGCATTTTGTCTATGAGTTTTACAATATTTGTAAAGGTTCTCAAAGATTTGGTATAATCAACTTTATCTTTCTTAAATTCCCACAAAAACTTCTCAAATGATAAATCCTACATGAACTACCCCTTTTGTACTATGTATCCACAAAGGTTTAACAATTTCCACTGCCAAAATATGCACAAACAATAAGGATTCAGTTATTGTCTTTATTAACCCGAACCTTGTCTAGGAAACAACTCCACTCTCTAGTGTGACAACTCGTGCGAGTTAGATTGTGTTTTATTGATCATATTTTTCAAGGTTTTCATGAAATTTTTACAAAGAAGGATCTCTTGATATCCTTCACAAACATGGGTTGCGTAACGGGTCCTCCCACCCGGTTGTAGATCAAACCCTTAGTAAGGTGTTATCCATTTCTCCAATGCTTAAGTGACAAAGAGTAAGTTGAATCCCTCCTCGGTACAAAATGAATTATATCATGATTCATCTGTTTATAAGCATCTTGTGAGTTTCATGATCTTTGCTCACCCTCGGAGGAGAATCAATTGTGATACCAACAGGTGCCCTAGTTGTAATGAAAAAGAGATAGGGAAATAGCTAGATGTAAAAATGAAAATGGTAGATGGAATGGAATGAATACAACCCTTCCTATGTATTGTGTTTGATGCAATAATGCCAAAATGTAGTCCTTTTCCTTAGTAGATAGCCAACCCTTGATGTTATATTGTCTTCCCAAATGATAGTAAGTATGTTATGTTTATATATGGATATGATGCTCAAATTTCAACACTAATGACCTAACATCTTTGGCTAGTACCTAGGGGAAGGAGATGGAAAATTACAAACACCGACCTCGAAACTCTAAATTAGATGCAAGTGATTCCAGGAGTAGGGTACCTAAAATAAGGATCGGGACACCCATGAGTGCTCATGTTCTACCATAGGTGCCCTAGTCAAAGACTAGAGAAAAAATGAAAAATAATGACATCGATACTTCTCGAGAGACAACGAGAACTTTGCAAATAATTGGAAAATGTACAAGAAAAATTACAATGATGACCAACTAACCGACATCATGACTAGGGGATTGGTAATTAGTGAATAATTTTATCACACGAGATCCATATATTAAAAAACATATTTTGTGGTATAAATGTAATAGTAAGTGTGGGATTTTATGATTAAATTTACCCCTACTTTCTTTAGGTGATTAGAAAGATCGAAACATAAAGTATATATAGATACGTACTAGAGAGAAATCCATAGAATCCCATGATGTAGTAGAATGTGCAGATGTGGTCGTAAAATCGGGATGAAAGAACTATATAGTGTGACGAACCATGGATTGATGTGTTGATCCATGCAACATAGTGAAAAATGTAGTGAATACCATGATTTGCGAGTGATTACAAAATTTCTAGATGATTAATAATTTCAAACATTGTATGATGATGATGAGATATTGTAGTGACTTATCACTTCTTGACTGAACACATATATATGAATAATTGATTTGGAGGATTTGGGCATGTTATCACTAGAGGAAAATTGTAGGGATAAAAGTGTGTTATTCTCTAATATCTAACCGCATCCTCAAGATATAGTCACTTTCGATGGACTTAGATCAAATTTGTCTCGGTTTTAAGATCCAAATAATTTTGATCAAACAATTGACCTATATAGGAGTGGTATAAGAAAGGAAATATTTCCCCCACTCCAAGTGTCATCGTAATGTGAGGGTTTCCAAGTAAGGTCATCTCGGTCATGTGAAATGTAAGATGGATTCGATGTTAGGTCATTTTGAAGAAAACCCCAAATAGATAGAATATCTTCCCAAGTTACGTCATCAAGGAAATCAATGGATGTAATCTCCTTGTTAGGTCATCGGTAGAAGCGGTACCTAACTCCCAAGTTAGGTCATCTAGGAGGATGATTGCATTGGATTTTATTGATGATATGATTTCAATTATTTGAAACTTGAATGTGTTGATTAATTGATATATTCAATTTGATTTATTACTTGTAGATATATTTTAAGCTAATTTCCCCCATGTTATGCCATTAGGGGAATCGATAGATAATAGGGAATAATCAAATGAAAATATTTCAATGCTTATTTCTCCAAGGATAGGTCATTAGGGGTAAGTGATGAAATGTCGCATAGAAGAATTTTAGATTTTTTCCCCCAAAATAGGTCATTAAAGGGAATTAGTAGTGAGTGGTCGCGCGATGAGTAAAAAAATGCTATAAAATGATGAGTTTATAGTGTTTATTAATCAAAATCTAATTGAAATGGGATTACGGGATGACCCATAAGATATTCCCACCCTTTCGGTGAAAGATAAAGTGATGAGAATAATGAAATCTAAGCTGAAAGTAAGCACAAAATAGATAGATAGTGATAGAAATCACAAAAATGTGAATGAATTGGATGGAAGATAAATTATAGTTGATATAAATTGCATGTAATGTGTGTGTTGCGGTGGTAGGTATAAATGTAAAAGGAATGTCGCAAAAAAGTGTAAATCTGAGTAGAAATGATCAATATATGCAAAAACTTTGTGTGTGGTGGTGTATTAGTTGTGAGAATAAACATGAAATGATGACTATAGTGTTGGATATCATAAGAAATGAGAATGGGGTGAATCACTACGATAAGATAAGAAGCTTCTAAAACTTTTGAAAATAATAGAAATAAAATCATAAATATAAATTAACATGCATGCGAGAATAGTAGTAAACAATACACCAAATTTATAGTGTGAAACCCATAGGAGAAACCCACTTGAAATCATAACCTTTTATTAAGAACACCCATCCTTAAAATACAATGATTTCCAAATTTTTTTGAGCACCCACTCAACCCGAGAAACATCCACTTCAAATTCCTTCAAGCACCCATTGAAGGCAGCCAACCATCAACTTAGCTTATTTATCAAGTTGTCGTTTCCAAGGAGAAACTATCCCAGTTTCCCAAGCCCCCACTCAAGAAAAATAAACTTACAGTTTTATAACTTGATCATTTATCTTCTTGTTGGTTACCCAAATTTTCATGATCACCTTTCTATTACTTTATACAAAAAAACAATTCACCTTATTCTCTTATCATGCACATTACAATGAATGATTTCTTGTTGAATCTTTTTCACACTAATTTTCATGTCTTCTTTGTAAAATTCTACTTCCTCTATCTTAATTTCTCTTCATATCTCATCCCTATTTTCTTGTTTCAATCATTCATTCATATGCTCTATATTTTTATCTTCAAGTAATGAATACCATAGTTTATGTTATCTACTTATTGTTACTCTATTATTGGTTATTATTCATTTAGTATGCTACCTAGTACACCTTTGTGTTATCATAATTTCTTCATTACATTTGTCTAGAAAGTGTCTATTTTTACACTTATCTTTCTACTCTTTTTCAAACCACCTATGATATCTTTGATATGTGTTCAAGTCTTAAAATCAGAATGCATTTTTGTATATCATAGTCATACCTACACACTCACTCTTTAGGTAGTCCATATATTTTTGATGAGGAAGAGTTTCGTTTAATATTCTTATGTGAGTTGACATGATCTATTAACCATCAAGACTCTTAGACTCTTTTTTCAATTCAAGCCACCTCAATACTCAATAATGAAACTTTGAAATATTACAAGACTTCTATGTTTCAACACTTAAGAGTTATTTTATTTCAATACATAAGACAAGTACTTCCCTTAGTCCTTTTATTATTCATACATTGTGTCTTCTAGTTATCAATACAAATTAATTTCCTTTTGAATGATGTAAACCTCTTGAAAGATTGTCTCACAATATTTGATCAAAATTGTTCATTTCTTTTTAAAAATACTAATTAATGTCTTGATTTGATTTGTGTCTTCCTCCAACCTTTCAAGTTCTATAATGAGATATTCTTCACCTATAATTTTGAGCCATAGATATTCATCATGTATGTAACACAAAGTCATGATATTTTTATCTCCTTCATGCAACATTAGACTCTTCATGTTCACCCGGTGAGTCGAAGAGTCAAGATTTCAAAATAATACATGTAAGTGTCCTTTCCACTTCATTTTCGACCAATTGTGATATTTGACAAGTTTGAGTTCAATGAAGACTCACCATACTCTCTAAAGGTCACACAAATTTGAATTTTAAAAGAGAAAATTGTTATCTCTTAGAACTATACCCGGTTTGGGGATAACATCAGGAGTTATAAGATTTCTTTAATCCTCACTTCTAAAGATACAATGGAAAAACCTCGAGTCTGTGGGCATACCTAATATTACGATGAGTCTCTCGGTGTCGGACGGTTCCTTATTGATATATCCTAAACTATGTTTTTGGGGTTTTAAGAGTTTAAAAGATGGTTATAAATGAAATTAAAATGGTGTATTACACCAAAGTGATTGAGGTCTTTGAATGAGTACATGAAAAATATTTGAGAACAGATTTTAGAAACATGAACCAATGGGTTTCAAAAGAATCCTAAGGAAAAAAACTTATGTATTGACGGATAAATCACAAAAACACATAAATCTAAAATGTGCACTAAGACTATGCATAAAACACCAAATTTATAGCAAGGTAAGATAATAAATTCAAGAAATTAACATTCACATGAGTTAATAGAAATATACACAATAGTGCAAATAATTCGAAAGGCAATAACTAGTTCTCTTCCAAGAAAAAAACTTGCAAAATTTTGCTTGAACACCTACAACCAAAAATTAACCTTTTTGCTTTGTCAATACACATAATATATAGGAAAATAATACACCCAACCCTACAAAAATAGGCGAGTCTAAACTCACCCATGCATGTTAATTTTAGCCTTTATCATGAATAAATAAAGGAATAAAATAACCATGCTTTTTACAATGAGGCAATAATAGCCTTAGTTCCAAAAATACACTTAGTCAAAGTGTAGTTGACTGCTCTATTTCTATTACAATAAATCTGGGTGAATATTTTGGCTAATTTTAGCCTTTCTTGATGTGCAAGTCTTCTTTTGCAAGATGTGATACCTACAATATTTATCCACTTACAATTGCTAATTTGTCTCATCTCCGATCTTCCCTCTTGTGAAGGTGTGCAAAATATATTCCTATTTAAAAATACTACCTTTTCGTTTTCAAAACTTAGCAAAAAAATCCATATCTACTCGTGGGGACCACTATGAGCAGATATGCAAAAATAATATATGTACAAAAATCTCCTTTGTTTTCCCTCTTTGACTTGCTACGAGGTTCTTTGGTAAGATTAAATTATGTTTGCAAATAATAATGTAATTATTTACCCCTCTTGATCAAAAAGCATAGCACATACTTTGGAAGACCTAAATCTAAGGTCTAAAACAATAATTTGATTAAAATTAGTTCGCCCCTTTGATTTGATCATTTCACATATTATTTTTCTTGTTCATTTTGAATAGGTATATAACATTTTCGGCCACCTTTTGACTTGCTCATTGAATGGTTGATTACCTCCGCTTGATGATTTGGATACGATGACTTGGCCTTAGCTGCGCATATGGTGGCATTGTTGACTGACACATATTATTGTGTTTTTACCTCATCAAATGTCAAATGCTAGTAACTTAATTAAATGGGGTTGGCCCCCTTTTTGGAATGCTTCGACCCTAAAGTATGTCGGCGACCCAACCGTGGTTTGCATGGAAGTTTGTTACATTGGCTTAAACCATTGATTTCTATACTTTTGTATCAACAACATTGATCTATTACTCGGTTGAGTTGCCGTGACTCTAGAATTTTCTTTTGAAAAGGCAATGGATCTTTACCATCGATATATTAATCCTTGTTGATAGGGTAGTTGGTAGGAGTTTTCTTTGTACACCGTCAATATCTGTCCTTATTTTATATGTTTCGTTGATTATTTAAGCTTGATGAGTTGGGTCTTATTGAGGTTAGTTAAGTGAGTAAAATAACTCGAACCCTATCATTTTTCTTTATTTTCATTTTGAAGCCATTGGCTTGGTGAAGCCTGGAATTTTTTTCAAGACTGCCATTATTGTTGTTTCGAAGCTCGATTTTGTGCTCTCTTTGGCCTTTGTAAGGTTCTCGAGAACATGAATATTTGATTTTATATAATTTTTCTCTACTTTGAGCTATCTCGTTAAGTTGGTTGTTATTATTTTAACCTTGATATTTATCTCAACTTTCATGCAAGATTTTTTCTTGAGACTCGGCCATTTTTGTTGAAGGTGAATTTTCATGTTCCTTGAACTCGTAACTTGTTTCAAAGTTGCTCTTTACTCTATCATCACCGATATTTCAAAACCTTGGCTTTTGCATTGTGTTTCGTGTATTTTGAGATCAAAACCTCCTCACTATTGTTGGTGAAATGAAGTATGGATTTACTAGATTCATATTGTGTTGGGCCATTTCATATTGGGTCACCATTTTAAGCATTAGATTTGGTTTTGTAACTTTCACTACTACCATAATTTCTCTTATTTTGACGGGGTTCACGTTTTTTAAGGTGAGAAAATAAGGAAATCTGATTTTGATGATTTATATGAATATTCTTATACTTTTAAGATCTTCTCTCGAAGGGTTTAGGCCATTGTTTTATTTACTTGATGGTACCATTCAAAACCCGGTGTTATCTCTCAAAAGTGCACCCTAGTTGAGAGATGACAACAGGGGTTATAAGTTATCCCAGTCTCTCACTTTGTTGTAGATAAAATGGAAACACACGAGGTCCTGTGGGTATACTTATTGTTGAGGTGAGTCTCGGTATCAAGGACAGTTTCTTATTGATGTATCATTAACTATTTTTTTAGGATTTTGAGGCTAAAGAGATTACTGTAATTGAAATTGAAATGGGTGATACACCAAATTTATTGAGGGCTTTGACTGAGTATATGTAAAATAAAATTGAGAATGAATTTTAGATGCACAAACCAATGGTTTTCAGCAGAATATTAAGGCAAAACACTTATGTATTGAGGGATGAATCACAACAACACAACAAGTTAAACATGCACACTAAGATTATGCAAAAAATACCAGATTTACAACAAGGTAAGATAATTAATTAGGGAATTAACGTTCACAATAATTAATGGAAAGATACACACCACTATAAATAATTAGAAAGGCAAAAACTAGTTCTCATTCAAGCAAAAACTGGCAGATATTTCCTTTTATCTGAAAAAGCCATTGTCTTGATCTGTGGGAGTTTTGAGTGTATTCTCAAGATCGATCTTTTCCTACGATAAGTTTAAGAGCTCTGAGAATTTTAAAATCCGCCGTTATTGTTCCGTTTTGAGCTTTTATGGAAGATTCTAGGCCGGTGTTTGATTTGTTCTTAAATCTTCTAGTACCGTTGTTTGATATGTGCTTTTGATTTATTAATGAATTAAGAAGTTATGCCTCCTTTTGTAAACTTACCATGTGCATTTTGAGCTTGGTAACAGTCGTTTGTTCTTTGAAGATGTGAATTCTTAAGTCTTCCCTTGGAGTTTGTTACCTTTGAGTCTCTAAAATTTTTCCTTGGCTACCATTTTTAAAACCTGAGTTTGATTTCAATCTTCTTTACCCATGGAAATATGCAACTTTGAACACTTGTATATTTGTTGATACTTTTTATCTTAATTCGGGCTCTGTTAAGATTGATACGATCTTAAATTATTGGTTTGAGCTTCATGCTGTTATATTTGGTTGGTGTTGATCATTTTCCTTTTATTTGTAACCGAAACCTAATTGTTTTTGAAGTGGAGACTCTCTGAACTGTGCACTATTTCTAGTGAATAAATTCTTTGTTCGTTACTTTTTTGAATGGCCTTACTGACATCTCTGAGTTATGTCTCTTTATCGCTTTGAGTTACTTGCAAAAATTTGCAAATATGGAATGTCCTTCATGTAAAATGAAATTCTTCATTTGAATCTATAAAAGTTGTAGAAATTTCGTGAAACTTGTAACTCTGAACCCTTCTTCTGTAATGGTTGATACTATTTATTTTTCTTTTTATTTAATTTAGACCTATACTTGTTCATTTCGAACTTGAAACTGGGTATCTCATTTCTTCGTACTTTGTTTTTTAGAAATGTTGAGAGATTAAATTGCTCTCTGAACTAGTCATTTTTAAAGCTTTGTATCGCTTTGTATCTGTCATTTTTCTACGTTTTGTAGATTTATTCGAAGCTTTTGTAAATGGAAACAAGGCTCTATAAATGTTGCGGGTTTCCTATACATGATGCTTTAAGTGGTTAACAATGGATGTACCTTCCTTACATGATGAACAACTGTTTGTGTTTTTATAGAATCATGTTATTCCTTTACTGTAGCTCTGCAATTTTGTTAGGAATGTTCATATCTTTGTATATTTTTGATAACCATTCACTTTCCTTTTCAAACTGAAAACATAGATATGAACTATTCTTGTTTTGTAATATTTTTTAATTGGAGCATTATACTGAAATATTTATCAGAAACTCTATTAAAATCTCGATAGCACTTGTAGTATGCTTTTCTTTTGTACTTCATGCATTTGTGCAGACTTTTAGAAAAATGTATTAAAGCCATAGTGAAATTTTCTATCTTCTTAATAGCTTCTCTTTTCTCCTTCAACATTTGAAGGCATGAATGAACCTTCCTCTATAGTCCTTTAATTTTTTTGGTTATTGTTTGCAATCCATACTTGATAATACAAAATTTTAAAACATGAATTGATCTCTTCTGCGGAAACCTGTATTTGAAACTTAAGAAAATAGTTAGAAAAAAATTAGACCTTTTGGCCTCTCGTATGTTCCATAGTGATTTTATTTCTCTTTCTTTGTTTGTCATGATTACTGTTAAAACCATGAACCTATGCAAGATAGTGCCTTCCCAATTCCATGTATGTTACTTGATTTATCTTATGACTCTTGATCCTAGTAATTCCATTTGTATGAAGTTAGACAATACATGAGCACAAATTAATCCCTGAGCTCTTGACTGATGTCTTTTCCTTTCATTTTTAGGTACATTGTAGTTGTTGGATGACAAAGTGCAAGATAGAGCTGCATCGAAACAAAAATAATAGGAGAAAATCCAAGGAAATGATGGGTTTCTTTTATAATATTTTACTTTTAACTTTATGTACATGTACTTCCTACTTTAATAGTTATGAGTCACATTCCTTAGATTGTGTGGAAAACATTAAATTTCTCCAAGAATGAATGACGTTAATTTTTGTAATTGAATTGTATACTTCTTTCGAATTCAACTTTATGATATGTATTGATTGTATAAAAAAATAAAAACTCAACCACATGATTAATTGTATTTAAACATGGAGAAATAATGATTTTGATGTACTTGTAAATTAATAATGAAATCCTCTTCATGCGAACTGCAACTCTACTTTCTTCTCTTGAATATAACATTTCACCTAAATTTTGATTCCCGCCTTCATTAAGGCAATGCATTGGTCCTTTGGGGCTTCTATGTTTCTTGTCTAAAGACGAACATGGAATGACGGTCTATGTGAGGTGATATATTTTGTAATATCATGCATAGTTACATATTACATGTAAATTTTTACAATGAAAACAAAATTAAATCGTATGATTTTTCCCTAGTTAGGTCTATTTCATCAATTCCTTCCATAATAATTTTTTTATTTATTTTTCCATTTTTACATGAGTGTAAAAATTGTTAACATTTCAAGCGATCCTATAGGAAAGCTTCTGTTAGCTTATAGACAAGTTCTCTACTCAAATCCATTGGGCATGGAATCAAAGTAGATAATGTAAATCTACCTTTTCGAGAAACCGAACCTTTTGAAAAATAAAACTAAATCGGGAAAGGATCAAGTAAACTAGATCATGTGAAAAAATGCACCTATTGAATTGAAAAGATTTCAATATACGTTAATCGCACTTATGGAAATGGAAATCCTACTCTAACAAAACACTGTAGGATTTTCAATAACAATGTTTAACAAAAATACAACTCACAAGAATGGTAAGTTATTCTCCATTCAACCTTGAAAGCTAAAACACATTGTGATTTTTGCAAGTTGAAATCATGTAAGGGCCACCCCGAGATAGTGTGAAGCTTCTGGCATGTGGTTTCCTTGCTTTGCATGATCAAGATCCCACTTTAACACAATGTCTCCTTCATTGAAAACTCGGAATTAGCCTTTTTATGAAATGTTTTCTTGATATTTTTTTATTCTTTTCCATATTCAGATGTACCTGATCTCTTAACTCTCATACCTCCATTAATTTTGCATAACGAACATGCATTGGTTCATTTTCAAGTAGTTCCATTTGATGCAATAAATCTAATGCGGGCATCTCAACTGACATACCTTGAACAAAAACTAAAATAGCTTGAGAAAATGACCTAACTTTCACTTGAAATGTTTCATGAAGGATTAGGAAAAATTCCTCTATCATATCCCATATTTTTTGAGGAGGATAGGTCTACCATTTTCTACACATCTCGTTTTCATGCAAGAAAATTACTTTTTTCAACACCATTTTTGAGCGTCATACAAAATTGACTCCTATATATGAGATGAGCCTAATCCTTTCTCACACATATTATATATACTCTCTCATAACCTCTCCCATGCTTGGTCGACTGTACCATCCCATTTCATTTCAAAGTAGGCACCTAAAACAACTCTAAAATAATAGTGTCACTCACTATCCGGGACCCCGCCTTCTTGAAACACCATGAATTCACATTGAACCTCCGAAAAACACCTCGAGGCATGTTATTGCACTCTCCCTTTTTCTCAATGCCTTTGACATCAATAAAAACAAATGGAAAAATAACATGGTCGAACAATCTCCACCTTTGTCATTGAAGGCAACATAGTGAAACATGATGGAAAACTACAATATGGAACAATTTTCCATCACTCTCTCTCCCTTTAACATCTATGACAAAGATGCAAAAGCACACAATTCTAATTAGATTGTAAAAATTCAAGAAAAAGTGATTTAGCATACCTTAGGTGTTATTTGGACATTTTCCAAAAGATCCCCCTAGAATGGTGTTTCAATTTTTTGACTTTTGTGTCTACCTTGAACTCCCCCAAGAACATGCACTCTTCCTTTGTAGATAATTATCCTATCTCACTATGAGCAACATTTATTCTTCAAATAACAACATGCCAACACTTTTAGGGGACTGGTAGTAACATGTCAATGCCAAATTCATCATTGGAAAGTAATAGAATTTTTGTAGCAGCTAAAAATATACAACCAATTGCATTGTGGGCTAGATCAAGTTTTCTCTCTCTTTAAAGTATTCATCTTGAACACATACTTCTGAACTCCTCTAAACTATCTTAACAACACTTATTAATAATTTAGCTTGTGTCCTTTAATGGATGATTTACACTCATACAATATTAGATACTCAATCACAAGCATTTAAAGTTTGAAATGTGTTATTGACCTATTCTTCTTGACAACTCAGGCCACCCAATCATTATGATGCCTTTCTCAAATAATTTGAATCATTCTCCAAATCTGTGCAAGTTTCAAACTCCTTCATACACTATGATTTTACTTTCAAGGATACTCGAGGCATGATATTAATTATAGAAATCAGCTTACACACTTAAACCTTTTTCATAGTCCATCAATAGAGTTGAAGAGTTTCTTTATTGCATACATTTCCTTATAAACTGTCAGAGAGATCTTCTAAGTTCTTGTAGACAAGGATTTAGTAACTTAGGCATCATACACTTTCATTCATGGTACATTCTACCTTGACAATACCTTATAGACCATTTGATGAAGAGATTGAGCTTGAATGCCACATCATACCATTATAACCATAAAACATTGTTCTTTAGAGTGTTGAGATCAACATCTAGCCTTCTAGGATCAATATTGTTGAATGCCTTATTCTTTAAGCATATGGACACACCCAAAATATCATCAAAATATTTGACATATGTATACTCACTCTCAAAATGATCTATAAAAATAGTGTTCACATAAAACTACTCCTTTTCACACTATTTTAAACAAGAAATAGATTAAGAATAAAATATTACATTTTATAGATATTTTATAGATATATTTATCCCTTCAATATATCTATAGTTTCTGAAAATATCTGCATATATGTGACTAAGTATTAGTGGGATGCATTTTTTCTTATAGGTCTTCATGAATTTTTTTCCATTTGTATGAATTAGTCACCAAACCATAGATTCCTCAAAATCTTCTTTTGAGTAACCATACACTTACTTGATTATATGGATAGTTCATTGAATGACCCTACCACATGTGCATACCTAAGAAATTATCACACACATCCCTCATATATTCATTTTCATCATTTTTACCGATCATTCATGCTAACACACCTTCTCGAGCTCTCAAAACCCTATAGGATTGAAATCACATAATTTTACCTTCTACCACCATGAAATTCTATTTTGGAAAACTACATTGCCTCAGAACTATTTACACCATCATGAATTTTACTTTATGCTTGTAGAATCTTGCATGTTCGACTGTGTAGCAATCATTTATCCTAATAAAAACGCTTGATTCATGGAACAATGCGATAAACTATGCAAGGGTTGGTACAAATTCATTTACTTGTAGGGCATTCTTAGACTTAGAGTTCCATCTCTATCCTAGTGAGCTTATTCATATCTAATTTGTGAGCTCATAGAACACAAAATATTCATAAGTCTGCGAAAACATTTGAAATATACTAAAACTCTACAAATACCTCTTTATATTGAAGGACACATGATCATTCCTCTAAACAACCTCTTGAAACATGACAGCGACATGCACTAGGACACCATATATTCTTTCTAGACCATTTTAAACATTTATCATATTAACAAGAAATAATTTTCACCAGTAGAGTTTCACTCTTATACTTCATGACTGATATGACATATATGTAAAGTAGGATTTGGTGAAATAAACCCTATTAAGGAGACTTACAACACTATGTAGTCACTATATAACATTGCTTAAAAATTTCTTAAGAACTTTGCATGTTCTTATTTATATCCATTTAAGATCACAATTCCCCTTTATGGCTCAAGAATATCAATTTTGAAACACTCATCTCAATAGTATAGAATGGTAATTTGACAATTATTTATAAATTTCCTTATCAACCATCTTGATCACTGCAACCTTTTCTCAAGAAAATTCCATTCTCCCTTTTCTTATGAACACCATTTCTCTCTTTTGAGAACACACAATGTGTTATAGGCAACCCTAACAAGTATAAGTGTGAGAATTTTCAATTATCGAGCTTGTCAAGCTTTTACACAAGATTTATGGTTTCTCCCTGGAAGGTTACCTAACTCATTAGAATTTGAACACATAATTATTTGATGAATCATATAACTCATACCTCCTTTCAAATTAATCACATTATAGACTTCTTGACAGTGACACCACTCTTTTAAACACTTAGTGGTGAAAATATGCACCTTCCTATCCTCAAATATTCAACAATACTTTTAGAATTCAAAAGATAAGGTCAGTAGACTTATGAAAATACACACTTTTATTAGATAAGTAGTTATGACCATGATTAGACCAAGAAGAACTTTAAACTACCAAATAACTTATTTCAAAACTTCTCCACTATAGAATCCAAACAAAAAATTGACATATAAGAGGTTATATACCTTCTACATCATGGATAAGACTACATTTGAATTCAATGCTTCATTTAATGAATATTCCTCCTAAAAGCTTATAAAAGACATACTATGGGCTTTGCCTTATCTCAAAACAACATAAAGTCATCATAATGACAAGATGACTCCATTTTGATTTTCCTTTTCTTAATACTCTTCTTAGCCTTCTTAGTTGCATCTCTAGGAGTGATGACCACATTACACCTTCTGTCATTTATATATGTTCTTGATAAACCTATGTTTTTCACTTTATACCCCTCCTCTACCACTTCTTAAGGAATAAATTTCTCATCCTTGGTACTAGAGTTGTTTTCTTATTTACATCTTTTATCGTCGTTTGTTGATACAATATTAGCTTGTTGTGGCACCTTCTTTTCAGTCTTTTCTTTCTCAACTTCTGACTTTTCTTCTTTTCAAGAGTTACTTGAGGATTATGTTTTCTATAGTTATAGAATTTTTGTAAGAAATAACAAACTTCATGACATGTATAACATATGACCTGATTTATCCTTTTTCTTGAGTGATGACTATCATTGCTAAATTGGATTAGAGGTTCTTCTAAGAAATACCTGGCTATATGACCTTTATTTCTACAATTGAAACACACTATATTCCATTCATATTTAGTAGCATAGGATCTCCATGGGTGCTCTTTGTCATTTTTTTTCATACCTTCTCTAGCTATATGTCCAAATTTAGAACATGAGAAACAATAACCATTAAATTTCCTCTCATACCTGGATGCATTTGGCTGTCTAATTGACTTGGTTCTTCTGTATTTGTCTTCTTCTTGTTTGTTTTATTTTTGGAATCAACTGTTTATTCTTCTTATTTTCTAAATGGATTGACTAAAGATTCAAATCTCTATTCTTTTCTTTTTCCACTTCCTCTCTTATAGTATTTGATTGTACTTTCAAATTATCACACTCTTAAGGATTTTATTAGATAGATGCTTTGCATGATTTATGATCTAGTTCACTTATAGGTCTTTATATCTAATTTGTGACTTGACTTAGCTCAGTTTTCAAGATCATTACCTTCTCTTCCAGTTTCAGGAAGTCATTCTCTTTTCCTTTCAAAGCTCTTGAAAAATTTTCAACAAGTGTAGCTACTTCATTTAATTCTTGGCAATGGTGAGCTTCCATGTGCTTAATCTCATCTTTCAGGCCTTTTATCAAGGAATGAGCAATGTCATATTTTATCTTCAAGATTGATTCAGCCAAAGAACCCATGTTTGTGTTATCAAGAATCTTCAATTTGTTACTTTTAACTCAGAAGGACCATGCTCTAATACCAATTGTTGAAAATCACAAGCACTAAAATAAGGGGTGAATCAATGTTGATCAGATTAGTAGCTTATTAAAATTCTTGAAAATACTAGCAATCAAATCATGAATATAAATTATCTTGCATGCAAAAATATTAATGCATAGTACACCCAATTTATAGTGGGAAACATAGAGGGAGTAAACCCAATGAAATAAAATCCTTTTATTAAGAACACCCATCCTTAACATACAATGATTTCAAATTTTATCAAGCAACCACTTAGATAATCTAGTAAGCTTCCACTGCAAGGAGCAACTACCCCCGTAACCCAAGCACCCACTCAAGAAAAATAAACTTACACTTTTATAACATGATCATTTAGATTCTTGTTGTTTACCCAACTGATCATGATCACATTGCTAGTACTTCATAAGTGAATTAAAACTCACCTTATTCTCACATCATGCATATTACAATGATTGATTTCTTCTGTTTAATCATTGTCACATTGGTTTTCATGTCTTCATTATAAAAGTCTAATACCTCTATCTTAATTTCTCATCAAAGCTCATCTCTGTTTTTTTGTCTAAATAATTTTTTCATGTGCTCTCTATTCTTATCTTCAAGCAATAAATACCATAATTTATTTTTCCTATTACTATTACTTTATTTCTTGTTGTTATTAATTTAGTATGCTACCTACCATACCTTTGTCTTAGCATTTTTTCTTCATCACAATTGTCTAGGAAGTGTCTATTTTTAAAACTTGTCTTTCTAGTATTTTTCAAACCACTTTTGATATCCTCTATATATGTTCAAATTTTAGAAGCCACATGCCTTACATTCTATCACATTTATACCTACACACTCACTCTTTAGCTAGGAAATATATTTTTGATGAGGAAGAGTGTCTTTTAATATTTTTATGTCAATTGACATGATCTAGTAATTGTCAGACTGTTAGACTCCTACTTTCTTCGATTAAAGCCACCTTAAGAATCAATCACTGAAATATTGCAATATTAAAAGACTTATTTGTTTCAAAACTTAAGAGTTATTTTCTTTGAATGCATAAGACAATTACTTCCCTCAGTCCCTATATTATTCAAAAAATTTATCTTCTAGTCTTTAATACAAATTCATTTCCTTTTGAATGAGGTATACCTCGTGGAAGATGGTCTCACAAGATTTGATCATTACTATTCATTTCTTTTTCTAAATAATTATCAACTTCTCATTCGATTTTTTTCCTCCAACCTTTCAAGTTCTCTTATGAGATATACTTCACCTATCAATCCAAGCATTATAACTCTCATGTATGTAAGACAAATTCGTGAGATTTTTATCTCCTTGAAACAACATGAGACTCTTCATGTTCATCCGGTGAATCTTAGAGTCAAACTTTAAAAATAGGACAAAGTAGTGTCCTTTCAATTTGATTTTTGATCGATTGTGATACTTGATAAGTTTCAGTTAAATGAAGACTCGCCACACTCTATAAAGGTTGCATTATTTTGAATTTTAAAGAGAAAACATTCAAAGTCTATAATTTCTGCCATGACAGTCTACATTATATCCATTCAACATGTATAAATTTGAAGATTTCATTTGTACATTAATTTCAAAACCTTGATGCCTTACGAATTTTGAAATAGGTTTGATGAGATTTGATAGATTTACCAAAACCATAACTTCTCTATTTTGAAATTTCAGTTGTAGAGACATCTTCATAAGTGTATAAACTTGCGTTTTCTACAAATTTTCATTTAAACAACGTATACAAGACTAAAAGCACTTTGAAAAACCATAAATTTGAGACTTATCTCGAAGAAGATTGTTAACTAACGAAATAAGGGTTTGTGTATTGATAAACTTGATGCGCATGAAAAATTAAATTTCTGATAAATAAGAAAACACACCACACTTGCTAATTTTCCACAAAAACTTAGCAACATTATAATGACCCCAAGATAGATATTTACACAAATTTTCAAGAATTTTCAATAGATGAAACATGAGCTTCACCTAATTTTTCCCACCAAACACTAAAATAAGTGTTTACGGTTGAGTGTGAGCCCAAGAATCTTTTAAAAGGAATTTTCTTCCCAAATATTAATGAACGTCAAGGATTACAACTGTTGTGACTTGTTAAAAACTTCTTCAACTTCTTAACTTGAATAGAAGACTTGAAGAATTTCAATTTTCTCTTAGAAGACAAAGAGACAATAAATAATGTAGTCCAATTGCTACATGTAAAGCTTGTAAAACATGAAGAATGATTCTTAGGTTAAGTATGAAGCTTTGCATGTTCTTGAAAGGATTAATTTGAGTTCTAAAGATTATATATGAGGATTACAGGAAATAGACTTTGAGGTCAACCACCCATTCTTATTATGAATATTGCATTCTTATCCTGATTAGCATAAAGAACTTGTTTTATACCAACATCTTATTTCTTAATTGTGTGAAATGCACCAAGAACTTACATACTTTTACTCACCGAGTAATATATCACAATCTTGTTCAAGCATTTCATGAGCCATTTTAACACTATACCCTTTAGTCATACCTCATACATGCCTCAAGACTTGCATGAACCAAGCCAAACATGCTTTGATGACCATGAAAATACAAGAAATATGCAAACATCATTAAAATACCATGAAATATTCAAGGAGTCTCATCCATGTGATTTTGGGATAGCCAACCCCTTTTTCCATTTCTTTCTTAGAAAATTTCTTAATAAAGAGAGAAACATAGCTAGAATAATGCTCACAAATTTTCAACCACACCTCCTTTTAGGAAAATTATTCTTGAAATAATTTTTATTCCAATTTACTCCAAATTGTAATTTTATGATATATTTTAAGGACACTGTATAATTGGTTTTAAGCCTAAAAACCCACATGACTCAAAATAATCTTTTCAAAAATCTTGTTTTACAAAAGCTGACATAACCTTAACAAATGAGCTAAATTTTACCTAAAATGTTTCATTGAGCATTAAGACAACTTACTCTATCATCTCATAGATTTTTGAAGAAGATAAGTCTGCATTTTTCTACCCATCTAATTTTCATGCAAGAACACTATTTTTCTCAACACAATTTCGGAACATCATACAAAAATGACTACTAAATATGAGATGATCCTACGATTTCCTCACACATGCTATATATACTCTCTCACATCCTCTCCCATGTTTGGTTTGACTTTTACCATCCCATTTCACTTCATTAGGAACCTAAAACCACTTTGAAATAACATTGTTACTCACCATCCAAGACTTTGTCTTCTTAAAACCTCATCAATTCAATTTGAACCTCTAAACAACACCTGAGAGGCATGATATTTTATTCTCCATTTTTAATAAATTCCTTTGAAATGAGTGAAAATAATCGATAAAACAACATGGTGTAACAATCTCCCCATTTTTCAGTGATGGCAACATAACTGAAACTTGATGGAAAAATGAGAAATGAAATAATTTTATAGAACTACCTATCCCCATTTGACATATATGATAAAGATAGACAAGCAAACCAAACTGCTTAGATTGAAAAAATTCAAAAAAAATAGATTGCTCATACCTTGCATGCACCCCATGGAAAGGTGGTATTTTTGCCACTATCCACAAGCTCCCCTTGGATGGTGTTTAAATTTCTTGAATCCTTTCTTTTCCTTGAACTCCCCTTAGAACAAGTAATATTACTTTATAGATAAATGTCCCATCACACCATGAGAACCATTTCTTCTTGAAATAACAAAATGCCAACAGTTTTAGGGGACTCTTAGTAACATTTCAATGCCAAATTCATCATTGGAAAGTAATAGAATGTCTTAAAACACCTAAATACCTACAACAACTTGGATTGTGGGCTACATCAAGTTCCCTCTCTCCTTAAAGTAGCCATCTTGAGAACATACTTTTCAACTCCTATAAACTATCTTAAGAGCATTTATTGAGATTTTAGATTATTTCCTTCAACAATGATTTTCACTCATAAATTTTTATATAATCGATCACAAACATTTCAATCTTTAAATCTATTACCGACCTCATCTTCTTGACATCTTAGGCCACCCAATCATCATCATTCCTTTCTTATAACATTTGAATCATTCTCCAAACAATGTAAGTTTCAAACTCCTTCATACACTATGATCTTCCTTTCAAGGATGCCTCGAGACATGATGTTAATTATAGAAATTAAGTCACACATTTAAACCATTTTTCACATTCCACAAAAAGAGTTAAAGAGTTTCTTTAGATCATAGATTTCTTTATAAACTATTAGAGATCTTCTAAGCCCTTGTAGAAGAGCATTTAGTAGCTTAGGAATTGTAATTTTTCATTCGTGATACGTTCTACCTTGACAAGATGTTATAGAGAACTTTATGAATATATTGAGATTGAATACCACATAATACCATTTTAACCATACAACACTATCCTCTAGATTCTAGAGACCACCCTCTAACCTTAAAGGATCAATATTATTAAATGACATGATCTTTAAGCATATGAACACTCCTAAAATATCATCAAATGAGTGGACATATGTACACTTAATCTCAAAATGAACTATATAGATCATGTGCACCTGAAACTACTCCTTTCCACACTATTTTAAACAAGTAATTGATCAATAAGAAAATCTTATATTTTATAGTAATCACAATTAATGATTTAAGGAACGATATATTCCTTCAATATATTTTGAGTTTCTAAAAAATATTGTAAATATGTGACCAAGGCTTAGTTGGATGCAATTTTTCCTCTAGGTCTTCATGAAATATTTCTCCATTTGGATGAATCGGTCACCAAACTATATATTCCTCAAAAGCTTCTTCTAAGCAACCATACACTTACTTGATTATATGGATACTTCATTGAATTACCATACCACATGTACATACTTGAGAGGTCATCATAGGCGACCCTTATATATTCATTTTCATGAATGGTACTGATCATTCATGCCAACATACCTTCTCGAGCTCTCAAGGCCATATAGGATTAAAATCAAATAATTTTACCTTTGACCAACATGAAATTACATTTTTGAAAACTGCATTGGCTTAGAAATAGTTCCACCATCATTAATTTAACCCTATTCTTGTATAATCTTGCATGTTGTGAATCTCTAACAATCAGTTGTCGTATATAATAAAATATTGATTCATGGAACAATGTCATAAACTATGCAAGGTTTGGTACAAATTCATTTACTTTTAAGGAATTCTCTGACTCAAAACATCATCTCTAGCCCAATAAACTTGTTCATAGCTAACTTTTTAACTTAGAGCACACAAAATATTCATAGGAATGTGACAATGTTTGAAGTAGATTGAAATTCTAAAAAACCTCTTAGAGAAGGAAGGAAACACTATCATTCCTCTAGAAAACCTCTTGAGACATGATAGCCACATGCACTTAGACACCATATATTCTTTCTATACCATTTGAAACATGTATCATATTAACAAGAAAGATGTTTGACCATTAGAGTTTCGGTCTTACATTCATGACTGATATGAAATATGTAAAGTAGTCTTTGGTGAAATAAAACCTAGTAAGGAGACTTACAACACTATTTATTCACTCTATATAATTTCTTTAAAAATTCTTAAGAAATCGGCATTCTCTTGTTTATGTCCATTTGAAATCATAGTTCCC
This sequence comes from Taxus wallichiana var. yunnanensis, assembly GCA_018340775.1. Classification (NCBI taxonomy): domain Eukaryota; kingdom Viridiplantae; phylum Streptophyta; class Pinopsida; order Cupressales; family Taxaceae; genus Taxus; species Taxus wallichiana. The sequence goes on from CM031239.1 coordinate 973,570,214, forward strand.
CTTTATGACTCAAGAAGATCAATTTGTGAAACACTTGTCTCGAAGTATAGAATGGTAATCGACACTTCTTTATATGATTCTTTATGAACTATGTCGATCACTTCCACCTTTTCTTATGAACATGTCATTCTCCCTTAGCTGATGAATTCCATTTCACTATTTTGAGACCACAAAATTTGTTATAGACAACCAGGGAAAGTACAATTCTAAGAAATTTTATTATCATACCTTGTCAATCTTTTTACACATTTTATGTCTTGTAGAATCATAGGAAGCCACCTAATCATACGAGAAAAGCACATAGAACTTGGATCTCCCCCTGGGAGGGTACCTAACTCATGATACTTTGAACATAAACTTCTTTAGTGCATCACAAATCTCATACCTTATTTTGACATCAATCACATGAAAGACTTTTTGACACCGACAACACTCTTTTCAACACCTAGTGATGACAATATGCACCTTCCAATATTCAAATGTTGAACAAGACTTTCGTACTTCAAAATACAAGGTCATGAGACTTATGAACATACAATTTTTTTGAGATAAGTAGTTTTTACCATGATTAGACCAACAAGAAATTTAAACTACTAAACAACTAAATTACAAACTTCTCCACCAAGGAATTAAAAAGAAATATTACCACAAAGATAGCTTACATACCTTCTACATAATGGAGAAGAATCAATTTGAATTCAATGTTTCATTTAATGAATATGTCTCCTAGAATCTAAGTGAAGACATACTATGAGCCTTGGCTTATCTCACAACAACATAAAGTCGTCATAGTGACATGATGACACGATGTTTCCTTTTATTGTCTTAATACTCTTATTATCCTTCTTAGTTGTATCTATAGTAGTGATGACCACATTACCCGACCTTTTTATCATTTTTGTGTGCGTGATAAATGTAAGTGCCCCACTTCATACACCTCTTCTACCACTACTTGCGAAAGAACTTTATCATCCTTTCTACTAGAGTTGTTATATTATTTCTTACCTTTGTCATCCTTTGTTGAAACAATATTATATTATTGTGGGACCTTCTTTTCATTCTTTTCTTTCTCGACTTCTTAATTTTCTTCGTTAATTTTGTATACCCATTTCATTTTATTCTATTTAGGAGTTACTTGAGGCTTAAGTTGTCTATAGTTATAGCATTTCTTTTACAAATGTCTAACTTCATGACATTTATAACATATGACCTGATTTATCCTTTTTCTTGAATGATGACTATCATTGCTAAATTGGATTTGAGGTTGTTTTAAGAAATACTTGGCTATATGATATTTTTTTCTAAAATTGAAACATACTACATTTTGATCATATTCAGTAGCACAAGATCTCCATGGTTTCTCTTTGTCATAGTTTTTCATATATTCTCTAGCTTTTGTCCAAATTTTGAACATGAAAAACAATAAAAATTAAATTTCCTCTCGTACCTGGATGTATTTGGCTATCTAATTGACTTGGTTCGTCATGTATTTTTCTACATATTATTGGTTTTCTTACTAGGATAATCCTCTTTATTCTCCTTATTTTCTAAATGGGTTTATTCAAGATTCAAATACCTTTTCTTTTATGGTGCCACTTCTTATCTAATAGTATTTAGGTTTGCCCTCAATTTATCAAACTTTTACAAATTTTCTTAGTTAGATGCTTGATATGATTTATGCTCTATTTCACTTGTAGTTGTTTGTATCTTATTTGTGATTGAACATGTATAACATTGAATATTTCATTTGGTCAAGCCTTTCAAATCCTTGATCCCTTCAGAACCATGAAATAGGATTGATGAGATTTGATAAATTTACCAAAACTAGAACTTCCATTTACTTAATGTCATCTTTCATACCCTTTATCAAGGATTGAGCAATGCCATATTTCATCTTAAGATTGATTCATCCAAAGAACATATGCTTGTTTTATCGGGAACACCTTCAATTTTTAGTTTTAATTCAAAAGGAACATTATCTCGATACCAATTGTTGGATATCACAAACATTGAGAGGGGGGGTTGAATCAGTGTTTATCAACTTAGTAGATTCTAAAACTTCTGGAAAATACTTGCAATAAAATCATCAATATAAATTAATGTGTATGCGAGAATATTAGTACACAAGACACCAAACATATAGAGGGGAACCCAGAGGGAGGAAACCCATTTAAATCATAGCCTTTTATTAATAACACCCATCCTTAACATATAATGATTTCACAAAACTTTGAGCACCCACTCAACATGAGAAGAATTCACTCAATATTCCTTTAAGCACCCATTAAATGCAGCCAACCACCCACTTAGATGATTTAGCAAGTTTCCACTTGTAAGGAAAAACTAACAATGTATCCCAAGCACCCACTCAACAAAAATAAACTTACAATTTTATAACTTGATCATTTAGCTTCTTGTTATTTACCCAACTGATCATGATAACTTTGTTAGTACTTCGTATAAAAAAATTTAAAATTCAACTTATTCCCTGATCATGCACATTACAATGATTGATTTCCTCTGTTGAATATTTGTCACATTGATTTTCATGTTTTCATTGTAAAATTCTACCGCCTTTATCTTAATTTATCTTCATAGATCATCCCTATTTTTGTTTGTCTCAATCATTCATTTGTATGCTCTCTATTCTTATCTTCAAGAAATTAATACCATCATTTATATTATCCTCTTATTGTCACTCTATTTGTAGTTTCTATTCATTTATTATGCTACCCGCTACACCTTTGTCTTATCATATTTTATTCATCAGAGTTATCTAGCAAGTGTCTATTTATTACACTTGTCTTTCCACTATTTTTCAAACCACGTCTGATATATTATTATGTGAGATGACATGATCTAGTAACTGTCAAGACTCTTAGACTCCTACTTTCTTCAATTCAAGCCACCTCAAGACTCAATCATTGACACTTTGTAATATTACAATACTTATTCATTTCAAGACTTAAGAGTTATTTTCTTTGAATGCATAAGACAAGTACTTCCCTCAATTCCTTTATTATTCATCTTGTTTTTCTTTTAGTCTTCAATACAAATTCATTTCCTTTTGAATGAGGCATACCTCTTGGAACATGGTCTCACAAGATTTGATTAATACTGCTAATTTATTTTTTTAAATAATAATCAACTTAGTAATTTGATTTTTGTCTTCATCCAACCTTTCAAGTTATCTTATGAGAGATTATTCACCTAGAATTTCAATCCTTAGAGCTCTCTCATGTATGTACTACAATGTCATGATATTTTTATCTCCTTGACACAACATGAGACTCTTCATGTTCATCATGTGATTCCAAGAGTCGAGATTTGTAAATAGGAAAAGAAGTGTCCTTTAAATTTATTTTCAACTGATTGTGATATTTGATAAGTTTTAGTTCGGTGAACACTCACCACACTCTATAAAGGTTGTACAAGTTTGAATTTTAAAGAGAAAACCACCGAAAGTCTATAATTTCTATCATGACAGTCTACATTAGATCCATTCAACATGTATAAATTTGAAGATTTCATTTGTACATTAATTTCAAAACCTTGGTCCCTTCTGAATTGTGAAATAGGTTTGATGAGATTTGATAGATTTACCAAAACCATAACTTCCCTGTTTTAAAATTTCAGTTGTAGAGACATCTTCATAAGTGTATAAACTTGCATTTTCTACAAATTTCCATTCAAAAAATGTATCCAAGACTGAAAGCACTTTGAAAAACCATAAATTTGAGACTTAGCTCAAAGAAGATTGTTGACTACCGAAATAAGGGTTTGTGTAATGATAAAATTGATCGTGCATGAAAAATAAAATTTCGATAAATAAGAAAACACATCACACTTGATAATTTTCCACAAAAACTTAGCAACATTATAATGACCCCAAGATAGATATTTACACAAATTTTCAAGAATTTTCAATAGATGAAACATGAGCTTCACCTAATTTTTCCCTCCAAACACTAAAATAAGTGTTTCCAGGTTCGAGTGTGAGCCCAATAATATTTTAAAAGGAATTTCCTTCCCAAATATTAATGAACATAGAGGATTACAAATATTGTGACTTGTTAAAAACTTCTTTAACTTCTTCACTTGAATAGAAGACTTGAAGAATTTTAATTTTCTCTTAGAAGACAAAGAGACAATAAATAATGTAGTCAAATTTCTACAAGTTTGTAAAACATTTAGAATGATTCTTAGGTTAAGTATGAAGCTTTAGATGTTCTTGAAAGAATTAATTTGAGTTCTAAAGATTGTATGAGGATGACATGAAATAGACTTTGAGGTCAACCACCCATTCTTATCCTAATTAGCATAAAGAACTTGTTCTATACCAACATCCTATTTCTTAATTGTATGAAATACACCAATAACTTACATACATGTACTCACTAAGTAATATATCACAATCTCTTTTAAGCATTTCACGAGCCATTTTAACACTATACCCTTCATTCATACCTCATACATGCCCGAGACTTGCATGCACTAAGCCAAAAATCCTTTCATGACCATGACAATACAAGAAATCTATAAGCATTATTAAAAGACCATGAAATATTCAAGGAGGCTCATCGAAGTGATTTTGGATAGCCAACCCCTTTTTCCATTTCTTTCTTAAAAATTTCTTAATAGAGAGAGAAACATAGCTAGAAGAATGCTCACAAATTTTCAACCACACCTCCTTTCAAGAAAATTATTCTTGAACATGATTTTTATTCCAATTTACTCCAAATTGTACTTTTATGATATATTTTAAGGAGACTGTATAATTGGGTTTAAGCCTAAAAACCCACACAACTCGAAATGATCTTTTCAAAAATCTTGTTTTACAAAGGCTAACATAACCTTGACAAATGAGCTAAATTTTACCTAAAATTTTTCATTAAGCATTAGGACAACTTACTCTATCATCTCCTAGATTTTTTTGAAGAAGATAAGTCTACATTTTTCTACCCATCTAATTTTCATGCAAGAACACTTTTTTCTAAACACCATTTCGGAAAATCATAAAAAAATGACTACTAAATATGAGATGAACCTAAAATTTCCTCACACATGCTATATATACTCTCTCACATCCTCTCCCATGTTTGGTTTGACCTGTACCATCCCCTTTCACTTCATTAGGAACCTAAAACCACTTTGAAATAATATTGCTACACACCATCCAAAACTTTGTCTTCTTAAAACATCATCAATTAACTTTGAACCTCTGTACAACAATTGAGAGGCATGATATTTTACTCTCCATTTTTAATAAATTCCTTTGAAATGAATGAAAATAATTAGTAAAAAAATAGGGTGTAATAATCTCCCCCTTTTTCAATGATGGCAACATACTGAAACTTGATGGAAAAATGAAAAATGAAATAACTTTATAGCACTCTCTATCCCCATTCGACATTTATGATAAAGATGCACAAGCACACCAAACTGCTTAGATTGAATTTTAAAAAAAAAAAATAGAATGCTCATACCTTGCATGCACCCCCATGTAAAGGTGTTATTTTTACCACTATCCACAACCTCCCCTTCGATGGTGTTTAAATTTCTAGAATCCTTTGTTTTCCTTGAACTCCCCTTAGAACAAGTAATCTTCCTTTGTAGATAAATGTCCCATCTCACCATCAGCACCATTTCTTCTTGAAATAAGAACATGCCAACATTTTTAGGGGACTCTTAGTAACACTTAAATGCCAAATTCATCATTGGAAAGTAATAGAATGTCTTAAAACACCTAAATACCTATAACCACTTGGACTGTGGGCTACATGAAATTCCCTCTCTCTTTAAAGAAGCCATCTTGAAAACATACTTCTGAACTCCTCTAAACTATCTTAAGAGCATTTATTGATCTTTTATATTATTTCCTTTAATAATGATTTACACTCATAAAGTTTAATATACTCAATCACAAACATTTCAATCTTAAAACCTATTACCGACCTCATATTCTTGACATCTTAGGCCACCCAATCATTATCATGCCTTTCATAGATCATTTGAATCATTCTCCGAACAAGCAAGTATCAAAATCCTTCATACACTATGATCTTCATTTCAAGGATGCCGAGGCATGATGTTAATTATACATATTACCTTGCACATTTAAACTTTTGTCACATTCCACCAAAAGGGTTAAAGAGTTTCTTTAGATCATATATTTCCTTATAAACTATTAGAGATCTTCTAATCCCTTGTAGACAAGCATTTAGTAGCTTAGGAATTGTAATTTTTCTCTCATGATAGATTCTAGCTTGAGAACAAGTTATATAACACTTTATGAAGATATTGAGATTGAATGCCACATAATACAATTCTAACCATACAACACTATCCTCTAGATTCTAGAGAGCAACATCTAACCTTCAAGGATCAATATTATTAAATGACCTTTTCTTTAACCATATGAACACTCCTAAAATATAATCAAAAGAGTGGACATATGTACACTTAATCTCAAAATGAACTATACTGATTGTGTGCCTGAAACTACTCATTTCTACACTATTTTAAACAAGTAATTGATCAATAATAAAATCTTATATTTTATAATAATCACCTTAATGATTTAAGGAACCATATATCCCTTCAATATATTTGGAGTTTCTGAAAAATATTGTAAATATGTGACTAAGACTTAGTGGGATGTATTTTTCCTTTAGGTCTTCATGAAATATTTCTCCATTTGTATGAATTAGTCACCAAACCATATATTCCTCAAAAGCTTCTTCTAAGCAGCCATACACTTACTTGATTATATGGATACTTCATTGAATTATCCTACCACATGTACATACTTGAGAGCCATCATAAACAACCCTCATATATTAATTTTCATGAATGTGACTAATCATTCATGCCAACATACCTTCTCAAAGCTCTCAATGCCATATAAGATTGAAATAACATAATTTTACCTTCGACCACAATGAAATTACATTTTTACAACTACATTGGCTCATAAATAGTTCCACTATCATTAACTTAACCCTATTATTGTATAATCCTACATGTTCGAATCAGTAACAATCATTTATCCTATATAATAAAATATTGATTCATTGAACAATGTCATAAACTATGCAAGGTTTGGTACAAGTTCATTTACTTTTAAGGAATTCTCAGACTCAAAACACCATCTCTTGCCTAATGAGCTTGTTCATAGCTAACTTTTGAACTCAGATAACACAAAATAGTCATAGGAATGTGACAATATTTTAAGTATATTGAAATTCTATAAATACCTCTTCAGAAGGAAGGAAACACTATCATGCCTCTAGAAAACCTCTTGAAACATGATAGCCACATGCACTTAGACATCATATATTCTTTCTATACCATTGGAAACATGAATCATATTGATAAGAAATATGTTTGACCATTAGAGTTTCACTCTTACATTCGTGATCGCTATGAAATATGTAAAGTAGTCTTTGGTGAAATAAAACCTAGTAAGGAGACTTACAACCTTTGTTTAGTCACTCTATAGAATTTCTTTAAAAATTCTTAAGAAATCTGCATTCTCTTGTTTATGTACATTTGAGATCACAGTTCCCTTTATGACTCAATAAGATCAATTTGTGAAACACTTATCTCGAAGTATAGAATGGTAATCGACACTTCTTTATACAATTCTTTGTGAGCCATGTCGATCACTTCCACCTTTTCTTATGAACGTGTCATTCTCCCTTCGCTGATGAATTCCATTTCACTCTTTTGAGAACACACAATTTGTTCTAGAAAAACATGGAAAGTACAAGTCTAAGAAATTTTATTATTGTACCTTGTCAAGCTTTTTTCACATTTTATGTCTTATAGAATCATACGAAGCCACCTAAGCAATCTGAAAAGCACACAAAACATTGATCTCCCGGGAGGGTACCTAACTCATGATACTTTGAACATAAACTTCTTTAGTGCATCACAAATCTCATACCTTATTTTGACATCAATCACATGAAAGACTTTTGACACCGACAACACTCTTTTCAACACCTAGTGATGACAATATGCACCTTCCAATATTCAAATGTTGAACAATACTTTCATACTTGAAAATACAAGGTCATGAGACTTATGAACATACAATTTTTTTGAGATAAGTAGTTTTTATCATGATTAGACCAATAAGAAATTTAAACTACTAAACAACTAAATTACAAACTTCTCCACAAAGGAATTAAAAAGAAATATTACCACATCATAGCTTACATACCTTCTACATAATGGAGAATAATCAATTTGAATCCAATGCTTCATTTAATGAATATGCCTCCTAGAATCTTAGCAAAGACATACTATGAGCCTTGGCTTATCTCACAACAACATAAATTCATCATAATAACATGATGACTCCATTTTTCCTTTCCTTGTCTTAACACTCTTATTATCCTTCTTAGTTGCATCTCTAGGAGTGATGACCACATTACCTGACCTTCCATCATCTATTTGTGTGCCTGATAAACATAAGTTTTTCACTTCATACACCTTCTCTACCACTACTTGAGGAAGAAATTTATCATCCTTAGTACTAGAGTTATATTGTTTCTTACCTTTGTCATCCTTTGTTGATACAATATTATCTTGTTGTGGTACCTTCTTTTCATTCTTTTCTTTCTCTACTTCTGACTTTGCTTCCTTGATTTTGTATACCCATTTCATTTTCTTCTTTTTAGGAGTTACTTGAGGCTTAAGTTGTCTATAGTTATATGATTTCTTTGAGAAATGTCTAAATTCATGACATTTATAACATATAACCTGATTTATCCTTTTACTAACTGATGACTATCATTGCTAAATTGGATTTGAGGTTCTTCTAAGAAATACTTGGCTATATGATAATTTTTTCTACAATTGAAACATACTACATTTTGATCATATTCAGTAGCATAGGATCTCCATGGTTTCTCTTTGTCATAGTTTTTCATATATTCTCTAGCTTTTGTCCAAATTTTGAACATGAAAAACAATAAAAATTAAATTTCCTCTCATAGTTTGGATGCATTTGGATATCTAATTGACTTGGTTCGTCATGTATTTGTCTACATCTTGTTGGTTTTCTTACTAGGATCAGCCTCTTTATTCTCCTTATTTTCTAAATGGGTTTATTCAAGATTCAAATCTCTTTTCTTTTATGGTGCCACTTCTTATCGATAGTATTTAGGATCACCGTCAATTTATCACACTTTTACAAATTTTCTTAGTTAGATGCTTGATATGATTTGTGCTCTATTTCACTTGTAGGTGTTTGTATCTTATTTGTGATTGAACATGTATAACATTGAATATTTCATTTAGTCAAGCCTTTCAAATCCTTGATCCCTTGAGTAATCATGAAATAGGATTGATGAGATTTGATAGATTTACCAAAACTAGAGCTTCTCTGTTTTGAAATTTGAAGCTACTGAGATCTATGCAAAAGTGTATAGACTTGCATTTTCCACAAATTTTCATTCAACCAACATAAATAAGACTTAAAGAAGTTGTATACACTATAAATTTTACCCTTAGCTTGAAAAGTATTTTTAACTAATGAAATGAGGGTTTGTGTATTGACAAAATCCAATGTACATGAAAAAGGAAATTTATGATAAAGAATTCTAACACCATCCTTGATCATTTTCCACAAAAAAATTGCAACATGATAACGAACCCAAGATAGATATTTGCATAAATTTTCAAGAATTCTTGTTGAATGGAACATGTGATTCACCTAATGTTTCCTCGTAAACCCTAACATCAAGAATTTGTTAGGAAATAAGAGATAAAATATGCGGAATAATCCCTTATAGAATCACAAGCAAAGTAGAGACTAATATGCAAAAATATTATAGATCTCAAATAAAAGTGCGTAATAAATGACACAACACAGAGAGACAAGATTTAACGTGGTTCACCCAATTTGCGCTACATCCACCAAGAATCACTTGCTCAGATTTTATTACAAGCCTCCACTCTCTCAATACAATACCTAGATCCATTTGGAGCTATGCTCAACAAACTCTACAGAATTCACACCCAAATTCAAAACACATCTGCAATACATTTACTTATATCTCTATCATATGCATAAGACCATATAAATAGACAATTTCTTAAGCAGTTTGATACAAAACCGTGGGTATCAAAACCAAGGGCAAAAACCGTGGGTATCAAAACAATGGGAAAAAACCGAAAAAACCATGGGCCCAAAAATAGCCCATAACGGTTACCCATTACCCATGGGTTAATAAACCACCCATGAAAATTTTCTTCGGGGCTTCGCCCACCGAACCCCCTGACCCACTCACCGGTGAGCGGGACCACCGTAAAAATACCCAAGTGTAACACATAGAAGGTGTACCACATTCTAACATGCAAATAGGCTCCACAAACATAACAATCTCCCACTTGGAGACTGATTTCCACTGAGCAAGCTTCTCAACCCTTCACTGTCATCTACGAAGGCCAACCAAAGCTGAACATAGCTTTAGTTTATCCCTTGTGACCACCTTGGTCATCATGTCTACAGGATTTTGACTGGTATGAATCTTCTCCAACTTCAACTTATCTTCCTCCAAAGTTGTCCTGATGAAGTGATATCTCAACTATATATGCTTCATCCTGGAGTGGAAAGTAGAGTTCTTAGCTAGGTGTATAACACTCTGACTATCACTATATAGCTTACATTCCTCCTGCTTATACCCCAACTCCTCAAGAAATTGTTGTAGCCAAATCATCTCTTTGCTTGCCTCTCGTGGCAGCAAGCAACATACTCACCTTTGTGGTTGACAAAGCCACCAGCTCTCGTAGTCATGAAATCCACTCTCCGTTGTCCCACCTATAGTGTAAATATAACCTGTTGTGCTCCTCTTGCTGTCTACATCTCCAGCCATGTCTGAATCTACATAACCACGTAAAGTGGTGTTTGATCCACTGTAGCACAAAACTATCCCCATGGTCCCTCTCAAATACCGAAGGATCCACTTTACTACTTGCCAATGCTCTTTACCTGGATCACTCATAAATCTACTCATAGCTCCCACTGCATGGGCAATATCAGGCCTAGTGCACACCATAGCATACATCAAACTGCCAACTACTGATGAGTAAGGTACCTTTGACATCTGGTTTCTTTCCTGCTCTGTCTTGGGACACTGCTCCTTTGATAACTTGAAGTGGCCTACCAAAGGAGTCCCAACCGGTTTAGCATCCTGCATATTAAACCTCTCCAAGACCTTCTTAATGTACTCTTCCTGAGATAAAGTTAGCTTCTGTTCCTTCCTATCCCGAGATATCCTCATACCAAGGATTTGTTTGGCTACACCCAAATCCTTCATAGAAAAGGATTCACTTAGCTGCTTCTTGAGTACTTTTATTTCTTGCATGTTTTTACCTGCAACCAACATGTCATCAACATACAAACATAGGATAATATAATTAAGATCCTCAAATTTCTTTGTATACACACAATGGTCGAATGGCATCTCGATATAACCTTGCTCCTTCATGAAGCTATCAAACTTCAGTATATCATTGACGTGGAGCTTGTTTCAGGCCATACAAGATTTTCTTCAGTTTGCAAACCATCTCCTCTTTACCTTTGACCTTATGACCCTCTCGGTTGCTTGTGATATATAGTTCCTCCTCCAAACCACCATGGAGAAATGTAGTCTTTACATCAAGTCTGTTCTAAGTGCAAGTCTTCTACCGCAACTATTCCTAGAACAGTTCTAATAGAAGTCATTTTTACTACGGGAGAAAAACTATCATCAAAATCTATACCTTGTTTCGTGCAAACCCCTTGACCACCAACTCGGGATTTATATATTTTATTTCCTCCTTCTTCATCTTTGACTCGAACACCCACTTGTTTCGTAATGCTCTTTACCTTTGGGTAGCTTCACCAAATCCCATGTCCGGTTCTCCACAAGAGTCCGATGCTCCTCATCCATGGCTTGCTCCCACTTCTTCTAGGCATCTACCTACATTGCTTCATCAAAGCTCTTTGGCTCTCCACTATCGATGTAAGTAATAAATAATAAAGATAAGGAGAAAAACGTTCAGGTTCTCTTCTTACTCTAGAAGACCTCCTCAATATAGGAGTTTGGGGTTCCTATTGAGGGGGTTCCTGAATTGATTCATGTTTCACTTTCCCATCCGGAAGATCCTCTACCGCTGCATATTCTTTCTTGTTTTCTTCCCTATTTTATTGCAACTGCTGCTTATACATGACTTTCTCATTAAAGACCACATCCCTAGATCGAATGATTTTCTTGTCCTTAATACTCCAACATTTATATCAAAATTCATCACCACCATAACTAATGAAAGTACATTTTTCTGATTTAGCCTCTAGCTTGGTCCTATCATCCTTGTCTATATGAACAAACACCTCACATCCAAAGACTCTAAGAAATGAATAATCAACTTTCTTACCATACCAAGCCTCCTCAGGTATGCCTCCATCCAAGGAACTTGAGGGTCCTCTATTTATCAAGTACAACCGCTGTGCTCACCGCTTCTACCCAAAAAGAAAGAGGCAATCCTACATATAACCTCATGCTTCTAGCACGTTCCATTATTGTTCTATTCATCCTTTCTGATACCCCATTCTGCTGCGGAGTTCCTGGAACCGTCTTTTGCCTACGGATTCCATTCTTAGAACAATAATCATTAAATTCATTGCTGCAATACTCCCCTCCATTATCTGACCTGAGACATTTTAGCTTAAGACCTTTTTCATTCTCTACCAAGGCTTTCCATTTAACAAAAGTGTCAAATACATCGATTCGTTTCTAATACAATAAACCCAAACTTTCCTTGTTGCATTATCAATAAAAGTAACATAATAACTTTAACCCCCAAGAGATGATACGAGCCGCCCCCACACATCGAATGTACCAGCTCTAACTTCTCTCTCTTTCTTTGTAGGTCCAACCTTGAGAAACCTTACTCGCTTCTGTTTCCCATATATGCAGTCCTCACAGAACTCCAAACTTGTTTCTGTATATCCAGGAAAATTCTTCTTTATGATGTTTATGCCCTTATGGCTCATATGACCGAGCCTATAGTGCCATAATGTTGATATCGCATCGAAGCCACAAGATTACAATCATTAGTACTATCAGTGGTTAAATACAAGGTTCCAACCTTCTTACCTCTTGCCACCACAAGAGCACCCTTAGTAACCTTGCAGGAGTTAGCTGTAAATATCACAATACAACCATAACTTCCCAATTGACCCGCTAATATCAAATTTCTCCTTAATGTAGGCACATGTCTGACATCCTTCAATAGCCATGTATTCCCATTATGCATATTAACCTGAATAAAACCTTTTCCAACTATACTACAAGGGTCATCATCACCAAGAAAAACATGCCCAAAATCCCTTGAACATAATCAACAAAATAATGCCTATGTGGAGTAGCATGAAAAAAGCCCCTAAATCTTAAACCCAAGATTCAGTAATATTATGCAAAGAAAGAATCAAATCATCCCGACATACATTACCCGATGCCACATTTGCCTCCTTGTTTTCTTCCCGTTGTTTCTTGTTATCTCGAAGCTCCCAACATCCTTCTTTGCATGCCCAAAGCTTTCCACAATTCCAACATACAATCTTGTTCTTGGATTTTGACCTTGCTTGATCTTTTGATTTTCCACGGTTTCCTCTATTCTTCTGTCTCCCTCTAGTTTCCACTGTCAAATCATTCCCTAAAGTAGAATATTCCCAGATATTTTTCTTCAAATTTCCTCACTTAGAATCACCCCTACAATATTCTCAAACTTCAACTTCGAGTTAGCTAGAACCGAGTTACTTACCGCCATTACCAAAGCTATTCCAACTCTCGTGTAAAGATCACAGAATTAATAAATACCTAACTTCTTCATCAAATTCTATTGTAACCAAAGCTAGCATATTCACAACCATATTGAAATCATTTAAATGATATTCTACTAAACTATTCTCAGACATCTTCATATTAAAAAAAAATTTCATTAAAAATATCTTGTTAGAGGCAGAGAGTTTTTCATACAACTTCCTAATGCATCCATTAGATCTTTTGTAGTCTTTTCCTTTGAAACATTAAATAATACCGAAGATGCAAGACACAAATGATTGTCCCAAGTGCCTTCCTATCTAGAAAATCCCATTCGCACTGTCATACTCTAGGGTTTGTTCACCTTCTCAGATAGCGGAGTATAAAGATCCTTATGATAAAAGTAATCTTCCATCTGCATCTTCCAAAGATTGAAATTCTGCCCATTGAATTTATCAACCCTAGATCTTCCTTCATCTGCCATAGCTCCCACTCAAGCTAAAAACTTTCCCTGCAATTCAACACTTCAGCAAACCAAACCAGGCTCTGATACCAATTGTTAGGAAATAAGAGATAAAATATGCGGAATAATCCCTTATAGAATCACAACAGTAGAAACTAATATGCAGAAAATATTACAGATCTCAAATAAAAGTGTAGAATAAATAACACAACACAGAGAGACAAGATTTAACGTGGTTCACCCAATTTGGGCTACGTCCACCAAGAATCACTTGCTCAGATTTTATTACAAGCCTCCACTCTCTCAATACAATACCCATATCCGTTTGGAGCTATGCTCAAAAACTCTCTGAAATTCACACCCAAATTCAAAACACATCTGCAATACATTTACTTATATCTCTATCATATGCATAAGACCATATAAATAGACAATTTCTTAAACAGTTTGATATAAAACCGTGGGTATCAAAACAATTGACAAAAAATCTGAAAAACCATGGGCCCAAAAACAGCCCATAACGGTTACCCATTACCCATGGGTTAATAAACCACCCATGAAAACTTTCTTTAGGGCTTTGCCCCGAATCTCCTCGACCCGCTCATCGGCGAGTGGGATCGCCATAAAAACACCCGAGTGTAACACATAGAAGGTGTACCACATTCTAACATGCAAATAGGCTCCACAAATATAACATGTTTCTAGTTTAGTGTGAGTCTTAGAAGGTTTTAAAATGAATTTATTTTACAAATATTGATGAATATCGAGGATTAGAACTAATGTGATTTCATAAAAAAATTCAACTTCTTCACTTGAATATTAAACATGAAGAACTTCAATTTTCTCTTAGAAGACAAAGAGATAGTAAATAATGTAGTCCAACCGCTATAATTTACACTTTTGAAAACATGAAGAATGATTCTTAGGTTAAGTATGAAGCTTTGCAAGTCCTTGACAAAGTTAATTTGAGTTCTTAAGATGGTATGAGGATTACTGGAAATAAAATTGAAGGTCAACCACCCATTATTATTATGAATATTGCATTCTTATCATGATTAGCACAATGAAATTGTTTTATACCAACATCCTCTTTCTTATTTGTGTGAAATGCACGAAGAAAGTTTTTACTACAAAGAACTTAGATCCTTTTTCTCACTGAGTAATATATCACAATCTTGATCAAGCATTTGAGGATCCATTTCAACATTATACCCTTTAGCCATACCTCATTCATGCCCTAATACTACAATTCTTTAAGCCAAATAGGTTTTGATGACCATGATAATACAAGAAACCTGTAAACATCATTAAAAGTCTATGAAAATATTACAGGTTACTCATTCATGTGATTTTGGGACAACCAACTACTTTTGTCATTTCTTTCCTAGAAAAGTTCTTAGTAAAGAGAGAAACATAGCGAATAATGCTCATAACTTTTCAACCACACCTCATTTTGAGAAATTTATTCTTACACATGATTTTTATGCCAATTTATTCTAAAAAATTATTTCTATAATTTATTGAAAGGATACTGTATAATTTTTTTAAGGCTAACAAGCTGTGTAACTCAAAATGATATTTTAAAAATCCCCCTTTTTACAAAAAAATCACATAACTTGAAATGACCTAAATTTGACGTGAAAGTTTTCATGAAGAATCAAGACACATTCCTCTATCATATCCCAATTTTTTTTGAAAATAGTACTTCTAAATTTTTGTAGCTCATCTCATTTTCATGCAATAAATGTTATCAAATTTTTCCCCTCAATAAAAATTGGACAAACAGAACTTGCACACAATGAAATGGAGGAGTTGATCCATCACAAGAGCTTACATTTCTAGGTTGGCACGAAATGAGTAGGCCTAGAAAATTCAAAGAAGCTCGGGAGTTTGAGCTAATTTGGAGAATCAAGAAGTTTCAAATTTAAAAATTTCATACTTCAAAGGGGGATATTTTTTTTAAAATAGGATAAGGTGGATTTCGAGGAATCAAAATAAAAAATCTAAAAAATCTCTAAAATCCTATAGTTTAAAATTTTGAAAATTCAGACTTTCATGATTTGGAGTTTTAGAGTTTTCACTAGGAAAATGGGAAAAATCGAACAAAGTCTCTCGAAATCTCGAAGTCTGAAATTTTGAAATTTTGGAAGTTCAGGTTTCAGAGTTTCAGAGATCTCGGTGGGTTTTGAGTGACGGAGAGTGAAAAATTTTTGAAACCAAAAAGTATTTACAATTCTAAAATTTCAAACTTTCTGGTTTCGAGAGATCTCATATGCGTTTTGAGCGATGAATAGTGAAAAATTCGAAACCAAATTTTTTTGAAACTCTACAATTCCAAAATTTCAAACTTTTAGGTTTCGAGTTTTAGAGATCTTGGCGGTCAAAAAGTTACAAAAGGAAAACCTCGAGGTGGAAAAAGTTTTAAAATTATGAAAGAATGAAATTTCAGACTTTTAGGTTTGAGTTTCAAAACTCTTGAGGTGATTGGAAGGATGAATAATGTTTGTGTCCGAAAGGAAAAAAGTTATGAAATCATGAAATTCCAAAATTTTGGAATTTCTGAGTTTCAAGGTTGATTATCAGAAGTTTGGAGCCTGAAACATAAAAACACAACTAAATGTCTAAAATCCTAAATTCCAAATGTCTGAATTTTTTGACTTTCAAGTTTGAGTTTCAAACTCTCAATCAGAATTAGCGGATGAACAGTAACACAATCTCCAAAACCAATTGTCTAAAAGTTTGAATTTCAAGATTTCGAAGGTTACATTCATTTTGGACTCTGAAAAAGGAAGATCAAGAATTCACATTTTTGTAAAATACACCCCAACCTTTAGATGGTCATAACTTTTGACTAGGAGATTAGATTTACACAAGAAAGGAATTTTTGGAAATCTTACAGGGTCATGCCATAAATTAAGTTAGACTAAGTTATTAAAAATGAAGAAATATAGTCCACCATTCTAGATAGATATTCCAATTTTCTCACCTACCATAATAATGAAGGTATAGGCTTCCTTTCTTTCCAAAAAGATATAGTATATGGAGGCATGCATTTTGCAGTGGAACCCATCATTGTTTCAGGATAATTCAATTCATTCTAGGGTGGTTGGAGTAAGAATTTGAATTTTTCTCTCCCCTTTCTCATATTCTTCCTATATATTGTAAGGAGGGGCATTTTTCTAATGATGGATAATTTTTCTCTGTACTCTCCCTTCTTCTCTCGGTCTGTAAGTTAATTTTTTGAGTTCAAACCTCCCATCTAAACTATAAATGAATTTTTTTCTCTTGGCCATTATATGTAATGTATCAATCTTTGTAGTAATAATAAAATTTGTGGATGATTTTTAACCCTTTCTTATTTTTCTTTGTGCATTCCTAATCTCTCATTTTAATCTTGGTTATCTATGCATGGTTGTTGTACTACATTTTTAATGGTTTTTGTTTAATGGAAAAGCATGTATTCAACATTCCTTTGGTGCATCACCCTTTTTATATTAGATTTAATTTCTTGTAATATTATTAACCTTGTCTCCTTGGAAAGTTAGAGTATATTTTGGAGTAGATCCTCTACGGTTTGGATGTGTGCATACAAACAAAGGAATAGAAACCAGACTTCATCTAGAGAACTTTCCTATTGAAAATTCACACACTTCGGGAAAAGCTCCATGTTATGAAATCACACTAACAATTCTAACCTATGGAGTTACGCAGACTTTCGGGGGTGTTGTTATTACGCATGAACAAGAACATCGTTTGTTCTCAACACAATTTTCGACCAACATACAAAAATACCTCTTGGAGCTGAGATGAGCCTAAATGTTTTTCGTAAATTCTATAGGTACTCTCTCACATGACCTCTCCCATTCTTGGTCTTGCCTATTTCATCTTGTTTCACTTAATTAAGCACTGAAACCACTCTCGAAATAACACTTCCATATACCATCCAAGACACTTTCTTCTTGAAACCTCAAGAATTCACTTTTAACCTATAAAAACACCTATGATGCATGCTCTTGAGATCTCCATTTTCAATAAATTCCTTTTCCATGAATGAAAACAACTAGAAAAATAACATGGTGCAACATATAGTAAAGAAGGTGAAAAAGTAAGTATAAGTAGTGAAGTGAAATAGGTTTTATTCATTTCATTTGTTTTTGGCATGATTGTGAAATTGATCACAAAGTAAGTTTAAATGTATCTACTTTGATATGGTGGTAACCTCCTTAACATCACACATGACTGTGGATTTGGTAAGTGTCTTATTTTTTGAAAAATGTATGGTATAGTAATCATTTTTGTTTATTTTTGTAAATTGTAGTATTTCATTTTTCTCAGCATTTGAGACATAGAAAAGAGTGGAGAGGGAATTAGTGACCCCTTGGATAGGAGTGCTAAGATTCAGGTGTGATTGCTTTGCACACTGCACCCCAATCCTACTTCTAGGCACATTGGGGTAGAAAGTTTGTAGAAGGCCTAGACTGGTGAAAATCATATTTTGGATGCATAATAATGTGATAAAGGAGTGTGTTTTTTATTTTTTTAGTGTTATAACCCTAATTTTTGGTTATTTTGTTATGTGCGAGAGGGATATTCACTCAAGGGAGTTCCATGATGGTCATCATTTGAGTATGTTGCTTGTATTGGGCTTATGAAATGAGGATTAGGATGTCATGGACTGTAATGAAATGTGATACATAACACATATAGGGTATTTTCCACAAAATATGACTATGTTGACTACACTATGCAAGAGGTGGTGTGCATAGACATGCACATTTTAGTTTCGTATGGGGGAGATGACTGTTACTTTAGAGGATGTATATCACATATTGTGATTCTCAGTTGTTGGAGAGAGATTAAAGGTGATGCCATTAGAGGATATGTAGAGATAGATGCATTCTCGCTAGATTGTATAATGAGGGGGCTCATGTACCTTATGAGGCTCATATCACTCTAGATGTTATGTTATGGTCTATGGTTCCGCACTTACGAAATTACATAACAATTGTGATTTATTCATCTATAGAATGAAGGAGGAGGTGTAGGCATCTTGAATAAGATGCAAGATATATTCGATTGATAGAGGAGGAGGGTACTAGATACAGTGCAAACATCTTCTATTTTTCTTAACTAGATAGAGATCTATACCAATTTACTCGGGATGAGCATGGTGGTGGTATAGGAGACACTATAATATTGCATGTATGGGCTTATGAGCACATGGAAATTTTAGTCTAGTTGGAGGTCCATGAGGAGAGTGGGCTATGCTAGAGATATATGCAAGGAGGTTGATTAAAATTCATGGGATTAAGATGGAAAAAAATACCTATAGGGAACTAATAGACATGATGATATCATAGGCAGTTACTTAGAGGCCATAACATGATTATGGAGGATGGCTCGAGGATGGGATAGAGTCATGTGTATCAAGAGGATTATTTGGCTAGAGGATCAATTTCCAGGCTTGGCATAGAATTTTTAGGAGGAGAGAGTATAAAAAAAGTTGAGCATGCCTTACGATGTGCCATTAGCTCCATATATATGTTTGAGAGCCATCAGAGCACCTAGGAGGGCCAGAGCTAGACTAGGGCCCACAATAGAGCAACTAGAATCTCTTAGGCCGAGGAGGTAGGCACGGCGATAGAGTTGATAGATGCATATGATGCGGGTTACAAAGAGGAAAATCGCATATGGCGGGAAACAAACTGGTGGGTATTGTTGTTCCCATTATTTGTATGTCCGGGAGAGTTGATGCGGGAAGATTAGGAGAAGGTAAAGCACATGCCCCCAATAATGTAGTAAAGAACTATAGTTGAGTGTGAGTATTTGTATAATTGTTTTGTGTACTTTATTATTAGCATATATTTTAGTGATGATTAGATAACATGTTGTATTAGTTATTTTGTAGGTGATATTTATTGGTCCCTAATAGTAGACACATTTATCCACACATTGACACAGGAATATTTCAATCAATATACTTGGCTGAGGTATACTCGAGTGAGTGGATAATATAGTGAATGATGATTCCCATTTATTTGAGCCACTTCCCATTTTAGTGATGACATGTACTATGTTGCTAGGTGAGAGGGATGAGGCATGTAAGGAGACTCAACAAGCCAAAGAGGCGGTGGGTGGTTGTAATTTGGCGTAGCACATGTTTGCATGATACATGGACTTTCAGCATTAGTTTTTAGAGTAGTTAACAAAGAAAACCTTACTATGTAGGAAAGTGGAAAGATATTGAGGTCGGTAACAATGGTTCAGAGTTGGTGGTGAGGCACATAGTTCTAGGCATCTTGTAGTACCCAAGAGCGATAGTGAAAATGAGGTGTGATTAGTAATACTGTTTATGATGTAGGGAAGTTTCCACCTAGTGATTATTTTATTCTCTATATATGTATGAACACTTTTTATTTATATATGATGAGCTTATTTTTTGTTACATTTATGTCCAAATGTGATCGATGATGTATGATGGGTTGAGTAGTGTTGGAATTTATGTGATGTTTTTATATAGTTAATGCTAATTAAATAGATTTTTAACTCATAATTAATATGATGATGATAGTAGAATGAATGTATAAAAATATGATGTATGATTATCAAATAAACATGTTGTGATGAATTTTTTTATAGATTAGGTAAAAATAGGGTTTAAGGCATCCAAAATGCAAACAATGAAAGTTACATCGTAAGAGAAACCGAAGAGAGAAAGATGAAACATACACATGAGTGATAGAAATGACCTCTTCCAACAATCGAGAAGAAAACTAGAACCAATGGAAATAAAATCCTAAAGCCCGGTCAAGGAGGCTTGAATGAACCAAAGAAAGAGCTAAAAGATTAAACAACTCCACCTTTGGAATCTGCCAAATATTGATCGGGTAGAACTTGATCGACGTACTTATTTTATATTTCCTATGTTGGACTGTAGTCCACCTTTTTCTCGTAGACCAAATCCCCACCTGTACACTATGTATCAATGTATACGAGGTGCCATTGAGGGATTAGGGTCTCCATCACCCAAACCGAGGAACAATTAAAGTTATCTAAGGAAAAAGGGGGAAAAATTAATGATTCCACTAAGCGCATTGATGATTATATTAATTTAATTAAGACCCATCAATATTAAGGAATGAACCACGAAATGTAAGTATGCATCAACTAGAAAGTATTGGGTGTATATGAAATGATGAAACACATGATGAAAGGATCTTATAAAAATAATGTCAACAGTCTTGTAGAATTATAAGAAACAAAGTGCGTCATCGGGATAAGGTGATACTAATTAGCTACCAAAGACCGAGGCAATGCAAAGTAGTAGAAGCATGTGGGATGGAAGCAACATGTGAATATGTGCCAAACTTGGTGTCATATGAATTTTTTTGTGGTATGTGTGAATGCAATGGGTTGTGGAAGTAAATGTTAAAGAGTAGTGTGATGCGTTGGATAACATAAATGTGATGGATGAGATCGATGAATTGAATGTGATGGATGTGATGATGCAATAGTGTATGGACATGGCGGAGATCATGCATGACTAACAAACTGAAATGGTGGACGATTACCATGGCTTGATCACTAGGTGGAGGAGATGACTCACTTATATTAGAAACTCTATGTGGAGGTATATCGAGATGGACCACTCACATGAACAGAGATAAAGGAGATGATGTCCTTATATTCTAATTATTACAATCTATCATGAAGGGCAAGACATTCACCTGTCTTTATGACCATTTAAGTGATGATAATTACAATAATTTTTGTCACACCGATGTTACAGACCTATTTTTGGATGATATTTGTTTGATGGTAAGCGAAATAGGTGCATTTCAAGTAAGTAAAACATCACATCGGGATCTAGCATGATGGGAGAAATGAAACAACTTAGGTACTCATGGATATTATTGTATGTTTTTTACTTTTAATTTTGATTACGCTTAATTACTCATGGATATTATTGTATGTTTTTTACTTATCATGATGATTAGCCGATATAAATATTGGGACTATTGTTGGCTTTAGATTCGTAATATGATGTGTGTGGATTCTTAGAGACATTTTATATGGATGATGATGTCTTTTTGACATAGTATATATTTCGACATTCAATATTTTCATCACATTGAGTAGACCTTAACAGTTGACCTAATCTTGTGACCCTATTGATATTGATGAAATGTAGAATTGAGATGTTTTTAGAAATTGAAAATAACAATTTTACTTGCCTAGATGATGATTTAATTCACATGTAGATGATTGTGGATTTATATTTGTATATTTCATCTTGGATGTTTTGATGCGGCCATGAGGCCGAAGGAGGTATTATGTGTTTTGCAGGTAAACATATCACAACAATCAATGGTGGATTTGAGACCAACCACATTGGAATGCTAGATGGATTCAACAATGGTAACCATGGAAATTTGTGTTATGTTGTTGTGTGTGTTTGAATTGTTGTTAGGGGGTTTCCCATGGGGGAATTACCTCCAATTGTGACCAAGGGGCTTGTGTGTTATTCTTTTATATTTCCTTTATTTAATTTTAGTATGTGATTTTATAGTGATGTATTTTCATTTTATTAATTATTTAAATTGTGTCTATATTAGTAAATTAATCATTTTACCAAAATAATTATGGATGGGACAAAAGAATTCATTTATTAGATTAGATGGCTCTTTGGGTTATGTGTTGTAAGTTGAGTGCTTGTGATCTTGAGTGTTGTACACTCTACCTCATCTTGGAAATTCGGATTTTGCCTTAAGGGCAATTTCGGAAGGTTGTGGGACAAGTTAAAATTGTCCCACACATCTTATATTACTATACCAACTCTACCTATGGATTGGGGGATCAAATATAGACCCCATTATGTGCTTTGTAAGACAAAAACTGACATTTATTGCACTTTTCTTACATGTGTTTTAAATGTTTCCCTTAGCGGTTGTGGGTTTGGATTGTGTATGTAAGAGGTTTGTCATTCCTCTCACCAACATATTTCTTATGCATTGGGGTTGAGGTTTGAATTTTTATATGTATTTGAGGATAAATGATGTGGCATTCTACATAGATCCACCTCACCCTCTTCTCTTTCTTTTCTATTTATGTTAATTCTTGTTTGTTTGGGGTTACTTAATTCCTTTTGTATGTACTTGTATTTTGGAGTTGGAGAATTTTTGTGTGCTGGTGGATTTATTTTGGAGCTTCTTGTTGTTGGATTGGGCTTGAAGGAGCTTGGTGTGTGATTCTTGTATCAAGCTCTACCATGGAAATGTATGAGATACACACTTGTTTAAACTTTTTCTTTTACTTGTGTATAGGTGTATGCTATTGAGTGTTTTGGTATGCTTGTTAGGTTCTTGGATAGATTTCCTAAGTGTGGTGTAGGAGGGGGTTATGGGGATCTGATACGTAGGGATGCATAAGAGTTTATTTCATGTCTTTAAGGGTGTTGGGTTTGGTGTCCCACCTTGGACAAGAAAATTCTTGTATTTATTACTTAATTTTTATGAGGGAGACATAAGAGATAATAGGGAGGCATAAGAAAATGTCGGAGACATAAAAGGATATTGAGGGAGGCATAAGAGTTGTGTAGGGTTTTGAGATGTATATTGGAGGGATTTAAGGTGGGAACCTAATTCCCATTGGGAGGCATAAGTGATCTCCCCATAGATCCTTGCTCCTTTGGATTTGCATTATGAAGCCTTGTATATTTTGTTAGTTTCCTTATTGTGATTGTAGTTTGTGTTGATTGTGTTTTGGTATGGTTGTGAAATATTTGTATTGTGATGTGGAAGATTTGTATTTTTTTCATGAGTTAGATCCATCTTTTATTACTTTTCGTTGAGCTCGGGGGCCAATGAGGACGATAACTTCTTCTCCTCATTGGATTATTTGTTGGGGTGAGAAAACATTCTTGTTATTCCCACTACAGGTGGAAGACTTGTAGTATTGTATTTTTAAAAAAAAGAAATGTTGAATTGTCAATTTCATTTACCAAGTTGTATTATTATTTTGAAGGAAGCTCATTGAGGAATTATATAATTCCCTTTCTCCTCAAATTGTAGTATGTAAAGAAATGAATAAAAATGGAAATCATGTTTAAAAGTTTATTTATAATTTGTATTGTGAGAAAGTAATTTCTTGTGTTAAAATAAATGAGCTATGCTCAAGGAAAAGAAAGTTCATTATCATTGTTTAAGTTATAGTATTCTTTTAAAGGAAAGAAAGACATTTTAGTAAGGTTAGTTTTGTTATAGTGGAAATGTGGATGAAAGGAAGAAAACTTTTCCATATTGAATTGTTTTGTTACCTCACATGGGTGTGTCAATATTTCTTTATAATGATTGGAAATATTGTTGAAAGCCTCTTGTGGGAAATTTGAATGAAGAAAATATAAAATTTTATTTTATTACTTGAAAGGCATGTAGTGTAAAAGTTAGACTATTTGTGCATTTTCTTTTATTGTTGATGGAAAAGAAATTAAATTATAATAGTCTTTTATTGGGCCAATGAAGTAGTCTAAGTACTAATTCTAGTATGTAATTCTCATTTAAAAATTATTGTAAACCTATTACAAATTGTTAAGGGAAATGAAATGTATTCTATTTTACCTCCTATACAATATTTATCAAATTGTTAGAGATGAAAGTGAGTGCAAGTAGTCAACTTGTCAATATTGCTAACTACATTCCATTATTCATTTTGATTGTAGGGTTAATAATTTTTTTATATATTATTACTAATAAAATATTTTAATATTAATATACTATTAATATTATTATATTAATAAAAATATACTATTATAAACTATAGTTATAAAAATAATATTACAATATAATATATATAGATATGCAGTAGAGAGATAGATAGATATATAATTATATGTATTTATATGTATTATAATAACATAATTTTTATAAAATTTTAAACATTTAAAAAGTAATGTGGTTGTAACACCATGGCTCGTGCCTATGTCTAAAGGCCCAAAGGAAATTGTGGTGGTGAGTGGGGTCAACTACCCCACCCCCAATAGCTTGAACTCTACCCAACCCTAAATTCTTTTCTACTTAATACTATACTCCCCTCTCCACTATTGTAATTACTCCTATGCATTTGTATTAAGCTGTGCACTAAGATAAAACCATAGTATTTAGTATGGTTATCTTTCTCTCAACGTGTGGACTGTTTAAAACCTAAACCATGGTTGGACCTCTTTCAAATTTGATCTTGTATATATATATAATCACTATATGTTACCTTTATTTCGGGTTATACTAAAATGAAATTCAATAAAAAATATATATGGATATGTATACAAATGTATATACATAAATATATATGTATATATTCTTCTTCTCAAATGAAAAGATACACTAAATTTAACCATATTACTAAAATGGGGAAAAACCCATATGCTCATTTTGGAAAATCTTAAAATAAAGAGACAAATAAAATAAATGAACACTTTGAAACCCTAAATGAGGGTGTAAACAAAATAAGAGAATAAATGAGACATGTATGTCTCTCCCAAAGCTTGAGATGGCCTTTAATGGATTCATCCTTCTCCTCCAAGAACATGCAAAACAAAAAGAAAGATAATAAGTCAAGGGAAAAGAGAAAGAAACTTTCTTAAGAAAACTTTAGGGTTACTTGTATCTTCCTCATCTAATGGCCCTAAATGAATTCATCTAAGGGATGAGATTCATCCCTACAAAAATTAGGTGGGAAGTGGGTGAGAGGACTTTAAATAAAATTTTGAATTTTAAATCTAAAATGCATGGGTTGACTTTTTTTAAGGGGGCCACTTTATTGTGTAAGGGGATGTGTTCATTTTTTTGTTGCTAAAATTAGTCTCGCCCCATTTTTCCTTTGAGAATCTATCGATTTACCTCTGTCACTTTCTTTTCCCCGTGTTGTGCTTGGTTAATCTTTTTTCCATTTTTAATCTGTTCCTAGGTCATAGATCATTTATGGGTCCATTGTTTTCTCCTTGTTTCTTTGTTCCTCCGAAAAGGTTTGTAATTTGGGTCTCCTATTCTCTGTTTGTCCAAAAACTCGGGTTCTCCCATATTTTCCGTTATCCATGGTCAAGATTTGTCTTCCTTGTCATTTCTGTCCTAAATACTTGTAAAAATGAATGGATGTATCTTTGAGAAACATATTTGAGCATTATAACATTTATAAATTCTATGTCCTTGAAGAAATTTTGATTTTCGGGCTCGAATGATCATTTTTCTATATTTTATGATTTGACAGTGTTTCTCCCGAAGAAATTTGCATCCTTGCATCAATAGGGAACATGGTCTCATTTTGTTAAATGTGGATCAATTAGGTATTTCAAAAATTTCATGAAAAGCCTCAACTCAAAATTTTTCCATGTGGAGGAACGGTGCTCGTTTGAAGATCTACTTTTTCGTTTGGCCCTGGAGTAGTGCTAGGAGGACATGTGGAGGTTTCCGTTGTATTTCCAATACTTAGAAATTTTTTGTGCGGCTAAACAGTGTGGCAAAAAAATGGGGACATGTGGTGAGCCCGCACTTATTCAGGGTCTTTTCTTTGGGCACCATTTTAAAATTGCACCATAGAGACATGTGGAGGTTTCGCCGGGTCTTCCCATACTTAGTCTTTTTCAAAGGGTTTTGGGAGGTCTCGAAACATGGAGGAACCGCGCATGTTTGGGGACTAACTGTTATCACCGAATCACAGCACCCCTGGATGTTGATCAGATTTCTAGTTTGATCACTCTAAGCATCCAGTGTGATTGGATAACATGGGTACTATCTCCAAGTTGTGGGACTTGCTACTTGAGACAGACCTCTAGAGAAAGCTGGTTCTTGCTCCTAAACTACCTGCCACAATCTACTCTAATGCAGGATAAGCTAACTGTTCTAATCTAAATTTTCAAGGGACCAGGGAGAGAGAATGCATAAAATGAAAGCCTACACTAAAGCGGTGATACACCAGAAAAGGAGGGTGGGAGAGTAGTCTCCAAATGTGTGAAATACAGAGGCAAAGTGCACACTAGAAGAGGTGATGACAATTCACCATAATCTAGCAAAATGCATTCACAATAATATTCCAAGCATACACAATGATAATGAATCCCTGCAAGAACATAATAGATAGACACAATATTCTCATAGAAAGATCAAAGGGGCAAGAAGAATGCAAGAAAACACAGCAGGGGAAGATATATCCACAAACTGGTATTTTATTGCTTCATGATATGCACAGTTCAATCTATTACAAGATAAGGGCCTGGATCACCATGCAAGGAGTCCACTACAAGGGCCTACAACACACTGGCTTCACAAAGCAATTTTGACAGAGCTTTGTTACCCAAAAACTCCCCTTACAATGAGCCCAACACTCCAATTTATAGAAAAATGAGAAGGAAAAGAGAAGGGAAAATGGAAATCCTGAAATCTGTCCTTCAACCACCTGTAAGAGGCATTAAATTGAGTGAAATGGTTGCCCATTACTTGCAAAAGGATCCCCATACTGTCCCATGTGCTGCAGCAGAGAAAGAATGATGACCATGCCTCTTAATTGCACTCCCAGCTACCAAATAAAACACTGTTCTGAACCCGGCCACGTTTTCTTAAAAATCTTAAACAATTTCTGATCAAAACTGGAATTTCTTGATTTCTGTGAATTGGGATCGGAACCACGATTCCAACGGTACCAATTTTGTGTGATTTTGTTGAGAAATGCAAAAGTTATGGCCTTCGAGTGCGGGCACTCTTTTGGGCCCTGCAGGCGTTTCATGTCATTTGACGAGAATGAGCATTAACTGACTGGAGCTGAATATATTTCCTTTATTTAAATATATATACCCTCATTAAAAATAATAAATCCAGTTTTTGTGGCGTAGAGGGCATCGTGCTTATTCCAGAAAGTCCAATTTTGTAAAAATCGGAGCTCGGAGTCAAAAGTTATGGCCGTTTGAAGTTCCACAGGTCAAACGTTGACTTTTATTCTCTGCCTTCGGCCGCTTCAGCTTTTCGCGTCCCACGCGTCCCTTTGTCCCATTTGGCACAGTGCTGAAATTTCCCATTTCGGCCGAACCGCGTACTCGCAGCCCATATGTCCCATTTGCTTTGGACTGTCCTGGGACAAATTCGCTGGTTGGTTGGCGGTTCGCGCCTTTTGTCCAACTGTCCCGAATCAAGCTTTGGGCTACCTTGACTCATTTCAGCCGATTCGCCGGTTCGCGTATTTTTGTCCCACGCGTCCTGCATCAAGTTTCGGCTGAGTTAGTCAATTTTTCCATTTTTCGGCCGGGATTCGGATTTCGCGTCCGCGCGCGTCCTTTTGGCCCGGATGTCCCAAATGCTGCGTGGATGCCTGGCGACCTTTCGGCCGGTTCGCGCCCTTTTGTCCCAAATGTCCCGACTACCCCTAGGACTAGGACTTAGCCATTTTTCATGATTTTTTCTCGCCCGAGCCTGCTTTTCGCAATTTTTCACACTTTCTTGGAACTTTCTCTCTTCCTTTTTGGACAGGGGAGTTAGAAAATTCTAAGGGGACCCTAGAAACATGACTTTTTTCCTTGAATCAATATAATTGTTTGGGACTTAAGAATTTTATACATGTTATCAAAATACCTTGAGGGGTGAATTTTGGATAACACTAACCCTTGAGTTTCTTTTTAAAGAAGTTCCAGGAGGACACATGGAGGCCTCCGCTCACTTTGCATTTTGCTTAGAATTTTTAATGGCCAAAGGAAACTACATCGGAGCATGACACATGGCACCTTCTGCTAAGCCTCAAGCATTCAGAAAATTTTTTTTAGGCTAGGACACGTGGTGATTTTAAAAGTAAAAGGGGCGGGGAGGCGGACCATCGGGGGAAATTTGGATTTTTCCCTTGACATACAAATGACTAAAAACATCAAAATGGCCCACATGCCCAATAAAGGAAAGGTCAAAGCTTGCTCCAGTCAATGGCAGAGGTGCGGACTCTCAGGGAAATTTGGAAAAATTTCCTTTTGGGAGAAAAGAGTCAAAAGTAAAAGGGGAAGCGTGGTTCCACTGGAACCACATTGGGACACGTGTTGGGCTTGTTTTTCAAGGGCGGAGCTATGGGGAAAACTTGGAAAATTTTCCTTTTTCCAAAAAGAGGGTCAAATGGTAGAATTTATCCGCGGTTCCTTTGGGACCCACCTCAGAGACATGTGTCACGTTCATTTCTTAAGGGCGGAGGTGTGGAGAAAAATGATTTTTTTTTCCATTTTTCCAAAAGTTGTAAAAATTCAAAAGAATCCCCTGGGCCTGTTTTAGAAAGTTGAATCTTCCACATGGACAACCCAAATTCAAAGTAAAGATCAATGGCAAAATTTGAGAGTCCGAGTCATATTTTCCCCTCATTTTATTGAAACATGTTTAGAAGTGTGAGTCTTCATGATCTCTTGGTATTTTATACACACCAAGAAGAGAGGGGAGTTAATATTGATATCTAAGTTTGGTGGGAAGATCTGGAAGACATCTTTCGCCATTAAAATGTTCTGACTATCATGCTTGATCAGATTTTCCATTTTTATTCTCCTAATCACTCCAAGAGCTATATTTAAATATATTACAGGCAGAAGTGGTTGGAAAATTGAAGAAAGAGTGATCTACCAAAAGAAGGAGTTTAATGCGGGAGATATTCGATGAGATCTTCCCCTCAAGCACCTGGTAACTTTTTACATATCTAATTCTAAGAATCATGGTCATGATCATGGTAAGCACCTGGTAGCACTTAAGGTCTTGATGTTGGAGGGAAAAGGCTCCTGTTTAAAATGTTATAAATGGCACAAATTTTTCATGCAAATGGTTGGAGTGTTAGGGGTCGGGACTGATTTTTCTAATAGAAAGCTTGATAGAGCCCATATTTTTTAGAAGCATTTTGAGAAGCCTGTATATCTCTTTTTGTATCAAATCTGATTGTGTCAAGGTGGTTGAGTGTACATCCATTGACAAGCTCTGAGATTGTTCTAGAAACTTTCCGCCGATAAATTTGATCAAATATGAGCTATTTTGTGTTGTCTTGAAAAAATGTGTTTGTTTTATTTCTGAGTGTATGCGAGTAGTTTTTCTTGTTTCTGTTGCAATCTTGTATTAAAATCTGATTCAATCACATAGGTCTCAATCCTTGTGACATTTTAGTGGCATCTGTAATTTCATTTCTCGGAAGATCCTTCATCTGGGAATGAAATAAATGATTTAAAATCACTTTTCTTTCATCTGTTTGACAGAGATTGTCTGTAAACCTTTGGGTGTACCTTGGGCATGATTTGGCTTAGATCTTGATACTTTTTTGGGTTTCCTTACTTGAGCCTTCATGATAGAATCTTAAAGATTGTGTGAAAAAGTGCTAGTCCTGGGCTTCCTTTGAAGCACATATTCAGTTAAGGAAACACTATAGATGTTTTGTGGCATTCGTTAATTCAACCTTCCATTTTATAAGATTCTCAAGGATTCGGTGAGTCAAGTTCATCTTGCCCCACCTGCCAACAAAAATTCATTTAAAACAACCAATCCTACCCATACTATCATTTTTTGTCCTGTGTGTGCACAAATGCATAATTTTCATTATCAAATCATGTTGTAGACACTAAAATTAGGTCACACTCCCCTTTTGGTCCATCAAAAATAGGAACTCTTCATCACATTCACCTAGCCATGACCCCTTTCACTCCATTAATATTAATTTAATTAAATTAATGCATTATCCTCACTATATCTATTATTTAAATATAGTATTTTAAATAATATCCACACATGCAGTTCACTTAGACACCTCACCAATCCAACTCAACCTAAGACCTATTCTTAGTAAGTTTCCATAACTAACTAAGACTTACCCAAACCCTAAATATCAATTCCTACATTCCCTCTAACAACATTCCCGCATGGTCACAAGAGGCTCCAAGTATAATCAGCGGGTTAATGACATGATATTCGAGGAAATCAAGAGGATCTCCATAGTTAAGTAAACATAGGAAATCCCACCTTGACCGATGTCGGTTACCCTAAGCATCGCCGGTTAAGCCGGAACCACCGTCGGTTACCCTTTTAACACCAAAACAACTTTATTCGAAGGTTGGAAGTTGGAAGTGGAAGGAAAGAGGTTGGTGAGCATTATCACATCTCAAAGAGATAACACATCTTTAGAGAGCAAATTCCAATGAGACCACACATGTAAGGAAGGAGATCAAACATCTTTTCCGCATGTACCATGATCGACCTAACCAAGCAAAGAGAAATGAACATGCAGCCCATGGAGAAGCTTTCCTTCACGGTGATGATCATTTGTAGCTATCAAACCTCTCATCAGCACCTCCATCCCTCACTCCACAGGCATTCGGGACCGGAATCTAACTATGTATAACGTCATACTTCTCTCTGGTTTATTTCATTTCATCATCATTTTATCATCTATTGTTTACCTAGCCACCTATTTACCTTCTCTAACATTTCCACCTCCATATACCCATTAAATCCTCACTGTAGCCTATCCCATTCACCAAATACCTTGTCTCGACTAACCAAATCCCTTTGTGCAATCACAAAGAAGACCTAAAGCTTGTTCTATGACATTTCCATATTTCACAAGAATGCACGGTCACACTCCGACCGCCGTCGGTTACCCCCGATTGACATTGATCTCTATATTTTCCCACACATCACGTAATGAGACCTACCCACTTAATTTCATCTCACCCTCATCCACCTGTGATCTACCCGAGACCTCTGTCAAACTCCGCAGTAACCGTAACCAATAATTTCACCTTTGGATTCTATTGTAGCTTAGCTTGTTAGATTAGATCTATTTCTTATTGTGTTTTAATTGAGATACCTAACTCATTTCAAATTACAATAGGATTTACTTTTTTACAACATTAAATTGTTTAAAATAGTGGACTGACAACCATCTAGGAAGTATCACACTTCTCGGATTTAACATACGCTAGGTAGTTCACTGACCATATTGTTTAATTCCTTCTTGTGGTCTTTCTTTGTACTACGGTGTAGTTCCTCCTAGACAAAAAGGAAGCTCTCATGATCAGTGTGGATTCATAAGTCATACACGCGCGCAACAACCCATCAAACAACATTTGAACAAGTATTCCTCATATGCCCATTACCCTATTTGTTTCATCAACACTCCAAAGAAACAATCTAAGAAAAAGGTGAAACATTTTGGCACGCCTGGTGGAACCCATCCTTTGTTCCTTGCATTTCATTCATTCCTAGGAAAGTTTGTGTGTTTGTTTTTTTGAAAAGCGTACACACTAATTTTCTTCCAAGCTAACCCACCTCTTCTTTATTTTCTCTAAAGGAAACTTTTCTTTTGGTGTAATTAAAAAAACCATTTCTTCGTGTTTTCTACATTGTAGTGAAAGAGAATCCCTCTTCCTCTTCATCTTATTGTGTCATCTAATTTTACATTTCGATTTGGGCTTAAAAATAAGTGCATTCCATTTTGATTTATTGCATTAGCTCACATTAATTGAGGGCAACCTATACGCTGGAAGTCATGCCCGGTGATGCTTGACAAACAAATCGCATAAAAAGAAATTATTTCATTTTCTCTTTCTACGAGTCTTACCAAACCTCACAAAAATTTAAAATACATACATTCTTAAACAACATCCTACTTGGAAGAAGCTATAGGTGATCACATGATCATGACACGGTGGACACCCGGCTCCCTACTCGCCGATTCATACTTCTGTAACGAAGCCCGCCCCACCATAACATACCCGAAACCTCACCTTTTAGATCTCCTTCTTTATAGGAAGCCATCCTCACCAAAAACTATATTTCATAATTCATGTGTCAGTCCCTAAATAGCATAAGCTAAAGAAACATAATAGAAAAGGCACTCCTAGAATCACATTTTCTTAGTGTTTCGATTCGCTTGCATTTTGAGGTGAGAGATCACATTCGTCACTTTTTGTTCATGCTTGCATGCTCCTCATCACAGCTGGTGTATTATGGCTTCACCTGAGTGTGCCTGGACCATATCATCATCATTCTCAGAATTCTAGGTTTGATTCTACATCATATTTTAATTCACAACCACTTTTCTTTCATCACTATTTCAATTTCATAGTAACCGTCATCGGTTACCTCTGACCACCGTCGGTTATACCCAACCGACGTCGGTTCTAGGTCCTTTTTCTAACCTACTCAAAAGGACATTTTCATTCAATTTTTTTCTACTTTTCATAGTCCCTGTCACTGTCATCATTCCCATTGACATTGTAAACATCATCAAATTTGGCATACCTATCAGATTTTACCTTCTACCTTGTTGTTCACTCATTGTCCATTTTCTATAGTAACCGGCAACGGTTACCCCTGACTGGCATCAGTTTTCCCTAACCGGCATCAGTTATCCTATTTCACATTCCATCCACCATTTGGTACTTCATCTACTTTTTATCACTAGATTAACCTGTTCCTGTTGTTCCTTATGTCATTTGCGGAGAAGCAACTCTACCTTATCAAGATCCTGGTTCACATGGTGTTGACCCGAAGACAAGAAAGCACACTTATATTTCACACTAGTTGTCAACCACTCCCACCTAGTCCTTCACCACCTTCCATTTTATCATTAGCCATGGATCTCATCCAACCTATTACTATCACTACCGAAGATGAGGAGTTTACACGACTCCTTGACCAAAACCCTTCCACCTTGCAGTTTTACCTTTCCCACTCATCCACTCGAGATGCCTCGAGTCAGTTGATATATGGCATGCCCGTATCTATCCCCCTGACTCTCACACCCACTCCCACATCGGCCCCATCTGGCTCTATGTTGCCCACATCTACCTTACCTCCAGTCATTTCACAATTAGGTCCTATACCGCTATGACCGCCGCTGTCATACATTACCTCCGTGGCACCGTTACATCCACCATACCCTTAACAACTACCCCAAACACAATCTCATCTGCCCTAATGTCTCAAACATACATGTAGCTACATTACCAGCTCCGAGTTTCGTGACCCCTCCCCATTTCAGAATGTGGTCCTTTCCATTCCACAATCATTAGCCCCTATTGCCACTAGCGTTACCACAACCCTTCAACCCCCATATACATACTATCAACAACCTCCCGTTTCATCCATTATTCACTCAGGGTACGTACCCCCTGTTTCACTTCCTTCTTCACAATCAGCCTACATGGAAGCACCATACACTGGAGTGTCACCCCCATTATATGCCCAAAATAGACCCTCTCATGCTATAGGAGGCATGTAATCATCACAACCCACCAATGACCTAATTAAATTGATGTTGGACAAGATGTAGACATTGGAGGCATCGGTTTCTAGCTCTCGCAACACTGTCACCTACGACGAGATTTGTAACGATCCCATTCACCAATCCATACCTATCCATTCATACCCCGTGCATTGGGAAATGCCTAAATTCAATCGTTTCAATAGCAAAGAAGACATGCAGCAGCATTTGCAGTCGTTCAAACATGGGTGTTATCTGATCGCTCATGATGATGCCTTACTCTTGAGAACCTTTCCCATGTCCCTCACTAGACTTGTATTAGATTGGTATAGTGGGTTACCTAAACACTCTATATTCTCATTCAATCAGGTAGCCAAATTCTTCTTGGATCATTTCTCTATCAATATCATCAAGAAGGTTACCATGACCGATCTATATTCCACACATCAGTATGAGGATGAATCTATCACAAATTTTGTCACTCACTGGCATAGCCTGATCAACCAACTTACCTTCCAATTGCCACAAATAGAACTCATCGAGCTCTTCACATGGGCTTATGCCAGGCATATCTCATCGACCTTGTAGGTCCAAACCTTCCGAACATTCAATGAAGCATTCACTATGACACTAAAGTTAGAGATTCAAAGCTATCAAAGAGAAGAAAATCCGATTACGCAATAAGAATTCGAAATTCAAGTCGAATGATACCTCTTCTTCTTCCAAACCACAGACCAATTATTCAAAGATCGTGGCACCGCTAATGCAGTGGTACTTAAGGCTGTCCCAAAGACATCTCACAAATCAGCTACCCTTCATCTAGTCTCTCATGTATCCATACTTTTCAATTCAAATGAGAGCAATGGTAATATACCCCAATCGGGAGCATTACTCTTATGTCTTAGAAAATCTTATCAAAGACGGAGCCATCACTCTTCCACCCATAAAACCACACAATGGTCTTTACCCTGCTCGCCCCATGCCCACATGGTATAAAGAACATGATTTATGTAACTATCATCGAGTAAAGGATCATAGTGACGGCAACTTCATCACTTTCAAAAATATTGTCCAAGAAATGATCGAGAAAGGAAAGTTAACTATGGATAATCCTAATGCACCTACCAACCAAAACCTACATATCTTTAAGAAAATATTTCCTAACCATGCCCCTTCGTCGATCAAAGTGGTGAGACCTCCACTCATGATACCCATACCCTCAAGGTTCACTCTATCTTTAATGATGCACTTTTCACCTCCCAATTACACCATATTCCTTCCATGAGGAGATCCTAGCACAAAATCCTCCTTCCACATCTCGAACCAACCTCCCATGTTCCTTCACCAACAAAGGAACACCTTTCATCTCCTTCATCACCTACTCGAGGAATCTTTCAATAACATTGAGACCATCTCACCTCCGGCTTCACCACTTAAACAGCCTTTAGCTAAAGTACCTCCTCCACCCATCATCTCTACCACCTATCATTGACCCAGGTTGAGATACCTTTGCCTCTTGGCGAGAATTCTCCATCAGCCACTCAAGATCCTATAGACCTACTTTCGGCTCTATTACCCACGGAGAGGCTAAAGCTAGCCAATTCCCCATCTCTAAGACACATTTTATGGGAATTTCCATTAGGTCCTCACCAACTCCACCTACCAACATTCTGTTCTCACGTTTGGTTGATCACTTAGATTATGTGGATAGGGCTCTACTATGGGGGTGCCTTTTACTTCCCATCTCAACACAGATGTAGAGATCCCTTGCTGATACCTCCACTATCTACCCAAAAACATTTCGACCAATTGAACCAAACACAATCACCTCTATCACAACCCCTTCCATGACACCTGTTATAGCTCACACCATACCCTTACCCATAACTCAACCTACACCTAAACCCAAACCTATACCTACAACATTTTCTTCGACTAAACCCATTACCACTTTAGGGTCACCCAGGATGCTAGCCTTACTCATCTGCCTATCAAACTCGGATTTAGCTACATCCTCCAAAGTCAACACCATACTTGCTATGACACCCAAACAGAGGCACCAAATCCATAGAACTCATACCTGTTTGAGCCAATCACACTGCACTGTCTCCTATCTGTCTTATGATCTCAAGCTTCCCCACATGGTCAAGAAACCTCCACCCATCAATAAACCAAAAACACAACAACTCATCCCTTCCTCACAAACCTCTGACCTACCCAGACACCCAACCTAACTTACACCTACACCTGCAGCCTCTTTACCACCCATACCTCCGATACCCTCAGCTATTGCTTCACTACCCACTACACTTCAGTCGTTGTCTCACGCAACTCAAGCCACGACCAATGTCATCTTCCTTCACAAAGACTGTTATCCCCATGGGTAACTCGCCATCTTCCTCCATCTGCTTTTCCTTCTATACCTCATACACCCACATCACCTTTACCCAAGAAGGTGCAACCCAAAAACAAAACTCCACTACCCCACAATAAGGTAGTCAAAACAACCACACACCCTCCTACTTGTCCATCTACTATACCCATACCTAAAAAAACATGACCAACACCTAAAACCACACCAAAGACCCAAACCCATGGCTCAAACTCCTCCTCTTCGAAGATCTTTCCTCAACAATCACCTACACCTATAACAAAACCTACGTTTACTTCCCATTGTGATCCACTAGTAGGGTCTTATGCCAAAATTTTAACCAACCTCCTGGAAACCTCTGTCATCACATTACCGCCACTCAAACCTTACGACCCCCTCAAACCCAAGCCAAAAGGGTTTGACGATACTAAAATTTGTGCATACCATCATGTGCTAGGACACGATGTGGAGAACTGCAAGGCCTTGAAATCTTTCCTTATCTAATTATGTCCACATGACACCAACTGTGATGATGAGAACCTTCTTGACGAGGATCCTGCTTCACCAACACCCATTCACAAACCGCCCACTCAACAACCACATACTCCACCCTCACAGCTCCTAGAGTCACACCCAAGATTTGAAATTAACATGGTTTACATTATAGAACTTTTCACACCACCACCCAAATGTCATTGTGCTTAACTGACCTCACAGGATTTTTCTCCTCCGAGTAGGTTTTTACCCATTGTGTCATTATACCACTCACCCTACACCTTCTCTATTTGCCAACTCCTCAAATCAACATGATACACATCACTACACATGCACAAAAGGGTAAAGAAAAGGAAACTAACCCACCAACCAATCCTATACTCAACATACCATCCACACCCATACCTAAAATAACTATCTGCGGCCCCACGTACCAAATTTCTAATGGCATCACACATCGCACAATGCTCAAACAATTACACCAATCACCACTCAAAATGTCCTTATATGACCTCATCCAAACCTTAGAATCCCATTGTCAAGCTCTCATGGAGGTTCTTCAATCAATTGAGGTTTTACCTAATGACCATAAACCTGTACCCTCCATTATCACACCCCATCATATAGCCTCTCTCACCAAATTACCACCTTCATCTTCACTCCACCTTGTTCACCAAGTGGCCTCCCTTAGCTTCTAAGAGGAAGAGATCGTGCCACACCAAAAAGTGACTCAGACCTAGTCCTCTTCATATCTGTCCACATCAATGACATATAGGTACACCATGTGATGATTGATGGGGGCATTAGCATTAACATAATTTCATCCCATGCATTCGCTCAAATGCGCATGCCTAACAATTACATGCATAAACACCCGGTCATGTTGCATTCATTCAATGATGTTATCACCTCTACACTAGGCACTATCATCCTCCACATTCGCGTGGGCCCCCATACTATTCCCAAATTGTTTTACGTTTTGGAGGGGGAATTCCAATATAACTTGTTGCTTAGTAGACCCTAGATCCATGTCATGGGTTACATTCCTTCCACTTTGCATCATTGTGTAAAGTTTGAACATGAAGGACACACCTATACCATTCCAACTGACCCATCACCTTTTAAAACATGCAACATGCTTTACCGACCCAATGATGTGCTCATACCTATCAAGCCATCTACCTCCGCAACCACTACCGCTTCACCTACACCTCCACCTACCAGTACAGCTGTTGCTTCTACCGCACATACCTCCTCCATTCCTACTACTACCATAACCTCCATGGCTGACCCATCAGCTTCCCAATCCGTTAACTCCACCTCCACATTGACCTCGACACATTATCCATATCAGCTACCTACATACCAACCACTGATCCCTTGGAAGGTGTTTTTCAATGCCTCACTGGGAGTACCGCCTATATAGTGTCAACACATTTCTTACTCCACAAGAGTATGGAAGCCTTCACCAACACCCTCACTACAATCACCATATAGGAGAACATCTCCTTTATGGTCCTCCCCACCTTTGTACTAGTCTCACCTATGAGGAACTTGATAGTACCACTTACACACTTGAACCACCATCACAAACCCTCCCATTTTCCATTGACTTCCAATCAGTTACCAATCACCATTTTGCCCACACCTTCCTGAATTGTTGTGCATGGAAGGGTTTTTGTTTTGGATTTTACAAGCAAGGCCGCCATACCATTAGTCCATGTACCACCTGTAAACATAATGACCGAAGTGGTATCGCCTTCCGCGAACCACCTACCCAACAGCCCTCATTGAACTCATTAAGGACACTAGCCCTTCTCCACCTTCACCCGCTCCACCTTCATCACCACCTTTCTTTGGAGTCGATGGATCTGAATCTATCCCTCCTAACTTTTTTTTTCATAAACACCATTTCCTTGGGGCCTCTGACTTATCAACATGAGGGCAAGGCCCCTTCAACTCTTCCCTTCCTGTATCCTGAAATGATCAATGATGACACACCTATAATTAACATTGTTCAATGTCAGGATGATGAATCCATACTGACCTACCTTGGTGTAGAAGAATCATATATTCATTGGTCATTACCCTTTGAGACTCAAACCATGTTGAATGAATCGACTATCGAGATCAACATTCATACTCAGGATGACTCACACATCCTAAAGATCGACAATCTTTAGATGCTACTAAACAGAAGCCATCACTTCTTTTCTCAGAGATCATAACAACGCTTTGGATGGGTCTTATGCAGACATGCCTTGTATTGACCCCACCATAGTGGTCCACAATATCGTAACCATTCCTGATGCCAAACCCATAAAAAAAAAGCTGAGGAAAATGTACCCTCGTATTGCTCTCCTCGTCAAAGAAAAACTTCAACACCTTCTTTCCGTTTCCTTCATCTCACCCATTGATTATCCTTGTTAGATTTCTAACATTGTCCCCTGTTATTAAAGAAACAAGGGGACTTCGTATTTGCATAGACTTTTGTGACCTCAACCTAGCTTGCCCGAAAGATGACTTTCCCTTACCGGTATTGATCAATTTGTTGACCTCACTGCTAGTCATGAGATTCTATCACGCATGGATCGATTCTTCAGGTTATAACCAAATTTTTCTTTCCCCAAAAGATCAAAACAAAACCTCATTTATCACCCCATGGGGACCTTCTCGCTATCAAGTCATGCCTTTTGTCCTTAAAAATTCAGTGCGACATATCAATGGGATATTACTTACATCTTTCATGGCATCATGCATCGAATATTAGAAGATTACATGGGTGATCTCTTGGCCAAATATAAATGTCACTCCAAGAACCTTGCTGTCCTCAAAACCATATTTGATCACCTCATTAAATATTACGTCCACCTTTAACCTAAGAAGTGCGTCTTCGTGGTTCTCTCAAGAAAGCTCTTGGGATTTATCATTTCCCTCCATGGTATAGAAGTTGACCCTGCTAAAGTCAAGGCCATTCTAGAAATTCCTCCACCCACTAACCTTAAACAACTCCATAGCCTGCAAGGTAAGTTGCAGTCTATTCACCGTTTCATTTCACAATTATCGGATCGGTGCCAACCATTTCATCATCTGCTCAAGAAGGATGTCTCTTTTCAATGGGATGATGACTATCACAAAGCTTTTGAGGCCTTAAAACAATACCTTCTCCAACCACCCATACTTATCCCACCTAAATATGATCAATCTTTTTATCTATAAATATCTCCTACCAATCACTCCTTGGGAGCCATGTTCACTCATCGTGATGAACAACACGGGAGCAGGTATTTTATTATATCAACCGTACTCTTTTGGACTACGAAACCCGATACAACAATCCTGAAAAACTCTCCTTAGCCCTAGTTTTCCATTGCCACTAAACTCGCCATTACCTACTTAACCACAAAACCTATGTTTTGACCAACACCGACCCCTTACACTTCATGTATGTAAAACCTTATCAAAATCAGCGTGCTGCATGATGGCTTATGCTTTTATCTGATCTTGACCTCCAATTCATTCATCAAAATTCCATCAAGAGCCAAGTTATCGCCAACCAATTGGCCAATGCACCTATTTCTAGAGATCAACCTTCTAATTTTGACTTTCTAGATGAGTCAATTTCTACCCTTTCCTGGACAAAACCCCTTACCAAATGACACTCTTCTTTCACAATTATTAGTGTTAGCGTGGGGTGGGTATTATATTATCCTCATTCCTCTTGATGGAGAACCCATGCCTTTGTCTTTCAAACTATATTTTGAATGCACCAATAATATTTCCGAATACGAAGTGCTTGTACTAGGTCTCCAAGCTACATATGCCCTAGATGTCAAATCAATCAACATCTTTGGTGATTCTCAATTGGTCGTAAACCAAGTCAATGGTATGTACCAATTTTGTAACAAGATACTTCAAAAGTATAAAAATCATGTAGACATACTTTTGACCACCTTTGATCATTACACCCTTCAAACCATCCCATGTTCCACCAATAAATTTGTAGATACTATGGCTTGCTTAGCTTTCCAAATACCTACTTCACCCTGATTCAAAAATATTTGTCAACGTATAATGCCTCTATTCACCTTCTTATTTACCTCACGATGTTTACTTGATTAGAACCAATACCCCGACCGAGAGACCTTTGGTATAAAAATATTCGACTACCTTTCTCTCTCCATCTTACCTCCCGATCTCACCCGTAATGACAATGCACCTTCCTTAAAAAGGTATCTCATTACATTATCCTGGGAGGCCTCCTCTATAAGTGCAACTTTGATGGTATTGTTTTATGATGCCTCACAAGTTCTAAAATTCCTTATACCATTAAAGAGGTTCATGATGGCATATGTGGAGGTCACTTTAGTGGCCTTTTTGTTGCTAAGCGTATTCTTTCCCAAGGCTATTATTGGCCAACCCTTAACCATGATTATTGCAACTATGTCAAACATTGTATAAAATGCCAACAAAATTCCAATCTTCATAATACACCCAGTCATGCCTTACAGGTCGCTCGTGACCTCTAGCCCTTTTCTCAATGGGGTTTGGATCTTGTCAGAGAAATCAATCCTCATTCTTCCCAATGCCATCAATGGATCATCACTGCTATTGAATGTTACACAAAATGGGTAGAATCCATCCCAATCATTTCCATGAAAGCCAAGAAAATATGTGAGCTCATTAACCACCACATCATTTGTCTCTTTGGTGTTCCTCATCGCCTCATCACTGAAAATGGAAAACAATTCAAAAATAAAACTTTGTGATGCCTTCGGCATTCAACTTAGTTTATCATCACCCTACTACCCATAAACCAATGGCCAAGCCAAATCCACTAACAAAACTCTCAACAAAATTCTCATGAAAGTGGTTGATGATACTTGAGAAGGATTGGAATATGCACACTCTTTTTCCCTGTGGGCATACCACACTAGTATTCACAATTCCACTATGGCCACACCATTTTCTCTAGTCTACATCGACAGAGGCCATTCTACCTCTTAAATTCTAGATCCCCTTACTCTGTATTTCTCTCCATGACATGCTCATGGACGATGACTTTCATCGGGACCGTTTAACACAGCTAGAGTTATTAGGCGAATGTCATCTTAATGCTCTAGATCACCTTCAAAAATGTATCAAATGTGCCTATGAAAAATGTGTTCATGAACGAACCTTCCAAGTCGGTGACCTTGTCCTGAAAGAAAATCAACACGTAACCAAAGTAAAAAAAAGTAAACGAGGGAAAATTTTCTCCTAATTGGCTTGGACCATACATCGTGACTCATACCTATGGATCAGGTGCTTATCGTTTATCTTCTCTTGAGGGTAAACCTGAACCTAAGCCCCTTAACGCCTTGCATATTTGACCATTTTATTATTGACTCGTCATCCTACCTCACCCTTTGTCTCTTTCCATGCTCGTCCCTTGAGCGCCATTCACTCCATACACCTCCCTAACGATTAAACAAGAATCATGTGAGTACCCGTCACTCATTATCTTCTCTTAAATATGTGTACCATGGCACTACACATAGCATGATTCTCATGGATACTTTTTGTCTACCTCTAGATGAGATCCCATGGTCATTTCTCCTTGTCCTTTGAATAAGAGTCTTATCTTTCACCTTGGTCTTGTCCATGACTGTAAAGACCTCACAATGGGACTAAAATCCTTGAGTCAAACTTAAAATCTAAAAGATGACTCCTCAAAAGGACATCTTCCTCTCTATCAATTACTGCTATAAATTGACTACTCCCACAAAGGATAGCTATGTAAAATATCTTTAAAAAAACAAAAATGAGAGCAACCAAAGCTTCCCTGCATCGATCAGCCACACGAAGATCTCAAGGAGTTCAATTTTTCTGTATAGAATTCCCGCATTGATCGAGTCTATCTCAACTATAAGTCAAAACAAAAAAAATTGTCATGGAATTGCCCATTGTGACCTAGGACCTCTTGCCCGAAGGGCCTGCTACCTCATACCAAAAAAATAAAATTACCTACTCTTCACCCTGTGAACCATGCCCACTCTCATTTCCTACTGCCTCAAGGGACTTCTTGGAACTTAGACATTTGGTGATCATGTGACTACTTTTCATCGTAGAACATGTCAATCATGTAATGTCTTTAGGGTCTTATGTTCATCACCTCCTCTAAGGTATGATCTACTTGATATGATCCTACCCAATCAGGTGGCTTTATTGCCCCCTTTTATCTTTTAACCATCTTTGTTTACATTTTGATTACCTTATATAGGACTTGGTCCTCGACGCTTACCTTTGGGGTAATCCTCCTCTTTCGCCACAATCTCTTTCACCTACATCATTTTACCTACAATCTACCCACACCTAACAAACCTAAACCCACAACATGCCCAAACACTTATCGACTCATTTTCACCCCTTCTCATTTTCTTCCCTAGCTTATGGGGGAACTACATCAGCCTGAGGTCCCTTTCCATCGGGACTATGTAGGCAACATTACGAGGGAATGGGGCCATTAGAGGTTATCTCGGTCATTCTCTACCCTAAACAATTCCTTAACCATGCCTAACTCACCATTTATGTCACATTTCACTTAGTTCCCCTTTTATATAAAAATTGGAAATTAAGCCACATACATAACAATTTGCTACATATTTTATACATTTATTACACTTACCAATTCTCTATCATCACTATGCATGGATTATACCACATCTCACATATGACCCATAGTATCATTCATTGCAAAACAATAATGAATCACAACTTCACCTACTTTCAATACAACCATGCCTAACCAAACCTGACTCAACCATGCCTAACCAAACCTGACTCAACCATGCCTAACAAACCTAACTCATCCACACCTATAACTTTGACTCAACCATGCCTATAACTGACTCGATCCATGCCTAAACTGACTTGAATCCATCATGCCTACCTCATCCATGCCTATAACCTAACTCGATCCATGCCTAAACCAACCCTTTGACTCCATCATGCCTACCTCATCCATGCCTATAACTTTGACTCACCATGCCTATAACTGACTCGATCCATGCCTCGAACCGACCCGAATCCATCATGCCTAACTCACCTAATTTCCACCCACATCAAAGTAACAAATCCATATCTCATCTAACACAAGCCATAAACCAATTTCTCATATATACATCAAAAAATCACAAAATACCATGTATCTCAT
Organism: Taxus wallichiana var. yunnanensis; assembly: GCA_018340775.1. Taxonomy (NCBI): domain Eukaryota; kingdom Viridiplantae; phylum Streptophyta; class Pinopsida; order Cupressales; family Taxaceae; genus Taxus; species Taxus wallichiana. Next base: position 973,614,802 of record CM031239.1, read on the forward strand.
CATATAAATCAATCAATATTTCTCTCCATATACATGCCCATCCCATCATGTCCATAATCTCAAAATTTCGGCACACATGAGGCCAATATACAATAGAAAATGTCATCGGCTGGCAAGCCGGTCTCATATATACAAAAAAGAATGAAACAATACAAAATGTCATCGTCACGTAGGACGGTCTCATATATACAAAAAAGAATGAATCAATACAAAATATATTTGACACACAGGCCGGTATATGCTCAAAATATACAAATCACTTGTACATCCTCACTATCTTCCACATGCAGGACGATATATGTATCAAAAATAATAATAACTAGTATACATCAAAAACCAGGTGACCACATATCAGGCATCTTGCCAGATGTCCTTCATCTCTGTGTCACCTATACCCTTGGCCTCCTGTGTCTCTACTGGCACCTCACCTAGGGATAATTGTCATGCACTAATGGCCTCTCCCCGATTGGGCCTCGGACCTTACCGACCTCCTGTGCTCTCCACACTATAAGTGCGGGATCTCATCCTTTCATTGGATGCTGTTGTGCTTCTGTACTCGGTATAGGATATTAAATCTATCTCGACCTCCATAAGCTGGTCCTAATAAAATCTCACCTCACCTAGGGCATCCTGAAACCTAGATATAGGCATGGTTTGTGGTTTTCCCCTAGGTCTCGGCCCCCGTACCTACCCTTCAACACCTAGCCTGCGTCTTCCGTGAGCTGGGACCTACTCCCGGTCCTATGGTGGTGCCCCCTACCCTTGTGTCTTTATTTGGGCCTGTAAGGCCCCAATCTGTGCATGGTCTATGGCCAACTTACCCTATAAACCTGCCACGAGGCTCGTAAGGTTGCTGCACGACCATGCCCCTGACCATCTCCTCCATCCACCACCTCGAGCACGAAGGCTAGCTACCTATACGCGTAGCTCTACTACCTCTACCTCGACCCTCTAGCTATGTATTCCATATACCCAACTGGGTAATAAGTGTAGCTACCTACCTCTATAGGGCATCTCTCTACACTGTAATGGTAGCTAGGTTTGGCTGCCCAGATGCCTGGGGTGGTATGGCTCTTAACTGAGCCGACCACCACTGCATGTATCTGTCTGTACATCTGGCATCATCTATCTTCCAATCCATTGGCTGCTCCTCCTCCCTTGTGAGCACTATAGGTTATGGTAGAGGTAAGGGCCTCTCCACATCATCTCACCGATATTGTGGGAAGGGTAGAGGAATGTCCTGTAAGATCCCGAACTGTCGTTGGACTCTATCTACTAGGATCATCTCATCCTCCCCATCACAAAACCATGTATCCACATCTCTAGCTAGAGCTTAGCTAGCTCCTCATGCATATGCCTCTATGTGGGTAATCCCACATATGGCCTCCATATAATGTCCACTCGAACAACCCCTCTAGTAACTACCGAAAATGGGCCACATCATATGTCAACCTATCTAATCTCCACTCTCCTATCACTGGCACCCATCTCCTGTATCCCACCCACACAAATCTAGGTGGGAATGCATTTTCTCGAGGCATCCCTATAGGTCACATGCACACTATGTGTTTGTATGCCCAAAGCAATGTAGTATAAATGTACAACACAGGATAAACCTTTGCAACCGCCCATATTCCCACAACTCTCTTTATAGCTGCACTAAGAATGCTAGTGCCCAAGAAAATCATGTCTCATACACCATCATGTCGTGGAGTACCCCTATCGGTGGTCAGGGAAAGCATCCACCCTTTACATCTGGCAGTGCATAGCAAAACACTGCCTCCATCAAAAGAACCACTAGCCTTTTCTCATCCTGATGGGCTAGGTACATCTCTCCATAGCTCAAACTGGCGCTATGGAATCTCAAATCAGCTACCCCCTCACCAAAGATAGTCCAAATCATCTCCTCTGAGGCCTCAGAGGAGATAGAATACATGTAGGCACCCAATATGAGTAGCTGTAAAATCTGGAACCTATCCTCCTAGGTGATAGTTATCTCACCCATCGGAAGGTGGAACATGTTGGTCATGGGATGCCATCTATCAATGCACATGACCATCAAGCTAGGCTACCTAAGAACATGTCGGTAACAACGAATCCCACTCAAGCCCACTGTCTCCACATGTTGGAGCTCCAAAGGGGTCGTTATGCCGTGCAATGTCACCGATGAGCGAAACCTGTCCCTCCTCATAGAACTACGATCTCCCTACATCTAATCCAAACATGACATTAATCCACATTTACCAAAACCATATTCACCAATTATCCTTATTCTCCACCCTATTTTCACTTTACCCGTCTCAAGTACCTAGCCCACATCACTTTTGGACCCTTTTTCCTCAAATCGCACCGGTGCCGGTTCATCCTAACCGACTCGGTCACCCTTCAACCAGCAGCATCGGTCACCTATTTGGTGACCGGTACTAATTAACCTTTACCGACCACATCTACAATATAAGCGGCATCGATCACCTATTTGGTGATCGATACCAATTCTATCCAATCGACGCTAGCAAAAATTGACCGATCTTTGGTCACTTTCATGGAAAAACCCGCGACTTCCCAAAACCCCCTTCCTACAAACCTTCCCCTTTCCCCATTTTACCCCACCTACAATGACCTAGACTACCCCTAGACCTCTACCCACCCCACCTATACCATTTACTACCCTCCCCCTTCCTCTTTTTTCCCGCTATTCCCCCATACCCAAATTTAATTTTTGCCACCAACAAAAAATAAAAAACCCACAAAATCCTTAAATACCAATAGTCTACACTTCTAATCTATCTAATCAACACCGTAGTGTTAGGCACTTACCTCGTCACGCTGCCGCCATCTTGGTGGCATGTCTAGCCGCTATATCGGTGGCCCACCTATTCCCTCTCGACCTCTACTATCACCGAAGAGCTACTCGTCACCTCAAACCAATCAAATCTCTCACCCTGATCCCGTAAACCCACTACTCAACAAACCAACCCTCGTCCAATCACACCGCCAACTCACTTTCGTATTGTTTCCTTCGGATGCTTTTCTATCATTTCTCTATTTTTTTCATTTTCTCACTTCGCAAATAACAATTGAATAATAAAAACGTGGATTTTTATTTTTATAACCAACCCGACCTAAGCGACATTAGTTACCAATGATCGGCATCGATCGCGTGCCCTACCTTCTGTCATCAGTTTTCCTATACCAATGTCGATTTTCCATGACCACCATTGGTTATCCTCACCTACACATTGCCCTCAATTAATCCCCTTTTACCCCACCCTATACCTTTATCCTTTTACCCCATCCTTTACCTTTATCTTTTACCCCACACTTTACCTTGATCCTTTACCCAACCTCTCACCCGATCGTTTACCCAACCCATTTACCTTACCTTTCTTGATCTCCTCATTTACTACATCCATTTTTCCTCCTTTGGGGACTCATTATTTTACCCATACCTTGGCCTTATCCATGCCGCAACCTAGATATTTGGACTTGGACCATCTCTAGTGACCTTTGACCTCATGTGTTCGCTATACCTTACGACATTGTTACCTATGTTGATTGACCTGATGACCTTACCTAGCCTATTGTTGTGACCATTTATCCTAGTCCTACCTTTGGAGTACCAGAAAATACCTAAACAGTCCTACACCTACCCTACATTGTGTTTCTGACCATATTCTATACCTTGATACCGAAATCACTTCAACCTTGTTTGGATAAATCTATCGACCTTAGAGGATGTAGAGTTTTCTGCTCTTCAACCCAAAGTAGTGTGCTGCATTTTATACGTGTGCATGCATTTTATTATTGCTACCTTTAACCTGGACCCATTACGGAATGGCTTGAGTAGTCCTTTTACCCTTTTTTCACCCATTCCTGCTTTGCCTTTTCCTCACATTTACCTTTTTATAAAACCACTCACCGATTCATCCTGTTGCCTCATTAGTTTCTAGTTTGAGGGGAATCACCTTCACCCACACATGGGGAAAAAGGATCTTATTTTTGTTAGTTTCTCTTACCAATACAAGCTACACAACAAAAAGGGAAAAATGTAAACACTAAAATTAGGTCACACTCCCCTTTGGTCCCTCGACAAATAGGCACCCTTCATCACATTCACCTAGCCATGACCCCTTTCACCCCACTAATATTAATTTAATTAATTTAGTTAAATCAATGTATTATCCTCACTATATTTATTATTTAAATATCTTATTTTAAATATTATCCACACATGTAGTTCACTTAGACAGCTCACCAAGCCAACTCAACCTAATACCTATTACGAGTAAGTTTCCATAACTAACTAAGACTTACCCAAACCCTAAAAATCAATGCCTACATTCCTCCATACTCACAATAGTATCCCAGTCTAATATGTGGTTTAATGACACAATATCCAAGGAAATCAAGAGGATCTCCCTATTTTAGTAAACCTAGGAAATCTCACCTTGACCGACGTCGGTTACCCCTAACCATCGCCGGTTAAGCTGAACCACTGTCGGTTACCCTTTTAACCCCAAAACAACCTTATTCTCAAGGTTGGAAGTTGGAAGTTGGAAGTAAAGAGGTTGGTGAGCATTATCACATCTCAGAGAGATAACACATCTTTAGAGAGTGAATTCTAATGAGACCATGCATGCCAGGAAGGAGATCAAACATATTTTCCTGCATAGCCATGATCTAACCTAACCAAGCAAAGAGCAATGCACATGTATCCCATACAGAAGCTTTCCTTCAGCTGGTGATCATTTATAGCCATCAAACCTCTCATCAGCACCTTCATCCCTCACTCACAGGAATTCAGGACTAGAATCCAAGTAAGTATAATGTCATACTTCTCTTGTTTATTTCATTTCATCATCATTTTATCATCTATTGTTTACTTGGTAACCTATTGACCTTCTCTAAACTTCCCACCTCCATATAACCATTAAATCCTCACCGAAGCCTACCCCAATCACCCAATACCTTGTCTCGACCAACCAAAGCCCTTTGTGCAATCACAAAGGATACATAAAACTTGTCTTGTGACATTTCCATATTTCACGATGAAGCACCTGGTCACACCTGACCGTCGTCGGTTACCCTTGACCGATATCGGTCTCGTATTTTCCCACACAACCTAGAACAGAGACCTACCCACTTAATTTCATCTCACCCTCATCCACCTGTGATTTACCCGAGACCTCTGTTAAACCTGTAGAACCCAGAACTAATCATTTGACCTTTGGATTCTATTCTAGATTATCTGTTAGATTAGATCTATTTCTTATTCTATTTTAAGTGAGATACCTAAATCATTTCAACTTACAATAGGATTTCCTTTGTTTATAACATTAAATTGTTTAAAGCAGGTTGATGACAACCATCTAGGAAGTATCACACTTCCTAGATATAGCATACGTTAGCGAGTTCACTACCCATATTGTTTAATTCCTTCTTGTGGTCTTGCTTTGCACTACAAGTAGTTCCTCCTAGCCAATAAGAATCTCTCATGATCTACTATGGATTCGAGAATTCATACGCGTGCAACAACCCATCAACCAACATTTGAACAGTATTCCTCCTATACTCGTTACTCTATTTGTTTCATCAACAATCCAAAGAAACGATCTAAGAAAAGGTGAAACACATGTAGAAGTAATCAGGGTCCCAAATGTCTTTAGTAACCTTTTCCTTGTGAAAATATCTCCATGATCTAGAAGTGACAACTCATGAGAGTCAGATTTGGTGTGTTGATCATATTTTCCCAAGGTATTCTCTATAAAATTTATGCAAAAGAAGGATTTACCAGCATTCTTCAATAACAAAGGTTACAAAATAGGTTCTATTACCTTGGTTGAAAGGAACAACCTAAAATAGTTAGGATTAGATCACATCCTTTTAAGGTGCTACCCACTCCTTTCGAAACTTGAGTGCTAACAAGTCAAATAGATTGCTTCCCTGGCTACAAAACAACATACATGATTATCTATCTGCCTTTGAGTGTCCTATCAAAATCCATGATGTTGCTTGGTCTTTGAAGGAGATTAAATTTGGGTACCAACACATTTTCCTAACCCTTGTGCTAATTTTTAGGAGCTTGTTAATTGTTTTGAACCTAGACATATTGTGTTTTTAAAAAAATTAGTATTTATTTAAAGAGGCCCTTTTCTCTTGAGATTAAAATGTGTAATTTTCAACTATGGTGGAATTTGAATGTTTATTAAAATAACTTTTAGAGGAAAACCTAAACCATGCTTCGCCTAATTAAGTCATTAAAATGTAATGATAGTTTTAATATTTTGTTACAATGGGGAAAATTATATTATTAAATTTAAGAGACTTATAAACAATAATGTGACATCTGTTATTTTCAAAACCTTTTTACATGCATGCTTTTTTAAAAATAAATTAAAATTTCTAGCTTGCTCTAGGATGTTCTTGGGTTTCATGCAGGAAAATTTAGTGGGCGTGCCACTTGGTATTAGATACATGGGTTAAAATCTTGGACCCATGGGCACATTGGAAAACACAAGACATGAACATTTAACCTAGCACAAATAATTTTTTAGACCTAGAAAACAACATTGTCTGATAATTGTATAATATAGAAATCCTAGAAAACTGAAACAAAAACATAGAATGATGAACTAACTCTCACCTTGGTCGTGTAGAAGACGCAAAATAAAGGAGTTCTTGTTAACAATTTTTACACTTGTGTAAAAATGGGAAGCTCAAAACTTTGTTACGATGGAAAGTATTGGTGAAGTATACCTAAGCTAGGGAGATCACATCAAATTATGTCATTACTTTGCTGATTTATTTTAAAAAGATTACATGAAATCTGTAACTATGTGTGGTGTTACAAAACATAACAAATCACATAGTCTACAATTTCATGACCATCCTCAACAAAATAACACAAGCCCCAAAGGACAGTTGTGTTGTCTTGATGAGGACATTGAATTGCAGAGTAGGTGAAGTGTAATGTTTTAGAACAACAAAGATAAGTGTAGATCACATAAAAATCAGAGTTCATTACTGAAGGTTATAATTTCTATTCAATGTTATTTCCTTCATGATTAAGACATTCAATTATGTTATTGAGTTGTTTAGTTCATTATACAATCCATACAGAAAGTAGAAATGTAGAAAGAGATATACAACTCATTTATATAATTCAATGTTTTATTCACAAGGAGAGTCAAATGTTTCCCACACAAGCCGTGGGATGTAACTGAAAAGTAAAATACAACTACTGAAAAGAAAGATACACATGCATGAAAGAGAAAGAAAAGGAGTATGAGTGAACCCATCATTGCCTTGTATATTCTTCATTATGCAGAGCATCTCCTTGCCAGCTCCTTTCATCCTCAAGGCATGGTACCTAAAAAGCAAAAACAAGGAAATCATCAATAAAGAGCTCAGGGTTAATCCATATTCCTACACTATCCTACTTTGTGCATATGAATCTTCCCAAAGTAGAGATGTATTCTACTGAAGGACAAACCGCATGCATGTTTTTTCACTCGTAAAGAATAAAATAAAAGAAAGAAGAAAACATGGACATAAGAGAGGCCAAAAGCCTAAATATTTCCTAACTATTTTCCTAAGTGTGCAGGTACAGGTTGTAGCCAAAGAGAGAAATAAATAAGTCATAAGTACATGCTAAGAAGAAGGAAAGAGTACAACTCAAAGTTCAGCAAACATTCTACAAATGGAAGAGGTTAGAGCTCAGAAGAGAGAATGGAAGATAGAAGTACATTTTTCATTTTGCAAAGAAGAGGGAGAATCAGATTTCAAGAAGTTGAAGCTAAAATTAAAAGGGATTACAGCTGAAATAGGATGAGAGAGAAGATTAGGGAAAATTTTGATAGGGCTTCGCCATGTAAAATGGACATTTACAACTTTTCATCATGTTGTTTCAATTACTACATGCTTTAAAAGAACTATGCAAATCAAATAAGTGATACAGAAAGCAGAAAAGCATTACATGATCAAGAGAAACAACTATCATGTTTTCAGTTCTCAATTGCTATATCAGTTCAGCATGAAAAGTGTTACTTTCTGTATCTGGATCAGAATATATAACTACTATTTCTGAAAATGCATTAAAGAAAAGATTCTAAATTTTTTTCAGGGCTTCACCTTATAAAATCAACATTTCAGATTTTTCAGCATACATATTAGAGTAAGGAAAGGAAATATAGTATATAATGCGTAAAAGGATTCATTATAACTTAACAGCTAAATAACATGAAATTTGAAGTAATTTACAAAGTACATCCTTTCTATGAATTTTTGTTTTCAAATAAAGGAAGTATGAATTATGATATATAATGCCATATCAAAGAAGTACAACTATTTATGCAGGAAAAGAATCATGAAAGGAATGGAAATACAAATTCAAAAGTATGAAAGAGATCAATTTAAGAGATGCTCTATAAATCTCATAATGAAATGAGATTGTTCTAAATTTCTAAATGCAGTGGATTTCATTCACAAAAGAAAGAGTACATCACTATAAACATACAACTTTTCAATAGGTTATCATTGGTGTCAAAATGGGGCTATTAGCAAGTACAAAAGTTCATTTCTTCTCTCAAAATGATTAATGGATTACAACTATTATTTTAAGATGAAATTTTCCAATAATAACAAGAAACCAATTTCATTCAAACACTCATCTAAGAAGAAATTTCAGTTTTCAAGTGATCTCAAATTGGAAAAGGATTAAAGTAAGTATGCTCAAAGGAGTTCTACATAATTCTCAAAGGATCAAGTTGATTTTGAGCAATGAACAACAGAAATTGATTTTCAAGAATACAAAAATCAAGCATGAATTTCATAATAGACCTGAAATAATATACAAAACCTATTTTTACAGAGAAAAATTTCATACAATGGTTGAGTTTGATTTCAACAATGGTGTTCATAGTGAAACAAAACTATCAGAGGAAGGATGAAACTAAAATCTACATCTACCCAGAGATCTTTTAGAAGTAAATTCAAACACAAAATATTTAACTCTAAGCTATCATGAAATTGATGGAATCAGAGATTTACCTTAAAAGTAGGGTTACAGGAACTCAAGGCAAAGAAAAGAACCTAAAAAAAAAAGTGTTCACATTTCGAAGAGACTCACATGGGTCAAAGATAAGGATAGTTATAACCTTGAAGTCTATAAAATGACAAAAACATCCATAATCCTGCCACTCAAAAAAACTCAGTAAAGGAGCTATAGATTAACAAAGACTCGGAAGGCTGAAAGATGTAGAAGAAAATTACTTTATGGCCGATACAGGAAAATGAGGCAAATATACAACCCTCTACAGTGAGATAAGAATACCCAAAAAAAAAAAACATTTAGATCGAGAATGAAAAGAAGAATATCCACAAATCAGAAAATAAAACAACCCTTGAGAATCATGAGGTTCAGATCTTTGAAAAGCATCAAGAATCAAATGCAAATCTTTGGTGGGCAAAGACAAAAATAGAGATATTGAGTTCTTACCTTATGTGAATGGTGCTACGAACCATAATGGAGAGAGGTGACTAAATAATGACAAAATCAAATCAAGCTCAAAGAAATGATGATGGTCACCTTCGTAATCTCGCATAGAAAGCTCAAAAAAGGAGAAAACCAAGTCTCAAAAACACCTGTAGGAAACTAGAAAGGGCCAGATTCATGAAGGAAAATGGTGGCCATGTGAAAATATAACTCCACAAATGGGGATCAAAACCTCACAACCATGCAATGTTAAAGGATCAAAATGGGCACACAAAAAAATCTCAAAGAATCATGCAGAGGAGGAAACCCTTTTCATTAGAAAATCTTCCAAGCTCATTGATGCAAGACAGATAGTGAGATATCACATTAAGATTTCAAAGACCATAAGCCAAATAGAGCCGAGCTTGAAGTGATCAACCATGGTGACCATAGATATTTTTCCAGGGCTTTTCCCGAGAGCTAAAGGATCAAATGTAATGGTCATAAATGGCTTGAATCAACTTAACCACAGAGTTTGAAAAGAGGAGTCAATAAACCCTAACCACATCTAGAAGAATCGATGGCTCAGATTCACTAAGTACAATGATCAAATGGCCAAAGATCATGCTCAGAGATCAAAGAATAACCATGGTTAGCCTCCCACCGACCAACATTCAATGCATACAGAAACCCTAACCGCATGTCATAAATCGATGGCATCAAAAACACAGGTACAGAGATCAATGGCCCATTTTTCATCATCAATATCAAAGCAAACTCAACCTGAGTTAAATCTCCACCGAAAAAATGCATGGAGGGGTGAGTCACCATGGGGAGGGGGCCAGCCCACATCACCAAACAAATAATCATTGCCATGACTTTCAAAACTATAGTCGATTCAAAACAAACAAAAGCTGACCAAATCATTATATAAATGATCAAATAAAAGGTATTTCCAACCTTTTTCCTTCAAATAATGCCAAGGCCGACAACTATGGGATAGTAAGTATATACTATAGCATGTGGTGAGTAAATCATGGTGACACTTTTTTTTTTACCATGTTGCCCCCAACATCTAGACATAATAATATGTTAAGTCCACAAGGTGGCCAAACCTAAGTAATGTGAAGGTGGTCCCCACCAAGGAGTTGAAGTAGTTGCTAAGTGTTATCCATGTGATCACTAAAAAACAAAATGAGTGTCAACATCAAAGACAAAGGTGGTCCAAGTCAGATTGATACTTGGATGAATTATTTTGCAAAGTATTGCAATTAATGTAATTATTTTTCTCATAGGAAGAGAATTGATTTTTTTCATGCTTCAGAAGAAAAAAGAACATAGAAGAAGACAAGTTGCATGCCATGGAAAGAGATACTTGCCTAACAAGCAATTTTATTTTAGGAAAATTATTCACCTTTCTTTTTATTAAAAATAGAAAGTATTAACTTGGTTTGAGTGCATTGTAAACAAGGCTATTAATGCCTATTTTTAACTACATGCTCTAGTTTGTATTATTTTATCCCTTTATTTATTATTAAATAAAGGATAAAATTAGGATGCATGGGTGAGTACAAGCCTTAGGCTATTTTTAGGAAGGGGGTAAATTTTTTTCTATATATTGTGTGCCTTTGCAAAGCACAGAGAGGATGACTAGACTGGAGGACTTTTGGATATATGAGTACTGAAGCAAATTTTGCCAGTTTTGCCCTCTGAGTGTGAAGTGTTTTCTACCTTTCCAAGTTATTTTGTAGTCTTGTGTATGTTATATTAATCTTGTGAATGTAAATTCCTTGATCAACCACCTTACCCTGCTACAAATTTAGTCCTTTTTGCTTAATTTTTAATGTGCATGTTAACTTATTAGTACTGTTGTGATCCTCCCTCAGTATAATCAAGTGTTTTTCCCTTAGATATTCTACAGAAAAACTATTGGTTGTGCATCAAGAATCCTTCACAGATTAGTTGTGCATATACTCAAGTCAAATCCCTCACACAAATTTGGTGTATCACCTTAGTTTTAATCATTTTTTAGTCATCTTTTACTCTCAAACTCCTAGAAAGTAGTTTAGGATACACCAATAAGGAACTAGCCTTGATACTAGAGACTCACCTCAAATTAGGTATACCCACAGACCTGAGGTGTTTCCATTGTATCTAAAAGAGAGAGATCATTTGTGCAAGCTTAGAAAACCTACAACCATCTCTCTATAGGGTGCAATTTTGAGAGATAACAATTTTTGGCATGCCTAGTGGGACAACAATCAGATTTGCATGCAAGTTTCAGACCTACAACAGATCTATACAGATTTATAACAAATTAAAAGTCACTTTTGGGAGAAAACTACAGCTAATTTATTCTAAAGATTTTATGATCTTTTGGTGACTCTGTAAAGCTGAATTCAGACTAGTATTGCAGCATGTTCCATGCCTAAAGTGACTACAAGATCATCGGTAAGAGGAATTCCTTCTGATTTTGTTTCTTTACCTTTGAATTCTGCTAGAAGGAGAAGAGTTGGTAATACTTTGCCTTATAATAGACCTGGTTTTGGTAACCCTCCTCCTAATATTCCTTCACCACGTGTCAATTTTTCTATCAATATCCCAGTTTTTCCAATGGCCCTTCAACCACCTAGGAATTTTGTGCCCTTTACTAATGGCAGCCCATTAGTAATTCCAGTTTATCATGATATTCCCAATGCTGCCATGAAATTTTTCCATCATTCATGGGTGAAAATCAGGTTACACCAGCTGAACATATCAAAGATGTTGCAGCCCTATGTGTAGTCCATAATATCACTCATGAAGACATAGCTCTAAGACTTTTAGTTACATATTTTAAAGGGAAAGCCTTGTAATGGTATAGAAACCTAGAAATTGGAAGCATAGAACTTGGGATATTTTAGGTGAAAAATTGCTGAAATAGTTCCAGGATAATTTAGATCATTTGTCTCTCATTGAATAGTTATCTACTATTAAAAGATCTCCCAATGAATTTATGTCTAGTTTCAATATCTTTTTTCCAGAACTTGGGAGAGAATTCCAGCAAGTGTCAAGCCTCAAGCTGATCATGCTTTCCTTTATTATCTTAGAGCATTAAACAATGATATCTCAACTATGATTCAGTCAATGGGTGGAGAGACACTCCCAATAGCTTATGATATTGCTATCCAAGCTGAAAATAGTCTTATTCAAGATAGAAAATTGGTGCCAAGGCCATCAATGCCTTTTTTGGTAGATTTAGCACCTATTCCTCAGCCTATTACAATCATAGAGCCCCTTTGTTGTAGCTCCATCAGATGATGTATTCAAAGCTTTGTAGACTATGGGAAATAAGTTGACTTCAATTGAGAACAAAATTACATTACCTAGCAGACCCTACCAGGCTCCTTATCAGCCCTACCAATAGAATCAACAAAACAGGCAGCCCTATCAACAAAATTAGAATTATAGGCAGCCTTACCAGCAAAGGTAGTTTGACCCAAAGGCTCCTAGTTCTTCTAATGCTTTAGTTCTAGTTAATATGGCTATAGAGAGTGGTGTCAACCTTGCAATCAACCTCATTCAGTTGCAACTTGCCCAAATGATTTTTTGAATCTGAATCTTGTTGCACAACCTCAATTTGAAACATTGTTTATGCCTCAAATGGAGGGTGGGAAGCAAGAGACTCATGTCTAGAAAGCACCTGAATAGAATTTAGTTAGTTTTAATGAGGAGGATTTCATTGCAGTCACTACTAGGGCTCAAGGGAGGGCTGTTGAAAATCAAAAGCAACAAAATAGGCCTATCCTACCTACTGTCACTGACAAGACAACATCTATAACTCCAAAGTCAACTAGCAACCCTATTGTTCCTCAAAAATCAGCAAGTTTCCTAGTTGATAAAATTCATCAAAGACAGCTACAACCTGATCCAAGAAGACTATTTATACCTCAGATATCCAAGGTAGCTGAAGTAAAATCAGTTTTTACTAAGGCCTACTCTAAATAGTTGATTCTATCTCTAAGATAATTTCTTCTTTTAACATTGTTGATGTAATGAAAAAGCATAATGTTAACATCTCAATGTGGGATGCTCTAAGTATTCCTGGACAACAAGATTTACTTTCTCATGAACTAGCTAAGCTACAAATTTCTTCAAATACAATAGAAAAGGAAGTTTAGAAAAGATAGACATGGTCCTTGGAATGTTTGAGCAAGACCGTATTAAAGAAGTTAAGTGGATGGTTTAGAAAGTTTTGAATGCTCATGACATTAAGAAACCACCACCATTTTATTTATCACTGATTATTGGAGAACATTTAGTTCATAATTGCATGGTGGACAGTGGCGCAAGTAGCACAAGTTATGCCAAAAGTGATTGTAGAAAAATTAGGCTTGCAGTATGAGCCTACAGAAAGGAGTGTCTTACAACTTGATGGAACTGCAACTAATACGGTTGGTATAATAAAAAATTTGGAGGTAACGTTACATGCTTGCCCAAATGTTTCTATTCTGCAAGATGTTACTGTTGTGGATCTACCTCCATACTTTGCCTTGTGCTTATCTAGAGATTTCACAGCAAAAATAGGAGGTTATCTCTCTTCAGATTGGTCCTTCTTATTTTTTACTACACATTATGGAACTAAGGTTACTATCAATTCAGAACCATTGGCCAGATTCCATATTGAGCCTCATTCTCCAAATGTAGTAGCTAATTACTCAACTTTAGAGCAATCTAATTTTGATGATGTAGCTCAGGTTTCAGCATTAGATGGTGTTTCTAACATGTTTATGGATGAAAAGATAGTTGAAGAACATGCCCATGATCCTTTTAAGGAAGTTTGAAGAACATATTTTTGGTGTGTATTGTATGCATGAAGAAAATACACCACTTCCCTTGTTGTCTAAAATAGAAAATTCAGCAAAAGGGATTTGGAAGCTTCATTTTGATGGAGCTAAGAACAAGAAAGGACATATGGAGTAGGTTTGATGCTCACTTCCCCAAAAAATGAAAGGTATTTCTCATCTTTGAGTCTCCAATTTACATGCACTTGTAATGTAGCTGAATACGAAGCATTAATTCATGGCTTACTTTGGGCCAGAAAGAGAGGTATCAACACATTACAAATCTTTGGTGATTCTGAGTTAGTTATCAATCAAGTAAAAAACTTCAATGTTTGTAAGAATCCACTAATGAAGTCTTACAGACATAGAGTTTTAGACTTAATGGAATATTTTGAAGCTATTAATATTCAGTCTATTCCTAGAGCTGAAAACAAGCATGTAGATAGACTTGCAGCAGTTGGTGCTAGTTTTGAAGTGCTGGAACAGATGGAAAACAACAAAATTCAGCCTCATATTAAGCTAATTTTCAGGCCTTCTATACCTGATAATGAATCAAATTGGCAAGTTTTTGAAAGTGATGATCAAATCTACAAGTTTTTGTAGCAAGAAGCTGAATTTTTACGTAGTAAATCAAGATAAGTTACAACATTTATATGGTGATCAGATTGTTCAACTAAAGAAAAATAAATTGCCTTGAGGTCTTGTCACTTTGGAAGACATCTTCAGTACTGATGATCAGTTAAGAAAAGATAAAACTAAGTTGTCAATGCATGTTGATAACTATGAAGAGATTTCAATTGATGAAGGGAAAAATTTACTTCTTGGAAAGGTATGTTCCTTAACCGAAAAGCAGTCATTTATTAATCTTTGCAAAGAGTTTAAGGATGTCTTTGCTTGGAAATACCAAGACCTGAAAGGGTTTGATCCCAGTTTAGCATACATACTATCAAGTTACATCCAAATGCTAAGCCTGTAAGATAGAAACAGAGGCTTGTAAATCCAAAAATAGAACCTCTGATGAGGAAAGAGTTATCTAAATTGATTGAATCAGGTATTATCTTTCCAGTTAAGCATTCAAGTTGGGTAGTCAATCTTGTTCCTGTTAGGAAGAAGAATGGTGAAATCAGACTATGTGTAGATTTCAGAGATCTTAATAAAGCTTCATTAAAAGATCATTACCCACTTCCGAATATGGATCATATTTTGAGAACAGTCTCAGGTTTAGATAGACTATCTCTTCTAGATGGTTATAGTGGCTATAATCAAGATTTTAGTCTAAGAAGAAGATAGATACAAAACAACTTTTACCACCAAGTGGGGTACTTATGCTTACAAAAGAATGCCTTTTGGTCTTTCAAATGTCGGTGCAACATTTCAATGTGCAATGGACATGGCTTTTTCGTAGCTTATTAAATAAATGCATCCTTGTCTATTTAGATGATGTGACTATATTTTCAAAAGATTTTGAAGAACATCTAATGCATTTAAGGTAGAACTTTTCAACTATGCAGGTAGTTTGGAATATCTTTGAATCCCAAGAAGTTGATCTTTTCAGTACATCAAGGTAAATTACTTAGCCATATTGTTTCTAAGCAAGGTTTAACAATTGATCCTTTCATAATCAAACTATATCACATACTATCATTGCCTCATCATAAGAAGGCATTGCAAATTTTTCTTGGAAAAATCAACTTTGTTAGAAGATTTGTTCCAGATTTCATAGCATTGGTTAAACCATTAACAACTATGTTAAAGAAAGAGAAAACTTTCTCTTGGACCAGTGAAGGAAGGGAAGGTTTTGAAGCAATAAAATCAGCTATCTCTCAGGCTCCTACTCTTGCAAACCCAAATTTTGATAAAGATTTTACAATGTATGCACTTGCAGGAGCTGAAACAATCTCAACTATTTTGACTCAGGTTAATGATGAAAATATTGAGCAGCCAATTGCTTTCTTTGGACAGAGTTTGCATGATTATGAAACAAGGTACACATTTCTTGAAAAACAAGTACTTTTAGTAGTCAGAGGACTAAAGAATTTTAAGTACATGCTTTCAAACAATAAAATTCACGTTCTTGTTTCTCATCCAAGTGTGAAAGCTTTCCTTTTAAATAAAGAATTGAATGAGAAAAGAGTAGGATGGATAATGAAGGTTATGGAATATGATGTTGATATCCGGGTTGCTAAGATGGTTCGAGGTAAAGGTTTATGTGAACATCTAATTGCTGATATGGAAAAACAACAAGTTGTGGAACCCAAAGATTCAGAACAGCATGCTGAAATTACGTATCAGCAATCAAATATCATGGTCCAACCAGAAAATCAGCAACCTGAACTTGCTCAAGAGATCCAAGAATCAAGGTGGATGACTGATTTGGTTAACTACTTACAACATGGCACCTATCCGAAAGGTATGGATAAGAATAAATGAAGATATTTTAGATTACAAGCTATTCCTTATCTTTTCATTGATGGTGTGTTGTTCAAAAGGGATATAAATGGGATCTTGTTGTGATGTGTTGATTATGATAAAATTTAGAAAATATTATTAGAATTCCATGAAGGACCTAGGAGGTCACTTCTCAGCATGTACTACAACTTTAAAAATTATGAAAGTAGGTTACTATTGGCCTAGCATATTCAAAGACTATTTTGAATGGATTAGAAAGTGTAAGAAATGTGCTTTCTTTGTTGGAAAAGAACGTCTTGCTTCATTTGCCTTTGTAACCTATTTTAGCTGATCAACCTTTTATGCAGTGGGGTCTTGATTTTATTGGCATGATAAACCCACATTTCATCACAAGGACATAAGTGGATCTTAACTGCTACAGATTATTTTACATGATGGACTGAAGCAATAGCCTTGAAAGATGCTAATGAAGCTTTGATACTATCCTTTTATGAAGGAATAGTTTGTGATTTGGTGTTCCAACAACTATCATATCAGATAATGCTTTAGCATTCCTTGGTGCAAAGGTAACAGATTGGGCTATCAAACATGGAATATATCTAAGTTCTTCATCTAATTATTACCCACAAGGTAATGGCTTAGCTGAAAGTACTAACAAGAATCTGTTAAGAATCATCAGAAGAACACTCAAGGATAATCAAAGAGCTTGGCATCTGATGTTGAATTCCACACTTTGGGATGATAGAGTGACTCCTAAAAGATCAGTTGGCAATTCACCATACAAGCTTGTGTATGGAAAAGAAGAAAGAATGCCTATTTCAGTTGAGTTACCCGCATTAGATTTGTTGCATCAAATGGAGCTACTTGAGAATGAACCATTGCAGGTTCGTTATGTAGAGTTAATGGAATTACAAGAGCTGAGAGATCAAGCTCATTTAAATATGGAAAAGAATCAGAAACAAATCAAGAAGACTTTTGACAAGAAATCCAAATTCAGAGTCTTCAATGAAGGAGATATTGTGTTAAAGTGGGATGTTGATCGTGCAAATCCAGGAAGACACTCAAAGTTTGATACACTCTGGAGTGGTCCTTACATGATTTCAGCTTGCAAGGAACACAACACTTTTAGCTTTTGAAGCTGAATGGAGAG
Organism: Taxus wallichiana var. yunnanensis; assembly: GCA_018340775.1. NCBI lineage: Eukaryota > Viridiplantae > Streptophyta > Pinopsida > Cupressales > Taxaceae > Taxus > Taxus wallichiana. The sequence goes on from CM031239.1 coordinate 973,632,656, forward strand.
GAACTTCCCATTCCTATGAATGGTATGTTTCTCAAACATTATTATTGAAAATCTTACAGTGATTGTTAGAGTAGGATTTCCCTTCAATAAGTGTAGTTTCTGCACATTGCATCATTTTTCAATTCAATAAGTGCATTCGTGCATGTGATCTGGTTTACCAGATCCTTTCCAAGCTTTATTTTGTTTTGGAAGGGTTGGACCTTTTGGAAAAGGTAGATTTTGGTTATATGCTTCAAACTCCATGCCCAATGGATAAGAGCAAGGCACTGGTATATAAGCTAGTAGGTAACTTTCCCGCAGGATCGCTAGAAATGTTGACAATTTTTACACTTGTGTAAAAATGGGCAACTCAAAACTTTGTTATGATGGATAGCATTGGTGAAGTATACCTAAGCTAGGGGAGATCACATCAGATTATGTCATTACTACTGCTGATTTATTTTAAAAGATTACATGAAATCTGCAACTATGTGTGTTGTTACAAAATGTAATAGATCACATAGTCTATAATTTCATGACCATCCTCAACAAAAGAACACAAGCCCCGAAGGATAGTTATGTTGTCTTGATGAGGACATCCAATTGTAGAGTAGGTGAAGTGTAAAGTTTTGGAACAACAAACATAAGTGCAGATCACATAAAAATCGAGTTCATTACTGAATGTTACAAGTTCTATTCAATGTTATTTCCTTCATGATTAAGACATTCAATTATGTTATTGAGTTGTTTAGTTCATTATACAATCCATACAGAAAGCAGAAATGCAAAAAGAGATATACAACTCATTTACAGAATTCAATGCTTTATTCACAAGGAGAGTCAAATGTTTCCCACACAAGCCAGTGGGATGTAACTAAAAAGTAAAATACAACTATTGAAAAGAAAGATACACATGCATGAAAGAGAAAGAAAAGGAGTATGAGTGAACCCATCATTGCCTTGTATATTCTTCATTGTGCAGAGCATCTCCTTGCTAGTCTCCTTTCATCCTCAAGGCATGGTACCGAAAAAAAAAAACAAGGAAATCATCAATAAAGAGCTCAGGGTTAATCCATATTCCTACACTATCCTACTTCATGCATATGAATCTTCCCCTAAGAAGGAGATGTATTCTACTTGAAGGAAAAATGCATGCATGCTTTTTTCACTCAAAAAGAAGAAGTGAAAAGAAAGAAGAAAACATGGACATAAGAGAGGCCAAAAAGCCTAAATATTTTCTAACTGTTTTCCTAAGTGTGTAGGTACATGTTGCAGCCAAAGAGAGAAATAAATAAGTCATAAGTACATGTTAAGAAGAAGGAAGAGTGAAACTCAAAGTTTAGCAAACATTCTGCAAATGGAAGAGGTTAGAGCTCAGAAGAGAGAATGGAAGATAGAAGTACATTTTTAGTTTGCAAAGAAGAGGGAGAATAAGATTTCAAGAAGCTGAAGCTAAAAATAAAAGGGATTACAATGAAACAGATGAGAGAGAAGATTCTAGGAAAATTTTGACAAGGCTTCACCATGTAAAATGGACATTTACAACTTTTCATCATGTTGTTTCAATTACTACATGCTTTAAAAGAACTATGCAAATCAAATAAGTGATACAAAAAGCAGAAAAGCATTACATGATCAAGAGAAATAGCTATCATGTTTTCAGTTCTCAATTGCTATATTAGTTCAGCATGAAAAGTGTTACTTTCTATATCTCTGGATCAGAATATATAACTACTATTTTTGAAAATGCATTAAAGAAAAGATTAAGAAAAATTTTTTGCAGGGCTTCGCCTTATAAAATCAACATTTCAGATTTTTCAGCATACATATCAAAGCTGTAATGAAAGGAAATACAATATATAATGCAGAAAAGGATTCACTATAACTTAACAGCTGAATAACATGAAATTTGAAGTAATTCTACAAAGTACATCCTTTCTATGAATTCTAGTTTTCAAATAAAGGAAGTATGAATTACAAATATGCTACCATATCAAAGAAGTACAACTATTTATGCAAGGAAAAGAATCACAGAAAAGAAATGGAACTACAACTTCAAAAGTATGAAAGAGATCAATTTCAGAGATGCTCTAAATCTCATAATGAAATGAGATTGTTTTGAATTTCTAAATGTAGTGGATTTCATTCACAAAAGAAAGAGTACATCACTATAAACATACAACTTTTCAACAGGTTATCATTGGTGTTAAAATGGGGCTATTAGCTAGTACAAAAGTTCATTTCTGCTCTCAAAATGATTAATGGATTACAACTATTATTTTAAGATGAAAGTTTCCAATAATAACGAGAAACCAATTTCATTCAAACACTCATCTCAGAAGAAATTTCAGTTTTCAAGTGATCTCAGATTGGAAAAGGATTAAAGTAAGTATGCTCAAAGGAGTGCTACATAATTCTCAAAGGATCAAGTTGATCCTAAACAATGAATTACAACAGAATTGATTTTCCAGAATACAAAAATCAAGCCAAGAATTTCATAATAGACCTGAAATAATATACAAAACCTATTTTTATAGAGAAGCAAACTGATACACACATAGTGGCTGAGTTTCAGATTTCAACAATGGCATTCATAGTGAAACAAAACTATCTAGAGGAAGGATGAAACTAAAATCTACATCTACCCAGAGAGATATTTCAGAAGTAAAGTCAAACACAAAATATTTAACTCTAAGCTATCATGAAATTGATGGAATCAGAGATTTACCTTAAAAGTAGGGTTACAGGAACTCAAGGAAAAGAAAATAATCTAAAAAAAGTGTTCAAATTCACAGAGACTCACATGGGTCAAAGGATAATATAGTTTATAACCTTGAAGTCTATAAAATGACAAAAACATCCACAATCCTCCCACTCATAAAAATCGTAAAGGAGCTACAGATTCTTAAAGATTCGAAAGTTGAAAGATGCTAAAAGAAAATTACTTTATGGTCGATATAATGAAAATGAGGAAAATATACAACCCTCTACATCGAGATAAGAATACCCAAATCAAAAAAAACATTCAGATCTGGAATGAAAGGAAGAATATGCACAAATCAGAAAATACAAACAACCCTCGAGAATCATGAGGTTCAGATCTTCGAAAAGCACCGAGAATCAAATACAAAGCTTTGGTGGCCAAAGACAAAATAGAGATACCAAGTCCTTACCTTATGTGAATGGTGCTATGAACCATAACAGGAGAGGTGACCAAAGAATGAAAAAATTGAGCTCAAACAAACAATGATGATGGCGCAACCTTCGTAATCTCGCATAGAAAGCTCAAAAGGAGAAAACAAGTCTCAGAACGACCGTAGGAAACTCAGAAAGGGCCGAGCTTCATGAAGGAAAATGGTAGCCATTGTGAAAAATATAACTCCACATTCAGATCAAAACCCTCACAACCATGCAACATCAAAGGATCAAAATGGTGCACACAAAGAAATCTCAAAGAACCTCGTACAGGAGGCAGGAAACCATTTTCATTAGAAAATCTAGCTCATCGATGCAAGATAGATAGTGAGATATCACACTGAGATTTTGAAGACCATAAGCCAAACAGAGCCGAGCTCAAAGTGATCAACCATGGCAGCCACAAAATTTTTTCCAGGGCTTCACCCGAGAGCTAAAGGATCAAATGTAATGGTTACAAATGGCTCAAATCAACTTAACCACAGAGTTCAAAAAGAGGAGTCAATAAACCCTAACCACATCCAGAAGAATCGATGGCTCAGATTCACCAAGTACAATGATCAAATGGCCAAATATCATGCTCAGAGATCAAAGAATAACCATGGTTAGCCTCCCAATGACCAACATTCAATGCATACAGAAACCCTAACCATATGTCATAAATCAACGGCATCAAAAATATAGGTACAAAGATCAATGGCCCAATTTTCATCATCAATATCAAAGAAAACTCAACTTGAGTTAAATCTCCATTGAAAAAATGCATGGAGGGTGAGTCACCATGGGGAGGGGGCCAGCCCACATCACTAAACAAATAATCATTGCCATGACTTTCAAAACTATAGTCGATTCAAAACAAACAAAAGACCAAATCATTATATAAATGATCAAATAAAAGGTATTTCCAACCTTTTTCCTTCAAATAATGCCAAGGCCGACAACTATGGGATAAAAAGTATATACTATAGCATGTGGCTGAGTAAATCATGGTGACACTTTTTTTTTACCAAGTGCCCCCATGCACATCTAGACATAATAATATGCTAAGTCCACAAGGTGGCCAAACCTGGTAATGTGAAGGTGGTCCCCACACCAAGGAGTTGAAGTGGAGTTGCAAGTGTTATCCATGTGATCACTAGAAAATAGAATGAGTGTCAACATCAGAGACAAAGGTGGTCCAAGTCAGATTGATACTTGGATGAATTATTTTGCAAAGTATTGCAATTAATGTAATTATTTTGCTCACAAGCAGAGAATTGATTTTTGCATGCTTCACAAGAAGACAAAATAGAGAAGAGACAAGTTGCATGCCATGAAGAGATACTTGCAAAGCAAGCAATTTTATTTTTAGCAAAATTATTCACCCTTTCTTTTATTAAAAATAGAACAGTCAACTTCAGTTTGACTCATTGTAAACAAGGCTATTAATGCCTATTTTTAACTGCATGCTCTAGTTTGTATTATTTTATTCCTTTATTTATTATTAAATAAAGGATAAAATTAGGATGCATGGGCGAGTACAAGCCTTAGGCTATTTTTAGGAAGGGGGTGAAATTTATTTTTCTATATATTGTGTGCCTTTGAAAGAACAAAGAGATGACTCTGACTAGAGGAATTTTGGATATATGAGTACTGAAGCAAATTTTTCCAGTTTTTCCCTTTGAGTGTGAAGTGTTTTCTACCTTTCCAAGTTATTTTGCAATCTTGTGTATGTTATATTAATCTTGTGAATGTAAGTTCCTTGATCAACCACCTTACCCTGCTGCAAATTTCAGTCCTTCTGCTTAATTTTTAATGTGCATGTTAACTTATTAGTATGTTGTTGTGATCCTCCCTCAAGTACAAACAAGTGTTTTTCCCTTAGGTATTCTATAGAAAAACTATAGGTTCATGCATCAAGAATCCTTCACAGATCAGTTATGCATATACTACCAAAGCCCTCACACAAATTTGGTGTATCATGTTAGTTTTAATCATTTCTTCAATCATCTTTTACCGTCAAAATCCCGTAAAGTAGTTTAGGATACACCAATAAGGAACCATCCTTGACATCGGAGACTCACCTCGAATTAGGTATACCCACGGACCGAGGTGTTTCCATTGTATCTATGAAAGAGAGATATCATTTTTGTAAGCTTACAAAACCAACAGCAATCTCTCTATAGTGTGCACTTTTGAGAGAACATTTTTACACGTAGATATAGACTGACCACCTCTAGATCAGATGGTAGCGGCCATTCTACCTAAGATTTTACAAACACTTTAGGACATCAATGCCGTTATACGCGAAGGGTCCTTAGGAGGATGAATTTCTAGATAGGATAGGGAGCCATCAATTGAGGTTTGTGAACCTCCTCGACATAGCGAGGATCATAGGGTAGAGAAATCCCATGTGCAGTTGGCTAGGAAGAGTCACCTCCGAGGAGACATGGAGACATGATTTCAGGACAAAGGGATAGATCTCAGAGCCCTAGGCAGAGGGAGGAACAAACAAAGAGACCTAAGGGTCATCAGTTGATAACTGTAGACCATATCAGGGAGATCCTAAAGCTACGACCATTTCACTATTCTTGAGATATAAGTGGGTTTAAGGAAGAGGCCAGGTTAGTGATCTTGAGTAGGTGCTTTAAGCTCTACCCATGTACTAGAAACATGAAATATCGTGTTGTAATCCATCTTCTAAGGGATGGAGCAGGTGTCTAGTGGAGGACCGAGGAGAATAATTTTCATGTTAACTTAGAGATAATTACTTAGAAGCTCTTTGATGAGAGGTTCGGGAGTATGTATTTATCATGTAGATTTATTTAGCAGAGGATAGATGAGTTCCACAACCTTTTCAGGCATCTATGAATGTAGATGAGTATGAGATTCAATTTCTGTACCTACTCGAGTATGTCAACTATATGCAAGATGAGCATGTCTGGATTCACAGGTTCATCATGGGCCTGAATTTAGATTTGGGTTCTACGGTGCACATTCACTGCTTACTGAACTTGACAGAGGCCATGGAGAAGGACTATATTGCGCAGAGGAAACATGAGAGAAGATACAATAGGCTAGGGAAATAGTGCAGAGTTGCATCCGGCAGATGTAGGATAATAGGTCAATGGGGTTAGCTCCTCGCCCTCGTGGCGGACATGGTTCTACATAGTAGTCATTTAGGCCACCACAACAGCCACCTCAACAGAGCAGACCCACCCACCTTACTGACCTCCACAAATATCGATGCACAAATGGGGTAGAGTGTGGGGCCTCCTCCTTGGGGTCCCATTAGTACAGAGGGTGCACCAAGAGCTCGGCTAAGCAGAGCTCATTAGTAGATGCCTCAACAAACCATGTTGAGATCATCGTGGTCCATGACACATACCTCTAGAGTACCCCTAGAGTTGTATCTCATTGGAGAGGACCGGGTAGTTGTTATTGTTGTGGCATTATTGGAAATCATTGGAGAGATTTCCCACAAAACCCTAGTAACAAGGGTAAGGAAAAATTTGAGCCTACGGTTGGTGGCATGGGATGTAGCGATCAGATTTACATAGTGGTTGACAACCGCCAACATGAGCACCAAAGTACCATGATAGAGACTATAGGTAGTATTGGTGGTATTTCCACCTCTATATTGTTTGATTCTGGTTTGTCTGGTTATTTTATGGCACCATCCTTAGTAAAGCATTATAGGTTGGTGCCAGTTAGGTAGATCTACATTGAGATGGCTTCTATAGAAAAAATTTATGTAGACTCCTTATTAAGAAACATTTAGTGGATTTGGGACCCTTAAACACTACCTCGGATCTTTGTATCCTTTAATTGGCTTCAAATGGAGTCATCTTTGGAATGGACTAGTTGTCTACACATATATCTAGAGTGGATTGTTACCAAAATACTATTTCATGTACAAATGATCTAGGATTTGAGTCGGTGATAGTAGGAGTTAGGAGGATTGTTTCTATCCGCACCATCTCCACTATACATCTTAAGCTAAAGGCATGCGACGAGGTTGCTAGATGTATCATGTTACGGTTAGTGAAATATCTGATTATGAGTCTAGTGGGCCATCTCTTGATGACCATCACATCTTGAGAGATTTAGATGATGTCTTTTGAGGGGAGGTACTAGGGTTACCACCCGCACGTGAGATAGATTTTCACATAGATTTGGTTCCGAGAGCAAAGCCCATATCACGATCACCTTATTCAAAAACTACCTGTGAGCTCTGTGAGCTCAAGTTGCAGCTTGAGGGCCTTTTGGAGAAAGGTATAACCCATCCTAGTGTATCCCCTTGAGGTGCACTTGGTGATTTTCATAAAGAAGAAGGATGGATCTACGAGTTTGTGTATTGATTATCACCAGATCAAAAAAGTAACGATCAAGAATCATTACCCCCTTCCATGCATTAATGATTTATTTTATCAGATGAAGGGGGCCACAATATTCTCCAAGATAAATATTAGTTAGGGTATCATCAACTGAGGATCACGGAGGAAGATATTCATAATACCTCCTTCCATACGAGATATGGCCACTACGAGTTCATAGTGGTGTCTTTTGGTTTGATGAATTCCCCTGCAGTGTTCATGAGCTTGATGAATGGGGTATTCAAGACATTTTGGAGCACTTTGTGCTCATATTTGTTGATTATATTATGATTTATTCACTTATGTGTGAGGAGCACAAACGGAACCTTCACGGGTTCTTTAGTGTCTTTGTGAGAAAAAAAATTATGGGAACTGCAGAAGTGCATGTTCTTACAGAAAGAGGTTAAATATTTGGGCCACATCATTTTTGGGAAAGGTATTGTAGTCAATCCTTGCAATATTAGAGCTATTATGGATTATCCAGCACCCACTAGTGTGAAGAAGGTGTGCAACTTCATGGATTTGGTAGGATATTACAAGAATTGTCTCGGGTTAAGCACCACATCACTTCCCTTCAGTGGAAAGGGAATAAGTTTGCATGGTCATATATATGTGAGAAAGCCTTCAGACACCGAAGGAATGCCTCATGATAGTTCCTATTCTTGCAGTACTGCACCCTTAGGGTGATTTCCTCATTTGCACATATGCTTCTTTTCCAGGACTTAGAGGTTTATTGATACATGAGGGTAGAGTAGTTGCTTTTGACTCTCGCAAACGCAAGGATTATGAGCTTAATTATCCGACTCTTGACCTTGAGATTGAGACACTTGTGTACACATTAGTTTGGTGGAGAAATTTCCTTATTGGCTGTAGATTTACACTCAAGAATGATCACTTGAGTCTTTGCCACCTCTTCACGCATCCCAATCTCAACTCTCGTTAGTGACGTTTGATGGAGTTTCTTTGTGAGTATGACAGGGAGATAGAGCATGTGAAGGGGAAGGAGGACATGGTTACAGATTCCTTGAGTAGACAAAGACATGTGGCCATGGCTACTTTAGTGGGTACATATTTGCGGAGTAGGATTTTTCATTAGCTTCCTCATAAAAGTTTCTACCTTACAACCAGAGAGAAGAGATTGAGTCTCGAGACCCCTTGAGGGGATATTTTATGGATTTTTAGTAGAGATAGATGGCCTTCTGGGAATAGAGGTCATACATATGTTCCTAGATATGGAGGATTGAGATAGGACATTTTGACAGAGGCTCATCATGCACCTTATTCATCCCATCCAATGGTGAAGAAGATGCATGCCACATTTAAATAGTTGTACCATTGGAGTGTAATTCAGAGAGATGTGGCTCAGTTTGTGTCACATTGTTTAGAGTGTTAGAAGTTGAAGTTCGAGCATCAACTTACAGTTGGCCTTCTCTTTCCTCATGCTATATAGGATTGGAAATGGAACACCATTTCCATGGACTTCATAGTTTAATTACCGACATCGAGATACCACCATGATGCCATCATGGTCATGGTGGATAAATTTCCAAAAGTGGCTCATTTTTCTCTGGTGAAGACAACCTACTCGGCTAATGCAAGTGGCGGGTATATCATGATGAGATTTTTAGATTACATGGGATTCCACGGAAGATCATTTGTGACTATGATCCTTTGTACACTTCCCACTTTTGGACTACCATGCATTATGCTCTCAAGAAGGTCAATTTTAGTACAACATATCACCCTAAGAGAAATGGATAGACTAAGTGGGTGAATTAGATCATAGAGTACATGCTTAGGATGTACATCATGGATCATCAATTGAGATGGGAAGAGTATTTGTACTTGGTGGATTTTTCCTACAATAATAGTTATCGAGTTCGATAGGTGTGGATCATTTTTAGGAACTATATGGCATAGAGTGCAGGACACATCTAAGTTGGGAAATGTTAGCACGCAAGATTTCTCTTGGACCAGCTTTACTATGGGACATGGAGTAGTAGGTTGTTATGATCAGGAAGAGATTGCAGGAGGCTTAGGACAGGAAAAAGAAGTATGTAGATCAGCATAGGACATATCATAGTTTTGAGGTGGGCACGAAGGTGTTTCTACACGTCAGGTCACATAAGAACCCTATCCATTATGTAGAAGGCTCTAAGATTTCTCCTAGGTTTGTGGGTCCCTTCAAGATCTTGCAGCGTATCGGTCCTTTGGCCAATCGTATAGCATTGCCACCCAACATGTCTCACATCTATGATGTATTTCATGTTTTTGTACTTAGGAAGTATATTACAAATCCTTCCCATGTGTTAGATTGGATCTCATTATAGGTGTAGGATTAGGGCAGGTGATGTTGGAGCATATCCATATTCTATAGTGTAGGACCATGGGCCTTAGAGGTAGGGAGATTGACTAGGTTTGAGTCTAGTGGGATAGGTCTGCATTGAGACTTCTTCTACATGGGAGGATGTTACATTACTACAAGTCCAGTTTCCACACCTATTCCGGTGACTTCTAGGAGAGAGTTGAGTCTAAGCGGAGGGTATGTAGTGCTCACTTCCCTTTAATACTTATTACTTTTGATTTCAATAAAATTTGGTCATGCATGGATATTATTGTATCTTTTGGCTTAGCATGATGATTAGCGATACGATATTGGGACTATTTTTGGGTTTTGATTAATAGTATGATGTTTGTGGATTCTTAGACAGATTTTATATCGATGATGATGTGTTGTTGACATAGTATATATCTCGACATTCGATATTTTGGTCATATTGAGTAGACCTTGAGTTGAACTAATATTTTGATCCTATTGATATTGATGAAATGTAGAATTGAGATATTGTTATAAATTGAAAATAGTAGTGTTACTTTCCTCGATGATGATTTAATTCACATGTAGATGATTGTGGATTTATATTTGTATATTTTATCTTGGATGTTTTGATGCAGCCACGAGGCCGAAGGAGGTATTATGTGTTTTGTAGGTAAACATATTACAACAATCAATGGTGGATTAGAGACCAACCACATCCGAATGCTAAATCAATTCAACAATGGTAACCATGGAAATTTTTGTTATAGTGTTGTGTGTGTTTAAATTTTTTCTAGGGGTTTTCCTATGGGGGAATTACCTCCAATTGTGACCAAGGGGGATTGTGTGTTATTCCTTTATTTAATTTTAGTATGTGATTTTATAGTGATGTATTCTCCTTTTATTAATTATTTAATTTGTGTCTAGATTAGTAAATTAATCATGTTACTAAACTAATTATGGATGGGACAAAAGAATTCATTTATTATATTAGATGGCTCTTTGGGTTATGTGTTGTAAGTTGAGTGCATGTGATCTTGAGTGTTATGCACTCTACTTCATCTTAGAAATTGAATTTGGCCTTACTGCACCAATTTTGGAGGCTTGTGGGACAAGTTAAACTTGTCCCAAACATCTTAGATTACTATACTAACCCAACCTATGGATTTGAGGGTCAAATATACACCCATTATGTGTTTTGTAAGACAGAAAAGTAGCATTTTTGCACTTTTCTTGCGTGGGTTTTAAATTTTGTCCTTAGGGGGTGTGGGTTTGGATTGTATATGTAAGAGGGTTGTCATTCCTCTAAACCACCAATTTATTATGCATTGGGGTGTAGGTTTGACTTGTGAGATGGATTTGAGGATAAGTTATGTGGCATCCTACATGGAGCCACCTTACCCCCCTCTCTCCCTTTTCTATTTATTCTAATTCTTTTGTTTTTTGGGGTTACTTCATTCCTTTTGTGTGCACATGTATTTTGCGGTTGGATAATTTTGGAGTTCTGGTGCATTTATTTTGGACCTTGTTTATGTTGGAGTGGGATTTAAGGATCTTGGTGTGTGACTCTTGGATCAAGCTCTACCATGGAAAGGTAGGAGCTACACTCTTGTTTAAATGTTTTCTTTTATTTGTGTATATGTGTATGCTATTGAGTGTTTTGGTATGCTTGTTGGGTTCTTGGGTATATTTCTTGAGTGTTGTGTAGGAGAGGGTTATGGAGATCTTATATGTAGGGAGACATAAGAGTTTATTTCATGTTTTGGAGGGATTTGGGTTGGGTTCCCCACCTTGGACAAGAAAATTCTTGCATTTCTTACTTGGTTTTTATGAGGGAGACATAAGAGATAGTAGGGAGGCATAAGAGTATATTGAGGGACGCATAAGATTTGTGTAGTGGTTTTGGGATTTATATTGGAGGGATTTAAGGTGGGCACCTAATTCCCATTGGGAGGCATAAATTATATCCCCATAGAACCTTGCTCCTTTGGCTTCCCATTATGAAGCCTTGTGTATTTTGTTAGTTTCCTTATTGTGACCGTAGTTTGTATTGATTGTGTTTTGGTATGGATGTGAAATATTTTTATTGTGATCTAGAAGATTTTCATTTGTTCTAATGAGTTGGATCCATCTTTTACTACTTTGTGGTTGGGGCTTGGGGGCCAATGAGGAGGATAGATTCTTCTCCTCATTGGATTATTGGTCTAGTGAAGAGTGTTGCCTCTCCCCCTTATTTGTTGTTGACCAAGTGAAGACATGCTGGATCTCTCTTTGATGATGTTAAATTTGGATCATTTGTTGACGTCAAAAATAAATCCTTCCATGTGAGAAATTCTTCTTTTTATTCCCAGTGGAAGACTTCTATTATTGTATTTTTTTTTAAAATGTTGCATTGAAAGTTTCATTTACAAATTTGTATTATTATTTTGAAGGAATCTCATTGAGGAATTGTATAATTTCCTTTCTCCTCAAATTTTAGTATGTAAAGAAATGAATTAAAATGGAAATCATGTTTAAAAGTTTAGTTATAAATTGTATTGTGAGAAAGTAAGTTCTTGTATTAAAATAAATGAGCTATGCTCAAGGAAACGAAATTTCATTATCATTGTTGAAGTTATAGTATTGTTGTAAAGGAAAGAAAGACATTTTAGTAAGGTTAGTTTTGTTATAGTGGAAATGTGGATGAAAGGAAGACAACTTGTCCATATTGAATTGTTTTGTTACCTCACATGTGTGTGTCAATCTTGCTTTATAATGATTGGAAATATTGTTGAAATCCTCTTATGGGAAATTTGAATGAAGAAAATAGTATATTTTATTTTATTACTTGAAAGGCATGTAGTGGAAAAGTTAGACTATTTGTGCATTTTCTTGTATTGTTGATGGAAAAGAACTTAAATTATAATAGTCTTTTATTTGGCCAATGAAGTAGTCTAATTACTAATTCTAGTATGTAATTCTCATTTAAAAATTATTGTAAGCCTATTACAAATTATTATAAATGCTACATCTATAGTGTCCACTTCCTTCGACACTTATTACTTTTGATTTCGATTACAGTTGGTTACATACATGGATATTATTGTTTCTTTTTGACATGGCATGATGATTAGCCGATATATATATTGGGACTATTGTTGGATTTTGATTCATAGTATGATGTGTGTGGATTCTTAGAGACATTTTATATGGATGATGATGTGTTGTTGACATAGTATATATTTCTGACATTCGATATTTTCTTCATATTGAGTAGACCTTAACAGTTGAACTAATCTTGTGATCCTATTGATATTGATGAAATGTAGAATTGAGATGTTGTTAGAAATTGAAAATAATAACGTTACTTGCCTAGATGATGATTTAATTCACATGTAGATGATTGTGGATTTATATTTGTATATTTTATCTTGGATGTTTTGATGCGGCCACGAGGCCGAAGGAGGTATTATGTGTTTTGCAGTAAACATATCACAACAATCAATGGGGGATTGAAGACCAACCACATCAGAATGCTAGATGGATTCAACAATGGTCACCATGGAAACTTGTGTTATGTTGTTTTGTGTGTTTGAATTTTTGTTAGGGGGTTTCCCATGGGGAGGATTACCTCCAATTGTGACCAAGGGGACTTGTCTGTTATTCTTTAATATTTCCTTTATTTAATTTTAAAATGTGATTTTATAGTGATGTATTTTCCTTTTATTAATTATTTAAATTGTGTCTAGATTAGTAAATTAATCATGTTACTAAACTAATTATGGATGGGACAAAATAATTCATTTATTAGATTAGATGGATCTTTAGGTTATCTGTTGTAAGTTGAGTTCTTGTGATCTTGAGCGTTGTGCACTCTACTTCATCTTAGAAATTCGGATTTGGCCTTAAGGGAAAATTTTGGAGGCTTGTAGGACAAGTTAAACTTATCCCACACCTCTTAAATTACTATACCAACCCTACCTATGGATTGGGGTGTCAAACATAGACCCCATTATGTGTTTTATAAGACAAAAAGTGACATTTATTATGGTTTTATTGCATGGGTTTTAAATTTTTTCCTTACGGGGTGTGGGTTTGGATTGTGTGTGTAAGAGGGTTGTCATTCCTATCAACCACCAATTTATTATGCATTGAGGTTGAGGTTTGAATTGTGAGGTGGAGTTTAGGATAAGTGATGTGGCATCCTACATGGAGCCACCTCACCCTCCTCTCTCCCTTTTCTATTTATGCTAATTCTTTTGTTTGTTTGGGGGTTACTTCATTCCTTTTGTGTGCACTTGTATTTTGGAGTTGGAGAATTTTGGAGTGCTTGTGGATTTATTTTGGAGCTTGTTGGTGTTGGAGTGGGCTTGAAGGATCTTGGTGTGTGACTCTTGGATCAAGCTCTACCATGGAAAGGTAGGAGCTACACTCTTGTTTAAATGTTTTCTTTTATTTGTGTATATGTGTATGTTATTGAGTGTTTTGGTATGCTTGTTGGGTTCTTGGGTAGATTGCCTAAGTGTGGTGTAGGAGAGGGCTATGGGGATCTTATATATAGGGAGGAATAATATTTTATTTCATGTTTTTGAGGGATTTGGGTTTGGTGCCTCACCTTGGAAAAGAAAATGCTAGCATTTCTTACTTGGTTTTTATGAGGGAGACATAAGAGATAATAGGCATGCAGAAGAGAATGTGGGAGGCATAATAGTTGTGTAATAGTTTTCAGATTTATATTTGAGGGTTTTAAGCTAGGCACCTAATTCCCACTAGGAGGCAAAAGTTATTTCCCCATAGATCCTTGCTTATTTTCCTTTACATTATGAATCCTTGTATATTTTCTTAGTTTCCTTCTTGTGATTGTAGTTTGTGTTGATTTTGTTTTGGTATGGTTGTGAAATATTTGTATTGTGATGTGGAATATTTGTATTTGGTGTCATGAGTTGGATCCATCTTTTATTGCATTGTGGTTGGGGCTCGGGGGCCAATGAGGAGGATAACTTATTCTCCTCATTGGATTATTGGTTGGGTGGAGAGTGTTGCCTCTCCCCTTTTGTTGTTGATCAAGTGAAGACATGGTGGAGATCTCATTGATGATGTGAAACTTGGAGCATTTTTGATGTCCAAAATAAATCCTTCCTTGTGAGAAAACCTTCTTGTTATTCCCACTTGAGGTGGAAGACTTGTAGTATTGTATTTTTAAAAATATTGCATTATAAGTTTCATTTACCAAGTTGTATTATTATTTTTAATGAATCTCATTGAGGAATTTTATAATTTCCTTTCTCCTCAAATTGTAGTATGTAAAGAAATGAATCAAAATGGAAATCATGTTTAAAAGTTTAGTTATAATTTGTATTGTGAGAAAGTAAGTTCTTGTATTAAAAGAAATGAGCTATGCTCAAGGAAAAGAAAGTTCATTATCATTGTTGAAGTTAAAGTATTGTTGTAAAGGAAAGAAATACATTTTAGTAAGGTTAGTTATGTTATAGGGAAATGTGGATGGAAGAAAGACAACTTGTCCATATTGAATTGTTTTTTTACCTCACATGGGTGTGTAAATATTGGTTTATAATGATTGGAAATATTTTTGAAAGCCTCTTGTGAGAAATTTGAATGAAGAAAATAGTAAATTTTATTTTATTACTTGAAAGCCATATAGTGGAAATGTTAAACTATTTGTGCATTTTATTGTATTTTTGATGGAAAAGAACTTAAATTATAATAGTATTTTATTTGACCAATGAAGTAGTCTAAGTACTAATTCTAGTATGTAATTCTCATTTAAAAATTATTGTAAACCTATTACAAATTGTCAAGGGAAATGAAATGTATTCTATTTTGTCTTCTATACAATATTTATCAAATTGTTAGAGAGGAAAGTGAGTGCAAGTAGTTAACTTGTCAATATTGCTAACTACATTCCATTATTACTTTTGATAGTAGGGTTAATATTTTTTTTATATTATTAATAATAAAATATTTTAATATTAATGTACTTATTAATATGAAAATATATTAATAAAATTCTACTATTATAAACTATAGTCATAGAAATAATATTATAATACGATATATATATATATATATATATATATATATATATATATATATATATATATATATATATGCATTTATATGTATTATATAACATAAGTTTTATAAAATTTAAAAAGTAATGCGGTGGTAACACCATGGCCACGGCCTATGTCTAAAATCCCAAATGAAATGGTGGGGGTAGGTGCGGTCGACTACCCCACCCCCATAAGAATCGAACACTATCCAACCATAAAATATTTTCTACCTAATATTATACCCTCCTCCCCACTACTGTAATTACCCCTACGCATTTCTATTAACTACACACTAAGATAAAACTATTGTATTTAGTATGGTCGGTGTAACACTGCTAAATTTACCCACACGAAACCCAAGAACAACCTAGAGCAAGATAGAAAAATTATGGAATAATTTTATTGAAAAACGTGCCCACAAAATGGTTTAGAAAATATGAGATGTCACATTATGGTTTCTATGTCTCTTAAATTTAATAATATAATTTTCCCCATTGTAAAAAAATATATTAAAATACTCATTACATTTTAATGACTTATGGTTTAGGTTCTCCTATAAAATTTATTTTGATAAACATTCAAATTCCAATATAGTTTAAAATTACACATTTTAATCTCAAGAGCAAAGGGCATATTTAAATAAATACTAAAGATATTTTAAAACCACAATGTGTCTAGGTTCAAAACAATTAACAAGGTCCCTAAAAATTAGCACAATAGCTTGAACAAAGTGTAGCTGAAAATTACCCCACCCCCAATAACTTGAACACTTTCCACCATTAAATAATAGGACTTTGTTATAAAATTTATTTTGATAAACATTCAAATTCCATTATAGTTGAAAATTACACATTTTAATCTCAAGAGCAAAGGGCCTATGTAAATAAATACTAAAGCTATTTTAAAACCACAATATGTCTAGGTTCAAAACAATTAACAAGGTCCCTAAAAATTAGCACAATAGCTTGAATTAGCACAATAGTGGAATAGGAGATTCACACTTGGAAATATGTAAATAAGGATAACCATAAATATCAACCACTGATTGAAGATCGGATAGAGAATATGAAATGAGAATATTTCTAAGGATGATATCAATAAGATCATCAATTTAGTATGAAGGAGGATTCAAGCTAGTATGAGATGTATCATGAGAAGAAATATCAAAAGTAGGAGAATCATGGGAAGGAACTATATCAATTGTTTGTCTAGGAGAAAAATTATTATGCACATGTGAGTGATTGTTAATACCAAGAAAGTAATTTATAAGAGAATCATCTAAAAATTCCTTAGAAAGATGAGAA
The DNA here is from genome assembly GCA_018340775.1 of Taxus wallichiana var. yunnanensis. Taxonomy (NCBI): domain Eukaryota; kingdom Viridiplantae; phylum Streptophyta; class Pinopsida; order Cupressales; family Taxaceae; genus Taxus; species Taxus wallichiana. Next base: position 973,649,859 of record CM031239.1, read on the forward strand.
GAAGGATCATAAGTAGTTGTATAACATGGTGTAAAATGAGGGAAGGGTATCATATCCTCAACATTACCAATATGAATGAAATAATCTTTAAAATGAGTAAGAACATATTATTGACCATCTAGAAGTTGTTTTATATGTGTGCTGGAATAGGAGTAGGATTACTATCGAGAGGTGTGAGATCAGCGATGACAACCTCATCATAGATAGGGTTAATGTTGAAATGAGACATGATGGGAAAAGAAGATGAACTATCCTTAGCCATTAGGGTTTGAAATGGATCCTAGGGAAATATATTCTAAAGTACAGGTTCACCAAAATGATTAACTAAAATATGAATTTTAAGAGTTAATCTAGATAGTATAATAATGAAATAAATAGTGTAAACTGAAATGTAGATGCTAACTAATTTTATTTGATATTTAAATGAAGTTAAATAATTGAAATAAGAGAGATAAGGTACTAACCTAAAAATAACTTACCTCACTATGATTTGGGACTAAACAGGATGATGTGCAGATGAAGCAGAGTATGATGGTATAACCAAGAAAATTGCAGTAGATGGAGATTTAACTAGACTGGGGAGCCTGGGAGAGGATTAAGATGTATATGGGAACTCTACTCTACAAATATGGGTGCTCTCCGATTTTACGAAAAATCTGGGCCTCAATATATAAGTATCACTTGATCTTCGAAATGTATCAATACTTGTTGTGTGGTTTTCGTAGTATCTTTGCTTATGTTATTGTAAACGTGAAATGAATATCTTCTGCAAAACACCATAAAAACATCAAATCCCTAAATAATAAGGATGCATACAAAGGGGTTAGACTGACCTTAGCTCCCATAATGGTGGACTTACAAGTAAGCGTTGCACTATATTCTAGACCCAATGTAGTTCTATGTTCTTGTGTATGCAATTGTGTTCCTACGATGCCCTAACACCAATGACGTAGAGATAGGGGAAATAACTAGATGTAAAAATTATAATGGTGGATGGAATAGAATGAATAAAAGCCTTCTTATGAAGTGTAAATGATGAAATGATGCCCGAATGTAGTTTTTTTCCTTAGTATATAGCTATCCCTTCATGGTAGATAGTTCGCCCATACTATAATAAGTACGTTGTGTTTATATAAGGATTCTTACTCAAATTTTGACACTAATGACCTGACATGCCGAATCTACCTAGGGAATGATAGTGAAAATTACAAAAACCCGTCTCAAAACCCTAATTTAGATGGAAGTGCTACAAGGACCGGGAACATAAAATAAGGACCTATGGGCCCATGGGAACTCCTATTCTACCGTAGGAACCCTAGTCAAATACTAGAGATGAAAAGTATCCAAATAACAACACCTAATACTCCCCGAGACATAATAAGAACAATTTAAACAATTGATAATTGTACAAGAAAAATGATGATGCTTTGACCAACTAAATTATGATAGGACTAGGGGATAGGTCTTTAGTGAACACTTTTCTTCCATGAGCTCCATATATAAAATAACATATTTGGCAATATAAATGTAATTGTAAGTGTATGATTGTTTCACTATATTTTCTCCCACTTTATGTTTGTGAGTAGAAATCTTGTTAAGATAAAGTAGATAGAGATGTGTAACTCGAGAGAATTCTATAGAATCCCATGCTCTAGTAGAATAAATAGTTCGGTAGTAAAAGTGTGCCGAAAGAACCATATTACCTAACTTGGATCAATGTGTTCATGCATGCAACGTATTGAAAAGAGTAGTGAAGTGCACTAAATGAGAGTGATGACATAAATATTAGATGATGGATGATTTCAAACATTGTATTATGATGATGAGATGGAGTATGGAGTGATCGGTTGCGACCCTCAAAACGTATATATCAATAATTAACCTGAGGAGGATTGGGGCATCCTACCACTAGAGGAAGAGTGTAGGGATAAATTTATTTTATTCTACAATATCTAACTACATCCTAAACATTTAGTCATTACAGATGAAATCAAATCAAAATTTTGTGGTTTTTTGGTCCAAATAATTTTGATCAAACAATTGACCTATATAGGAGTGGCATAGGAGAGGCACTCTCACCCCCACTCCACAGGTGTTACCTGCAATGTGATGGATTTCAATTTAGGTCATCTAGAAAAAATTTTGAAATGTATGATGGCTTCCAAGTTAGTTCATCTATAAGAAAATTCTCAATATACATAATAACTTCCCAAGTAAGGTCATATGGGAAAGCAATGGATGTAATCCCTAAGTTAGGTCATCTCAAAGGCTACACGTAACTCCCAAGTTAGGTCATTTGGGAAGAATTTTTTTGAATTGGTATTAATGATATGATTTCAATTGTTAGAAATTCAGATGCGTTGATTTATTGATTTATTCAATTTTATTTATTAGTCCTAGAGAGAGTTTGCGCTAGTTTCCCCCATATTTGGTCACTAGGGAAATTGATAGAAATTAGTGAATAATCACATAGAAAGATTTAAATGATTTTTATCCAAAAATAGGTCATTATGTGGAATTGATGAAATGTCACATAGAATAATTGTACATTTTTGTCCCCATATTAGGTAATTAAGGAGAAATAATAACGAGATATTACGCGAGTGAATTAAAAAATGCTGAAAATGATGAGTTGGTAGTGTTGATTAATCACATGTTAATGTAAGGGAATTATAGGATGAACCCAATGATATGCAACACATTTCGGTGAAAGTGGAAGTGATGAGACGAATGAAATCTAAGTTGAAAGTAAGCACTAAATAGAGAGACAGTGATAGAAATCACAAAAAGGTGTATGAATTAGATCGAAGACAGTCAACGAGATATAATGTGCATGTAATGTGTACGTGATGGTGTTAGGAATAATTCCACAAACATGATGTAAATTGGAGTATAAATGCTCAATATATGATAAAAATGGTGTGGTGCGTATTAGGTGTGAGAATAAGCGCGAAATAATGACTAAAGTAAAGTAAGTGAAAAACTAACTATAAGTAGTGACGTGAAAATTTTGTAGTCACTTAATTTTTTATTGACACGATTGTGAGATTGACTACAAAGTGAGTGCAAATGTCACAAGATAGATAATTATGTCCTAGCCGGTTTGAGATGGTGGCGACCGCCACGACCGTGGAGTTGGCAAGTGTGTTTTTATTCGAAAAATGTACGGTTTAGTAGTGATTTTGGTTAAATTTTTGTAAATTGGAGAATTTTAATTTTATCGATGTTTGAGACTTGCAAAAGAGAGGTTAGTGCGTTAGTGACCCCTGGGAGAGGAGCATCTATATCCAGGAAATAGTGTCCTACTATTGGGTGCCCCCGTCCTGCACCTGGGTGCCCTAGGTTAGAAAGTGTGTAAAAGTCCTAGAATGGTGAAAATGTGATTTTGGATGTGTAGTAATGCGATAAGGGAGTGGGTTTTGATTTTTGTAGTGTTCTTGTTGATGCGTAATCATAACACCCTTGAATGTATGTAACTTGATGGGTTGAAAATATCGGTGTGATTGCATAACATGAATCTTTTCCCTAAGTGTGGGAATTTGCAATCGGGAAAGCTCTCTCGTTGAAGGCTTGTTCCTATTCCTTTGTTCAGTGCACACATACAATTTGTAGAGTATTTACTCTAAAATATAATCTATCTTGCTAAGGACAAAGAGTGTTAAGGAGATACAAGAAAATAATCCTAAATTAATAGAGGTGATGCAATGAAGGAATGTTGAACACCTACTTTGCAATTAAACAAAAACCATTAAAAATGTAATATAACCACCATGCAAAGATAACCCAGATTGCAATGAGAGATCAAGAATATGCAATAATAAAAGAGAGGGTTGAAAATCATCCACATAATTTTTATTGTTTCTCCAAATATTTGATACAGTGCATTATAATGACCAAGAGGTAACATTGCATTTACACTTTAAATGGGAGGTTATAACTCCACAAATTAACTTTTAGACAAGAGAGGAAGGGAGGGTGCAAAACCAAAATGTCGAACTTTTAGAAACATGCCCCTCCTTATAATATATAGGAAGAATTAGTGAAGGAGATAGAAGAATTTTGAAATCCTACTCCAACCACCCAATAAATGATTTGAATTCACCTACAATAATGATGAGTTCTACTGCAAAACCCATGCGTCCATGTCTTGTTCCTTGTTGGGCAAGAAAGGAATCCCATACTTCATTATTTTGGTAGGTGATAAGTCTAATACCATAAAAATGGTAGACTATTTCTTAATTTTGAATAACTTAGTCTCACTAATTTTAAGATATCAGACGTTGAAATCTTTCCAAAATTCCTTTCTTGTGACAATCGAGCTCCTAGTCAAAAGTTATGGCAATATGAAGGTCAAGGTTTCATTCTGCAAAAATGGCGGTGGTTGGCTCTATCGTTTTCGTAGTCCGAAATGCATGAAACTGCCAAAATCTTAAAATTTAGACATTTGGACATTTACATTTTGGAGATTAAAACACTATTCATCCACCAACTTCTCTTGAGAATTTTGAAATTTTGAAATTCGGACCTCCGAAATCCCGATACCTGAAAATCTAAAATTTTAGATTTTTAGATATTTGAACATTTTTACTTTTCGGAACTTTCTCATTTTTCATCATCTAAATCACCTCAAGAGTTCTGAAACCCAGAAACCTGAAGTTTTGAAACCCAAAGCTGCTATTACATTAACCTCGAAACTCGCATTGACTTTGGAAGTCCGAACCCTTTCAGATCCATAATTTGGGGATTTCGGAAATTTTTGGTCACTTTTCGATTTTGTCGCCGAAGAATCCAAAGCCCTGAATTATGCATCTCTCGAAACCATGAAACCCAAAACTCTAAAATTTCATACTTTCGAGTTTCAAGTCATAGGATTTTTTCTCTCATCGAGATCTTTGAAACCCCGGAACCCGAAAGTTTGATCTTTCGGACTTTCGTAGTTTCAAGTTTAAGAATTATTTCTCCATTTTTTCAACTTTGTGCTCGATATCTCAAAACCTTGAATCCTCGAAGTTCCAAAATTTTGGACTTTCAAAGTTTCAAGTTTCAGAAACTTTTATCCATTTTATGGCCCTAAAATCCACCTTAGCCTACCTATGGAAAGCTCCACCTATGAAGTCTGAAATTTTAGATTTCAGACTTCTTCTTTCCCAAATATCTACAACTTGTTAAAGCCTTCTTTAAATTTATCCATCCAAATCCAAAATACAAGCCCTCGTGACTGAAACAACCTTATCGGCTTCTCTCGCATGCAAGTTCTTATTTGTTCAATTTTACCCTAGGGGAAAAATTGTTTAACAATTATAATGCTGCACTTTTTGTTATTGTAAAATGTGTAGAGGGATATTAACTCAATGGAGTTCCATGATGGTCATCATCCGAGTATTTTTATTTGATTGGGCATGTCTAATGAGGATGGCAATATCATGGGTCATAAAGTCATGCGGAACATACCACAGAGATGGGGGATGTGTCCAAAAATATTACTATGTTGAATACATTATGTGAGAGATGGTGTGCGAGATACGGGAATATTTTGGTTTCCTATGAGGGTGATGAATTTTACTTTAGATGATGTTTATCACATATTGTGATTAGTGGTTGTTGGAGAGAGAGTAAAGGTGATACCATTGGAATATATGGAGAGAAAGATGCGTTATCATAGACAAAAACATTTTAGGGCTTGAGTAAATGCCGAGGCCCATATTAGTCTGGATATTATCTTATTTTCTAGGGTTTCACCCTTGGGGACGTTCATAGTAGTTATGATTTCTTCATCTATAACGGTGGAGGTATGATGTGTAGGAATCTTGTATAATATGCATAATATATGCTAATAGATATAGGAGGAAGGTACTAGATTCACATAAGAACGATGTGTTTTGGTCCATCTATATAGAGATCTATACCGATTTACTCACAATGAGGATGGTGGTGGGATAGGAGCCACTACACTATTGCAGATATGGGCTTATGAACACATAACAATGTTCATAAAATTTGTAGGTCCATACGAAGAGTGGAATAAGAAAGAAATCTATACCTATTGGGCACTGATAGACATGATGACACCTGAAGTAGTTACATAGACTCCATACCGCAATTATAGAGGATGGACCGAGGATGTGGTAGAGTTGCAGTTTATTGAAAGAAATATGTGGCTAGAGGATTGATTTACAAGAGTGGCCAATATTTTTCCAGCTGGGAGAGTATCATATGTATAGTTGAGAGACATTATAACACCTAGAAGGCTCAAAACTAGACTAAGACACACAACAGAGTAGCTAGTATCTTCCGGTTCAGATGAGATAAACACAGCCATAGTTTTGATAGATGTAGATGATGCGGGTTACATAGAGGAATACCATGTATGGTGAGCAAAAAACCAGTGGGTATTGTTGTTCCCATTATTTGTAGGTCTAACAGGGTTACCATGGGTAGGAGTAGGAGAGGGGAAAGTGCATGCCCCCGACGATGTAGCAAAGATTGTAGTTTAGTGTGATTATTTGTATAATTTTGTTGTGTAATTTTTATTGGGTAATGTTTTAGTTATGATCATCTAACATGTAGTGTAATTTTTTTAGGTGATTCATATTGGTCCCTAATAGTAGACACATCTATCCACACATTGACGTGGATTCTTCTACCTGATATATTTGGTTGAGGTATACTTGAGCAAGTGGATGATATAGTAAGAGAGCATGCCCATTTAATTGAGATAGTGGCCATAGCAGTGATGACATGTATTATGTTGCTAGGCAAGATAGACGAGGCACGTGAGGAGACTCATCGAGCTAGAGAGGTGGTGGGTGGTGGACCTTTGGTGTAGGACCTTTTACACAATACATGGACTTACACTTTCATTTCAATAAAAGTAGTATACGGAGAACACCTTATTTTGTAGTTAAATGGAGAGATATTGATGTTGTGAATAGTGGTGTAGAGTTAGTGGCGAGGAATCTAGTTCAAGGGAAATCATAGAACCCCAGAGTGATAGTTATGATGAGGTATGACTAGTATTAATGTATATGATGTAGGGTAGTTACCCCCAAAATGATGATTATATTCGCAATATATGTATGAACACATGCGATTCATTTAGGATGATCTTATTTGGTGGTGTATTGATGTCATAATGTGATCGATGATGTATGATAGGGTGATTATTATTGGAATTTATGTGATGTTTATGTCTATTTTTAATGTTTACTAAATTGATTTTGTAATGCATAGTTAGTATGATGATGATAGTAGAATGAAGTTAGTAAGAGATGATATATTAAAAATTTAACTAACATGTTGTGATGAATATGTGTCATGATAATGTAATGTAATTGTAATATGTTAGTCGATAAGTAGGAGGAAAATTAAGAATTCTCTCCAGCGTATTGATGATTAGGTTAATTTAATTAAGACCCTCACATGTCATAATGAACCATGGAAAGAAATATTACATCATCGATTAAAAATTAGGTGTGAAAGATGAAACAATGAAGCGCACGATGAAAGGATCTTAAAAAAACTCTCAATAGTCATGTCGAGAATAGTAAGAACACGGGTGCATCATCGGGGGTAAGGTGATAGTAATCACCTAAAAATATCGAGGCAACACAAAGCAATGGACACATGTGGGATAAAAGTAGTGTGTGAATATGATTCAAACTTAATGTCCTATAGAGTTACGGTAATATGCACGAAGGTGATGGCTTATGGAAGGAAAAGTTAAGGAATAGTGTGATGTGATGGATAACGTAAATGTTTGGATGAATTTAATGCAATGGATATTATGATGAAGTAGTGTCTAGACGTGGTAGATGGCATGCATTAGTAACAAACTATAATGATGGATGTACCATGTCCCGAGAACTAGGTGTAGGAGATGAATCAACTATATTAGAAACTCTATGAGGAGGTAGAGGAAAGATGGATCACTCATGTGAGTGAGAGAAAAAGGAGATGATGTAATTAGCTTATAATTTTTCAAATATATCATGAAGGAAAAGAAACTCATTTTACCTATGGCCATTTCGTGATGATAATTACAATAATATTGTTCACGCATTGACATTGTAGCCTCTTTTGTGAATGATGTTGATGTGATGGTAAGATAATTAGGTGCTTTTCAAGTAATGAAAACAACACATCATGGGGTCTAGCATGATTAGAGAAATGTAATGGCTCATGTGAAATAGATGGAATGGAAGGAAAAATGGCCTATTGTGGAGGATGAGGAGATGTATGTTGTGGTTGTGGAGTAGGTTGAGATATTTTGCATTGATTATGAGGAAAAGGTGGAGACTGTGTAAGATGTTGAACCACTTTTAACGGAGGACTAGATTATATAATAGTCGTATATTTATGTGGAGGGTCAATGACATTTATTGAAATAAGATATTCTTTCAATTCCATAACTTTATAGCATGGAATAATGAATGAATCACATGTATCATACTATAATCTTTGCTTAAGGGAGATAATCATACTATGACATAAGATAAATTACTTTTCTAGATAACTATGTTGGATTATTTGTTGATGTATACAGGCATTGAAGCGTAAGATATAATCCTTGATACGTTGAGATGAGATGAGGCGAAAAGTAGGTAAGTGGTCATAGTTAACCTTAGGGCTATTTTTGGTGATAAACCAATGAAGGTATGAGTCCTCCATGTCATAGTAAGTAATAATGGACCAAAACGGAAGATGAGTTTACCATTGTAAATCCTCATTAATAAGAATGTATCAAAAGGCCTTAAGAAATTATCTTATCATCAGAATAAGAGGTCATAAGATATTGTAGTGTAGAAGATGAGCATGAGATTCATCGGTCTGCAATAAAAAAATGTAAATGTAAGCAATGAAAAATTCCTTCGGTAATGCAATATTATGAATGTTCTTAGAGATAGGGTTATCATGAAATGATTTATTATCAATAGAATCATAGTAAGACCTACTTTTGATAGTAAGACACTAAACCCGAGATTGTAATTGATCTATGACATGCATGAGAGAAAATATATCCCATGTGAAGGAGTTGTGGAAGATGGAAATAATGTATTAAGAAGTTTTAATTTTCCAATATGAGTAATCAAAGGTATATCAAGAGATGGTAAAGGAAATTCAAACCCAAAGGGCCCACTAAGATTAGGTTCCAAAGAAGCTATGGTATATGATGTAAATGTAATATCCATAGCAGTGTTAGGACTAACATTAGAATAATCCCTAACGGTGAGGTGACCAATGGAAAAACATCTATATGAGAAGATGAACAAATGGGTTTAGATGACGTAATAAGAGGAGATGAAGCGATAGGAGAAAAATAATTCATAGATGGAGGTGACTCATAAAAAATACTAGATGTAATTTAAGGAAAAGGTAATAATTGAATAGGAGAGTCACACTCGATTGTTTGAAAAGGAGAACCATGGCTATCAATCACCTAATCGTATCAAATAGAGACTCGAAATAAGAATGTCACTAAGGATGCTATCAATAGGATCATCAACAAAATATTAAGGAGGATGCAAGCTAGTATGAGATGTATCATGAGAAGAAATATAAGAAGTAAGAGAATCATGGAAAGGATTTATAGTAGTGGTATGAATACTATAAGAATTTGTATGTAGATGTCAATGATTGTCAATACCAAACAAGTAATCTATAAGAGAATCATCTAAAATTTGTTTAGAAAGGTCGAGAAGGAGAATCACAAGTAGCCATACAACATGGTGTAAGAGGAGTGAAGGCTATTGGATCCTCAACGATACTAATTCCAATGGGACAATAATCATAATGAGTAGGCACACATTTTTGAACATCTAGAATCTATTGTTTGATATGACCTCAAATAAGACTAGGATTACTATAGAGATTTGTTAGGTCACCAATGGAAGCCTCATCATAGATAGGGTTAACGCTAAAAAGAGACACAGGATGGGAAAAGAAGATGAACTATGATTAGACATCGGGGTTTGAAATGGATCCTAGGGAAAGATGTTATAAATTACGTGTTCACTAAAGTGATTAACTAAAATATAATTTTTAAGAGTTAATCTAGAAAATATAAAAAATGAAATAAATAGTGTAAACTGAAATTTAGATGCTAACTAATTTTATTTTATATTTAAGTGAAGTGAAATAAATTAGATGCTAACAGGATGGATATTATGAATGTAGATGTTAACCTTAAAATAAATTACCTCATTGTGATTTGGAGCTAAACAAGATGATATGCGAATGAAGCAGAGTATGATGCTATTAAAAGAGGGATATGCGAGAACCGATGTCAAAAACAATGCACCACAACGAAGTTGCACTCCGATGGTAACGTCATAGCTATAACGCAACAAGAAATATTTGAAAAATGGAAAGAATATGCAAATAAGAAAACTGGTCTTCTCATTCTCATAGATCAAAAAAGGAAGTACAAATAGGGGTGTTGTGTAACCCCATGCCTAAACAAGGAAAGAAACTCAATGACCACAACTTGACACATATGACATGACCGACGCATATGATGCCACCAAAGGAGGATTTATAATTATAAATAAGGAATGTAACTCCTATGATGCATTGACGCAAATGACAATGCAGATTCTATGAGAATCTAACACTTGTCATTTGACTTCCTAAGACCTATGACTCTCGTCGGGTGAGATGAATTACCAAGTGATGTGGAAGATGACCTGGGCATGTCACACAAACCAACACACCCCTTCATTGAAGCTAAGGAAGAGGTCAAGGTAAGCGAGAATAGAAAAGAAGACTCCCTAGATAACTAAGAAATATGTGTCAATGGGGCTCGACAACTAAAGGCCGAGATAAGGTGCCCATATACAAACAACATATTTTTGGAAATAAGAAGATGAGAATAAGGAGGACTATATAGACCAAAGAAGATGGGTGGCTTGCATCAAACCTCACCCCAAGAAGACACCGCACATGAAGAAATTTCACATCGGTGAAGGGCTTGGTGAATATATCGTAACTTTGATCAACTGGCTGAACATCGTATGTCGATGATGTTTTCATGTATCAAATCCCATATGAAGTGCATGTGAATCTCAATGTGCTTCATCCGCTGATGCTTAAACTGGATTTCTACAAATCGAGATAGTGCTCATGTTGTCATAGTAGATAATGGTAGGCTGCCAAAAGTGGATGCCAAACTCTGTCAAGATACCCTATAACCAAACAGTTTCGTGGCAACATTAAGCGATCCTCTATACTCTACTACATCAATGATATGGAAATGGCATTATGCTTCTTCTTTGGACCAACTAATAGGACTGAACCAAGAGTGAAACTATAAAGTAAGGTAGACTTCGATGATCTAGATCACCGCCCAATCTCGAGGGTATAAATCCAACCAAGTCAATTTTAGTCCCTCCTAAGTAATGAATACCATCATTATGAGTGCCACAAACATAGTAAAGGATCCACTTTGCTAATTTTAAATGCAGCTCATGAGGCTCTTGCATAAATCGAACACGATCCCGACAACATATGATAGATCTAGATGAGTGTGAGCAAGGTAGTTCAAGCTCCCCACCAAATGCCGATAAAGGGTACCATCAACCAAGGGGAAGAGCAATAAGAAACCAAATTGAACCTAGAAAGACAAGGAGTAGGTGAGGATTTGAAGTTAGACATGTGAAACTAATAAATCAAATCAAGAGAGTACTTAGGCTACGAGATCATAATTCTGATTGATTGTGAAATCTCAATCCCAAAGAAGTAATGAACCAATACTAAGTCAAACATGGAGAACTTATTGGCCAAGGAGATCTTGAGAAAATGAATGATAGAGGAAGAGATACCCATGATCAACAAGTCATCAACATAGAGAACAAGAATAAGCATGGAGTCATCCTACCATAGAATATACACATTTGGGTCGAGTGACACCGAGTGAACCCTAATGCAAGTAAAAGGAGTGAATCTTGGCATACCAAGCTTGAGGAGATTGTTTAAGGCCCTCGAGAGACTTCTTTAACTTGAAAACGAGGGATGGATCATGGAAATAACATGGAGGTTGTTCCATATAGATCTCTTCCTCTAGGTCCTAATGTGGGAAGGCACTTTTAACATCCATCTGGTGGACTTCCCATTTGTTAGTGATAATGATGGCCAAGGTCATTCGACGGAATTCATCTTCATAACAAGAGCAAAGTTTTATGAGTAATCAACCATAGCTACCTAGGAGAAACAATTTGCTACAAGTTGCGCTTTATACTTCTCGAATTCTCCATTGGCTCCATACTTTATTTGATATATCCACCTACATCGAATGAATTTTCTTCCTTTTGGAAGAGGGAAAGATCCCGAGAGTGTCATTATTTATGAGTGCGGAATACTCCTCATCCATAGTAGAATCCCACTCGGGAATCCTCGAAGATTCTGGAAATATGGCGGATCGAAGCAAAGGAAAAGGAGGAGTGGGGTCTAGTGAAACTCGAGTGAGTACATCTCTCATCGAAGGATCTCAAACTAAATCTCTTGCACTCTGTAAATTTTCACGGCCCAAAGAGGTCCCAAAGGTGAAAGCTCGAGTCGATTATTCTTCACTCGAGTGAGAGGGGACATTATCCTCATCATCACTACTATCAAAATTAGAAGACTTAGAAGTTTGAGGATCGCGAGGAGTAGGGAGAGGAGGAACTTACTCAAAAACATCATCATCGATGAGTTAGAATTTCAATCAGTGGGAAAAGGAACGTCAGTGGAAGTAAAAGTCAAGGATGACTCATCAAACTTCATACTCCTCTCAATATAGAGCTGATGGGTTGTAGGGTTCAACAATTGATATCCCTTCACACCATCAAGTATATCCAACAAAGATACAAGGTCTGGATTATGGATCCAATGCCTTGCATTTCTTCTTGGGAATCTGAGCCATAGCCTTGGATCCAAAGACTCGAAAGTACTCAACATACTATTTGTGTCTAAACCAAGCTCCAAGGGTGTCATCCCTCTTACTTCCTTGTGTAGAACATGAATCTGAATGTAACAAGAAAATTTCAATGCTTTAGCCCAATACTATGGTGGAAGGGACTTTGAGTGAACCATACAAGTAGTAATCTCCTTTAGAGTTTAGTTCTTTCTTTACGAAACTCCATTTTGGGAAGTGTTGTAAGAAACTATACACTACAAAGCAATCCCCTCATAAGCATAGAAATATTGAAACCTATTGCTCACATACTCACCTCCATTTTTAGTTTGACGAACCTTGATAGAACATTTCACTTATTTCTTAGCAAGTGCCTTAAATTTTAAAATGCTAAAATACTTGAGACTTAATCTTAAGAAAATATACCCAAGTATAATGTGAAAAGTCATCAATGAAGGTTAGTATATATAGAGCTCTAGTGAATAAAGGAGATGGAAAGGGGCTAGAAGCATCACTATGAATAAGATCCAAGGGATGAGTAGCTCTCCAGGATTTTCCCTAATCAATTTTTTTTTCATGGTGCTTTCTACGAGGATGCAACCATCACAAAGAACTTTAGAAAACTTAACTTAGGATAACTCGTTGACCATTTTGTTTTTACTCAATTGTTCAAGGTAATGATAACATAGATGCCCAAAAATGCTCATGCCATAACCTTTTAAGCTAATTTGCATGAGTGAGAAAGGCATTGGGCATCAAATTAAAAGAGATGTGGGAAAATCTATACAAGCGTGAATGGTGATCTGCCTTTCCCTCGGCCATAGTGTAGTCAAAGTTAAGCTCACGAATGATCACCAAGTTAGGAATAAATTAAACTTTCATTCCTTCACTAATGTGGGTGATTTGGTAAACCAATAAGAGATTGGAAACACTCAACACTTGGTTAAATGTTCCACCTTTTATCGCCTCTTGATACACTACCGAAAATTGACACATGAGTGTCATCACCCAACCTGATTTGGGACATGCCACATGCTTCAATGCTAGATTATTCAACCTCACGAAGAAGCCATGTTGTGTGAGAGTACCGGAATTGATAATCCAAGTTGATGATGGAGCTGATCTAGCTATGAGGGCCTTACCTTTCTTATTTTCATTTTTAGGCTCCTTTGCTTTAGAAGACTCGCCCTTCCGAGAATTTTGTTTGACGGATTCAGAACACAAGTATTTTATTCTTCTCAAGAAACTAAGTTAGGTGATCAATTTGTTTCTAAAAAAATGATGCTCATCATGGCTAGGATACTTACAATAGGAGCATTTACACTTTTCCTTCTTCTCTTTAAGCTCAGAAGTTGAAGTGTTAGTGTTGGGATTAAGCGGGGGTTGGTTAGTCTTGGTTTCTTTCTTAGGTTGGTCCTTTGTTTCTTTCTTGTTTTCATTTTTCTCATCCTTATTCACCACAAGGGCATGTGACTTGGATTTTAGAGTCCCCATTTGAATGAGTTTGTCATGTTCTCGAATGAGTTGGGATGAAAAATTGTCAAATGAGGGAATTTTCTAAGCACTACCCAAGGCAGCTTTCATGGTGTGGAAAGTTGAAACAAAGACAAAGTATTCAGGACCTAACTTAGAAAGAATCGACAAGATCAATTGAGAGTCTTTCTTCTCCACTTTACATTCCTTTAGAAGCGAGTCTAGTGTGGATAAACTTTGAGAAGAAGGCATGTAGGTTATCAAAGTCACTAGGATTTAACCCTAGTAGTTCATTCTCCAACTCATGCGCTCTCATGTCATCTTTCTTCCCAAACATCTCATCGAGCATTTTCCATGCTCCATCGGGTGTCGAGGAAGTTTCGATGTGGAAGATAAAGTCGGAAGAGATGGACATACAAAGAAGGCTTAAGGCTTCATCACAACAGTTAAACCATTTATATCTTTTGAGTTCATCATTAGGTTTAGTCTCTAACCCGTGGTGACATAGTATAACCCTTTTCTTCGCAAAACAAATATAATTTTAGATCTCCATTCGAAGAAATTAACAGTGTAAGCACCGGTACTTTAGAGATATCCATAATGAAGATATAGAACCAACGAAGGAAGAAGGAAGGAGAGAGGAAGGAAACAACCACCCCGAGAACAACATCACACCCCCTAGTTTGGTATTTTATCGTTTAGTAGGTTAATTATAATCAGATATGACTTTGTGACGAGAGCCGATCTGTCACTCACCTTACAATCAATGTAATAACATGCAAGAGTGGAAATAATAATTAAGGTTTGTTGGGCGATAAATAAATCGACATGTAAGCAAGCACAAGAATGAGTGAAAACAAGAAGAGGAAGATAAGGACTTGTGAGAAATAGCATCTCACATCACATGAAAGAATGCCTTTGTTATAAGACTGTGGTGGACGCGCTCACACATCCATAAGCAATAAAAGCGATAGAACAATGCTCAAGAAGATTCAAAATGAGTCGATACAAGCAATACAATGACACCCCTAATAATGCAGCACTTTATAAAATAGTGTGTTTACAAAAATGATAATCCCATCATCTAGAGTGTGAAAAAACATGCAACTTTGACTAAAGAAGTGCTCAAAACTAAGCAACGAGTCAAAAGTTATAGCAAAAAAATGATTCCCACAACTGATGGAAAACACCAATAAGCCCTGCAAACGGATTTAAAAAGTGCCCTAAACGCATGCAAAGGGTGTCATATGTATGCTCGTTGGAAATGGCATCAAATTTTAGATAGGGTTTGTTTTAATTGCGAGGGGGGATTAGCCTCCTACCAACCCCAGACCTCACCCTCCATCTTTAACACTTGAAGGAAGGATAATAAACCAAGTAAAATACCCAAAAAAATTATAATGCCAATTAAATAAATATTTTTAACCTTAAAATATTTTAAAAGGGAGATTGATTTACCAATAATCAATTCTAAAAGGATGGATAAGGGGGCCACGTTGACCGAGCTTGGAGTGCCAATTCAACGCCGAGTGGGAGTAGGAGATCCCGAGGATTTAGGTACCAGAGTGGTGTAGGTGTCGAACCCGAGCCACTGAGTGAATCCCATGTGGCAATGAGAGGTTGAAATGCCTCGGAAGAGTGAGTTGTGTGTGTGAGAATCGAAATGAGGCCAAGCGAGTTAACAAAGTGAATAACTCAAAGAAATGGAAGATAGGGCATAAAACAGCCAAAAAGGCAATGGAACTATCAACGAAACAATTGAAGCACCAACCAAATTCCGAGAGCACATGCCAGTCGTAGCAATAGATCCACCATGGGAACAACCATCCGGGAGATTTGGTGAAGCGAAACGTGCAGCCATAGGGAGAAATGACACAAACCACATGGAGCGGAGCACCAAAGTAGAAGGCCAAGCCAAATCCGTATCCTAGGATCTTTTTGAGATGTGAAAAATAACACATATCGAACTCATAGGTCAAGGATCCACAAAGAATCCCTGTGAGTCGAAGACCATGAATAAGCTCAGCCAAGAAAAAATAAGTAACCATAGCAATGATCCAAAAGCTTGGATTTGTCTGAGTATACACCAGTGAAAACACAATCCAACATGATTCTGAGCATATAACAATCCAAAAAAATGTAGAGAGGACCAATACACGATGTGCACGATGCTATCTCGAGCATATACTTCCACGTAGAGAGAAACCTAAGCTGGAGTCAAGGCTGATACAGTTCCTTAAGTAGGTTACAAGGAAAGATGTTCCCAAACAATACAAGCCAAAAAAGTGCAGAGATCGACAAGCTTAAAAAAAATTCAGATGTTTGAACAACAATCAATGCATGAGTACACCGATACATGAGCAGGTAATGTTGAATCACAACAATGAACCACAGGTCCACGCCAAAGCAAAACCGAGCTCACAAGTAGAGAAGTAATCACGAACTTAGCAACATGATAAAGCAAATCGACCAAAATACCCTCAAATTTGCAATTGCTTAAACCTCAACACGAGGTGAGCAATATGATTCCAAAGTAATAATAGAAAAACTTACACAAGGAAATAAGAAGAAACCAGAAGTAATAAGCAATTGATAAATGAAGAGTGCACATTTTACTCAAACCAACTTTGATACCATTAAAGAGGTATACGTGAGAACCGATGTCAAAAATGATGCACCATAATGAATTTGCAATCTGATGGTAATGTCGAGCTCGAATGTAATAAGCAAGATTTGAATAATAGAAAGAATATGCAAATAAGAAAACAAGTCTGCTCATTCTCATAGATCGAAAAAAAGGAAGTACAAATAGGGGTGTTCTGTAACCCCCATGCCTAAACAAAGAAATAACCTCAATGACGCCACTAATGCATATGACATGACCGACGCATATTGTGCCACTAAAGGAAGAGTTACAATTCTAAATAAGGAATGTAACCCCCACTATGACGCATTCGAGCGCAAATGAAAATGAAAAATTCTATTACGAGAATCGATGCTTGTCATTTTGCTTCCTAATACCTATGACTCTTGCAATGTGAGATGACTCACCAAGTGATGTGGACAATGACTAGGCATGTCACACACACCAAAAAGTATAACCTAGGATATTGTAGCATATCGATATTTAACTAGATTGGGGCACCAGGAGAGGATTAGGACACCCGTGAGTGCCCTAGTTCATAGTATGGGCACTCGGTCTATAGAAAAACTCAAGACCGAATGCAGAAGCGTTTCTAGATCTTAACAATGTATCAATCTTTATTGCATGGTTTTCGTGATAAGTTTTTGTATGTCGCCGTGAACTTGTAATGAAGATCTACCAAAAACCCATACAAAGCATCAAATCCATAAAAATAAATATTCATATGAAAGGGTTGGGTGACCTTAGATGCCACTGATGGTGGAATTACAACTAAGTGTTACACTACATTCCAGAACCAATGTAGTTTTATGTTCTTATGTGTCCAATTGTGTTCCTAGGGTTCACTAATGCCAATGACACAAAAATAGGGGGACATATATATATATATATGCAAATGGTTGATGGAATAGAATAATCACACCCCTTCTTATGCGATGTGTGATGTAATGATGCTAAAATCAAGTCCATTTCGTTCGTAGATGCTAAATAGAATCTAGAATTTGTAGAAATGGATAAAAGTATAGATCTTACCTAAATCAACAAAAAGTAAATTGTACTGGTTGGGTGATTTGTGAAACCCGATTGCGAGAGGAAGGTTGACGACAACTTGAGTGGATGGATCTAGATAGTAAGATGAAAATATACATCGGAAGGATACGAGTATAGATTAGATGATGACATATACCTACATGCACTAGAAGAAACCTATAGAGGAAGGTGTTAAACATAGAAACAAATAAGATGCTAGTAAATGGGATTTTTGGTGGATTGCATGACTATCAAGTCGGCGGTCGACGATGACTTGGATCAGGTGGTGGCGATTCGAGATAGGTAGAACTTATTTAGACTAACAAAAAGAAAAGAGGTAGATCTAAGAACTGGAAATAGTAACAAAATAGGGAAGCACATTGACGAGGATCTAAAGGGAATAATATGTGACATAAGAGAGTTTTGTTGATTTGACGACCTGATATAAACAATGATGACCTAGGTAGTGTTGAACAAGGCCAAGGGTGGATGGGATAGACAAATAACCAGCAAACATAATGACTAGGAGAGGAAGCTAGATCTAAAACTTCAATGGCAGGCGGACCTGCAAAATGTTAGTGTTTGAAAAATAATAAAAATCATAGCATAAACCAACAAAAAGTTAAGGTAGAATTCCCAAAGTCTCCAAAAGTGATCCAAAACAAGCTCAAATGGACTCGAAGAAGATGTGACAAGGCTTCAAAGAAGCTCAAGGTCGAAAACAAGTTTTCACAACACAAGAAAACTTTGATTATGTATCATTTTTAAGGAAGGTGAAATTAGCTTTATAGGATCAACGACGACCTGGGTGGCTCACTGCCAACTTCGGAGAACTATTCCTTTGGGTGGTGGAAGGGCAATTTATTCGAGATATGGGACTTTTATGAATTAAGATAAGTGTTTTAAAGCACAAAGGTGGGTTAGGGTTTCCTAGGGAAGTGTCATGGGTAGGTGGGAGGTGAAATAGATTAAATAAAAGCTAGGGATAGCCTAGGGATAAACAACTAGGTAGTTAGAGATAATAAACAACCTAGAGAAGGGAAACTAGGAATAATTAAATGGGATGAGGACTAGAGGATGATAGATGCATATTAATACTTAATTAAAATGGATAGGATAATCGATGGAAAATATGGGAATAGTAATATGAATATGAATTAATTAAGAAGAGGGAGGTTTAGATAGTTGATCACGATAAGGGAAGCGAACGTGTGCGATAAGGGTAAGCGATACCGAATTTTGGTGTTTATATGGTCTAAATTTTAAATTAACATTTTAAATATATTCAAAAATGACTGATAAGCACTTGTATTTACAAGTTTATTAACATGGGTCTACATGAAAATCTTTACAAAAATAATTGTGCATGCCCATACCAATAAACCTATTAAAACGAGATCTTATGGACCATTTGCAAACACCTTTTAAGTCCCGATTCTAATAATATGTAATTTGATATTGAAAAGATAGAAATAAAATATATGAGATTGTATATTTTACACCAAACAACGATTTCAAACCCTATATCCATAGAAATACATAATTTGATACTAAAAAGTTATAAATAAAATATATAATATTGTATGGTTTAAAGAAAACCTCGATTTCAAATCCTTTTTTAAAAAAGAAATTATATGATGCAATGTAGGAAATCAAATATAGAATAACCATTAACATTAACTTATGTTGATTCTGAAAGAACTTATCCTCTGTTCATGGGTATCCTTGTAGTATACCTTGACAACGTGCACCGAAAATCCATTAATATCTATATAACATTTAGAAACACTATGTAAAATAAAAAATTTATTTTTCATATTATATACATTTTTAATGGTAATTTATGTTAACCAGAACACAATACATTGTTTTTGTCTCATACATTGATGAATTAATTTATTTTTTTGTTTCGAAGACCTCCATTACGTAAATAATTTAATTTTGAAAACTCGCGATATTTCAGTTAGTGTATGTGCGTTTTAGGATGTCGACTCCATTAGCTCCTAACATTACTTTTTAACTTTGCCAAAATTATTATTTTATATATTATTTTTCACAGGGGAAAAGCATTGATCTTTATATTAATATATTTGATTTTTAAGTTATTGGTCGTTTACTAAATTTTATCATTTATTTTGAACATGAAAGTATTGATTAGTTGATCTCTATAATTATATTTTATTCATTTTTAATTTAGTATAGTTTTTAATATAAATATTATATTTTTGTGGGGTTTTTATTTGTGTAATTTTGTCATTTTCTATAAGACCATCATAAATACTCATTATTTTAATGACATTGTCCTTCTATATTTATAATTATAATAATTTGACATGAAAACCCACTTTAAAACAAATACCCTAAATATTTTTTTTAGGAGAGGGAATGGTGAAAATTATTCACCCAAACATCTCACTTTCTGTCCCTTTGGCTCACTCGGCATTTTCCACTTCTTCGGTGCCCTGAGTCTTGGGTTAAAATTTCATAATTTACAAACAACATGTGTTGAGGGCTATTTTGTTTCGAATAAGGTTCATTGGTAGAAGATTTGGGTTCTTAGGTATTTTTCACTCGGTGTATCTTGCTCCAAATAAAGTTTATTGGTTACACTCGCCTTGGCTTAATTTATCGATCCTCAAAATTTTGGGTCACTAGGTATTCACTCGCTTGATGTATGTTGTTCGAATAATGTTGATTAGTGATACTCGCCTTATCTTAAAACCTCCTTCCTTGGAAATTATCCCTCTAAATTACTAAGAAATATATGTTAAATTCACATAAATATATAATTTGTATTAAATTATTATATATTATTACCACGTGATATTTGTTAAATATTTAATCTAAATCTAAAATGCACTTATAAAGTGTCATCCAAATTTAAATGTCAAACACGATAATGACATAAATTGAGACTCTCTAAGTTTCTGAAATACCTCAAAGTTTCAAGAGACTTAAAATTTTACTTTTTAATAATATTAATTTTTTTATTATTGGTAAATGGTTTTAGAAGGGACCATACCTTTCAATATTAAAATTATTAAATATTTAAAAAAAAATTGTTGAATATTTGACTTCTACATTTAAATTTTTTTAACATTTAAATTATATAAATTTTATCTATTAAATTAATTCAAATTAAAAAACAACATTGACTATTTATAAATTTCGATAGTACTTCAAAATTTAATCGAGGCAAATTATTTACCGAGTACGAAAATAAAATATACTTAAGCGAGTATCATGTGTATCCACCTAATCTAAATAGAAAATATGCGTGTGAGTAAACTATATTTGTGAGAGTGTCGTATGGTTATAACTATTACTAGCATACCTATATTATATAAATATATGTAAAATATGCCGAGAGGTATAGGCACTTATACCTCTCAACATATTTTACCATGTTTTGATTTATGTTTATATAAATGGTAAAATATGCCAAGAGGTATAAGCGCTATACCTCTCGAGCATATTTTACATATATTTATATAATATAGGTATGTTAGTAGCAATCATGGGAGTTGCATTATACATAAAATGATACCAAAAATAAAGGCAAGAATTTAGTTCATGCATGAATGACCTTAACGAGAACCTATTAAATTGGTGACTTGAGACTCATATTATTAATAATAAGGATCCCTTCCCATATAGTTCATTGGTGTTCATCATAAGATCCCTACCCATGTAGTTCATTAGTGTTCATCATGGTAGTCGTTATCTTCATTATCATAGTGATAATACCGTCTTTGTCATCATTGACCATTGTCATAATTGTAATTTTCATCATCCTCGTCATCATTATCACCACCATCATCAAAAAAATCATCATCATTGTCATCATGGACATCATCACCAATACTAATCTTACTAGTAATATCGATATTATTATTACAATTATAAGAAATACAATTAATACTATTATAATTATTATTATAGTTATCAATATTAATGTAGTTATTATTATTATTATTATTATGTTATTAATAGGATTAGTAATATCGTGGTTATCATCATGTTACTGATCATCATCCTCATAATCATCATCATCATAATCATTGTAATCATTTTAATCATCATTGGTGTCATCTTTGTCATCATCGTCCTCATCATTATTATCACCACTATATCTACCACAACCATCATTGTCGCCATCATCATCATAATCATCATCAACATCATGATCATTATAATTATTTTCATCGTTAGGGTCTTCATCCTCACCATTATTTTCATTGTGATCATCATTATTTTCATGATAATCATCATCATCATCATAATCATCATTATCATCGTTATCTTCATCATTGTTGTTATCGTCATCATTTTTGTGTTTTTCATCATCATCATCATCATGATCATCAGTACTCACCATCATTGACACAATCATATTTATAGTTTGGAAATAGATCGCATACCTATATTAATGCAAGAAGAACCTCACCTTAATGTGATTTAAGCCATATGTTTATTTCCATATATATCTTGTTAGACTTTGGGCCTTGTAGCTACTAAATTATCATACTTTATTTTCTATTGTTTAAATAATCAAGTATAGTCTTTGGCAAGATCGTGCAACATAGATATGTCAAAATATCATGTCAAAAATCTCTTTTGTGAATAGGAAATTCGAAAATTCAGTCCAAAGAAGGATGATGATGATGAGGACGATGAAAATAATGATGAAAATATTTATATGGATCATTAAAATGATTATGATGATGATGAAAATGACAACAAAAATGAAGAATATGATGATTTTTCCAAATGGTGTTCATGCTCCTCATGATAATCGTCATCATCATCATCATTGTAATTATTGGCATTGTTATGGTATTCATCTTCATGATGATTATCATTCTCATCGTAATCATCATGATCTTCATCATCATGGTCATATTTATCATCGTTGTGATTGTCATCATCATTATGTTTTTCATCATCATCATGATTTTAGTGCTCGCAATAATTTATAAAAAAACCAAGGATGATAACAATAAATTAATGTTGGTGGAGCAGGTTAGTGAAATGACAAGTGATTTATTAGATAAAGACGTGGGGGTGGAGTGTGGCAGGAGTATGGAGGCATGGGATTTCCTAGAAATCACATGGGAACCCTCACATCCTTTAAGACCTATCACGTACCTTGCAAGACATTAGAGACACTTTATTTTATTTTCAAATGTGCTAACCTCAACAAAAGCAAGTTAGGGATGTAATTTATTGTTTTTGAATGGTTTTAGTGTTTGGCCAAATGAAAGAACAAGGTAGCTTCTCTTGGAATGATTTTATGGTAGTGTATAGAAGACATCGGGTTCCTCTAGAGATAGTCACAGAGTTCTCCTATGCAGCAAACCAATCTCAAACATGATCAATTTACATATGTCGTGTACTCCCATCCTTTGTAAAAATTTTGAGATCTAGGACATGGTATGGATGTCTATCAAAACATAAAATACAGAGGAGTTTTTCAGATTTTGTAGTCACTCATGCTCAGGTAGACATGTACGATGAATATGGAACTATTCATGGTAGGTGAAATATTCAACGTTATGCCTAAAATGTGGCCTCATGGACTATAATGATGGACAAAATGGGTTGGTCAAAAGGCCGTGGAAATGTTCAACCAATAAAAATACAGAATTCGCATCCTTTGCCAACACCCTCCACCATCTGCCTAAATTGAGGATTTAGAATAGGGAATGGACATCCATCACAACAGAATGAGGGAGGGATAGGATTTTGTCAGATGTTGTAGTTAAAAATTCTCTTTAGCCAGACATGCATATGCGGGAGAATTCACATGGTAGGTGAGTTGTTTGGGAAAAAATTTCTTAGAAAAATAAATGTGATTGTGTGGATAGCATGAAGTATAGGATATGCACAAAATGGGTTCGTTGAAAAGGATTGAAACTTTCAAGAAAATGTAATTGGCAGGTGTAAATCCAAATTACTCACGCATTCCACACATCCTCCCATTATGTGCCTAAATGGGAGAAATAAGTGACAAGTAAAGTAATTCTACAATTTATAATAGTTGTGAATAATGTGGATGAGGAAAATAGTGAACCTCGTAGGTCGAGTTTGCAAGGAGTTGTTGATTTTCTTGCTGTAGAGCTATTAAATGAAAATGTAACTTTGATGGTTAGAAAGAATGTATTTTCATGTCTTTAATTCCTTTCCAATAGAGCAGGAAGTGAGGTTTTGGAGTTAAGTGAGCCTTTATTTCAACCACTATTGCAGCCTTTTGTTGTGCATCCCCTTCGTAGTGATCACATTGAACAATAGATAAATTATATAGCTTACTCAAACTGGCATTTGTTGTGGAAGGATAGCCCGGCCTTCATTCTGAATCACATTAGGTTGGATTTGAGAATATTTGGTGAGTAAGCTTATAGGTGCGGAGAGTGGAAAAGAGGCTAATTTTGAGCAACGAGACTCAATTTGGGAAGGTATTTTGGTTGACGAAGCAAGATTATTGTTTTGGATTGGAGGAATATTATTTTAATTTTGTTACTCAGCAAGGTGTAGTCATCCTAACCCTAAGCTTAAGACAAAAGTGTTTTTTTTACATTGCATTGTATTTGTTTTCCTGAAATATCTCTTGTAAGTGGGAGAGAGAGAGAGAGAGGGAATTGGTGCTTCGTGAAATGTTGGTGAACCCACCTGTAGTACCACTTGCACAATGTTTCCTCGTCTTGTTTACACTAGGCATGGTATCCTTTACCTTTTCTTTCATAATTTTTGTAATTTGGGTTCTTCATTTTTAATATTATAGAAATGTTGAACCACTAGATAATCATATAAATGGATATGTATCCAAATTTAAATAGTGTTAAGAAATAAAAGTTCACCTTGTGATTGATGAAACTGATTTTTAAATTTAAACACTAAATGTGGTAGCTACCATAGCTTAATACGATGATACTAGAGTATTTGAATTAAGTGATCGTATATGCTAGTATCAACAAGAGTTATATGATGTCATCAAATCAAACAACATTTTTCATCTACCTTGCAAAGTTATAAAATGCAATTTTGATATCTTTCAAAACAACACTCGATCCCCGTAAAGGATATGTCAAGCGGCGTATATGTTATTTGTTATGTAGAGAATCACGTCAAGCAATACATCGACCTTGTTTCATCATTTGTGCTCTCTTAAACACTCCTCTAGGAGCACTTTGGTGCCTAGTTTTGTCTTGGTAGGATGTTAGGTTATGGAGCCTGTTTTCATGTGAGAAAGTGTTGAATATTGTATACTAAGAGTACTATACACTTTCCACAATTGTCTCACCGAAATCTTTGGGAAATGTGTTTTTATCATATCGGTGGGATTTTGACCCATAGGTTTATGGGATGGTTTTGGCCCATGGTTTTAATACCCACGGTTTTGTAAAACTACTTAAGAAGTTGTCTATTTATATGGTGTTGTGCATATGGTAGGTATCATGTAACATTGCAGATGTGTTTGGAATTCGGGTGTGAATTCAGAGTTTGTTGAGCATAGCTCGAAATATATCTTGTTATTGTATTGAGAGAGAGGTGGCTAGTAATAAAATATGAGCAAGTGATTCTTGGTGGATGTAGCTCAAATTGGGTGAACCACATTAAATACTATCTCTTTGTGTTGTGTTATTTTATTCTGCACTTTTATTTGAGATCTGTAATATTTTTGCATATTAGTTTCTATTGTTGTGATTCTATGAGGGATTATTCTGAATATTTTATATCTTGTTGCCGAACAATTGGTATCGAGCTTGGTTTGGTTTCTAAAGTGTTGAATCATAGGGAAAGTTTTATCTTGAGTGGGAGTTATGGTAGATGATGGAAGATCTAGCGTTAATAAATTCAACGAGTAGAATTTCAGTCTTTGGAAGATGCAAATGGAAGATTACCTTTATCGAGAAGGATATTTATATTTTTTTATATGAGAAGGTGAAAAAACCCTCGAGCATTATAGGTGTGGATGGGATTTGCTTTGGATAGGAAGGCACTTGGGACAATCCAGATGTGTCTTGCATCTTTGGTATTATTTAATGTTTCAAAGGAAAAGAATACAAAAAAACCGATGGATGCATTAGGAAGTTGTATGAAAAACCCTTTGCCTCTAATAAGATATTTTTAATGTAAAATTTGTTTAATATGAAGATGTCTTAGAATGGTTCAAGAGAAGATCATATAAACAATTTTAGTAGGGTTGTAAATATTCTAGCTTGAGTTACAATAGAATTTGATAATGAAGTTAAGGATTTATTAGTTACGTGTTGTTTACCCGATAGTTAGAATAGCACAGTAATGGTGGTAAGAAACTCGGTTCAAGTTAACCCAAAGTTGAAGTTTGAGCATGTTGTAGGGCGATTCTAAGCGAGGAAATGCGAAGAAAAACTCAGTGAATCTTCTAATTCGGGAATGCTTTGACAATGGAAACTAGAGGGAGATAGAAGAATATAGGAAGTCATGGAAAATCAAAGTATCAAGAAAGGTCAAAATCCAAAAGTAAGGTAGTATCCTAGCACTTTGGAAAGTCTAGGAATGCAAAGAAGGACTTTGTTGGGAGCTTTGGGAAAAGAAGAAACAACAGGGAGAAAATGAGGCAAATGTGGGAACTAGTAATGTATGTCAGGATGCTTTGATTCTTTCTTTGCACAATATTACCGAACCTTGGGTTTTAGATTTCGGGTCTTCTTTCCATGCTTGTCCACATAGGCATTATTTTGTTGATTATGTTCAAGGATATTTTGGGAATGTTTTTCTTGGTGATGATGAGCCTTGAAGCATAGTTGGAAAAGGTTGCATTCGAGTTAAGATGCGAGAATGGGAATACTTGGCTATTAAAGGATGTCGGACATGTGCCTACATTAAGATGAAATTTGATATCAGTAGGGCGGTTGGGAAGTGATGGTTGTATTGTGATATTTACAAAGCAGATTCTTGGAAGGTTACCAAGGGTGCTCTTGTGGTGGCAAGAGATGGGGAGGTTGGAACCTTGTATTTAACCACTTATAGTACTAATGTTTGTAATCTTGTGGCTTTAGAAGTAAATACAACATTATGGCACTATAGGATTGGTCATATGAGCCATAAGGGCATGGAGATCATAAAGAAGGATTTGGTTGGATATAAAAAAATAGGTTTGGAGTTTTTGAGGACTACATACATGGGAAACAAAAGCGAGTAAGGTTGGACCTACAAAGAGTGAGAGTAAGTTAGAGCTGGTACACTATGATGTGTGGGGGATGGCTCGGGTATAATCTCTTGGGGTTTAAGTTATTATGTTACTTTTATTGATGATGTAACAAGGAAAGATTGGGTTTATTGTATTAGAAAAAATATGATGTGTTTGAAACTTTTGTTAAATGGAAAGCCTTAGTAGAGAATGAAACATGTCTTAAGCTAAAATTTATCAAGTCGATGATTGAGGGGAGTATTGCAACAATGAATTTGATGATTATGTTCTAAGAATGGAATTCACGGAAAAAGATAGTTCGGGAACTCCACAATAGAATGGGGTGTCGAAAGGCTGAATGAACAATAATGGAACGTGCTAGGAGCATGAGGTTACATGCGGGATTGTTTCATTCTTTTTGGGTAGAAGTGGTGAGCACAACTGTTGTGTACTTAATAAGCGAGAGGACCCTCACGTTCCTTGGATGGAGGCATACCCGAGGAGGATTGGTATGGTAAGAAAGTTGATTATCCATTTCTTAGAGTCTTTGGATGTGAGGTTTTTGTCCATATAGACAAGGATGATATTGTTTTACCTAATTTCTTAGTTTTCTAAGAATTACTTCACAAAAGCAGATAAGGTAAAACATTGTAAGAGGAATACTTCGTTTGGGATGGTTGAAGGTTGTATGCGTGCATATTTGAATCCTAAATTGAAGTGATTGTGATACCTTCCTTTTGGCTAAGAGGACTACCTATATAAGAATCAAAGCAAGAACACAAAAGAGAGTTAAACAATATATGCAATGGATGACATAACATGTGCTAGATCCTGGAAGTGTGATACTTCCTAGATGGCTATCATTCCACTATTTAAAACAATTCAATGTTGAAATAAAGTAAATATTGTCCTACTATAGTTTAATATGATTTAGGCATCTCATACAAACCCAATGGGGTAGATCTAATCTAATAGGCTAGGCTAGAAGGAGATCTAGAGGTCAAGTAGGTTGGTTATAGGTGAATCGAGCTAATAGGCTAGGTTAGACACAAATCCAAAGGTCAAATAGGTGTTTAGGTAGGTATAGGTCAGAATAAGGTTGTAATTGGCAGAAATCAAGTGAAACAGAGACCAACAACGGTTTTATAAAACCAATGACGGTTGGAAGGTATCCGGTGACAATTAGGGAGAACCAGGTGGTAGTTAGGTAAGAGGCGGTAAAGTTACACACTGTTCTTTGAAGGTTTTTAGGCTAGAATGGGGTTAGTAGAAGGTGTTGGGTGATCACAGAGGAGGTATAGGTATGTTGTGAAGGTCTGGGGTTAGTGAGGAAGTTAAGTGGGTGGTTAGCAAAGGTATTATAATGGTTGGATAAGGATGGTGGCTTAAAATTGATAGGATGAATGAAGAAATGGTAAAAGGGATAAGATCCTTCACAACAGTGAATAATGATGTTGATAAAAAAATGAAATAGATGAGAGGGAAATACTTACCTTTTGGTGAGCTACTGATCTACATCCCAGTAGAACAGTGGCTATTTTGGAAGGTGTTGGGAAGAGGATACATTGTTGTCCAAGTGAACCTGGTTATCTTGGCTGATCATAAATTAATCCTTGCTTTACCGCTGCGTCGAAAAGATCGAATTCGTAATAAGTAAATCCAATGCCGAAGGTTCAACAAACAACCAATGACCAATGCATATTACGAGTGTAGATGGGTCTAAATAGGCTATTTAGTCCATCCCGGAATAACTAGCATCAGTTTAGAGGAACCGACATTGGTTTAGGGTGAACCGACATAGGTTTTGGGCGAGATACCTCGAGTTGTTCAAAAGTTTCTCGGGAAGTTGCTCCACCATTTGATAAGGGTATCTTCTTTCCTCCGGACGAAAAGTGACCTTGAGAGACTTTGTGGAGTGATGGGATGGGTTTAATGTTAGGTTTTTTTTGGGCCTTCATTTATTGTTTAGTTTAATGGGTCAAATGATGGGGGTGGTTTAGGTGAGGTGTATTTAATAAATGTAAATTTATTAAATAGGTGTGTGAGGGTGGTGAATTAATTTCTTGTAAGTAATTAAATTAATATGTGTGTGGGTAAAAAGTTATTAACTTAGTTAAAATAATTAAATTAATATATATGGAGGTAAATGACATTAATTTAATTATAGTAATTAAATTAAAATGTGTGGGCTGAAAGAGGTATGTGATAAGGTGTTGAGGATGAAGAAGTGATTATAGGGATGCGGTAGGGGACCAAGGTGATTAAGACATGATTTTGTTGTCTACATTTTCCCCTTCTTGTTGCATAGCTTGTATTGGTAAGCGACCTTAACAAGAATAAAGTGTGGTTGCCCCAAGTGGAAATGAGGGTGATCCCCCTCAAACCAGGAATGGATGAGCTGACAAGGAAAATCGGCGAGTGGTTTGATAAAAGGTAAATGTGAAGAAGAATAGTGAAAAGGAGTAGAGGGAAAATCAGTGTAAACAGTAAACGGGCCAAGGTCAAAGGAAGTGGTAGTTGAATGCATGCACACGTATAAACCGTGACATGGTACCAGAGTTGAAGAGCTTGCAAACATTACATCGTCTAAGGTCGATAGATTCATCCATACAAGGTTGAAGTGATTCGATATCCAAGGTATAGGATAAGGTCGGGAAGCACAATGTACGTTAGGTGTAGGAATGTTTTAGGTATGTTTCTGTACACCAAAGGTAGGATCAGTATAAACGGTCACGACAATAGGTGACATAAGGTCATTAGGTCAAAAACACAGTAAACGGTGGCACAAGGTATAGCGAACACATGAGGTAAAAGGTCAAAAATATTTTTCGGGTCTAGGTGGATAGGTCACAAAGCATGGGTAAGGCCAAGGTGAGGGTAGAATAAGGAGACATCAATGGCTAACGAGGTGAGGTTATGGAAGGGAGAGCTAAGGTGTGACCCATAAAGTGGGTTAGACACCGGTTTGGATTGGTCCAGGTGTACCGCCTCTGTTTCCGCAGTATAAGAGAGATGATGTGGAGAGACCTATGTCTCCACGATGACCCACAATGCCAACTGGGTAAGAGGAGTAGCCAGTAGATACATAGATTGATGATGTTGGGGTTGTAGATGGGTGCAGGCATTGGTGGGCTACTGGTGAGAGCCGTACCACCAAGGCCAGGGCAGCTAGACTTAGCCACCATCACAGTTCAAAGAGATGCCCTACAGGGGTAGGTGGCTACTTTGGTGATGCAACTGGGGATCATGCAAGGGCAGCTTATAGGTTTAGAGGCATAGGTTGCCATCTTACATGCCCAGATAGTGATGTCGCAGCTTAGGAAAGCGCAGGATGTGTACCAGTGCAGCAGGAGGTAGGGGAGATGAAGATGGAAATGAGGTAGGTAGAGATGGAGGGGAGGCAGCCACCCTATAGGCGGAGATGCAGCTTTACAGGCTAGTTGACCACAACGCAGTGGGCAGGTTACGGGTGTACAGGCCAACTCGAGCGAAGTAGCACAGCCGAGATTACTACCTTGCGAGCCCGATACGAGCACATGCATAGATTCTATGGCGAGCTCAAGCCCTAGTACTAGCACATGGCACAATATAGGTTCAGGATGGTCCCACTATACAGTACCCACACAAGTAGCAGACCGATGGCACTACCATAGACATTTCCCATGTCCATATTCAAAGACGGCCTAGAGAGGCACGGTATTACAAGGATCCTTTTTAGCGGCCGGGCTAGATGTGCCCTCCTATGCCAAGTATAAAGTGCAACAGCCTCCAGTGAGAGGACCAGATCCCAGAGACTCACATTGTGGGAGAGTACAGTGGTCGAGCCTAGAGACAGGGTCGTGGTGAGGTCACTAGTGTACAGAGGCTAGCCCCAAGTGAGGGGCCATTAGTAGGAGGTGAGGCAGGTGTGAGGACCCAAAAAGTGCAAGAGAGAGGGTCGAGAGAGACATAGTGACCTATTATGGACCAGCCTACATGGTGAGTCATTTTTGTATGTATTATATATGAGACTGGCTTGCATACTGAAGAGATTTTGTAGTGATTATTGTGTTGTAAATGATACTGGCTTGCATGCTGAAGATTTTTGTATTGATTCATTCATTCTTTTGTTATATATGAGACCATCTTGCATGCCAATGACATTTTGTATTGTACATCGGCCTATGTGTCGACATTTTGAGACGAACATATATTTTGAGATACACAGCTTAGTGATTTATATGATGAGATTCATGGTATTTGGTGATGTGTTGATGTGTTTATAAGATATTAGTTTATGGCTTATGTTAAATGAGATATGTATTTGTTACTTTGATATGGATGGAAATTAGGTGAGTTAGGCATGATGGAGTCGGGTTGGATTAGGCATGGGTCGAGTCAAGTGATAGGCATGGATTGAGTTAGGTTATAGGAATTGTTTGAGTCAGGTTGGTTAGGCATGGTTGAGTTAGGTTGGTTTAAGCATGGTTGAGCTAAGTTGGTTTAGGCATGGTTGAGTAAGGTTATAGGCATGGATTGAGTTAGGTTATAGACATGGTTAAGTCAGGTGATAGGAATGGATTAAGTCAGGTTGGTTGAGGTATGGATGTTTATTTCAGTATTTTGATAAAAAATGGCAATATAAAGGCATGAGATGATGTAAATTGTGCAAAAAGATGGTTACGTATGAAAATGTGAAATAATATAAGTGGTAACAGTTATGTGGTATATGGTTTAGCTGTTGCATTTTTGAGATGAACGGAAATGTTGAAAATGGTTAGGGTAAAGAATGGTCGAGCTAACCTTTCGGGGCCCCATGCCCTGGAAGTGCCCTACATAGTCCCGACGAAAAGGGACCTCGGACCAATGTAGTTCTCCCATGAACTAGGGAAGAATATGAGAAGATAAAATAAGAGGTAGGTAGGTTGATAGGTAGGGTTTGATTCAAGGTCATAGGTATGATTAGGTCAAGGTCATTGATGATTGGGTTGATAGGTAAAGGTAATTTTAGGTCGATTGGTAGTGTTGATTTCAGATCATAGGCATGATTAGGTTGAGGTCAATGATGGTTAGGTCAAGAATAGGAAGATAGGTAAAGGTGATGTTAGGTTTATAGGTAGTGTTGATTCCAGTCATAGGTATGATTAGGGTAAGGTCAATTAGGTTGGGCGGAGAATAGAGCAGAGAGGTAAAGGTGATTTTAGGTCGATAGGTAGTGTTGATTCCAGGTCATAGGCATGATTAGGTTGAGGTCAATGAGGGCTAGGTTGAGAATAGGTAGATAGGTAAAGGTGATGTTAGGTCGATAGGTAGTGTTGATTCCAGTCATTGGTATGATTATGGAAAGGTCGAGATAGGCTAGGTGGAGAATCGGCAGATAGGTAAAGGTGATTTTAGGTTGCTAGGTAGTGTTGATTCCAGTCATAGGTATGATTAGGTTGTGGTCATTGATGGTTGGGTGGAGAATAGGTAGGTTGATTGAGGTGAAAGAAGAAAATCAAAAAGATAGGTATCGAGGCTCTAGTCCTATATAGGAAGATCAAAAGGTAATAAAGGAGAGAAAAAATAAAAGGGGCCAACAAATCCACCCGATTGGCAAGGATCAAAATGTATGAAACACATCTATATATAGGCTAGTGAACGTAAGACCGTAAAGACATTGCATGATTGATAATTTTAAAAGTGACAAATAGTCACATGATCACCAAATTTCGTAGGTTCAAGCAGGTCCCTTGATACAAGATGAGGGGAAAAGAAAAAGGGTAAGGAGGTGAAGGTAATTAGGTCATAAAATGGGAAGCAAAAATGCCTTGGGCAAGGAAGCCAGGATCACAGAGTAGGCAAGTCCATGATGAAAAAGTTTTCTTTTATTTTTATTTTTCTTTTGACTTTTTAGATAGACTAATCGATGCGGGAAGTCTATATGGGATGAGTATATGTCTCCTTAAGGTCTTCACGAACCTGATCGATGCGGGAAGCTTTTGAATTTTGATTTTGAGAAGATAGTCCTCTTTTTGGAAAGACTATGTAGAGAGTTGTGAGCTTTTTATAGCTGTCTTTTGAGGGAGCAATCTACTTATAGTGATAATTGAAGGCGGAAGATGTCCTTTTGAGGGATTCATCTTTTATATTGGAAGTTTAACTCAAGGAGTTGATCCCTTATCTTGGAAGATGTCCTTATGAGGGATTCATATTTTTTTGTTTTTTGTTTTGTTTTGGTTTTAAGTCATGGAGGAGAATATAACGAAGCATTTGGTTCTTATTGAAAAGGAAAGGGTGAACGACCATGGGATCTCATCTAAAATAAGATGAAAACTATCCATGAGAATCATGTCATGTGTAAAGTCGGCGTGCACATATTTAAGATATGGCAAAAGGGTGACAAGTAATCACATGATTCTTGTTTAGTCATTTGGGATGAGGTGCAGAAATGAGAAAGGTAAATGGCACTCAAGGGATGAGCATAAAATAGATAAATAGTGATGTAGGACTAAAATTCAATAGTAGAATGGTCGAAGATACAAGGCATTGAGGGGCTCAGAGTTCGGGCTTACCATCTAGTGAGGACAAGTGATAAGAACATGATCTATAGTCATGGGTCATGATGTATGGTCTAAGCCAATTAGGTGAAAATTAGCCCTAGTTACTTTTTTCTGCTTTGGTTACGGATTGATTTTCCTTGAGGACGATATCTCCAACCTTAAAGGTGAGTTCATGGACACGTTTTTCATAGGCATGCTTGATGTGTTTTTGGTAGACTTGGAGATGGTCAAGAGCATGAAGACAACGTTCATATAATAACTCAAGTTATGCTAAACGATCTTAGAAGAATTCAACATCAGTAAGCATATCTTGAAGGGAGATACAGAGAGACAGGATTACGAATTCAAGAGGCAAAATAGCCTCAGTACCGTAGACTAGAGAAAATGGAGTGGCAGCAGTGGAGGTGCGAATACAAGTACGGTATGCCCAGAGGGCGAAAGGAATGTGCATATGCCAATCCTTCCCAGTATCATTCACCACTTTCGTAAGAATTTTGTTTAGGGTTTTGTTGGTGGATTCAACTTGTACATTGGTTTGTGGGTAATATGGTGAGGAGAATCTTAGTTGAATGCTGAAGGTGGTGCAAAGATTCTATAGACTTTTGTTTTTAAATTGCTTTCCGTTATCAGTGATAAGGCGATGTGGAACATCGAAGTGACAAATAATGTGATGATTGATGAACTCACATATTTTCTCATCTTTAGTGGAGATGAGGCATACAGCTTCAACCCATTTGGTGTAATATTTTGTAGCGGTGATGATCCATTGATGTCTTAGGTAAGAGTGGGGATTAATCTCTCTGACAAGATCTAAACCCCATTGAGAGAAGGGCCAAAGTTCTTGAGTGACTCGTAAGGCATGGCTAGCGGTGTGATGAAAATTGGCATGTTGTTGGAATTTTACACAATGCTTAACCTAGTCATAACAATCATGATTGAGGTTCGACCAATAATATCCTAGGAAAAGAATGCGCTTAGCAACATCAAGGCCATCAAGTGACCTCCACATATGTCATCGTGAAATTATTTAATGGCATAGGGGATTTAACAGATTGGTAAGGCATCATAAGAGGATACCGACAAATCGTGTTTGTAGAGGATGCCACCCATGATGACATAACAAGAGGCCTTCTTGAGAAAGGCACGTTGTCCATTACATGTGAGGTCGTGGAGGCAATATAGAAAGGGAAAGGTAGTCTATAAGCTGCTTATATGAAAGGTCTTGTGTGTTTAGTGAGGTGATTCGGATGAGGTTAACATAACAAGATTTATAAGAAGGTCTCGATAGACATTTTATGGTAACAAAAATGTCTGAATCGGCAAGTGAAGCGGGTATTTGGGAAGCGAGGTAGGCCATAGTATCTGCAAATTTATTAGTAGTTCGTAGCATGGTTTCAATTTTATAGTGGTCAAAGGTAGTCAACAGGATGCCAACGTAACATTTGTATTCTTGAAGTATTTCATTATAACACCGATAAACACCATTGACTCGGTTTATCGCGGTTGAGAATCACCAAATATATTAATGGATTTGACATCTAAGGCATAGGAAGTCATGAGACCCAATACGAGTGCTTCATATTCGGTGATATTATTGGTGCATTTGAAGTCAATTTTAAATGATGAAGGCATGGGTTCACCATCAAGAGGAATGAGGATGATGTCTACACCACCCCCGTGCTGAAATTTGGAACCATCGAAGAATAATGTCATTTGGTAAGGGTCATCATCCAAAGAGGAGGTTAGCAATGGATTCGTCAGGGAAATCAAATTTTGAAGATTAATTCCCAGAAAGAGGTGCATCTGCAAGGTGGTCAGCAATGGCCTGGCCCTTAATAGATTTTTGATGGATGAATTCAAGGTCTAGGTTAGCAAGAAGCATGAGCCAACATGAAACACGTTGATTTTAGTAAGGTTTAGCATACATGAAGTGTAAGGGGTTAGTGTTGGTCACAACATAGGTTTTTTGGTTGTGTAGATAATGGTGAAGTTTGGTGGCAACAAAAACTAAGGCTAAGCAAAGTTTTTCAGGATGATTGTATTGGGTTTCGTAGTCCAGAAGGGTACAAATTATGTAATAAACCACCTATTCCCTATGTTGTTCGTCGCGATGAGCGAGCATGGCCCCTAAAGAGTGATCGGTGGCAGAAATGTATAGGTAGAAAGGTTGGTCATCTTTAGGTGGAATAATTATGGGTGGTTGGAGAAGGTATTGTTTTAAGGCCTCAAAAGCTTTGTGGTAGGTCATCCCATTTGAAAGAGACATCCTTTTGAGAAGGTGATGAAATGGTTGACAATGGTAAGAGAGTTGGGAAATAAATTGATGAATAGATTACAGCTCCGAATGGCCTTGACTTTAGCACTGTCAACTTCTATACCACGAAGAGAAACTATGAATCCTGTGTGCTTTCCGAGAGAACCGCCCTGGACACAATATTTAATGAGGTGATCAAAGATGATTCCGAGGATGGTGAGGTACTCGGTGCGATGTTTATATTCGGCCAAGAGATCATCCACGTAATCTTCCAATATGTGATGCATGATATCATGGAAGATGTAGGTCATAGCCCGCTGATAGGTGGCACTAGCATTTTGAGGTGAAAAGGCATGACTCGATAGTAGAAGGTCCCCCAAGGGGTAATGAATGTAGTTTTGTGTTGATCCTCTAGGTCGAGAAAGATTTGGTTATAACCTGAGAAACCATCCATAAGTGATAACATATCATGGTGAGTGGTAAGGTCAACCAACCTGGTCGATATGCAGACGAGAGGAAAATCATGTTTTGGGCAAGCAAGGTTGAGATCATGGAAATCAAGTACAAATGCAAAGTCCCCCTCTTGCCTTAGTGACAAGGATGATGTTAGAAATCCATTTGGGGTAATCGAAGGGTAAGATGAAGGAAACTGAGAGAAGGTGTTGAACTTCTTCTTTGACAAGAAGAGCAATGCGAGGGTGTATTATCCTCAAATTTTGTTTACGGGTTTGGCATCGGGAATGGTTACAATATTGTGGACCACGATAGTGGGATCAATGTCGAGCATGTCAAAGATAGGACCAAGTGAAAGCGTGGCTATGATTTTTAAGAAAAGAAGCAAGGGCTTCCTATTCAAGACATCCAGGATTGGCCAATCTTGAGAATGTGGGGGTCATCCTGAGTGTGGATGTTGACTTCGATAGTTGATTCATTCAACATTGTTTGCGTCTCAGAAGGTAATGACTAGTGAATATAAGAGTCTTCAACACCAAGGTAGGTGATTATGGATTCATCATCCTGACATTGAATGACATTAATAGGAGTGTAGTCCCGATCATGTCGAATATAAGAAAGGAAGAGAGGAAGGAGCCTCACCATCATGGTGATAGGTAAGAGGCCCCAAGGAAATGGTATTTATGGAAAAAAAGGTAGGAGGGATAGATTCAGAATCTATCGACTCTGTTGGTGAAGGTGGTGAAGGTGGGGTAGTTGAAGAAGGTGAAGAGAGGTCAATGACTTCAATGAGTTCAATACGGGGCTTTTTGGCGGGTAGTGTGGTAAAAGTGATTCCACTACGATCATTGTATTTTTGCCTTGTACATGAAATAACGGTGTGTTGACCTTGTTTGTAAAGGCCAAAGTCAAAAACATTTAAGGAACAAAAGCGTAAGAAAGTGTGAGCAAAGCGGTGGTTCGTAAGTGACCGAAGGTCGGATGAAAAAGTCAAGTTTGTGATGGTGGTTCGGGTGTGTAAGTGGAAATATCAAGTCCCCCATAGGTAAGATGGGTATGGAGGTATGGAGGACCATAAAGGAGATGCTCACCTATGCAAGTGATCATAGTGAGGATGATGGTGAAGGTTTCCATACTCTTATGGAGTAAGGAATGTATTGACATTATACAGGCGATACTCCCCCATAGTGAGGTGTTGAAAAACACCTTTCAAGGCATCATTGGTTGATATATTGGTGGTGGGAACGAAGGAAGCATTAGAAGTTAGATCAGCATAGGTCTTAGTTAGTTGGGGAGCTGAGGTGTGACTAGTAGAAGTGACAAAGAGCAGCAGGAATAGAAAATTTGAGTGAAGGTGAGGTTGCAGAACGGCATTGGTGGATGGGGTCATGCATGAAGAAGATGTAGGCGAGAGAGGTAGATGTCTTAATAGGTACAAGGACATCATTGGGCTGGTAAAGCATGTTGTAGGTTTTGAAAGGTAATGGGTTAGCTGGAATGGTATAGGAACATCCTTCATGTTTGAACTTTACACATCGGTGCAAAGTAGAAGGAACACAACCCAGGACATGAATCTAGGATCTGCCGAGCAACAAATTGTATTAAAACTCCCCTACCAAAATGTAGAATAACTCAGGAATAGTACGAGGTCCCACACAAAAGTGGAGGATGATAGTGCCAAGTGTAGAGGTGATAGCATCATTAAATGAATGCAACATGAGTGGATGTTTATGAATGTAATTGTTGGGTAGGCACATTTGTTCAAGTGCGTGAGAGGAGATGATGTTAATTCTAGCACCCCATCGATCATAACATGTTAGACACGTATATTATCGATATGGATGGAGATGAAAAGGTGGGGGATAATTTCATCATCCGAGAAACTAAGGACAACAACTTGGTAAACCGGTGAAGGTGATGAGGCAGATGGTAATTTGGTGAGAGAAGTGACATGATGAGGTGTGATAATAGATGCTACTGAGTTCTAGGGTCATTGGGTAAAACCTCAATAGATTGAAGGACCTCCATTAGGGCTTGACGATGTGACTTGGAGGTTTAGATGAGGTCGTATAAGGACATTTTGAGGGGAGATTGGTGTAGTTACTTGAGCATGGTGTGATGCGTGATGCCATTATAAATGGTGTATGCGGGGCCTGGATAGTTATCTTAGGTATGGGTGCAGATGGTATATTGGGTATAGGATTGGTTGGTGGGTCAACTACATTTTCTTTGCCCTTCTGCAAGCACATGTAGTGACATGTACCATGTTGATTTGAGGGGAGTTGGTAAATGGAGAAGGTGTAGGGTGAGTGGTATAACGACATGACGGGAAAAAACCTATTGGAGGAGAAAAGCCTTATGAGGTAAGTTGGGCACAACGAAATTTGGGTGGAGGCGTGGAAAGTTCTCTGATGCGAACCATGTTAATTTCAAATTTGGGGGTGGCTCTAGGAGCTGTGAGGGAGGAGGTTGTGGTATAGGTGTAGGAGGAAGATGTGAAGAAGGTGGAAAGGGTGAAATAGTTTCATCATATAGGAGGTCATCGTCATCAAAATTGGGGTCAGAAGGTTATAATTACATGAGGGCAACCTTTCGACCCTTATAGTTCTCAACATCATGTCCTGGCACACAAAGGTAAGTGCAAATTTTAGTATCATCAAACCATTTCGGTTTAGGTTTAAGAGGGTCGTAAGGTCTAAGAGGAGGAAGGGTGGTAGCAGAGCTTTCCAAGAAATTAGCCAAGATGGTGGTGTATGATCCCACCAATGGATCATAATGCGAAGTGAAAGTAGGTTTGGTTAGAAAATTGGGTAGTTGTGATGGCGGTTGAGGTGATGCAATTTTGGGTTTGGCTTGTACTTTCTTTGGTGTAGGTGCAGCAACAGACAGAGGGGTAGGTTTAACCACCTCTCTAGAAATTAATGGTTTTTAAATTTTGGTACTTTTTCTTAGGTAGAGGTGTAGGAGGGACAAGTGATGTAGATGGCAGGGCAGATGGTGGGAGATGACGAGTAACCCAAGGGACAATTGAGGTGCGGTGGTAGGTGTTGTTCGAGGTCGAGAGGGAGGTACAAATGAGGTGGAATAAAATGTCATAGGTAGTGAAGGAGGTATATAAGGTAATGGTGGTATAGGAGGCAAAGAGGTTATAGATGGTGATGAAGGACGCAAGGTTCGTATAGGTAGAGTTGTAGGCTATGGTGAAGGGATCAAGGAATTTTAGGTTTACCCCCTGGAGAGAGGAGATTTTGTTAAGGTAGAGGGTGAGGTCCCAAGATGGATGGTTGGGGTGAAGGTGGTAAATGTGTAGTTGGGATGGTTGGTGTGTGCAGATTAGAAGGTTGAGTTTTCATTTAGGTTGAGGGATTGGTTCGGTAGGTATATGGGAAGATGTGGTCAAGTGTATCCTGATAGGAGGATGTGCAAGGTTTAATGTGGGTGTGACCCATAGTGCACTAGTGGGTTTAGATACTAGAGATGGTGTTGGAACATGTTGGCTAGCAAGTGAAGGGGTGGATATAGATGAGGATGATGCAATAGAATATTTATCGAGAGTCATGTTCATGTGTGGTTTGGGTTGTTGAAACATATTTGGATAAATGGTAGAAGTGTCGGTGAAAGATGATTGCATTTAGGTCGAGAACGGGAGTAAGAGACGCCCTAAAGTGAAGACCTATCAACACAGTCAAGGAGGTCAGCCAAATGAGAGAATGGAAGTAGATGTGGGGTGAGTGGGGATTCCCATAAAATGTGTATACGAAACAGGGAATGCACCGGATTCAGCCTCTATAGGTAAGAGAGCAAATGCAGTCCAGGATCTTGGGTAGCTACTGAGAGAATGGTCACCGAGTGGTAACGGTAAATCTATCGAGATCCCTGAATAGGTGGATAAAATGATGGGTAATCCTCTTTGGGTGAAGAAGGTATAATTGGTAGCATGTTACCGGTAGGGAAGCTAAAGGGGAAACGATATTGGTGCTTGAAGAGACACTCCTCCGCAGTGCACGGGGAGGTGAAGGGATTTCCTCTATGGGTAAAGGAATGGATAAGGTGGTTTCTATGCAAGTAGAGGATTTTGAGGCTAGGATTTCCTCGATAGAGGGGATAGGAGATATTTGGGAATCAAGTGGTAAGTAAGTGAAGATAACATGTATCTCACGTGTATTACTTTCATTGTGTGAGGCATTACCGTTTTGATCATTAGATGGGGAATGGTTTCTGAATATATGAAGGTCTTGGTTGGCATGGTGCATTAGGGTTATCTAGGACTAACTCACCGCTCTCGAGCATTCCCCTGAATAATGTTTTTAAAGGTGATACAATTTTTGTCACCGTGACTATTTACATGGTGATAGTTACGGTAGTCATTTTCCTTATACCAACCTATTATGGGATGAGAGGGGTCAAAACCAGTATGTGGTTTGATAGGAGGAAGGGTGATGACATTAGCTTTAATAAGTTTTTCTAAAACAGATGAATATGGTTCCCAGGTTGAGGTGTATTTCTTTTGTTCTCATTTGAATTGGAAGGCTTATCTTGGTGACAGATTGGATGCGAGTTTAGCTTTGATTAGATGGATGAGTTGGGCCATCCTTAAGTACCACTACGTTTGGAGTTCCTTTGGCTTTGGAATAACTTGTCTAAGGTTTTGAGGAAGAGTAAGTATCGTGTGATTTAAACAAGTTCTTGTTTCCTAATTGTATGTTCTTATCTTTGATGGTGCAAATTTCGAGCTTACGTGCCATTGTAAAAGCCTCATCGAATGTGAAGAAGGTTTGCACTGTAAGGTAGGTGAGATATGTCTAGCACAGCTCAAATGAACAAATCTATGATTTCATTTTGTGGTAATTGGAAAGTGAGTTGGTTGATTAGGCTACGCCACCGAGCGACAAAATCTGTGATAGATTCATCGTCATATTGATGTGTGGAATAAAGATCGGTCATGGTAACCTTCTTGACGATGTTGATCGAAAAGTGATCCAAGAAGGCTTGGGCTATTTGGTTGAATGAGAAGATAGAATGTCTAGGTAATCCACTATACCAGTCCAATGCTGGACTAGTTAGGGACATGGGAAAGGTTCGCAAAAGTAAAGCATCATCATGGGAAATTAAGTAACACCCATGTTTGAAAGATCACAAATGTTGCTGTGGGTCTTCTTTACTGTTAAAGTGGTTAAACTTATGCATCTCCCAATGTACGGGATATGGACGAATGGTAATGTATGGGTGAATAGGCTCATTACAAATCTCATCATAGGTGAGAGAATTACAGAGTGGAAAAAGATGCTTCTAATGTCCGCATCTTATCCATCATTAACTTGATAAAGTCATTACTAGGTTGTGAATATTGGGTACCCCTAGAGTAAAAGGAGGTTGTTGTTGGACATATGAAGAATACGACATGCCGAGTATGGTGGTGTCGAATAAGGCAGCGAAAATTGAGAGACAGGACATAGGGGGTATATACCTAGACCTGAATGACCGATGAAACAGAGGAGTGGTGGTAGTAGGTATGTGATGGTGGGACACTTGTAGTTACCTTGGTAGAGATGGGAGGTAGATATTGGGGAATATAAAGGACAACGTTTTAAAATGGGGTAGAGGTTATCGACACCAAGGGTGGTACCATGGCGCCCGATATATAATAGACAATCGGGTGCAGATGATGTTATGCTTTGGGTGGTGGATGAAGGTATGGTGGGAGGTGAGGTGCTATAGAGGTAGTGGATGTTGCGGTCAAAGCGACATAGGAGCTAAATTGTGACACAACCGGGGATAAAACGGGTGAGGTCACTTGTGGTAGGAGGTGGAGCCGAGGTGGAGGTGATCATTAGGGATGGGGGTAAGGATACGGGCATTCCATAGATCAATTGACACGAGGCATCTTGAGTGGAGGCATGGGGAAGGTAGTGGCTCAAATAAATGGGATTTTGATCCGTGGAGTTGTGCGAACTCCATGTCACCTATAGGAATGGTGATAGGTTGATTGGGATCCATGGATGATGAGATGAAAGGTGGTGAAGGACTAGGTGATGAAGGGCTAGGTGGTGAAGGGATAGGTGGTAGTGGTAGTAGACTAGTGTGAAATACGAGGCGCTCGCACGACTACGGGTAAGCACCATGTGGGTAGGAACTGATTTAGCGAGACTATATTATGTCCGAATGGCACATAACACAATGAGATCTAGGAAAATAGTTAATGGTGATTGAATTAGGTTGGCTAGTGAGTCAGTAAACTAGTACACGGTAACCGACACTAGTTTGTGTAAATCGATCTTTGGTTAGGATTAACCGATGTTGGTTACTATGAAGAACAAACAATCTGTTAAATGATGGTCCGAAACTAACAATTTTCACACATGAGGAGACATAAGGTGACCGTGATTGAAGTAACGGTAATATGGAGCCTTTTATAGCTTAGAAAGTGAAATAGGTGTCCTTTGGATAGGTATCCAAGAAGAATTCACACCGATGTCGGTTGGGTTAAATCGATGTCGGTTAAAGATAACCGTAGTTGCCATTCTTGTGAAATTGAGATAGAGAATAAGAAAAGTGGGTGTTGAATCAAACCTAGAAGTATAAGAACGATGTAGATGTGGTCCACCACCCTCAAGTGAAGTTAGAATACACCAACTATGATTGGGAGTGTGCAAGGAAAGACAAAAGAATGATTGAAAGCTCTCATCTCAAAACACAAATCAAGCGTAACACTAGGAAAGAACATTCCTAGAGTGCCTATTCTATTATGTTGTTCAACTTATGCTATTTGTATGGATCGATGTTACCAACAAATCAATAGAATTTCTTGGTGAGGAAGGCTTCCTATGAAGAAATAATTCTAAAGGGTGAGCTTTTAGGAATGTTATGGTAAAGCGAGCTTCACTTTGAAGTATGACTTAATAAAGCAGATGAGTTGGGTGCCCACCGTACCGTGATCGTGTGATCACCTACATCTTCTTCTAGGTAGGGTGTTATTTAAGAATGTATGTATTTTGAATTTTTTGTGGTTTGGTAAGACTTAGAGAAAGAGAAAAGGATAGAATTCCTTTTCTACGATTCATTCATCAACCATCACCTGCTCATGACTTCAGTAGCATAGTTTTCCCTCAATTAATGTGAGCTAATGAGTGAAATGAAATCAGAATGCATGCACTTGTTTTAAACCCAAATTGAAAGTATGATATTCGATGACAACAATAGATGAACAGAAGATGGATTCTCTTTCACTAAGATGCGAGAAAGAAAGAACAAAAAGGTTGTTTTTAAATACACCAAAATAAATGTGTCTTTCAAGCAAGTAGAAAGAAGAGAATGTTACCAAGGAGAATTTTTTAATGTGAATGCTACTAGAAGGGAAACAAACACACATGATTTTTCACCTAGGAATGAATAAAGATGCAAGGAACCTTGAATGGGTCCTACCAAGCATGCCAAAATGTTTCACCTAATTTCTTAGTTTTGAAAATTACTTGACCAAGCAGATAAGGTAAAAGGTTGTAAGAGGAATACCTGGTTTTGGTTAAAGGTTGTATGCACATGTATCTAAATCTTGAATCGAAGTGATTGTGATACCTTCCTTTTGGCTAGGAGGAACTACCTATATAAGAATCAAAGCAAGACCACCAAAGATAGTAAAACAATATATGTAGTGGACTGCCTAGCATGTGCAAGATCCTGGAAGTGTGATACTTCCTAGATGGCTATCAATCCAGTGTTTAAAACAATTCAATGCTGAAATAAAGTAAATATTGTCCTACTTTGTAGTTTAATATGATTTAGGAATCGATACAAATGTAATAGGCTAGATCTAATATAACAAGCTAGCCTAGAAGGAGATCTAGAGGTCAAGTAGGTTGGTTATAGGTGAATCTGAGCTAACAGGCTAG
Source organism: Taxus wallichiana var. yunnanensis (assembly GCA_018340775.1). Lineage (NCBI taxonomy): Eukaryota > Viridiplantae > Streptophyta > Pinopsida > Cupressales > Taxaceae > Taxus > Taxus wallichiana. The sequence goes on from CM031239.1 coordinate 973,694,177, forward strand.
GTTAGACACAGATTTGAAGGTCAAATAGGTGTTCAAGCAAGTATAGGTCAGAAAAAGGTTGTAATTGGAAAAAATCAGGTGACAAAGAGACCGACCATGGTTTTATAAAACTGATGACGGTTGGAATGTAATCGGCGATGGTTAGGGAGAACCGGTGGTGGCTAGGTTAGAGATTGGTAAAGTGACACCATTTGGGATTTGAAGGTTTTTAGGCAAGAATGGAGTTAGTAGAAGGTGTTGGGTGATCACAGAGGAGGTATAGGTATGTTGCAAAGGTCTGGGGTTGGTGAGGAAGTCAAGTAGGTGGTTGGGCAAGGTATTACAATGGTTGGGTAAGGAGGGTGGCTGAAACTGGATAGGAGGAATGAAGAAATGGTAAAAGGGATAAGATCCTTTGTCAGGAGTAATACCAATGTTAATAAAAAATTGAAATAGATGAGAGGGAAACACTTACTTTTTGGTGAGCTACTAATCTGAAGCCTAGTGGAAAACTGGCTGTGTTGGAAGGTGTTGGGAGGAGGATACACTGTTGTCCTAGTGAACCTAGTTATCTTGGCTGATCACAGATTATTCCTTATTTTGCACATCGCTTCGAAATGATCGAATTCGCGATAAGAAATCCAATGCCGAAGGTTCAACAAACAACCAATGACCATCGCATATTACAGAGCTGTAGATGGGTCTAAATACGCTATTTGGTCCATCCTAGCATAACCGATGTTGATTTAGGGAAATCGACATCGGTTTAGGGTGAACCGACGTCGATTTGGGCACGATATCTTGGGTTGTTCAAAAGTTGCCTAGGAAGTTGCTCCACCATTTGATAAGGGTATCTTCTTTTCTTGGGACGAAAACCGACCTTCGAAGGCTTTGTGAAGTGAGGGGATGGGTTTAATGTTAGGTTTGTTTTGGGCCTTGGTTTAGGGTTTAGGTTAATGGATCAAATGATGGGGCTGGTTTACGTGAGGTGTATTTAATAAATGCAAATTTATTAAATAGGTGTGTGAGGGTAGTGAATTAATTCAATGTAAGTAATTAAATTAATATGTGTGTGGGTAAAAGGTTATTAACTTAATTAAAATAATTAAATTAATATATATGGAGGTGAATGGCATTAATTTAATTAAAGTAATTAAATTAAAATGTGTGGGGTGCAGGAGGTATGTGATAAGGTGTTGAGGATAAAGAAGTGATTATAGGGCTGCAGTAGGGGACCAAGGTGGTTACGACATGATTTAGGTGTCTACAGATAGGACCAAACTAAAGGCTAAATTAGAAAAATGTACTTTCATTGGTTATGGTGGTGATGACTTTGGATATAAATGTTAAAGATTAAGGACAAGAAAATCATTCGATCTAAGGATGTGGTCATTAATGAGAAAGTCATGTATAAGCGAAGTCAGTTGTATGAAAAAGGGAAGAATCCAAGAAAGAATATGTAGCAAGAGAGGATCTTCCAAATGGGAAAGTGACACATGAATCAATTCAGAACCTCCTCAACAAGAACCCGAAAATCCTATATTAAGGAGGTCTTCTAGGGTAAGAAGAGAACCTAAACATTTTCTCCTTCTCTTTATTATTTATTACTCACCGATAGTAGAGAGTTAGAGAGATTTGATGAAGCAATGTAGGTAGATTCCAGGAGAAGTGGGGAGCAAGGCATGGAAGAGGAGCATCGAGCTCTCATGGAGAACCGTACATGGGATTTGGTAAAGCTACCCAAAGGCAAAAGATGATTCTGAGAATAAGTGGATGTTTAGAGTCAAAGAGGAAGAAGGAAGAAATAAAAGGTACAAGGCCCGGTTGGTGGTCAAGGGGTTTGCACAGAAAAAAGGTATAGATTTTGATGATATTTTTTCTCCTCTAGTAAAAATGACTTCTATTAGAACTTTTCTTGGAATAGTTGCGAAGAAGACTTGCACTTAGAGAAGCTTGATGTAAAGACTACATTTCTCCATGGTGATTTGGAGGAGGATCTATATATGTAGTAACCAGAGGGCTATGAGGTCAAACGTAAAGAGGAGATGGTGTGCAAACTGAAGAAGAGCTTGTATGGCTTGAAACAAGCTCCACGTCAATGGTATAAGAAATTTGATAGCTTAATAATGGAGCAAGGTTACATTTGATGTCATTTCGAACATTGTTTCTATAGAAAGAAATTTGAGGACGGCAGTTATATCATCCTTTGTGTGTATGTGGATGACATGTTGGTTGTAGGTAAAAACATGCAGAAATAAAAGTACTCAAGAATCAGCTAAGTGAATCCTTTGCCATGAAGGATTTGGGGAAAGTAAAATAAATCCTTGGTATGAGGATATCTCGGGATAGGAAGGAATGGAAGCTGACTTTATCTCGGGGAAGAGGACATTAAGAAAGTCTTGAGAGGTTTAATATGCATGATGCTAAACTAGTTGGGACTCCTTTGGTAGGCCATTTCAAGTAATCAAAGGAGCAGTGTCCTAAGACAGAGCAGGGGAGAAACCAGATGTCCAAGGTACCTTACTCATCAATGGTTGGTAGTTTGATGTATACCATGGTGTGCACTAAGCTCGATATTTCCCATTCAATGGGAGTGGTGAGTAGATTTATGAGTGATCTACGAAGAGATCACCGGTAGGTAGTAAAGTGGATCCTTCAAGATTTGATAGGGACCATAGGGAAAGTTTTTGCTACAATGGATCAGACACCACTTTGTGTGGTTATATAGATTCAGATATGGCTGGAGATGTAGAAAGTAGGAGGAGCACGATAGATTATGTTTACACTGTAGGTGGGACTATAGTGAGATGAATTTCATGACTACAGAAGCTGGTGGCTTCGTTAACCATGAGAAATTTGAGTATATTGTTGCCACAGAGGAAAGCATAGAAATTATTTGGTTACATAAATTTCTTGAGGAGTTAGGGCATAAGCAGGAGGAAGGAAAGCTACATAATGATAGTCAAAGTATTATACACCTAGCTAAGAACTATGCTTTACACTCTAGGATGAAGCATATACGATTAAGGTATCATTTCATCTGGACATCTTTGGAGGAAGAGAAGTTGAAGCTGGAGAAGATTCATACCAGTCAGAATCTTGCAGACATGATGACCAAAGTGGTCACAAGGGAAAAAATGAAGTTGTGTTTAGCTTTGGTTGGTCTTTATGAAAACTAGTGAAGGGTTGAGAAGCTTGCTCAGAGGTAAACTAGTCTCCAAGTGGGAGATTTTTAGGTTATGAAGCTTGTTTTCATGTGAGAAAGTTTTGAAGACTATACACTAAGAGTACTATACACTTTCCACAGCTTGGCCTCAAAATATACCTGACATACTAGAAACGTGTTTTTCTCATATGGGTGGGATTTTTGACCTATAGGTTTATGGGATGGTTTTGACCCATGGTTTTGATACCCACATTTTTGTAAAATTTCTTAAGTAGTTGTCTATTTATATGGTTTTTGCATATGGTACGTATCATGTAACATTGCATATGTGTTTTGAATTGGTGTCAATTCAGAGAGTTTGTTGAGCATAGCTCCTAACAGATCTAGGTATTGTATTGAGAGAGTGGTGACTTGTAATAAAATATGAGTAAGTGATTCTTGATGGATGTAGCCCAAATTGGGTGAACCACGTTAAATCTTTGTCTCTTTGTGTTGTGTTATTTTATTACGCACTTTTATTTGAGATCCGTAATATTTTTGCATTTTATTTTCTATTATTGTGATTCTATGAGGGATTATTCCACATATTTTAACTCTTATTCCCTAACATAGGAAGTTGACAAAACTTAAAATTTGGCTTTCATTTTAAACAAGCTGTTTAACAAAGTGAGAAACAAAATGTCTTTCCTCCTCGAAAATTTATAGTATATTTTACTAGACAATTGCTTTTAACCTCCATTTTGGGGAAAACACTCTTCTAGATAGTTTGGAAAGACCATTTTGTAGGCATCTCGGTCACAGTTTGACCTTCAAATGGATAACCAAACCATTATGGAAACTTGTTAACACTTTGGTAAATAACTCTTTGAAAACCTATCATGTGACTTATTGTGTGAAAATTGAAATTTTGACAAAATAGCATATGTCTCTCTTCCCTCTCTCTTTCTCTCTTATTGGATATCAAATAAGGTGAAATGAAATGAAATAAACATGTGTCTCTAACCCCCCTTTTTTGAATGTAAATTATTCATATCATGTAAATGGAAAACCGAAAACATTAATTATGCTAGATATAGATGGATGCCATGCGGTGATTTATCACTAATTTCATGCTCACTTAGCTTTGTAGGATGCAAGAAATATGGTGAAATGGTATGGTTAAATTCATTTCTTATTATCAAAATTTACGCAGGTCATTGTAAAATGTATATATGTACAATGTAGTCCTATGTTACACAAATGTTGTATTTGAAATATGCTAATATGTAGGAGATGTTAGTTTTAGGGATACATTGGGAAATGCACATTTAATCATAGGTGCAATTTTCATTCATAGTTATGTGTGGTAAAAGGATTATATATATATGTGTGTGTGTGTGTGTGTGTGTGTGTGTGTGTGTGTGTGTGTGTGTGTGTGTGTGTGTGTGTGTGTGTGTGTGTGTGTGTGTGTGTGTGTGTGTGTGTATGTTAAATGAATTTGAATTTAATATCTTTCAATGCATTTCTAGTGTGTAATAGATGATTAAATAATTGTTGTTGTGTTTCTTACCTTGAAAATGTAATAAAGAAATCTAACCACAATAGTCAACCCTAACATAAGATTCATCCATAACTTGTCTTCATGTGGGATCCTTCTTAGCGTGGAAGAAATTGAAATCATAGAATGATCTTAAACCTTGTACTCAATGGCACCTCCTAGTTTAGGTAAATAAGACCCCTAGTTTGTGTTATCATCACGATCGTATGTTTAGCATTACCATCATGAACCCTGACAGTTAGGAGTGACCTAGACAAAATTTATCTGGAGTAAGTAGATCTAACCCCTCCTTAGTATCCTTGTCATTTACCAAGTCTTATGAAGTTAGATCTAGGAATTTTCTCCATCATCGAATAAATTCCTTATGGGATCTATATGAAAATAATGGACCTAGTACAATATTTTTACTACTACTTAAACTCTTGTTAATAATCTCTTTAGTTCCGCATAGATAAATGTGTTACTTTAGATACTAACAACATAACACCTTGGTCTTTCATTAAGGTTTTTAGCAAAAATATGTACTCTCACCTTAAACTCATTTATAGTTGTGGTGTAGATAATTAGGTGCAAATGGAATTAAACCAAACCTCATTCGATTAGGATTTAACTTATGGTGAAAAAATGGTAAGTAACTCCTTACAAATGAAATTGATTTGAATTATGCGAACTTTAGACAAGAAACTAAAAAAATTGGTCATGTAATCCCTTGTTATGCCCTTTTATGACTTTAAGAATAAAATAAATTTCTCATGCGGAATCGCGAAATGTAGAAACATGGGATCTTACCTTGAACACAAATCACTTGTGGTTCATGTGTAGTTTACAATTCTTCCAATCATGTACTTCTTCAAGATGTTAGGTGTTGGGTGTCATTATTCCCTTCATTCAATCAACTCTCACTTGATGTCATATTCAAACCAGGGTGTGTCGGAAGTTATATGGGACAGAAGAATCCTAGGGATCTAGTAATTGATCGTAGGTATTTTGTTTTCTTTTTTTTTATATATATTTTCGTGGGGATTTTCTTTAATGTCTTGAGGCCTTCTTTTCCAAAACCTTATTGAAATCAAACTATGAAAATTTATTGGAAGTAAACACTCGATGCAGAAATAAATTGTTGGAAATAAACACACATTCGTTAAATGAAATAGATTGTTGTAAGTAAACACACATTATAGAAATAAACAAACTTTCTTTGGAAATAAAAACACAATTGAGAATACTAAAAATATATTGCAAGGAAATAAGAATCTAATCTAGAACACCTGCAAGAACAAGTATACGATTCAACTTGAATAATCAAAATCATTTACAAAATTAATAGATCTATACTATTTTCTTTGGAAATATAAATACCAATAAAATGAAGATCCTAGTTCTTGGAGGAGTGGGCCCTTGCTCCACCTTGAAACAAGATTTGACAACTTAATATTCTCTCAAAACAAAATTTTTTATTTTATTGATAAAATGTTCTACATTACAAAGACGTACTATCTCTTTCAATATCTCTGTGTTTGTATCTATGTATATCGATCTATCTGTATCTTATCGTAAATATATTTGCATATCTCGCATATATATAATCCTTCTAAGGGTGAATTTACAACCATAATCATCCTACTAATTCATATGGAACCGAATCGTGCCAAAAATAGATGTTGAATTGGAATGAGGCTAGACGTATAGTTTTATGATAGTTATCCTAGGATCTGCGAGTATGAAGAATAAAAAATCTTCCAATATGCTCTTGATTGAAAGGATCATTGATTGCTAAATCACTACACGTTGTTTGGAATAAATAGGTTCTTATTGGTTCCAAAACTTTAGAGAAGTTCCGAAACTAAAGTAAATCATCCCAGATCTAACTGTGAGGGTTCTAGAGCTATATGTAGGAGTTCTGGAACTAAGTCCTAAATTTCTAGAATTACATGATAGAGCTCGTAACTATGTAATGGAGTTGCGAGAACTAAGTTTGGAAGTTCCGAAACTAAGCCATATTGAAACCAATGCTTCCAAAAACATGTTGACCACTTAATACTTTGTTCTTCCGACTGATTATGACTTGTTTTATTACAAAACTATATTTATGAAGTACTTTGTTAGGAATCATAGAGTTTTTTAAATATTAGGACTACAATCAACAAAATATGGACAATTACATGCTAACTTATATTAGATTAAAAAAACACACAAAATGCAGTCAAACTTGATAAAAAGGAGAGTAAAATAGGAGCATTTATTGTACATTAATGAAACATATTCTAGCCTTATCATCTCTCCTGTACTTACTTGTTTGTAATTCCCCTTACAAACTTTACTCTTCAAATATTGGGTTATGGATTACGCATAACATTTTACTACTAAGGTAAAATGGATGCAAATGAATATTCCAATGCTTTAGTTTAGAAGTACTATACCATGCTCCTTCTTCTACTTTCCTCTATCATTCCTCAAATTGAGTGGGATCTTGAGGTTCTTTGTTTTTCCATGGAGACATGGGAGCAAGAAGAAGGGGAGGCCTTGTTCTCATTCCCATCCATATGCCCCTACGTTTTTCATTGACCTGAGGGATTAGTGTGCACAAGGATTTAGCTCTTTCTAAGCTCCATATTAAGTTTGTGGGAGATATTACTTCTCTTCTTCTCAATGCAACTATAAGAAGCTCCCATCTTTTCAAACATCCATCATAAATATCCTCAAATTTCCCCTCCTCATAAGAGGTGAAGGAATCAATACTTTTATGTAAACTGGAAAGATAATGTGTCTTGAACTATCTATCAAAGGCATGGGTTCTAAAATGTATGATGAAAGAATATGGTTTGCCATAGTGAGCCCTCATGCAGAGACCAGATGAACTAGCTTTCAATAGATGCTTAGAATCCCTTTCCTTCCATGCAATCTGATTTTAAAGAACAAAAAAAAATGCATTAAAATAGCTTTCTTCCACATAGAAATTGATCATGAAGCACGTGTTCTTTTCTAGCACAAAATTGAAGAGACAAAATTCGCAAAGAATATTTTTATCCTTTGCACTTGCTAAAGAATAGGTTGTCATGAACTCATATTCATCTTTTATTTCATGTGGAAGGCCACCTATAATTATTTACAGCTTCTAGCAAATGATTTGTTCCTCCAAAAACATGCTATATCTAGGAGAAGGTCTCCTGTATGCAAGAAATTTTTCAATCATTATGCAAACCATTTGTATTTTTATTAGACATTTTAATTTTTCTTCTTCTTCTTTGTAAATTTTTTCTTCCCAAACCTTTCTTGCTTTCTTTTCATCTTCCATCTTTCTTCTCAATTCCTCATTGATTGTTTTAATTTTAATGAGTTCCCTGCAAGTATCATCCCAGAACTTCTTGAGTGGCCAATAAATTAATTTAGTCTATGAAAAGACTATTGAAATAACACTTTATCTTATAGAAATTTGACATTCTTCCTCTTTCTCCATCATCTGTTGTTTAAATATTGTTAATTCCTCAGTCATGTCTGTGAGTTGAGTTGTTAGTTCCCTAATTAGCATTTCTTTCTATTACAATTTGAGTTTGAGGAAGTTCAACTCCTCATCCTTTTCTCTGATAATGAGTTTTTCTCTAGACAAAAATACATCCTGTCTAACCTGTTGCTTCTCTTCTTTCTCTGAAATTTATTTGGGGGTTGAGAATTCCTCTTCTACCAAAGGGAATTTCCCTTTTTCATCTCTAAGATGCCAACTCTTCTTCTTCATGTGATAGTGCTACTGATTCACCCAACTCTTGAAAAACATGTTCCTCAAATCTCTCATATTCTTTTTCCATCTCAGTTTGACTTGGTCTAGGAGGATTCATGGCCATGCTACCCAAAATATCAGCAGCTTATTTTTCCAAATTGTGCTGTTCTTTCATCTCCTCTAGAATTTCTCTAGATGTATTATGAATTCTTCTTCTTTGAGGAGATTCAAAATGTCCAAAAGTGGGTTTCCTCCAAGAGATTCTTCTTATTTTCACTTATTTCTCTTACGTAGGTGAATTTCCTTTATCAGAGACAAATATTATCTCTCCCGTAGCTGCTGCTACAAAGGAAGGAATTTCTTTTGAAGGTACTGAAAGAGGTTTTCAGATTTTAATCCTTCTTCCGAATTTTTCTCTTTGGTATATTCTCCCTATCTATTTCATTATTTTCCTTTGTAAGGACATCAATTTCCAAATTATTTCTAGGAGAAAAAGGATTTGGTATTTCCCTCCGATAATATCAGGGTTTTGCTTAAACTTGTTAAGAAAATTTTCCTATATTTCTTCTCCATTTTTTTTTGAAATAAAATGGTGCTAACACAATAAATGAAATAACCCATGAGCTATGACTGTTCCAACACCCCAGGAATACCTTTGGGCCATTGTCTGGATGGATTAAAAAATAAATCCCTGAAGATTTAGTATATATTCTGGTTTTGTAGCTCCATAACTAAGATATATGAGCATCTTCAGACTTCTCTTCCCACTCGACCCAAATTTCCCATCACAAGTTAAATACTTGACTATCAAAGGTTTTGGGAAATCTGGCCCTTCCGACCCCTTTTATGATTTTCTTAGAGTTGTAAATATATTGGGGTTCATTTTCCCCCTATTGTAGACAGGGTTTCAACTAGTTCTTTTAATGTCCCTTTGAGGATTTGGAACATGCACAATTGGCACATGATGATACATTGCTTATTTTATTCACGAGAAAAAGAGTTAAAATATTTCTAACCTTTGTTTTGGATTGTTCTAAATTTATAATGAATTCTCTTACCAATTCTTTGTTATAATTTGAGAACTTTTTAGAAATTCCAACCACCCTACCTATTCAAAGATAGCTTCCACTTCTTCATCCTGCAAGACGATGGGTATCATCCTCGAGTTCGATTTCTTTTTAATCCCCACAAGAAAGAGGATATTCAAATTTTTTTCTTCTTTAAATTATTACTCTATCTCGATTGGCTACAAATATCTTTTCTTAGCTGCGAAATGGATGGGTTTTGTTGTAGAAATCTGTTGTGCTTAGTGTGTGGAACTTCTACTTCTTCTTTGAATTTTTTCCACAACCTCTTCTTCACTTTGTTTATTCCACACAAATGATAGCTCATTATAAATATTTTGCAACTTTTGTTCCACCGACATCATCCTCATGATTACTCACTTTTAATCATAATGTACAATAGATGACTCATCCTACAAACTTTTAAATCATATCCATGCACACATGAAAATTTTTAATCTAACCTTTAATAAGGTAAAGAAATAATTGCCATCCTTGATGATGTAATCCCTCTGTCATGATGACTCATCATTCCTAAAAGTGAAACAAAAGGAAAAACAGTTAGAAAAGATAGCTAGAATTTAAAAGAAGTTCCTCTTATTTTGAATCAGCCATTTATTGAGGAGATCAACCACCATTGTTGGTATTTAATTGATCTCTGAGAGAAAAAAAAATTGGGAAGAGATTTCCATTTACCTTGATTTTCATTCTTTCCCTTTTTATTTTCATTTTTATTTTTTATTTTATTTTTATTTTTAATTTTTTGAGGGGGAAGAGAATGTCATTCACTGGTTTGCATTCTCTTCCCTTTATTATGGATCCATCTATCTCATTATTTGATCATTTCAAAAGAAGTGGGTTCTTTTATATGATCAAATTTTTATCCGTCTTAATCTGCTGAATAATTCATCCTTAGTCGAAGCTTTCTATAAAATTTTAGGCTATTATCATTGAAAAAAGTGTCCTTCTACTGTCATCATGAGGATGTAATGAATAGAACCATTTTCAAATATTTTCTCAATTTGATGGGGTACCAACCATCCGGTTCTCAATTTTCTTTAAATTGTTAGTATTTGGAATCAAACAAGAATTGCCATTATCCTACCTTGAATTTCCTTCTCTTGATATGTGTGTAATGCCATTGTTTTCTTTGAATCTTGGATTATATATGTCTGATGAAGTGCTTCCATCCTTATCTCATCCAGCTCATTCGGTTGGAGAATTCTCTCCTTTTAAGTGGATGGATCCAACTCAATACCCATTTTAACTCTTTTCCTCAATGTCTGTAGTTCAAAATCAATATGAAATAATGGATTTTTCCCATAAACTAAATCATATGGAGAAAATCATGTTGTGATCTTCCAAGTTGTATTATTAGCCCGTAAAGATTTAGGTAGTCTCTTTACCTAATCTCTTCTACCTGCTCCAACCTGTTTTTGGTAAGGATGTTTTCCAATTCTTTGTTTGTTACTTCAACTTTTCCATTTGATTTTGGGTGAGTAGGAGATGAATTCCTACGATTGATTTGATAATGAATTTTGAAGGCTTGGATCATATTATACATGAATTTTGGCCCCCGATATGAAACTATACTTTATGGTGCACCAAACTTTACCATAATTTTGTCCCAAAGGAAATCAACAACTACTTCTTGATGACATTTTTAAAGCCTACACCTCTGCCCACTTTTTCACATAATCAGTACACACAAGAATGTTCTCCTTTCCTTGTGAAGGAGGACAAAAGGGACCAAAAAAATCCAGCCCCCACCTTTCAAATTGTTCAATAACTACTTGAGGTTACAGAGGCATTTCACTTTGGTAAAGGTTGGCTATCGCATCCTTTGACATGGATCACACCACTTAATATATCTCTTTACATATTTATGTAGATATGGCCAATAATAACCAAAGTGCAAGTATCTTGTGAGTTGTTCTTTTAACTAAAAAGTTTCCCCACTTGGTTCATCATGACATGCCCTTAGTATGTCAAATATTTCATCTTATCTCACGCACCTGCATAAAACCAAATTGGGACCAAATATAAACAACATTCCATTTAACCATTTAAATTGTGCACTGGTTTTGATCAACTTCTTCATTTATTTCTTAGTGAAAGAAAGAGGAAACTTCCTGTTACAAGATAATTTTCCATATTAAAAACCATGATATATCATTTGAAATAACAAAACATCGTTCATCTAGAAAGTTGTCCTTAACTAGATCTTGCTCCCTTATAGTGGTCAGTCTTGACAAGAAATCAACTACCACATTAGATTTTCTTGGATTATCTACTATGGTAATATCAAATTCTTGTAAAAGTAATAACCATCTAATTATCCTACCTCCACCAACTTGTTTGTTCATTAAATATTTAATTACTGAGTGATTTGTATGTAAAAGTATTTTGTACCCTGTAATGTAATGTTTGAACTTATTAATTGCATAAATCATAAGAAGAAATTATTTTTCAGTGGTGGTGTGATTTCTTTCAGTGGGAGTAAGATTTTTACTAAGGTAATGAATAGAACACATTTTACCTTCTTCATCTTTTTGTCCCAAAATTGCACCAATAGAGTTATTCGAGGCATCTGTTTGGATTTGAAAAGGTTTTTCTGAATTAGGTCCTCTCAATATTGGGGAAGTGATTAATTTTTCATTAATTTCATCAAAAGAATGCTCACATATTTCATCCAAAATAAATTCACGAGTCCTTGGTAAGAAAATTAAACATCGGGGCAACAATTTTACTAAAATCCTTGATAAAGCACCTATAGTATCCAACAACCCTTAAAAATGACTTGATATCTATGGGGGTTTGAGGAATGGGTAAGTCTGAAATAATTCTTTTTTTTTTGTCAACCCGAATTCCTCTCTTTGAAATGTAATGTCCAAATACAATCTCCTCATCAACCATCATCAAACACTTCTCATGACTAAGATATAGATGGTGTTCTATTAATTCTATTTTGTCTTCTACCTAATATTATACCCTCCTCCCCACTACCGTAAGTACCCCTACGCATTTATATTAACTACACACTAAGATAAAACTATTGTATTTAGTATGGTCGGTGTAACACCTGCTAAATTTACCCGCACGAAACCCAAGAACAACCTAGAGCAAGCTAGAAAAATTATGGAATAATTTTATTGAAAAACGTGCCCACAAAATGGTTTCGAAAATAACAGATGTCACATTATGGTTTCTATGTCTCTTAAATTTAATAATATAATTTTCCCCATTGTAAAAAAATATTAAAATACTCATTACATTTTAATGACTTAATTAGACGAAGCATGGTTTAGGTTTTCCTCTAAAATTTATTTTGATAAACATTCAAATTCCACTATAGTTTAAAATTACACATTTTAATCTCAAGAGTAAAGGGCCTATTTAAATAAATACTAAAGATATTTTAAAACCACAATGTGTCTAGGTTCAAAATAATTAACAAGGTCCCTAAAAATTAGCACAATAAGCTTGAGCAGTGTAGCTGAAAATTACCCCACCCCCAATAACTTGAACACTATCCAACCATAAATAATAGGCCTTTATTATAAAATTTATTTTGATAAACATTCAAATTCCATTATAGTTGAAAATTACACATTTTAATCTCAAGATCAAAGGGCCTATGTAAATAAATACTAAAGCTATTTTAAAACCACAATGTGTCTAGGTTCAAAAAAATTAACAAGGTCCCTAAAAATTAGCACAATAGCTTGAATTAGCACAATAGCAGAATATGAGATTCACACTTGGAAATATGTAAATAAGGATAACCATAAATATCAACCACTGATCAAAGTATCGGATAGAGAATATGAAATGAGAATATTTCTAAGGATGATATCAATAAGATCATCAATTTAGTATGAAGGAGGATTCAAGCTAGTATGAGATGTATCATGAGAAGAAATATCGAAGTAGGAGAATCATGGGAAGGAACTATATCAATTGTTTGTCTAGGAGAAAAATTAGTATGCACATGTGAGTGATTGTTAATACCAAGAAAGTAATTTATAAGAGAATCATCTAAAATTTCCTTAGAAAGATGAGAAGAAGGATCATAAGTAGTTGTATAACATGGTGTAAAATGAGGGAAGGGTATCGTATACTCAACATTACCAATATGAATGAAATAATCTTTAAAATTAGTAAGAACATATTATTGACCATCTAGAAGTTGTTTTATATGTGTGCTGGAATAGGAGTAGGATTACTATCGAGAGGTGTGAGATCAGCGATGACAACCTCATCATAGATAGGCTTAATGTTTAAATGAGACATGATGGGAAAAGAAGATGAACTATCCTTAGCCATTTGGGTTTGAAATGGATCCTAGGGAAATATATTATAAAGTACATGTTCACCAAAATGATTAACTAAAATATGAATTTTAAGAGTTAATCTAGATATGATAATAATGAAATAAATAGTGTAAACTTAAATGTAGATGCTAACTAATTTTATTTGATATTTAAATGAAGTTAAATAATTGAAAAAGGAGAAATAAGGTACTAACCTAAAAATAAATTAGCTCGCTATGATTTGGGACTAAATAGAATGATGTAGAGATGAAGCATAGTATGATGGTATAACCAAGAAAATTGCAGTAGATGGAGATTTAACTAGACTAGGGAGCCAGAGAGGATTAAGATGTCTATGGGAACTCTACTCTACAAGTATGGGTGCTCTAATTTTACGAAAAATATGGGCCTCAATATATAAGTATCACTTGATCTTGAAATGTATTAATACTTGTTGTGTGGTTGTCATAGTAACTTTGCTTATGTTACCGTAAATGTGAAATGAAGATCTTCCTGCAAAACACCATAAAAACATCAAATCCCTAAATAGTAAGGATGCATACAAAGGGGTTAGGCTGACCTTAGCTCCCATAATGGTGGACTTACAAGCAAGTGTTGCACTATATTCTAGACCCAATGTAGTTCTATGTTCTTGTGTATGCAATTATGTTCCTACGATGCCCTAACACCAATGACGTAGAGAGGGGGAAATAACTAGATGTAAAAATTATAATGGTGGATGGAATAGAATGAATAAAAGCCTTCTTATGAAGTGTAAATGATGAAATGATGCCCAAATGTACTTTTTTTCCTTAGTATATAGCTATCCCTTCATGGTAGATAGTTCTCCCATACTATAATAAGTACATTGTGTTGTTTATATAGGGATTCTTACTCAAATTTTGACACTAATGACCTGACATGCCGAATGTACCTGGGGAATGATAGTGAAAATTACAAAACCCATCTCAAAACCGTAATTTATATGGAAGTGCTACAAGGACTGGGAACATAAAATAAGGACCTAGGGGCCCATGGGAACTCCTATTCTACCATAGGAACCCTAGTCAAATACTAGAGATGAAAAGTATCCAAATAACAACACATAATACTCCCTAAGAGATAATAAGAACAATTTAAACAACTGATAATTGTACAAGAAAAATGATGACTTTGACCAACTAAATTATGATAGGACTAGGGGATAGGTCATTAGTGAACACTTTTCTTCCATGAGCTCCATATATAAAATAACATATTTGGCAATATAAATGTAATTGTAAGTGTATGATTGTTTCACTATATTTTCTCCCACTTTATGTTGGTGAGTAGAAATCTTGTTAAGATAAAGTAGATAGAGATGTGTAACTGAGAGAATTCTATAGAATCCCATGCTCTAGTAGAATAAATAGTTTTGGTAGTAAAAGTGTGCCGAAAGAACCATATTACCTAACTTGGATCAATGTGTTCATGCATGCAACGTATTGAAAAGAGTAGTGAAGTGCACTAAATGAGAGTGATGACATAAATATTAGATGATGGATGATTTCAATCATTGTATTATGATGATGAGATGGAGTATGGAGTGATCAGTTCGCGACCGAAAAACATATATATCAATAATTAACCGGAGGATTGGGGCATCCTACCACTAGAGGAAGAGTGTAGGGATAAATGTATTTTATTCTACAATATCTAACTACATCCTAAACATCTAGTCATTACAAATGAAATCAAATCAAATTTTTGTGGTTTTTGGTCTAAATAATTTTTATCAAACAATTGACCTATATAGGAGTGGCATAGGAAAAGCACTCTCACCCCCACTCCACAAGTGTTACTGCAATGTGATGGATTTCAATTTAGGTCATCTAGAAAAAATTTGAAATGTATGATGGCTTCCAAGTTAGTTCATCTATAAGAAAATTCTTAATATACATAATAACTTCCCAAGTAAGGTCATATGGGAAAGCAATGGATGTAATCCCTAAGTTAGGTCATCTCAAAGGCTGCATGTAACTCCCAAGTTAGGTCATTTTGGAAGAATTTTTTTGAATTGGTATTAATGATATGATTTCAATTGTTAGAAATTTAGATGCATTGATTTATTGATTTATTCAATTTTATTTATTAGTCCTAGAGAGAGTTTGCGCTAGTTTCCCCATATTCGGTCACTAGGGAAATTGATAGAAATTAGTGAATAATCACATGGAAAGATTTAAATGATTTTTATCCAAAAATAGGTCATTAGGTGGAAGTGATGAAATGTCACATAGAATAATTGTACATTTGTTGTCCCCATATTAGGTAATTAAGGAGAAATAATAACGAGATATTACGTAGTGAATTAAAAATGCTGAAAATGATGAGTTTGTAGTGTTGATTAGTCACATGGTAATGTAATGGGGATTATAGGATGAACCCAATGATATGCAACCCATTTCGGTGAAAGTGGAAGTGATGAGACGAATGAAATCTAAGTTGAAAGTAAGCGCTAAATAGAGAGAGGTGATAGAAATCACAAAAAATGTGTATGGATTAGATTCAAGACAAAGTCAACGAGATATAATGTGCATGTAATGTGTACATTATGGTTTTAGGAATAATTCCACAAACATGATGTAAATTGGAGTATAAATGCTCAATATATGACAAAAAAATGGTGTGGTGTGTATTAGTTGTGAGAATAAGCGTGAAATAATGACTAAAGTAAAGTAAGTGAAAAACTAACTATAAGTAGTGACGTGAAATTTTTGTAGTCACTTAATTTTTTATTGACACGATTGTGAGATTGACTACAAAGTGAGTGCAAATGTCACAAGATAGATAATTATGTCCTAGCTAGTTTGAGATGGTGGCGACCACCACCATGTGGAGTTGGCAAGTGTGTTTTTATTCGAAAAAATGTACGGTTTAGTAGTCATTTTGGTTAAATTTTTGTAAATTGGAGAATTTTAATTTTATCGATGTTTGAGACTTGCAAAAGAGAGGTTAGTGTGTTAGTGACCCCGGGAGAGGAGCATCTATATCCAGAACTAGTGTCCTACTATTGGGTGCCCCCATCCCGCACTGGGTGCCCTAGTTTAGAAAGTGTGTAAAAGTCCTAGAATGGTGAAAATGTGATTTTGGATGTGTAGTAATGCGATAAGGAGTGGGTTTTGATTTTTGTAGTGTTCTTGTTGATGCGTAATCATAACATCCTTGAATGTATGTAACTTGATGGGTTGAAAATATTGGTGTGATTGCATAACATGAAGCTTTTCCCAAAGTGTGGGAATTTGCAATCGGGAAAGGTCTCTGGATGAAGGCTTGTTCCTATTCCTTTGTTCAGTGCACACATACAATTTGCAGAGTATTTACCCTAAAATATAATCTAACTTGCTAAGGACACAGTGTTAAGGAGATACAAGAAAATAATCCTAAATTAATAGAGGTGATGCAATCGAAGGAATGTTGAACACCTACTTTGGAATTAAACAAAAATCATTAAAAATGTAATATAATCACCATGCAAAGATAACCCAGATTGCAATGAGAGATCAGAATATGCAATAACAAAAAAGCAGAGGTCGAAAATCATCCACATAATTTTTATTGTTTCTCCAAATATTTGATACGGTGCATTATAATGACCAAGAGGTAACATTGCATTTACATTTTAAATGGGAGGTTATAACTCCACAAATTAACTTTTAGACAAGAGAGGAAGGGAGGGTGCAAAACCAAAATGTCGAACTTTTAGAAAAATGCCCCTCCTTATAATATATAGGAAGAATTAGCGAAGGAGATAGAAGAATTTTGAAATCCTACTCCAACCACCCAATAAATGATTTGAATTCACCTACAATAATGATGAGTTCTACTACAAAACCCATGCGTACATGTCTTGTTCCTTGTTGGGTAAGAAAGGAATCCCATACTTCATTATTTCGGTAGGTGATAAGTCTAATACCATAAAAATGGTAGACTTTTTTTCTTAATTTTGAATAACTTAGTCTCACTAATTTTAAGATATCGGACGTCGAAATCTTTCCAAAAATTCCTTTCTTGTGACAATCTGAGCTCCTAGTCAAAAGTTATGGCAATATGAAGGTCAAGGTGTCATTCTGCAAAAATGGCAAGTGGTTGGCTCTATCATTTTTCAGAGTCCGAAATGCATGAAACTGCAAAAATCCTAAAATTTAGACATTTGGAAATTTCCATTTTGGAGATTAAAACAATAATCATCCACCAACTTCTCTTGAGAATTTTGAAATTTTGAAATTCGGACCTCCGAAATCCCGATACCCGAAAGTCTAAAATTTTAGATTTTTAGACATTTGATCATTTTTACTTTTCGGAACTTTCTCACTTTTCATCATCTAAATCACCTCAAGAGTTCCGAAACCTGGAAACCTGAATTTTGAAACCCAAAACTGCTATTACATTAACCTCGAAACCTGCGTTGACTTTGGAAGTCCGAACCCTTTTAGGATTCATAATTTGGGGATTTCAGAAATTTTTGGTCACTTTTCCGATTTTTCGCGAAGACTCCAAAGCCCTGAATTATGCACCTCTGAAACCATGAAACCCAAAACTCTAAAATTTCAGACTTTCAGAGTTTCAAGTCACGGGATTTTTCTCTCATCGAGATCTTTGAAACCCGAAACACGAAAGTCGATTTTTCAAACTTTCGTAGTTTCAAGTTTAAGAATTATTTCTCCATTTTTTCAACTTTGTGCTCTGATATCTCAAAACCTTGAATCTCGAAGTTCCAAAATTTTGGACTTTCAAAGTTTCAAGTTTCGAAACTTTTATCCGTTTTATGGCCCTAAAATCCACCTTAGCCTACCTATGGAAAGCTCCACCTATGAAGTCTGAAATTTTAGATTTCAGACTTCTTCTTTCCCCAAATATCTACAACTTGTTAAAGCCTTCTTTAAATTTATCCATCCAAATCCAAAATACAAGCCCTCGTGATGAAACAACCTTATCGGCTTCTCTCGCATGCAAGTTCTTATTTGTTCAATTTTACCCTAGGGGAAAAATTGTTTAACAATTATAATGCTGCACTTTTTGTTATTGTAATATGTGTAGAGGGATATTAACTCAATGGAGTTCCATGATGGTCATCATCTGAGTATTTTTATTTGATTGGGCATGTCTAATGAGGATGGCAATATCATGGACTGTACAGGCTTGCGGAACATACCACAGATGGGGGATGTGTCCAAAAATATTACTATGTTGAATACATTATGTGAGAGATGGTGTGCAGATACGGGAATATTTTGGTTTCCTATGAGGGTGATGAATTTTACTTTAGATGATGTTTATCACATATTGTGATTAGTGGTTGTTGGAGAGAGAGTAAAGGTGATACCATTGGAATATATGGAGAGAAAGATGCGTTATCATAGACAAAAACATTTTAGGGCTTGAGTAAATGCCGAGGCCCATATTAGTCCTGGATATTATCTTATTTTCTAGGGTTTCACCCTTGGGGACGTTCATAGTAGTTATGATTTCTTCATCTATAACGGTGGAGGTATGATGTGTAGGAATCTTGTATAATATGCATAATATATGCTAATAGATATAGGAGGAAGGTACTAGATTCACATAAGAACGATGTGTTTTGGTCCATCTATATAGAGATCTATACCGATTTACTCACAATGAGGATGGTGGTGGGATAGGAGCCACTACACTATTGCAGAGATATGGGCTTATGAACACATAACAATGTTCATAAAATTTGTAGGTCCATACGAAGAGTGGAATAAGAAAGAAATCTATACCTATTGGGCATCGATAGACATGATGACACCTGAAGTAGTTACATAGACTCCATACCGCAATTATAGAGGATGGACCGAGGATGTGGTAGAGTTGCAGTTTATTGAAAGAAATATGTGGCTAGAGGATTGATTTACAAGAGTGGCCAATATTTTCCAGTGGGAGAGTATCATATGTATAGTTGAGAGACATTATAACACCTAGAAGGCTCAAAACTAGACTAAGACCCACAACAGAGTAGCTAGTATCTTCCGGTTCGAGATGAGATAAACACAGCCATAGTTTTGATAGATGTAGATGATGCGGGTTACATAGAGGAATACCATGTATGGTGAGCAAAAAACCAGTGGGTATTGTTGTTCCCATTATTTGTAGGTCTAACAGGTGGTTACCATGGGTAGGAGTAGGAGAGGGGAAAGTGCATGCCCCGACGATGTAGCAGCGATTGTAGTTTAGTGTGATTATTTGTATAATTTTGTTGTGTAATTTTTATTGGGTAATGTTTTAGTTATGATCATCTAACATGTAGTGTAATTTTTTTAGGCGATTCATATTGGTCCCTAATAGTAGACACATCTATCCACACATTGGACGTGGATTCTTCTACCCGATATATTTGGTTGAGGTATACTTGAGCAAGTCGATGATATAGTAAGAGAGCATGCCCATTTAACCGAGATAGTGGCCATAGAAGTGATGACATGTATTATGTTGCTAGGCAAGATATACGAGGCACGTGAGGAGACTCATCGAGCTAGAGAGGTGGTGGGTGGTGGACCTTTGGTGTAGGACCTTTTACACAATACATGGACTTACACTTTCATTTCAATAAAAGTAGTATACGGAGAACACCTTATTTTGTAGTTAAATGGAGAGATATTGATGTTGTGAATAGTGGTGTAGAATTAGTGGCGAGGAATCTAGTTCAAGGGCAATCATAGAACCCAGAGTGATAGTTATGATGAGGTATGACTAGTATTAATGTATATGATGTAGGGTAGTTACCCCCAAAATGATGATTATATTCGCAATATATGTATGAACACATGCGATTCATTTAGGATGATCTTATTTGGTGGTGTATTGATGTCATAATGTGATCGATGATGTTTGATGGGGTGAGTAGTGTTGGAATTTATGTGATGTTTATGTCTATTTTTAATTTTTATTAAATTGATTTTGTAATGCATAGTTAGTATGATGATGATAGTAGAATGAAGTTAGTAAGAGATGATATATTAAAAATTTAACTAACATGTTGTGATGAATATGTGTCATGATAATGTAATGTAATTGTAATATGTTAGTCTGATAAGTAGGAGGAAAATTAAGAATTCTCTCCAGCGTATTGATGATTAGGTTAATTTAATTAAGACCCCTCACATGTCATAATGAACCATGGAAAGAAATATTACATCATCGATTAAAAATTAGGTGTGAAAGATGAAACAATGAAGCGCACGATGAAAGGATCTTATAAAAAAACTCTCAATAGTCATGTCAGAATAGTAAGAACACAGGTGCATCATCAGGGGGTAAGGTGATAGTAATCACCTAAAAAATATCGAGGCAACACAAAGCAATGGACACATGTGGGATAAAAGTAGTGTGTGAATATGATTCAAACTTAATGTCCTATAGAGTTACGGTAATATGCACGAAGGTGATGGCTTATGGAAGGAAAAGTTAAGGAATAGTGTGATGTGATGGATAACGTAAATGTCTTTGGATGAAGTTAATGCAATGGATATTATGATGAAGTAGTGTCTAGGCGTGGTAGATGGCATGCATTAGTAACAAACTATAATGATGGATGTACCATGTCCCGAGAACTAGGTGTAGGAGATGAATCAACTATATTAGAAACTCTCTGAGGAGGTAGAGGAAAGATGGATCACTCATGTGAGTGAGAGAAAAAGGAGATGATGTAATTAGCTTATAATTTTTCAAATATATCATGAAGGAAAAGACACTCATTTTACCTATGGCCATTTTTGTGATGATAATTACAATAATATTGTTCACGCTGACATTGTAGCCTCTTTTGTGAATGATGTTGATGTGATGGTAAGATAATTAGGTGCTTTTCAAGTAATGAAAACAACACATCATGGGGTCTAGCATGATTAGAGAAATGTAATGGCTCATGTGAAATAGATGGAGTGGAAGGAAAAATGGCCTATTGCGGAGGATGAGGAGATGTATGTTGTGGTTGTGGAGTAGGTTGAGATATTTTGCATTGATTATGAGGAAAAGGTGGAGACGTGTAAGATGTTGAACCACTTTTAACGGAGGACTAGATTATATAATAGTCGTATATTTATGTGGAGGGTCAATGACATTTATTGAAATAAGATATTCTTTCAATTCCATAACTTTATAAAGCATGGAATAATGAATGAATCACATGTATCATACTATAATGTTTGCTTAAGGGAGATAATCATACTATGACATAAGATAAATTACTTTTCTAGATAACTATGTTGGATTATTTGTTGATTTATACAGGCATTGAAGCGTAAGATATAATCCTTGATACGTTGAGATGAGATGAGACGAAAAGTAGGTAAGTGGTCATAGTTAACCTTAGGGCTATTTTTGGTGATAAACCAATGAAGGTATGAGTCCTCCATGTCATAGTAAGTAATAATGGACCAAAAAGGAAGATGAGTTTACCATTGTAAATCCTCATTAATAAGAATGTATCAAAAGGCCTTAAGAAATTATCTTATCATCAGAATAAGAGGTCATAAGATATTCTAGTGTAGAAGATGAGCATGAGATTCATCGGTCTGCAATAAAAAAATGTAAATGTAGCAATAATGAAAAATTCCTTCGGTAATGCAATATTATGAATGTTCTTAGAGATAGGGTTATCATGAAATGATTTATTATCAATAGAATCATAGTAAGACCTACTTTTGATAGTAAGACACTAAACCTGAGATTGTAATTGATCTATGACATGCATGAGAGAAAATATATCCTGTGAAGGAGTTGTGGAAGATGGAAATAATGTATTAAGAAGTTTTAATTTTCCAATATGAGTAATCAAAGGTATATCAAGAGATGGTAAAGGAAATTCAAACCCAAAGGGCCCACTAAGATTAGGTTCCAAAGAAGCTATGGTATATGATGTAAATGTAATATCCATAAAGCAGTGTTAGGACTAACATTAGAATAATCCCTAACAGGTGAGGTGACCAATGGAAAAACATCTATATGAGAAGATGAACAAATGGGTTTAGATGACGTAATAAGAGGAGATGAAACGATAGGAGAAAAATAATTCATAGATGGAGGTGACTCATAAAAATACTAGATGTAATTTAAGGAAAAGGTAATAATTGAATAGGAGAGTCACACTCGATTGTTTGAAAAGGAGAACCATGGCTATCAATCACCTCATCAGTATCAAATAGAGACTCAGAAATGAGAATGTCGCTAAGGATGCTATCAATAGGATCATCAACATAATATGAAGGAGTATGCAAGCTAGTATGAGATGTATCATGAGAAGAAATATAAGAAGTAAGAGAATCATGGAAAGGATTTATAGTAGTGGTATGAATAGTATAAGAATTTGTATGCAGATATCAATGATTGTCAATACCAAACAAGTAATCTATAAGAGAATCATCTAAAATTTGTTTAGAAAGGTCGAAGGAGAATCACAAGTAGCCATACAACATGGTGTAAGAGGAGTGAAGGCTATTGGATCCTCAAGCGATACTAATTCCAATGGGACAATAATCATAATGAGTAGGCACACATTGTTGAACATCTAGAATCTATTGTTTGATATGACCTCAAATAAGACTAGGATTACTATAGAGATTTGTTAGGTCACCAATGGAAGCCTCATCATAGATAGGGTTAACGCTAAAAAGAGACAGGATGGGAAAAGAAGATGAACTATGATTAGACATCGGGGTTTGAAATTGATCCTAGGGAAAGATGTTATAAATTACATGTTCACTAAAGTGATTAACTAAAATATAATTTTTAAGAGTTAATCTAGAAAATATAAAAATGAAATAAATAGTGTAAACTGAAATTTAGATGCTAACTAATTTTATTTTATATTTAAGTGAAGTGAAATAAATTAGATGCTAACAGGATGGATATTATGAATGTAGATGTTAACCTTAAAATAAATTACCTCATTGTGATTTGGAGCTAAAGAAGATGATATGCGAATGAAGCAGAGTATGATGCTATTAAAAGAGGGATATGCGAGAACCGATGTCAAAAACAATGCACCACAACGAAGTTGCACCGATGGTAACGTCAAGCTATAACGCAACAAGAAATATTTGAAAAATGGAAAGAATATGCAAATAAGAAAACTGGTCTTCTCCTTCTCATAGATCAAAAAAAGGAAGTACAAATAGGGGTGTTGTGTAACCCCATGCCTAAACAAGGAAAGAAACTCAATGACCACACCGACACATATGACATGACTGACGCATATGATGCCACCAAAGGAGGATTTATAATTATAAATAAGGAATGTAACTCCTATGATGCATTGACGCAAATGACAATGACAGATTCTATGACAGAATCTAACACTTGTCATTTGACTTCCTAAGACCTATGACTCTCGTCAGGTGAGATGAATTACCAAGTGATGTGGAAGATGACTGGGCATGTCACACAAACCAACACACCCCTTCATTGAAGCTAAGGAAGAGGTCAAGGTAAGCCAGAATAGAAAAGAAGACTCCCCTAGATAACTAAGAAATATGTGTCAATGGGGCTCGACAACTAAAGGCCTGATAAGGTGCCCATATACAAACAACATATTTTTGGAAATAAGAAGATGAGAATAAGGAGGACTATATAGCCCAAAGAAGATGGGTGGCTGCATCAAACCTCACCCCAAGAAGAGACCGCAAGTGAAGAAATTTCACCTCAGTGAAGGGCTTGGTGAATATATCGTAACTCCGATCAATCGGGCCGAACATACTGTATGTCGATGATGTTTTCATGTATCAAATCCCATATGAAGTGCATGTGAATCTCAATGTGCTTCATCCGATGATGCTGAACTGGATTTCTACAAATCGAGATAGTGCTCATGTTGTCATAGTAGATAATGGTAGGTTGCCAAAAGTGGATGCCAAACTCTGTCAAGATACCCTATAACCAAACAGTTTCTGTGGCAACATTAACTGATCCTCTATACTCTACTTCTGTCAATGATATGGAAATGGCATTATGCTTCTTGCTGGACCAACTAATAGGACCTGAACCAAGAGTGAAACTATAAAGTAAGGTAGACTTCTGATGATCTAGATCACCGGCCCAATCTGAGGGTATAAATCCAACCAAGTCAATTTTAGTCCCTCCTAAGTAATGAATACCATCATTATGAGTGCCACAAAAATAGTAAAGGATCCACTTTGCTAATTTTAAATGCAGCTCATGAGGCTCTTGCATAAATCGAACACGATCCTGACAACATACGATAGATCTAGATGAGTGTGAGCAAGGTAGTTCAAGCTCCCCACCAAATGCCGATAAAGGGTACCATCAACCAAGGGGGAAGAGCAATAAGAAACCAAATTGAACCTAGAAAGACAAGGAGTAGGTGAGGATTTGAAGTTAGACATGTGAAACTAATAAATCAAATCAAGAGAGTACTTAGGCTACGAGATCATAATTCCTGATTGATTGTGAAATCTCAATCCCAAAGAAGTAATGAACCAATACTAAGTCAAACATGGAGAACTTATTAGCCAAGGAGATCTTGAGAAAATGAATGATAGAGGAAGAGATACCCATGATCAACAAGTCATCAACATAGAGAACAAGAATAAGCATGGAGTCATCCTACCATAGAATATACACATTTGGGTCGAGTGACACCGAGTGAACCCTAATGCAAGTAAAAGGAGTGAATCTTGGCATACCAAGCTTGAGGAGATTGTTTAAGGCCCTCTATCCTTGGCATATCTATAACTTGTTAAATCCTTCTTTAAATTTATCCATCCAAATCCAAAATACAAGCCCTCGTGGACTGAAACAACCTTGTCGGCTTCTCTGCATGCAAGTTCTTGTTGGTTCAATTTTACCCTAGGGGAAAAATTGGATAACAATTCTAATGTTGCACTTTTTGTTATTGTAATATGTGTAGAGGGATATTAACTCAATGGAGTTCCATGATGGTCATCATCTGAGTATTTTTCTTTGATTGGGCATGTCTAATGAGGATTGCTATATCATGGATCAGACAAAGCTTGCGGAACATACCACAGATGGGGATGTGTCCAAAAATATTACTATGTTGAATACATTATGTGAGAGATGGTGTGCAGATACAGAATATTTTGGTTTCCTATGAGGGTGATGACTTTTACTTTAGATGATGTTTATCACATATTGCGATTAGTGGTTGTTGGAGAGAGAGTAAAGGTGATACCATTGGAATATATGGAGAGAAAGATGCGTTATTTGAGACAAACAAATTTTAGGGCTTGAGTAAATGCTGAGGCCCATATTAGTCTGGATATTATCTTATTTTCTAGGGTTTCACCCTTGGGGACGTTCATAGTAGTTATGATTTCTTCATCTATAACGGTGGAGGTATGATGTGTATGCATCTTGTATAATATGCATAATATATGCTAATAGATATAGGAGGAAGGTACTAGATTCACATAAGAACGATGTGTTTTGGTCCATCTATATAGAGATCTATACCGATTTACTCACGATGAGGATGGTGGTGGGATAGAGCCACTACACTATTGCGAGATATGGGCTTATGAACACATAACAATGTTCATAAAATTTGTAGGTCCATACGAAGAGTGGAATAAGAAAGAAATCTATACCTATTGGGCACCGATAGACATGATGACACCTGAAGTAGTTACATAGACTCCATACCACAATTATAGAGGATGGACCGAGGATGTGGTAGAGTTGCAGTTTATTGAAAGCAATATGTGGCTAGAGGATTGATTTACAAGAGTGGCCAATCTTTTTCCAGTGGGAGAGTATCATATGTATAGTTGAGAGACATTATAACACCTAGAAGGCTCAAAGCTAGACTAAGACCCACAACAGAGCAGCTAGTATCTTCCGGTTCGAGATGAGATAAACATGGCCATAGTTTTGATAGATGTAGATGATGCGGGTTACATAGAGGAATACCATGTATGGTGAGCAAAAACCAAAGTGGGTATTGTTCCCATTATTTATAGGTCTAACAGTGGTTACCATGGGTAGGAGTAGGAGAGGGGAAAGTGCATGCCCCTAATGATGTAAAAAGCGGTTGTAGTTTAGTGTGATTATTTGTATAATTTTGTTGTGTAATTTTTATTGGGTAATGTTTTAGTTATGATCATCTAACATGTAGTGTAATTTTTTTAGGCGATGCATATTAGTCCCTAATAGTAGACACATCTATCCACACATTGACGTGGATTGTTCTAACCGATATATTTGGTCGACGTATGCTTGAGCAAGTGGATGATATAGTAGGAGAGCATGCCCATTTAATTGAGATAGTGGCCATAAGCAGTGATGACATGTATTATGTTGCTAGGCAAGATAGACGAGGCATGTGAGGAGACTCATCGAGCTAGAGAGGTGGTGGGTGGTGGACCTTTGGTGTAGGACCTTTTACACGATACATGGACTTACACTTTCATTTCAATAAAAGTAGTATATGGAGAACACCTTATTTTGTAGTTAAATGGAGAGGTATTGATGTTGTGAATAGTGGTGTAGAGTTAGTGGCAAGGAATCTAGTTCAAGGGCAATCATAGAACCCCAGAGTGATAGTTATGATGAGGTATGACTAGTACTAATGTACAAGATGTAGGGTAGTTACCCCCAAAATGATGATTATATTCGCAATATATGTATGAACACATGCGATTCAGTTAGGATGATCTTATTTGGTGGTGTATTGATGTCATAATGTGATCGATGATGTTTGATGGGGTGAGTAGTGTTGGAATTTATGTGATGTTTATGTCTATTGTTAATTTTTATTAAATTGATTTTGTAATGCATAGTTAGTATGATGATGATAGTAGAATGAAGTTAGTAAGAGATGAAATATTAAAAATTTAACCGACATGTTGTGATGAATATGTGTCATGATAATGTAATGTAATTGTAATATGTTAGTTTGATAAGTAGGGGGAAAATTAAGAATTCTCTACAGCGTATTGATGATTAGGTTAATTTAATTAAGACCCTCACATGTCATAATGAACCATGGAAAGAAATATTACATCATCGGTTAAAAATTAGGTGTGAAAGATGAAACAATGAAGCGCACGATGAAAGGATCTATATAAAAACTCTCAATAGTCATGTCAAAATAGTAAGAACACGGGTGCATCATCGGGGTAAGGTGATAGTAATCACCTAAAAATATCGAGGCAACACAAAGCAATGGACACATGTGGGATAAAAGTAGTGTGTGAATATGATTCAAACTTAATGTCCTATAGAGTTATGGTAATATGCACGAATGTGATGGCTTATGGAAGGAAAAGTTAAGGAATAGTGTGATGTGATGGATAAAGTAAATGTGCTGGATGAAGTTAATGTAATGGATATTATGATGAAGCAAAGTGTCTAGACGTGGTAGATGGCATGCATTAGTAAAAACCGTAATGATGGATGTACCATGTCCCGAGAACTAGGTGTAGGAGATGAATCAACTATATTAGAAACTCTACGAGGAGGTAGAGGAAATATGGATCACTCATGTGAGTGAGAGAAAAAGGAGATGATGTAATTAGCTTATAATTTTTCAAATATATCATGAAGGGAAAGACACTCATTTTACCTATGGCCATTTCGTGATGATAATTACAATAATATTGTTCACGCCGACACTTTGTAGCATCTTTTGTGAATGATGTTTATGTGATGGTAAGATAATTAGGTGCTTTTCAAGTAATGAAAACAACACATCATGGGGTCTATCATGATTGGAGAAATGCAATGGCTCATGTGAAATAGATGGAGTGGAAGGAAAAATGGCCTATTGTGGAGGATGAGGAGATGTATGTTGTGGTTGTGGCGTAGGTTGAGATATTTTGCATTGATTATGAGGAAAAGGTGGAGACGTGTAAGATGTTGAACCACTTTTAACGGAGGACTAGATTATATAATAGTCGAGATTTATGTGGAGGGTCAATGACATTTATTGAAATAAGATATTCTTTCAATTCCATAACTTTATAGCATGGAATAATGAATGAATCACATGTATCATACTATAATGTTTGCTTAAGGGAGATAATCATACTATGACATAAGATAAATTACTTTTTTAGATAAGTATGTTGGATTATTAGTTGATGTATACAAAGCGTTGAACTGTAAGATATAATCCTTGATACGTTGAGATGAGATGAGACGAAAAGTAGGTAAGTGGTCATAGTTAACCTTAGGGATATTTTTGGTGATAAACCAATGAAGGTATGAGTCCTCCATGTCATAGTAAGTAATAATGGACCAAAAAGGAAGATGAGTTTACCATTGTAAATCCTCATCAATAAGAATGTATCGAAAGGCCTTAAGAAATTATCTTATCATTAGAATAAGAGGTCATAAGATATTGTAGTGTAGAAGATGAGCATGAGATTCATCTGCAATAAAAAAATGTAAATGTAGCAATGAAAAATTCCTTCGGTAATGCAATATTATGAATGTTCTTAGAGATAGGGTTATCATGAAATGATTTATTATCAATAGAATTATAGTAAACCCTACTTTTGATAGTAAGACACTAAACCCGAGATTGTAATTGATCTATGACATGCATGAGAGAAAAGATATCCTGTGAAGGAGTTGTGGAAGATGGAAATAATGTATTAAGAAGTTGTACTTTTCCAATATGAGTAATCAAAGGTATATCAAGAGATGATAAAGGAAATTCAAACCCAAAGGGCCCACTACGATTAGGTTCCAAAGAAGCTATAGTATATGATGTAAATGTAATATCCATAAGAATGGTAGGAATAACATTAGAATAATCCCTAACAGGTGAGGCGACCAATGGAAATACATCTATATGAGAATATGAACAAATGGGTTTAGATGACGTAATAAGAGGAGATGAAATGATAGGAGAAAAATAATTCATAGATGGAGGTGACTCATAAAAAATACTAGATGTAATTTAAGGAAAAGGTAATAATTGAATAGGAGAGTCACACTCGATTGTTTGAAAAGGATAACCATGGATGTCAATCACCTAATTAGTATCAAATAGAGACTCGAAATAAGAATGTCGCTAAGGATGCTATCAATAGGATCATCAACGAAATATTAAGGAGGATGCAAACTAGTATGAGATGTATCATGAGAAGAAATATAAGAAGTAAGAGAATCATGGAAAGGATTTATAGTAGTGGTATGAATAGTATAAGAATTTGTATGCACATGTCAATGATTTTCAATACCAAAAAGTAATCTATAAGAGAATCATCTAAAATTTGTTTAGAAAGGTCGGAAGGAGAATCACAAGTAGCCATACAACATGGTGTACGAGGAGTGAAGGCTATTGGATCCTCAACGATACTAATTCCAATGGGACAATAATCATAATGAGTAGGCACACATTGTTGAACATCTAGAATCTATTGTTTGATATGACCTCAAATAAGACTAGGATTACTATAGAGAGTTGTTAGGTCACCGATGGCAGCCTCATCATAGATAGGGTTAACGCTAAAAACAAACGAGGATGGGAAAAGAAGATGAACTATGATTAGACATCGGGTTTGAAATGGATCTTGGGGAAAGATATTATAAATTACGTGTTCACTAAAGTGATTAACTAAAATATAAATTTTAAGAGTTAATCTAGATAATATAAAAATGAAATAAATAGTGTAAACTGAAATGTAGATGCTAACTAATCTTATTTTATATTTAAGTGAAGTGAAATAAATTAGATGCTAACAGGATGAATATTATGAATGTAGATGTTAACCTTAAAATAACTTACCTTATTGTGATTTGGAGCTAAACAAGATGATATGCGAATGAAGCAGTATGATGCTATTGAAAGAGGGATATACGAGAACCGATGTCAAAAACAATGCACCACAACGAAGTTACACTCGATAGTAACGTCAAGCTATAACGCAACAAGAAATATTTGAAAAATGGAAAGAATATGCAAATAAGAAAACTGGTCTTCTCCTTCTCATAGATCAAAAAAAGGAAGTACAAATAGGGGTGTTGTGTAACCCCATGCCTAAACAAGGAAAGAAACTCAATGACCACACTCGACACATATGACATGATCGACATATGATGCCACCAAAGGAGGATTTATAATTATAAATAAGGAATGTAACTCCTATGATGTATTGACGCAAATGACAATGACAGATTCGTGATGAGAATCTAACACTTGTCATTTGACTTCCTAAGACCTATGACTCTCGTCAGTGAGATGAATTACTGTGTGATGTGGAAGATGACTGGGCATGTCACACAAACCAACAAACCCATTCATTGAAGCTAAGGAAGAGGTCAAGGTAAGCCGAATAGAAAAGAAGACTCCCTAGATAACTAAGAAATATGTGTCAATGGGGCTCAACAACTAAAGGCCGAGATAAGGTGCCCATATACAAACAACATCTTTCTCGGAAATAAGAAGATAAGAATAAGGAGGACTATATAGCCCAAAGAAGATGGGTGGTCTGCATCAAACCTCACCCCAAGAAGACACCGCACATAAAGAAATTTCACCTCGGTGAAGGGCTTGGTGAATATATCTCGTAACTCCGATCAACCTAATTTGAACATACTGTATGTCGATGATGTTTTCATATATCAAATCCCATATGAAGTGCAACTATAAAGTAAGGTAGACTTCGATGATCTAGATCACCGGCCCAATCCGAGGGTATAAATCCAACCAAGTCAATTTTAGTCCCTCCTAAGTAATGAATACCATCATTGTGAGTGCCACAAACATAGTGAAGGATCCACTTTGCTAATTTTAAATGCAGCTCATGAGGCTCCTGCATAAATCTGGACACGATCCTGACAACATACAATAGATCTAGCTGAGTGTGAGCAAGGTAGATCAAGCTCCCCACAAACTGCCAATAAAGGGTACCATCAACCAAGGGGGAAGAGCAATAAGAAACCAACTTGAACCTAGAAAGAAAAGGAGTAGGTGAGGATTTGAAGTTAGACATGTGAAACTAATAAATCAAATCAAGAGAGTACATAGGCTACGAGATCATAATTCCGATTTGATTGTGAAATCTCAATCCCAAAAAAGTAATGAACCAATACTAAGTCAAACATGGAGAACTTATTGGCCAAGGAGATCTTCAGAAAATGAATGATAGAGGAAGAGATACCCATGATCAACAAGTCATCAACATAGAGAACAAGAATAAGCATGGAGTCATCCTACCATAGAATATACACATTTGGGTTAGAGTGACACCGAGTGAACCCTAATGCAAGTAAAAGGAGTGAATCTTGGCATACCAAGCTTGAGGAGATTGTTTAAGGCCGTCGAGATACTTCTTTAACTTGAAAACGAGGAATGGATCATGGAAATAACATGGAGGTTGTTCCATATAGATCTCTTCCTCTAGGTCCTAAAGTGGGAAGGCACTCTTAACATCCATCCGGTGGACTTCCCATTTGTTAGCGATAATGATGGCCAAGGTCATTCGAATGGAATTCATCTTCATAACAAGAGCAAAGTTTTACGAGTAATCAACCACATGACTACTTGGGAGAAACCATTAGCTACGAGTTGCGATTTATACTTCTCGAATTCTCCATTGGCTCCATACTTTATTTGATATATCCACCTACATCGAATGAATTTTCTTCCTTTTGGAAGAGGGCAAGATCCCGAGTGTCATTATTTATGAGTGTGGAATACTCCTCATCCATAGTAGAATCCCACTCAAAGCAATCCTAGAAGATTCCTAGAAATATGGTGGATCGAAGCAAAGGAAAAGGAGGAGTGGGGTCCAACGAAACTCGAGTGAGTACATCTCTCATCGAAGGATATCCAACTAAATCTCTAGCACTCTATAAATTTTCCTGGCCCAAAGAGGTCCCAAAGGTGAAAGCTCAGAGTACGATTATTCTTCACTCAAGTGAGAGGGGACATAATCCTCATCATCACTACTATCAAAATCAGAAGACTTAGAAGTTTGAGGATCGAGAGGAGTAGGGAGAGGAGGAACTTACTCAACAACATCATCATCGATGAGTCGGAATCTCAATCAGTGGGAAAAGGAACATCGGTGGAAGTAAAATTCAAGGATGACTCATCAAACTTCATACTCCTCTCAATATAGAGCTGATGGGTTGTAGGGTTCAACAATTGATATCCCTTCACACCATCAGTATATCCAACAAAGATATAAGGTCTAGATTATGGATCCAATGCCTTGCATTTCTTCTTGGGAATCTGAGCCATAGCCTTGGATCGAAGACTCGAAAGTACTCAACATATGCTTGTGTCCAAACCAAGCTTCCAAGGGTGTCATCCCTCTTACTACCTTGTGTAGAACATGATTCGAATGTAACAAGAAAATTTCAATGCTTTAGCCCAATACTACGGTGGAAGGGACTTCGAGTGAACCATACAAGTAGCAATCTCCTTTAGAGTTCAGTTATTTCTTTCTAAAACTCCATTTTGGGAAGGGTTGTAAGAAACTATACACTATAAAGCAATCCCCTCATAAGTGTAGAAATCCTGAAACCTATTGCTCACATACTCACCTCCATTTTCGGTTCGACGAACCTTGATAGAACATTTCACTTGTTTCTTAGCAATCGCCTTAAATTTTTTAAAATGCTAAAATACTTGAGACTTAATCTTAAGAAAATATACCCAAGTTTAATGTGAAAATTCATCAATGAAGGTTAGTATATAAAGAGCTCTAGTGAATGAAGGAGATGGAAAGGGGCCGAAGCATCACTATAAACAAGATCCAAGGGATGAGTAGCACTCAGATTTTCCCTAATCAAAGTTTTTTTCATGGTGCTTTCGAGGATGCAACCCTCACAAAGAACTTTAGAAAACTTAACTCGGGATAACTCGTTGACCATTTTGTTTTTACTCAATTGTTCAAGGTAATGATAATATAGATGCCCAAAATGCTCATGCCATAACCTTTTAACCTAATTTGCATGAGTGAGAAAGGCATTGGGCATCAAATTAGAAGAGATGTGGGAAAATCTATACAACCGTGAATGGTGATCCACCTTTCCCTCGGCCATAGTGCGGTCAAAGTTAAGCTCATGAATGATCACCGAGTTAGGACTAAATTAAACTTTCATTCCTTCACTAATGTGGGTGATTTGGTAAACCAATAAGAGATTGGTAGAGAGATTGGAAACACTCAACACTTGGTTAAATGTTCCACCTTCTATCTCTACTGATACACTACCGAAAATCGACACATGAGTGTCATCACCCAACCGATTTGGGACATGCCACATGCTTCAATGCTAGAGTATTCAACCTCACGAAGACGCCATGTTGTGCAAGGCACCGAAATTGATAATCCAAGTTGATGATGGAGCTGATCTAGCTACGAGGGCCTTACCTTTCTTATTTTCATTTTTAGGCTCCTTTGCTTTAGAAGACTCGTCGTTCTGAGAATTTTGTTTGACGGATTCAGAACACTTATTTTATTCTTCTCAAGAAACTAAGTTAAGTGATCAATTTGTTTCTAAAAAAAATGATGCTCATCATGGCTAGGATACTTACAATAGGAGCATTTACACTTTTCCTTCTTCTCTTTAAGCTCAGAAGTTGAAGTGTTAGTGTTGGGATTAGATGGGGGTTGGTTAGTCTTGGTTTCTTTCTTAGGTTGGTCCTTTGTTTCTTTCTTATTTTCATTTTTATTGTCCTTATTCACCACAAGGGCATGTGACTTGGATTTTAGAGTCCCCATTTGAATGATTTTGTCATGTTCTCGAATGAGTTGGGATGAAAAACTGTCAAATGAGGGAATTTTCTAGGCACTACCCAAGGCAGCTTTCATGGTGTGGAAAGTTGAAACAAAGACAAAGTATTCAGGACCTAACTTAGAAAGAATCGACAAGATCAATTGAGAGTCTTTCTTCTCCACTTTACATTCCTTTAGAAGCAGTCTAGTGTGGATAAACTTTGAGAAGAAGGCCTGTAGGTTTTCAAAGTCACTAGTATTTAACCCTAGTAGTTCGTTCTCCAACTCATGCGCTCTCATGTCATCTTTCTTCCCAAACATCTCATCGAGAATTTTCCACGCTCCATCGGGTGTCGAGGAAGTTTCGATGTGGAAGAGAAAGTCAGAAGAGACAGACATACAAAGAAGACCTAAGGCTACATCACAACAGTTGAACCATTTATATCTTTTGAGTTCATCATTAGGTTCGAGTCTCTAACCTGTGGTGACATAGTATAACCCTTTGCTTCGCAAAACAAATATAATTTTAGATCTCCATTCGAATAAATTAAAAGGTGCAAGCACCGGTACTTTAGAGATATCCATAATGAAGATATAGAACCAACGAAGGGAGAAGGAAGGAGAGAGGAAGGAAACAACCACCCCGAGAACAATATCACACCCACCTAGTTTGGTATTTTATAGTTTAGTAGGTTATTTATAATCAAATATGACTTTGTGATGAGAGCCAGTCTATCACTCACCTTACAATCAGAGTGTAATAACATGCAAGAGTGGAAACAATAATTAAGGTTCCTTGGGCGCAATAAATCGACAACATGTAAGCAAGCACAAGAATGAGTGAAAACAAGAAGAGGAAGAGAAGGACTTGTGAGAAATAGCATCTCACATCACATGAAATAATGCCTTTATTATAAGACTGTGGTGGACGCGCTCACACATCCATAAGCAATAAAAGCGATAGAACAATGCTCAAGAAGATTCAAAATGAGGCGATACAAGCAATACAATGACACCCCCAAGAATGCGGCACTTTATGAAATAGTGCAGATGTTTACAAAAATGATAATCCCATCATTTAGAGTGTGAAAAAACATGCAAATTTGACTAAAGAAGTACTCAAAACTAAGCAACGAGTCAAAATTTATAGCAAAAAAATGATTCCCACAATCGATGGAAAACACCAATAATCCCTGTAAACGGATTTAAAAAGTGCCCTAAACTCATGCAAAGGGTGTCATATGTATGCTTGTTTGAAATGGCATCAAATTTTAGATGGGGTTTTTTTTAATTTCGAGGGGGGAATTAGCCTCCTACCAACCCCAGACCTCACCCTCCATCTTTAAAACTTGAAGGAAGGATAATAAACCAAGTAAAATACCCAAAAAAAATTATAATGCCAATTAAATAAATATTTTTAACCTAAAAGTATTTTAAAAGGGAGATTGATTTACCAATAATAAATTCTAAAAGTATGGATAAGGGGGCAACGTTGACCGAGCTTGGAGTGCCAATTCAATGCCGAGTGGGAGTAGGAGATCCCAGGATTTAGGTGGCATTGATCAATCAGTGCCAAAGCAAACAATCGCGAGGTACCAAAGTGGTGTAGGCATCAAACCCGAGCCACCGAGTGAATCCCACGTGGCAATGAGGCGTTGAAATGCCTCGGAAGAGTCGGAGTTGTGTGTGACAAAATCTAAAACGAGGCCAAGCGAGTTAACGGTGAATAACTCGAGAGAAATGGAAGATAGGGCATAAAACAGCAAAAAGGCAAGGAAGCGCCAACGAAACAATTGAAGCACCAACCAAATGCCGAGAGCACATGCCGGGTCGTAGCAATGCAGATCCACCATGGGAACGACC
The DNA here is from genome assembly GCA_018340775.1 of Taxus wallichiana var. yunnanensis. NCBI lineage: Eukaryota > Viridiplantae > Streptophyta > Pinopsida > Cupressales > Taxaceae > Taxus > Taxus wallichiana. Next base: position 973,730,525 of record CM031239.1, read on the forward strand.
ATCTAGGAGAGTTGGGGAAGCGAAACGTGCAGCCATAGGGAGAAATGACACAAACCACATGGAGCAGAGCACCAAAGTAGAAGGCCAAGCCAAATCTTTGGATCCTAGGATCTTTTTGAGATGTGAAAAATAACACATATCGAACTCATAGGTCAAGGATCCACAAAGAATCCTTGTGAGTCGAAGAGCATGAATAAGCTCACCAAAAAATAAGTAGCCATAGCAATGATAAAAAAGCTTGGATTTGTGCGAGTATACACCGGTGAAAACACGATCTAACATGAGTCTAAGCATATAACAATCCAAAAAAATGTAGAGAGGACCAATACAGTGCACGATGCTAGCTCGAGCATATACTTCCACGTAGAGAGAAACCCGAGATGGAGTCAAGGTGATACATTTCCTTAAGAATTTTACAAGGAAAGATGTCCCCAAACAATACAAGCCAAAAAAGTGCAGAGATCGACAAGCTTAAAAATTCAGATGTTTGAACAACAATCAATGCATGAGTACACCGATACATGAGCAGTGTAATGCTTTGAATCACACCAATGAACCACGAGGTCCACGCCAAAGCAAAACCGAGCTCACAAGTAGAAAATTAATCACGAACTTAGCAACATGATAAAGCAAATTGACCAAAATACCCTCAAATTTGCAGCTCGCTTAAACCTCAACGTGAGGTGAGCAATATGATTGCAAAGTAATAACCGAAAAAACTTACACAAGGAAATAAGAAGAAACCGAAGTAATAAGCAATTGATAAATGAAGAGTGCACATTTTACTCAACCCTGACTTTGATACCATTAAAGAGGTATATGTGAGAACCGATGTCGAAAATGATGCACCATAATGAATTTGCAATCGATGGTAATGTCAAGCTCAAATGTAATAAGTAAGATTTGAACAATAGAAAGAATATGCAAATAAGAAAACAGTCTGCTCATTCTCATAGATCGCAAAAGGAAGTACAAATAGGGGTGTTCGTAAACCCCATGCCTAAACAAAGAAATAACCTCAATGACGCCACTAAGGCATATGACGTGGATCGACGCATATTGTGCCACTAAAGGAGGACTTACAATTCTAAATAAGGAATGTAACCCCTATGACGCATTGGACGCAAATGACAATGAAAAATTCTATTACTGAGAATCGACGCTTGTCATTTTTCTTCCTAAGACCTATGACTCTTGCAATGTGAGATGACTCACCAAGTGATGTGGACAATGACTAGGCATGTCACACACACCAAAAGGTATAACCTAGGATATTGTAGCATATGGATATTTAACTAGATTGGGGCACTTGGGAGAGGATTAGGACACCCGTGAGTGCCCTAGTTCGTAGTATGGGCACTCGGTCTATAGAAAAACTCAAGACCTGAATTTGGAAGTGTTTCTAGATCTTAACAATGTATCAATCTTTGTATGTCACCGTGAACCTGTAATGAAGATCTACCTACAAAACCCATACAAAGCATCAAATCCATAAAAATAAATATTCATATGAAAGGGTTGGGTGACCTTAGATGCCACAATGGTGGAATTACAACTTTAGTTACACTACATTCCATAACCAATGTAGTTTTATGTTCTTATGTGTCAATTGTGTTCCTAGGGTTCCCTAATGCCAATGACACAAAAATAGGGGACATATATATATATATATATATATATATATATATATATATATATATATATATATGCAAATGGTTGATGGAATAGAATAATCACACCCCTTCTTATGCAATGTGTGATGTAATGATGCTAAAATCAAGTCCATTTCGTTCGTAGATAGCTATCACTTGATTGTAGATAGTCTACACATAAGATAATAAGTATGTTATGTTTATATAGGGATCTCTTGCTCAAATTTCGACACTAATGACCCAACATATTGGATATTACATAGGGTAATGAGAGGGAAATTTACAAAGAAAAACTTCACATCTCTAAATTAGAGACAAGTGTTGTTGGGACCATGGCACTGAAATAAGGACTGGAGCTCCCATAGTCACTTGTATTCAACTCCTAACCACTCTAGTAAAATACTAGAGATGATAAATGACCAAATAACAACACCTAATACTCCCGATAGACAAAAATAACTATGCTAATAACTAATGATTGTGCAGGAAAAATGATGACGATGACCAACTAAATGACAACATGACTATAGGATAGGTCAATAGTGAATACATTTCTAATGCAAGATAAATATATAAAGTAACATTATTAGAAGTATAAATGTAATAGTAAGTGTGTGATTTTATGACTACAAAGAGGATAAAATCAATGAAAGGATTGAATAACATGCAAAATTTGAAGCTAAATAGAATCTAGAAATTGTAGAAATGGATAAAAAGTATAGATCTTACCTAAATCAACAAAAAGTAAATTGTACCTAGTTGGGTAAAGCTGTGAAACTAGTTGCGGAGGGAAGGTTTTACAACTTGAGTGGATGGATCTAGATAGTAAGATGAAAATATACATCCGGAAGGATCCGAGTATAGATTAGATGATGACAGATACCGCATGCACTAGAAGAAACCTATAGAGGAAGGTGTTAAACATATAAACAAATAGGATGCGAGTAAATGGGATTTTGATGGATTGCATGACTATCAAGTCAGCGGTCGACGATGACTTGGATCAGTTGGTGGTGATTCGAGATAGGTAGAACTTATTTAGACCGACAAAAAGAAAAGAGGTAGATCTAAGAAGCTCGGAAACAAGAACAAAATAGGGAAGCACATTGACGAGGATCTAAAGGGAATAATATGTGACATAATAGAGTTTTGTTGATGACGGCTGATATAAGCAATGATAACCTAGATAGTGTTGAACAAGGCCAAGGGTGGATGGGATAGACAAATAACCAGCAAACATAATGACTAGGAGAGGAAGCTAGATCTAAAACTTTAATGGTAGGCGGACTCGCAAAATGTTAGTGTTTGAAAAATAATAAAAATCATAGCATAAACCAACAAAAAGTTAAGGTAGAATTCCCAAAGTCTCCACAAGTGATCCAAAACAAGCTCAAATGGACTCGAAGAAGATTGACAAGGCTTCAAAGAAGCTCAAGGTCGAAAACAAGTTTTCACAACACAAGAAAACTTTGATTATGTATCATAGGAAGGTGAAATTAGCTTTATAGTCAACGACGACCTGGGTGGCTCACCGCCAACTTTGGAGAACCGTTCCTTTGGGTGGTGGAAGGGCAATTTATTCGAGATATGGGACTTTTATGAATTAAGATAAGTGTTTTAAAGCACAAAGGTGGGTTAGGGTTTCCTAGGAAAGTGTCATGGGTAGTTGGGAGGTGAAATAGATTAAATAAAAGTTAGGGAAAGCCTAGGATAAACAACTAGGTAGTTAGAGATAATAAACAATGCCGAGAGAAGGGAAACTAGGAATAATTAAATGGGATGAGGACTAGAGGATGATAGATGCATATTAATACTTAATTAAAACGGATAGGATAATCAATGGAAAATATGGGAATAGTAACATGAATATGAATTAATTAAGAAGAGGGAGGTTTAGATAGTTGATCATGATAAGGGAAGCGAACGTGTGCGTGAGGGTAGCGATACCGAATTTTGGTGTCTATATGGTCTAAATTTTAAATTAACATTTTAAATATATTCAAAAATGGTGATAAGCACTTGTATTTACAAGTTTATTAACATGAGTCTACATGAAAATCTTTACAAAAATAATTGTGCATGCCCATACCAATAAACCTATTAAAACGAGATCTTATGGACCATTTGCAAACACCTTTTAAGTCCCGATTCTAATAATATGTAATTTGATATTGAAAAGATAGACATAAAATATATGAGATTGTATATTTTACACCAAACAATGATTTCAAACCCTATATCCATAGAAATACATAATTTGATACTAAAAAGTTATAAATAAAATATATAATATTGTATGGTTTAAAGAAAACCTCGATTTCAAATCCTTTTTTAAAAAAGAAATTATATGATGCAATGTAGGAAACCAAATATAGAATCACCATTAACATTAACTTATGTTGATTCTGAAAGAACTTATCCTCTGTTCATGGGTATCCTTGTAGTATACCTTGACAACGTGTACCGAAAATCCATTAATATGTATATAACATTTAGAAACACTATGTAAAATAAAAAATTTATTTTTCATATTATATACATTTTTAATGGTAATTTATGTTAACCAGAACACAATACATTGTTTTTGTCTCATACATTGATGAATTAATTTATTTTTTTTGTTTCGAAGACCTCCATTACGTAAATAATTTAATTTTGAAAACTCGCGATATTTCAGTTAGTGTATGTGCGTTTTAGGATGTCGACTCCATTAGCTCCTAACATTACTTTTTAACTTTGCCAAAATTATTATTTTATATATTATTTTTCACAGGGGAAAAGCATTGATCTTTATATCAATATTTTTGATTTTTTAAGTTATTGATCGTTTACTAAATTTTATCATTTATTTTGAACATGAAAGTATTGATTAGTTGATCTCTATAATTATATTTTATTCATTTTTAATTTAGTATAGTTTTTAATATAAATATTATATTTTTGTGGGATTTTTATTTGTGTAATTTTGTCATTTTCTATATGACCATCATAAATACTCATTATTTTAATGACATTGTCCTTCTATATTTATAATTATAATAATTTGACATGAAAACCCACTTTAAAACAAATACCCTAAATATTTTTTTAGGAGAGGGAATGGTGAAAATTACTCACCCAAACATCTCACTTTTCTGTCCCTTTGGCTCACTTGGCGTTTTCCACTTCTTGGTGCCCTGAGTCTTGGGTTAAAATTTCATAATTTACAAACAACATGTGTTGATGGCTATTTTGTTTCGAATAAGGTTCATTGGTAGAAGATTTGGGTTCTTAGGTATTTTTCACCAAGTGTATACCGCTCCAAATAAAGTTTATTGGTTACACTCGCCTTGGCTTAATTTATCGATCCTCAAAATTTTGGGTCACTAGGTATTCACTCGCTTGATGTATGTTGTTCGAATAATGTTGATTGGTGATACTCGCCTTATCTTAAAACCTCCTTCCTTGGAAATTATCCCTCTAAATTACTAAGAAATATATGTTAAATTCACGAAATATATAATTTGTATTAAATTATTATATATTATTACCATGTGATATTTGTTAAATATTTAATCTAAATCTAAAATGCACTTATAAAGTGTCATCCAAATTTAAATGTCAAACACGATAATGACATAAATTGAGACTCTCTAAGTTTACGAAATACCTCCAAAGTTTCAATAGACTTAAAATTTTACTTTTTAATAATATTAATTTTTTTATTATTGGTAAATGGTTTTAGAAGGGACCATACCTTTCAATATTAAAATTATTAAATATTTTTTAAAAAAAATTGTTGAATATTTGACTTCTACATTTAATTTTTTTTAGCATTTAAATTATATAAATTTTATCTATTAAATTAATTCAAATTAAAAACAACATTGACTATTTATAAATTTCGATAGTACTTCAAAATTTAATTGAGGTAAATTATTTACCCGAGTACGAAAATAAAATATACTTGGCGAGTATCATGTGTATCCACCTAATCTAAATAGAAAATATGCGTGTGAGTAAACTATATTTGTGAGAGTGTCGTATGGTTATAACTATTACTAGCATACCTATATTATATAAATACATGTAAAATGTGCCGAGAGGTATATGCATTTATTCCTCTCAACATATTTTACTATGTTTTGATTTATGTTTATATAAATGGAAAAATATGCCTAGAGGTATAAGCGCCTATACCTCTCAGAACATTTTACATATATTTATATAATATACGTATCCTAGTAGCAATCATGGGAGTTACATTATACATAAAATGATACCAAAATAAAGGCAAGAAAAAAAGGTAAGAATTTAGTTCATGCAAGAATGACCTTAACGAGAACCTATTAAATTGGTGACTTGAGACTCATATTATTAATAATAAGGATCCCTTCCCATATAGATCATTGGTGTTCATTGTAAGATCCCTACCCAAGTAGTTCATTGGTGTTCATCATGGTAGTCGTTATCTTCGCTATCATAGTGATAATACCGTCTTTGTCATCATTGACCATTGTCATAATTGTAATTTTCATCATCCTCGTCATCATTATCACCACCATCACCAAAACCATCATCATCATTGGCATCATCACCAATACTAATCTTACTACTAATATCGATATTATTATTACAATTTATAAGAAATACAATTAATACTATTATAATTATTATTATTGTTATTAATATTAATGTAGTTATTATTATTATTATTATTATTATGTTATTAATAGGATTAGTAATATCGTGTTTATCATCATGTTACTGATCATCATCCTCATAATCATCATCATCTTCGGTATTGTTGTCTTCTTCATCATCATCATAATCATTGTAATCATTTTAATGATCGATATAATCATTTTAATCATCATTGGTGTCATCTTTATCATCATCGTCCTCATCATTATTATCACCACTATATCTACCACAACCATCATTGTCGCCATCATCATCATAATCATCGTCAACATCATGATCATTATAATTATTTTCATCGTTAGGGTCTTCATCCTCACCATTATTTTCATTGTGATCATCATTATTTTCATGATAATCATCATCATAATCATCATTATCATCGTTATCTTCATCATTGTTGTTATCATCATCATTTTTGTGTTTTTCATCATCATCATCATGATCATCAATACTCACCATCATTGACACAATCATATTTATAGTTTGGAAATAGATCGCATACCTATATTAATGCAAGAAGAACCTCACCTTAATGTGATTTAAGCCATATGTTTATTTCCATATATATCTTATTAGCACTAGGCCTCGTAGCTACTAAATTATCATACTTTATTTTCTATTGTTTAAATAATCAAGTATAGTCTTTGCAAGACTGCATGCATAGATATGTCAAAATATCATGTCAAAAATCTCTTTTGTGAATAGGAAATTCGAAAATTCAGTCCAAAGAAGGATGTTGATGATGAGGACGATGAAAATAATGATGAAAATATTTATATGGATCATTAAAATGATGAAAATGATTATGATGATGATGAAAATGACAACAAAAATGAAGAAGATGATGATTTTTCCAAATGGTGTTCATGCTCCTCATGATAATTGTCATCATCATCATCATTGTAATTATTGGCATTGTTATGGTCTTCATCTTCATGATGATTATCATTCTCATCGTAATCATCATGATCTTCATTATCATGGTCATATTTATCATCGTTGTGATTGTCATTATCATTATGTTTTTCATCATCATCATGATTATAGTGCTCATAATAATTTATAAAAACCAAGGATGATAACAATAAATTAATGTTGGTGGAGCAGGTTAGTGAAATGACAAGTGATTTATTAGATAGAGACGTGGGGGTGGAGTGTGGCAGGAGTATGGAGGTGTGGGATTTCCTAGAAATCACATGGGAACCCTCACAACCTTTAAGACCTATCACGTACCTTGCAAGATATTACAGACACTTGATTTTATTTTCAGATGTGCTAACCTCAGGAAAACCAAGTTAGGGATGAAATTTAGTTTTTTTGAATGGTTTTAGTGTTTGACCAAATGAAAGAACAAGGCAGCTTCTCTTGGAATGATTTTATGGCAGTGTACAGAAGACATCGGGTTCCTCTAGAGATAGTCACATAGTTCTCCTATGCAGCAAACCAGTCTCAAACATGATCAATTTACATATGTCGTGTACTCCCATCCTGTGTAAAAAGTGTGAGCTCTAGGACATGGTATGGATGTCTATCAAAACATAAAATATAGAGGAGTTTTTCAGATGTTGTAGTCACTCATGCTCAGGTAGACATGTATGATGAATATGGAACTATTCATGGTAGGTGAACTATTCAACGTTATGCCTAAAATGTGGCCTCATGGACTATAATGATGGACAAAATGGGTTGGTCAAAAGGCCGTGGAACTGTTCAAGCAATGAAAATACAGACTTCACATCCTTTTCCAACACCCTCCACCATGTGCCTAAATTGAGGATTTAGAACAGGGAATGGACATCCATCACAACATAATGAGGGAGGGACAGGATTTTGTCAGATGTTGTAGTTAAAAATTCTCTGTTAGGTATGCATAAGTGGGAGCATTCACATGGCAGGTGAGTTGTTTGGAAAAAAAATGTCTTAGAAAAATAAATGTGGTTGTGTGGATAGCATGAACTACAAGATATGCACAAAATGGGTTCGTTGAAAAGGCTTCGAAACTTTCAAGAAAATGTAATTGGCAAGTGTAAATCCAAATTACTCACGCATTGCTTACATCCTCCCATTCTGTGCCTAAATGGGAGAAATAAGAGACAAGTAAAGTACTTCTACAATTTATAATAGTTGTGAATAATGTGGATGAGGAAAATAGTGAACCCCGTAGGTAGAGTTTCCAAGGAGTTGTTGATTTTCTTGCTGTAGAGCTATTCAATGAAAATGTAACTTTGATGGTTAGAAAGAATGTGTTGTCATGTCTTGAATTGCTTTCCAATAGAGCAGGAAGTGAGGTTTTGGAGTTAATTGAGCCTTTATTTCAACCACTATTGCAGCCTATTTTTGCGCATCCCCTTCATAGTGATCACATTGAACAATAGATAAATTATATAGCTTACTCAAACGGCATTTGTTGTGGAAGGAGAGCCCGACCTTGATTCTGGATCACATTAGGTTGGATTTGAGAATCTTTGGTGAGTAAGCTTATAGGTGCAGAGAGTGAAAAAGAGGCTAAATTTGAGCAACGAGACTCAATTTGGGAAGGGATTTTGGTTGACGAAGCAAGATTATTGTTTTGGGTTGGAGGAATATTATTTTAATTTTGTTTCTCAGCTACGTGTAGTCAGCCTAACCCTAAGCTTAAGACAAAAGTGTTTTTTGTACAATGCATTGTATTTTGTCCTGAAATATCTCTTGCAAGTGGGAGAGAGAGAGAGAGAGAGAGAATTGGAGCTTCGTGGAATGTTGGTGAACCCACCTGGAGCACCACTTGCACAACGTTTTCGTCGTCTCGTTTAATCTAGGCATGGTCTCCTTTACCTTTTCTTTCATAATTTTTGTAATTTGGGTTCTTCATTTTCAATATTATAGAAATGTTAAACCACTAGATAATCGTACAAATGGATATGTAGCCAAATTTAAATAGTGTAAAGAAATAAAACTTCACCTGTGATGATTTGAAACTGATTTTTAAATTTAAACATTAAATGTGGTAGCTACCATAGCTTAATACGATGATACTAGAGTATTTGAATTAAGTGATCATATCTGCTAGTATCAACAAGAGTTATATGATGTCATCAAATCAAACAACATTTTCATCTACCTTGCAAAGTTATAAAATGCAATTTTGATATCTTTCAAAACAACACTCGATCCCCGTAAAGGATATGTCAAGCGGCGTTCGGGAATGCTTTGAAAATGGAAACTAGAGGGAGACAGAAGAATAGAGGAAGTCATGGAAAATCAAAGTATCGGGAAAGGTCAAAATTCAAAAGCAAGGTAGTATCCTAGCACTTTGGAAAGTCTAGGAATGCAAAGAAGGACTGTTGGGAGCTTTGGGAAAAAAGAAACAATAGGAAGAAAATGAGGCAAATGTGGGAACTAGTAATGTATGTCGGGATGCTTTGATTCTTTCTTTGCACAATATTACCAAACCTTGGGTTTTAGATTTGGTCTTCTTTACATGCTTGTCCACATAGGCATTATTTTGATGATTATGTTCAAGGATATTTTGGGAATTTTTTTCTTGGTGATGATGAGCCTTGAAGCATAGTTGGAAAAGGTTATGTTCAGGTTAAGATGCAGAATGGGAATACTTGGCTATTGAAGGATGTTAGACATGTGCCTACATTAAGATGAAATTTGATATCAGTAGGGTAGTTGGGAAGTGATGGTTGTACTGTGATATTTACAGCAGACTCTTGGAAGGTTACCAAGGGTGCTCTTGTGGTGGCAAGAGATAAGAAGGTTGGAACCTTGTATTTAACCACTTATAGAACTAATGTTTGTAATCTTGTGGCTTTAGAAGTAGATACAACATTATGGCACTATAGGATTGGTCATATGAGCCATAAGGGCATGGAGATCATAAAGAAGGATTTTGCTAGATATAAAAAAATAGGTTTGGAGTTTTGTGAGGACTACATACATGGGAAACAAAAGCGAGTAAGGTTGGACCTACAAAGAGAGAGAGTAAGTTAGAGTTGGTACACTCGATGTGTGGGGTGCTCTGTATAATCTCTTGGGGTTCAAGTTATTATGTTACTTTTATTGATGATGTAACAAGGAAAGATTGGGTTTATTGTATTAGAAAAAAATATGATGTGTTTGAAACTTTTGTTAAATGGAAAGCCTTAGTAGAGAATGAAACATGTCTTAAGCTAAAATTTATCAAATCGAGATAATGGAGGGGAGTATTGCAACAATGAATTTGATGATTATTGTTCTAAGAATGGAATTCACGGGGAAAAAGATAGTTCCGGGAACTCCACAACAGAATGGGGTGTCGAAAGGTTGAACAGAACAATAATGGAACATCTTAGGAGCATGAAGTTACATGCGGGATTATCTCATTCTTTTTGGGTAGAAGTGGTGAGTGCAAATGTGTACTTAATAAAGCAGAGAGGACCCTCGGGTTCCTTGGATGGAGGCATACCCGAGGAGGATTGGTATGGTAAGAAAGTTGATTATTCATTTCTTAGAGTCTTTGGATGTGAGGTTTTTGTCCATATAGACAAGGATGATAGTGTTTCACCTAATTTCTTAGTTTTCTAAGAATTACTTCACGAAATAGATAAGGTAAAACATGGTAAGAGGAATACGGTTTGGGATGGTTGAAGGTTGTATGCGTGCATATTTGAATCCTAAATTAAAGTGATTGTGATACCTTCCTTTTGGCTAAGAGGGACTACCTATATAAGAATCAAAGCAAGAACACAAAAGAGAGTTAAACAATATATGCGATGGATGACATAACATGTGCTAGATCCTGGAAGTGTGATACTTCCTTGATGGCTATCATTCCACTATTTAAAACAATTTAATGTTGAAATAAAGTAAATATTGTCGTACTATAGTTTAATATGATTTAGGCATCTCATACAAACCCAATGGGGTAGATCTAATCTAACAGGCTAGACTAGAAGGAGATCCAGAGGTCAAGTAGGTTGGTTATAGGTGAATCGAGCTAATAGGCTAGGTTGACACGAGATCAAAGGTCAAATAGGTGTTTAGGTAGGTATAGGTCAGAATATGGTTGTAATTTCGGCGAGAAATCAAGTGAAATAGACACCAACAACGGTTTTATAAAACCAATGACGGTTGGAAGGTATCTGGTGACAATTAGGGAGAACCGGTGGTAGTTAGGTAAGAGCTGGTTAAGTTACACGGTCTACGTGTGCTTTGAAGGTTTTAGGCTAGAATGGGGTTAATAGAAGGTTTTGGGTGATCACGGAGAGGAGGTAATGGTATTTTTGAAGGTGCGGGGTTGGTGAGGAAGTCAAGTGGGTGGTTAGCAAAGGTATTATAATGGTTGGATAAGGATGGTGGCTGAAAATTGATAGGAGGAATGAAGAAATGGTAAAAGGGATAAGATCCTTTGTCAGGAGTAATACTGATGTTAGTAAAAAACTGAAATAGACGAGAGGGAAATACTTACCTTTTGGTGAGCTGCGATCTTCATCCCGGTGGAACAGTGGCTATTTTGGAAGGTGTTGGGAAGAGGATACATTGTTGTCCTAGTGAACCTGGTTATCTTGGCTGATCATAGATTAATCCTTGCTTTCATTATTGCATGCATGCGAAAAGATCGAATTCGCAATAAGTAAATCCAATGTCGAAGGTTCAACAAACAACGAATGACCAATGCATATTACAGAGCTGTAGATGGGTCTAAATAGGCTATTTAGTCCATCTCAGAATAACTAGCGTCAGTTTAGGGGAACCGACATTGGTTTAGGGTGAACTGACATAGGTTTGCGCGAGATACCTTGAGTTGTTCAAAAGTTTCTTGGGAAGTTGCTCCACCCTTTGATAAGGGTATCTTCTTTTCTCGGACGAAACCGATCTTGAGAGACTTTGTGGAGTGATGGGATGGGTTTAATGTTAGGTTTGTTTTGGGCCTTCGTTTATTGTTTAGTTTAATGGGTCAAATGATGGGGGTGGTTTAGGTGAGGTGTATTTAATAAATGTAAATTTATTAAATAGGTGTGTGAGGGTGGTGAATTAATTTAATGTAAGTAATTAAATTAATATGTGTGTGGGTAAAAAGTTATTAACTTAGTTAAAATAATTAAATTAATATATATGGAGGTAAATGACATTAATTTAATTACGGTAATTAAATTAAAATGTGTGGGTGTAAGAGGTATGTGATAAGGTGTTGAGGATGAAGAAGTGATTATAGGGATGCGGTAGGGGACCAAGGTGATTGAGACATGATTTCGTTGTCTACATTTTCCCCTTCTTGTTATATAGCTTGTATCGGTAAGCAACCTTAACAAGAATAAAGTGTGGTTGCCCCAAGTGGAAATGAGGTGATCCCCTCAAACCAGGAATGGATGAGCCGACAAGGCAAATCGGCGAGTGGTTTGATAAAAGGTAAATGTGAAGAAGAATAGTGAAAAGGAGTAGAGGGAAAATCGGGTAAACAGGTAAACGGGCCAAGGTCAAAGGCAGTGGTAGTTGAATGCATGCACACGTATAAACTGCGACATGGTACCAGAGTTGAAGAGCTTGCAAACATTACATCATCTAAGGTCAATAGATTCATCCAAACAAGGTTGAAGTGATTATGATATCCAAGGTATAAGATAAGGTCGGGAAGCACAACGTAGGTTAGGTGTAGGAATGTTTTAGGTATGTTTCGGTACACCAAAGGTAGGATCGGGATAAATGGTCACGACAATAGGCAGCATAAGGTCATTAGGTCAAACAACATAGGTAACGGTGGCACAAGGTATAGTGAACACATGAGGTCAAAGGTCACAAATAGTTTTCGGGTCTAGGTGGATAGGTCACGGCATGGGTAAGGCCGAGGTGGGGGTAGAATAAGGAGACATCAATGGCTAACGAGGTGAGGTTATGGAAGGGAGAGCTAAGGTGTGACCCATAAAGTGGGTTAAACACTGGTTTGGATTGGTCAGGTGTGCCACCTCTATTTCCGCAGTATAAGAGAGATGATGTGGAGAGACCTATGTCTCCACCATGACCCATAATGCCAACTAGGTAGGAGGAGTAGCCAGTAGATACATAGATTGATGATGTTGGGGTTGTAGATGGGCACGAGGCATTGGTGGGCTACACAGCTGAGAGTCATACCACCAAGGCCAGGATAGCTAGACTTAGCCACCATCACTGTTCAAAGAGACGCCCTACATGGGCAGGTGGCTACTTTGGTGATGCAGCTGGGGATCTTGCAAGGGTAGCTTATAGGTTTAGAGGCATAGGTGGCCCTCTTACATGCCCAGATAGTGATGTCGTAGGCTTAGGAAAGGCAGGGACAGTAGCAGTGCTACAGACGGAGGTAGGGGGAGATGAAGATGGAAATGAGGTAGGTAGAGATGGAGGGGGAGGCGGCCACCTATAGGTGAAGATGCGAGGCTTTACAGGCTAGTTGACCACAACGCAGTGCAGGGCAGAGTTACGGGTGTACGGGGCCAACCCGACGATGAGGCTGGCTGAGATTACTACCTCACGAGCCCGAGATACGAGCACATGCATAGATTCTATGGCAGGCTCAAGCCCTAGTACTAGCACATGGCTCAATATAGGTTCAAGGATAGGGTCCCGCTTTATGCAGTAAGCGGGACCAATGGCACTACCACAGACATTTCCCATGTCCATATTCAAAGACGCCCTAGAGAGGCACGGTATTACAAGGATCATTTTTAGCGGCCGGGCTAGATGTGTTGTCCTATGCCAAGTATAAAGTGCAAAAGGCCTCTAGTGAGAGGACCAGATCCCACACTCACATTGTGGAGAGTACAGGGGGCCGGCGAGCCTAGAGACAGGGTCGTGGTGAGGTCACTAGTGTACAGAGGCCAGCCCCAAGTGAGGGGCCATCAGTAGGAGGTGAGGCGAGTGTCGGGGCCGAGAAAAGTGCAAGAGAGGGGTCGAGAGAGACATAGTGACCTATTATGGACTAGCCTACGTCTTTGAGTCATTTTTGTATGTATTATATATGAGACCGGCCTACATGCTGAAGAGATTTTGTAGTGATTATTGTGTTGTAAATGATCTTCGCTGCGCATGCTAAAGATTTTGTATTGATTCATTCATTCTTTTTTATATATAAGACCATCCTGCGTATGCCAATGACATTTTGTATTGTATATCGGCCTATGTGTCGACATTTTGAGACGAACATGTATTTTGAGATACACAGTTAGTGATTTATATGATGAGATTCATGGTATTTGGTGATGTGTTGATGTGTTTATGAGATATTAGTTTATGGCTTATGTTAAATGAGATATGTATTTGTTACTTTGATATGGATGGAAATTAGGTGAGTTAGGCATGATGGAGTCAGTTGGTTTAGGCATGGGTCGAGTCAGGTTATAGGCATGGTGGAGTCAAGTGATAGGCATGGATTGAGTCAGGTTATAGGAATTTTTTGAGTCAAAGTTGGTTAGGCATGGTTGAGTTAGGTTGGTTTAAGCATGGTTGAGCCAGGTTGGTTTAGGCATGGTTGAGTTAGGTTATAGGCATGGATTGAGTTAGGTTATAAACATGGTTAAGTCGGTGATAGGCATGGATTGAGTCAAAGTTGGTTGAGGTATGGATGTTTATTTCAGTATTTAGATAAAAAATGGCAATATAAAGGCATGAGATGATGTAAATTGTGCAAAAAGATGGTTATGTATGAAAATGTGAAATAATATAAGTGGTAATGATTATCCGGTATATGGTTTTTGTCGCATTTTTTGAGATGAACGGAAATGTTGAAAATGGTTAGGGTAAAAAAATGGCTGAGCTAACCTTTCAGGGCCCCATGCCCTAGAAGTGCTACCTACATAGTCCCGACGAAAAGGGACCTCGGACAATGTAGTTCTCCCATGAACTAGGGAATAATATGAGAAGATAAAATAAGAGGTGGGTAGGTTGATAGGTAGGGTTTGATTCAAGGTCATAGGTATGATTAGGTCAAGGTCATTGATGATTGGGTTGATAGGTAAAGGCAATTTTAGGTCGATTGGTAGTGTTGATTTCATATCATAGGCATGATTAGGTTGAGGTCAATGATGGTTGGGTCAAGAATAGGAAGATAGGTAAAGGTGATGTTAGGTTTATAGGTAGTGTTGATTCCAGGTCATAGGTATGATTAGGGTAAGGTCAATTAGGTTGGGCGGAGAATAGGCGAGAGAGGTAAAGGTGATTTTAGGTCGATAGGTAGTGTTGATTCCAAGTCATAGGCATGATTAGGTTGAGATCAATGATGGCTAGGTTGAGAATAGATAGATAGGTAAAGGTGATGTTAGGTTGATAGGTAGTGTTGATTCCAGGTCATTGGTATGATTAGGGAAAGGTTAGATTGGTTGGGTGGAGAATAGGTAGATAGGTAAAGGTGATTTTAGGTTCTAGGTAGTGTTGATTCCAGGTCATAGGTATGATTAGGTTATGGTCATTGATTGTTGGGTGGAGAATAGGTAGGTTGATTGAGGTGTAAGAAGAAAATCACAAAAGATAGGTATCAAGGCTCTAGTCCTATATAGGAAGATCAATAGGTAATAAAGGAGAGAAAAGATAAAAGGGGCCAACAAATCCACCGATTGGTAAGGATCAAAACGTATGAAACACATCTATATATAGGCTAGTGAACGTAAGACCCAAAGACATTGCATGATTGATAATTTTAAAAGTGACAAATAGTCACATGATCACCAAATGCCATAGGTTCAAGCAGGTCCCTTAATACAGTATGAGGGGAAAAGACAGAGGGTAAGGAGGTGAAGGTAATTGGGTCATAAAATGGGAAGCAAAAATGCCTTGGGCAAGGAAGCCGGGATCACAATAGGCAAGTCCATGATGAAAAAGTTTTCTTTTATTTTTATTTTTCTTTTTGACTTTTTAGATAGACTAATCGATGCGGGAAGTCTATATGGGATGAGTATATGTCTCCTTAAGGTCTTCACAAAATTGATCGATGCGGGAAGCTTCGAATTTTGATTTTGAGAAAATAGTCATCTTTTTTGAAAGACTATGTAGAGAGTTGTGAGCTTTTTATAGCTTTATTTTGAGGGAGCAGTCTACTTATAGTGATAATTAAAGGCGGAAGATGTCCTTTTGAGGGATTCATATTTTATATTGGAAGTTTAACTCAAGGAGTTGATCCCTTATCTTGGAAGATGTCCTTCGAGGGATTCATATTTTTTATGTTTTTTGTTTTGTTTTGGTTTTAAGTCATGGACGAGACTATAACAAAGCATTTGGTTCTTATTGAGAAGGAAAGGGTGAGCGACCATGGATCTCATCTAAAATAAGATGAAAAGTATCCATGAGAATCATGTCATGTGCAAAGCCGGCGTGCACATATTTAAGATATGGCAAAAGGGTGACAGTAATCACATGATTCTTGTTTAGTCATTTGGGATGAGGTGCGGAAATGAAAAAGGTAAATGGAACTCAAGGGATGAGCATAAAATAGATAAATAGTGATGTAGGACTAAAATTCAATAGTAGAATGGTCGAAGATACAAGGCATTGAGGGCTCGAGGTTCGGGCTTACCATCTAGTGAGGACAAGTGATAAGCACATGATCTATAGTCATGGGTCATGATGTATGGTCCAAGCCAATTAGGTGAAAATTAGCCCCATTACTTTTTTCTGCTTTGGTTACGGATTGCTTTTCCTTGAGGACGATATCACCAACCTTAAAGGTGCATTCATGGACACGTTTTTCATAGGCACGCATGATGTTTTTTTGGTAGACTTGGAGATGGTCAAGAGCATTAAGACAACGTTTGTCTAATAACTCAAGTTATGCTAAACGATCTTAGTGGAATTCAACATCGTAAGCATATCTTGAAGCGAGATACCAAGAGACGGATTAGGAATTCAAGAGGCAAAACAGCCTCAGTACCATAGACTAGAGAAAATGGAGTGGCAGCAGTGGAGGTGTGAATACAAGTACGGTATGCCTAGAGGGTGAAAGGAATGTGCATATGCCAATCCTTCCCAGTATCATTCACCACTTTTGTAAGAATTTTGTTCAGGGTTTTGTTGGTGGATTCAGCTTGTACATTGGTTTGTGGGTAATATGGTGAGGAGAATCTTAGTTGAATTTGAAGGTGTCATGAAAGTTTCTATAGAGTTTTGTTTTTAAATTGCTTTCCGTTATCAGTGATAAGGTGATGTGGAACATCGAAGTGACAAATAATGTGATGATTGATGAACTCACATATTTTCTCATCTTTAGTGGAGATGAGGCATACAGCTTCAACCCATTTGGTGTAATATTTTGTAGCGGTGATGATCCATTGATGTCTTAGGTAAGAGTGGGGATTAATCTCTCTGACAAGATCTAAACCCCATTGAGAGAAGGGCCAAAGGTCATGAGTGACTGTAAGGCATGGCTAGCGGTGTGATGAAGATTGGCATGTTGTTGGAATTTTACACAATGCTTAACGTAGTCATAACAATCATGATTGAGGTTCGACCAATAATATCCTAGGAAAAGAATGCTCTTAGAAGCAAGAAGGCCACCGAAGTGACCTCCACATATGTCATCGTAAAATTCTTTAATGGCATAGGGGATTTAACAGTTGGTAAGGCATCATAAGAGGATACCGTCAAATCTGTGTTTGTAGAGGATGCCACCCATGATGACATAACAAGAGGCCTTCTTGAGAAAGGCACGTTGTCCATTACATGTGAGGTCAGGAGGCAATATAGAAAGGAAAGGTAGTCTCGTAAGCTGCTTATACCAAAGGTCTTGTGCGTTTAGTGAGGTGATTTGGATGAGGTTAACACAACAAGATTTATAAGAAGGTCTCGGTAGACATTTTATGGTAACAAAAATGTTTGAATCGGCAAGTGAAGAGGGTATTTGGGAAGTGAGGTAGGCCATAGTATCTGCAAATTTATTAGTAGATCGTAGCATGGTTTCAATTTTATAGTGGTCAAAGGTAGTCAACAGGATGCCAACGTAACGTTTGTATTCTTGAAGTATTTCATTATAACACTTTGATAAACACCATTGACTTGGTTTACTACAGTTGAGAGTCACCAAATATATTAATGGATCTGACATCTAAGGCATAGGAATTCATGAGACCCAATATGAGTGCTTCATATTCGGTGATATTATTGGTGCATTCAAAGTCAATTTTAAATGATGAAGGCATGGGTTCACCATCAAGAGGAATGAGGATGATGTCTACACCACCCCGCGCTGACATTTGGAACCATCGAAGAATAATGTCATTTAGTAAGGGTCATCATCCAAAGAGGAGGTTAGCAATGGATTCTGGTCGGGAAATCAAAGTTCAAGATTGATTCCCAAAAAGAGGTGCATCTCGTGAGGTGGTCAGCAATGGCACGGCCCTTGATAGATTTTTGATGGATGAATTCAAGGTCTAGGTCAGCAAGAAGCATGAGCCAACACGAAACACGTTGATTTTAGTAAGGTTTAGCATACATGAAGTGCAAGGGTCGAGTGTTGGTCACAACATAGGTTTTTTTGGTTGTGTAGATAATGGTGAAGTTTGGTGGCAACAAAACTAAGGCTAAGCAAAGTTTTTCAGGATGATTGTATTGGGTTTCGTAGTCCATAAGGGTACCACTTATGTAATAAACCACCTATTCCCTATGTTTTTCATCGCGATGAGCGAAAGCAAGGCCCCTAAAGAGTGATCGGTAGCAGAGATGTATAGGTATAAAGGTTGGTCATCTTTAGGTGGAATAATTATGGGTGGTTGGAGAAGGTATTGTTTTAAGGCCTCAAAAGCTTTGTGGTAGTCATCATCCCATTTGAAAGAGACATCCTTTTTGAGAAGGTGATGAAATGGTTGACAATGGTAAGAGAGTTGTGAAATAAATTGATGAATAGATTACAGCTCGAGAATGGCCTTGACTTTAGCACTCGGCCAACTTCTATACCACGAAGAGAAACTATGAATCCGGGAGCTTTCTGAGAGAACCGCATGACATAATATTTAATGAGGTGATCAAAGATGATTCCGAGGATGGTGAGGTACTCGGTGTGATGTTTAGATTTGGCCAAGATATCATCCACGTAATCTTCCAATATGTGATGCATGATATCATGGAAGATGTAGGTCATAGCCCGCTGATAGGTGGCACTAGCATTTTAAGGCCGAAAGGCATGACTCAATAGTAGAAGGTCCCCAAGGGGTAATGAATGTAGTTTTGTGTTGATCCTCTAGGTCAAGCAAGATTTGGTTATAACCCGAGAAACCATCCATAAGTGATAACATATCACGGCGAGTGGTAAGGTCAAGCAAGCTGGTTGATACCAGGACAGAGGAAAATCATCTTTTGGGAAAGCAAGGTTCGAGATCACGGAAATCAGTGCAAATGAAAAGTCCCCTTGTTGCCTTAGTGATAAGGATGATGTTAGAAATCCATTTGGGGTAATCGATGGGTAAGATGAAGGAAGCGAGAGAAGGTGTTGAACTTCTTCTTTGACAAGAAGAGCAATGTGAGGGTGTATTATCCTCAAATTTTGTTTTACGGGTTTGGCATCGGGAATGGTTACAATATTGTGGACCACAATAGTGGGATCAATGTCGGGAATGTCAAGATAGGACCAAGTGAAAGCGTGGCTATGATTTTTAAGAAAAGAAGCAAGGGCTTCTTGTTCAAGAAAGATCCAGTGGATTGGCCAATCTTGAGAATGTGGGTGTCATCCTGAGTGTGGATGTTGACTTCGATAGTTGATTAATTCAACATTGTTTGCGTCTCAGAAGGTAATGACTAGTGAATATAAGAGTCTTCAACACCAAGGTAGGTGAATATGGATTCATCATCGTAACATTGAATGACATTAATAGAAGGAGTGTAGTCCCGATCATGTCGAGAATATAAGAAAGGAACAGAGGAAGGAGCCTCACCATCACGGTGATAGGTAAGAGGCCCCAAGGAAATGGTATTTATGGAAAAAAAAGGTAGGACGGATAGATTCGAGAATCTATCGACTCATGTTAGTGAAGGTGGTGAAGGTGGGGTAGTTGAAGAAGGTGAAGAGAGGTCAATGACTTCAATGAGTTTAATACGGGGCTTTTTGGCAGGTAGTGTGCTAAAACTGATTCCACTACGATCATTGTGTTTTTGCCTTGTACATGAAATAATGGTGTGATGAACTTGTTTGTAAAGGCCAAAGTCAAAACCATTTACGAAACAACAGTGTAAGAAAGTGTGAGAAAAGCAGTGGTTCGTAAGTGACTGAAGGTCAGATGAAAAGGGTCGAGTTTGTGATGGTGGTTCGGGTGTGTAAGTGGAAATATCAAGTCCCCATAGGTAAGATGGGTATGGAGGTATGGAGGACCATAAAGGAGATGCTCACCTATGCAAAGTGATCATAGTGAGGATGATGGTGAAGGTTTCCATACTCTTATGGAGTAAGGAATGTATTGACATTATACAGCGATACTCCCCATAGTGAGGTGTTGAAAAATACCTTGTAAGGCATCATTGGTTGATATATTTGTGGTGGGAACAGAGGAAGCGTTAGAAGTTAGATCAGCATAGGTGTTAGTTGGGGAGCGACGTGTGACTAGTAGAAGTGATAGCAGCAACAGGAATAGAAGATTTGAGTGAAGGTGAGGTTGCAATGGCATTGGTGGATGGGGTCATGCATGACGAGGATGTAGTCGAGAGAGGTAGATGTCTTAATAGGTACAAGGACATCATTGGGCTGGTAAAGCATGTTGTAGGTTTTGAAAGGTAATGGGTTAGCTAGAATGGTATAGAACGTTCTTCATGTTCGAAGGTTATACATCGGTGCAAAGTAGAAGGAACACAACCCATGACATGAATCTAGGATCTGCCGAGCAACAAATTGTATTAAAACTCCCCTACCAAAATGTAGAATAACTCAGGAATAGTACGAGGTCCCACACAAACGTGGAGGATGATAGTGCCAAGTGTAGAGGTGATAGCGTCGTTAAATGAATGCAACATGAGTTGATGTTTATGAATGTAATTGTTGGGTAGGCACATTTTTCAAATGTGTGAGAGGAGATGATGTTAATTCTAGCACCCCATCGATCATAACATGTTAGACACGTATATTATTGATATGGATGGAGATGAAAAGGTGGGGATAATTTCATCATCCGAGAAACTAAGGACAACAACTTGGTAAACCTGGTGAAGGTGATGAGGCAGATGGTAATTTGGTGAGAGAAGTGACATGATGAGGTGTGATAATAGATGCTACAGGTGTAGGGTCATTAGGTAAAACCTCAATAGATTGAAGGACCTCCATGAGGGCTTGACGATGTGACTTTGAGGTTTGGATGAGGTCGTATAAGGACATTTTGAGGGGAGATTGGTGTAGTTATTTGAGCATGGTGTGATGTGTGATGCCATTAGAAATGGGGTATGCAGGGGTGGATAGTTATCTTAGGTATGGGTGCAGATGGTATGTTGGGTATAGGATTGGTTGGTGGGTCAGCTACCTTTTCTTTTCCCTTCTGCGCACATGTAGTGACATGTACCATGTTGATTTGAGGGGAGTTGGAAAATGGAGAAGGTGTAGGGTGAGTGGTATAACAACATGACAGGAAAAAACCTATTGGAGGAGAAAAGCCTTGTGAGGTTAGTTGGGCACAATGACATTTGGGTGGAGGCGTGGAAAGTTCTCTGATGCGAACCATGTTAATTTCAAATTTCAAGGGTGGCTCTAGGAGCTGTGAGGGTGGAGGTTGTGGTATAGGTGTAGGAGGAAGATGTGAAGAAGGTGGCAAGGGTGAAATAGTTTCATCATATAGGAGGTCATCGTCATCAAAATTGGGGTCGAAGGTTATAATTGCATGAGGGAAACCTTTTGACCTTTACAGCTTCTCAACATCATGTCCTGGCACACAAAGGTCGGTGTAAATTTTAGTATCATTAAACCCTTTCGGTTTAGGTTTAAGAGGGTCATAAGGTCTAAGAGGAGGAAGGGTGGTAGCAGAGAGCTTTCAAGAGATTAGCCAAGATGGTGGTGTATGATCCCACCAATGGAGCATAATACGAAGTGAAAGTAGGCTTGGTTAGAAAATTGGTTAGTTGTGATGGTAGTTGAGGTGATGCAATTTTGGATTTGGGTTGTACTTTCTTTGGTGTAGGTGCAAATGACAGATGCATGGAGGGTAGGTTTAACCACCTCTCTAGAAATTAATGGTTTTTTAAATTTTGGTACTTTTTCTTAGGTAGAGGTGTAGGAGGGCAAGTGATGTAGATGGCAAGGTAGATGGTGGGAGAGGACGAGTAACCCAAGGGGACAATTGAGGTGTAGTGGTAGGTGTTGTTCGAGGTCAAGAGGGAGGTACAAATGTGGTGGAAGAAACAGGAGGTGGTGGTAGTAGGTATGTGATGGTGAGACACTCGTAGTTACCTTGGTAGAGATGGGAGGTAGATATTAGGGAATATAAAGGAAAACGTTTTAAAATGGGGTAGAGGTTATCGACAAAAGGGTGGTACTATGGCGATGATATATAATAGATAATCAAAGTGCGAGATGATGTTATGCTTTGGGTGGTGGATGAAGGTATGGTGGAGGTTGAGGGTGCTATAGAGGTAGTGGATGTTGCAGTCAAAGATGGCATAGGAGCTAGCCGTGACACAACCGGGGATAAAACGGGTGAGGTCACCGTGGTAGGAGGTGGAGCCGAGGTGGAGGCGATCATTAGGGATGGGGGTAAGGATACAAGCATTCCATAGATCAATTGACATGAGGCATCTTGAGTGGAGGCATGGGGAAGGTAGTGGCTCAAATAAATGGGATTTTCATCCAGAGTCGTGCGAACTCCATGTCACCTATAGGAATGGTGATAGGTTGATTGGGATCCATGGATGATGAGATGAACGGTGGTGAAGGGATAGGTGGAAGTGGTAGTAGACTAGTGTGAAATATGAGGGCGCTCACCTAATTATGGGTAAGCACCATGTGGGTAGGAACTGATTTAGCGAGACTATATTATGTCTAAATGGCACATAACACAACAAAGCTAGGAAAATAGTTAATGGTGAGTGAATTAGGTTGGCTAGTGAGCTGTAAACTAGTACACAGAACCGACACTAGTTTGGGTAAATCGATCTTTGGTTAGGATTAACCGATGTTAGTTACTATGAAGAACAAACAAATTGTTAAATGATGGTCCGAAACTGAAAATTTCCACACATGAGGAGACATAAGGTGACCTGTGATTGAAGTAACGGTAATATGGAGCCTTTTATAGCTTAGAAAGTGAAATAGGTGTCCTTTGGATAGGTATCCAAGAAGACTTCACACCGATGTTGGTTGGGTTAAACCGATGCCAATTAAAGATAAATGAGCAGTTACTTATGAAATTGAGATAGAGAATAAGAAAAGTGGTTATGATTTAAAAATATGGTGTTGAATCAAACCCAGAAGTCTAAGAACGATGTAGATGTGGTCCAAACACCCTCAAGTGAAGTTAGAATACACCGACTATGATTGGGAGTGTGCAAGGAAAGACAAAAAGAATGATTGAAATCTCTCACCTCAAAACACAAAGTAAGCAGAACACTAAGAAAGAACATTCCTAGAGTGCCTATTCTATTATGTTGTTCACATTATGTTATTTGTATGGACTGACTGTTATGAACAAAACAATAGAATTTATTGGTGAGGAAGGATTCCTATGAAGAAAGAATTCTAAAGGGTGAGCTTTTAGGAATGTTATGGTGGGGTCAGGCTTCACTCTGAAGTATGACTCAATAAAGTAGTGAGCTGGGTGCCCACTGTACTGTGATCGTGTGATCACCTGCTGCCTTCTTCCAGGCAGGGTGTTGTTTAAGAATGTATGTATTTTGATTTTTTGTGTGGTTTGGTAAGACTTAGAGAAAGAGAAAAGGATAGAATTCCTTTTCTATGATTCATTCATCAACCATCAGCTGCTCATGACTTCCAGTGTATAGGTTTCCCTCAATTAATGTGAGCTAATGAGTGAAATCAGAATGCGGTGCACTTGTTTCAAACCCAAATTGAAAGTATGATATTCGATGACAACAATAGATGAATAGGAAGATGGATTCTCTTTCACTAAGATGCAAAAAGAAAGAACAAAAAGGTTCTTTTTAAATACACCAAAATAAATGTGTCTTTCAAGCAAGTAGAAAGAAGAGAATGTTACCAAGGAGAAATTTTTAATGTGAATGCTACTAGAAGGGAAACAAACACACATGATTTTTCACCTAGGAATGAATAAAGATGCAAGGAACCTTGAATGGGTCCCACCGGCATGCCAAAATGTTTCACTTGATTTCTTAGTTTTCTGAAAATTACTTAACGAAATAGATAAGGTAAAAGGTCGTAAGAGGAATACCTGGTTTTGGTTAAAGGTTGTATGTGCACGTATCTCGAATCTTGAATCAAAGTTATTGTGAGACCTTCCTTTTGGCTAGGAGGAACTACCTATATAAGAGTCAAAGCAAGACCACCAAAGATAGTAAAACAATATATGTAGTGGACTGTCTAGCATGTGCTAGATCTTGGAAGTGTGATACTTCCTAGATGGTTGTCAGCCCACTGTTTAAAACAATTCAATGCTGAAATAAAGTAAATATTGTCCTATTGTAGTTTAATATGACTTAGGAATCTCATACAAACGTAATAGGCTAGATCTAATCTAACAAGCTAGCCTAGAAGGAGATACAGAGGTCAAGTAGGTTGGTTATAGGTGAATCTGAGCTAACAGGCTAGGTTAGACACATATCTAAAGGTCAAATAGGTGTTCAAGCAACTATAGGTTAGAAACAGGTTGTAATTCTGGCAAAAATCAGGTGACAAAGAGACCGACCATGGTTTTATAAAAATGATGACGGTTGGAAGGTAATCTGGCGATGGTTAGGAGAAACCGGTGGTGGCTAGGTTAGAGATTGGTAAAGTTACACCGTCTAGGATTTGAAGGTTTTTAGGCAAGAATGGGGTTAGTAGAAGGTTTTGGGTGATCACAGAGGAGGTATAGGTATGTTGCAAAGGTCTGGGGTTGGTGAGGAAGTCAAGTAGGTGGTTGGGCAAGGTATTACAATGGTTGGGTAAGGAGGGTGGCTGAAACTGGATAGGAGGAATGAAGAAATGGTAAAAGGGATAAGATCCTTTGTCAAGAGTAATACCGATGTTAATAAAAAACTGAAATAGATGAGAGGGAAACACTTACCTTTTGGTGAGCTACTAATCTGAAGCCTAGTGGAAGAGTGGCTATGTTGGAAGGTGTTGGGAGGAGGATACACTGTTGTCCTAGTGAACTGGTTATCTTCGTTGATCATGATTAATCCTTTTTTACTACCGCTCGAAAAGATCGAATTTGTGATAAGGAAATCCAATGCCAAAGGTTCAACAAACAACCAATGACCATCGCATATTACAAAGCTGTAGATGGGTCTAAATAGGCTACTTAATCCATCCCAGCATAATCGACATCGATTTAGGGTGAACCGACGCGGTTTGGGCAAGATACCTTGGGTTGTTCAAAAGTTGCCTAGAAGTTGCTCCACCATTTGATAAGGGTCTCTTCTTTTCTTGGGACAAAACCGACCTTCGAAGGCTTTGTGAAGTGAGGGGATGGGTTTAATGTTAGGTTTGTTTTGGGCCTTGGTTTAGGGTTTAGGTTAATGGATCAAATGATGGGGCTGGTTTACGTGAGGTGTATTTAATAAATGTAAATTTATTAAATAGGTGTGTGAGGGTAGTGAATTAATTCAATGTAAGTAATTAAATTAATATGTGTGTGGGTATAGGGTTATTAACTTAATTAAAATAATCAAATTAATATATATGGAGGTAAATGGCATTAATTTAGTTAAAGTAATTAAATTAAAATGTGTGGGGTGCAGGAGGTATGTGATAAGGTGTTGAGGACGAAGAAGTGATTATAGGGATGCGATAGGGGACCAAGGTGATTACGACACGATTTAGGTGTCTCATGATAGGACCAAACTAAAGGCTAAATTAGAAAAATGTACTTTCATTGGTTATGGTGGTGATGACTTTGGATATAAATGTTGCAGCAGATTAAGGACAAGAAAATCATTCGATCTAAGGATGTGGTCATTAATGAGAAACTCATGTATAAGCAGCAGATTTTATGAAAAAAGGGAAAAATCCAAGAAAGAATATGTAGCGGTAGAGGATCTTCCAAATGGGATAGTGACACATGAATCAATTCAGAACCTCCTCAACAAGAACCCCAAAATCCTATATTAAGGAGGTCTTCTAGGGTAAGAAGAGAACCTAAAAAAATTTCTCCTTCTCTTTATTATTTATTACTCACCGATAGTAGAGAGTTAGAGAGATTTGATGAAGCAATGCAGTAGATGCCAGGAGAAGTGGGAGCAAGGCATGGAAGAGGAGCATCAGGCTCTCATGGAGAACCGGACATGGGATTTGGTAAAGCTACCCAAAGGAAAAAGATAATTACGAGAATAAGTGGATGTTCGATTCAAAGAGGAAGAAGGAAGAAATAAAAGATTCAAGGCTCGGTTAGTGGTCAAGGGGTTTTGCATAGAAAAAAGGTATAGATTTTGATGATATTTTTCTCTCCGTAGTAAAAATGACTTCTACTAGAAATTTTCTTGGAATAGTTGCAGAGAAGAGTTGCACTTAGAGAAGCTTGATGTAAAGACTAAATTTCTCCATGGTGATAAGGAGGAGGAACTATATATGTATTAACCAGAGGGCTATGAGGTCAAACGTAAAGAGGAGATGGTGTGCAAACCGAAGAAGAGCTTGTATGGCTTGAAACAAGCTCCACGTAAATGGTATAAGAAATTTGATAGGTTAATAATGGAGCAAGGTTACATTCGATGTCATTATGAACATTGTTTGTATGGAAAGAAATTTGAGGATGACAGTTATATCATCCTTTGTCTATATGTGGATGACATGTTAGTTGTAGGTAAAAACATGCAGAAATAAAAGTACTCAAGAATCGCCTAAGTGAATCCTTTTCCATGAAGGATTTGGGGAAAGCAAAATAAATCCTTGGTATGAAAATATCTCAGATAGGAAGGAATGGAAGCCGACTTTATCTCGGGAAGAGGACATTAAGAAAGTCTTGGAGAGGTTTAATATGCAGGATGCTAAACCAGTTGGGACTCCTTTGTAGGCCATTTCAAGTAATCAAAGGAGCAGTGTCCTAAGACAAAGCAGGGGAGAAACCAGATGTCCAAGGTACCTTACTCATCAGTGGTTGGTAGTTTGATGTATACCATGGTGTGCACCAAGCCTAATATTTCCCATGCAAAGGGGGAGCGGTGAGTAGATTTATGAGTGACCTAGGAAGAGATCATTGGTAGGTAGTAAAGTGGATCCTTCAAGATTTGACAGGACCATAGGGAAAGTTTTTCACATGAGTGAATCGAGACACCACTTTGTGTGGTTATATAGATTCAGATATGGCTGGAGATGTAGAAAGTACGAGGAGCAAGATAGATTATGTTTACACTTGTAGGTGGGACAGCAAAGTGAGTCGGATTTCATGACTACCGAAGCTGGTGGCTTGGCCAACCACAGAGGCTGAGTATATTGTTGCCACAGAGGCAAGCATAGAAATTATTTGGTTACATAAATTTCTTGAGGAGTTGGGGCATAAGTAGGAAGAAGGAAAGCTACATAGTGATAGTCAAAGTGCTATACACCTAGCTAAGAACTCTGCTTTCCACTCTAGGATGAAGCATATATAGTTAAGGTATCATTTCATCCGAACATCTTTGGAGGAAGTGAAGTTGAAGCTAGAGAAAATTCATACTAGTCATAATCTTGCAGACATGATGACCAAAGTGGTCACAACGGAAAAACTAAAGTTGTGTTTAGCTTTGGTTGGTCTTCATGGAAACTAGTGAAGGGTTGAGAAGCTTGCTCAAAGGTAAACTAGTCTCCAAGTGGGAGATTTTTAGGTTATGAAGCCTGTTTTCATGTGAGAAAGTTTTGAAGACTGTACACTAAGAGTACTATACACTTTCCACAGTTGGCCTCAAAATGTGCCTGACATACTAGAAACGTGTTTTTCTCATATGGGTGGGATTTTTGACCTATAGGTTTATGGGATGGTTTTGACCCATGGTTTTGATACCCACATTTTTGTAAAATTTCTTAAGTATTTGTCTATTTATATGGTTTTTTGCATATGGTACGTATCATGTAACATTGCATATGTGTTTTGAATTCGGCTGTCAATTCTGCAGAGTTTGTTGAGCATAGCTCCTAACAGATCTAGGTATTGTATTGAGAGAGCAGTGACTTGTAATAAAATATGAGTAAGTGATTCTTGGTGGATGTAGCCCAAATTGGGTGAACCACGTTAAATATTGTCTCTTTGTGTTGTGTTATTTTATTCTGCACTTTTATTTGAGATCTGTAATATTTTTTGCATATTATTTTCTATTATTGTGATTCTATGAGGGATTATTCCACATATTTTAACTCTTATTCCCTAACATAGGAAGTTTCCAAAACTTAAAAGTTGGCTTTCATTTTAAACGATTGTTTGAACAAAGTGAGAAACAAAATGTCTTTCCTCCCTCGAAAATCTATAGTATATTTTACTAGACAATTGCTTTTAACCTCCATTTTGGGGGAAAACACTCTTCTAGATAGTTTGGAAAGACCATTTTGTAGGCATCTGGTCATAGTTTGACCTGCAAAGTGGATAACCAAACCATCATGGAAACTTGTTAACACCGGTAAATAACTCTTTGAAAACCTATCATGTGACTTATGTGTGAAAATTGAAATTTTGACAAAATAGCATATGTCTCTCTTCCCTCTCTCTTTCTCTCTTATTGCATATCAAATAAGGTGAAATGAAATGAAATAAATAAGTGTCGCTTAACCCCCTTTTTGAATGCAAATTATTCATATCATGTAAATGGAAAACTGAAAACATTAATTATGCTAGATATAGACGGATGCCATGCCAGTGATTTATCACTAATTTCATGCTCACTTAGTGTTGTAGGATGCAAGAAATATGGTGAAAGGGTATGGTTTAATTCATTTCTTATAATCAAAATTTACGTAGGTCGTTGTAAAATGTATATATGTACAATATAGTCCTATGTTACACAAATGTTGTACTTGAAATATTCTAACATGTAGGAGATGTTAGTTTTAGGGATACATTGGGAAATGCACATTTAATCATAGGTGCAAATTTCATTCGTAGTTATGTGTGGTAAAAGGATTGATATATATATATATATATATATATATATATATATATATATATATATATATATATATATGCACATATATATATATATATATATATATATATATATATATATATATATATATATATATGCACATATATATATATATGTATGTGTGTATGTATGTTAACCGAATTTGAATTTAATATCTTTCAATGCATTTCTAGTCTATAATAGATGATTAAATAGTTGTTGTTGTGTTTCTCACCTTGAAAATGTAATAAAGAAATATAACCACAATAGTCAACCCTAACATAAGATCCATCCATAATGTGTCTTCATGTGGGATCCTTCTTAGCGTGGAATAAACTGAAATCATAGAATTATCTTAAACCTTTTACTCAATGGCACCTCCTAGTTTAGGTAAATAATACCCCTAGTTTGGGTTATCGTCACGAAAAGATGTTTAGCATTACCATCGTGAACCTGACAATTAGGAGTGACCTAGACAAAATTTATCTATAGTAAGTAGATCTAACCCTCCTTAATATCCTTGTAATTTACCAAGTCTTATGAAGTTAGATATAGGAATTTTCTCCATCATCGAATAAATTCCTTATGGGATCTATATGAAAAAAATGGACCTAGTACAATATTTTTACTACTACTTAAACTCTTGTTAATAATCTCTTTAGTTCCGCATAGATAAATGTGTTACTTTAGATACTAACAACATAACACCTTGGTCTTTCATTAAGGTTTTTAGCATAAATATGTACTCTCACCTTAAACTCATTTATAGTTGTGGTGTAGATAATTAGGTGCAAATTGAATTAAACCAAACCTCATTCGATTAGGATTTAACTTATGGTGAAAAAATGGTAAGTAACTCCTTACAAATGAAATTGATTTGAATTATGTGGACTTTAGACAAGAAACTAAAAAAACTTGGTCATGTAATCCTCGCTATGCCCTTTTATGACTTTACGAATAAAATGAATTTCTCATGCGGAATCGCGAAATGTAGAAATATGGAATCTTACCTGAACACAAATCACTTGTGGTTCATGTGTAGTTTACAATGCTTCCAATCATGTACTTCTTCAAGATGTTAGGTGTTGGGTGTCATTATTCCCTTCATTCAATCAACTCTCACTTGATGTCATATTCAAACCGAGGGGTGTGTCGTGAAGCTATATGGGACAGAAGAATCCTAGGGATCTAGTAATTGACTATAGGTATTTTGTTTTCTTTTATATATATATATATATATATTCAGGGGGATTTTCTTTAATGTCTTGAGGCCTTCTTTTCCAAAACCTTATTAAAATCAAACTATGAAAATTTATTGGAAGTAAACACTCGATGCGAAATAAATTGTTGGAAATAAGCACACATTCGTTAAATGAAATAGATTGTTGTAAGTAAACACACATTATAGAAATAAACAAACTTTCTTTGGAAATAAAAACACAATTGAGAACACTAAAAATATATTACAATGAAATAAGAATCTAATCTAGAACACATGCAGGAACAAGTATACGACAGATTTCAACTTGAATAATCAAAAGCATTTACAAAATTAATAGATCTATACTATTTGGTCTGGAAATATAAATACCAATAAAATGAAGATCCTAGTTGTTGGAGGAGTGGGCCCTTGCTCCACCTTGAAAGAAGATTTGACAACTTAATATTCTCTCAAAACAGAAATTGTTATTTTATTGATAAAATGTTCTACATTACAAAGACGTACTATCTCTTTCTATATCTCTGTGTTTGTATCTATGTATATCGATCTATCTCGTATCTTAACGTAAATATATCTGCATATCTACATATATATAATCCTTCTAAGGGTGCATTTACAACCATAATCATCCTACTAATTCATATGGAACCGAATCGTGCCAAAAATAGATGTTGAATTGGAATGAGGCTAGACGTATAGTTTTATGATAGTTATCCTAGGATCTCATGAGTATGAAGAATCAAAAATCTTCTAATCTACTCCTGATTGAAAGGATCATTGATTGCTAAATCACTAGACGTTGTTTGGAATAAACAGGTTCTTATCGGTTCCAAAACTTTAGAGAAGTTCGAAACTAAAGTAAATCATCCCAGATCTAACTGTGAGGGTTCTAGAGCTATATGTAGGAGTTCTGGAACTAAGTCCTAGATTTCTAGAACTAACTCCAATCTTTCTAGAACTAGATGATAGAGCTCGTAACTATGTAATGGAGTTGCAGAACTAAGTTTGGAAGTTCCAAAACTAAGCCATATTGAAACCAATGCTTCCAAAAACATGTTGACCACTTCATACTTTGTTCTTTCGATTGATTGTGACTTGTTTTATTACAAAACTAGATTTATAAAGTACTTTGTTAGGAATCATAGAGTTTTTTAAATATTAGGACTACAATCAACAAAATATGGACAATTACATGCTAACTTATATTAGATAAAAAAAAGACACAAAATGTAGTCAAACTTGATAAAAAGGAGAGTAAAATAGGAGCATTTATTATACATTAATGAAACATATTCTATCCTTATCATCTCTTCAGTACTTACTTGTTTGTAATTCCCCTTACAAACTTTATTCTTCAAATATTGGGTTATGGATTCGCATAACATTTTACTACTAAGGTAAAATGGATGCAAATGAATATTCCAATGCTTTAGTTTAGAAGTACTATACCATGCTCCTTCTACTTTCCTCTATCATTCCTCAAATTGAGTGGGATCTTGAGGTTCTTTGTTTTTCCATGGAGACATGGGAGCAAGAAGAAGGGGATTCCTTGTTCTCATTCCCATCCATATGCCCCTATGTTTTTCATTGACTTGAGGGATTAGTGTGCACAAGGATTTAGCTATTTCTAAGCTCCGTATTAAGTTCGTGGTAAATATTACTTCTCTTCTTCTTAATACAACTATAAGAATCTCCCATCTTTTCAAACATCCATCATAAATCTCCTCAAATTTTCCCTCCTCATAAGAGGTGAAGGCATCAATACTTTTATGTAAATTGGAAAAATAATGTGTCTTGAACTATCTATCAAAGGCATGGGTTCTAAAATGTATAATGAAAGTAGATGGTTTACCATAGTGAGCCCTCATGCAGAGACCAGATGAACTAGCTTTCAATAGATGCTTAGAATCCCTTTCCTTCCATGCAATCTGATTTTGAAGAACAAAAACAAATGCATTAAGATAGCTTTCTCCCACATAGAAATTGATCATGAAGCATGTGTTCTTTTCTAGCACAAAGTTGAAGAGACAAAATTCGCAGAGAATATTTTTCTCCTTTGCACTTGCTAAAGAATAGGTTTTCATGAACTCATATTCATCTTTTATTTCATGTGGAAGGCCACCTATAATTATTTACAGCTTCCAGCAAATGATTTGTTCCTGTAGAAACACGCTATATCTAGGAGAAGGTCTCATGCATGCAAGAAATTTTTCAATCATTATGCAAACCATTTGTATTTTTAGTAGACATTTTAATTTTTCTTCTTCTTCTTTGTAAATTTTTTTCTTCCCAAACCTTTCTTGCTTTCTTTTCGTCTTCCATCTTTCTTCTCAATTCCTCATTGATTGTTTTAATTTTAATGAGTTCCCTACAAGTATCATACCAGAACTTCTTGAGTGGCCAATAAATTAATTTAGTCTCGTGAAGAGACTATTGACATAACACTTTATCTTATAGAAATTTGACATTCTTCCTCTTTCTCCATCATCTATTGTTTAAATCTTGTTGATTACTTAGTCATGTCTGTGAGCTGAGTTGTTAGTTCCCCAATGAGCATTTCTTTCTATTACAATTTGAGTTTGAGGAAGTTCAACTCCTCATCCTTTCTCCGATAATGAGTTTTTCTCTACATAAAAATACATCCTGTCTAACTCCGTTGCTTCTCTTCTTTGTCTTAAATTTATTTGGGGGTTGAGAATTTCTCTTCTACTAAAGGGAATTTCCTTTTAATCTCTAAGATGACAAATCTTCTTCTTCATGTAATAGTGCTACTGATTCACCCAACTCTTGAAAAACATGTTCCTCAAATTTCTCATATTCATTTTCCATCTCGGTTTGGCTTGGTCCGGGAGGATTCATGTCTAGGCTACCCAAAATATCAGCAGCTTTATTTTTCCAAATTGTGTTGTTCTTTCATCTCCTCTAGATTTTCTCTAGATGTATTATGAATTCTTCTTCTTTAAGGAGATTCAAAATGTCCGTAGTGGGTTTCCTCCAAGAGATTCTTCCAATTTTCACTTCTTTCTCTTACGTAGGTGAATTTCCACCTATCAAACAAATATTATCTCTCCCGTAGCTGCTACAAAGGAAGGAATTTCTTTTGAAGGTACAAAGAGGTTTTGTAGTTTTAATCCTTATTCCAGAATTCTTCTCTTTGGTATATTCTCCCTATCTATTTCATTATTTTCCTCTGTAAGGACATCAATTTCAAAATTATTTCTAGGAGAAAAAGGATTTGGTATTTCCTCCGATAATATCAAGGTTTTGCTTAAACTTGTTAAGAAAATTTTCCTATATTTTTTCTCCATTTTTTTTTGAAATAAAATGGTGCTAACACAATAAATGAAATAACCCATGAGCTATGACTGTTCCAACACCCCAGGAATACCTTTGGGCCATTGTCGGATGGATTAAAAATAAATCCTGAAGATTTAGTATATATTCGGTTTTGTAGCTCCATACCTAAGATATATGAGCATCTTTAGGACTTCTCTTCCCACCGACCCAAATTTCACATCACAAGTTAAATACTTGACTATCAAAGGGTTTGGGAAAGCTGGCCCTTCTGACCCCTTTTATGATTTTCTTAGTGTTGTAAATATATTGGGGTTCAGTTTCCCCCTCTTGAAAGCAGGTTTCAACCAGTTCTTTTAATGTCCCTTTGACAAGATTTGGGACATGCACAATTGGCACACCAGATACATTGCTTATTGTATTCACAGAAAAAAGAATTACAATATTTCTAACATTTGTTTTGGATTGTTCTAAATTTATAATGAATTCTCTTACCAATTCTTTGTTATAATTTGAGAACTTTTTTAGGAATTCCAACCACCCTACCTATTCAAAGATAGCTTCCACTTCTTCATCTGTAAGATGATGGGTATCATCCCTCAGTTCGATTTCTTTTAATCCCCAAGTAAAGAGGAGATTCAAATTTTTTCTTCTTTAAATTATTACTCTATCTCGATTGGCTACAGATATCTTTTCTTGGCTACGAAATGGATGGGTTTTGTTGTAGAATCTGCTGAAGCTTAGTCATGTGGAACTTCTACTTCTTCTTTGAATTTTTCCACAACCTATTCTTCACTTT
Source organism: Taxus wallichiana var. yunnanensis (assembly GCA_018340775.1). Classification (NCBI taxonomy): domain Eukaryota; kingdom Viridiplantae; phylum Streptophyta; class Pinopsida; order Cupressales; family Taxaceae; genus Taxus; species Taxus wallichiana. Next base: position 973,765,326 of record CM031239.1, read on the forward strand.
GTTTATTCCACACAAATGATAGCTCATTATAAATATTTTGCAACTTTTGTTCCACCGACATCATCCTCATGATTACTCACTTTTAATCATAATGTACAATAGATGACTCATCCCACAAACTTTTAAATCGTATCCATGCACACATGAAAATTTTTAATCTAACCTTTAATAAGGTAAAGAAATAATTACCGTCCTTGATGATGTAATCCTCCGTCATGATGACTCATCATTCCTAAAAGTGAAAAAAGGAAAAAGAAGTTAGAAAAGATAGCTGGAATTTAAAAGAAGTTCCTCTTATTTTGAATCAGCCATTTATTGAGGAGATCAACCACCATTGTTGGTATTTAATTGATCTTTGAGAGAAAATAAAAATTTGGGAAGAGATTTCCATTTACCGATTTTCATTCTTTCCCTTTTTATTTTCATTTTTATTTTTATTTTTATTTTTTATTTTTTATTTTTTGGTGGGGAAGAGAATGGCATTCACTGGTTTTCATTCTCTTCCCTTTATTATGGATCCATCTATCGATTATTTGATCATTTCGGAAGAAGTGGGTTCTTTCATCCGATCAAATTTTTTATCTACTTCAATCGCTGAATAATTCATCCTTAGTAGGAGGCTTTCTATAAAATTTTAGGCTATGATCATTGAAAAAAGTGTCCTTCTACTATCATCATAAGGAAGTAATCTGAATAGAACCATTTTCAAATATTTTCTCAATTTGATAGGGTACCAACCATCCGGTTCTCAATTTTCCTTTGAATTGTTAGTATTTGGAATCAAACAAGAATTGCCATTATCCTACCTTGAATTTCCTTCTCTTGATATGTGTGTAATGCCATTGTTTTCTTTGAATCTTGGATTATATATGTCTGATGAAGTGCTTCCATCCTTATCTCATCTAACTCATTCGGTTGGAGAATTCTCTCCTTTTTGTTTGGATCCAACTCAATACCCATTTTAACTCTTTTCCTCAATGTCCGTAGTTCAAAATCAATATAAAATAATGGATTTTTCCCATAAACTAAATCATATGGAGAAAATCATGTTGTGATCTTCCAAGTTGTATTATTAGCCCGTAAAGATTCGGTGTAGTCTCTTTACCCAATCTCTTCTACCTGATTCAACTGTTTTGGTAAGGATGTTTTCCAATTCTTTGTTTGTTACTTCAACTTGTCCATTTGATTTTGGGTGAGTAGGAGATGAATTCCTAGGATTGATTTGATAATTAATTTTGAAGGCTTGGATCATATTATACATGAATTGTGGCCCTTGATATGAAACTATACTTTATGGTGCACCAAACTTTACCATAATTTTGTCCCAAAGGAAATCAACAACTTCTTCTTGAGTGACATTTTTTAAAGCCTACACCTCTGCCCACTTTGTCACATAATCAGTACACAAAAGAATGTTCTCCTTTCCTTGTGAAGGAGGAAAAAATGGACCAAAAAAATTCAGCCCCCACCTTTCAAATTGTTCAATAACTACTTGAGGTTATAGAGGCATTTCACCTTTAGTAAAGGTTGGCTATCACATCCTTTGACATGGATCACACCACTTAATATATCTCTTTACATATTTATGTAGATATGGCCAATAATAACCAAAGTGCAAGTATCTTGTGAGTTGTTCTTTTAACTAAAAAGTTTCCCCACTTGGTTCATCATGACATGCCCTTAGTATGTCAAAGATTTCATCTTATCTCACGCACCTGCATAAAACCAAATTGGGACCAAATTTAAACAACATTCCATTTAACCATTTAAATTGTGCACTGGTTTTGATCAACTTCTTCATTTATTTCTTAGTGAAAGAAAGAGGAAACTTCCCTGTTACAAGATAATTTTCCATATTAAAAACCATGATATATCACTGAAATAACAAAACACCGTTCATCCGGAAAGTTGTCCTTAATTAGATCTTGTCTCCCAGTAGTGAGTGGTCAGTCTTGACAAGAAATCAGCTACCACATTAGATTTTCATGGATTATCTACTATGGTAATATCAAATTCTTGTAAAAGTAATAACCATCTAATTATCCTACCTCCACCAACTTGTTTGTTCATTAAATATTTAATTACCGAGTGATCTATATGTAAAAGTATTTTGTACCACTCGTAATGTAATGTTTGAACTTATTAACTGCATAAATCACAAGAAGAAATTATTTTTCAGTGGTGGTGTGATTTCTTTCAGTGGGAGTAAGATTTTTACTAAGGTAATAAATAGCATACATTTTCCCTTCTTCATCTTTATGTCCCAAAACTGCACCAATGGAGTTATTTGAGGCATCTGTTTGGATGTGAAAAGGTTTTTCTCCAATTAGGTCCTCTCAATATTGGGGAAGTGATTAATTTTTTGTTAATTTCATCAAAAGAATGCTCACATATTTCATCCGAAAGAAATTCACAGTCCTTGGTAAGAAAATTAAACACGGGGCAACAATTTTACTAAAATCCTTGATAAAGCACCTATAGTATCCAACATGCCCTAAAAATGACTTGATATCTATGGGGGTTTGAGGAATAGGTAAGTCTGAAATAATTTTTTTTTTTTTTTGTCAACCCGAATTCCTCTCTTTGAAATGTAATGTCCAAATACAATATCCTCATCAACCATCATCAAACACTTCTCATGACTAAGATATAGACAGTGTTCCTCACATCTTGTTAATAATATGTCTAAATTCCTCAAAGCATCATCAAATGTGTCTTAATGCATAGTGAATTCATCCATATATACCTCTACACAGCTTATTTTTAGGTCTACAAAAATTGCTAATGCAGCTCTTTAGAAGGTTGTTAGATCATTATATAATCCAAATGGTAATATGGTGTAGGCAAAGGTACCCCATAGACATGTAAAGGTATTTTTCTATTGATCCTCATTAGTAACTATAATTTTATTATATCTACTAAATCCATCCAGAAGGAAAAGTACCGCTTACCCGCAAGGTTGTCTAAGACTTGATCTATGAATGGTAATGGAAAATAATCTCTCATTTTGGCTTTGTTCAGTTCCTATAGTCAACACAAATTATCCATTTTCCATAATTTTTATGAACAATTACAAGAGGAGACACCCACTAACTATTTTAGATAGGGTAGATAAAACCTACTTGTAATAGTTTTTCAATTTCTTGCTTGACTATATCTCTTAAGGCTGGATTAATCCTTCTCTGAGGTTGCCTAACTGGTCTAATGTTTTCAATATAGATGTGATGAGTGCAAATAATTGGATGGATTCCTTTCATATCTTTGTAGTCCCAAGAAAAATATCTAGTATTATTTTTCAAAACATCAAACAATTTAGCTTCTTCGTCATTCTTCAACTAGCTGTTAATCTTAAAAATTTTACTCGGATGAACCTCAACATGTTTGGTTCCACTGTGTGATGAAATAATTTTTGAAAGGGTTCCATTAAGGTATTTAGTGGACATGCATGTGGCAAAAACATATGATATGTAGCAACATCTCCAAAAGTTCCTTGAGATAGAATATTGGAAAAAGGACAGTAGGAAGAGTTATGATACTTATCTTGTTGTAGGTCGAACTCCTTGTCACTGCTGCTTTCTATAAATTCTTCACCATTTCTTGATATATTTGAAACTGAAGCTACGATTCTTCCTTTCCCCAAGATAAATCTTGTTCCTCTCGGAGGAAATTATTTACAGTCATAAGGAATTGTTGTTGGTGTGGTTCCAGTAACTAAATGTGATGGTTTTGGAACTAAATTTGATGATTCTGGGAAAGAGTCTGTAGGTTTTAGAATTATTCTTGATTTCTCAAAGGAAAATTGGTGTTCATTCAATGGTTGATTAATCATATCTTATACCTCGTGTATGTGATCATGGCCAAAGAAGATAGGTTTTTTTATTAGTATTAGGAGCATCAACCCACAATTGTTCTTGATTATCAATAGAAGGTCATGTAGAAGGATATAAGGAAATTTTCTTAGAATTCTTACCATTTGAGATAGTCATATCACTTGATCTATAATCAATTAAGGAAAAAAATATAGCTAACCATGGTCTGCCCAAAATAATGGGATAACCAAGTGTTTTACCTTTTGGCTGTAATATAAGGAAATCAACTAGATATTCCCATGACTCCACCATAACCACCACATCTTCAATAACTCCTACTTTTGCTACAGACTGATATGCAATGTGCAATATGGTGTTAGTAGGTTGTATACTTGTTCATGGTAATGTTTTCAAAGTGTCCATTTTCATCACATTTATAGCCACTCCCAAATAAACGAAAACATTATGTATATCTTTATTCCTATAGAGACAAAAATAACAGGAATTTTAGGATCTCTGTATTTGGGAAGAAAATTTTTTCCTGCTAATAAATCAAGAAGTTTCCCATCTACCTTAATAGTCCTAAGGTACTGCTTCTTCCTTCAAGGTCTTTTTAAACATAGTATTTTGATTATTATTTTTAACTCCGAAATGTCCTTAATTACTTGTAGCAATGGTATTTCAATATTCAATTTCCTTAATTCCCATACCAACTCAGATTCCTTGGTCTCTATAGCTTCTTTAAATCTTTCTGGAAATGGAGTCTCAGTAGAGTTGTTATCTGGATCCTTATCTTTTTATTTTACATCCTTCTCGGGGGAACAACCGTACTTAGGGGTTTTAGTTTCTTTGTCATCTCAAAGTGATTATAACAGTGGACTGCTAATTATTTTTCCAGATCTAGTTTTAATATCTTTATAATCCATGACATTTAGCCCAGCTAATTTTTCTATTTTTGTTCCATAGGCAGGAGTTGTTTGTTTGATTCTTGGGTTTGCTCTGGATGTGATGGTATTTAGGTTTGCACCACATTTTTTTAGTATATGAATTTTGTCTTTGTGGAACCCATTATGGCTTGTTGATTTTGATTTGGATATGTTTTCCCTTACACATAATTATTAGGGCTCCACCTAGGTTATGACCAAGCATAAGGGTTTCCTTGACCAGACCATGGTTGTTGGTGTCCTTGGGTATACCAAGCTTGACCTTCCCAATCTTGAGGATTCCATGTTGGTTGAGGTGCCCAAGGTGGTTGTCCCCAAGTTTTGGCACTGTCTAAGCAGCCCATGGCATCATCCAGGATTAGAAACCGACATTGGCATAAATTTCCCTTAGATATGTTGTCTATGAATAAAATTCAATTCTTCTCGTTATAGATGAGGTATTTTTTTTATTTAAGATGATTCTTTATGACTGGAAGAAGAGAAAAAACATTAATATCATGGTCCTTAGATTCACGGATAAGACATGCTTCTGTTTTATCCAAAGAACAATCCCTTATTGCATACTTCTTCCTACATTTAGGAAAATACATAGCTAATGGTTCAATTTTAGCATTTGTTTTAGCTTTCAATCCATCCATGGTAGAGGTTAATTGAACTAAAATGCTTTTGTTTAATTTTTCTAGTTCATCCATCAGTTAGTTCATATTTGGATTCAAAATTTTCACTATTTTTCCTTTCTTAGGTCCACCCATTATTCTGGAATAGCTTCTACAAATTCCTGTAATGCCATTCATCCTTAATTGATCAAAGTTTCCACCTCTTATAAGGTTAAGGGCCTCTCTAGATTCATTATCCAGACCTTTATGAAAAATGGTTTTTTCTTTAACTCTTCTTGAAGTACAAATCAACACCTTTTACTTACAAAGAGGAATCATTAAAATAATATTCTATATTCTCATCCTCCTCCTACTTGATTTTGAAAAACTCTTCCTTCCCTTTTCTCCCTCTACAATAATCTTGATATTTTCTAGGAAGACAATTTCCATTTGTGCCCAAGTTGTAATAGAGCTGGTTGATAATCCCATAAACCACCTCATTACTGCATCCTTCACAGTGGATGGAAACAACTTAAGTTTTTAATTATCTGTTTTGTAGTCATAGATCTTACATAATACCTCAAACTCAAATAGAAATTGGTCAGGGTCTTCAGATGACATCCCTCTAAATGTGGGTAAATATGCAGGTGAAATATTTTTCATAGGTGTATCATCATCATCTAATTGAATTGGATAAGAAAAGGTCCTATCAAGTTCTCTTTCAGCATCTTGTGCCATTTCTACACTATTTTCTAGACTTTTCTCCCAATCAATGTGGTATGTTATATTCCTAGGGAAAGGTGAAAATTAATGAGTAGGAGGTTGACTATTCAATTGATGATAAAAAATTTCCCTAAATAGATCTTGAGAAATAATACTTCTCCTAAAATTTCTACTTCCTTCTGGTGACTAATCCAGAATTCCAAAGGTGACAATTATGCTTCTTGTCTAATAGGGGATAATGGTTCCTCTAATTCTTGGTCAACTTTCTTATTTGCACTAGAGGATGATATTAATTTTTGTTGAGATATTTTTGGGAGGAATCTACCCCTTTAGTCTCTTGGTCTACTCATAAATTTTATGATAACGTAGGGAAGATCCAACACATACTAGAGGTATGATTTTTACCCTTGTTAACACCTAATTAAAAATTATTAACTAATGTTTTCCCAGCAATGGTGCTAAACATTTTAGGTGGCATTATTCCCTTCATTTAATCAACTCTCAGTTGATGTCATATTGAAACTAGGGGTGTCTTTAAAGTTATATGCAACAACAACAATAAGGCTAGTGATCTAGTAATTGATTGTAGATATTTTCCTTTATTTTTTTATATATATTTTCTAGGGGATTTTCTCAATGTCTTGAGGACTTCTTGGCCAAAACCTTATTGAAATCAAACTATGAAAACTTGCTGGAAGTAAACACTCTCTGCAAAAATAAATTGTTGGAAATAAACACACATTTGTAGAATGAAATAGATTGTTGTAAGTAAACACACGTTATAGAAATAAACACACTTGCTTTGGAAATAAACACACAATTGAGAATGCTGAAAAATGATTGCAAGGAAATAAGAATCTAATCTAGAACACCTGCAGGAACAAGTATACGAAAAATTTCAACTTGAATAATCAAAAGCATTTACAAAATTAATAGATCTATACTATTTTCTCTGGAAATATAAATACCAATAAAATGAAGATCCTAGTTCTTGGAGGAGTGGGCCCTTGCTCCACCTTGAAACAAGATTTGACAACTTAATATTCTCTCAAAATATAAATGACTATTTTATTGATAAAATGTTCTACATTACAAAGATGTATTGTCTCTTTCTATATCTTTGTGTTTGTATCTATGTATATTGATCTATCTCTAACTTATCCTAAATCTATCTGTAGGTCTGCATATATATACTCCTTCCAAGGGTGCATTTACAGACCATAACTATCCTACCGATTCAGATGGAACCAAATTGTGCCCAAAATAGATGTTAAATTAGAACCTAGCTAGATGTACATCTATATGATCGCTACCCCTTGATCTGCGAGTATGAAGAATCATAAATATTCTAATATGCTCATGATTGAAAGGATCATTCATTGCTAAATCACCGACATTGTTTAGAATAAACAGTTCTTATCGCCTCGGAACTTTAGACAAGTTCCGGAACTAAAGTAAATCGTCCCAGATCTAATCGTGAGGGTTCCAGAGTTACATGCAGGAGTTTCAGAACTAAGTCTGAAAGTTCTAGAACTAAGTGATAGATCTTGTAACTACGTAATGGAGTTCCAGAACTAAGTCTGGAAGTTTTGGAACTAAGCCGTATTAAAACCAATGCTTCCAAAAATATTGTGATCTGCTTCATACTTTATTGTTCTCGACGATTGTGACTGTTTTATTACAAAAATTAATTTCCAAAGCACTTTGTTAGGAATTACAGAATTTTTTAAACATTAGAACTACAATCAACAAAAGATAGAAAATTACATCCTAACTTATATTAGATCAAACAAAAGTCATAAAATGCAGTCAAACTTGATAAAAAGAGAGTAAAATAAGATCATTTGTTATACATTAATGAGATATATTCGGCCTTATCATATCCCCCGTACATACTTGTTTTTAAGTCCCCTTACAAACTTTACTCTTCAAATGGGGTTATGGATTTTGCATTCCATTTGATCGCTAAGGTCAAATGGTATTTGGAACTGAATATTCCAATGCTTTAGTTTGAAGTACTATACCATGCTCCCGTTTATACTTTCCTCTACCATTCCTCATATTGTGAGTGATCTTGAGGTTCTTTTTTTTTCCATGGAGACATGGGACTAAGAAGAAGGGGATGCCTTGTTCTCATCCTCATCCATATGCCGCTATGTTTTTCATTGACTGAGAGATTAGTGTGCACAAGGCTTTAGCTCTTTCTAAGCTCCATATTAAGTTTTTGGAGATATTAATTCTTGTCTTCTCAATGAAAACATAAGAATCTCTCATCTTTTCAAACATCCATCATAAATATCCTCAAAGTTCCCTCCTCATAAGAGGTGAAGGCACCAATACTTTTCTATAAACTGGCAAAATAATGTGTCTTGAACCATTTATCAAAGGCATGGGTTCTAAAATGTATAATGAAAGTAGATAGTTTACCATAGTGAGCCCTCATGCAGAGACTAGATGAACTAGATTTCAATAGATGCTTAGAATCCCTTTCCTTCCATGCAATCTGATTTTGAAGAACAGAAACAAATGCATTAAGCTAGCTTTCTCCCACATACAAATTGATCATGAAGCATGTGTTCTTTTCTAGCATAAGATTGCAGAGATAAAATTCACTGAGAAGATTTTTCTCCTTTGCACTTGTTGAAGAATAGGTTGTCATGAACTCATATTCATCTTTTATTTCATGTGAAAGGCCACATGAAATTCTTGACGTTGCTAGTGAATGAATTGTTCCTCTAAAAACATGCTATATACAGGGGAAGGTCTCCTTCATGCAAGTAATTTTTCACTCATTATGCAAATCATTTGTATCTTTACAAGACATTTAAATTTTTATTCTCATTATTTGTAAAAATATTCCCATTCATTTTTGCTTTCTTTTTATCTTCCATCTTACTTCTCAATTCCTCATTGGATGATTTTATTTCACTTTGAGTTCCTTACAACTATCATCCCATTATTGGCCAATAAATTAATTCAGTTTATGCAGAGACTTTTGAAAAACTACTATGTTGTAAAATAAACTTCGTTGTGTGAATAGCATGAACTACATGATATGCATAAAATGGGTTCATTGAAAAGGCTTCAAAACATTCAAGAAAATGCAATTGGCAGGTGTAAATCTAAATTACTCATGCCTTTCTTACATCCTCCCATTTTGTGCCTAAATGGGAGTAAGAAGAGACAAGTAAAGTACTTCTACAATTTCTAATAGTTTTGAATAATGTGGATGAGGAAAATAGTCAACCCGTAGGTAGAGTTTCCAAGGAGTTGTTGATGTACTTGCTACAAAGCTATTCAATGCAAATGCAACTTTGATGGTTAGAAATAATGTGTTGTCATGTCTTGAATTGCTTGCCAATAGAGTAGGAAGTGAGGTTTTGGAGTTACTTGAGCCTTTATTGCAACCACTATTGCATCCTTTTGTTGTGTGTCCCCTTCATAGTGAGCACATTGACCAATAAAAGAACTGGATAGCTTACTCAAACCGGCATTTTTTATGGAAGGAGAGCCCTACCTTGATTCTAAATCACCTTATGTTGGATTTGACAATCTCTAGTGAGTAAGGTTATAGGTACAGAGTGTAAAAAGAGGCTGATTTTGAGTAATGAGACTCAATTTGGGAAGGGATTTTGGTTGATGAAGCAAGATTATTGTTTTGGGTTGGAGGAATATTAGTTCAATTTTTGTTCTCGGCTACGTGCAGTTAGCCCAAACCTAAGCTTAAGAAAAAGGTTTTTACACAATACATTGTATTTTTGTCCTGAAATATCTCTTGCAAGTGGGAGAGAGAGAGAGAGAGAAAAAGAGATGAGAGAGAGAATTGGAGCTTCATGGAATTCTTTTGAACCCAACTTTAGCACCACTTGCACAATTTTTCATCTCGTTTAATCCAGGCATGGTCTCCTTTACCTTTTCTTTCATAATTTTCATAATTTGGGTTCCTCATTTTTAATGTTATAGAAATGTTAAACCACTAGATAATCATACAAATGGATATACGCCAAATTTAAATAGTGTAAAGAAATAAAAATTCACCTCAGAATGAAACTAATTTTTAAATGTAAACATTAAATTTGGTAGCTACCATAACCTTATACGATGATACTAGAGTATCAAAATCAAGTGCTTGTATCTGCTGGTATCGGTAAGAGTTAGATGATGTTGTCAAATCAAACAACATTTTCCGTCTACCTTGCAAAGTTAGAAAATGCAATTTTGAGAGACTTGCAAAACAACACTCTGAGCCCCATAAAGGATATTTCAAGCATCGTATGTGTTATTTGTTATTTAGAGAGTCATGTCAAGCAATAGATGGACCTTGTTTGATCGTTTATGCTCTCTTCAAGCTTCTTTAGAGCACTAGTACCTAGTTATGTACTTTTAGGAAGCTGCCAAAACTTAAAAGTTGGCTTTTGTTTTAAACCACCGTTTGAACCCTGAGAAACGAAATGTCTTTCATCCCTCGAAAAGATATAATATTTTTTATTAGACAATTTCTTTCAACCTCTAGTTATGGGAAAAAAACTCTTATAGATAGTTTGGAAAGGGCATTTTGTAGGCTTCGGTCATAGTTTGACTAGGTCAAACTAGACCAATTATGACCAGTGGGTTTAGAAAATGCATCACCATTTGAAAACCGTTCACCAATTCTGAATTCTTCCAGTTCCTGTGAATTCTTGGTGTATATGAGGACATGTAGAAACTTACACATGGTGTGTTTTTCCATCGGAAGACAACGTTTGAAAGTGGTTTCTTAGCCTCCGAGCCTAGATTGAACATTTTTGCAACTAGCAGGAAAACGTAAAAATAAAGTTGTAGGACCTCAGTGGGTAACCAAACCATCATGGAAACTTGTTGACACTTGTAAATAACTGTTTGAAAATATATCATGTGACTTATTGTGTGAAATTGAACTTTTGACAAAATAGTGTTTCTCTCTCTTCCTCTCTCTTTCTCTCTCATTGGTTACGAAAATAAGGTGAAATGAAATGAAATAAATATGTGTCTCTAACCCCCCTTTTTGAATGCAAATTATTAATATTATGTAAATGGAAAACTGAAAATGTTAATTATGCTAGATCTAGGTGGATGCCATGCCAACGATTTATCATTGATTTCATGCTCACTTGGTTTTGCAGGATGCAAGAAAGATGGTGAAAGGGTGTGGTGTAATTCATTTCTTATTATCGAAATTTACGCAGGTCATTGTAAAATGTATATATGTACAATGTAGTCCTATGTTACAAAAACGTTGTATTTAAAATATGCTAATATGTAGGAGATGTTAGTTTTAGACATACATTGGGAAATGAACATTTAATCATAGGTGCACTTTTGATTCATAATTACGTGCGGTAAAAAGGATTGATATATCTGTGTGTGTGTGTGTGTGTGTGTGTGTGTGTGTGTGTGTGTTAAATGAATTTGAATTTAATATCTCTCAATGCATTTCTAGCGTGTAATAGATTATTAAATAATTGATTTTTTGTTTCATACCTTGAAAATTTAATAAAGAAAGCTAACAACAACGATCAACCCTAAGATAAGATACATCCATAATTCAAGTGGGATCCTTCTTAGTGTGGAAGAAATTGAAATCATAGAATGATCTTAAACCTTGTACTCGATGGCACCTCCTAGTTTAGGTAAATAAGACCCCTAGTTTGTGTTATCATCATGGTCGGTATGTTTAGCATTACCGTCGTGAACCCGACGGTTAGGAGTGACCTGGAAAAACTTTATCTAGAGTAAGTAGATCTAACCCCTCCTTAGTATCCTTGTCATTTACCAAGTCTTACGAAGTTAGATCTAGGAATTTTCTCCATCATCGAATGAATTCCTTGTGGGATCTAGATGACACAAATGGACCTAGTACAATAGTTGTACTATTACTTAAACTCTTGTTAATGATCTCTTTAGTTCCTCGTAGATAAATGTGTTACCTTGGATACTAACAACATAACACCTTGGTCTTTCATGAAGGTTGTTTAGCATAAATATGTACTCTCACCTTAAACTCATTTATAGTTGGGGTGTAGATACTTAGGTGCAAATTGGAATTAAACCAAACCTTAGTTGATTAGGATTTAACTTGTGGCAAGAAAATGGTAAGTAACTCCTTACAAATGAAATTGATTTGAATTATGTTGACTTTAGAGAACCCAGGAAACCAAAAAAACTTGGTCCCGTAATCCCTTGTTATGCCCTTTTATGACTTTAAGAATAAAATAAATTTGTCATGTGGAATCACGAAATGTAGAAACATGGGATCTTACCTTGAACAAAAATCACTTTTGGTTCATGTGTAGTTTATAATGCTTCCAATCATGTACTTCTTCAAGATGTTAGGCAAGAACTTTCATAACTCTTTTGTTATAAAACAATGTTAATGATGAGACCATAGTGTGATATAAGAGTAAAATGAGATTTGAGGTTAGGAATAATGTCACTCTTAGAGTCCTTAAAACTCAATTAAACATTTTCATGTGTTCAGAAAGAATATGATTTTCCTTGGTGAGATAAAACATAGAGAAAATTTATTATATATATATATATATATATATATATATATATATATATATATATATAATCTAAATACAATTTGTTGTTTTGCACTTTGTTCAATCGGGAAATAAAGATACTGTGATCGAAGAATGTTTATGGGAAAAACATATCTTGATTCTAAACCACCCCCTTAAATGCTAAGATTAATTTCTTGAGATCAAGTTAGATTCACTTAAGTTGCAAAAGTAATATTTAAACATTGAATAAACTTTTGAGAAGCATATTCTTAACATAAGAATAAGAGAATTAAGTAATTTGTATGCAATTTGAAATATGCCAAGTAATTATGTAAGTTATTGAAATTTTCAGTAAAGAATAAAGATCCAACTGAAATGGTGGAATTGAAAATTAAATGTGAAATGAACTTAAGAATCTATAGGTTGAAAAAGGGAAAAATTATCCTTGCACAATAATTTTCTTGGAATGTTAATCATAGCTAAGATACAATTAAGAAAATGATGTGTTGTGGGTTTGCCAATCTTTGAGTCCTTTTCTTGTGGTTGGGTTATTGCTAGTATTCATTCATTGGGGAAAGTGTGGCATCGACATGTATATAGTGTTGTCATGTGTCTATGTGAGTCGATGAATTATGTAAGTGTCGTGTGCTTTTTGAGTTTTCTTTTCTTGGGGCCCTTCTGGCGTTGTGTAGTGATCAATGCATGTCAAAAAAATGATCTTGGTATTTTTATTGTTTTTTTGTGTGTGTAAAATGTGGGCATTACAACGATCATCAATAGTCACCATCATTAACACGATCATCATCAATGATGACAAAGAAAATTAATGTGATGATAAAAATGATTAGGAGACAATGATGATGATGAAAAAGAGGATGATGTCAATGACAAACACAACCACTACAAAAATTAGTTATTTTATTTCGACATTACGTATTAAAAATTTAATATTAAATAGTAAATTGTGATAATAATGATGAGGAAAATGATGACGAAGATTATGAAAGTGATGGTGAAAATGATTATATTGATCATTAAAAGCATGACAATGATTATGATGATGATGAAAATGACAACACCAAAGATGATGATGATTGTGCCAGATGGTGTTCATCCTTGTCAATATCATTGTCATTGTCATCATCATTGTAATTATTTTCATCATTACGGTCTTCATCATCATCATGATTATTGTCGCCATCATCGCCATTTTCACGATCATCCTCATCTTCATTGATGTCATTATCATCATCATCCTTATCATCATTGTCTTTTTCATCATCATCATCATCATCATCATTAGTACTCACCATAATTTATACGATCATTATCATCATCATTATTTTTGTCATTTTCAAAAATCCTCTAATGTCATTCATATTTCCCGTCGTAAAAGACTCAAATTTTACTCCTCTCCATCGCGGTTCCATTGCTAACATGAGATCGACGATGGCCCTTTTCATGATCAAATCCATGGTGAAATCGAACGCCTCTAAGAATTTCAAAATGGGGAGCATAATATCAAGGCAATAGGTGCGGAGGATACATGAAGCTAATTAAAAAAATTATTTACGGTGTATGCGGGTAGTAATTGTTTTTCTTTTTGTTTTTATAATTCGGTTACAAAATCAGAATTTCATGGGCACGACATCGATAAATCCACTCAATATATACAAATGTCTATGCTCTCTCGGCGTATTTTGCAAATCGTTTTAAATTTAATATTTAAAAAGAAACACATAAATATTAAAACATTTTGGAAGTATATAATGATATATCTCTACACATGAGTGATGTGAATAGTGAATTTTTCTCCAAAAACATACATGAACCCGTCCATGGTAGACATAACTTAAAAAATATTATTTATTTTTATTTATGTTTTCCTCTTAGTAATTGTATTTTATATTTATTTGGATATAAAATTATAAAATATTTAACATACTTAAAGAGCTATTGAATTTCCAAGTAGTGCACTTGGATGATAGAAAGACGTTGGGTTATAGCACCGTAAAAGAAAGACATCCTAACTTAGCAGACCTAAAAGGGATCAATTAAAGTCATTCTTTTTGGTTATGATTTCTCAAACGTTTCATAGATGAGGGAACCAATGCCTAAGGAACCATTTACCTGACAACATAACAAATTATTTATGTAAATGTAAAAACAGATATGTCATTTGAATTACATAATGGTAAAATTCAAGCATAAGTTTTTCAAATAGATATTTTTTTAAAACATTTGTCAGACTAATAGATTGATTTTCACTTCACGAATTTTTGAAGGTCTCAGTCTTTAAATTTCATCGTCTGTACGAGATTGAGGGGGCTCACAACAGAAGATGATCCTTCCAAAAACAGGTCGACAATAATCTTATTTGCCTTTTCAGAAGGATGGTAGTTGTCCCAATACATATGGGTGTCTATGATTGAGCACACATTTTACGCCATTATGAAAAGCCCCACACTGTTTTTTGCTCCTTTTCCACAGCAGATTTATTGACCCCACAAATCATATTCAAATCACCACCATTTCAAATACAAATTTGAATTTGAGCTGTGATTTTTGTCCACAAATATATGATTAAACTAAAAACAAGGTTATGGTACTGTTTATACTGTTTGCTACACGGTTGCTAAATATGCCCATATTCATTGAATAGATTTCTGTGAATGTGAAAGACCTAAGTTGATGCCTCATTATTGAGTAACATTCACATACCTCTGGAATGTCAATATTCAGAGAGAATAGAATGTCCCATGTCTCATTGAGTTAACTGACCTTGTGCATGTAGATCTTGAGACATGAATTCGCATGTACAATATCATTTACTAAGAATGGGTTGTGAACCCTTTCCTCAATATCTCTCTCATCTTATTCTTTTTCCTCCTCCCACCGCCCTGGGGAGAGCCTGGTCGAAAGGTCGAAATCCGTGAGCATAATGTTCCCGTTTGACTGTATCAACACGTTCTCCGGTTTCAGATCTCTGTAAACTATCCCCAATCCGTGCAGGTGCTCCAACGCCAATACAATCTCCGCGGCGTAGAACCCATGAAAGATTAAATAATCAAACAATAAATTATCAGTGTCGTTTCAATCAATACAATTTTTCTACGTTCGTGATGATCTTCAAAGATTCATACAACTTTAAAACTAAATCATTATTGGCTCCCACTTTTAAAGTAAAATTCACGATAGAAAAAGATGGTTTTATGGGTGTTTAAAGCCTTTATATGATTATGTGGAAATGAAATCCTATTCGAAAAAAAGGATTTCTCCCTATAAGCCATCTTTAAATTTCGTAAAATTCCAAAAACCATTTCTAATGGTAGAAGCATCAAATCTATCAAAATTCATGATGGAACGAACTTAAAATAAAAACTTTGTATCTCGTATATCGTCATTCCTGTTTTAGGTTTGTAACGCCCGCTAAAGATTCTCGCACGAGACCCAAGAACAATCTAGGTTTACTTAGACAAATTATGGATTTTTTTTTAAAGCGTGCCCACATACGGGGTTCAAGCTATAATTGTCACAATAATAATTCAAAGTCAATTATATTTAATAAATAAAAATTTTCCATTATAACCAAATATTAAACCCGCATTAAAACTAATGAGTAGATTTAGTCCAAGCAAGCTTTAGTTCACTCTAAGTGTTAATTTAATAAATAATTAAATTCGACTATAGTTAAATATTCCACAATTAAATCTAGAGGGTTAAAGGGGGCCAAATTAATTAAATACCCAAGGTATCTAATTCCACAAGGTTTAAACAATTAACAAGGTTTCCATAAAGATGGGGTTAGAATAATAAACACTTCATTACCCTATAAAGTGACCCCTTAAACGATCTACTCATATTTTGAAATTAAAGCATTTAAATTAAAAGGTAATTTCCCACTCACCGACTCTCCACCTAATTTTTATAGGGATGAATCTCATCCCTTGGATGTATTCAATTAGGACCCTTGATGAGAAAAAGGGTATTCGACCCTAAAGCATCCTTATGAAAACTTCTTTCACATTTTATTTGGTTCATTATTTTTTTCTATTTGGTTTTGCAGAGTTGAAGAAGGAGGAAGAGAATCCATTAGAGACCATCTCAAGTTCTTGGAAGAGAATTCCAAGCTCCATCCTTTGTCTATTTTGTTGATAGCCTCATGGGATTCATTTTATTTAGTTCATTTTCTTGTATTTTCCCAAATGGGCTTGTGGGTATTTTCCCATTTTATTTATAAAGCTACATTAGATCTATACTTTCATTTTGAGTAAGTATATATACATATATATGTATATATACATTTAAATACTTGTGTATGTAATTATTTAATTTAAGAAGTAACTTATCGTTTATCTTTTTTTAAAAGGGTTAAAGGAAACCCAATTTTATGTGTGTGTGTGTGTCACTGTAAAATAGGTCGTGAGAAAGAATTTTGCGCAGGGAACACTGTGCATACTAGCCGCATTGGAGAGGGAGCGGATTACAAATTGTGGGGAGTAATAATGTTTTGGGATGGGGAGGGGTCGACAACCCCAACCCCCACCCCATTTAATATTAAATGGGGTGGGGTTGGGGTCGCCGACCCCTCCCCACCTCAATCTATATATTAATCACCGACTACTACCAAAGCACACATGCCGTGGCCCTCCAAAAACCGACCTCTACTTTTAAAAAAGGTTTTCAACTTAATTCAAATTTTCTCTATTTAAAACGTTTAAGTACGTTTTATATATATGTATGTATGTCATATAGTAATATGAATATTATTTCTTTTAACTAAGATTTACAATAGGGTATCCTTTTTCTATATATTTAATAAACTAATTTTAATAGTATATTGGTATTAATAAATTATCTTATTAGTAAAACTTTCACTAGTAGCAATGTTTTATTACTAATAATGTTTAGGATACTAGCATTACTATCAACCTAAAAGTGAAATGTAACTAGTAGTATGGGCAAGTTAAAAACTTGCATTAATACTTTCTTCTTTTCTAGTCCATTTAGTAAACATTATATAGGAGGTAAAGAAAATTTCATTTCACTTCCCTTAACTAATTGTAGTAGATTGCAATAACTTTTAAAAGAGGATAACATGCTAGAGATAGGACTTAGATTTCTTCATTGGCCTATTCCAAGACTAATTACAACTTAAGCAATTTCCATCTATTGGGAATAAGGTTTTAAAATATATTTCCTCCACTACATGAAAATAAATCAATACCACTTACTTCACTACATGCCTTTAAGTAATATATGAACTTTAATATTTCTTCCTTCTCATCTCTAACAATACAATTAAAAAATGAAGATAACTTTCCTTTCCTACAATACAACTTTCAAGCAAAAGTAATGAATTTTATTTTCCATTTCAAAAACTAACTTTACAACACAAATTTTTTTCTTCTTTTTTATTTCTTTCAACATACAACAAAACTTTAATAACAATTATTAATGCAAATTTCCATCACAAGATCAACATAATGTCCTCCACTTGAACTAGAAAAATTATACAAGAATGTAAGCTAGAATGGAACGCAATATTACAAGTTCCTCCACTCTAAGTGGGAAAAATGCTAAGGAAGTTTTAATACAAAAATTATTTTCTTAGGGAATCCACCAAAAGCTCCAACCTTCACAATACCAAAGAGAGATATCCTTCATGATTTTCTTGATTCACAACGAAATGGGGAGAGAGGAAACACTCTCCACCCAACAAAAATATCTAATGAGGAGGATAAGTCATCCTCCTCATTGGCCCCCGAGACCCAAACCACATTAGAATGAGAGGTGAATCCAACCAATGGCAACAACAAGCTCCATAACACAACACAAAAAAATTCACAACTATTCCAAGAACATTCAACTTAACTACACCACAAGAAGGAAACAAACCCAAAGAAACAAGGCTTAAAAATTAAAGCCAAGTGAGAAAGAACCTATGTGGAGGCCACTTATGCACCCTTATGGAAAGTTGGTTCCCACCTCAAAATTCTCTAATACATGTTTCAAATCCCCTACATACTCTTATGCCTCCCTCAAGTACCTCGTATACCTCCCACAGACTCTTATTTCTCCCCATTCTCTTATGCCTCCCTCATACAAGGATAAGTAAGAAATGCAAGCATTCATTGTCAAGGTGGGGCACCCAACCCAAAATAACTCCAAACATGAAATAACTCTTATGACTCCCTACATGAATTCTCCCCATAGTTCCCTCCTGTACCACACTTATGCAATCACGCAAGCACCCAACAAGCATTCCAAACATTCAAAAAAAAAACAAGCACACAACACAAAATAGAGGAATAACATAAGCAAAAGTAAAGCTCCGACCTTTCCATAGTAGATATTGTTATAAGATTAAACTCCAAGCTCCTTCAATCCCAAGAAATAACAAACAAGCTCCCACAAGACAACAAGTTCTCTAAAGTCCCTAACTCCAAAAAAAAAAAGCACAAAAGAATGAAGTAACCCCAAACAAGCAAAAGAACTTCAATAAATAGAAAAGGGAGAGATGAAGGTGTGGTGGCTCCATGAGAATGCCACATCACTCATCCTCAACTCCACCTTACAAGTCAAAATTCAAACTCCAAAGCACAATTAATAAGTGGTTGAAGAAATGATATTTTACTTACACACAATCCATGCTCACACCCCTTAAGGACCAAAAGTAATTACATGTAAAAAGGTGCAATAAAGACTTATAATTTACCTTCCCAAAACCCATAATGGGGTTTGCGTTTTACCCCACAACCCATAAGTAGGGTTGGCATAGCAATTTAAGAGATCCTGGGACAATTTTAACTTATCCCACAAGCCTTAAAAATGTGCCTTTAAGGCCAAATTCGAATTTCCATGAGTGGGTAGAGTGTACAACACTCAAGGTCACAAGCACTCAATCTTTCAACATAAAGCTCAAAAGCCATGTAGTCTAATAAATGAATTTTTTTGGTCAAATCCACAACTGTTAAAAACAAGATTAATTAACTAAAATAAGACACTAAAACCCATTAAGAGAAAGGGGAAGAATACATCATTTTCTAAATAATTAAAACAAGGAAATTACAACACTAAAATCCATAAACTACATTAAGTAAAGGAAACTAAACAAAATACAACACATAACCGGGTAAGTGCAGCAAGTTGGGGGACAAAAAAGGGGTCGAAGTGGACATCGTATTGCAAATACCAATATAATATCAACTTGTAGGGATTATTAGCAATTCATACACTCAAAATTAGAAAACCTTAGATCAATATGAATCATAGCATCCGGAATCGAGTTTCTAAACTACTATTTTTTTAAAAAATGAACAACTTAGCTATATTAAACACTTAAAATTCAATGACTTCGTTTTTTTAAAACACCTTTAAGATTGTATTCGGTTTTCCCATGATTTGGATGACCAAAAATTTATAGATATTTTTTTCTTTGGTGAGAAGTTAGAAGCCACTATCTATCTTGGGATAGATTTTATTTTGTATTTTTTGAGCAATATTTTATTTTTTATGATTGTTTTTGTGAAAGTGGTCTAAAAACATAAAGAAAATAGAGAACTTTTCATTTTCTGTCATAACTTCATCAAAAAATATTGAAATAAAATAATTTAATTTGAACATGTATATAATTTCACCGTAGTTTAGATGGAATAAATTTTATTACATTCTGACAAGTGAAACAAAATTTGCAGTCTTAAATGTAGACATAAAAATTCATGGGAAAATGTGTCTTAAATACCTACTATTACTAAAAAAATTATAAAATGATATTTATCATTTTCTATTCAATTTAAAATCAATATTTCTAAAAAGCTAACAG
This sequence comes from Taxus wallichiana var. yunnanensis, assembly GCA_018340775.1. Lineage (NCBI taxonomy): Eukaryota > Viridiplantae > Streptophyta > Pinopsida > Cupressales > Taxaceae > Taxus > Taxus wallichiana. Next base: position 973,785,747 of record CM031239.1, read on the forward strand.
TCTCCCTACATGATGGTATCATTTTCATTACATAGTTTAACTTTTCGGCATGGTTCAAGTCCATGGAATACTACATTTGATGTTTTTTTGTTTTTGATGTAAAATTCAAGATTTGATGTCCACTTAATTGTCCTCCAAGTTATAAATACCCACCCCTTGGTCACAACTTTTCCCTAACAATAATAATTCAAAAACACACACACACACACACACACACACACACACACACACACACACACACACACATGTTGCCATGGTGACCCTTATTGAATTCATCTAGAATTCTAAAGTGGTTCGTTTCAATCACCCCAATGCTTGTTTTGACATATTTACCTGTAAAAATACATAACACCTCCTTCGGCCTCATGGCCGCATCAAAAATATCTAGGATAAAATATACAATATAAATCCACAATCATCTATATATGAATCAAATATCATCTAGGTAAATATGATATCATTTATAATTTCTAGCAAAATTTCTATTCTACATATCATCCATGTCAAAATGATCACAAAATTAGTTCAATTATCAAAGGTCTACTCAATATGACGAAATATGACATGTCTCGAAAAACATATACACATATAACCATGTCAACAACATATCAACATTAATATAAACCTGTCTCTAATAATCCACATGCATCATCTATGAATCAAAACAAAAACGAGTTCAATATATCTAACATCTAATCATCATCTTGAATCAAAAGATACAATAATATCCATAAGTATAGTCTAAAGTATCATAATCAATAAAAAAAAGGTGTCGAAGGAAATGGGCACTACATCCCCCTCCCCTTAGAATCAACTTCCTCCTAGAAGTCACTGGATCAAGTGTGGAAACAAAACTCGTAGCAATGAAGCATCTTCCCATGTAGCCACGGTTTCATCATACCTATCCCACCTTTGCAGTCAAACACGGTAATTCTTTCTACCTTGAAGGGCCAATGTCCTATGTTCTAAAATGTGGATGGTCTCCACCATCACATGCCCTTTATTCTTCACTTGTAATGAGGTCCAATCCAGTACATGAGAAGGATCTGCAATATATCTCCTAAGTATTGAAACATGAAACACATCATGGACACAAGACAAGCTAGGTGGAAATGCTAGACAAGTAAGAAAAAGGGTCGATACACTCCAAGATCTCAAAGGGACCCAAAATCTAGGATCTAATTTAGAACCTTTTCTATATGAGATAGGGCTCTTATGTGGCCCGACACGAAATAACACCTTCATGCCCAAATCAAAACTATAATCTGTCCTATGTTGATCTCGTATACCTCTTCTCGCTAATCTGTGTGCCTGCGCAATCTATGTCTAATCATAACCACCTACTACTTCATGCCCTGTAATAAAGTTAGACCAAGAGAAACCCTGTCCTTTAACATGTCCCAACTAAGAGGTGCCGTACACTCTCTACCATATAATGCCCGAGAAGGAGCCATGCCTATCAAACTCTGAAAAACTATTATGTAGGTGAACTCCACCAAGTATAGGTACTCCTCCCATCTCGATTGGTGATCCATGACGTACATCCTAAACATGTACTCCAAAATTTAATTCACCCACCTCGGTTTTCCCATCCGCTGTCTAAGAGTGATATGTTGTGCTGAAATTGATCTTTATCCCGAGGGCATGTTGCATGGTAGTCCAGAAGTGGGAAGTATACAAAGGATCGTGGTCATAAATGATTTTCTACAAAATCTCGTGCAACATGACAATCTCATCAAGATATACCCATGCCACTACACTAGTTGTGTAGGTAGTCTTCACCGGAGAAAAATGAGCCACTTTCATCAATTTATCCACCGTGACCATGATGGCATCGTGGTGGTATCTCAATGTCGTAACCCAACTATGAAGTCCATGGAAATGGTGTCCCACTTCCACTTCGGTATAGCATGAGGAAAGAGAAGGCCAGTAGAATGTTGATGCTCGGCCTTCACCTTCTGACACTCTAAACAACGTGACAAAACTGATCCATGTATCTCCAAAGTCCACTCTAATGATACAACTATCTCAAAGTGGTGTGCATCTTCTTCACCCCAGGATGGGCTGAATAGGGTGCATGATGAGCCTCTGTCAAAATGTCTTGTCTCAAGCCTCCATATCTAGGAACATAAATCTAACCTCTGTGTCATAGAAGGCCATCCATCTCTAATAAGAATCCATCAAATCTCCCTCATGGGGTCTCGAGATGTAATCTTTTCCCTAGCTACAAGATAGACGTTGTTGTGAGGAAGCTTCTATAAAATCGCTCCAAAATTTGTGCCCACCGAAGTGGCTATAACCACATGTAGTTTTCTGCTCAAGGCATCTGCAACCACATTCTCCTTCCCTTCACATGCTCTATCTCCATGTCATACTCACAAATCCAATCCATCCATTTCCACTGATGAGATTTGAGATTGGGGTGCATGAAGTGGTGGCAAAGAATCAAGTGATCAGTCCTATGTGTAAATCTTCAACCACGAAGGAAGTTTCTCCATTGTATTAAGGCGTGAACAACTTCCGCAAGCTCAAGATCATGAGTCAGATAATTGAGCTCATAATCCTTGAGTTTGCAAGACTCAAAAGTCACTAATCTGCCTCTCTGCATTAAGACACCTCCAAATTCTACAAAAGAAGCATCTGTGCATACAAAGAACTCACCCTAAAGATCTTGTACTACAAGAATAGGTGTTTTCATGAGGCATTCCTTCAGTGTCTTGAAGGTTTGCTCACATTTATCGAAAAAAAAATTCTTCCCTTTCTGTTGAAGGGACGTGATAGGGTGCGTAACCAGAGAGAAGTCCGAACAAATATCCTCTAATATCCTACTAAACCCATGAATTTGCGTACCTCTGCATCATGTCACACTAGAGGGTGCCATCCAATCCATAAATAGCTCAAATCTTGGAAGGATCGACTATGACATCTTCCCGAGAAATTATGTGGCCCAAATATTACACCGCTTATCTCGAAAAAATGCTCACATCTCCGTGTTCCCATAAATATGCTGCTCACAAAGACACGGAGAACTGGCGAAGGTGCTCATCATGCATACATGAGTAAATCAATATATCATCAAGGAAGATGAGCACGAAGCGATCTAAGAATTTCTAGAATACCCCATTCATCAAGCTCATGAACACTATGGGGGCATTCATCAAACCAAAAGGCACTATGGTGAACTCGTAGTGGCCATATCTCATACGGAAGGCAAATCTTATGAATATCTTCATTTATGATCATCATCGATGATAACCTAACATAAGATCTATCTTGGAGAAAATTGTGGCCTCTTCATCCGATCAAATAAATCATCAATGCATGAAAGGGGTAAGGATTCTTGATCGTTACTTTGTTCAGTTAGCGTAATCAATACAAAACCACAGAGATCCATCCTTATTCTTTACAAAAATAATTGGTGCACCCTAAGGGGATACACTAGGACGGATTAGGCATTTCTCGTAAGGCTCTCAAGTGTAACTTGAGCTCGCAGAGCTCAGAGTAGTCATCCAATACAATGCTCGTGAGATAGGATTTGCACATGGAACAAAATATATCTTAAAATATATCTCACATGGGGGTGGTTACCCTGGTAGCTCCTCTAGAAATACATCTAAAAACACTCTCAAGATGAGATGATCATCAAGGGATGGTCTACTAGAGTCATCCTCTGATATGTCACTAACCATAATAGCATACACCTAACAACCTCATCACACATACCGCTTAAGTTGCATAGAAGAGATGGTGCAAATAGAAACGGGCCTCCTAACCCCTTCTATCATTAACTCAACTCCTATATCATTTGTACATGATATAGTCTTATGGTAATGATCCACTCGGCTCGTAATGTGCGACAACGAGTCCATTTCAAGATGTCTCCATAATAACTTAAAGGAAGGATGCGAATATCAGAGGTAGTTGTGAAGGGTTCGAAATCCACTACACACTCCTTTACTAAGGATTCTATAGAAATTTTAGCTCCGTAATCCATTTTAAAGTCCCAACTAGCTCGCACCACTCTACTACTATATATATAATATAGTAAAATGAATAATATTTCCTTTTACTAAGATTTACAATAGGGTATCCCTTTTTTATATATATTTAATAAACTAATTTTAATAGTATATTGGTATTAATAAATTATCTTATTTGTAAAAATTTCACTAGTAGCAATTTTTCTTACTAATAATGTTTAGTATACTAGCATTACTATCAACCTACAAGTGAAATGTACCTAGAAGTATGGGCAAGATAAAAACTTGCATTAATACTTTATTCTTTTCTAGTCCATTTAGTAAACATTATATAGGAGGTAAAGAGAATTTCATTTCACTTCCCTTAACTAATTGTAGTAGATTGCAATAAATTAATAAAAGAGGATAACATGTTAGAGTTAGGACATATATTTCTTCATTGGCCTATTCCAAGACTAATTAAAACTTAAGCAATTTCCATCTATTGGGAATAAGGTTTTAAAATATATTTCCTCCAGTACATGAAAATGAGTCAATACAACCTACTTCACTACACGCCTTTAAGTAATATATTAACTTTAATATTTCTTCCTTCTCATCTCTAATAATAAAAATACAATAATGAAGACAACTTTCCTTTCCTACAATACAACTTTCAAACAAAGGTAATGAACTTTCTTTTCCATTTCACAAAACTAACTTTACAACACAAATCTTTCTTCTTTTTTTTGTTTCTTTCAACATACAATACAACTTTAATAAAAATTATTTGAATGCAAATTTCCTTCACAAGATCAACACAATGTCCTCCACTTGAAGTGGAAAAATCATACAAGAATGTGAGCTAAAATGGAATGCAATATTACAAGTTCCTCCACTCTAAGTGGGAAAAACACTAAGGAAGTTTTATTACAAGAAGGATTTTCTTAGGGACTCCACCAAAAGCTCCAAGCTTCACAATACCAACAAGAGAGCTCCTTCATGATTTTCTTGATTCACAACAAAATGGGGGGAGAGGAAACACTCTCCACCCAACAAAATATCCAATGAGGAGGACAAGTCATCCTCCTCATTGGCCCCCAAGCCCCAACCACATTAGAATGAGAGGTGAATCCAACCAATGGCAACAACAAGCTTCCACAACACAACAACAAAAATTTCACAACCATTCCAAGCACATTCAACTTAACTACAACACAAGAAGGAAAACAACCCAAACAAACAAGGCTTAAAAATGAAATCCAAAGAATTAAGAACCTTTTCGGAGACCATTTATGCCTCCAAATAGGAAATAGCTGCCCATCTTAAAATCTTCGAATACATGTCTCAAATCATATACATACGATTATGTCTCTCTCAAGTACCTCTTATGCCTCCCACATACTCTTATGCCTCCTCATTCTCTTATGTCTCCCTCATACAAGAATAAGTAAGAAATGCAAGTATTACTTGTCTAAGGTGGGGCACCCAACCCAAACTCACTCCAAACATGAAATAACTCTTATGCCTCCCTACATTAATTCTCTCCTTAGTCCCCTCCTACACCACACTTAGGTAATCTACCCAAGCACCCAACAAACATTCCAAACACTCAACAAAAACAAGTACACAATACAAAACAAAGGAATAACATAAGAAAAAATAAATCTCCTACCTTTCCATAGTAGAGCTTGTTCCAAGAGTCAACTGCAAGCTCCTTAAATTCCAAGCAATCACCGACAAGCTCCCAAGAGACCACAAGCTCTCCAAAATCCTCTAATTCCAAGAAAAGAAAGAGCACAAAAGAATGAAGTAACCCCCAAACAAGAAAAATAACTTGAATAAATAGAAAAGGGAGAGAGGAGGGTGAGGTGGCTCCATGTAGGATGCCACATCACTCATCCTCAACTCCACCTCACAAGTCAAACTTCAAACTCTAAAGAATAATTAATAATTAGTTAAATAAATGACATTTTACTTACACACACAATCCATGCCAACACCCCTTAAGGACAAAAATTAATTACATGTAAGAAGGTGCAATAAAGAATTACAATTTGTCTTCCCAAAACCCATAATGAGGTCTAATTTTGACCCTCCAACCCATAGGTAGGGTTGACATATCAATTTAAGAGGTCCGAGACAAGTTTAACTTGTCCCACAATCCTTCAAAATTGGCCTTTAAGGCCAAATTCGAATTCTAAGAGGGGGTAGAGTGTACAACACTCAAGGTCACAAGCACTCAATCTTTCAACACAAAGTCCAAGAGCCATCTAGTCTAATAAATGAAAACTTTTATTCAAATCTACAATTAGATAAAAATAATATTAATTAACTTAAAAAGGACACTAAAACTCATTAATATAAATGGGAAGAATACATCATTTTCTAAATAATTAAAAAAATGAAAGTACATCACTAAAAATCACATACTACATTAAGTAAAGGAAACTAAAAAAATACAACACATAACCCCTTGGTCACAATTTCCCCCTAACAATAATTCAAACACACACACACACACAATTACATGTTTCCATGGTGACCCTTGTTGAATTCACCTAGAATTCTAAAGTGGTTGGTCTCCAATCCCCAATGTTTGTTGTGACATGTTAACTGCAAAACACATAACACCTCCTTCACCTCATGGCCGCATCAAAAACATCTAGGATAAAATATACAATATAAATCCACAATCATCTATATACAAATCAAATATCATCTAGGAAAATATGATATCATTTACAATTTTTAGCAACATTTATATTCTACATCTCATCCATGTCAAAATGATCACAACATTATTTTAATTATCAAAGGTCTACTCAATAAAACGAAATATCACATGTCCGAAAAACATATATATATATATATATATATATATATATATATAACACCATGTGAACAACATATCAACATTAAAATAAAATGTTTCTACTAATCCACATGCATCATATATGAATCAAATCAATACAGTCCAAAGATATCTAACATCTAATCATCATGCGAAATCAAAAGCTACAATAATATCCATAAGTATAGTCGACAATATCATAATCAATAACAAAAAGGTGTCAAAGGAAAATGGGCACTGCAAGGTTTTTAATAAACATCATTTAATTTAATTTTCATTTATATTTATTGATGGCCATGGAAAAACTTCCAATGGAAGCGGCCATGGATATATTTAACACACATCTCGTCATTCTTGGTGTAGGTTTTTAATAAACAACATTTAATTAAGTTTTCATTTATATTTATTGATGGCCAGGTAAAAAAATGCTAATGAAAGCGGGCATGGATATATTTCACATACCCGAAGAACCTGTCCATCACATTTTGTCCCATGCTTTATTTTCTAGTTATTCAGCATAAATTACCAAGGGTTGAAAATCGTCTTTTAAAAAATCTAATTTGTAATTTATTGATTGCACATACTCCTGGTATCACATATACAACTCCACAAAATTTTAGAAATGGTATCACATGACCCAAATACAATTTTATAAATTTTATAAAGAGGAGTATAGTAAGATCTAATTTTATAATACTCCTCAAAATTTCCATTACAATTGATCTTCAGTATCACTAATTAAACACTGCGTTCAATAAAAAAATAATCACCCTAATTTCAATGAATGCGATGAATAATTTAAATTACCGAAATCTCTAATTCGATGTTAAATTTACCCACAACATGGAATACAAATACAATTAATGATTTACATTGTAATTCACTTACTGATATATAAAATATAAGAAAAGTAAACATAATCTATCACAAATAATCCAGATTTTATTCCCCTCACAGAGGCTCCCATAACTGATCGTTATCATCTACTTGTATCGGTTCAAAAACAGGAGATCCATCAGTCACTAGTGAAGCCAGCTCATCCCAATTCAAACGAATGTTCACTAGTTCTGCCTGCGTGGTTGCCAACTGAGATTCCAGGTCAGCAATTTTCTTCTGCAGTTTTTGAACCACCCTGCACACCCATGGATTGGATCCTTCACCCTTGCACTTGCTTCGTATACAATACTATTTACTACATCTGCTCTTTGATAATCCTCAACACCCTAAAACAACAAATCCACATGAGTATCACCACCTTAACAAAATTAAAGAAACTTACCAAAAATAACAGAAATGGTGGTGTGGTTACTTGAAGTGTTTTGATGATATGACTGGTTCCAAATACTCTCTGCACAACTGCAAACGTTTTTGAGTCGGTGGATGGAAAATGAGGGGCAAGCACACATGACTCTAAACACTTTTTTCGTTGACTCTTGCAGCTTGCGCATGGTCCAATCACTTTTCTTGCCATGTATTCCTCTCAAACAATCTTATAGCTTTAATAAAATGTAAATTAACAGAGATTCAAAAGGTTTGAGGCATCTTAAACAATCAAAACCTTCTTCAGTTAAGGAAACTAGGACGGATTCATTTTAACAATGTATTCAATGAGTTTAATCAATACAAATGCATGTTAAAACAAGACTTAATACCTAAAACAACTGGTCATTGTTAAGTTAGTAAAAATAAATTTTAATATTGATATAAATACATAAAGGGAACGCTCGTACAATAATCATATTAGCACTGATACATCTTAACATGAATAAGATCACATAAGGAAAGCTGAAACATGAAGCGAAAATATGAAAATAAAGAAGACCGCTGCTTGTGCCTTTGGCGTGAATATAATTTATAAGGGAAAGGATTATCAGTCAAGAGACGGAGGACGGAGGAAAAAGAGTGGATGTTTCTACAAAGAATGGAAAGTAAGGACCGGTCCAGGCGACAAACATAAATTTAAAAATCCATTTAAGGATTAATAAATACGAATCGAAGTTGCTGCGTTCTTAAGTGGAGAAGACTAGCCTTTATAACGATACTCTTCTATTTTATTACATACCTTGTTGACCCCTTTAATAATACGCACCATCTCAAGTTCAAGAGTCACACGAATATGCCCGTTTTGGCAGTTTCCACTTAACGGTTTATTATATAAAATGGCATGGTAGTCTAAAGGTAGATTTGTGAATCTTAATATTATATATTTAAAATTTAATCTGTTAAGGGTTCACTACATACTATTTCATATGAAGTTGGTTGTCTTAATTTGTTTGGAGAAGGGAGCTTACCAAGTCATGTACCGTATATTGTTATCCCCACAATTTTGATATCTTTCAATTTAATTATGCCAAATGTGTTTTCCAAACTATATATATTAATAAATTTGACAAACTCTATCATCACGATATCAATGATAGATAATTTTTTATCCCATTGTCACTATTTCTACCTTTTAAATTTTTTCATGTGACCTGTTGTCCATCAACATGGCGGTCAGCAAGTTGCTGCCACCAAACAACCCCTGCGAGTTGTCGAGGACGATTATCCTCCTTGCATCTTTGGTTTTTTGTTTTGTGGTCAACCTTTTCATGTGGTAGACAGGACTGGAATTTTAAAGTATCACCCACCTATCAAAAGGACAATCCATGAGAGTTTCACCATTAATCTACTTTTCAATTTATATTTTGAGTAATATTCTAGATTGTCAAAATAAATCATAATTGATATAAATCATTTTTTCCAAACTTTAAGATAGTGAATCATATTAGTGAATCATATTTTTGTAAGTAAATTTAATAGTTTTTATAAAACTTCAAAATAAAAAAATTAGATTTAATTTATTTATTCATGTATTATATTGATTATACACATTATATATATATATATATAAACTTTACATTTTAAATATCAAAATTATATCAACTATTGTTAAAAACAAACTTTTTATATTTTTAATGTATTATTAAGAAATTGAAAACAAAAAATATTGTAATAAAATATAAGATATAAAGAAGGTTTCCAAAACAAAGGAAGTGCAACATTATTATTTATCAATATAATAGTACCCTCAACAATATGTTATATACATAATAATTTTGAAATCAAAGGTCAAGAACTCTTCTTGACTTTGTATCTTTCCATATCTTATATATTTCATCCCAATTGACATCAGTTGCATGAGGTCCATTTAAAGATACTCTCATTAGTGAATCCAGTGTATCTATCCCTAGCTTTGATTTTCAAATATTTTTATGATGTTCTGTTATGAAAATCCACTCTCAAAATCACCTATACTTCTAAGAATCGTAAGTAGATCTCGCCACAAATTCATCAAACGAGGATACATTTTGTGTCATTGATGTGTACTATGAAAAACTCTCCATGCATCTTTCATCTTGAAACCTTCACAAGTCAAATGCAATGAATCAACAAAAGAATGTAGCTCACTTTTACAACCATTAACATTAAATAAAGATGCATAACCAACATCATTTGAAATGGTCAGTTGGAATTTTTGAGAATAGTATCAAACAATTACTTTTATTTAGTTTCTCGAGTTTGACGATCTGATGGATAATAAGATGGGAAGAAGAGTTGCTCTACATTAAAAAGCATAAGTTGTACAAATCTTTTAAGTCTCTTGTGTTCATACAATCGAAGGTTTTATAGCATGATTTTGTACATCACCATACTTTCCCCACTACACTAGAATATGACTCTATCAGATAATGCGTATCAACTACAATACCTTCATATGTTGCTTTAATACATACAAATTCAGAACCAATTAAGAATTTTGAATGAAAAATTGTACCCTATAGAATTTGTTTCAAAAACCATGTCTAAATTTCCTATCATTTTCTAAAGAGTGCATCTAAAAATTATTTTCTCAACTTATTTAGTTCACCCAATACATCAGCAAGCATATGCAGACAAAATTGAATAGAATAGATCTTTGCCTTCTCATACCATGATGAACATTTCTTATCCCTTTTCCACAAAGTTAAGATAGCTGGCATAAGTTTTACAAGCCTTATTATTACCTCTCCCCTAGATAACCATCTAAACATGTGCATTTGTGGAATATCTAATACATCAATCAGATAATTTTAAACAAATAAATAAGCACCTTATTTTTTCGTTAATTTTGAATCCATGAATATTTTTATTCACCAATTTTTCAACAAGAAAAATTCAAAGATTCTTTTACAACCATTTGTTACTTTGAATGACTCAAATGGGATACAAAATGCACTATAACAAGATTCATGTTGTTCTTATTAACAAATCATTTAAATCCTTTTTCATTCCCAAAAATTCCATTTTGATTGACAATATCATATATTATTTTTACCTTTACACATGATTCATTTTTACCTTTATAATCTAGGAACTAGGTGTTTTAAGAACCTTTTAAGTTAAACAATTTCCATGAATAACAAGGTTCTTCTCTAACTTATGATAATTACTTTCATCATCCAATAATGAGAAACATGTAATTTTCAAAATGTATGCATTTATCCATCTTTCTATAGCTTCTTTATGAATCACTTACTTATTCCGAGAGATAAGAGCATCACGTTGTAAATTGTTGCAACCCTCACTAGTTCCCATGCACCAAAACAATTGTACTTTAACAATAATGACATTTGATTACTTCGTGTTACCATCAAAATCAACATAAGTCATACAAAAACCTTTCTAACCATTACAAACAATATTTTTATTTTTTGTTTTAAAATTTCCATTTTCCATGACCAATAGTAGCTCCTTTCGCAACTTGAATGTTTGTTTCTGTTAATGTCATGATAATCTTCATGTGTTACAAAGTCATAGGTTTTACATCTTTTTTTTTTTTCTTTATTCTATATGTATTTCTCAATTTGTGACTTGTTTCTTCCGTTTATTTATAGATTATTTATATCAATTTCTTAGATTAAAAATACATTAGTTTAATAAATTTAAATATTATGAAATTACAAAAATGATATTTAAAAAAATAATAAATATGAAATATCCATTATTACTTCTATTCTTATGTGTAAAAGTAAACTATAAATAACATTAATAACCAATGGATGAAAGTGGAAACTTACAGTTATTTAAAACTAGGGCTTATTGTTTGACAAATTACCAAAGTCACAATATAAAAAATAGTGTTTTTTTACTATTTACTCTTGAGTGACATAAGTGAGGAAGATTAAAAATGATTTTTTAAATTTATTGGTAAAAGGTTTTTTAATAAGAGGGGACCATACCCCAGATACAAATAGGCTTAAAAGATGGATGTAGCAAGAAAAGAACAACCAAAATAAATACCTAGATACCTAAATAAACCCCAACGAATAAATGCAAAGTGGATCGACCGCCACAAAAAGCCAAATAATATTTTCTCCCCGATTGCGAGTCGTGGCGGGATGAGTGTAGGTGTAGCCTTCTTCTTAACTTTTGTCCATTCATCCTCGCCTTCGTATGGAGCAAATATATCCACCTCCCCTAATGACTCATGTCCTATGCACATGCATAGGAAAAGCGGGCTAAAGCACGCTTCAGGCTATGAACAGTGCAGCCGTACCAAGCTTCTCTTCAAGCCTTAGTGCAGCCCATGGCTTGGTGAATGCGTTTGGTATATTTGATCTGCATCTTGATTTAATGTATGATGTGGCCCAAAATTATTATTTTTAATGTATCCGCAATAAAATATTAATAGAATCTACAGAAATTGAAATATAATCATTTTTTTTTGCCTATGTATTAATGATTGACATGAAGTTGCGCTGAGGCTGTTGTGCCCTCATGTGCGCAAATCAAGGGTCGAGGGCCATTGACTCCAGCAGACCGAGCCCTGACCCTGGGCTTGGCTCTTGTCCATGTGCGTAGGACATCGAGGTGACGGTGTGGACATTTCGGGGTGTCCGTCATATTAAAAGATGTGTTTGAATTAGAGTTAGGCCCACCAAGTGAAATCAAGCTTTTCTCTAAATTCTCTTTCTTCCGATATAAGTCAGCAAGAAGGGAATCTAACATTAATGTTTCATAGTTTGTAATTTCCCCAAAAATGTACCTTTTTCCCATTGGTCAGTGAATCAAATTTTCCATCAGCAAATATTTCAAAAATATGACAATCGAAAACCTTAGGATTTAGCATTCACGGGCTGGTCGAGTTCAAATTTGTTGTGGGTAGGATCATATTCGTGTTCTATGCCCGATGTAAGGTCATTTCTCTTGACTTCCGCATGTTTCAGCTTGGCTCCATCCATCCCTACATCTCCATTCGGATCGATGTATAGTGTTACATGGGATTGGTCTTCCAAACAAAAAATTGAATCCACGTGACAACCTCCCACGCTTGAACCATGGTTCGAACCAAGCATCACCGCCTATTTGCAGCTTTGCAACAACCGCTCTTAAGCGGTTCATCCTACTTTATACCGCGGGCAGGGGGAATTAAGCCCTAGGCAAACTAGGCAACTGCCTAGGGCGCAAATGATCAGGGGGCGCCTAAATCTAAATGATTTCAATATTTTTAACTAGTATTGGAACTCAACATTAATGTTTTTACGTGAAGTCTATATTAATTTACCTTTGCATTGATATTATTATAAATTAATATATATTCCATACATACACATAAAAGGTACTATAATATTTTTGCAATTAAAAATAACAATACATCTTCTTAAGCTCATATAATTTTGTTGGTATTGTTACCCATTCTCTAATGTAGCTCTAGATAATTCAAGTGTGTAATTTTTTCTCAGAAAATTTTCGTGTATTGTTTATAATGTCACTAGTATAGCTATTAAAGACAAGTATAATTAAAGGAAAAATTATTTAATTCTCTATTACTAATGTTTTGGGGGAAATGTCTCTTTTTATGGAGGAATTAGTAATCTTGGTCCAAATACCACTCTTCACAAAACTATGGACGCTACCTCAAATTAATTCTCTCCATCCATGGATTATTACTTGTTCTTATTTGATAATTTTATAGGATGATTTTATTCCTTTTCTATACCAATTTCTCTAAATTAATGATTAATTATGATCCTTATGAAAATTATAAAGTACAATAATGTACATAGATTTTATTTATTTATTTGATGGGGAAAAATTATTAATTAAAATTTTAAGAGGGGCGTCCACTTCATTTATTGCCTAGGGCGCTCTTAACCTTTAATTCGGCCCCGCCTCGCGGGGTTTTTCTATTCAATGCATCCATGGCTGCCATGGCCGTCTATCCCGCACTTTTTACACAACACTGGGAGTTCTTGAATGATATCCGCTATTTTCGAGACTCCATCCCAAGATACCAGATTAATGACCTCAAGGAGATTTGTACCAGCAGGATATTGAGAATGCTTCTTGTTGTTACGAACCCGATTCGAGCTGTTGTAGACAATTCAATAACAATCAAATTGCCCATTGATTTTGCTATCCCTAATAACACATTTGTTTCCCAAAATTCCAGAGGCCTCCCAGTGAGCTTCACCCAAATAATGCGCCTGACGAGTGTGGGTGATGGCTTCCATTTTCCATTGATCTAAGTAGAGGATGGTCTCGTCCATAAAACCAAGGACCTCCTTATAAACCCTAGTTTAAGTCTTCTTCTAGAGAAAAATGAATATGAAAATTCTCTCGAGAGGGAAATAATGGATATTTGATTGATAGGCTTCCATTTCTTCTTGGTTCAGTCCCTTACTTGGTCAATATTTGGCCTTATCCCAATAACAAATCCCATCGTAAAAAAAATTGTATCTGTCACTTGCTTTGTCTACCACCATGTCCTGGTACCTTAAGCGAAGGAAAATCTTTCTTCCATACTCGGGATTAGCTTCAGTAACTAGTTCATGTGGCTATTTTTAAAATATTTTAGCACACCAGATCACTACTTCTCCTCCTTCTCCTCCCATCTTATGCTCTACAAATGGCTCAACTGGATAGATTCTCGCTTTTATTAAAAAATAAAAATACTATCATATATTGAATAACATTAAAATTCATGTGTATACTATTATTATGTGATTTAAATAGCCCAAAAATGCAAAAAAATATCATAACAACCAGACCACAAGATGTAAAATCACTTCAAAATTTTCGAGAATCGCTCTCTCATTCATTCTTCCTCTTGTATCATAGTTACCTTTCCCATTAAATCAGTCCTATTAAGTTGTGTGAAAATGTACAAGTTTTCAAAATGATGTGATATGGTCAATTATTTCATTTAGGAAAGTGCAGAAAAATAATAAAAACCCATAGACTTGAAAATCAATATTTTTCTAAAACAACCATAGCTTTGAAAACAAATATTTTTTCATATCTCACTAAGCAAAACCAGATCACAGTGAAAATTTCTCATATTTCTCTTCAAAAAAATGCCTTTGGAAATATTGTAGTTGCATAACCTATGATGCACTAGCTTCAAAAACCCAACACTAAACCAACCGAGGATTTTTTTAAAAAAATAGTTTTTAACAAAGAAGATGTCCCAAAATATTAACTTTCTTAAAATATAAAATAATCATCAATGTGAGTAATGTAATGCCTGAGCATCAACTTTCGCTTTGTTACGTCCTTGTCCTTTTCGCATGAGTCAGGTTTTTCTTCACCATGATCTTTTTATTGATTTCCTTCTTGAATGCGTTGAGGTGGAGTGATGGGCTTGAATGCTTTTTTTCTTGGACTCGCGTGTGGCGTGTGAGAGGCGCGTTCTTCTTTCCGGTCGCGTGGGCAGAGAGGCCATCAGATTCCTTTGTCAAGGCATTTTTATTCATGGCTTCTCTGGACGCCTTCCTCCTTCTTGCCCCCCAGCCGCGTGGGGAAAAAGGGATTCGATTTGGACAGACAGAGAGCGAGACGCATGTTTGGTGGTAACTGGTAGCTATGATTACCTATGCGGAGAGAAGAAGCCTTTGTATTAACGAACTGATGGCACTGCAACTGCACTCTTAACTCTAGGGTTCTTTCATTCTTGCGAGGTAAGAGTTTTCAACTTGTATTTCAAGCTTCCTAAAATGAGATTTTAGAGGGAAATGCGGGTCGAGCATGCAAAATGGCAATCTAGAGGATATGGATTTGAATCTTTTATGCGGAATTGAAGGAGTTGTTACTTTTGGCCTAGAACGGAGGGGGAAGAAGTGATTTCTGGGCCGCCTATCCTTCCCCGCCTCTAAATATACAGCTTTTCTCAAATTATCAATGCCGATCTTTCCAGATATGTGGCTTTAGAGCTTTTCTCAAATTATGATTTCCGATCATCCGATGCTGCTGTCTTCTCCTTCTCCATCCAACAATGGCAGTGGCAGTAGCAGCTTTAATTGTGTTTTCCCCAATGCTAACACTGATACTAATTCTAATGCTTCCTACTACTGCCCTCTCAGATCCGATCTTCAAATGTAAATTTGGACGAGGCATCCTCGAATGATAACATCATCAGCCCTCCCCAGCGCACGTGCATCAGATGGGATTCCTATTCCTATACCGATTCTAATTCAAGCCCTAACAGAAAATTCCACTCCCCTGATGTTAAATCTGCCACTGAATTGAGCCGGTTCCGATCGAAGGGTGAAACTGAAACTGAAACTGAAGAGGAGAACATGTATCGGTCGACTACTCCTCAAGGAAATTCCTCAGAGATTCGTAATCGTGGTGGCGCATTTGAGATTTCAAACACACCAAACAATCCTTCACTCGAGAGAATACTGAGAATGCAGGACACCAAAAGATTCATCAAAGTGGGATGGTTCGAGAGTTTTAGAGGCGGAACGTCCCGCAACAAATGATGAAAATCAAAATGATAGACTCATATATATCAATGACCCCAAATCGACAAATGACAAATATGAATTTTGGAAATGAGATTCGGACAAGAAAATACACCATCATTACTTTTTGCCTAAGAATTTGTTTGTTTAGTTTCATCGACTTGCTTACATTCATTTCTGGTGATTGTTGCCTTGAATCACCGCCTCATTTGCGAGTCTTTGGGAGAATCTGTATCACTTTCCCTTTGCTATTCGTTTTTGTGTGTGACACTATCAAAGACGGGTATGAGGATTGGCGTCGACATCGTTCGATAAGAAAGAGAATAATAGGGAGGTACAAGTCTTTGCGGGGTGTCCAATTCAGCTCAAAGAAATGGAAGAATGTAATGGTAGGTGAAGTAATCGAAGATACCTGCAAATGAAACTATCCCGTGTGATATTGTTTTGTTGGAAACCAGTTATCCAAGTGGAATTGCGTATGTACAGACAATTAACCTTGATGGAGAATCAAATCTGAAAACAAGATATGCCAAACCAGAAAAATGGCTAAGAGGCACGAAAGGGAACCTCCTTCAGGCCTTATTCATTGTGAACAACCAAATGAAACATATATGGTTTCATTGCAAACATGGAAATTGATGGCGAAGAATTCCACTTGGGCCATCAAACATTGTGCTTCGAGGTTGCCATCTAAAATAAAAAATACTGCATGGGTAGTTGGGGTGGTTGTTTATGCAAGTCAAGAGACCAAAGCAATGCTAAATAGTTTAGGTGCACCTTCAAAATGAAGCAGATTGGAAGGGCACATGAAAAAGAGACGTTATGGTTATCTATCTTTCTATTTATTATGTGTGTGCAATTTGTGGCATTTGGAATGTCTTTGTGGCTCGTGAAGCATGAGGGGGAACTTGACACTTCCCCGTATTACAGAGCAAGATATTTCTACACCTTTCCACTTTGTTATTTTATTTAAAATTATTGTGAAATCGAACCACTTTCCTTGCATCGATTTGTCGGTTGGATGTCATGTTGGGAGATTTCCCTTTCGCTTGTTTCTTCTTGTTTTAGCTTTTATCCATTGATAGTATGTTGGTCGAAAGGATGTGTGTGCCCTTTCCCCGAATGTTATGTTTTCTTCTTGCTGAGTGATAGGCCTTCGCTCTCTGTTTGTTTATGTATTAATTCTTTCTGCGATTGAGTTGCAAGTTATTATGTTGATCAAACTAGTATTTTTCGATATCATGGAAGTAAGTTACGATAACTATGAAGCTTTCCCCTAGCACCCAAGTTGTCTTTTGACGCTTTTTTTTTCATTAGCTCCTTCGCAAGTCCTTTGATAACCTTTTGGCATCGAGAAAGAAAGGATGTAGGATTAGTGCAAGCAATGCGTGGGCTAGCTTGACTTGGAGTTTTGGTATTAAACCGGTAGAATGAGAAGGTTTGTGTGCAATGTGTTTTGCCGTCTCACGTGTTTAGACTCTTATACTATCTTTCATCTTGTTTCTAGGCTTTTAAGGCCATCCTCAAGAAGTACCTTGACCATCCCTATCAACTTGAACCATAACTAGCTTTTCGGATCAACTAAGCTGGAGGTTTCATTGTGTGAATCCAGTACCTCGTTGACACTAGAATAGTTTGGTCTAATCCCCCTCTCAGAACGATTGCTGATGGCGCTCTTCTTCTTTTTTTTCCTAACTTGCATTATTTTCTCCCTTGTATTGTTAACGCTATTAATTGATATTGGTCGGTTTTTATGCACGTAATTACCGTAATAGTTTGTGATGGAAATTTCCTTAAATGTGATTAATCTTCGGGAAAAACTCAGCTTTCATTTGATAGTCTTATGGATTCATAGCGGAAGGTTTTGTTTTGATAATGTCACTTAGAAGTTATGTTTGTATCTTTGTGTGACGGTTGACTGTGTTACCAAGGGTTGCCTTAAAATATGGTTGTTTTGGGAAA
Source organism: Taxus wallichiana var. yunnanensis (assembly GCA_018340775.1). Lineage (NCBI taxonomy): Eukaryota > Viridiplantae > Streptophyta > Pinopsida > Cupressales > Taxaceae > Taxus > Taxus wallichiana. The sequence goes on from CM031239.1 coordinate 973,804,289, forward strand.
TGGATAATTTATTTTAAATTAACCAAACATTAGTATTGTTGTAGAAGTTTGTAAATATCTAGTGTTATAAAAATTTTTGATGACATTATTGTATACTCTTGTTGGACGGAACTCCTTCTTCTCGCATGTTTGCTTACTTTGTAAGACTTTGACCCTTCTTGGATGATTGGAAAATCCTTGTAGTTAATGGTCAAAACTAGTATACTTTGCCTTCGCTTGAAACTTATGTTGTGTGTATACTCTAATTGATTTCGGTTTGAAACTCAATTATACATGGCTTTTTGTGTTAATTTGAAACCCGTGTGTTTCCCTCTTCTTGGGCCGATCAACTCTTGTTCTTTTGGAAAAATATTATTTTAGCCTATGCGTTTGGTACCTTTGATAAATTTCTAGATGACTGGTATATATATCAAATCTCAATCTTGTAATTAGTGTTTAATTACTTACTTGATGGGAATTCTATTTTTTTTGCTAGATTGTTTGTTTTCTCCTTATAGGGCCAAGGGCCATTCTCATATGATGGTTACTTTCATTGCTTTTGCTCCTAACTGAAGTACAAGGCCTTCTCCTTCTTTGATTGGCATGATATAGACTTTATTATAACTTGATGTGTTCATAGTGTTTAGAGGTTTGACCCAGTTCTTGTTATAAAGTGTTTCTTTTCATGGTATTGATAGATAACAGTTATGGTGGGTTTGTGTAGCCTTATCTTGCTCAGTTCTCGTGAGGCCCGACTTTTGTAGAAAATTTGCTGCGAGATGGATTTTGCATGTAGATGAGGGATAGATTTATAGACTTTTGTCATCAACCTCAATTGAGAAGATCCTTGCTCGAAACCTTTTTATGTTGTTCAATTGTTGTTAACGTCGGTGGAAAGTTTAAAAGAGGATTAATGTCTTAGTATAAAGTATTGTGGACTTTGTCATCGAACTTTGGAAACCTTGTATTGTTTGACCATCATTGAAATTATAAGAAAATTTGGTTATTGTGGTTGAGTGACTTTGTTGGAGTATCAGTATTTTAAGAATTGATGTAACCTTGTTTTGTTCTTGTAAGTGAGTGTTGCTACAACTTTGCCTTGAGAATAAATATTGAGTTAAACCTTGCTATGACTTAGAAATAAAGTGTCATAAGTAAACTAACATAGGATTGTTTAATACTTCTGGAAGTTAAATTAAAAGTTGTATTCAAATAAAGTAACGTAGGGGTCACCAACTTGAGAGCAAGAAATTCTTTAAGTAAACAAGGGTAGGACTATCATTGCAAGTAAACTTTATAACATGATAACCCTAGCTCCTCTAGTGAACATTATTCCTTTTACGGTGAAATTTGTAAAATGACCCTAAGGTGAAATGAACTGTTAGTTGTTTGAAGATGATAAGATTTAATAAGCTAGAGAAAACAAATTGGAGACCTCACCATCTTTCTCAGCCATTTGGAAAGTAAATTTTTACTCCTTGTTAATACTTTTAGCGAAGCCTAAGTAAAGTTGTTGATAACTCTGGTTAAGAGCCCTAGCTTCAATTAAATACTGGAAATAACTAATGAGGTCCTAAAGATGTTTCATCTCGACCTTCTCCCTCTAACCCTTTTCCAAGGCACCTTGTATCTCTTCTCTTAAGTGTGTTGAACTTAAACCATGTTGTCTTGTGGGCAAGAACAAATCTTAATAGCGTTAGTGGTGAGCAGATGGCCTTGTGGAATTGAATTTCCCCCTTTCTCTAAATAAACGAACTAAGCAAATAAATGTCATAATAGAGAAGATTTAAGGATGATTACTCAGTGAAAAAGGAATAAACTTAGCTTGGTAAGATGAATTGTATGAACCGTATCCTGAGTCTCCTTGAAAACGAAGCTAAGAATTGCAAGATGTATTTTTAAAATAAATAACCCTCAAGAATATCTCATTGTGGTTGGCCCTAACTGTAAGTGTGTTCTGTGATTGGACTTCTATGTTGTCTTGTCAAAAAGAAAAGTAAATTGTCCTTGATAGGTGTGAACGTTTCCGTGTTGCCTTTATGGCCATCCTTGTATCAAGTTGTTCACAGTGTTAGTTGTATCCTTGGTGACGACATGTTGCGTCATGTTATGTGTCAAGCAAGTCAAAAAAAATAATATATATATATATATATATATATATATCTGTATTTTTGTGTTGTTCGTGTGTGATTTTGGGTCGTTACACTTGGTATCAGAGCATAGGTTCATGCTCTCAAACCTATGGGCCAGATTGGTGTTATATGATGATGTTACATGGTGGTGGTGGTGTTACATGATGATACTGCATGATGATGATGATGTTGCATGATGGTGGTAGATATTGGAAGAGTAATGTGCTTTAAACGTGATGTGATTAATGTCGTAATTGTGATATTGTGAATGCACGTGATGTGTATGTCACTTTGTGCGTGTTTGTGATCATGTTGATATGTTAGGGATGGGAGTATTCTCTCTCCTTCTTGTGGATTCTATGAAGAATTCACGTGTGAATTATTGTTTGTGATGTGTGAAAAGAATTGTAATGTGGATGACATAGTGTTGGAGCATTGTGACATATGGTGATATGTAAGTGTATCAAATGTGTGAAAAGAATTGTAATGTGGATGACATAGTGTTGGAGCATTGTGACATATGGTGATATGTAAGTGTATCAATGTGTTGTATGACTTGATTGATGTTAAAAGAAATGAGTTGTATCATGATGTTTTTACCATGTTCTAAAGAAATGTGTGTACCACCTTGTTATGCAGCAATGGATGTTATGTTGAGATGTACTATATTCATCGCATGTATGATTTGTGAAATTATGTAGTGCTTCATGTTGTGATTTAGGGTCATACGATGAGTGTATGAACCCTATCGTATGGTGATTGCACTTTGGGTGCAGAAAGTGGTAAAGTGATGTGTTACACTTAGTGAATGTATGATTGTGATCTACCTTGTATATATACCACCATTGTGTTAGTAATGTAGTTACATGTTATGTTGTGAACCTTACGCTAACCGACCCTGAGGGAAATCGGTAGAAGTGTATGTTGAGAGTGAGGAATGGTGTACCATGGGTCAATAACTCGAGCCGAAACTCAGTTTAGTAGATAACATGTGATTCTTTCCTCTCTCCCTATGTGGTTGCATGTATGCAACCTAAGTGCAAATATGACTATGTTTAGCCTTGTCGAAGTGGTGGCGGGATGATTCAGATGGAGGTGATGACAGTTGTATTATTGATATGTATTTTACGAGCTGAGGCTCGATGTTCCGAGTGCTAGCAACTCGTTGAGTACCCCTTTGGTGGCTAGATAAGGCCACATAGTTATCGTAATGTGACATTATTATAAGTTGATTTTATTCGTAAATTGAGATTTTTACTTTATTTTGTAAGGACCAGCAGCTTTTCTTGATTGCCATGCTTTACAATTTTGGGCATTTCCTTGGTTTGTGGCACTAACATGGGGATTTTGATACTAACTATGGCTATTTGGCCATTTATTTTGCTTGATTTTGGGTCTTCTTTTAAATTTGGAATTTTACCACCTTGCCCAAGGCTTGTACTTTGCCACTTGGCACTTTGATTGGATTGTTGTGCTGGTTCTATTGTCATGATGTGTGGAATAGGGTCATGGGATGCACCATGGAATGGTTGGACCTATGGACCCGCTTCGTTGTATGGGGGTACGCCCCAAGGAGTTACATATAACTAGCGGGTTGTTGAACCACGCATTATTATGTCACTTGGGTTAGGAGTGTTCGAACTCTATGTGTCTTGGACCATAGGGTCAACCGGCCTCCTTGAGGGAGGCATAAGAGTTTGAGGGAGGCATAAGAGCTTGAGGGAGGCATAAGAGTTTGAGGGAGGCATAAGAGACTTGAGGGAGGCATAAGAGTTTGAGGGAGGCATAAGAGACTTGAGGGAGGCATAAGAGTTTGAGGGAGGCATATATGATTTTGTGTGTATGGTTGATGGCATAAGAGACTTGGGGTATGTTGAGTTATTGTGATGTTTGGTAGTGGTCTTTTGATGTATGTGTTACTCATGTTGAGGGATGGATTATGTGTTTGATGTTATGGATATGTCATTGATTCCCTTGTGGACACTATGTACCTGTAGCATGGTTTGGTGTTATGTGAATTTTTCATTGATGCAAATTGAGGAAATGTCTGGTGGATTGTAGTACTCTTTTGTTTGAGTATTTGGTATGTCAGTCATTGATGTGTGTCGAGTACTATGTTATGTGGAGTGTGCCTATTCTATTCCGTATTTGAGTAACCTTTTGTGGTGTAATACAATCTTGAAGTATATACTTGTGTGCTTGTGAATCTATAGGGTCTTGTGAACCTGATAGGGTGTTGTGTTAGCAGTTCATGTTGGGCACCCACAATAAGGAATAAACCAAAACTCTTCAAGGATGAAATTTTAAAAGAAATTAAACTAAGAATAATGCTAACGGAAAGAGACTAATGAAATAACAAACAAGAGGGAACTGCCAATCTTCACAGAACATTGAAAGTTAAAATTTCTACCAAATGTTCCTAAGGCTACCCTGTGGCCGTACTTTAATCAACTAAAATTTTAAACCATAAAGTGTACTTTCTCCTGTACCTGTTCTTGGTTGCGAACCATTTCTTTTCTGTTGTGTTATGTCGCATCGAGGACGATGCTTTCTTAAGGGGAGGAGAATGTAATGCCCCGCTGGGCATCGGCTTCCTTTTCTGCTACCTGCCCTCCACTGCCACCTTGGCCTCCTCCCAACCACCCAACCTGCCAACTATTATGACTGTCATGTCTGTCCTTGCGTGAGGAGTCGGTGGAGTCATTTTTTTCTTCACCATGATCTTTTTTGTTGATTTCCTTCTTGAATGCGTTGAGGTGGAGTGATGGGCGCGTTTTCTTGGACTGCGTGTGGCGTGTGAGAGGCGTTCTTCCTGGTCGCGTGGGCAGAGAGGCCATTAGATTCCTTTTTGTCAAGGCATTTTTATTCATGGCTTCTCCTGGACGCCTTCCTCCTTCTTGCCCTGGCCGCGTGGGGAAAAAGGGATTCGATTTGGACAGACAGAGAGCGAGACGCATGTTTGGTGGTAACTGGTAGCTATGATTACCTATGCGGAGAGAAGAAGCCTTTGTATTAACGAACTGATGGCACTGCAACTGCACTCTTAACTCTAGGGTTCTTTCATTCTTGCGAGGTAAGAGTTTTCAACTTGTATTTCAAGCTTCCTAAAATGAGATTTTAGAGGGAAATGCGGGTCGAGCATGCAAATGGCAATCTAGAGGATATGGATTTGAATCTTTTATGCGGAATTGAAGAAGTGATTTCTGGGCCGCCTATCCTTCCCCGCCTCTAAATATACAGCTTTTCTCAAATTATCAATGCCGATCTTTCCAGATATGTGGCTTTAGAGCTTTTCTCAAATTATGATTTCGATCATCCGATGTCTGCCGATGTCTTCTCCTTCTCCATCCAACAATGGTAGTGGAAGTAGCAGCTTTAATTGTGTTTTCCCCAATGCTAACACTGATACTAATTCTAATGCTTCCTACTGCCTGCCCTCTCAGATCCGATCTTCAAATGTAAATTTGGACGAGGCATCCTCGAATGATAACACATCATCAGCCCTCCCCAGCGCACGCACGCGCATCGATGGGATTCCTATTCCTATACCGATTCTAATTCAAGCCCTAAAAAAATTCCACTCCCCGATGTTAAATCTGCCACTAAATTGAGCCGATTTCGATCGAAGGGTGAAACCGAAACTGAAATCAAGAGGAGAACATGTATCGATCGATTGCTCCTCAAGGAAATTCCTCAGAGATTCGTAATCGTGGTGGCGCATTTGAGATTTCAAACACACCAGAAAATCCTTCAGCTCAGAGAATACAGAATGCCGGATGTACCAACAGATTCATCAAAGCGGGATGGTTCGAGAGTTTTAGAGGTGGAACGTCCTGCAACAGATGATGAAAATCAAAATGATAGACTCATATATATCAATGACCCCAAATCGACAAATGACAAATATGAATTTACTAGAAACAAGATTCGGACAAGCAAATACACCATCATTACTTTTTTGCCTAAGAATTTGTTTGTTGAGTTTCATCGACTTGCTTACATTCATTTCTGGTGATTGCCTTGAATTAATTTGCCTCATTCACTTGCAGTCTTTGGGAGAAGCGTATCACTTTTCCCTTTGCTATTCGTTTTGTGTGTGACAGCTATCAAAGATGGGTATGAGGATTGGCGTCGACATCGTTCGATAAGAAAGAGAATAATAGGGAGGTACAAGTGCCTGCAGGTGTCAATTCAGCTCAAAGAAATGGAAGAATGTAATGGTAGGTGAAGCATCGAAGATACCTACAAATGAAACTATCCCGTGTGATATTGTTTTGTTGGAAACCTAGTTATCCAAGTGGAATTTATGTATGTATAGACAATTAACCTTGATGGAGAATCAAATCTGAAAACAAGATATGCCAGGACAGAAAATGCGGCTAAGAGGCACGAAAGGGAACCTCCTTTAGGCCTTATTTGTTGTGAACAACCAAATAGAAACATATATGGTTTCATTGCAAACATGGAAATTGATGGCGAAGAATTCCACTTGGCCATCAAACATTGTGCTTCGAGGTTGCCATCTAAAAAAATACTTGCATGGGTAGTTGGGGTGGTTGTTTATGCAAGTCAAGAGACCAAAGCAAAGCTAAATAGTTTAGGTGCACCTTCAAAACGAAGTAGATTGGAAGGGCACATGAACAGAGAGACGTTATGGTTATCTGTCATTCTATTTATTATGTGTGCAATGTGGCATTTGGAATGTCTTTGTGGCTCGTGAAGCATGAGGGGGAACTTGACACTTCCCCGTATTACAGGAAAGATATTTCTACACCTTTCCACTGTTATTTTATTTAAAATTATTGTGAAATCGAACCACTTTCCTTGCATCGATTTGTCAGTTGGATGTCATGTTGGGAGATTTCCCCTTTCTGCTTGTTTCTTCTTGTTTTAGCTTTTATCGTTGACAGTATGTTGGTCGAAAGGATGCGTGTGCCCTTTCCCCTGAATGTTATGTTTCTCTTACTCGAGTGATAGGCCTTCATCTGTTTGTTTATGTATTAATTCTTCTCTGCGTGATTGAGTTGCAAGTTATTATGTTGATCAAACTAGTATTTTTCGATATCATGGAAGTAAGTTACGATAACTATGAAGCTTTCCCCTAGCACCCAAGTTGTCTTTTGATTTTTTTTTTGTTAGCTCCTTCGCAAGTCCCTTTGATAACCTTTTGGCATCGAGAAAGAAAGGATGTAGGATTAGTGCGAGCAATGCGTGGGCTAGCCAGCTTGGAGTTTTGGTATTAAAACTGGTAGAATGAGAAGGTTTGTGTGCAATGTGTTTTTCCGTCTCGCGTGTTTAGACTCTTATACTATCTTTCATCTTGTTTCTAGGCTTTTAAGGCCATCCTCAAGAAGTACCTTGACCATCCCTATCAACTTGAACCATAACTAGCTTTTCGGATCAACTAAGCTGGAGGTTTCATTGTGCGAATCCAGTACCTCGTTGACACTAGAATAGTTTGGTCTAATCCCCTCTCGTAACGATTATTGATGGCGCTCTTTTTTTTTTTCCTAACTTGCATTATTTTCTCCCTTGTATTGTTAATGCTATTAATTGATATTAGTCGGTTTTTATGCACGTAATTACCGTAATAGTTTGTGATGGAAATTTCTTAAATGTGATTAATCTTCGGGAAAAACTCAGCTTTCATTTGATAGTCTTATGGATTCATAGCGGAAGGTTTTGTTTTGATAATGTCACTTAGAAGTTATGTTTGTATCTTTGTGTGATGGTTGACTGTGTTACCAAGGGTTGCCTTAAAATATGGTTGTTTTGGGAAATGGATAATTTATTTTAAATTAACCAAACATTAGTATTGTTGTAGAAGTTTGTAAATCTCTAGTGTTATAAAAATTTGTTGATGACATTATTGTATACTCTTGTGTGACGGAACTCCCTTCTTCTCTCGCATGTTTGCTACTAGCCTGTAAGACTTTGACCCTTCTTGGATGATTGGAAAATCCTTGTAGTTAATGGTCAAAACTAGTATACTTTGCCTTCACTTCGAAACTTATGTTGTGTGTATACTCTAATTGATTTCCGGTTTGAAACTCAATTATACATGGCTTTTTGTGTTAATTTCTGAAACCCGTGTTTTCCTCTTCTTGGGCCGATCAACTCTTGTTCTTTTGGAAAATATTATTTTAGCCTATGCGTTTGGTACCTTTGATAAATTTCTAGATGACTGGTATATATATCAAATCTCAATCTTGTAATTAGTGTTTAATTACTTACTTGATGGGAATTCTATTTTTTTGCTAGATTGTTTGTTTTCTCCTTATAGGGCCAAGGGCCATTCTCATATGATGGTTACTTTCGTTGCTTTTGCTCCTAACTGAAGTACAAGGCCTTCTCCTTCTTTGATTGGCATGATATAGACTTTATTATAACTTGATGTGTTCATAGTGTTTAGAGGTTTGACCCAGTTCTTGTTATAAAGTGTTTCTTTTCATGGTATTGATAGATAACAGTTATGGTGGGTTTGTGTAGCCTTATCTTGCTCAGTTCTCGTGAACTGACTCTTGTAGAAAATTTGCTGCAGATGGATTTTGCGTGTAGATGAGGGATAGATTTATAGACTTTTGTCATCAACCTCAGTTGAGAAGATCCTTGCTCGAAACCTTTTTATGTTGTTCAACTGTTGTTAACGTCCAGTGGAAAGTTTAAAAGAGGATTAATGTCTTAGTATAAAGTATTGTGGACTTTGTCATCTGAACTTTGGAAACCTTGTATTGTTTGACCATCATTGAAATTATAAGAAAATTTGGTTATTGTGGTTGAGTGACTTTGTTGGAGTATCAGTATTTTAAGAATTGATGTAACCTTGTTTTGTTCTTGTAAGTGAGTGTTGCTACAACTTTGCCTTGAGAATAAATATTGAGTTAAACCTTGCTATGACTTAGAAATAAAGTGTCATAAGTAAACTAACATAGGATTGTTTAATACTTCTGGAAGTTAAATTAAAAGTTGTATTCAAATAAAGTAATGTAGGGGTCACCAACTTGAGAGCAAGAAATTCTTTAAGTAAACAAGGGTAGGACTATCATTGCTGGTAAGCTTTATAACATGATAACCCTAGCTCCTCTAGTGAACATTATTCCTTTTACGGTGAAATTTGTAAAATGACCCTAAGGTGAAATGAACTCTGTTAGTTGTTTGAAGATGATAAGATTTAATAAGCCGAGAAAACAAATTGGAGACCTCACCATCTTTCTAAGCCATTTGGAAAGTAAATTTTTACTCCTTGTTAATACTTTTAGTGAAGCCTAAGTAAAGTTGTTGATAACTCGGTTAAGAGCCCTAGCTTCAATTAAATATCGGCAATAACTAATGAGGTCCTAAAGATGTTTCATCTCGACCTTCTCCCTCTAACCCTTTTCCAAGGCACCTTGTATCTCTTCTCTTAAGTGTGTTGAACTTAAAACCATGTTGTCTTGTGGGCAAGAACGAATCTTAGTAGCGTTAGTGGTGAGTAGATGGCCTTGTGGAATTGAATTTCCCCCTTCTCTCTAAATAAACGAACTAAGCAAATAAATGTCATAATAGAGAAGATTTAAGGATGATTACTCAGTGAAAAAGGAATAAACTTAGCTTGGTAAGATGAATTGTATGAACCGTATCCTGAGTCTCCTTGAAAACGAAGCTAAGAATTGCAAGATGTATTTTTAAAATAAATAACCCTCAAGAATATCTCATTGTGGTTGGCCCTAACTGTAAGTGTGTTTGTGGATTGGACTTCTATGTTGTCTTGTCAAAAAGAAAAGTAAATTGTCCTTGATAGGTGTGAATGTTTCCGTGCTACTTTATGGCCATCCTTGTATCAAGTTGTTCACAAAGTGTTAGTTGTATACTTGGTGAATGACATGTTGCATCATGTTATGTGTCAAGCAAGTCAAAAAATATATATATATATATCCTGTCTTCTTGTGTTGTTCGTGTGTGGAATTTTTGGGTCGTTACATGGTTACCCATCTTGGTGCCATTCATTTGGAACCCATCTCTTCGTGTTCACTTTGGAATGTCAACCTCTAGTTTTCTTCACTTGTTATATAATATCTGAGTCGCAAATTGTTTTAATCTTGGGAGTAATGGATCAACATTCCAAAAGAAAACTCTTACTACATCATTCTTGAACAAAATGCAAAGATGCGATTTAATCTTCTCAAATGCTAAATAATAAATCATATAAAATTTCTTATACCTCTTAGCTTATGAGTATTATAGCCACGAAAACTATTGTAATAATAAATCATTCGTCATCGTAGATTATATTTGTTTTATTTGTGTAAATAAATTATAAAATTTTGTGTTCAATTATTAAAGTTTTAGCCATATACTCATCATAGACTTGTAAAATTTGTCACGGTCATTTATCTCCTTCTTGACGTGGAGGGTGGAGTTATTAAAGTGCCGCTATGTTGGACTGCTTCTTTGGTGGCGCACTCATTTATCTCTCTGATTTACAAATCTTCCTTTTTTTTTTAAGTGACTACCGCTTATCTCTCGGACAACAATTTGCGTGAGATCTCCCTTGGATAGTCTTGGTGTGGAGTGGTTGAGAAGCCATCAAATCTTGACAACTCAAGTGTTTTCTCATGGTTTCTCCAGACGCCTTCCTTCTTCTCACTATGAGTGAGGAGAGGATGGAGTTTCTTTGTTGTCACTGTTGTTCAATCGAAAATATCCGCGTGGACTACCTTCGTAAGGCTCAAGAACCTTGGGTGCCTTCTGGCCGTGGCTGCGTGGTGTGTGATGGCGGTTACAAAGATGAAGCTTTAAGCCTTTAATAGCGGGCAAGTTTCTTTTCCAATTCCTCTATGGTTCATCGATCTGTTCGGTCATGTGTTATCACGAGGGGGTGTTTTCAGGAAGAGACCAACTGTCCAGACCTGTTTTTAGCTCTATGAATCTCATTCACATATAGACTAAATCTTTTCACAAGAAATGTACTCCAATTAAGTCTCTCATCAGTTTGGACGACTGATCCCCAAATGCTGAATTCAAACGAAGGTTTGAGCACAAAATGCTAAGAAGAGTGCAATAGACTAGAGGCCTTTTTGAGCGATCCCATGTAATTCAAAAGTTGTCTAACTATGTTGTTTAGTATAGCAAAGCAAATCCTGATTCATGAATTTCTCCTTCATGATATGGTTATCAAAATTGACTTTGTGACAATGAGAGTGTTACCGCAAGTAAGGACTCGATGAAATTTATTTGCAAAGATTAAAGTCTCTCTGAGACACTCTGCACATTCTCGATGATAAACTCATGGAAGAGGATCTCATTTGAGGATCTATTTCATATCGAATATTCATGAAGCACATTTTGACATTTGCAATTATATGAGCTTCTTCAACGAGTCACTAAGTTGTCGAGGCATAAAGGTTTCGTTGGAATTTTCACACCTTACAGGATGTTCTACGGTTGAAATGTTTTCACCGAGAGTTTGATGTTTTCCTCAAATATGATGAAGGAAAAGGTTTATATATCATTATGGTAGATTCCTTTGAGCACGCGGAGTGTGGAGGTAATCATTTTGTCTTGTGTCCGAGCTTCAAATCATGGGGTTGGCTTTGTAGAAAGAAAAACAACACAATACGGCTGCATGAATGTGGCACTAGTAACGAGCTCGCAGAGCACTTTGGGTTAAGGGAAAGCAGTGCAAAAATCTAGCAATCACCAACCGGTCGGCCTTAACAAGAGGATCTAAGTTTTGGGACAACTTTATGGATATGGAGTTTGTACGAAAAAGGGAAGAGATATTTTGGTTATAAAGCCATCGTGGGATTTGCTTTGTCGAATAATTAAAGAAGTAGGGCTGCTCATTAATATGAGAGCACCAAGGTTAGGAGGTCCACCCATACGCATTGAATCAAAAGAATCATATGGAGATGGTGGAGGTGTTTGGATGAATGATGAAGGATCATCTCCCTTCAATTGCTAAAAAATAATGGCCTACGAAGTTCTAGGGCTAATTTGGAGTGGTGTTGGGAGGATGTTGGCAAAGTATTTAAAGACCACCCAAAAGCCTCTGGCCTGAACTCCTACAAACAACGTGAGGATGGTCGATGTAGGTGCCCAACGAGACAAGACAATGGAATTAGGCTTGGGTTGTTGTTGCTGATCAAGAAAGATGTCCGTGAAACCTATTGAATCGGAGAAAAAGGAAAGATATTTCTACACCTTTCTAATTATTATTTTATTTAAAATTATTGCGAAATCGAACCACTCTTTAATATTGTTTTGTAGATTGGATGTCATGATGGGAGATTTCCCTTTCTGCTTATTTCTTCTTGTTTTAGCTTTTAAAAATTATTATCCGGTATGTTGGTAAAGGATGCGTGTGCCCTCTCGACTACAAGGTGTTATGTTTCTCTTGCTTGAGTGATAGACCTTCGTCTGCTTTTTTATGTATTAAATTTCTCTCTGTGATTGAGTTGCAAGTTATTATGTGGATCAAACCGTATTTTCGATATCATGGAAGTAAGTTTACGATAACTATGAAGCTCCTCCCTAGCACCCAAGTTTGTCTTTTGATGTTTTTGTTAGCTCCTTCGCAAGTCCCTTTGATAACCTTTGGCATCGAGAAAGAAAGGTTGTAGGATTAGTGTGATCAATGCTTGGGCTAGCCAGCTTAGAGTTTTGGTATTAAAACTTGTAGAATGAAAAGGTTTGTGTGCAATGTGTTTTCCGTCTCACGTGTTTAGACTCTTATATTATCTTTCATCTTGTTTCTAGGCTTTTAAGGCCATCCTCAAGAAGTACCTTGACCATCCCTATCAACTTGAACCATAACTAGCTTTTCGGATCAACTAAGCTCGAGGTTTCATTGTGCGAATCCAGTACCTCGTTGACACTAGAATAGTTTTGGTCTAATCCCCCTCTCGGAATTATTGTTGATGGTGCTCTTCTATTTTTCCTAACTTGCATTATTTCTCCTTTGTAGTGTTAACGCTATTAATTAATATTGGTCGGTTTTTATGCACATAATTACCTTAATATTTTGTGATGGAAATTTCCTTAAATGTGATCAATCTTCGAAAAAAAAAACTCATATTTCATTTGATAGTCTTATGGATTCATAGCGGACGGTTTTGTTTTGATAATGTCACTTAGAAATTTGTTTATATCTTTGGTGACGGTTGATGTGTTACCAAGGGTTGCCTTAAAATATGGTTGTTTGGTGAAATGGGTAATTTATTTTAAATTAACCAAACATTAGTATTGTAGTGGAGGTTTGTAAATCTTTAGTGTTATAAAAATTTTGTTGATGACATTTTTGTATACTCTTGTTTGACGGAACTCCCTTCTTCTCAGGCGTGTATGCTACTAGCCTATAAGGCGTTGCCCCTTCTTGGATGATTGGAAAATCTCTTGAGTTAATGGTCAAAACTAGTATACTTTGCCTTCGCTTCAAAACTTATGTTGTGTGTATACCCTATTTTTGATTTCGGTTTGAAACTCGTTTATACATGGCTTTTTGTGTTAATTTCCGAAACCCGTGGTTCCCCTTTCTTGGGCTGATCAATTCTTGTTCTTTTAGAAATATATTATTTTAGTCTATGCATTTGGTACCTTTGATAAATTTCTAGATGGTTGGTATATATATCAAATCTCAATCTTGTAATTATTGTTTAATTACTTACTTGATGGGAATTCTATTTTTGCTAGATTGTTGTTTTCTCCTTATAGGGCCAAGGGCCATTCTCATATGATTGTTACTTTCATTGCTTTTGCTCATAAGCTGAAGTACAAGGTCTTCTCCTTCTTTGATTGGCATGTTAGAGATTTTATTATAACTTGATGTGTTGATAGTGTTTAGAGGTTAACCCATTTCTTGTGTTAAAGTGCTTCCTTTTGTGGTATTGTTAGATCATAGTTATGGTGGTTTTGTGTAGCCTTATCTTGCTCAGTTCTCGCGAACTGACTCTTGTGGAAAAAAATTTTGCAGATGGATTTTGCGAGTAGATGAGGGATAGACTTGTAGATTTTTACATCAACCTCAGTGAGAAGTTCTTTTGTATGAATCCTTTTTATATTGTTCAACTATTGATAACATCTAGTGGAAATTTTAGAAGAGGATCAATGTCGTAGTGTTTTGTATCGTGGATTATGTCGTCTTAACTTTGGAACCTTGATTTGTCTGTATATCATTGAAAATATAAGAAAATTTTTTTACCACTTGTTGAGTGACCTTAATGGATTATCGGTATTCTAAGAGTTGATGTAACTTTATTTCGTGTTCGTAAATGAGTATTGTTAAACTTTTCCCTACGATTAAATTGTTAAGTTAAATCTTTCTAAGACTTAGTGACAATATTTTATAAGTAAAGTAAAATGGGTCGGTTAACCCTTAAAGTTAAACTAAAATTTAAAATAATAATTTTAGATTCAACAAATAATTCCATGAGTGATTAAAATGAAACCATCCTTCGTGAAGTAAAAATTCTATAACTTGATATCCCTAGCGACACTAATGAACACTATCCCTTTATGGTGAAATTCTTAAATGAACTTAAGGGAAATCTATGGTTAGATCTGGAAGATAATAAGATTTAATAAGCAGGAGAAAACAATTTAGAAACCACGCAATCTATCTCTCAGCCATTAGAAGGAAAATTGTTTTATTTTTATAAAACTCTTTTAATAAAGCCTAAGTAAAATCCTTAATAATTCTGGTTAAGTTTTCAAGTCTCAATTATATCTTGGTAATAGTTAATGAGGCCTTGAAGATGTTTTCAACTCAACCTTCTCTCTCTAATCTTTTTCCAAGGTGCTTTGTCTTTCTTCTCTTAAGTGTGTTAAACGCAAGCCCATGTTGTCATACGGGCATGAACAAGTTCTAGTAGCGTAAGCGTTAATAGATGGCCTTGTGAAATTAAATCATCCCTCTCTCTAATTAAATGAATTAAGCAAATAAATGTCATAATAGAGAAGATTAAAGACGATTACTCGAGTGTAAAAAGAATAAACTTATCTTGGTGAGATGAATTGTATGCATCATATCTTGAGCCTCCTTGAAAACGTAAGCTAAGAATTTCAAGATGTATTTTAAAAAAATAACCCTCAAGAATATCTCATTGTGGATGGCTCTAAGCGTAAGTGTGTTACTGCGGTTGGACTTCTATGTTGTTTTGTCCAAAAAAAAAAAGTGTATTATCCTTTTGGGTGTGAGCGTTTTCTTTGACCTTGTGGTCATCACCGTAACAAGTGGTTCCTAGAGTTGGTTGTAACTTTTTGACGATAGGTTGTGTCGTGTTATGTGTGAAGCAAGTCAAAAAAAAAAATTATCCTGTCTTTTACTGTGTTTTTTGTGTGTGAATTTTTTTGGGTGGAATTCTGAGTAACCTACTAGATGTGGATCTTCAAAGAACAAGGATTCTGAAAACTCATAATAAATTATTATAATAGGAGCTATAAGAAGTTGACATCGCCGTTTTCTCTCATCTTGTTGAGCTTTAGAGTCATGTATAGTTAAAATTATGTGGTATGGAAGCTGTTTTGAAACTATCAAAATGAGTATTTAATTGTGGGTGACAATCATGTCACTCACATCGACCTAGAGGACCTAAAAAGTGGGATGCTGAAAGGTATGAGAGAGCATATATAAGATAACATTTTCAAGAGTAGGTTTTTACGATAGGAGGCCATCCATTATTAGTATATAGTACAAAATTAGTGGTAGCATGTTCCATTCCCGACATCATGAGTCGGATTCTAGAATAGTAAGGGAAGATGAATATACCATCCTTATAGTTCTCACCCCAAATGGAATCTCAAATTATATGTGGATTCAACTAACTACAATGTGGACATAATTTTGAAAGAGTTTGCATCTCATGAGTGGTTGAATAATGAGTCTTATCTTTAGGGCATCACATTGGGATCATGGTTAGAAAAAGTTAGGAAAGCCTCATATATGGAAGAAATCTTATCACCGAGTGATTTTCATGAGGGTTATTTAGATGCAATCATCTAGTTAAACATGGTAATGGGTAAAGAGATGAAAAATAAATTTCAAGATTGTATAGCATGATTCATCCTAGCCACCGAGAGAAAGCAAGTGGTAGATTGGGACAAATCACAAGTGAAAATATTTACCGTAAGCTACTAAAGTTGTTGGTTACCTAGCGTGTACCTAGGATCATGGTTAAAACAAGGCATAAAACCCTCTCATATGTGAAAAAACCTATCAAGGGTTGAGTTTCTTGAGGTTATTCAATTAAAATCAACTTGGTAAGTAGGGTTATGGGTGAACAAACAAAGAAGTACTTTTAATAAAGTATGGAACTTTACACCAAAAAAATTACATAGGTGCCACATCAGTTGTATAGTAAGAGTCTCCAATGATGATTTAATCTTTTCTAGAATAAATATGAAGTCCATATCCTTACCTCTTTCTCTTAGCATGATTTTTTTCTTTAATTATTCTGGTTTCATTATTTTCTATCTTTTCAAGCGTTCTTTACTTATCACGTGGTTTTTATTATGGTAAGTCATTTGAAAACCTAAGAGGTTACGCAACCAATGCTTTGGTTACGTAACTACCAATATCTTAGACCATTGATTGTATAGATGTCAATTTTTACAGACTCACGGTCCCATATGCATTTATCCAAGAATCAAGGCTGTGTGTTTTATACACATGTCTCAAGTTTTTGAGTGTCTTTCTTTCCTGTTTCTTGACCATTTCACTTGATTTATAGATTTATTTATATGTATCGAAATCCTATTCTTTGTTTACTATTATTATAATTTTGACTACCTCTTTTTTTGAATTCTTGATTACCAAGTGTGCTATACTTCTTCTCTGCCATTTTTCTATAAAAACCAAGTTTTTACCCGTGTGATGGGTTGGAGATTATTTATTAAAATTGCACCATTAATCTATTAAAATCCTTCCAAGAAGAACAAAAATAACTCAATTCATTTCTTTGTTGCTTCCTACTTGCATTTGTAACCAGCTAGCATGCAACTAGTCTACTCCAACATCTTCTTGATTTCTTCTATAACCAACCATCTATGTTCTCTGGATCAATTGGAATCTCATTTCTATATAGGAATATGAGGTGATAAGAGGATTATCACCATAGTTGGAAGTTCTATAATTTATATAATAACCAATTTGGGGTTGTAATTCAAATTCCTTTAAATATTTTTATATAATATAGTCATTAAAGTTAGTAGAAGCTTTTCATTTATCTTTAAGAGGTAGAATTTATATATCGTAAGAATATTTCATGTTAATATCTTATTCTCAACTTAACCTTGTGGATTTATTTGAGAGATAATTTGGAGGAAGTAACTCAGAGAGAATTCCTTCATTTCTTCATTTAGAAAATTTGTGTGTTTCATTACTTCATTTCTAGTTATATATGCATATAAAAATCTTACATCGATAATTTCTTCCTTGCTTATCCTTTTGGATCTATAAGGGAAAGACACTTGAGGAATTTTCTAGGTGTATGCTTATTATTTTAATTTATAATTGTTATTTTGTTTTGCATTTGTTTTTTTTTACCGAAGAAGAATCATGGAGGAGGAAATTTCTTGTGAGAAGCCTTATTTCATCTCATTATTCTAACATGAAGTAATTATAAGAATTTATATATACATGCAACTATAGTTAAAGATGTTGAATATTCCCATTCTCTCCTTAGCCAATGTTATCAATAGAAGAAATATCCCTATGAACCTATGAGAGAGTTTGTAACCAAATTCAACATGATTTTATATAAGATCTTGAGAGATTCTAGGTGTCTAAAGATAATTAACTAAGGTTCTTCACCAATGCTGATTTCCAAAACATGATTTGATGCTTTATTAAAAATACAACCTTCTTCTTTGGAAAATGTTCATACAATTGCGGTTGATGTAGAAGAATATTTAATAATGCTTAGTAAAAACATAAAAGGAATAAGTAAGGGAAAATATCATCATTCAAGCTCTGGAGACACAAAATCATTAGTGGAAAATTTGAATGATGATATTCTTTCTCTAAAAAAAAAACTTTCTCAAACTTCAAAGTACAATGAAATTCTAAGAAATAAATTCTCAAATAAAAATATAATTTTACATACACATAAAAGGATTCTTCTTGAAGAACCTCTCATGAATGCACCACGTGGGACTTGGTTAGATGATGAAAGAGAATAAGAAATAGGTTTATAAATTAAAGAAGAAGAAGTTGAACTACTAATAGAAGAGGTAGGTTTTTATGAAAATGCATCCTCTTCAAATGATGAATATGAAGACTTTATGGCTAATTTGAATAGTCACTCATGTGTTATTTTCACTCGCTCAAAGAATCTTTAGAAGGAAAAGTCATCCAAGCATAAAGATAACAAGAGAGAACCTCCTAAAGTGGAAAATATAATTCCTAAAAATATCATAATGAAGATGGGATCTCCACTCCTTACATCTTTAGAATATGCGAAGAAGAATCCTAAAGTTGTGCCCTATCGGAAGGAATCCTCCAATAAATGTAAATAAAATACTACCGCAAATGATGTTTCTAATTACAAAATTCATAAGAATGATGAGAAATTAGCAAGTAACTCATATAATAAAACATAAGGCATTGTTTCCCATAAAAATAAACCCCTTCTTCAAGTTTAGATATCATCGATAATGTAAAAAAGTATAAGGTCTAAATATTTGGTTCTAAATACTTAAAAACCCGTCTGATAACTTTGAGAAACTTGTTAAATTCATCAAGGGATAAATATCCAAGTCCAAAGTTTCTTCATCTTCAAAAGTAAGGTATTTTTCCTACTCCCAAGCCTAAACAAAGGTGAAACCTCTTATAATTTGTCCCCTCCTCCACAAGGTAGATTAAACCCTTCTATATTTCCTTGCTGATAAATGGATACCATCGAGAATATGAATTTTAGTGCTTAAGATAATTTCATTCCCAAAATATTTGTTGAGTCAGTTAGTATGAGTCTCTCTTAGGCATTTGGTCATTTTAATTCAATGTCGATGAAAGAGGTTCTAGTTTTCGGGAGGGTTAAAGATGTTGTGACGACACTTATGGATTATATATAGATTACATTAGATTGAATGAAAGAATCCTATTAGATTACATGTTAGCTATATATGGAATGCTCCTTAGAATAATATTTTCTTTGAGAGATGGGAGGTGAAATTCAAATAGGCTTGGTCTTTTAAATTATTTTATGTTGTGGGTGAGATGAAGAAAATTGTTCTAGAACCCATGATAAATTACAGTCTTGAAATCGAGATGATCATTGGGCCACCATTTAATTTCAAATAAGAGAGGTGGGAGAACATTCATTTGAGGAGTCAAGGAAAGTGACATACGGGGAAAGAGTTGATCCTAACTACTTCATGTTTTTGAGTTGAGTGAAGAACCTCATATCCTGAAGAAAAGGCTAATAAAATTTACTAATGAGGTTTGGAATATGGAGTTTGATGATAGTTGTTATACAACCGAGTTCTTGTGACGACATTGCATTATCTTCTCCACGGGAATACTTGTTGCGATTTGTGTAAATGTTTAATTAATTAATACTTGAAACAACATTGCCAAAGTTATGAAACCATTTAGTTGAGGTTGAGGTCTAAAAAAGAGATGGGAATTAAGAAACTCATTCTCCAAAATGATTTTGAATTTATTGTGAAAGAGGTGAGAGACGTTTTCAAGTAGAACTTATCATCCACGTAATTAAAATAAAAGGGCATGGTCTTGTATTGAATCCTTCAATGCATTTGCATTAAAGTAATACCTAGGGAGCAAAATTCAAGAGCTGATTCATTGGCCATATCCACATCATTGATGATTCCACATCATAACTTCAAAGGTGAAATATTTTTGTGGAAATAGTCTTTCTACCTAGTGTGCTTTAGATGATTAAGAGAGATCAATTTTTTTATGGTGATAGTAAAATTATTTTCTTCCTACAAAATAAAAGGGACTTAGGGTCCATGTATGTCTAGGGAAGGAACATACTCCCAAGGAGTTTACTAAGAATGAAAGTGATAATAA
The DNA here is from genome assembly GCA_018340775.1 of Taxus wallichiana var. yunnanensis. Lineage (NCBI taxonomy): Eukaryota > Viridiplantae > Streptophyta > Pinopsida > Cupressales > Taxaceae > Taxus > Taxus wallichiana. Next base: position 973,824,407 of record CM031239.1, read on the forward strand.
TTGAGTTTATCGGGTAGGTGAAGATGAAGTGATTCAATTGAAAGACAACATAATCCTGAAGGGACTAGTGTCTCTAGAGGAACTATTTAACAAGCACGACAAGTTAATTCATGGAAAACTAAAGAATCAACCCAATTCTTCATCATAGTAAAAAAATCAACACTTGGAAAAAATGAGCAGCAAATCATGGCGAACATTGGAAAAAGTTGTTCATCCGAGGAAAGGAATAATTTCACATCCTTATAGAAAATGGACCACAATGTTCTTGCATACTCATATGATGATTTAAATTCATTCCAACAACACTCCATGTAACATACTATACCTCATAGGCCCAATGAAAAAGTATCGAGAATAAAAGAAAAGGTAGTACAACTACAAAATTACAAGAACATTCAAGGAAAAGTTGAGAAGTTACTTAATGATCACATCATATTTCATATCCACTACTCCACGTGGATAGAAAATATCATCAACATATACTTTTAAAATCTAGACCAAGATTATTTTAAGGAAAACAACCCGTTGCAAGTAATGAGACCATATATTACATGCGGTTAATGGGTCGAACATAATGTCTATTCTTGACGAATTCTAAGGATGCAATCAGATTCGGGTGACAAGGAAGATCATTTCAAGAATTCCTTCACCACCCCATGGGGTAGCTTCACTTAACATTGTATACAATTTATTGTGATCAATGTGGGTGCTACATTTTAGGGCTCCATGGATGTGGATTTCAAAGATTTGAAAGGAAAGTGTATAGTAGTTTACCTTAATGATATGACATTATAATCAAATAAAATAGGATAACATCTACACCGATGTGAGTAATTTCTAATCCATTACGGGAGGCACCACATTTCCCTAAACTTGAAAAAGACAATATTTGGGGTTCTTGAGGAAAATATCCTTAGTTACATTTTGAGCAAGGAAGGTAGATATATTAATCCATAGAGATGATATGATATTCAAAGACTATTTCTTCCTACAAGCAAGCCGGGTGTACATTCTTTCTTTGGTAAGGTAAAATTCTTGAGAAGGTTTTTTCTAGAATTCACCGAACTCGAGAAGGATATTTTTAATATGATGAATCCTAGACAATCATTCAAGTAGAGAAAGAAGGGGAAAGAATAATTTGAATATGTTAAAGGTGTCATTACAAAAGCACCCACTCAGATACACCCTAATTTTATAAATGAATTCATTATCTACTATAATGCATCAAAATTAAGATAAAGTATAGTCACCCATAACATTCGTGAGTCTCCCTTTAATGGAAGATTAGCTTAATTACTCACAACATGAAAAAAATATTATGTTGTGGTAAGAGTGTTCAAAATTTTAAGATTATATCTTCTAAATTCTCTTGTTGTTGTCATAGTCCCAAGTCGATGGTTAAGTCTATTACGATGTAGTAAGACCCATGTAGAAAGAGAGGAAATTGGGTTTCAGAGGTGAAGTAATATGATATTGTGATCAAACCCTCCAAGATGGTGTGAATGAATGGATTTTGTGATATTGTTCTTTGGAAAAGAGTGAGAATACTACTCAAATTGTTATAAGCTTTGCAGTCGAGGATCATCCTCTTGTCATTTCTATTATTACAACAGTCCATTATACATTGATATAGATTTTTAATTTACCTATGGAGACTTCCCTCCTGGTCTTGATCAAAGTAAAATGATAAATTTATACCTCAAAGAATAAAATTATATCACATGGGATAATATTTTGTGTAAAAAAATATTAGATGGTACATACCGAGATGTTGGATGAATAAAAACAAAAGATCTTCAATGAAATCATGATCAAGCATGTTGAGGCAACTTCTTCATAATGCTGAAAAAAATAAGATCTTTATGGGTGGTTACTACTTTTCTACTCTTGTATTATATGATGCACAAAAATGGATTAGGAAAGGTGATCCATGTAAATATTTTATAGGTAGGCCAATGCTTGCCAATCTAGCGCTCTGGCCCATGATTATTGAAGATCATTTTCAACAGTGCGGTATTGATTTCATTATTGATTTAAATCCCCACTCCAACATGGGCCATTTGTACGTCCTTGCTTCCACATACTAATTCATGAAATGGATATAATCCATTTCAATAAAGCATACAAATTATGATAATGTGGGTAAATTTTGGAAAGAAAACATTATTATCATTTTGGAGTGCCTAGAAATATCATGACATAAAATCATACCTAATTCTCCTCGGGTGAGATAATGAAATTCTCCTATAATCATGGAATTTATTTATCTCATTCTATTGATTACTACCCACAACAAAATGGCCAAGAAGATCTAGTAGTATTAATATTGTCACATATGTTTGAAAAATATTGGATCTCAATCAATATGATTGACATGTAACAAGTTATATCGTGCCCTATGGGATAACCAAATCATGCCTAAAAATTAATTGGATTTTTTCCTTTCCACCAACCGTAAGGGATTCGGGCTCAAATTAAAATTTCTCGGTGCCACCTACCTAATAACTTGTGAAGGTAGTAGAAAATAGAGAATATTTGGATGCTCTTGATAAGCGGAACTACTATTTGGAAAAGTTCAACGAAGATAGGTTGGTGGAATTTGTAACACTAAAAGGAATTAGTCAAGGTGAAAAGGATATTTGATCGAAGAAATAAGATAGAATCTTCCAAATCAAATATCTTTTCCTTCTTTGATATTAAATAAGAAAACCCAAAGGAAGCAAAGTGCAAAATTTTATCCTCTCATGCTTGGTCTCTTTAAATTAAACCATTTTTTGAGATAAAAATTACTACCTAACTTACCTAGAAGGAACCCCATTGAATTTTCCTCGTAATGGGAAGAATCTCAAACTCTACAAGTGGTGAGGTTATTATACCCATCCTTTTACTATAATTTACCATTTTATCATTTGTTCCTTCCCTTTTAATTTTGTTGTGTTTACTTCTTGTTGTGTGTGTGTTTTTCCATTTGTATCATGTAGATTGTAATAAGGAATCTATTTCAAAAATGGAATACGTACATTCACTTTAACATGAGAGAAAGCTAAGGTTCTCTGTCACCATTTTCGTTCTAATGTTCCAAATTTAGATCCAGTTGTTTTCATGTGAATTAATTAACCAAAAGAGAAAAAAAGGTTTATTATGAGAACCACGCTGCAAAATATAAACTTCCTTCAAAATATTCTTGAAGCGCGGTAATCCTACCTCCTATTTCATGGTGACATTTCCCATGAAATTATTCCTATTACATTGAGTGAATACATATATTTTTTAAAATTATGTAATAAGATCAATAATATCATTCGATAAAGTGAGGCAAAAACTAGTTCTAAAGAGGGTATAAAAAGCCCAATTTTTGAAATTTAGGGGAATGTGTGTATCCTCTAGGAGGGTTATGAAAATTTCATAAACATCCTATGATTTTTTTGGAGAGAATTAAGTGTTATGGAAATATTTTAAGAATATTTAGGTAATATTTTATGATTCGTGGATAGTTTGTAAAAAGTGAGTTTTCAGTGTGAGGAATGAACAATCATATTGTTAACTTGTACTTATCTGGATTATTTTAGAGATCTGTAAGGAGTTAGAAGGTAAACATGTAGAAAATGGAAATATTAAAGAGACCTCTACATGTTGGTAGCATCAAATTTGATCGTGTTTAAATAAATGTAGAAATATCCTATAGTTAATGTAATCTAGAACAACATGTAAATGTTATAAATAAACGTAGTAAAGAAGTATGTAAATGACCCAAAAACTATGAAAAAGTAAATTATAACCATAATGTGTAATGGAGAAGAGGAAAAATTCATCGATTTCATGGTCTTGCAGGACTTTGTAACAAAAATGACTAGAGGAACAATAAACAAGAACAAGCTGTACAAAGGTCACTTCACTACTCTAGGATGGGTGACCTCCAGAGAAATTTCTGGTGTCACTTCCTCCTAATGCTATTAGGCCTGATTGGGTGTATACCCGGCTCCATCATGCGGGAGGGTGTTGGCGTAGTAGCTGATTAACACGATGAGATCCCTCTCCACCATCAGTTCGAGATTTTGGTGTGACAACAAGTCGTCCACTTTGATACCATAAAAGGAATGATAACCAGATCGTGCCAAGCCAAGAACATAGATGCTAATCAAACATCACGATCAATAAGATGAAAGCAATTTTCCAGAATAACTTTACATAAACCTTTGCAAACAAATGAGCAGCAATATCATATATTATTATGGAACTCAATGAAATACAATGAGAATGGGCCTTGCTTATATAGGCAAGGAATAATAATCTAAGAACCATTCAAGGTCGTAGATCAAGCCATAAATCATGGAAAGAACTAGTCATCAAAGAACTAGTCAAGTCCATAGATTTATGAGAGAACTAGACATCAAGGATCTAGTCAATACCATAGATCTAGGAAAGAACTATACCTAACAACTAGATAATATCTCCTAATACATAACAACTAGATAATATCTCCTAATATCTAAATAAATAAAAAGATATATCCACACACATAAGTGGGTGAGGACAAATACAATAATGTACCTAGGTGAACATGAGATAAGGTAAATACCTACTCTAACATAGAGGATAAAAAATCACCCAAGGTAGAAATGTTGAGACTCCTACTATTTCAGAATTGAAAAAACCCCAAGTATTGGAGGAACAGGGTGAACTACCTGAATTTTACTTGGGAACATCTTTGGTTGAGTCTCAATTAAATGTTGATCCATTTTTACAACACGATTACTAAAGACATAGTGCTACACAATTGTATGTTTGATTCTAGAGCATCATGCAATGTTATGGCTTTGGAAGTCATGAATGAATTAAAAATTAAAGTAACAACACCTTACGGAAAGTTTTGTAATGGACTCTAGAGAGGTTCCTATTATAGGATGTGTAAAAGGTTTGGTGGTACAACTTGTAGCTTATCCAAGTAAGAACTTGAAACTTGATGTTGTTGTCGTTGATTTCCCTACCAAATGGGGCATGCTATTATCAAGAAAGTGGGCTGCAAATGTTGGTGGAAATGTTTAGATGGACATGTCTTATGCCACCATACAAATTGAGGGAAACCTTGTGAAGTTACCTAGTGAAAAGAAGATGTTATATCTTATTGAGGACCCCAACAATGCTTCTTATGAAGTATTGCATGCAGATATTGATATTGATAACTCTGTGAGTTATGTTGCTTTCAAGGAATATGAAATTGATCAATGCAGGTATCATGAGAAGGATGATTTTCCTAAGACTTTGATGTTTGATGCAACCTCGAAAGATATTAGAAAACTTGACCCAGGAACAAAGGATAATCCTCAAGAAACGTGATCGAGATAATAACTTGGATGGAAAAGAGAGGCAATCATATGACCAGTTGTTAAAAACATATCAAAACTGCTTAACATGGTCATATCTAGAATGGCAAGCACTTAAATTTTTTCCTTGATTATTTTCTTTGAATCGAGATGCTCTCCATTGTATAGTGTATAGTTCTTTGTTTTCATTCTAATTTTGTGTTTTTGTTCATTCTAGTCTTGGGTGACCTGGTTTTGCTAGTTTCTCGGTTCATTTTTTGGAGGATGGTTATGGTTGTTCTACTCTACAAGATTATTCTTTGACTCTGTTTCCCAATGGTCTATTTTTGGCACTTGGTCTGCTATTTGTTCTTGTGGCACTCACAGGGAGTGCCCATCCCCGAGTCGGAGCCGATGTTGGTGCTCAAATTAGTCTCGCCCCATTTGTCATTGAAATTCCTCAGTTTACGGCCTCTGTCATGTTTTCTATCTCCCGTGTTGGTTCTTGAAAGACCTTGTCATCCTTTCGGTTCTTGTGATCAATCCTTTCTTGGGTCGAGGATCACTTAAAGGTTCAAAAAAATTTGCGTTTCTCTGTCCATCTGAAGGAGTCTGTAAATTAGGCGTAAAGCTCGGGTTGTTCCTTTCCTTTCATTTTCCACAATCACGTAGTGTTGTTCCTATCATTTTGTCTCAAATATATGAGGAAACAAGATTGGATGTAGCTCAAAGGATCATGTTTGAAACTTATAACATGTCCAAATTCTCTGTCCTTGAAGAAAAATTCATCTTCGGGCTCAAATGGTGGTTTTCTTGAATTTTACGATTTGACGGGTGATTTTTCCCCGTCAAATTTACATCTTTGCATCAGTGGAAATGTATCCCTTTTTTGTTGGATGTGGCTCGACGGGGGACTCTAAAAAATCTATGGCTTGTTTTAACCCAAAAATTGTCCACGTGGAGGAATGATGCTCGTTTGAAGATTCACCTTTTGGTTTGGCCTTGGAGTTGCGTTGGGGGGACACGTGGAGGATTCTGCTACTTTTCTTAGACTTAGACAAATTTTTCATGCAACCGGTAAGGTTTTGGCGGGCTATGGACACGTGGTGGGATGATGCTCATTTAAGGATCTTCCTTAGGTCCCACCTTAAAAATTGTGATAGGGGACCGGTGGAGGCTTCCACCGGCACTAATTTGTACTTGACTCTTTAAAGCAATGTTTTAAGACTGGGACATGTGGTGAGCCCTCACTCATTCAAGGTCTCCATTCTTGGACACCATCTTAGAGTTACTCCATAAAGACACATGGAGGTTTCGTCGGGCCTTCCTTCCCTTAGAATTTTCAAGCAACTTCCTAAAGGGCCTGAGACAAGTGGAGGGACCATGTATGTTTGGGGACCGGCCCCTAAGTTTTATTTTAAAGAAGCTCCAGAAGGACACTTGAAAGCTTTCACTCACTCTTCCTTTTTCTTAGACTTTTCAACGGTAGAAACATATTTTCTCGGACCTTAGAAAAATGGCATCTTCCTTGAACCTTCAAATCTTTAATAGAATCTTATAGACCGAGACACATGTTGAGCTCACGTTTGTTTGGGGTCTCTACTTTTCAAGACCATCTCATAATGCGCCATTGAGACACGTTGCAGGTGGGGAAATGGAGAAGCGGAGCTCCGAGGTTATTTGTAACGACCCAAATAATCACACACTAACAACACGGTGAAATAAAGGATAAATTTTGTTTTTGACTTGCTTAACACAACATGACGCAACATGTCGTTACCAAGTATACAACTAACACTGTGAACAACTTGATACAAGGATGGCCATAAGGGCAGGACGGAAATGTTCACACATATCAAGGACAATTTACTTTTCTTTTTGACAAGACAACATAGAAGTCCAATCACAGAACACACTTACAGTTAGGGCCAACCACAAGGAGATATTCTTGAGGGTTATTTATTTTAAAAGGACATCTTGCAATTCTTAGCTTACGTTTTCAAGGAGGCTCAAGATATGATCCGTATAATTCAACTTGCCAAGCCAAGATTATTCCTTTGACATTGAGTAATTATCTTTAAATCTTCTCTATTATGACATTTATTTACTTAATTCGTTTATAAAAAAAAAAGGAGTATTTAAATTGAAGCTAGGGCTCTTAACCAGAATTAACAACAACTTTACTTAGGCTTCGCTAAAAGTATTAACAAGGAGTAAAAGAATTTACTTTCCAAATGGCTGAGAGATAGATTGTGTGGTTTCAAAATTGTTTTCTCCTATTTATTAAATCTTATTATCTTCCAGAACTAACCATAGATTTCATTTAAGTTCGTTTAAGAATTCCACCATGAAAGGGATAGTGTTCCTTAGTGTAGCTAGGGGTATAAAGTTATATAATGTTTCTTGGAATGATATTCTTGCCCTTGTCTACTTAGAGAATTTCTTTCTCTCAAGTTGGTGACCAATACGTTACTTTATTGGAATACAACTTTTAATTTAACTTCCAGAAGTATTAAACCATCCCATGTTAGTTTACTTATGACACTTTATTACTAAGTCATGGCAAGGTTTAACTCGGAATTTATTCTCAAGGCAAAGTTGAAGCAACACTCATTTACGAGAACAAAACATGACTACATTATTTCTTAAAATACTAATACTCCACAAGTCACTCAACCTCAATAACCAAAATTTATTATAATTTCAATGATGGTCAAACAATATAAGGTTTCCAAAGTTCGGATGGTAAAGTCCACAATACTTTATACTAAGACATCAATCCTCTTTTAAGCTTTCCTTTGGACGTTAACAATAGTTGAACAACATAAAAAAGGTTTCGAGCAAAGGAACTTCTCATCTAAGGTTGATGACAAAAGTCTACAAATCTATCCCTCATCTACACGCAAAATCCATCTGCTGCAATTTTCTACAAGAGTTAGTCCACGAGAACTGAGCAAGATAAGGCTACACAAAACCACCATAACTATTATCTAACAATATCATGAAAAGAAGCACTTTATTACAAGATTTTGGGTCAAACCTCTAAACACAAAGAGCACATCAAGTTATAATAAGGTCTATAACATGTCAATCAAAGAAGGAGAAGACCTTGTACTTCAGCGAGGAGAAAATGCAATGAAAGTAACAATCACATGCGAATGGCCCTTGGCCCTATAAGGAGAAAACAAACAATCTAGCGAAAACAGAATTCCCATCAAGTAAGTAATTAAACAATAATTACAAGATTGAGATTTGATATAAATAGACCAACCATCTAGAATTTTATCAAAGATACCAACGCATAGGCTAAAATAATATATTTCTAAAAATACAAAAGTTGATCGGCCCAAGAAAGGGGAAACACGGGTTCCACAATTTTAACACAAAAAGTCATGTATAAATGAGTTTCAAATCGGAAATCAAATAGAGTATACACACTGAGCATAAGTTTGAGCGAAGGCAAGGTATACTAGTTTTGACCATTAACTACAAGATTTTCCAATCATCCAAGAAGGGTCAAAGTCTTACAAGGTAGTAGCAGGGCATGCGAGAGAAGAAGGGGGTTCCGTCACACAAGAGTATACAATAATGTCATCAAAAATTTTTATAACACTAAGGATTTGCAAACCTCCACTACAATACTAATGTTTGGTTAATTTAAAATAAAATACCCATATCCCAAAACAACCAAATTTTACGGCAACCCTTGGTAACGCAGTCAACTGTCGCACAATAGATATAAACATAATTTCTAAGTTACTTTATCAAAACAAAACCTTCCGCTATGAATTCATAAGATTATCACACGAAAGCTGAGTTTTTCCCAAAGGTCTATCACATTTAAGGAAATCTCCATCACAAACTATTACAGTAATTACGTGCATAAAAAAAAAAAAACGACCAATATTAATTAATAGCGTTAACATTACAAGGGAGAAAATAATGCCAGTTAGGAAAAACAGAAGAGCGCCATCAGCAATAATTCTGAGAGGGGGATTAGACCAAAACTATTCCAGTGTCAACGAGGTACCAGATTCGCACAAAGAACCTCAAGCTTAGTTGATCCGTAAGGCTAGTTATGGTTCTAGTTGCCAGGGATGGTCAAGGTACTTCCTGAGGATGGCCTTAAAAGTCTAGAAACAAGATGAAAGATAGTATAAGAGTCTACACCCGCGAGGCGGAAAACACACTGCACACAACCTTTTCATTCAAAAAGTTTAATACCGAAACTCAAGCTGGTTAGCCCCAAGCCTTGATCACACAATCCTACAACCTTTCTTTCTCGATGCCAAAAGGTTATCAAAGGGACTTGCGAAGGAGCTAACAAAATGTCAAAAGACAACTTGGGTGCTAGGGAGGAGCTTCACAGTTATCGTAACTTACTTCCATGATATCAAAAATACTAGTTAATCAACATAACAACTTGCAACTCAATCGCAGAGAAGAATTAATACATAACAAATAGAGCGAAGGTCTATCATTCGAGTAAGAGAAACATAACATTCAAAGGAAAGGGCACATGCATCCTTTCAACCCACATTCTCATCGGCGATAAAAGATAAAACAAGAAGACACAAGCAGAAAGGGAAATCTCCCATCATGACATCCAACTGACAAATCAATGCAAGGAAAAGTGGTTCGATTTCACAATATTTTTAAATAAAATAATAGTGGAAAGGTGTAGAAATATCTTGCCTGTTTCTCCAGCTTCAACAGGTCGTACAGACTCCACACGGGCCAGCATAAAACAATAGCATGAGACAAGGATGTGAGTACTGCTGCTGGCGATGTCAAAGGGCCAAATGTGATAACTGGATAGACAGATGGGGCAGAAAATTTAACAGTTGAGTCCTTTCACAAAACCACCTCACACCACCTCGTAGTACGCTTCTGCACTGGAAACAACTCGAGGAGATTGTCTTCCATCTTCCCTCGCTTCAGCAGTCCTATGAGATCATCAAGGCTGTTATCAACCAAGTACTCCTTGAAAAAGTCTGTGACGAATAAAAGCACGATGCCCTTGGCCATAAGACAACCCAATTAATCCAGAGAAAAAGACCATACAGAATGACAAAGTTGGAGAAAAGAAATATCAAGAGATGCTCTCCTCGTAGTCTCCTAGCATTGGATTTACTGCAGGCTCTTTCTCACATTTCTGATCCGCCCAAGTAGCTTTCCATTTCCTTCAAGCAGTACTCTCCTGCTTTTCCCAATCTCCACCTACTCTTCTTCTTGCTTTTTTTTTTCATCCCAGAGATGCATACCATACATCAGATTTGATGAAGTAAACAAGCATAGTCCAGTCCTCTTAACATTCAGAAAAGAATACTTTTTCGAAAGTGAAAATAAAGTCTGATTCCTTCTTATCGCTGCAAGTTCCATATGATGCACCTTGTTATAGTGCAAATGTGCAGCCCATTGCTTACAGCTTGCTTCACTTAGCAGCACCAATAATCTCCATAAGAACATTGTCATTGTTTAAGATGAGAGAGCTGGATTGCATTACCCACAACAATTTCTCTAGCAATATAATCTTGGAGATAAACTTGGTTGCAGTGTGGCAGTCAACATCTGCTAGAAGGCTCTTTTGAACTTAATATAATAGAGTGTTTCTCCACCATGCTTATGCCACAGAGACTCGATATCATCATTTCATCTTTGTCCAATGAATTTTCTGGCTTTGCTTCACCAGGCATTACCAGAAATCTCTACAAGAACATTTCCCTTTTTTTTTTTTAAAGTAATGGAACCGCTTTGCCTCTCTCACAACAATTTGCATTGCAACAATCCTGGACAAACCTGATGCGCAAAGGCGGAGAATACTTTTACTTTCCTGTTCACTCAGCACATGTTCTGAATCTGACAAATATCCTGCTACCTTCATCTCCCAAGACATTTTCTCCAACATTGCATAGATCTCCTGTGCCTGTGGGTGTGATCTATCACCTACACAAAAAGAATGCACCTTTTATTGCCTTTAATCCAACTACACCAAGTTTCTTTTTAATTCCTCTATCCTTCATCAATCTCCTAAAAGATCTCTTGCAAAGCAAAGCGTGCTTCATGAATATTACGATATGAAACAGATCCACCTCTATGAGATCCTCTTCCATGAGTTACATCGTAGAACAAGCAAGGTCTCGGTAGAGAATCTCGTAATAAATTTCATTGGGTCTCCAGTAACACTCTCACTTTGGAACTTAATCAATTTTGATGAAAATATCTTGAAGGAGAGACTCGAATCTAAGGATGCGGCCCGATCTTGAGCAGGTAACAACGAGTTGGAAAACCCGCCACTGGAAGCGCTCAAAAATCTTCTATCATTCTACAACATGCCTGCCGCCTGGCTATTTTTTCATCACATTTATTCTTTGTGGAGATCCAGCAAGAACACACCTCGCAGCACCCACGAAAAAGGAGGAAACACGCCTACCTCACTCATTTGGTAGGCATGCGCGCGGCAAAGGAGAAAAGCAAGCGATCCATTTTTCCACCCAAACACCTCGGGAGACAAAGAAAAAAAAAAAAAAAAACCACGTCCACCTTAGTGATAACAGGCCCTCATCCACGGGCAGAGCAGGAGAAACATGCACGCAAGGAAGGAAAGATTTGGTCTCACGTTGCACAGGAAGGGGAACGAAAATGCAGCAAGGCAAGAGACAGAAAAGAACACGCATTCTCGGACGAGTAAGGCACACAGGCCACGGAAGTCAATAGAAGATTTTCAAATCAAAAATTTAATAAAAGGAAGATGCGCCCAACACTCCACCGACTCCCACTGTCTCACGCCAAAGACAGAAAACATAAATTGCCACCTACTGCCAGCTACAACCTAGTTGACTGCATTGTCATGTAAAGAATCGATGACAGACATAATCAATACAGGATTCATTGCTTATGTTTCACCTGAAAAGTATGAATGTTGAATTTTATTGCTATGTTGTTGAAAAATCCTTTATCTACATTGTTTTTTTTCACGTAATCTATTATCTATTTATTTTCTTTCATATAAGAGTGCTTGCAAGCACATAAGTTACTATCTCACAAAGAGATTTGGCTCGTTGCAAAATTCGATGTTCTACACTTTCAAGGAAACCACCTGATTTCAAGGAAATTTTCATGTGCTACAACTCATGTTTCAAGTTCCAAACAAAACAACAAGATAATCAGATTTCCAGATACCATCAGACCAAGGGAATCCTATTTCTATTCTGTATTGTAAATTAACTCGTTGGATTGCAAGAGCCTGTTTCCAATACTGTTTAAATTGCTTAAATATCGAGTTTCGCCACAATTGTTTTATAGAATTATCTGTGTTCAAGATGAAACATATTTTTATGTCCATCCTATGCAGTGTAATGCTTCCTTTCCCGAACAATATTCACTCGAGAACAAGGAAATGAAAAACACACAAGTTAAGCTCACGCTTAAAGTTATGAGATATAACATGAATTCTTGAGTAAGCTATCAATGCTATTAGTCTTTTTCCATTTAGTGAACATTTGGTATTATAAAATGTCAACGTCGGGAGTAAAAAATAATAAGCGAGATACCATCATATATTCTTTTTTCTTCTTTCGGAACTGAAAATCTATTTTGATGCCTAAATCTTCCTCTCTTTTTTTTGCCACTCAAATCCTATGCTTAAGCCAAATCCCATGTTCGATTCACTCATTTTTAATACTTTACCTTGGTCTCTCCAAGGACCAAGCCATGCCATCTTCTTCACTCCCACAAACTTCTCGCATAGCAAAGTAGCTCTTCAAGATCACTCGAGAAAGTGATGACCTACTCAAATACCTACACTCCCATGTTCAAAGGAAAGTCTTTCACAACCAAAAATCACAATGGATGCATTACATTCTCCTCTCCTTAAGAAAATCATCATCCTCGATGTGACATAACACAACAGAAAAAGAAATGGTTCGCAATCAAAGCAGTACGGGAGAAAGTACACCCTATGGTTTAAAATCTTAGTCGATTAAAGCACGGCCACGGGGTAGCCTTAGGAACATTTGGTAGAAATTTTAACTTTCAATGTTCTGTGAAGCTTGCGAGTTCCTTATTATTTATTATTTTCATTAGTCTCTTTCCGTTAACATTATTCTTGGTTTAATTTCTTTAAAATTTCATCATTGAAGAGTTTTGGTTTATTCTTTATTGTGGGTGCCCAACATGAAGCGCTAACACAACACCCTATCAGGTTCACAAGACCCTCTGATTCACAAGCACACAAGTAGATACTTCAAGATTTTATTACATCACAAAAGGTTACTCAAATACGGAATAGAATAGGCATATTCCACATAACATAGTACTCGTCACACATCAAGACGACATACAAAATACTCAACCAAAAGAGTACTACAATCCACCATAAATTCCCTCAATTTGCATCAATGAAAAATTCACATAACACCAAACCATGCTACGGGTACATAGTGTCCACAAGGGAATCAATGACATATCCACAACATCACAACACACATCCATCTGACATGAGTAACACATACGTCAAAAGACCACTACCAAACATCACAATAACTCAACATATATCCTGAAACATCAACCATACAGACAAATATCATAAGCCTCCTTCAAACTCTTATGCCTCCCTCAAGTACCTTATGCCTCCCTCAAGCTCTTATGCCTCCCTCAAGTCTCTTATGCCTCCCTCAAACTCTTATGCCTCCCTCAAGTCTCTTATGCCTCCCTCAAACTCTTATGCCTCCCTCAAGTCTCTTATGCCTCCCTCAAACTCTTATGCCTCCCTCAAGGAGGCCGGTTGACCCTATGGTCCAAGACACATAGAGTTCAAACAATCCTAACAAGTGACATAATAACGCGTGGTTCAACAACCCACTAGTTATCTATACTCCTTGGGGCGTACCCTATACAACGAAGTGGGTCCATAGGTCCAACCATTCCATGGTGCATCCCATGACCCTATTCCACACATCACGACAATAGAACCAGCATAACAATCCAATCAAAGTGCCAAGTGGCAAAGTACAAGCCTTGGGCAAGGCGGTAAAAATTCCAAATTTAAAAGAAAACCCAAATTTAAGCAAAATAAATGGCCAAATAGCCATAGTTAGTATCAAAATTGTAAAGCATGGCAATCAAGAAAAGCTCTTGGTCCTTACAAAAAAGTAAAAAGCTCAATTTACGAATAAAATCAACTTATAATAATGTCATATTACGATAAGCTGTGTGGCCTTATCGGCCACCAAGGGGTACTCAACGAGTTCTTAGCTTTCGAGAACATCGAGCCTCGGCTCATAAAATACATATCAATAATACAAGCTGTCATCACCTCCATCCGAATCATCCCGCCACCACTTCGACAAGGCTAAACGTAGTCATAGATACACTACGGTTGCATACATACACAACCACATAGGGAGAGAGGAAAGATTCATATGTTATCTACTAAAAGGAGTTTCGGCTCAAGTTATTGACCCATGGTACACCATTCCTCACTCTCAACATACACTTCTACCGATTACCCTCAGGGTCGGTTAGCGTAAGGTTCACAACATAACATACAACAACATCACTAACATAATGGTGGCACACACATAACTACCATAGCATCTTGCATATGGTACATATACTGAGGTAGATCACGATCATACATTCATTGAGTGTAACACATCACTTTACCACATTCTGCACCCAAAGTGCAATCACCACACAATAGGGTTCATACACTCACTGTGTGACCCCAAATCACAACATGAAGCATTACATATTTACACGAATCATACATACGATGAACATAGTACATCTCAACATAACATCCATTGCTACATAACCAAGTGGTACACACATTTCTTCAAAACATGGTAAAAACATCAAGATACTGACTCATTTATTTTAACATCAATCTAGTCATACAACACATTGATACACTTAAATACCACAATATGCCACAATGCTCCAACACTACGTCATCCACATTATAATTATTTTCACACATCACAAAAAATAATTCACACATGAACTCTTCCTAGAATCCACAGGAGGGAGAGAGAACACTCCCATCCCCAACACATCAACATGATGACAAACACGCACTAAGTGACATACACATCACGTGCGTTCACAATATCACAATTACGACAATAATCACATCACGTTTAAAGCACATTACTCTTCCAATATCTACCACCATCATGCAACATCATCATCATCATGCAGTATCATCATGTAACACCACCACCACCATGTAACATCATCATATAACACCAATCCGGCCCATAGGTTCGAGAGCATGAACCTACGCTCTGATACCAAGTGTAACGACCCAAATAATCACACACGAACAACACAGTGAAATACAGGATAACTTTTTTTGACTTGCTTGACACATAACATGATGCAACATGTCGTCACCAAGTATACAACTAACACTATGAACAACTTGATACAAGGATGCCCATAAGGGCAGCACGGAAACATTCACACATATCAAGGACAATTTACTTTTCTTTTTGACAAGACAACATAGAAGTCCAATCACGAGAACACACTTACGATTAGGGCCAACCACAAGGAGATATTCTTGAGGGTTATTTATTTTAAAAGGACATCTTGCAATTCTTAGCTTACGTTTTCAAGGAGGCTCAAGATATGATCCGTATAATTCAACTTGCCAAGCCAAGATTATTCCTTTGACATTGAGTAATTATCTTTAAATCTTCTCTATTATGACATTTATTTACTTAATTCATTTATAAAAAAAAGAGGAGTATTTAAATTTAAGCTAGGCTCTTAACGAGAATTAACAACAACTTTACTTAGGCTTATTTAAAAGTATTAACAAGGAGTAAAAGAATTTACTTTCCAAATGGTGAGAGATAGATTGTGTGGTTTCAAAATTGTTTTCTCCTGTTTATTAAATCTTATTATCTTCAGAACTAACCATAGATTTCCTTTAAGTTCGTTTAAGAATTCCACCATGAAAGGGATCTTGTTCCTTAGTGTAGCTAGGGGTATAAAGTTATATAATGTTACTTGCAATGATAGTCTTGCCCTTGTCTACTTAGAGAATTTCTTGCTCTCAAGTTGGTGACCCCTACGTTACTTTATTGGAATGCAACTTTTAATTTAACTTCCAGAAGTATTAAACCATCCCATGTTAGTTTACTTATGACACTTTATTACTAATTCATGGCAAGGTTTAACTCGGGAATTTATTCTCAAGGAAAAGTTGAAGCAACACTCATTTACGAGAACAAAACAAGATTACATCATTTCTTAAAATACTGATACTCCACAAGTCACTCAACCACAATAACCAAATTTTCTTATAATTTCAATGATGGTCAAACAATACAAGGTTTCCAAAGTTCAGATGACAAAGTCCACAATACTTTATACTAAGACATTAATCCTCTTTTAAACTTTCCATTGGACGTTAACAATAGTTGAACAACATAAAAAAGGTTTCGAGCAAAGGAACTTCTTAAGCGAGGTTGATGACAAAAGTCTACAAATCTATCCCTCATCTACATGCAAAATCCATCTGCAACAATTTTCTACAAGAGTCAGTTCACGAGAACTGAGCAAGATAAGGCTACACAAAACCACCATAACTATTATCTAACAATATCATGAAAGGAAGCACTTTATTACAAAATTTTGGGTCAAACCTCTAAACACTACGAGCACATCAAGTTATAATAAGGTCTATAACATGTCAATCAAAGAAGGAGAAGACCTTGTACTTCAGTCAGGAGCAAATGCAACGAAAGTAACAATCACATGAGAATGGCCCTTGGCCCTATAAGGAGAAAACAAACAATCTAGCAGAAATAGAATTCCCATCAAGTAAGTAATTAAACAATAATTACAAGATTGAGATTTGATATAAATAGACCATCCATCTAGAATTTTATCAAAGATACCAATGCATAGGCTAAAATAATATATTTCTAAAAATACAAAAGTTGATCGGCCCAAGAAAGGGGAAACACGGGTTCCAAAATTTTAACACAAAAAGTCATGTATAAATGAGTTTCAAACCGGAAATCAAATAGAGTATACACACAACATAAGTTTAGAAGCGAAGGCAAGGTATACTAGTTTTGACCATTAACTACAAGATTTTCCAATCATCCAAGAAGGGTCAAAGTCTTACAAAATTTAGTAGCAGGCATGCGAGAGAAGAAGGGGTTCCGTCACACAAGAGTATACAATAATGTCATCAACAAATTTTATAACACTAAGGATTTGCAAACCTCCACTACAATACTAATGTTTGGTTAATTTAAAATAAATTACCCATATCCCAAAACAACCAAATTTTACGGCAACCCTTGGTAACGCAGTCAACCATCGCACAAATAGATACAAACATAATTTCTAAGTGACTTTATCAAAACAAAACCTTCCGCTATGAATTCATAAGATTATCACACGAAAGCTGAGTTTTTCCGAAGGTCAATCACATTTAAGGAAATCTCCATCACAAACTATTACAGTAATTACGTGCATAAAAATTGACCAATATTAATTAATAGCGTTAACATTACAAGGGAGAAAATAATGCCAGTTAGGAAAAATAGAAGAGCGCCATCAGCAATAATTCTGAGAGGGGGATTAGACCAAAACTATTCCAGTGTCAACGAGGTACCAAATTCGCACAAAGAACCTCGAGCTTAGTTTATCCATAAGGCTAGTTGTGGTTCACGTTGCAGGGTATGGTCAAGGTACTTCTGAGGATGGCCTTAAAAGTCTAGAAACAAGATGGAAGATAGTATAAGAGTCTACACCCGCGAGGCGGAAAACACACTGCACACAACCTTTTCATTCAAAAAGTTTAATACCGAAACTCAAGCTGGTTAGCCCCAAGCCTTGATCACACAATCCTACAACCTTTCTTTCTCGATGCCAAAAGGTTATCAAAGGGACTTGCGAAGGAGCTAACAAAATGTCAAAAGACAACTTGGGTGCTAGGGAGGAGCTTCACAGTTATCGTAACTTACTTCCATGATATCGAAAATACTAGTTAATCAACATAACAACTTGCAACTCAATCGCAGAGAAGAATTAATACATAAACAAACAGACGAAGGTCTATCATTCGAGTAAGAGAAACATAACAATCAAAGGAGAGGGCACACACATCCTTTAGACCCACATTACATCAACCATAAAAGCTAAAACAAGAAGACACAAGCAGAAAGGGAAATCTCCCATCATGACATCCAACTAACAAATCAATGCAAGGAAAAGTGGTTCGATTTCACAATATTTTTAAATAAAATAACGGTGGAAAGGTGTAGAAATATCTTACTGTTTCTCCAGCCTTCAACAGTCGTCATGACTCCACACAAAGCTAGCATAAAACAATAGCATGAGACAAGGATGTGAGTAGTGCTTTGCCGGCGTTGTAAAAGGACCAAATGTTATAACCTTTGGATAGACAAATGGGGCAGAAAATTTGAGTTGATTCCTTTCACAAAACCACCTCACACCACCTCGTAGTACGCTTACACTTGCACTGAAACAACTCGAGGAGATTTTCTTCCATCTTCCCTCACTTCGGAGAGTCCTATGAGATCATTAAGGTGTTATCAACCAAGTACTCCTTGAAAAAGTTTGTGACGAATAAATGCACTATGGCCTTGGCCATAAGACACCCAATTAATCTAGAGAAAAAGACCATACAGAATGAAAAAGTTGGAGACAAGAAATATCAAGAGATGCTCTCCTCGTAGTCTCCTAGCATTGGATTTACTGCAGGCTCTTTCTCACATTTCCTATTCTGCCCAAGTAGCTTTCCATTTCCTTCAAGCAGTACTCTCCTACTTTTCCCAATCTCCACCTACTCTTCTTCTTGCTTTTTTTTTTTTTTTCATCCCAGAGATGCATACCATACATCAGATTGATGAAGTAAACAACATAGTCCAGTCCTCTTAACATTCAGAAAAGAATACTTTTTCGAAAGTGAAAATAAAGTCTGATTCCTTCTTATCGCTGCAAGTTCCATATGATGCACCTTGTTATAGTGCAAATGTGCAGCCCATTGCTTACAGCTTGCTTCACTTAGCAGCACCAATAATCTCCATAAGAACATTGTCATTGTTTAAGATGAGAGAGCTAGATTGCATTACCCACAACAATTTCTCTAGCAATATAATCTTGGAGATAAACTTGGTTGTAGTGTGGCAGTCAACATCTGCTAGAAGGCTCTTTTGAACTTAATATAATAGAGTGTTTCTCCACCATGCTTATGCCACAGAGACTCGATATCATCATTTCATCTTTGTCCAATGAATTTTCTGGCTTTGCTTCACCAGGCATTACCAGAAATCTCTACAAGAACATTTCCCTTTTTTTTAAAGTAATGGAACCGCTTTGCCTCTCTCACAACAATTTGCATTGCAACAATCCTGGACAAACCTGATGCAGTGTGGCAGAGGAGTACTTTTACTTTCCCTGTTCACTCAGCACATGTTCTGAATCTGACAAATATCCTGCTACCTTCATCTCCCAAGACATTTTCTCCAACATTGCATAGATCTCCTGTGCCTGTGGGTGCGATCTGTCACCTACACAAAAAGCATGCACCTTTTTATTGCCTTTAATCCAACTACACCAAGTTTCTTTTTAATTCCTCTATCCTTCATCGATCTCCTAAAAGCTCTCTTGCAAAGCAAACTGTGCTTCATGAATATTCCGATATGAAACAGATCCACCTCTATGAGATCCTCTTCCATGAGTTACATCGTAGAACAAGCAAGGTCTCAGTAGAGAATCTCTGTAATAAATTTCATTGGGTCTCCTGGTAACACTCTCACTGTCACTTAATCGATTTTGATGAAAATATCTTGAAGGAGAGACTCGAATCTGAGGATGCAGCCGATACTGAACAGGTAACAACAGAGTTGGAAAACCTGCCTGCTGGAAGCGCTCAAAAATCTTCTATCATTCTGCAACATGCCTACCGCTTTGGCTATTTTTCTGCATCACAGTCGTTGTGGAGATCTCAAGCGAGAACACACCTTGTAGTACCCACGAAAAAGGAGGAAACATGCCTACCTCACTCCTTTGGTAGTAGCTGCACGGCGACAAAGAAAGGAAAACATCGATCCCTTTTTCCACCCAAACGCCTCAGGAGACAACAAAAAAAAACCACGTCCACCTTAGTGTTAACAGGCCCTCATCCACGGGAAGAGCAGGAGAAACATGCACGCAAGGAAGGAAAGATTTGGTCTCACGTTGCACAGGAAGGGGAAAGAAAATGCAGCAAGGCAAGAGACAGAAAAGAACATGCATTCTCCAGGACAGAGTAAGGCACACAGGCCACGGAAGTCAACAGAAGATTTTCAAATCAAAAATTTAATAAAAGGAAGATGCGCCCAACACTCCACCGACTCCCACTGTCTCACGCCAAAGACAGAAAACATAAATTTCCACCTCTTTGCCAGCCTACAACCTAGTTGATCGCATTATCATGTAAAGAATCGATGATGACATAATCAATACTGGGATTCATTGCTTATGTTTCTCCTGAAAAGTATGAATGTTGAATTTTATTGTTATGTTGTTGAAAAATCCTTTATCTACATTGTTTTTTTACATAATCTATTATCTATTTTTTTTTTTCATATAAGAGTGCTTGCAAGCACATAAGTTACTATCTCACAAAGAGATTTGGCTCGTTGCAAAATTCGATGTTCTACACTTTCAAGGAAACCACCGATTTCAAGGAAATTTTCATGTGCTACAACTCGTGTTTCAAGTTCGAACAAAACAACAAGATAATCAGATTGCCAGAGATACCATCGGACTCAAGGGAATCCTATTTCTATTTCTATATTGTAAATTAACTCGTTGGATTAAGAACACTGTTTCCAATACTGTTTAAATTGCTTAAATATCGAGTTTCACCACAATTGTTTTATAGAATTATCTGTGTTCAAGATGAAACAGATTTTTATGTCCATCCTATGTAGTGTAATGCTTCCTTTCCCGAACAATATTCACTCAGAACAAGGAAATGAAAAACACACAAGTTAAGCTCACGCTTAAAGTTATGAGATATAACATGAATTACTGAGTAAGCTATCAGTGCTATTAGTCTTTTGCCATTCAGTGAACATTTGGTATTATAAAATGTCAACGTCAGGAGTAAACAATAATCACTGAGATACCATCATATATTCTTTTTTCTTCTTTGGGAACTGAAAATCTATTTTGATGCCTGAATCTTCCTCTCTTTTGTTGCCACTCAAATCCTATGCTTAAGCCAACTCCCATGTTCTGATTCACTCATTTTTAATACTTTACCTTGGTCTCTCCAAGGAGCAGGCCATGCCATCTTCTTCACTCCCACAAACTTCTCGCATAGCAGCAGCTCTTCAAGATCACTCAGAAAGTGATGACCTACTCAAATACCTACACTCCCATGTTCAAAGGAAAGTCTTTCCCAACCAAAAATCACAATGGATGCATTACATTATTTAAGGTTTTTGCCTTTTGTAAAGGGGATAAAATTGTAAGTTAAAGCGTGGCCCCAATAGGAAAGTAATGCTAGCATTGAATAGTCAAAAAGAGGTGCCGCTTGTGGGGAAATTGCGTAGCTTTTTCCTTTTTGGAAAATAAGTATAAAGTGAAAAAATGAAGCACAGGTCCGCTGGGACCCACATTAGAAGCTAAAGATGGAAGAGCATAAATACAGAAAAAATTTGAAAAAAATTCCTTTTTCCAAAAACTAGGTAAAATAGTAGAATCGAGCTGCGGTTCCTCTGGGACGCACATTGGGACACGTGTAAAGCCTATTTTCAAAGGGTGGAGGGGCGGAGACAAATGTCAAAATTTTACTTTTTTCCAAAAGTTATAAAATACTAAAAAGTGCTCCCAGGCTTGTTTCCAATCACATTTTTCCATGTGGAAGGCTCAGATTAAAAGTTGAAAGGAAAGATCAATGGTAGCTGGGCATTTCATTTGAATTTTCCACCATTAAACCTCTAGGATGTTTGGAGATGCATTTTAGCATCATTCTTCACCAAATTTTTGCAAATTTGTGTCATTTTTTTCTACAGAGTTTAAATGAATCAATTTGGGAGCCCAATTTGTAAATCGAATTACTTTTGAAGTGGATTTTTGATTGGGCTCATATAAAAATGGAAAATCCTAGATCTAGAAGTTGCAGAGAAAAAGGAGGTAAAAAGGATGAAATGATGAAAGTACAGGCACAAAAGGTGAAAAAGGTGTTGCCTTGAGAGAAAAAGGGATGACCTTTCAAAGTCCAGCTATGTAGAGGCTCCGAAAAATGATTAAAAGGGGATTTCTCACATGACAGAATCAAAATGATTAAAGGGACTCCCAAAATTTTTGGCATGGCATCCTAGTCATTAGTCAAGGGCCCAAGAAACATGATCAGTTCACAATTGGTCCACCTGGAAGATTTTGGATTTGAATTTGTTAAACGTCATTATCTGAAACAAATTGGTAATAAGAAAAGGTCCCTCAAATATTCTTCTCTTTTGGGGGGAAAATTGAGTGGGAAAAAATGTATAAATGCAATGAGAATACTCTTGCAAATGGTTGGAGTATGAATTCTTGATAAATTTTTGAGAAAGTTATCTTCCGAGAGGCCAAAACCGAGATTACCTATTATTTTCTTCTGTGTTAGATTTTCTGTCATATCAAGTAGGTTGTCGATGTATAGCCATTGACAAACACGATATTTCTCTGAAACTTTCCCCTTCGATGAATCTAAGCAATTTTGGAATTAATTTGTGTCTAATCTCTAGCAATTTTGTGTTTTCTTTATTTTTAGAATGTCTACAAATAGTTTCTTTCATTCCTATTGCAATCTTACACTGAATTTTTTGTGAAATCACACACGATCTTGTCCCTATGATAGTCTAATGGTATTTACAATTTCATTGCAAGAAGAGCCTTCATCTTGGATGCGATAAACAAATTTAATATCAATTCTTTGTCATTTGTTGATAAATAGTCTGTAAGTCTTTGGGTGTACCTTAGGCATGATTAATCGAAACTTTAATGTTTAATTGAGTTTTCCAATTTGATCCTTTGTGTTTGAGTCTTAAAGATTATGTGAAAACGTTCGATATGGGCCTCCATTGAAGCACAACTTCTAGTTGAAGGAATGTATTGGCTGTTTTAAAGCTTTATATTGTGAAGTTGTTCACTATTGTGAAGTCCCTCCAAAGATCCGTTATAATCAACTTTATCTCGCTTCATCTCCTGTAATGCCCTGTGCATCATTGCACCTTTTCTTCTGCGACGACCGTGCTTCTTAGAGTTGAACGTTGCTGCGTTTCTTTTGAAATGTTAGTGTTTTCGCCCTGTCGAGTTTAATGGTTGGTTGCTAGTAGATGATTAATAATTTTATGTCACATAAACTAAGCCTTGTCAGGTATCCTCGCATACTTATTTCATAATTATGGAAGCGTGCCTTCAACCACCGACCTGCCTTTATGGTTCATATTCCTTCTGTTGGCATGAGGTGGAGGGTTTCCTTGTTTTCTAGCAAGAGGGGTGCGTGGTAGAGTGTATGGCCTCCTGCCTTATTCTTTTTTATTTCTTTTGGTGCCTTGTTTGGCATATGTTTGGTGAGGATTAATGAAACAAATTTTATTACCACCCACCGTATGTCTTCCTCCCTGCTGGCCGCTTAGCTTTCAAATCAGATTTTTATTTTGATCTTCCTTGTGTTTGTCTTTTACCTGCCATTGCATTAAAGACCCCTGCATCCTTGCTTGGCGTGTTGAAATCTCCTTCTTGCTGGTGGCCGCACTTCCTCCTTCATTTATTAAAATTTTGATTTGCAAATCTTCTACCGACTTCCGTGGTCTGCGTGCCTTACTTTGTCCTGGACGCGTGAGTTTGTGTGGTGAAGGATTTGTGTGGTCTGATGAACTGTTTTTTTTTTATCTGGGCTCTTGCTTTGTTGCTGGCCGTGTGGGATTGCAGGTGGAGACTGGTTCCTTGTGGAGGAGGGGCATGGAAACCAGCTAGTGTAGCAGGCGTGTTACCTCCACTTTCATTGGGTGCCATGAGGTGTGTTCTTGTTAGAAATCCCACAAACAAACTTGACATGTGATAAATAGCCAGGCGGTAGGCATGTTGTAGTATGGCTGAAGCCTTTTTGAGTGCCTCCAACAAGCAGGTCGTCCAACTATGTTGTCATCTGTTCAGTATCGACTGCATCCTCAAATTCGGGATTCTCCTTCAAGGTATTTTTTTATCAAAATCGATTAAGTGATAGTAAGAGTGTTACCAGGAGACCTGATGAAAATTATTGCAAAGATTCTCTACTGAGACCTTGCTTGTTCTACGATGTAACCCATGGAAGAGGATCTCATAGAGGTGGATCTGTTTAGTGTAGTGGGTTGTGTTGTTGAGATGCTGAGAATGATCAGCGTGTTTGCTTCTGTTGGATCTGTTTAGTGAGTGGATTGTACAGGTTGAGCCAAAGTTTCATGAAGATGCTGACAAGTTAAAGATATTAGTTCCTTTTGAGGAATGCATTCATATAAAATCTAGTAATGCTAAAGTGGTAAAGGTCCCTGAATATATCCTTCTCACGCACAGTGGAAACAACTTCAATGTTCTTGTAGATCCAACTTCCCTTTCTGAAGGAGTGCATTACTTTGAAGTCTACGGTATAGATTGCAAGGCCCCATTGCGTGGTCCTCTATTTAGAGTACCTGTGACAATAATAAAACCTATATCCTTAAAAATGAATCCTCCAGCAACTACTTTTTCAGGGTTGTCCTTTTTAGCAGGTCACATTGAGCGGAGATTTATTGAAGTTCCAATTGGTTCTACATGGGTGGAGGCTACCATGCGAGCTTCTGGTTTTGACACTCCTCGCGTTTTTTTTTATTAACTGTCTTCAGATTTGTCCTAAAATTCGATCTCTTCAGTGGGAGAGTGTTGTAACATTCTTGTCTCCATCATTGAAAAGCTTCAGCCATAGAGTTGAAAGTGGTCGAACAGTGGAAATAACTATAGCTCAGTTCTGGTCTAGTGGAAATGGTAGTCATGCAACAACGCTTGTAGATTTGGAGGTCGAATTCCATGGAATTAGTGCAAATAAGGAAGAGATTCTTCTTTCTGGTTCTGATGCACCTACCAAGATTGATGTGAAGGCCTTATCAACTGAGACACTTGCTCCTGTTGCAGTTTTGACAAAAGTCAGAGTTCCATATCGGCCTGTCAAATCAGTTCTTCTTCCCCTCCCTACAACATTGGACAGATTTCCATCTGGGACACAAATATATGGGTTGACATTGACATACAAGTTTACTGTGGCTGAGGCATGCGACGTGTTAGCACATGTGCCACTGCTTAATAACCGCATTTATGATACACAGTTTGAATCACAATTTTTCATGATATCAGACATAAACAAGCGTGTATTGGCCATGGGAGATGTATATCCAAAGGCTACAAAGCTTCCAAAGGGTGACTATACCTTGCATTTTTTTTACTCAGGCATGACAATACATGCTACTTGGAAAAGTTGAAAAAGATGGTTTTGTTCATTGAGAGAAACTTGAAAAAAAAATTTATGCTGGCCCGTGCGGAGTCTGTACGACCTGTTGAAGCTGGAGAAATAGGCAAGATATTTCTACACCTTTCTACTGCTATTATATTTACAATTATTGCGAAATTGAACCACTTTTTCCTTGCATTGATATGTCAGTTGGATGTCATGATGGGAGATTTCCCCTTTCTGCTTGTTTCTTCTTGTTTTAGCTTTTATCGTTGACTGTATGTTGGTCGAAAGGATGTGTGTGCCCTCTCCTCTGAATGTTATGTTTCTCTTACTTAAATGATAGACCTTTGTCTATTTGTTTATGTATTAATTCTTCTCTGCGATTGAGTTGCAAGTTATTATGTTGATAAACTAGTATTTTCGATATTATGGAAGTAAGTTACGATAACTATGAAGCTCCTCCCTAGCACCCAAGTTGTCTTTTGACATTTTTTTGTTAGCCCCTTCGCAAGTCCCTTTGATAACCTTTTGGCATCGAGAAAGAAAGGTTGTAGGATTGTGTGAGCAATGCATGGGCTAGCCAGCTTAGAGTTTTGGTATTAAAACTGGTAGAATGAAAAGGTTTGTGTGCAATGTGTTTTGCCGTCTCACATGTTTAGACTCTTATACTATCTTTCATCTTGTTTCTAGGCTTTTAAGGCCATCCTCAAGAAGTACCTTGACCATCCCTATCAACTTGAACCATAACTAGCTTTTCGGATCAACTAAGCTGGAGGTTTCATTGTGCAAATCCAGTACCTCGTTGACACTAGAATAGTTTGGTCTAATCCCCCTCTCAGAATTGTTGCTTGATGGCGCTCTTCTATTTTTTTCTAAGCGGCATTATTTTCTCCCTTGTAATGTTAACACTATTAATTAATATTGGTCGGTTTTTATGCACATAATTACCGTAATAGTTTGTGATGGAAATTTCCTTAAATGTGATTAATCCTTGGGAAAAAACTTAGCTTTCATTTGATAATCTTATAGATTCATAGCGGAAGGTTTTGTTTTGATAATGTCACTTAGAAATTATGTTTGTATCTATTTGTGTGACGGTTGACTGTGTTACCAAGGGTTGCCGTAAAATATGGTTGTTTTGGGATATGGGTAATTTATTTTAAATTAACCAAACATTAGTATTGTAGTGGAGGTTTGCAAATCTTTAGTGTTATAAAAATTTGTTGATGACATTATTATATACTCTTGTTGGACGGAACCCCCTTCTTCTCTCACGTGTTTGCTACTAGCCTGTAAGACTTTGACCCTTCTTGGATGATTGGAAAATCTTTGTAGTTAATGGTCAAAACTAATATACTTTGCTTTCACCTCGAAACTTATGTTGTGTGTATAATTTATTTGATTTCTGGTTTGAAACTCGATTATACATGGCTTTTTGTGTTAATTTTTGAAACCCGTGGTTCCCCTTTCTTGGGCCGATCAACTCTTGTTCTTTTAGAAATATATTAATTTAGTCTATGCATTTGGTACCTTTGATAAATTTCTAGATGGTTGGTGTATATATCAAATCTTAATCTTGTAATTATGGTTTAATTACTTACTTGATGGGAATTCTTTTTTTTTTTTTTTTTTGCTAGATTATTTGTTCTCCTTTATAGGGCCAAGGGCCATTCTCTTATGATTGCTATAATTTCGTTGCTTTTACTCCTAACTGAAGTACAAGGTCTTCTCCTTCTTTGATTGGCATGATGAAGAATTTATTATAACTTGATGTGTTGATAGTGTTTAGAGGTTTGAACCAATTCTTGTAATAAAGTGCTTCCTTTTCGTGGTATTGTTAGATAATAGTTATGGTGGTTTTGTGTAGCCTTATCTTGCTCAGTTCTCGTGAACTGAATCTTGTAGAAAATTTGCTGCAGATGGATTTTGCGTGTAGATGAGGGATAGATTTGTAGACTTTTGTCATCAACCTCAGTTGAGAAGATCCTTTGCTCGAAATCTTTTTATGTTGTTCAACTATTGTTAACGTCCAGTGGAAATTTTAAAAGAGGATTAATGTCTTAGTATAAAGTATTGTGGACTTTGTCATCTGAACTTTGAAAACCTTGTATTGTTTGACCATCATTGAAATTATAAGAAAATTTGGTTATTGTTGTTGAGTAACTTCGTTGGAGTATCGGTATTTTAAGAATTAATGTAATCTTGTTTTGTTCTTGTAAATGAGTGTTGCTACAACCTTGCCTTGAGAATAAATTTTGAGTTAAACCTGGACATGACTTAGTAATAAAGTGTCATAAGTAAACTAACATGGGATTGTTTAATACTTCTAGAAGTTAAATTAAAAGTTGTATTCAAATAAAGTAACGTAGGGGTCACCAACTTGAGAGCAAGAAATTCTTTAAGTAAACAAGGGCAGGACTATCATTGCAAGTAAACTTTATATCATGATAACCCTAGCTCCTCTAGTGAACATTATTCCTTTTACGGTGAAATTTGTAAAATGACCCTAAGGTGAAATGAACTGTTAGTTGTTTGAAGATGATAAGATTTAATAAGCGGAGAAAATAAATTGGAGACCTCACCATCTTTCTCACTTGCCATTTGGAAAGTAAATTTTTACTCCTTGTTATTACTTTTAGCGAAGCCTAAGTAAAGTTGTTGATAATTTGGTTAAGAGCCCTAGCTTGATTAAATCTTGCAATAACTAATGAGGTCCTAAAGATATTTCATCTCGACCTTCTCCCTCTAACCCTTTTCAAGGCACCTTGTATCTCTTCTCTTAAGTGTGTTGAACTTAAAACCATGTTGTCTTGTGGGCAAGAGCGAATCTTAGTAGCATTAGTGGTGAGCGAGATGGCCTTGTGGAATTTAAATACTCCTTTTTCTTGATAAACGAATTAAGCAAATAAATGTCATAATAGAGAAGATTTAAAGATAATTACTCAGTGTCAAAGGAATAAACTTAGCATTGGTAAGATGAATTGTACGAATCATATCTTGAGCCTCCTTGAAAACGTAAGCTAAGAATTGCAAGATGTCCTTTTAAAATAAATAACCCTCAAGAATATCTCATTGTGGTTGGCCCTAACTGTAAGTGTGTTCTGTGATTGGACTTCTATGTTGTCTTGTCAAAAGAAAAGTAAATTGTCCTTGATAGGTGTGAACGTTTCCGTGCTGCCTTTATGGCCATCCTTGTATCAAGTTGTTCACAGTGTTAGTTGTATCCTTGGTGACGACATGTTGCGTCATGTTATGTGTCAAGAAAGTCAAAAAAAAAAGTTATCCTGTATTTCACTGTGTTGTTCATGTGTGGTTTTTTGGGTCGTTACATCTCCCACCAAAATCATTTAAAAACCATTGATCACCCTAAACTACCCATGCTTTCCCTGTGTATCAACAAAAGAATAAAATCTACTTGCAAAAATATGCAGAACAATTAAGATTTCTTAATGTCTTTAGTAACCTTTGCCTTGTATTGAAAATATCTCCATAATTTGGAAGTGAAAACTCGTGAGAGTCAGATTTGGTGTGTTGATCATATTTTCCTAAGGTCTTCTCTATAAATTTTGTGCAAAATAAGGATTTACTAGCATTCTTCAATAATAGAGGTTACAAAATAGGTTCTCTTACCTTGGTTGAAAGGCACAACATAAAATAGTTAGGATAAGATCACATCCTTTTAAGGTGCTACCGAGTTCTTGAAAGCTTGAGTGTAAATAGTTAGATAGATTGCTTCCCAGGATACAAAATGACATACATACTCATCTATCTATCTCTCGAGTGTTTTTTCAAATCAATGATGCTACTTGGCCTTTGAAGGATATTTAATCTGGTACCAACAGATTGGATTTATATTTATTCTATATTCAAATTTGATTCAAAACCATTTATGGGAAACTTTTCATGCAAGGTTAGAACATCATTATCCTCTAAATCAACAATATTTAAATAAGAAATTCATATATCAAAATTGTAATTGGATCATTTTTTAATCTAGAAAATGGTTCAACATAAAAAATGCTAGTTTAAAAATCTTAATCTTTTGTATACTCATTAAAAAATTTGATCGTGCATTATAGCTCTAGACCAAGAAGAAGATCTTGTATAACCTTTACTTGTTGATTTGTTACAGACTCGAAATATGTACCTCCTTCTTTAATTGTGGAATCCAAGTGAACTCAAACTTGGAAAAACAACTATAAAATTTTTCCATATACTTATCATTTCTAGTTTCCTCGGTTGGTTTCCCTCATTGGATGATTTTCATCTTTTCCCCTTCCCAAACTAAACTTACGAATGACATAGGAGGGTTCAACTGGGTCTCGGCCTAATTTGGAAATGATGGGACAATGGGTAAAGGCTCAAAATATTATTTAAATATATAAAAGGGGATGTAAGCTGCGAGTGTTTAGAAAACTTGGATTATGATAGATGGCCTTCCTTTCTTGATAAGGAAAGGGCATTTGATTCTAACGATAAATGTAAGTGGGAACTCCCCATTGATAGGGCTCCTCAACCTCATGCTCATTAGCCTCTAATGCTTCTATATATTCAAATCAATCAACCAAATGAGGGAGAGAGTTTTTATTACCTCAATTCTCTATTGTGGGCTAAACCAACTAGGTAGAGGACAAACCCATTGACATGAATGTTTTGCACCGGGATGTTAGCTTATTAAATCTATAGTTTCTCATGGGCAACCTATCATATCTACTATATTCTCGAGCATAGCTTTCAAACTCTTCTTCAAAGTTGACAATTACTTTCATAACTTACATATTGTTGATTTGCATATTGTGCATAACCTTGATCTTGAACATCATGAAAATTAAAACTATCACCATATTGATTTATATTGTTTGGATCATGGGCATACCCATTGTGGTAAGGGTTATAGTTTAGATCTAGAGGAAGGTATGGGTAAAACGGTCATGGATTTGAATGATACAACTTTTAGGAAGAGGTATTCCACCTACGGATTGATGTCATGATTACATGATGCCATAAAGGATTCAAAAAATGGGAAATTAGGTCTTTTGGAAGTGAAAATAAGTTGTTTGGACTAGATATATAATTAGATTTGTATAGAAAATTACCTCCGAAAGGATGAGATTTTACAAACCACAAATCAAACCTAGAAAAATTATGAAAAATTGAAATTGACGTTCCACGGGCATGCCAAAAAAAAATTATTGGTTTAAAGTACACCCGTGTGCTGGATGGGCTATCTAAATTTTACTTGGTCAGTAAAAAGGTATCTCCTCCAAGTTTTTCGGTGCCTAAAAATGAGGAGAACCTCTACATGTAGTGGCTCCCTTAATGGATCACCTAAAACTTTCAAATCGACTAGGTTGAGGGTTAGGAAAACTAGAAAATTGAAATCTTGAAATAGTGATACACCAAGTTTGTGTGGGAAATAAGATTGCACAAAGAAAACTTGATGAATGAGAAAAGTATTGATAATTTGAACGCTATTAGGAAATTAAATATTAGTGCTCCTCATGTGTATTGGTGACGAGAGTAATTATAATTATTTGTTAGTAAAGTGGTTATTTGTTTTATAGTGATTTGTTATAACAAATCACTTAATATTGTTTTATATGAAAGGGTTGTTTTAACAACTCTTCGTATTGATTTGTAAGAGAGAATATTATGGGATATCTTAATTTTTAGGAGAAGTAATGTCCTATAAATTATGTACTATGAAGAATCATATGAATTGAATACAGAAAGGATTATTATTATTGTGTTAAAGTTCCTGAAATATATATCATTAACTCGAGAGAAGGTTTTTATTCTTGTGCTTGAAATGGAGGATTAGGCGAGAGAATGGGGTAAGGTTATAAATTTTTATTTTCCTTATATTAATTATTCAAATCATATGATATATATATATATATATATATAAATATATATTTTTTTCTTTGTATAACATCGTTTTCTTCTCTGTTTGTGAGGTTCGCTGATGGAAGATATATAATTTAGGAATTGATGTACAAAACCTATCATTGGTATCTTGACATGCATTCTGAACCAGTATCAACCCAGTCATTTCATTGATACATTGGCTTGATCTTTTGGCGTCACCCCCTAGATCTCACATCACGGCATCCCCATAGCGTTCAACATGTAGGATTGAAGATTATGCCAATTTCATAGCCTTCATGATCGGCATGGTGGTGAAGTATGATTCGAGGGCACCTGATTTGAGCAAGCAGTCAGACGTCTATGTTTTGAACTGCGTATGGTGTTGATACAACTTTCAACGCTTTGATCTCTGAAATTTGTGAACAGCTCTTCATTGAGCCACTAGTCTCAACCACAACTTTCTCTCCATTCCAGTTGCAACGAATGCATGGTTGGCAGCGAATGATACATCAAAAGCAGTCATTTTTGGTATTAGTCTTCTCGCAGATCTATCAAGAGAAAACGATTGTCAATAGTTTCAGGTACTCATACATATACGGGTGACAATTCAAAGAAGGAGCTGACACATTAACTACAAGACCTGGTGAAATATTTTATGTTGTGCATTGATTTGTACTATACACGTCATAAGGCAAAGTTGAGTATCAATAGTTTCATTTTTTTTCATTAATAGGTTTTGTGTGGAGTCATTCAAATTGATAAGTATTGTTTTGAAAGTTAGTTGTCAATGTAAAAGAGTCTTGTATAAGTGTCAAAGCAATAGTGGTGTGAAAAGTCAAATAGTGTTGTTATCTTCATCATAGAAAAAGTAGTTCCTCTAAAATTTATTTCAGTTAGATTACAGTTTATGTTTTAGTCAAAACATAATGTCTTTTGTATTTTTATATTATTTTCCCATGATTTTTGGATAGTTAATAGTCTTTTCAAAGTCATAAAGTCATTTTGTCAAGAGTCAACAAGTATTGTCATTTCAAGAGTCGAACTCAAAAATTTGTAAATAATATTTTTGCCTTACGAATGATTTTTGGTGGTATTTGACGTCCAGAGTGCGGTATGAAAAATTGAGCTTCATATTCAAATCCAACCGAGTTAGCGACTTCACACTGGAGGTGGAGGTCACACAAATAATGGAGGACATAGAACGTCCTCTCATCGGTCACCACCGATTTGGTGACATATGTATGTGTCAATGTATTTTCTTTCAGCGCGGTGAGTTTTGATTTCAAATTTTTTAGAATAATGTGTTATCGAACCTCACATTGTGGGGGGGAAATGACACAATGATTCAGTTTGAGTTGATTTATATATATGGATTCCAAATTAATCACTTGAAGGTGAAGAGATGACGATAGCTGAAGTAACACGACACATTGTGATATGGTTTGGGGTAAACCATTCGAAAACCTCTTTTGTCTCATTTTTGGTCAATGATAGAAAACCATATCTTTGTCTTGGTTTGTGATAATCCAATAGAAAATAACACAACCCCTAGTTTTTGTTATCGACGTAAAACCATATTTGTCTTAGTTTGTGATTAACCAATGGCAAATCACACCATCACAAAATTATGTACAATGCAAAATGGATGCTTTCCTAATGTTTTCACTAAGGGGGAATCTTAGAAAATTAACTATTAGTTATCCTCATGTGTATTGGTCATGAGAGTAATTATTCTTAGTTGTTAGTAAGTTGGTTAGTTGTTTTACGGTGATTTGTTACAACAAATCGCTTAATATTATTTTATATGAAACGCTTGTTTTAACAAGGCTTCATATTGATTTGTAAGAGATAATAGTATGGGATATCTCCTAATTTTGATGAGAATTAAATGTCCTACAAATTATTTATAGTGAAGAATCAAATGAATTGAATATAGAAAGGATTATTATTATTGTGTTAGATCTCCAACAATATCTATCAACCGCAATCACTATGTAACAAATCTTGCACTCACAAAGGGATTTAAAACACACTTACATGATTCACAAAATATTCAAAACAAACAACCGTAGGTTTTGTAAGACTCGATGACGTGTAAAGGAATTTAAAAATTTAGTGTGACACACTTCAACCTGTTATACTATGCTACAAAATATGAAATTGGAGGAATTCGTCATTCTTTATTATTCATGAAGGTCTAATTGTATAATTGGTTTTTCTGCAGCATAAATGTGAAAAAATAAATAAAACTCCCTTATGCTTTGCAAAAGCATACAATATATAGCAAAAGACTCCACCCAACCGCTCATAAAATATCCCTCCTACTATATCTAAAGTACCCGTGCATGTATGATTTTAGCCTTCTTTCAATTAAAATATAATAAGAAGAGGGGAAACTACCGCATGTAACTATAAGGTTTGAAACATAGCACCAATGTTATTCTTAGCCAACTTATGTTGACTAGTCAAACATGGTCTCCTTTTGCAAGTATACCTCCTCATTTTTTTAAAGCTACTACTCTTACTAATGAACAAGACACATCTATAATTCCACCACCATCGTTTTTGTCACCCTCAAAATCCACTTTATTTTTTCAAGTCAAGTTTTGAAAATTTTGAGTTGATGCCTTTGAGAGATGTTTGAGCAGAGTGGGAATTCTATAGAGAAAAAACATTCATGCTTTTAAGAAATGGGTACTCATTTGCAATTTCGCCCTATTAATTTAGAAGCTTATAGTTTGCATGGTTCCGTCTGGATGCTTGAAAATTGTTTCCTCCATTTGAATGAAGCTGGAAAATCCTTTTCTATGACCATGGATCACATTGAGCACGATATTCATTATAGTTCTTCTTTCCACGAGGAGCATTTGGTTTTCGGGCGTAAATGGTGGAGCTTCTCCTCCTCAAGTATTTTTCTATAGTCATTAATGGCATTCATATCTTCCCTTTCATTTTTTTACCCCAGCCATCCATGAGTACGTGGACATATTTGATTCGATGCGAAAAGGCGGGTCATCGGGTCACATTTTGAAAAAAAAAATTGTATGTAGAAAGGCAGTGTTTAATCGAGGGCCAAATCAGCTAATTATAGAAGGACCGTGGAAGGTGCTACATGTCTCATCAGCATACTTTTGGTATGGTCCACGAAAGTGGAAACCCCAACGTACATAGGCCCTCCACGTGTGTCGGGTCCAAAAAGGGGTAGAACCGACCGTTTAATCGACTAAGTATAAGAGGGTTGGTGGAAGCCTCCACGTACCTCATCGACGCAACTTCAGATGTGAAACCCAAGGGAAAAACACTAAATGTGTGTTCGCTCTCCACGTGTTTAGAGTCTCAAAAAGTTAAATCAGTCATTGAAAGGTCTAAGGCTCGGAAAGAACCACGTGTGTCTTCGGCGCTCTTTCAAGATGTAAAATATAGAGCGAGTCCCCATAAAAGCGCGAAGCTTCCACGTGCCCATAACCTAACATAGTCACTCCTCAATAAGCGAGAAGGAACCCGGCCAAAAATGGAGAAATGGGATCGGGCCCAAATTGGTTAAGTATAATAGGATTAACAGATGGCGCCATGTGTCTCATCAATGCACTTTTAAGGATCGAAGCCAAAGGTGGTTCTCCAAATGAGCAATAGCTCTCCACGTACCTCATCAATGCAAAATCAAAGGCATAGCTGAAAGAGAGACCCTAAACAAGTGTCAACCCTCAATGTGTCTAGGGTGCGATAGAAGTAAAATGGGCATCGAGCCCAAATCGAGATAAGTATAAAACAACCAACGGAGCTCTCCACATGTCTCAATGGCACACATTAAAGGGTTTAAGCCAAAGGCGGTTCTCCAAACAAGTGCTAGCTTTCCATGTGTTCAAGGTCGACATATGGCCCCGCTAAACAAAAGGGACTTAGCCAAAACACAAAGAAATAGAGAAAAGCTGCAGAAGGAGCCACATGTCTCTTCGGCACTCTTTCTAGAGGTGAATCCAAAAGTGGGTCCGAAACATGTGCTAGCTCTCGAGTGTCTTATTGGCACACCTTTGAAAGTTAAATGTGAAAACTGTGACAAAGATTCAAAGAGGGAAGAAGGGTCTCGGAGAACTTTGATATTTTGAGCCTTGTTTCCATAAAAGGCGTAAAGTGATAAAGTGAACCGTTAGCCCACTCATGCCAAGGGGAAAATTCAAATATCGAGCCCGCATGAAAAGTCAAAGTGGAGAGGTAGATTTTCAGAGCCTTTTGAGATTTTAAGCCTTGTTTCCAAGAGGAAAATAAACCAATGTTGAGCCCGTATCAAAATTCAAAGCAGAGAGGTGGGTCAGTGGAGAACTTTGAAATTTTCAGCCCTGTTTCTAAAAGAAGTAAAATTATAAAGTGAGCCGCACCTCTGTTACCACTTAGGAAATGCCACGTGTCAGACCAAAATGTAAAATGTGAAGTTGTGGGTTTGAAGGGCTGCAAGGAACTTTTGCACTTTAGCATCGTTTGCGCTAAAGGCACAATTTCAATTTCGGCCCGTGGATCCATTTTTTTATTTTCACCATTATTTTACACATTCGATTCAAACATTCAAATGAGCATAACTTTCTCTCCAAAGTGCTCAAAATTTGACAAATTTCATCTTGTTGGAAAGGTCTTAGTCTCTCTACGTCAAGGAAGCATAAAATATTTTTCTAACGAGAATTTGGAGGTTGGAAATCTGGAAAATGTCTTTCATGCCATTAATATATGATTTGATTGGTTCAAACAGATCAGATTTGATCCAATTTCAATCCTTCCTTCTCTAATAAGCTAAACAGAAATGGAGAGCTGACTGGAAATCTTGATTTGTGTAAAAATATGGAAAACATCTTTCAAGCCATTAATACGGGATCGAGTTGCTTCAACTCGATTTGAATTTGATCCGATCTTCCATCCTTCGTTCTTCAAAGCATGCCAAAGACATGCATAACCAGATTAGACAAATTGTAGTTGGCTTTGTAGGGGTATTGATGGTTGGTGGTTGAGCTTCGAATCCTATTCTATTCCTTATCTTATTCTCCTCTATTAGCTTTGTCTATAAATGTAAGAGCTTTGATTATTGTAAATGTTGGACTCGATAATTTTGAAGTGTAATTATAGTTGAAAGTAAATCAATACTGAAGGATTTTCCCCTTTTCTCTATAGTCCTCCATTGTCCCTTCTTGCTTATCTAAAATTCGTGGATCATTTATCTTCTTTGATAAGAAACTTTGTGTTCTTATTTACGTGATTTCTAGAAATTTGTTTCTATGGAATGATATCTTATGATGTGAATGTGAATGATTTTGTTCTGTATCACTCTTTGTCAGTACGTATATGGTTATAATCTACTATCTATATTTCTGAAATTTCTTTTATATTCTACTATTTCTTTTCTTCAGTTCTTCCATTCATTTGTATTGATAATATTTTGATATAAAATCATTTTAAGATGTCAAAGGCCTAGCCTTAAGATGAAAGTGTACATTTGTATATAAGCTTTTATGTCTTCTTTCAATAAGGGAACCTCTCCCATAAAGAGGAGGGACTTGATGTCCCCTGAATGTTGTTTTTATTAAAGTAACATTTCAAAACCTAACAGCTTTTTTAAGACTCCACCTTTGGAGAAAGTGTTTCAAAAATATCCCTTTTAAAATAACAACTTTAAGATCATTTTTAATCTAGTGACTCTACAGTATACACGTGGGAAGAAATCTCTTGTGGTTGAAGATCCACATTTTCATCTTCTAGAGGAAAAAAACTTCCCTCTTCTTCTAACAAGAAGGAATAAAGGAACTCTTTCTTCAAGAACACCTCCTGTTAAAGACATAAACTCCAAGAATAACATTCCTCCAGAAAAACTCAGCCCTAATCTTCTTTCTCTAATACTTGTTGGTGTTTCAGTTCCCCTTCAGAAAATATTCCCACATATGGCAGCACCTCTGCCTTGGGGACAATGGATTGGGCCTCTTGCTCTTCCTCATCCATTGAATGAGTTACCCAAGAGTAGTAGGAAAGGTTTTCCTAAATTCCGAGGTGATGGGAAAGTACACCCAAATGAACACATTGCAGCCTTCATTGTTGCATGTGGGATTCTTCGGAGTTGAACATGAATACGTTTATGTCAGGCTCTTTGTGGAAACATTGCAGGATAATGTTGTTGATTGGTTCTATCATCTTCCTGCTAGGTCAATTACTGATTGGACCACCTTGAAAACTCAGTTTAAGCAATGTTTCAAACTCCTTTGAAGATGTGTATGCCCTCTTGGCTCAAATTTCTCATATCAAGAAGGAACAACATGAACCCATGAGGGATTTTGTGTCTAAATTCAACATTATAGTTCTTAAAATTCCACATAACACTCGTCCTAATGATCAAATCCAAAAATGCTTCTTCCTCAGTGCTCACTACCTAAAGTAAGCTATGCACTAAGGAGATCTAACCTTGCAACTCGGGACGCTGATCAACATTTTCCTATTAGTGTTGAGGATGACCTGATCATGTTTGGTAAATTGAAAAGAGAACCTTCCAAATCTAAAGCATCCTCCTCTTCCTCTCCTAGAGCCAACTCAGATCAGTTAGTGCAAAAGTTGGCAAATGATCTCATTGCCATCAAAAATCAATTGGCTCAACATACTCCTTATCAAGATATTCCAAGAAGGAATTTTCAACCTAGGAACTAGTTACCTCCTTCTCAAACTAAATTGGCTATTGAAGGCCCACCTATCAAGGTTCCAGTCAATGCAACTTGTGAAGTTCAAGAACCTAATGAGGAGGAATTTAATGAAGACTTTGAAGACCCAGAAGAAGAGGTTGATGAAGAAATGGAAGAGCTTGGTGGATCTCAAGTTCATTTCCTTACCACTGAAGGCATGGATGAAGAAGATGAATATGATGAAAGAGTGGCAGAGATGAATAGTGATTCATATGCTGTTATGACTTGGGAGAAAATGAATAGAAAATAAAATGTGATGTAGCCTGCTAAGAAATCCAAGGAGTTTCCTGTAACTATTCCGGTGGTTGCTAAAAGAGGAGCCCCTATTCCCACTACCTCCACACAAAAGGTGAGTAATGCCAATCCTCCTCCTTCTACCTCTATTTCCAAAACTTCTTGTCCTTCAATTCCTAAAGTTAATAAATTAAATGTTTCTCCTGTTCATAGTAGTGATGCACCATCCACCTTCGGGTCTTTTGATATTATTGATCACCTCAAGAGGACCAAAATCCAAATTTCAAAGGTAGATTTTTACCAAACCCATCCAAAAGCCTTTGCTAAAATGGTAAACTTTTTCAATTCTAAATCCAAAGCCTCATCCAATACTTCTAAAGGTCTTTTTCCCACTCCCTCTTCCTCACCTCAACCAAGCCTTGTGGCTGCAGTAAATTCCCTAATGAGAAAATTGAACCATTCTATGTGACTCTCCTTATAGATGGCCATAAAATTAGTAATTTTTTTATAGACTCAGGATCATTAGACAATGTAATGGATACAAAATTAGGTCATGCTTTGGGCCTAACTCTAACACATGCCTTTTGTTCCTGCTTATTCCATGGAGAGTAGAGAAGTGCCTTTGGTTGGAAGGATTAAAGATGCACAAGTAGCCTTCACTACTTTTCAAGAGAAAAGGGTCTTAGCCACTATTTTGGTTGCTGATATTCCTCCCTCATATGGTATGTTGCTGAGTAGAAATTTCTATAAAAAGGTAGGAGGTGAAATTTAGATGGACTAGTCACATGCCTTGATCTCGGTCAATGGAAAGATGAAGAAGCTGCTACCTAAGAAACAAACTGAGTATATTGTGTAAAATAATAATGATCCAAAAGCACAAATACTCTATGAAGATATAGGGCATGGAAACTATATGATCATGTCAGAAGATGAGGCAAATCTCCCTAAGGGAATGATTCATGATCTCAATGGCATTTGGACTTTGGAATTTGATCGAAGCTACTCTTCAACTAGCTCTAGAGCTGGTGTTGTGTTAATCCCTCCATAGTGGAAGATTCATCCATTTTCTTTCAAGCTTCATTTTGAAAATACAAATAATACATCCAAATATGAGGCTCTCATCCTTAGGTTGAGCATGGCAAAAGAAATAGGAGTAAAGAATCTTTTTATCATGGTGATGCAAAGTTGATTGTGAAACAAGGGATCTTTACCAAGTCAACAATAGGAGATTAAAACATTATAGAAATCTTGTTTGGGATTCCATTGCATTCCTTGATGTTTTCTCAATTGAAGTTGTGCCAAGAGAAAATAATAGTAGAGCTGATTCTCTAGCTGTCTCAGGATTTTCTTGATTCCTCATCCAAACTTCTCTCAAGAGAAATTTACCATTGAAATGATTCATAGGCCTAGTGTACCGAGATAATGTAGGCAAGCGGCATGTTTTTAATGATGATCAACACTTTCTCTCTTTCTTGGAGCTTAAATATAACTTCAATAAGCTATATTTTGAAGGAAGTGAATGTATGCCTAGAGATTATGTGCCCTCTAATGAGGAAGATATCAAGGAAGAGATGGATCAAGATGGTTATATTAAGTTGAAGTGTAACAAGATTCCCACTAGAATATCTATTTGACAAATATGATAGGTTCATCAAATATGAAGCTTCTTAAGGGACTCAACCATTTTCTAAGTATGAGAAGGTCAATATTGGAAGCAATGATGAACCTAGTGTGGTGAATATTGGAAAATGTTGCACTCAAGAAGAGAATAAGAAAGCAGTAAACCTATTAAATAAGTATGTTGATGTTCTTGCCTATTCATATGAAGATCTTAAGGCTTTTCAACCAAAGGAGATGCAACACTATATCCCTCTAAGACCTGGGATCAAACCTTTCAAGAAGCAAAGGTAGTATAATCCTAAGGTTGTTGATACTATTTTTCAAGAGATCCAAAAGTTACTAAAAGCCAAGATTATTTTCCCTATACATCATTCAACTTGGATTGCCAACATTGTTCATGTCAGGAAAAAGAATGGTGAGATTCACATTTGTGTGGATTTAAGGAATTTGAATCAGGACTCTCTAAAAGATAACTATCCACTCCCCATGATGGATCATGTTTTGCAAGTTATCTTAGGCTATGAGATGTATGTCAATGCTAGTTGGATTCTCTGGATACAATCAAGTGGAAGTCATTACCATAGATCAACACATGACTACTTTTACTACCCCATGGGGCACTTTTGCCTACAAGATAATGCCATTTTGTATTATCAATGATGGTGCCACTTTAAAGAGGGAAATGGATATAACTTTTGAAATCCTAAAGGGAAGGTGTATTTTTGTGTACCTTGATGATTTTACCATTTTTTCCAAAACAAGGGCAGATCATCTTCAACATCTGGAAACAGTTCTTCAAAAATGTAGGGAACATGGAGTTTCCCTCAATCCTAAGAAGTCTGTATTCTATGTTACTTAAGGCAAGTTACTAGGGCATATTGTTTCCAAAGAAGGGATCAAAATAGATCCAGAATGAGATCAAGCAATCTAGCAGATTCCACTTCCCAAGAGCAAAAAGGGTGTTCACTCTTTCTTTAGCAAGATAAATTTCCTCAGGAGATTCATTCTAGATTTTGCAAAACCAATTATGAGAATTGCTCAAATGATGAAAGGAAAGGAAACCTTTAGTTGGTCTTCTGAAGGTAAGGAAGCATTTGAAGATATTAAGAAAGCCATTGCTAAAAATCCCATCTTACCATATCCTGATTTCAGCAAGGATTTTATCATCTATTGCTATGCTACAAAGAATACCTTGGTTGTTGTACTAACTCGAGAAAAATTATAAAGATCATTAACTTTCAATTTCCTTCATGAGCTATGTTCTAAAATCTTGTGAGGGTAAGTGCACGAAGTTGGGGTCTAAAAAGAGGACAAGAATTTAAAAAAATCAAAACACATAAGCGTTTTGCTAAAACGCGCTCTCATTTTAATTTGTTTGGCTCGAGAATCACCGAACCATAATGCGTACACGTTTTGTGTAGTATGGACCATGTATATGTTTCTATGTAGTATGGACCATGCATATGTGTTTTGGTGGGTTATAAGATTTCCTTTATTATTTCTTATACTTTAAATTTATTTTAGTAAATATAAGAAATTAGAGTCACTCTACACCTTATGGAAGTGGTCTTGTAGCTCCAACAGTTATAATCTAGAAGATAGTTTTTCAAAATCTAATCTGGTCAGTACTTACTCATTTTCAGGATTTTAGCAAACGACCTAAAACTTTCAAGGCATATATATTGTAGTCGGTCTTTTTTTTGGGAAAGCATATAGTCATTTTTTAGGTTTTTTGACCTTCTAAAATTGATTTTGGCCCTACCACTGCTTGAATTTGTACAATTTTTTTAATTTGGTCCATAATTCACTTTAGTGACCATGAATTAACTCTATGATGTTTGTCTACTTCTTACTAAAAAGATATCCTCACTTTGTAGATAGAGGATTGTTCCCTGAATGGGATTCCTATCCTATGGAAAAAATGAGGTGATTGTAATGTGCCTCCTCCTTAAGGTGTGATAACACTACTAGGTGTTGAATGAGTTGTTACGAATAGTACCAAGTGAATTGTATCAAGTGAAATAAGATGAATTCTCATTCTTAGAAACATGGTGCTCTATATAAATATCATCGCCTCACCTTTCCTAGCTCTAAACAAATCCCTTAATAGAATAAAATTCATGATTCTCATACATGATTTTTCTCATGTCTGTTATGGAGACAAACGATGCCTTAAAACTTCACAAATAATGGTCCTTGATAACTCAATGACATGACTAGCTCATTTTAGCTTGTTTTGAAGCGGTGTTCAATTAACTAAAAAATGGCCAAAAATGGCTTTTTAGACCTTCAAAGGATGTAGTCTCTCATAAAAACTAAATGATTCGATCGATCACCTTAAACACTATTCCCTACATAGTGAAACATACTGAATGATCTTTTTAGTACTTTCCTTTTGGTGAGGGTTTATGATTTAGGGTTTAGGGTTAAGGGCTTGGGGTTTAGGGTTTAGTGATAAGGGTTTAGGAATCAAGGATTAGATTTTAGGATTTAAGGTTTAGTGTTTAAGCCTCATACTTTATATTTTAGGGTTTAGGTTTAGGGCTCGGGATTAGGGTTCATGGTTTAGGGTTTATGGCTTAGGCTTTAGAGTTTTGGGTTTATGGTTCGGGGTTAAGGGTTGAGGTTTTAGGGTTTAGGGCTCAAGGTTCAAGTTTTAGGGTTTACGGGTAAAGGTTGAGGGTTTAAGGTTTATGGCTCAAGGTTCAAGGTTTAGAGTTTAGGGATCTGTGTTCAGGGTTTAGGGTTTATGGTTGAGAGTTGAGGGTTCAAGGTTTAGGCTTTAGGGTTTATTTTTTAGGGTTTAGGGTTAAGGGTTTATTTTTGAGGGTTAAGGTTTAGTGTTTTGGCTTAGGTATTATGGCTTAGGGCCTAGGGTTCAGAGCTTAGGGTTTAGGGTTTAGGGCTCAAGGTTTAGGGTTTAGGGTTAGGTTTTAGGTTTTAGGGTTTAGGATTTAGGGTTTAGAGTTTAGGGCTTAGGGCTTAGGGTTTATGGTATAGGGTTTAGGGTTTAGAGCTCAGGGTTTAAGGTTTAGGGTTGAGGATTTAGGGTTTACGGTTTAGGGTTTAGGATTTAGGGTTTAAGGTTTAGGGTTGAGGATTTAGGGTTTATGGTTTAGGGTTTAGGAGTTAGGGTTTAAGGTTTAAAGGTCAGGGTTCAGGGTTTAGGGAAAAGGGTTCAAGGTTTAGGGTTTAGGTATCAAGGTTGAGGGTTTAGGGTTGAGAGTTGAGGGTTCAAAGTTTAGGGCTTAGGGTTTAAGGTTTAGGGTTGAGGATTTAGGGTTTAGGAGTCGGGATTTTAGGTTTAAAGGTTAGGGTTCGGGGTTTATGGTTGAAGGCTCAAGGTTTAGGGTATAGGTTTTAGGATTAGGGGTTTAGGTTATAGAGTTTAGGGTTAAGGTTTTAGTGTTTCGGGCTTAGGGTTTAGGGTTTAGGGTTTAGCGATTAGGGATCGAGGCTTAGGGTTTAGGGTTTAGTGCTTCGTGTTTAGATTTTAGGGTTTCGGGGTAAGGGTTTAGGGCTTATTATTTATTTTTTGGGTTTATGATTTAA
Source organism: Taxus wallichiana var. yunnanensis (assembly GCA_018340775.1). NCBI lineage: Eukaryota > Viridiplantae > Streptophyta > Pinopsida > Cupressales > Taxaceae > Taxus > Taxus wallichiana. The sequence goes on from CM031239.1 coordinate 973,868,182, forward strand.
GCACCTTTAGGATTTAACATTTAAGCCTTAACGTTTAGGGTTTACAATTTAGGGATCGGGGCTCGGGTTTTAGGGTTTACGGGTTAGGGTGCATGGTTTAAGATTTATGACTCATAGTTTTGGGTTCGAGTTACACGATTAAGGTTTAGGGTTTAGTTACGGGTTTGAGGTTTAGGGATTAGAGATTAGGGCTCTATATATAGGGTTTAGGGCTTAGGGTTTAAGGTTTAGGGTTTAGGGCTCAAGGATTAGGGTATAGGGTTTAAGGCTTAAGGTTTAGGGTTTATGGTTTAGGGATAGGGTTTAGGGTTCATGGTTCATTGTTTATGGCTTAAGGTTTGAGGTTAAAAGTTACTTATTTAAGGTTTGGGTTTTAGAGCTCGGGGCTTTGGATTTAGTATTTACGGTTTAGGGCTTAGGGTTGAGGGTTTAGGGTCCATGGTCAAGGGTTTAGGATTATGGGTTTAGGGTTTATGTTTTAGGGTTTAATATTTAGTGTTTAGGTTTTAGAATTTGTTATTTTGGTTTTATGGTTTAGGTTTTATAGTATAGGGTTTAGGTCTCATGGTTGAGGGTTAAGGGTTTAGGTCACAGAGTTCAGGGTTCATTGAATTTGTAGGCAGAACATTCAAAGAGAGTCATCAAAATTTGATGTTTTTCATCTGTTGATATTTTGAAGGAGGGAAATGTCATATTCTTGACTGTCCAATCCTTCCAAATACCCCAGTAGTCCTCAATCCTTAGATGTATAGGAGACACTGTACTTGGCTTCCATTTATAATGATAGAGATATTTGTAAATTCGTGTTATGACCTCTAAATCTATATGAATTTAAAGTTTCTTGAAATCACATCACACCCTTCAATAGGATTGATGACTACCCCTATCTTTTTGTTTAGGGATTTTGAAATTATCCACATGGGTTTATCATATAAGGAATTATCAATAAATGGAAGGTCACTAAGTTGTAGGCCAAGTAACTCCTATTTAGAACTAAACAAGAAAGATTTATTAGGCTATTGATAACCCCTTAGTGTTCTTAGTCATTCCCCTATTTATATGGTTATTTTGAACACTTTAGGAAGTTCTGTCAAATTTACTATCCATTCCAATAGAACACTTGAACTTTATCTTTCTCCGAAGGAGAGGATACTACAGGAAATTCAATTATGATCCTACACCTCTGCATTGATATATTCTCTATGTTTCTTTTGTTTCCTTTAAGATTAATTTTTTTGTTGTGATGGTTATTTTTTCCACTTCCAATAGGTCATCCTGGCTTGCATAACACCATACATGGAAATATGAGAAATGTGAAATTTGTTTCAAAGTGTGAATAAATTTACATTCAAGAGTGCAATTATATGTGGGGAGAAACAATTTTGGAAGAGATGTGTAATATATGCATTACAAGGCACAAGGTAGATGTCATATCCATTTAGTTACTTGTCCCACCTCTCATAAACAAGGTAGTTCTATAAGCAGACTTAATGATGGTTCTAGGCACAAGACTAGGAAATATTGATGAAATATGGTTTGGGGTTTAGGGTTTAGGGTTTAGGGCTCATGGTTCAGGGTTTAAGGTTTAGGGTTTAGGGTTTAGGGTTCAAGGTTTAGGGTTATGGTTTAGGATTTAGGTTTTAGGTTTAGGTTTAGTGTTTATGGTTAGGGTTTACGGGTCGAGGTTAAGGATTTATGGTTTATGGTTTATGATTTTGGGTTTTGGGTTAAGGATTTTGTGTTTAGGGATAAGGGTTTATGGTTTATGGTTTAAATTTTATGATTTATGGTTCAAGGTTCGGGGTTTAGGGTTTAGGATTTAATGTTTAGGGATTAAGGTTTAGGGTTTATGGTTTAGGGCTCGGGGTTTAGGGTTTAGGGTTTAAGGTTTAGGGTTTATGGCTTAGGGCTTAGGGTATATGGTCTAGGGTTTAGGGTTTAGATTTTAGGGCTCAGGGATAAGGGAGTAGGGTTTAAGGCTTAGGGTTTAGGGTTTAGTATTCAAAGTTTAAGGTTTAGGGTTTAGGATTTAGTTTTTATGGTTCAAGGTTTAGGTTTTAGCATTTATGTCTCATGTTTCATGCTTTAGGGTTTAGGGTTTAGGGTTTGGGGTTTATGGCTTAGGGTTTAGGGCTTAAGGCTCAGGGTTTAGGGCTCACGGGTAAGGGATGAATGTTTAAGGTTTAGGTTTTATGGTTTAGGTTTTAGGGTATAGGGATCATTGTTAAAGGTTTAGGGTTTAGGGCTCAAGGTTTATAGTTTAGTGTTTAAGTTTATGGCCTATGGTTTAGGTTTTTGATTGTAAAAGTTAAATGCTAAATGATTTAGGATGAATGCTGAAATCTAGGAAAATTACCTCTATATTGACCAAATTATACTTTTAAAAACTATCTCCTAAACCATGACTCATGGAGCTATGAGACTAATTCCATAAGGTGTACAAGTGACCCTAATTTCTTACATTTACATAAATAAATTTAAATTATAAATAAATAATAATACTTAAACATTTATTTATGTAAATAGAAGCATGTCAAAAACATACATAATACTTATACTACATAGAACACGTACGCATTATAACACATACATGTTATGTTTATACTACATAGAACACGTACGTGTTATGTAACACGTACAGGTTTTTTCATTTTATTTTTTTCCAAGCTATGCCTCAATGCTTAGGATTCAGTTTGGATCCCCAAGCCTGAGGCATGGACCTACAAAAACACAACAAACAACATGTTTTTACAAGAAAATGTTAAAATGCCACTTCCTCTATGATAAATCAAAATAAAACAATCAATCCATTTTTAAAAACTTATACCACAACGTAGAGCATAGTCTCTTCTTTCTAAAAATATAATTTTTCAAGTTTTTGACTAATATAAGATTTCCATATTATTTATTTTCTAACTATGCCTTTTTATAGCTATTTTTGAAGTGTAAATATGTCTATCTTTCATGGTGTATCTTTTTTTGGGGAACAAAATTTTAAAAAAATTGAACAAGCCCAAACTAGGCATTATTCTATACATATTTTTAAAAAATAAAATCTAATTATCGATATTTTGAGGTAGTTAGGGGACAATCGAAGCTTCTTTATTTTTCAAAACATAAAATTTTGTACTAGAAAAATGATAAATAAAAAAATATTTGCTAAACAAATCTGAAAGAAAATGGAGCCCAAACTAGATGCTCCTAGCTATATTTCTACAAAAGGGTTTTCAAAAATACTAAATGGTGCTCAAAAAATGGTGGGAGGCATGAAAGTCACTCTATTATGTTTTTAAACTAAAATATGAGCATTTATTTGTATTTTAGTTGTTTGACCAACTTAAAATTATCTCGTTTTCAATAAAATTTAGTAGCTTAGAAATTAGACTCAAAATTCTACGATTCATATTCATACAACATCTTCCAATTTTGAGCGTAACTATTTAAAAAAATCATACAAGTTGAAGTTTATTTTTATTTTATTTTTCAGAAAAATTCATCCACTTAACACCCCCTTTTGGCCACCCAACTTGGTGCACTTACCCGTGAATTAAAAATACTATGATGGACAAAAATGCTTTTCCGAGTGGTCAAAGTTGTTAAGCAATTTCATTTTTATATTTTTAATTCTCACTCTGTTGTGCTTGTACGATACAACCATCCGGTTTATTCTTACACAACAAGATTTTGGAACTAAGAGAGGCAATTGGGTAGTTAAAGTCCAAGAATATGATCTTTATATCAAGCCAAGTAATCTAGTTCGGGGTAAAGGCTTGTGTGAGCTTATTCTTGAAGGAGTGATAAAGAATTTTCCACAAAAGTAGGTGATGTTCTTGTTGTTCTTTTCTTGAGATCAACAGATGACTAGTATGATGATATTGCACATTTTCTTACTTATGGAGAGTGTCAATCCCAATTGAGTGCAAGGAAAATAGAGCTATTAAGATAAGGTCTGCACAATATGTATTATGGGAAAATTCTTTGTTCAAGTGAGGCATTGATGGAAGATTCCTTAAGTGTGTGGATAAAGAGCAATAGAAGAAGTATTTTCAGCTTCTCATGATTAGGCATGTTGAGGGCATTTCTCTTCTCACTGTCACTACCTATAAGATCCTTCATGCATGGTACTATTGGCCCACATTGTTCGAGAGATGCATCAAAATGAGTAGGTAAGTGTGAAGCCTATAAAAATTTTGTTGGGAGACCTAAGTTGGCAGCTTTACCACTCAAACTAGGAATGGTTGATGAACCTTTTCAACAGTGAGGGATTGGATTTCATTGGAACTCTTAACTCACCTTCCAGGTGATGGATATACTCATGTGCTAACTACTACAGACATTACTTCACAAAGTGGGTAAAGACTATTCTAGTCAAAATCACTACTTCGAGGTGGTGTGTAATTTCATCAAGGAAAACATCTTGATAAGGTTTGGGATACCAAAAATATTGTGACTGATAATGCTTCCAATTTTTCTTCTTCCGAGATGATGGATTTCTACTATGGTTATGGAATTTCCCTTACTCACTCTTCGGACTAATATCCCCAAGGGAATGGACAAGCGAGAATCAACAAATAATAATTTGGTAACCATCATTTTGGAAGCTTGTCAATGAATCCCAAAATAATTGGCACAATAAGCTCTATGATACTCTCTGGGAATATAGAATTACACCCAAAAGAGCAATTGAGATGTCTCCATTTTAGGTGGTATATGGTGTTGAAGCTCAATCTGTCAAGAATAAGTGGAATTACCAACCTTGATCTTAATGAAGGATATTGGGGATCTAAGTTTCACCAGTTCCTTAAGACAAGAGGATCATATATCTCCAAAATTTTGATGAAGATAGGATGCAAGTTTTTGATAGGATATCATCTCATCAAATGAAGGTGAAATCTTTGTCGAGATAAGAATGCTAGTCACGAGAGATTTTCAAGTGGGAGAAATTGTTTTGCTATGGGACAAAAGACATGAACCTCTAGGAAGCCATTGTAATATTGTTTATCTTTGGCTTGGTCCTTTCAAAATCAAACACTTTGCTGGAGAAAATTATTTCTACCTGGATTATATGGATGGATCCTCTCTCCGACTTCCCTACGGTGGGAAATATTTGAAGTTGTTCAAATCCTAGGTGATTAGGAAGTCCTTGTGTATATACTGTGTATTGTGTTTTGTTTCTGTCTTTCCTTTTTAGTTTGTTTCCTTTCCATGTGTGTTGTCTTCTATATTGATTTTATCCTTTCACTCTATTTTCCCAATGGAGAAGGCATTGGTCTATTTTCCTAGAGTTTTTCTTAAGTTCTTGATCTTTCCTCGTTCCTCTGTCTAAGCCAAGTCATCCCTGGAAAGAGCCGGTTGTTGTCACCCTCAAAATCCCTTTCATTTTTTTCAAGTCAAGTTTCAAAAATTTTTAGTTGGTGCCTTTGAGATATGTCCGAGCAGTGGGAAGTCTGCAGAGAGAAAAAAATCGTGCTTTGAAGAAGTGGGTGCTCATTTGCAATCTCGCCCTATTAATTTAGAATCTTGTAGTCTACATGGTTCCCATCTGGATGCTTGAAAATTGTTTCCTCCATTCGAATGAAATTTTCAAATCCTTTTTCTATGGTCGTGGATCACATCGAGCCTGGTATTGTTTACAGTTCTTCTTTCCACGAGGAACAATTTGTTTTTCAGTGTAAATGGTGGAGCTTCTCCTCTGTATTTTTTCTACAGGCCGTGAATGACGTGCATATCTTCCTATCAATTTTTGCCCCATCCATTCATGAGTACATGGAAATATATTATTGGATGTGGGAAGGCGGGTCCTCAGGTCACTTTTGGAATTTTTGCTTTGTATGAAGAAAGGAAGTGTTCAACCGAGGCCCAAATTGGCTAAGTATAGAAGGACCACGAAAAGTGCCACGTGTCTCATTGGCAAAATTTTTCTATGGTGCATGAAATAGGAGACCCCAAATGTACGTAGGCCCTCCATGTTTCCCGAGTCTAAAAAAGGACGAGAGATGACTATTTAATCGACTAAGTATACGAGGGTCAGTAGAAGCCTCCACGTGCGTCATCAACGTAACTTTAGAAGTGATACCCGGGCAACATACCTAAATGTTGTCTAGCTCTCCATATGTTCGAGCCTCAAAATGTTAAATTGGCCATTGAAAGGTCTAAGGCCAATGGAAAGCACCACTTGTCTCTTCCACACTCTTTCAAGAGGTGAAATACGAAGAGTGAGTCCCCAAACAAGCGCAAAGCTTCCATGTGCCTAGAACCCAACATAGTCTCTCCTAAGTAAGCGAAGGAACCCAACAAAAAATGGAGAAAGATGAGCGGGCCCAAATCAGTTAAGTATAAGAGTATCGGCGACGGCGCCACATGTCTCATCGGCACACCTTCAAGGGTTGAAGCCAAAGGTGGTTCCCAAATGAGTACTAGTGCTCCATGTGCCTCATCTTTGTAACTTCAAAGGAGTGGCGAAAGAGAGACCCTGAACTAGCACCAATTCTCCATGTGTCTAAGGTTTGATCGAATTCAAATGGGCATTAGGCTCGAATCGGCTATGTATAAAACAACCTGGTGGAGCTCTCCACGTGTCTCAACGATGCACATTCAAGGGTCGAAGCCCAATGAGATCCCCCAAATGAGTGCTAGCTCTCCACATCTCTAGGTTCAAACATATGGCCCCACTAAAAAAAGGGAATTATCGAAAACACAAAGAAACAGAGCAAAGCCATGGAAGGAGCCATGTGTCTCTTTGGTGCTCTTTCTAGAGGTGAATCCAAAAGTAGGTCCCAAACATGTGCCAACTCTCCATGTGTCTATTCGATGCACCTCCAAAAGTCAAATAGAAACTTGCATCAAAGAGTCATAGTGGGAAGACGGGTCACGGAGAAATTTTAGATTTTGAGCCTTATTTCCATAAAAGGCATAACGGCATAAAGTGATAAAGTGAATTATGGCCCGGCTCATGCCAAGGGGAAAAGTCAAATATCAAGCCCACATGAAAAGTCAAAGCGAGAGGCGGATCGTCGGAGCCTTTTGAGATTTTGATCCCTATTTCTAAGAGGGAAAAATTACAATGTTGATCCAACATCAAAATTCAAAGAAAAGAGGTAGGCCAATAGAGAACTTTGAGATTTTAAGCCTCATTTCTAAAAGAAGTAAAATTATAAAGTGAGCCACGACTCCATTACCACTTAGGTAACGGCACGTGTCGAGAAAAAAATTCAAAATGTGAAGTTGTGGGCTTGTGGGGATGTGGAGAAATTTTGCACTTTTGCATATTCGTGCTAAAGGTGCAATTTCAATTTCGGGCCCGCGGATCCATTTTTTTATTTTCACCATTACTATACGGATTTGATTGAAATATTCAAATGAGCATAACTTTCACTCCAGTGCTCAAAATTTGATAAGTTTCATATTGTTGGAAAGGTCTTGGTGTACTCTACAATATGGAAGCATAAATTATTGTTTTAGTAGGAGTTGGTTGTTGGAAATATGGAAAACATCTTTCACACCATTAATACATGATCTGATTACTTCAAACAGATCATATTTCATCTGATTTCCATCCTTCCTTCTCTAATACGCCAAAGCAGACACGGAGAGCCAACTAGAAATATTTATTTGGGTGAAAATATGGAAAACATATTTCAAGCCATTAATACGATATCCAACTACTTCAACTAGATTGAATTTCATATGATCTTCCATCCTTCTTCAAAGACAACAAAGTTATACGAGAACTAGGTTTGACATTATAGGCACTTTATAGGGGCATTGATGGCTAGTGGTTGAGCTTCGAATCATATTTTCTTCCTTCTATTCTTCTCTCTCTATTCACTTCATCTATAAATTTAAGATATTTGCTCATTGCAAATGTTGGAATCTGATAATTTTGAAGTGTAATTATAGTTAAAAGTAAATCAATAAAGAAGGATTTTCCCCTTTTCTATATCTTCCTCCATTGTCCCTTTTTCTCATTTGAAATTCGTGGATCATTTTACCTTTTGTGATAAGAAACTTTATGTCTATGTAATGATATCTTATCTTCGAATATGAATGATTCTATTCTATATCACTCTTTCTCAATACGTATAGGGTTATACTCTGCTATCTATATTTCTTGAAAGTACTATTATATTCTTCTCTTTCCTTTCTTCAGTTCTTTTATTCATTTTTATTGATAATATTTTGGTATAAAATCATTTCAAGATGTCGAGGCCAAACCTTAAGATGAAAGTGTATAATTTTATATAATATTTGTTGTTTGCTTTCAATACGTAGATCTCTCCCATAAAGAGGAGGTACTTGCTATCCCTTGACTATGGTTTTGATTAAAGTACCATTTTAAAACCCAACAATCATATGGTACTAATGTTGCTTTGTCATATCTTTGAGATGTCCCTCTAACTTATCATGACACAAATAATGCTCTCCCACAATGGCATGGAGCCTTTTGTGCTATTGCATAGTTCTCCATCATCATAGTGTATTTTGGGGACATAACACATAATACACTCATCCACATCACCTACTAATCAATCATTTTTTAATTTTCATATACGCATTTTCATCACATTTTTACCATTATCACTACCCGATGACACACTCTCATGCTTTGGTTCAAACTTGATTGTTAAGGGATTACTACTACACTAAACACCACACATTGCATGTTATACATTCTACAATATTCAATCTTTTACATCTCTTCACCTCATGTATCATGCTATTGGCATACACCATTATTTACCCATCGATATTCTACATTATCCTATCCAACATACTACATTATTCCTCTATGTGCCTACTACACTTTGTGTATTTTCACACATGTTCTAATAGTATTCATTACATATGAGTCTAGAATCACGTTATTAGCTTATCTTCATACCTTATAGGCCACTCTATGCATTACATTGTCCAAACTCTACACATGTTTTCTTTCATTATAACATCCTTACATATTCTACTCGTCACATGGTCATTTTTTCCTACATTGTCTTCTACGATCTACATTCATTATCTGATTACACAGTTTAGTTCCTTGGTCCATACTCGACTTCGAGGGTTTACAAATCAGATGGACCTTACACATTTTCTATTTGAATTTTCACCTGTGACTTTCCTAGGCTAGTGGAATATGCTTTAGGATAAATTGTCACCTATTCCCAAATTGTCTAGTGGTATACACCTTCGGTTACATCACTAACCCCTACTATTATTCTCATAGTGACATACACTTTAGGATAAATCATCACCTATTCTATTATTTTCTAGTGGTCTACAATCGAGGTTATATCACCACACCTTCCTTACATTTTTAGTGATATACCCTTAGGCTAAATCATCACTACACATTTCATCTCATTGTGGTATAAGCTTAGGTGATAAGGTAACCTAAGGTTATATCACCACACCTTCCTTACATTTTGTAGTGATATACCCTTAGGCTAAACCATCACTACACATTTCATCTCATTATTGTATAAGCTTAGGCTATAAGATCCACACACATCTATTCTACATGTTGCATATCATGACCACTACATGCATACAAATGTTCTCACGGTGCGCTTGACATGATACACATTATTCAATCATTTCCCAATGTTGCACTCTCTTTTACGATTAATTCTTGCCTTTTGAGGGGGAAATAAATGAACCTCACTGCATACAATTCCATTATCTTGGGGGCATGTATATCCTATAGCTACATTTTTCATTCCATTCTATCCATCCACAACATACTACATACGATTGTTTCTCTTAATGTTTCTTACTTTTTCTTGTTCATGGTCACTTTATTATATATGATAGTTTTATTACTTATATGTCATTTATATATATCATGCACACATGAAAATTCATGTCTTTTTAGTTGCGATCACAAATTCATATTTCTTATGTGTAACATGGATGCTTGCCTTCTACCCTTCCTATCTTGGTCATTGGGAGCATCCACATGTGTCTCTTCTAGGTGTTATTGTTTAATTTTGTACTTAGCACTTTATATTATTTTCTTCTATATAATTTTTACATACTATCTATCATTCTAAGATGCTAATGGGTCCTTCATGTGTAGCATTTTTATGATGGGATATTAGTTTCCATACTTGTTTATTATATTATCTACCATCGTCTATTATTGTTTGCTATTTTTGTAGGACCTTGCCCTATGTTTTGTGTGCACACTTGTCTATTTTTTTGGCCATGATGGACTTGTGTGTCTTAAAAAATTGTGGTGATTTCCCATGTTTTCAACCTACTTTACGTGATATAAATTTTTGCATGATTGTGTTACCCTGGCAGTAGCTTACACACTACCTTAAGTCGCTTATGCATCATTTTCTTCATGAATGTGTTTTTACACTTGTATTTTCCTATCCTTATTGTTAATATGTGCATTGTTTTCAACTAAGAACTTTTAAGCATACATATGGTTAGCCCTCTTTTGGGGCCACATGTCTCCTGTTAGCAACGTCGCATGCACCCCCAAAGATGGATGGCATCATTTGGAGGTTTCTACATACTGACACAAAAATTTGTACCATTTCGATTCAATTATATTAAAAATTGGGTTCGAGAAAAATCTACGATCCCCATACTGAGAATGAATTTTAAAGGATTGATGTCCTTGGTATTTGGGGGGAGCGGTGAGCGGTAGGAGGATATAGTGGAATTCCTAAAAATACTTCTTCTATGTTGGCATCAGATTGCCAAAAAAATTATGATAGTATAAAGATGTCTTGAGACACATTTCAATAGAATCGATTAGAGCTTGGAGGACATAAAGCATTTCCTCTCTACGGTTCTTCAACCAAGGTGGCGTGAGATCGATCATAAACTCATAGTAAAGGATATCCTTCTACACTCTTTCTCGACATAAATAAAGTGCACATGTTCCACTTACATTTACATTTAAGTTTTCCATTTACATTTCCATACTTTACATTTACATACATGTGTGTCTTTTACATAGCATTTTTAAACTTACGTACATACATATTTGACTACTTGATCATTCTCTCCTTGTAGGTTTGGTCGTATGAGAAACACACAATGAAATGGGGTAACAACAATAACAATGATGACAACAAAAATATGGAATAACATACTTGTAGCTCACATGTCACACTTTTATATAGGTATAGTACAATATGCGCTAGCTACACACATGCATTTCAGCTTAACTCTCATCACTTTTTCTTTTCACATTTTTCATCTATAGTTTTAAGGCTCCTCAATATATTTTTAGGATTCCACACTTTTATCTAGGCCTTATGCACACTACATTTACCTTTGGACATCAAGTAGGCATATTTATCTACTTTATGTTACCGAGGTTTCCGATCATGAACATAAAGTGGGGAAAAAATGTAGTCACAAAATAAAACACTTCAGATATTTATTTAACCCGATCTCATATTACTATTTAGAAGGTTATTGAGAAAAGAAAGTACTAATTAACCCCCATCCTTTAGCTTTCATGTTTATTTTATTTCTGATTTGTGACCTATTTCACCCATATTCCCAAACATTCCCGGACATCCCACATAATTTTAACCTTGGCTAGCATGCCCATAGAAGACGTGGTACAAGCTAGGAGGTTTTCATCACACTTCATATGGGGAGGGATTCTATGCAATTACATGCACATATTATACTACATTTTCTACATTTAATTATTGCTTGCTACTTCACAAAGTATGACCTGGCATAAGAGACGCAGGGCATGATTAACACAAACACACTAGAATTACATTTGGGTCAAAAATTTAGTGTAACGCTCGGTTAGTAAACCCTTTGTTGTGCAAACTAAGGTCAGTCTTACTAATTTATTCTACATTTTTATTTTTAAGGTTTTGATACTTCCTTTTAGTCTTTTACTAGTTTTTACATCATCTTGAATTAGTGGCGACATACACGCATGGGACAAAAAACTTATGTGACACATGAAGATGATTTCACACCATTCACCGACAATGTAAGAATCATTTCTAGATATTTTTTTAGACCACGGTGCCCATATTGTAGACCAAAGTGCCCATGCGTTCCCCAGTCCTCTTCCAGGTTCCCTAGTCAAATTAGGTTTAGATCTAGTCTTTTTGGGACCTTTGCACACGGTCATTCTTGTTCCTATTTTATCTAGTAAGTAGTTATCGGTTGAGTTGTTTTCTTATCTCCTTGCATATTTGGTTTTTTATTATATTACTTCAATTATTTAATTAATTTACATATTTTATAAGCATATTTATTTACTATGTTTATGTCCTTCTATTAGAGTAACTATCCTTTACTACATTAGTTTAGTCGAGTTTTAGTTAATCGGTGAACAAAAATCTTAGTAACATAAAGTCGATAGAGATGCGTACCTTATGTCTATAAATATTGTATTTGAAAACACGTGAAAGGACTAGAAAAATAATGGAATGAAAAAAATATGGAGCGTGAAACATAAATGAAAATGTGTGAAAAAAGCGATGAGAATGAAATTAGGGTGGAAACACATGTGTAGCTACTTATGTGTGTGATGTACCTATATGAGTAGTATAGTGTGTGTTATCGTGAAGTGTTCTTGTCAAACATTTTTTTTTCCCCATTTAACTACTTGTTTATCATATGGTCGGATCTACAAGGTGAAAATTATCAAGTTGTCAAATATATATGTATGTATGTGTAAAAATGAAATGTAAAATATGTATGTAAAATTATGCAAATATAGAATTTAAAAATGGAAGTGTGTAAATGCAACATGTGCACACTGATCCATGTTGAGAAGGAGAGTGTAGAATCATATCTTGTACTACGTGACTTTTGGGTGACCTCACGCCACTTTGTGGCCAAAGAAGTGTTGGGAGAAAACTACATTATTTTCCTTCCTATAACCGCTTCCCTGAATACTGTGTAAAGAGATATCTATATGTCTTGGTTTTTGATAAATTCAATGCGATTGGCTGAAGTAGTGTAGGGAGGCACACCCACTACAAAATCCAATCCTATAACTTCTTTCAACACATTTAAAGATAACCATGTCATGTAAAATCCACTTTGGATGGGGTTTGTAGATTGGTGCGAACCCATTCACTATATATAATGTAACCGAAATGGTGTAGAATATCTATGTAGTGTGTAGAAAAACCTAAATGATGTGCCCCCTGTATGCGGGCACATGCAAAGTCATTGATAGGAGAAATGCTACCCATAAAGAGGACCAACCACTTGTACTTTGAAACCATACCCTACAAAGCGGAAGGGAATGTGCTTGGTAGAAACCATGGCACACGAAACAAGGATTGATATCTAATAATAAGTGTTAGTATGAAAAATCATGCATGTAAAAGATAGTGTGTAAGCTATAAAAATAGTGTATAAGCTAAAAAACAAAACACTAAACACAGTAGAAAATAAAGTATACCAACAAAGAAGTTTGAAAACATGAGACATCACTCACGATGTCTCAAGACATGCAAGAGCCATCATGGAAACAAACAAAAAACAAGTGTGCACACCAAATATATGGAAAGTATTGCATATTAAAGTAAACAATAGTAAAAAAATGTAACAAACAAGTAAGGAAGTAAATATCTCTACATAATAAATACTACACATGAAGCACCGTTCGCATGTTAGAAATACAACTAGCTTACAAAAAACATGTAGAACTAAGTAATGTAAAGAGCTATGTATAAAATGAAACAATAATACCTGGAAGAGACGAATGATGATTCCCCCAACAACCGAGTGTAGGAAGGGTAGAATATGAGCATCCGTGTTGCATGTAAGAGACCTATAACTATGATCACAACTATAAAAAGAGGTGAATGTGCATGTGTGGGTGATATACATAAATGGCATACAAGAAATCTAACTAGCATGTGTAATAACGCAACCATGAACAAGCAAAATTAAAAAAGAGTAAGAAAAACCATAGTATTCAATATATTGTGGATGGATGGAATAGAATGCAAAATGGATTAATAGTATCCACGTACCTCCCGAGTGAACATAAATTTTTGTAGTGAGGTTCATTTAGTTTAACCCCTTAGTACTCAAGAATGAACCATAAAGAGAGATTGTCATCGGGAAATGGTCGAAGTGTGTTTTTTTTCTAACACATTGTGATGAATGTGTAGGTGTAATGATAAGATGTGACCTAATGATGATGTGTGTGTTAACCCTTATAGGTGAATTATATATCATGACTAGATGAAAGTATAAGTGATGATTTATCCTAAGTGTATATCACTATAAGATGAATGGATGAGTGATGATTTATCCTCAAGTGTATATCACTACGAGATGAAAAGAGTGAGTTGCAAGTAAGCTAAGGTGTATACCACTACAAAATGATGAAATGGGTGACCATTTAGCCTAAAGCATATGACACTAACCTAGTAATGTCGGATCATGAAAGGTTGAATGATAAATATGTGAGGAAGAGAAGGTCCATTTGATTTGTAAACCCTCAATACTTGGGTATGAAATAAGGAACTAAAGTATGTCATAGGATAGTGAGTGCAGCACATAGAATACATTGTAGTATGTGTGATAATAATAGAGGACCATGTGATCTGTAGAATGTGTGATATGCAATGTATAAAAAGCAATGAAAAAAATACATAGAGAGACTAATAGCGTGAAATTTGTGCTATGTGATTTGGATGATGAGTAGAATACAATTCTAGATGCAAGTGTGACACTTGTGAGGGGTTCATATGTAGTAATTCACCAACATTCAAGTATAAACCTAAGAACAAGAGTAGGTCATCTAGTAATGATGAAGCTAAACTATGAATTAATATTTGTAGGCTAGCTGATTGATATACATGAATATAAATATGATAGATGTGTAAAGGATACTTGATTTAATGTAGTAATATGTGATGAGGCTAGAAAGGATGGGGGTTGTGCTAAATGTTGTTCCCCAAGGGTATAATTGAAAAGATGACTATGTGTCCCTATCAAGGATATCATCATTGTGATGATTGAAGATGATTGGATCAACATCGAAACATGATAAAAAATAGAGTGACGAGGGTCATATATGGACCAACTGTGGTAGAGTGTGTATATATTCATTGCATATTATTCAATAGTAAAGTAAATTGGTTTAGAACCATTAGCGTGATAATGATATATATTTGGCGTGTAAATAAGAGAAAAATCATTATGAATAGAGATAATACTAAAAGGCATCGCAAATGTAAGTGAAGAGTGATGAACATCTACTATACCACCAATATAGTCAAGCTAGCACTATCTAAGTGTCAGTGGAGATTCACGGGGGCACACACAAAAAGATCGTCAAATAAAGATACGCAAGCCATAAGATGTCGTAATGTGAAAATAGCCATTAGAAAGGTGTGGTGAATGGAGAGGTTATAATATATCATTAAGTATCATGCCAAAACTAACCAAATTGTTATGTTTACAAATAGTATCTAAGAAAGTAGAATCATTAGGGATGTATTGCCAAAAGGACATGTTGATAAATAATGTGCATTTAAAATGATGCAGTGGAGTTGTAACCTACGGAGGAGAAGATGAAATAGTGTTTACACTATTTACAAACACCGATTTAGTACCATATCATTATTATAGGTAGGGGTCTTGAATGTATAATCACCTGGACCATCAGCCACAAAGGTGTATTCAAATTAAGATTCGTCCCACGCTAAGAGGAGTAAAATGTAATTGTCCTATTGCCTCATTCGTAAGTTCAATAACGTCAACTTTGTCATCAAAATCCTCAAAATCATCGATGTAAACATCATCATATTGTATGAAAATATCAAGTATGTTGGTAGGTGGAATTGTAGATGGAGTAATAGAGGATGTCACAATGGGTGTAGAACGGAAATTAATAGAAGCTGATATCAAAAGTGAAATAATCCGTATAGTGTGAGTAGAGATAAGCTGGAGAATTTATAGTGGTATTTGGAGATTGTGAAGAACTAGTCGACCAATTTCATATCTGTCAACAATGACATATGTAATACGTTGTGAAAGTGGTATAGGAATAGAAGTAATGGGATCTATATGGTAGTATTTGAATGGATTTGGATCGAGTGGTAATAGTATCTTCATAGCCATAATGAAAGAAACGACACATTGGTGAATAGTAGATGGAGGCTGCATCAATTAAATTAATCCAAGGCCTACCTAACAAGAGATTAAACTAAAAGGAGGCATCGATAACATATAACTTAATGAGAACAGTCTTAGGCCTAGGTTGAATATGTAATGAGATAGGATCCTTAGGCATGTGTGTGGTAGAATCATAACTGTAATGAGATTAGAATTCTTAGAAATTAAGTTATCATTAATACCCAATTTATTTAAAAGATAACAAACGCATAAATTCACAACTGATCCATTATCAATGAGAATTTATTTAATACAAGAAACACTAATCACAACGAGGAATGAGAAAAGGAGCACATAGATTGATTTTAGAAAAAGGTGACAGAACCTCATCAATTAAAGATATAACATGTGGTAACTTACGAAGAGACTTTATGAGATGTGTAATGGCATGAAGTGAAGCATCTACTATATTATGCAAATATGGTGCATTATGAAAACATTCATAAAAAGAGATCTTAATGGGCATATCTTTGAGTTGTTGAATGATTTCATATCCCTTAGAAGAAATGGGAGGAGATTCAAGAGTAATGGGTGGAGGAATAGACGTAGGTAGATCCATAGGAAGATTAGGATGCTTCTGACGAGTAGTAACTACATTGATGGATGAATCATCTCTAGGTGTGATAAAGCATGGATGATGTTGGGTGCGCACACGCATGAAATTAGCAAGTAATAGTAATGATGCACGAGACCTTAATTCAAAAAAAGGTAGGATTAGTAGACTAAGCCGTCACTTGATAAGGATATGGCATGGTGAAGAAGGATGTGTCAAAAATGTTGGGTTCACAAAATGATTAGCTAAAATGTTGAAATATCCTATAGTTAATCTAATCTAGAATAACATGTAAATGTAGTAAATAAATGTAGTAAAGAAGTATGTAAATGACCCAAGAAACTATGCAAAAGGAAATTCTAACCCTAATGTGCAAGGGAGAAGAGAAAATAACTCAAATGATTTGATAGTCTTACGGGACCAATTCATTTAAATGACTAGAGGAACAAGAAACATGAACGACTATGTAGAGGTCCTGAAAAGGATGGATTTGTGCTTTGATTAGCTGAACCTGGAGTACTGGAGAGGGACTAGAGTGTATATGGGTGCTATAGTCTGCAAAATGAGTTCCCTGGATGAGCAAAAGATTTAAATTTAAGTTTCATAGGTTTGGAAGGTATTTTTAAGCCCTCGTTGTGTGTCGCATCAAATTCGCTACACTACACCAAGTGTCACTAATAATCCAAGATGATAGATAGACATGCGAGAAGATCAAAATAAGTATCAAAACCCTAAAAAGGAATGTAAATGAATGGGTTAGACTGACCTTAGCTTCCACAACAATAGGATTCCTAATGAGCATTGCACTACATTTTAGACCCAAATGTAGTTCTAGTGTGTGTGTGCGTGCATAATGTGCCCTATGTTCTCTTATATGAGTAACACTTTGTAAAGTAGTGAGTAAAAAAATATGTAGAAAATTTAATAGAATGTGTGCATGGAAAAGAATAGAATCCCTCCCCTATACTTGTGTGATGCAATTGAACCAACTTTGTCCTTACGATGGAGGTAATGAATGTAAATGATCCTGAAATGGATGCAACTCTAGTTGGAATATAATAGAGACTAGTGCTTGGTCTCTTATTATGGTCTCATATCTTTATATTTATAAGGTTCTCTTGATCTCATTTCGTAATTAACCTTGAAATGTTGAACCACAAAAAAAAGATAAAGATCTCAAAGCGGCTAGAAAGAGCCCAAAAATGGTGGGAACGGGAAAAAGGATAGGGATACCCATGGTGAGACCTAAGCAATACCCATGGATTCCCAATACTATCTTGGGTGCCCTAATCAAGGCTAAAATAATGCAAAATGATCAAATTTGACTGGGTATGTAGATGTAAGAGGTTTGGAATGACGAAATAAAATAACGAGAAGATGCCCAAAAGATGAGGGTTAATTAGTAATTTCTTCACTAAGAAACCTTCTAAATAGGATGATATCTTGACTAAATGTTAGCATTAGTTAGTTTAATACATTGTTGATTATATTTGTTGATGGAAAGTTATAACTATCCTCCTTCCTCCTAGAGCCTTTATATGGCTCTGCTCTTTTGTTTTACAAACACACACATTGAATACATTGAATATAATTTTGTCTTCTGCTATCATTGGTATCTAAGCCGGGCACACGTAAGGGTTGGTGATTGGCATTTGGGAGACCTTGCGTGTAGATTTATTTGGAGTTTTCCTGATCAAATACTGTAGTAAATGGCATGACTGCGTGGAGCTTCCAATTTAGACAAAAGGAGCAGTGACCAAGATTAGTCCTAAAACGTGGCATTTTTTGTTCGTATTTCCTTTAGATTTTTCTATTCATCGGCGTAGTAATTTCCTTGTAGCATAGCAAATGGACCTGTTCCCTATCTAGAGGAGAGGACATGTTGAAATCTGGTGAAATCAGCACATGGAAGGATATGAGGAGGATGCGTTCTCATTCAGAGAAAGTTTAAAGATGCCCAACCCCAGCGTGACACGCAACAAATGATTTGAGGAAGACCATGGATTTCTTTTCTTATTGTTGTCCTACTGGTAGAGAGAGAAACCCTGTTATAACGCTTACTAATTTTGTCTTAGCATTTTGATTTACAATCATATTTATTGTCCCTCCATTAAAAGATTGTTTATCTTGATTCTCTCTTTATCTATTGCCACCATAATCCACTCAATGCTTTTGTTGCGAGTGTAATGCCTTAGATCAGGATCATTTTCATTGTGCTACTCCAATCTTGAAATTTGAAGGTTATCTATAACCGTTTGAATAGTTACTTGCAAAGATATACAGATCTGCCTGCATATTTTGTGAGATGACTTGCTTTGTGTTGGCTTTGCCATCATTTATATTAAGAAAAGCCATGACAACAACGAGTAGTCAAAGGAGAATGCATGACCAAAGAGGTATAAGAGAGCGTGTGGCAGCGACCACCGACCAATATAAAAGCACTGTGTGGAGAAAGCCCAGGTGTAAGTTGGTAATTCTCCTAAAGGAGGACGAAGGAAAAAGGAGGCTGGAGGAAATCCAGCGACCTCTTGCAAGCCACAATCGATGAGGCCACTGATAGATATTGTGGTGAATAAGGTTTGAGGACCAAATTCCTCAATTTTGGTTGGTTTATTTCAGTTTTGGGTTGGTTGTTGTATTGTTTTTCAATAAAGTGTAGATATTGCATAGTTTCCTATTTGGGACCTCCAAACTGAAGAGCGTCATGGGGAATAGAAAAGCACTGAAAGTAGCGCATGGTACTCGCACTAGGTTCATGGTAAACGTATAAAATCACCGAGGTAAAATCCTCTTGGTTTGTGGTAAACCTGTAAAACCACCGAGGAACCATCCTCTTAATTCATGGTAATCCTATAAAACCACCGAGGTGAACAGTTGGAAAGTTCTCCTTTGCCTCTAGGTTTATGGTCAACCTTATAAAAACCATGTGTATCATGACCATGTAGGCACATGCTCGTGTGAAGAGCCTCTTTGTGGTGTTCTCATTAAGGGGTAGACATCCATTATCAAGAAATGTATGTTTGTATGAACAATGTAATAAGGGGGAATGTTAGCATTAGTTAGTTTAATACATTGTTGATTATATTTGTTGATGGACATTATAACTGTCCTCCTTCCTCCCGCAACCTTTATATGGCTCTGCTCTTTTGTTTTACAAACACACACATTGAATACATTGAATATAATTTTGTCTTCTGCTATCACTAAATAATGTCTAAATTAGATTGTTTTGTGTCTACAGATCCACATGATCTAATGATTTTTGATGTAGTTCAAACTTTTGAGGAATACCTCATTATCTTTGATGAAAAAAGGTTGTTTTTAGCGTTTCAAGAAGAATTAGGGTTTTAAACCTATGACATTTGTCTTCTATTGGATTTTCGAGTAAGATTCATATAAAATTTCACTTCAAAAGGACATCCGATCCTTTTATGTGAATATTTGTTGCTTTCAATATATTTTTGTAAGCTATTTCAAAACATGGATTTCAAAATGAAGCAAGGGGAACTTTGTGGCAACTCTTGACCCTTTGTCCCAAGGGGACAAGAGGAACAAAACATTGCACCCGTGATATCCTTATAAGTATGCAACCACCCATGTGCACTCAAGAAAACCCCGATTGAGTCTAAGTTTAGTTAGGAAGAAGTATGAGTAAACAACCATCCTTACGAAACTTTCCGTTGTGACATGAGTCACCAAATTGGTCCAATCCACCCTTTTCTATGTATATTTTACCTTTTTCAACAAGGGGATGAGAGGAACAAAAATTCTACCCATTCTCATGCCCGTGCTCTGGTCTCTCAAGTGACCTCTCTTAGTTATGCAAAGTACTTTCTTATATCGTCCATCTCACTCACTTTCACTCTAGTGCTTTAGATTGTCTCAATATTGCTCCATGTCACCCTTTACAGCCCATGTCGTCCCTTTTTTCCCTTTGCACCATGTATACTATAGATTAACCTCATAGTAAACTCTAATGAACCCGGGGTAAAAATATGGTTTATAGGATAGAACAAAAGTGAAACATAACTAATTTTTGAGTCATTTCTTCACCACAGGTACAAGAACATACCAAAATCCCATTCAAATTGTTCAAAAATTTTACTTATAGAATGGCCCCCAGACTCCGCCTTAGACCTCTCTTGTTAATTTCATAACCTCTTTTTCTCCCAATGAATTTCTTCCTACTTCCTCATCATTATCATTTTCCTCTAATTGTGTGAACGGAATCATTTTCCTAATTTTTCCCTTTTTGATTTAGATTCATATTCATTTTCCATGTTACTAAACACAAACAAATGATTAGAAAGGAATTACCTTTGTTAATTATTTACAACTATTAAAGTTTTAACATACTCATCTTTCCTTTAAATTTTCAATTAAAAATTTCTTTCATGTTTAAATAGTTTGATAAAATTATAATTATTTGAATTTTATATTATTTTATAGAAACATTAAAAAAATTCTCTTAGAACTAACCATCATTTCTAGTAATTAGAAAATCATTTAAATAAAATTAATAATTCACCTAACTCTCATTAATTAATTTGGTGAATGAGATTAACAACATAGATCACCAAAACTTGATATACAAAGTTTAGTTTACCTACAACTTATAACATGAACCATTTGTATACAAGCTAACCACTTAATAATTAGATTGATTCACCCTACTAAAAGCATATCAAAAGGATTTTGCCAAGTCACTCGGTGAAAATGTAATTCTCTTGTCAAAGGGCCGTTGGTCTATTGGTGTTCATATATGGCTGTTAATGAGCCCAATAGGGATCAAGTCTTGTTGAGTGTAAGGCTTGGAAACACCCGACATGAAGATTCAAACTTTTTTTGGCAGGATCATGCCCGGGTGATTTTCATAGTGTGCGTCATGGATGCCCCTTACTCGTAGCTATTTTTCTCGAAGGTGTCACTAGTTTCGTTTCTTCGATTATTTTGTATTATTGAATCTATATGTTCCCTCCGGAACTTAGGCTGAGATGCCATTAAACTATGTAATCCAATGTCGAATTCAACACCCTTAGAGGTGCTCGATAAATAAAAATGTAGTGCTCTTAACAATATACAATACATTGATTATTCAGAAATAATAAATATGACATGATCTTTTGATTAAACATTACTTATAAAAAAGAAAGTGAAATATATAGTTATAATTCATTTAAACACTTAATCTTGATTGGTACAAAATAACTCTTCAATTTTTCATATTTGTATGTGGAATACAAATACAATTATTTATATTGTATATCACAAGATCACTGATACATAAAGTATAAGAAAAGTAAACATAACTAATATAGACTATTTCAAATTAATCTGGATTTTATACCTCCCATAGAGGCTCCAACAATTGATCGTTATCATCTTCTTGTGGTGGATGCAAAACATGAGATCCAGCTATGACTAGTGATGCCAGCTCATCCCGCTCGGAATGCATGCTCACTACCTCTGCCTGTGTTGCTGCCAACTGAGCTTCCAGCTCAGAAATTTTCTTCTGCAGTTGATGAACAACCCCTGCACAGCCATGTACTGGATCCTTCACCCTTGTACTTGCTTCGTACACAATACTATTTACCACATCCGTTTTTGATAATCCTCAACACCCTAAAACAACAAATCCATTTGAGTTTCAGCACCCAATTTATAAGAAAGAAACCAAAATAACAGAAATGGTCATGTAAATACCTGAAGAAGTTTGATGACACAACTGGTTCCAAATATTCTCTGCACAACTGCAAACTTTTT
The DNA here is from genome assembly GCA_018340775.1 of Taxus wallichiana var. yunnanensis. NCBI lineage: Eukaryota > Viridiplantae > Streptophyta > Pinopsida > Cupressales > Taxaceae > Taxus > Taxus wallichiana. Next base: position 973,890,635 of record CM031239.1, read on the forward strand.
GGAGTCGTAGGATGGAAAATGAGGGCAAGCACACATGACCGTGAACACTTTTTCTCTGCCTTTTGCAGCTCGCACATGGTCCAATCACTTTCCTTGCCATATATTCCTCTCAAACAATCTTAAAACTTTATAAAATGTAAATTAACACAGACTCAAAAGGCTTGAGACATCTGAATGTATAAGTCGATATGGCGGAAGAGGTAGTAAATGAGTTTAAAGCTTCTCAAATTACCTCTTCGCATAGAACTAAATCAGTATAAATCCATACTGCAAGTATTTAAAATTGTTCATTAACACAAATATTTCTTAACATAGATATAATTACAGAAAGAGAAGGGATCGCCTGTACAATAATGACATACAATGACCATAAACAACCATATACCTGCAGTTAAAATATGAAAATACCCCAACTTATATGAAGTGAAAATACGAATATAATTTATAAGTGACACAATTACCGGTCACCGCGAGAAAGAGGAAAAAACGGGGATGTTTCAATGTTGTTGTCTTCTAGTTTTTTTCTACACGGAATGGAAAGTAAGGAACGATTGGGTCCAACATGACGACGACTGAAAGTGGAAAGGTTACGTTTTAAATTGTACCTACAGAATTGATAAGAAGGATTCGGAAGTTGCTACGTATTTAACCAGAGAAGACTCGCCTTTATAACGATGCTATTCAATTCTATTCCATACCACGTTGACTGCCTTATGAATGCCTGGTCTCTTCCCAGTTCAATAGTCTTGCGTTTGCAAATGGCCCCATTTTTGGCATTTTCCACAAATGGGTTCATATTATAAATTGGCATGGCGAACCATTTTACACAAATGTTGTAAAAGTAGAGTGACATTAGAGATAGTCATCTATATGAACGCGGCCTTAATGGTTTTTCAGCCTCAATCCTTATTAAGTTCACCTACTCTCCTTCCATCCTATACAAGGATAAGGAATAAAATATTATTTTATTAGATTACTCCAGAAATTGAACAATTAATAGAATAAATCGAACAATAGAACCAAGAGACTTGTTATCTCTTAGAAGTGCACTCGATTGAGGGATAACAACATGTGTTCTAAGCTTACTTTTCCTAACTTCTGCAAATACAATGGAAACACACGAGGGCTAAGGGTATCCCTATGTTGAGGTGAATCTTCAAAATTAGAAGGCTGGTTCCTTATTGATGTATCCTAAAACTAATTTACTATGGGGTTTAAGGGTGAAAGATGGCTATAACTGAAATATAAAAGTAGTGATACACCAAAAGCGATGAGGGCTTTAACCAAGAAAGATGCACGATCTAATGGGTTCGGCTCGATCCTAAGACAAACACTTTCTGCTTTGAGGGATAAATCACAACAACACTGCAGATTACTTGCACACTAAGACTATGCGAAAGAACCAAATTTGCAGCAAGGTAAGCTAATTAATTTAGGGAATACAATTCATAAGAGTTATTAAAATAATACAAATCATCTGCAAATAATTACAAATTACGAAAGTCACTCTATTATGTTTTTCAATAAAAGCAGGAGCATTTGTTGGTATTTTAGTTGTTTGGCCTGCCTAAACTTATCTGTTTTCAATAAAATTTAGTAGCTTAGAAACTAGACTCAAAATTCTACGATTCATATTCATACAACATCTTCCAATTTTGAGCGTAACTATTTCAAAAGCTCATACAAGTTGAAGTTTTTTTTTTTTTTTTTTTTCAGAAAAATATGTCCACTTAATACCACCTTTTGGGGCCCCAACTTGGTGCACTTACCCATGAATTAAAAGATACTATGATGGATAAAAATGTTTTCCGGTGGTCAAAGCTGTTAAGCAATTTTGTTTTTATATTTTTAATTCTCACTCTGTTGTTGTGCTTTGCACAATACTGACCATCAAGTTTATTCTTACACAACAGAATTTTGGAACTAAGAGAGGCAATTAGGTAGCTAAAGTCCAAGAATATGATCTTTATATCAAGCCAACTAATCTAGTTTGGGGTAAAGGCTTGTGTGAGCTTATTCTTTGAAGGAGGCGATGAAAAATTGTCCACAAAAGTAGTTGATGTTCTGTTTTCTTTTCTTCAATTCAACGGATGAGTGGTATGATGATATTGCACATTTTCTTACTTATGGAGAGTGTCCATCCCATTTGAGTGCAAGGAAAAGAGAGCTAGTAAGATAAGGTATGCACAGTATGTATTATGGGAAAATTCTTTGTTCAAGTGAGCCATTGATGGAAGATTCCTTAAGTGTGTGGATAAAGAGCAATAGATGAGGTTGTTTTCAGCTTCTCATAATCGGGCATGTGGAGGGCATTTCTCTTCTATTGTCACTACCATAAGATCCTTCATGCAGTGGTACTATTGGCCCACATTGTTCGAGAGATGCATCAAAATGGGTAGGTAAGTGTGAAGCACTGTCGGACTTTCTTTGGGAGACCTAAGTTGGCAGCTTTACCACTCAAACCAAAGTAATGGTTGATGAACATTTTCAACGGTAAGAGGGATTTGATTTCATTGGAAATCTTAACTCACCTTCCAAAGTCTTGGGCATACTCATGTGCTAACTACTACATATTACTTCACAAAGTGGGTAAAGACTATTCTAGTCAAAATCTCTACTCGACGTGGTGTGTAATTTCATCAAGGAGAACATCTTGATAAGGTTTGGGATACCAAACAAGTTGTGATAATGATTTCAACTTTTCTTCTTACGAGATGATGGATTTCTACTATGGTTATGGAATTTCCCTTACTCACTCTTTGGATTAATACCCCGAGGAATGGACAAGTAGAATCAACAAATAAGAATTTGGTAACCATCATTGAAGCTTGTCAATGAATCCCAAAAGAATTGGCACAAGAAACTCTATGATGCTCTCTGGGAAGATAGAATTATACCAAAAATAGCAATTGGGATGTCTCCATTTTAGGTGGTGTATGGTAATGAAGCTCAACTTCCGAGTAATGGTGGAATTACGAACCTTGATCTTAGTGAAGGCTATTGGGGATCTAAGTTTCACTAGTTCCTTGGACAAGAGGGTCATATATCTCTAGAAGTTGGATGAATATAGGATGCAAGTTTTTGATAGGATATCAGCTCATCAAATGAATGTGAAATCTTTGTCTGATAAGAAGTCTAGACCTAGAGATTTTTAAGTGGGAGACACTGTTCTACTATGGGACAAAAGACATGAACCTCGAGGAAGCCATGGTAATATTGTTTATCTTTGGCTTGGTCCTTTCAAAATCAGATAATTTTCTGGAGAAAATTATTTCTACTTGGATTATATGGATGGATCCTCTCTCCCACTTTCCTAGAGTGCGAAATATTTCAAGTTGTTCAAATCCTAGGTGATTAGGAAGTCCTTGTGTATATCTTTTGTGTGTTGTGTTTTGTTTTTGTCTTTCCTTTTTAATTTATTTGATTTCCGTATGTGTTCTCTTCTATACTTATTTAAACCTTTCACTCTATTTTCCCCATGGATAAGGCTTTGGTCTACTTTCCTAGAGTTTTTCTTAAGTTCTTGATGTTGCCTCGTTCCTTTGTCAAGCCAAGTCATCCCTAGAAAGAGGCGGGTTGTTGTCACCCTCAAAATCCCTCTCATTTTTTCAAGGCAAGTTTCAAAAATTTTGAGTTGGTGCCTTTGAGAGATGTTTGAGCAAAGTGGGAAGTTTGCGAGAGAGAAAAATTTGCGCTTTGAAGAAGTGGGTACTCATTTGAAATCTCACCCTACTAATTTAGAATCATTCCATCCGCATGCTTCTGTTTGGATGCATGAAAATTGTTTCCTCCATTAAAATGAAACTATCAAATCCTTTTCTATGGCCATGGATCACATTGAGCTGGTATTGTTTACAATTTTTCTTTCAGGAGGAATAATTTGTTTTTGGGCATAAATGGTGGAGCTTCCCCTCCTTTGTATTTTTCTACGATCGTGAATGACATGCGTATCTTTCCTATCAATTTTTGCCCAAGCCATCCACGAGTACTTGGAAATCTACGATTGGATGTGGGAAGGAAGGTCCTCGGGTCACTTTTGGAATTTTTTTGTATGAAGAAAGGAAGTGTTCAACCGATGCCCAAATTGGCTAAGTATAGAAGGACCGTGGAAGGTGCAATGTGTCTCATCGAGAAAAAATTTGGTATGGTGGATGAAAGTGGACACCCCAAACATACGCAAGCCCTCCACGTTTCCCGAGAGTCTAAAAAGGGACAGAACCAGGTCGTTTAATTGTCTAAGTATAAGAGGGGTCACGGAAGCCTCCACTGTGTCATCAACATAACTTTAGAAGTGATACCCAAGGGACATACCCTAAATGTTGTCCATCTCTCCATGTTTCTAGAGCCTCAAAACGTTAAATTGGCCGTTGAAAGGTCTAAGGCCCTTGGAAAGAACCACTTGTGTCTTTGACACTCTTTGAGAGGTGAAATACGAGAGCGAGTCCCAAAACAAGCGCGAAGCTTCCACGTTCAGAACCCAACATAGTCTCTCCTAAATAAGTAGAAGGAACCCAGCAAACAATGGAGAAAGAGGAGCGGGCCCAAATCGGTTAAGTATAAGAGGATCAACGGATGGTGCAACATGTCTCATTAGTGCACCTTGAGGGTCAAAGCCAAAGGTGGTTCCCCAAATGAGCACTAGCTCTCCACGTGCCGCATCACTTCAACTTCAAAGGAAGAGAGACCTTGAACTAGTGCCAACCCTCCACGTGTCTAGGGTCTGATAGAAGTCAAATGGGCATCAGGCTCGAATTGGCTAAGTATAAAACAACCGGTAGAGCTCTCCATGTGTCTCAATGACACAGCTTTAAGGGTCGAAGCCAAAAGAGATCCCCCAAATGAGCGCTAGCCTTCCACATTTCGAGGGTCAAACATATGGCCCCACCAAACAAATGGAACTTACCCAAAACACAAAGAAATAGAGCAAAGCCATGGAAAGAGCCACGTGTCTCTTCGATGCTCTTTCTAGATGGTGAATCGAAAAGAAGGTCCCAAACGTGCACCAACTCTCCATGTGTCCAATCGACGACGACCTCACGAAATTCAAATAAAAATTGCATTAAAGAGTCATAGCGGGAAGATGGGTCACGTAAAACTTGAGATTTTGGGCCTTATTTCCATAAAAGGCATAAAGTGATAAAGTGAATTGTGGCCGGCTCATACCGAGGGGAAAAGTCAAATATCGAGCCGCATGAAAAGTCAAAGTGGAGAGGTGGATTGTCAGAGCCTTTTGAGATTTTGAGCCCTGTTTCAAAGAGGAAATAAGTACAATGTTAATCCCACATCAAAAGTCAAAGCAAAGAGGCGGGTCGGTAGAGAACTTTGAGATTTTGAGCCTCGTTTCTAAAAGAAGTAAAATTATAAAGTGAGCATGACTTTGTTACCACTCAGGTAATGCCACATGTCAGACCCAAATGCAAAATGTGAAGTTGCGGGCTTGTGGGGCTGTGGGGAAATTTTGCACTTTTGCATCTTTTGCGCTAAAGGCACAATTTCAATTTTGGGCCCGCGGATCCATTTTTGTATTTTCGCCATTATTGTATAGATTCGATTCAAATATTCAAATGAGCATAAATTTCATTCCAGTGCTCAAAATTCAATAAATATCATATTGTTGGAAAAGTATTGGTGTACTCTACACCATGGAAGCATAAAATATTGTTTTCGATAGGATTTGGTGGTTAGAAATACGGAAAACATCTTTCACGCCATTAATATAGGATTTGATTGCTTCAAACAGTTCATATTTGATCTGATTTCCATCGTTCTTTCTCCAACACACCAAACAAACATGGAGAGCCGACTAAAAATCTTTATTTGGGTGAAAATATGGAAAACATATTTCAAGCCATTAATACGAGATCGATTGCTTCAACTAGATTGAATTTGATCGATCTTCCATCCTTCTTCAACATGCCAAAGACATGTAGAACCAGGTTTGATAGATTATAGGTATCTTTAGAGGGGCATCGATGGTTAGTGGTTGAGCTTTGAATTAAATTTTCTTCCTTCTCTTCTTCTCCTCTATTCACTTCATCTATAAATGTCGAGATATTTGCTCATCGCAAATGTTGGACTCTGATAATTTTGAAGTGTAATTATAGTTGAAAGTAAATCAATACAGAAGGATTTTCCCCTTTTCTCTATCTTCCTCCATTGTCCCTTCTTGCTCATTTGAAATTCATGGATCATTTTACCTTTTGTGATAAGAAATTTTGTGTTCTTACCGATATGATTTCGGAACTTTGTGTCTACGTAATGATATCTTATGTTGTGAATGTGAATGATTCTGTTATGTATCACTCTTGCTCAGTACGTATAGGGTTATACTCTGCTTTATCTATATTTCCTAAAACTGCTATTATATTCTTCTCTTTCCTTTCTTTAGTTCTTCCATTCGTTTTTATTTATAATCTTTTAAATATAAAATCATTTCAAGATGTCGAGGCCTAACCTTAACATGAAAGTGTATAATTGTATATAAGATTTGTTGCTTGCTTTCAATAAGTAGACCTCTCCCATAAAGAGGAGGGACTTACTATCCCCTGATTTGTGTTTTTGATTAAAGTACCATTTTGAAACCCAACAATCGTATGGTAGTAATGTTGCTTTGTCATATCTTTGTGTTGTCCCTCTCACTTATCATGACACAAACAATGCTCTCCCACAATGGCATGGAACCTTTTGTGTTGTTGCATAGTTCTCCATCATCATAGTGTATTTTCGGGACATAACACAAAATACACTCATCCCCATGACTTACTCATCACTCATTTTTGAATTTTCATATACGCATTTTCATCACATGTTTTAGCATTATCACTACACGATGACACACTCTTGTGCTTCGGTTCAAACTTGATTGTTGAGGATTACTACTACACTAAATGCCACAAATTGCATGTTATACATTCTACAACATTCAGTCATTTACATCTATTCACCTCGTGTATCATGCTATTGGCATACATCATTATTTACCCATCTTATATTCTACATTATCCTATCCAACACACTACATTATTCCTCTATATGCATACTAGACTGTGTATTTTCATAGATATTCTAATAGTATTCATTACATATGAGTCTAGCATCACATTATTAGCCTATCTTCATACCTTATAGTCTATGCATTACATTGCCCACACTCTACACATGTTTTCTTTCATTATAACATCCTAACATATTCTACTCATCACATGGTCATTTTTTTCTCGCATTGTCTTCTACTATCTCGCATTCATTACTGATGATGCACTTTAGTTCCTCGTCCATACTTGACTTCGAGGGTTTACAAATTAGATGGACCTTACACATTTTCTATTTGAATTTTCACCCTGCGACTTTCCTAGGCTAGTGGAATACACTTTAGGATAAATTGTCACCTATTCCCACATTTTCTAGTGGTATACACTTTAGGTTACATCACTAACCCCTACTATTATTCTCATAGTTACATACACTATAGGATAAATCATCATCTATTCTATTATTTTGTAGTGGTCTACACCTAAGGTTATATCACCACATCTTCCTTACATTTTGTAGTGATATACCCTTAGGCTAAATCATCAGTACACATTTCATCTCATTGTAGTATAAGTTTAGGCTATAAGGTAACCTAAGGTTATATCACCACACCTTCCTTAAATTTTCTAGTGATATACCCTTAGGCTAAATCGTCACTACACATTTCATCTAATTGTGGTATAATCTTAGGCTATAAGGTCCACAAACATCTATTCTACATGTCGCATATCATCACCACTACATGTATACAAATTTTCTCACGGTGTACTCAACACGATACACATTACTCAATCATTTCCCAATGTTGCACTCTCTTTTACAATTAATTCTTGACTTTTGAGGGGGAAAAATAAATGAACCTCACTGCATACAACTCCATTATCTTGGGGGCATGTATATCCTATCACTACATTTTTCATTCCGTTCTATCCATCCACAACATACTACATATGATTTTTTCTCTTATTATTTCTTACTTTTTCTTGTTCATGGTCACTTTATTACATATGAAATTTTTATTACTTATATGTCATTTATCTATATCATACACACATGCAAATTCATGTCTTTTTAATTGCAATCACAAATTCATATTTCTTACATGTAAAATGGATGCTTGCCTTCTACCCTTCCTATCTTGGTCATTGGGGCATCCACATGTGTCTCTTCTAGGTGTTATTGTTTAATTTTGTACTTAGCACTTTATATTATTTTCTTCTATATATTTTTACATACTATCTATCATTCTAAGATGCTAATGGGTCCTTCATGTGTAGGATTTTTATGTTGGGATATTAGTTTCCATACTTGTTTATTATATTATCTACCATCGTCTATTATTGTTTGCTATTTTTTAGGACCTTGCCCTATGTTTTGTGTGCACACTTGTCTATTTTTTTGGGCATGATGGACTTGTGTGTCTTGAAAAATTGTGACTAATTTCCCATGTTTTCAACCCACTTTGCGTGATATAATTTCTTGCATGATTGTGTTACCTTGCTTGGTAGCTTACATACTACCTTCAAAGCTTATACATCATTTTATTCATGAATGTGTCTTTACACTTGTATTTGGGTATCCTTATTTTTAATATGTGACTTGTTTTCCACCAAGAAATTTTAAGTGTACATATGGTTGGCTATCTTTTGGGGCTGCATGTCTCCTATTAGCAATGTCGCATGCACCCCCAAAGATGGACGGCATCATTTGGAGGTTTCTACATACTAACACAAAAAAATTGTACCGTTTCGATTCAATTATATTAAAAATTGGGTTGAGAACAATCTATGAGCCCCAAACACAATGAATTCTACAGATTGGTGTCCTCGGTATTTGTGGGAGTAGTGAATGGTTGGAGGATACAAAGTGGAATTCTTGCAAATACTTCTTCTACATTGGCATCATATTGCCGAAAAAATGAGGACAATATAAAGATCTCTTCAAACACATTTCAATGAGAATCGAGTTAGAGCTTGGAGGACATAAAGAATTTCCTCCCTACACTTCTTTAGCCAGGGTGGCATGAGATTTCCGATCATAAACTCATAGTAAAGGATATCCTTCTACACTCTTTCTCGACATAGATCAAGTGCACATGTTCCATTTACATTTACATTTAAGTTTTCCATTTACATTTACATACATGTGTGTCTTTTACATAGCATTTTTACACTTACATACATACATATTTGACTACTTGATCATTTTCTCCTTGTAGGTTTGGTCGTATGAGAAACACACAATGAAATAAAGGGAAACAACAATAACAATGATGACAACAACAATATGGAATAGCACACCTGTAGCACACACATCACACTTTTATATAGGTATAGTACACTATGTGGTAGCTACACACACATTTCATCCTAGATTAACTCTCATCACTTTTTCTTTTCACATTTTTCATCTATAGTTTTCGGGCTCCTCGATATTTTTTAGGACTCCACACTTTTATCTAGGCCTTATGCACACTACATTACACTCATCTTGGACATCGGGTATGCATAATTATCTACTTTATATTACCGAGGTTTCCAATCACGAACATAAATCGGGAAAAATGTAGTCACAAAATAAAACACTTCAAATATTTATCTAACCCGGTCTCATATTACTATTTAGAAGGTTATTGAGAAAAGAAAGTACTAATTAACCCTCGTCCTTTAGTTTTCATGTTTATTTTATTTCCTAATTTGTGACCTATTTCACCCATATGCCCAAACATTCCCGGACATCCCATATAATTTTAACCTTGGCCAGGCACCCATATTTACTATTGGGTTGACCATAGAAGACGTGGTCCCACACGGGAGCGTCGTGATCCTTCTAGCACTATCTCACCACTTTTTGGGCCTCTTCTAGCCATTTTTCATAATGAACTCTCTTGGGGTCAGTCTTTTTGGGATTAATTATGAATTGGAAGAAAGACAAACCTATAAATATAGAGTTATGAGACCATAATGAGGGACCTAGTATCATACACTACTATCACTACATCTAGATTTATATCCATTTATTGCATTTGCATTCACATAGCTTCATCACCAAGGAACAAGCTAGGAGGTTTTCATCACACTTCATATGGGGAGGGATTCTATGTTATTACATGCACATATTATACTACATTTTCTACATTTAGTTATTAGTTGCTACTTCACAAAGTATGACCGGCATAAGAGCACGTAGGGCATGATTAACACAAACACACTAGAATTACATTTGGGTCTGAAATTTAGTGCAATGCTCAGTTAGTAAGCCCACTATTGTGGAAACTAAGGTTAGTCGACTAATTTATTCTACATTTTTAGTTTTAGGGTTTTGAGACTTCATTTTAGTCTTTTACAAGTTTTTACATCAGCTTGAATTAGTGGCGACATACACCACGGGACAACAAACTTATGTGACACATGAAGAGGATTTCACACCATTCGCTGACAATGTAAGAAACATTTCTAGATATTTTTTGCAGACCACGGTTCCCATATTGTAGACCGAGTGCTGTGCGTGCTCTAGTCCTGTTACAGGTTCCCTAGTCAACTCGTTTTTTTAGATCTAGTCTTTTTGGGACCTTTGCACGGTATTTCTGTTCCTATTTTATCTAGTCTTTAGGCATCATTTGAGTTCTTTTCTTACCTCCTTGCATATTTGGTTTTTTATTATATTACTTCAATTATTTAATTAATTTACATATTTTTAAGCATATTTATTTACTATGTTTATGTCCTCCTATTAGAGTAACTATCCTTTACTACATTAGTTTATTCAATTTTAGTTAATTAGTGAACAAAAATCTTTGTAACATAAAGGAGATAGAGGTGTGTACCTTATGTCCATACATATTGTAGTTGAAAACATGTGGAAGGACTAAACAATGAATGGAATGGAAAAATATAGAGTGTGAACCTATAAATGAAAATGCGTGAAAAAAGTGATGAGAGTGAAAATAGGGTGGAAACACATGTGTAGCTACTTATGTGTGTGATGTACTGTATGAGTAGTCCAGTGTGTGTTATTGTGAAGTGTTCTTGTTGAACGATGTTGTTTTTTTTCCCATTTGACTACTTGTTTATCATGTGGTTGGACCTGTAAAGCAAAAATGATCAAGTTGTCAAATATATATGTATGTATGTGTAAAAACACAATGTAAAATATGTATGTAAAACTATGCAAATATAAAATATACAAATGGAAGTGTGTAAATGAAACATGTGCACCTGATCCATGTTAAGAAGGAGAGTGTAGAATCATATCTTGTACTACGTCACTTTTGGGTGACCTTATGCCACCCTGGCCAAAGAAGTGTAGGGAGAAAATTGCATTATTTTCCTTCCTATAGCCACTTCCCTAAATCTGTGTAAAGAGATATCTATACATCTTGGTTTTTCGAGAGATTTAATTCCATTGGCCGAAGTAGTGTAGGGAGGAACACCCACTATAACATCCAATCCTATAACTTATTTCAACAATTTTAAAGATAACCATGTCATGTAAAATCCACTTTGGATGGGGTTCATAGATTGGTCCGAACCCACTCACTATATATAACAGAATTGAAAAGGTGTAGAATATCTATGTAGTGTGTAGAAAAACCCCAAATGATGTGCCCCCTGTTCACGGCCACATGCAATGTCGTTGTTGGGAAGGGAATGTGCTTGGTAGAAACCATGGCACACATAAACAAGGATTGATATCTAAAAAGAAGTGTTAGTACGAAAAATCACGCATGTAAAAGATAGTGTGTAAGCTATAAAAATAGTGTATAAGCCGTAAAACACAATAGTAAACATGGAAGAAAACAAAGTATACCAAAAAAATAGTTTGAAAACATTAGACATCACTCATGATGTCTCAAGACATGTAAGGCCATCATGGAAACAAACAAAAACAAGCGTGCACACCAAACATAGGGAAAGGATTGCATACAAAAGTAAACAATAGTAAAAATGTAAGAAACAAGTATGGAAGTAAATATCTCTACATAATAAATACTTCACATGAAGCAACATTTTTGCATGTTAAAAATACAACTAGCATACCAAAAACATGTAGAACCAAGTAATGTAAAGAGCTATGTATAAAATGAAACAATAATACTTGGAAGAGACGAATGGCGATTCCCCCAACAACTTGAGTGTAGGAAGGGTAGAATATGAGCATCCATGTTGCATGTAAGAGACCTGTAACTATGTCACAACTAGAAAAAGATGTGAACGTGCATGTGTGGGTGATATAGATAAATGACATACAAGAAATCTAACTAGCATGTGTATTAAAGCAACCATGAACAAGCAAAAGTAAGAAAGAGTAAGAGAAACAATAGTATTCAATATATTGTGGATGGATGGAATAGAATGCAAAATTGATTAATAGTATCCATGTACCTCCGAGTGAAAAGAAATGTTTGTAGTGAGTTTCATTTAGTTTAACTCCTTAGTACTCAAGAATAAACAATAAAAGAGAGAGTGTCATCGGGAAATGGTAGAAGTGTGTGTTTTTTCTAACACATTGTGACGAATGTGTAGGTGTAGAGATGAGATGTGACCTAATGATGATGTGTGTGTTAACCCTTATAGGTGAAGTATATATCATGACTAGATGAAATTATAAGTGATGATTTATACTAAGTGTATATCACTATAAGATGAATGGATGAGTGATGATTTATCCTAAAGCGTATATCACTACGAGATGAAAAGAGTGAGTTGCAATGTAACCTAAGGTGTATAGCACTACAAAATGATAGAATGGGTGACCATTTAGCCTAAAGCATATGACACTAACCTAGTAATGTCGGATCATGAAAGGTTGAATTATAAATATGTGAGGAAGAGAAGGTCCATTTGATTTGTAAACCCTCAATACTTAGGTATGAAATAAGGAACTAAAGTACGTCATAGGGGAGTGAGTGCAACACGTAGAAGACATTATAGTATGTGTGATAATAATAGAGGACCATGTGATCTATAGGATGTGTGATATGCAATGTATAAAAAGAAATGAAAAAATACATAGAGAGACTAATAACATGAAATTTGTGCTATGTGATTTGGATGATGAGTAGTATGTAATCTTTGGATGCAAGTGTGACACATGTATGATTATGACTAGTACGATATATGACGTGTGGATGTGTAAATGTAAAAAATATGTAAACGAACTATAGAATATGTGATGTACAATGTGTAATGTGTAGTAACTATTTTGCGGTGTGAGGGGTTCATGTGTAGTAATCATCAACATTCAAGTGTAAACCTAAGAACAAGAGGATGTAATCGGTAATGACGAAGATAAAGTATGAATTAATTTGTGTATGCTAGGTGATTGATATACACGAATATAAATATGATAGATGTGTAAAGGATAAGATTTTAATGTAGTAATATGCAATGAGGCTAGAATGGATTGGGGGTGTACTAAATGTTATTCCCCAGAAGGGTATAATAGAGAAGATGACTATGTGTCCCTATCAAGGATATCATCATTGTCATGATTGAAACTGATTGGATAAACATCAGAAATGTGATAAACAATAGAGTGAGGAGGGTCATATACGGGCCAATTGTGCTAGAGTGTGTATATATTCATCGCATATTATTCAATAGTAAAGGAAATCGGTGTAGAACCATTAGCGTGAAAATGATATATATATGCGGTGTAAGTCAAAGAAAAATAATTATGAATAGAGATAATACTAAAAGGCATCAGAATGTAAGTGAAGAGTAATGAAAATCTACTATATCGCCAATTTAGTCAAGCTAGGACTATCTAAGTGTCGGTGGAGATTCACATGGGGCACACACAAAAAGATCGTCAAATAAAAGATACACGAGCCATAAGATTTCGTAATGTGAAAATAGCCATTAGAAAGGTGTGGTGAATGGAAAGTTTGTAATATATCATCAAGTATCATGCCAAAACTAACCAAATTGTTATGTGTACAAATAGTATCTAAGAAAGTAGAATCAATAGGGATGTATTTCCAAAAGGACATGTTGATAAATAATGTGCATGTAAAAGGATGCAATGGAGTTGTAACCTATGGAGGAGAAGATGAAATAGTGTCTACACTATTTACATACTCCCGATATAATACCATATAGTTATTATAGGTAGGGGTATTGAACATGTAATCACCTAGACCATCAGCCACAAAGGTGTATTTAAAATAAGATTCGTCTACGCTAAGAGGAGTAAAATCCTATTATCCTATTTCTCATCAGAATCCTCAAAACCATCAATGTAAGCATCATCATATTGTATCAAACTATCAAGTATGTTGGTAGGTGGCATTGTAGATGGAGTAACATGAGGATGTCACGATGGATGTAGAAGGGACATTAATAGAAGTTGATATCGAAAGTGAAATAATCCGTATAGTTTGAGTAGAGATAGCTGGAGAATTTATAGTGGTAGTTAGAGATTGTGAAGCACTAGTCGACCAATTTTATATATGTCGAGGGTGCCAAATGTAATAAAGTGTGAAAGTGGTATAGGCATAGAAGTAATGGGATCTATGTGGTAGTATTTGAATGGATTTGGATTGGTGGTAATAGTATGTTCATAGCCATAATGAAATAACTTGACACGTTGGCGAATAGTACTGTTGCATCAATTAAATTAATCCAAGGTCTACCTAACATGAGATTAAACTAAAAGGAGGCATCGGTAACCTATAAATTAGTGAGAACAGTCTTAGGCCCAAGTATAATATGTAATGAGATAGTCCTTAGGCATGTGTTACTAGTAGAATCATAACCTTTAATGAGATTAGAATTATTAGAAATTAAGTTATCATTAATACCCAATTTATTTAAAAGATAATGAATGCATAAATTCACAACCGATCAATTATCAATGGGAACTCATTTAATAAAAGCAGCACTAATCACAACATGAATGAGAAAAGGAGCACATAGATTTCTTTTAGAAAAAGGTGACAAAACCTCATCAATTAAAGATATAGCACATGGTAACTTAAGAAGAGACTGTATGAGATGATGTGTAAAGGCCACAATGGAATTATCTCTTTCAATATGAATGGTACGAAGGGAGGCATCTCTGTGTGTTACGAAAATATGGTGCATTATGAAAAATTCATAAAAAGAGATCTTAACGGGCGTATTTTAGAGTTGTTCAATGATTTCATATCCCTTAGAATAAATGGGAGGAGATTCTAGAGTAATGGATGGAGGAATAGACGTAGGTAGATCCATAGGCAGATTAGGATGCTTACAATGAGTAGTAACTACATTGATGGATAAATCATCCCTAGGTGTGACAAAACAGGGGATGATGTTGGGTGAGCACGCGCATGAAATTAGCGAGTAATAGTAATGATGCCGAGACCTTAGTTCGAACAAAGGTAGGATTAGAAGACTGAGTTGTCACTTGATAAGGATATTACATGGTCAAGAAGGATGTGTCAAAAATGTTGGGTTCACAAAATGACTAACTAAAAAGTTGAAATATCCTAGAGTTAATCTAATCTAGAACGACATGTAAATTTAGTAAATAAATGTAGTTAAGAAGCATGTAAATGACCCAAGAAACTATGCAAAAGGAAATTCTAACCCTTATGTGCAAGGAGAAGAGAAAATACTCAAATGATTTGATATTCTTACGGGACCAATTCATTGAAATGACTGGAGGAACAAGAAACATGAACGACTTTGTAGAGGTCTTGAAAAGGATGGATTTGTGCTTATTAGTTGAATTGGAGCACCTAAAGAGGGACTAGAGTGTCTACGAGCGGTATAGTACGCAAAACGAGTTCACTGGATGTGCAAAAGATATGAATTTGAGTTTCATAGGTTTGGCGGGGTAATTTTAAGCCCTCGTTGTGTGTCACATCAAATTCACTACACTACACTCGGTGTCACGAATAATCCAAGATGATAGATAGACATGTAAAATATCAAAAGAAGTATCAAAACCCTAAAAAGGAATGTAAATGAATGGGTTAGACTAACCTTAGTTTCCACAACAATAGGCTTCCTAATCGAGTATTGCACTACATTTGGACCCAAATGTAGTTATTGTGTGTGTGTGTGTGCATAATGTGCCCTATGTTCTCTTATACGAGTAACACTTTGTGAAGTAGCCAAAGAAAAAAAGATGTAGAAAATGTAATAGAATGTGTGTATGGAATAGAATAGAATCCCTCCCCTATACATGTGTTGTGTAATTGAACCAACCTTGTCCTTATGAGGGAGGTAATGGATGTAAGTGATCTTGAAATGGATGCAACTCTTGATGGAATATAGTAGAGACTAGTGCCTAGTCTCTTATTACATGGTCTCATATCTTTATATTTATAGGGTTCTCTTGATCTCATTTCGTAATTAACCTTGAAATGTCCAACCACAAAAAAAAGATAAAGATCTCAAATGGCTAGAAAGAGCCCAAAAATAGTGGGAATGGGCAAAAGGATAGGGATACCCATGGTGAGACCTAAATAGTACCCATGGATTCCCAATACTATCTTGGGTGCCCCAATCAAGGCTAAAATAATGCAAAATGATCAAATTTGACTGGGTATATAGATGTAAGAGGTCTAGAATGATGAAGTAAACTAAGAGAAGATGGCCAAAATATGAGGGTTAAGTAGTACTTTCTTCACTAAGAAACCTTCTAAATAGTACGACACCTTGACTAAGTAATGTCTAAATTAGATTAGTTTGTGTCTACTGAGATCCATGGTCCAATAATTTTTGATGTAGTTCAAACATCACGGGCATACCTCATTATGCTTATGAAAAAGGGGTTGTTTTTAGCGTTTCAAGAAGAATTAGGGTTTAAACCTACGCCATTTGTCTTATATTATATTTTGGAGTAAGATTCATATAAAATTTCAGTTCAAAAGGCCATCCTAAGCCTTTGATGTGAATATTTGTTGCTTTCAAGATATTTTTGGTAAGCTAGTGCAAAACTTGGATTTCAAAATGAAGCAAGGGGAACTTTGTGGCAACTCTTAACCCTTTGTCCCAATGGGATAAGAGGAAGAAAACATTACACCCCATGATATCCTTGTAAGTATGCAACCATCCATGTGCACTCAAAACAACCCAGATTGAGTCTTAGTTTAGTTAGGAAGAAGTATGAGTAAAAAATCATTCTTACGAAACTTTTCGTTGTGACATGAGTCACCAAATTGGTCCAAGCCACCCTTTTCTATGTAGATTTTACCTTTATCAACAAGGGATGAGTGGGACAAAAATTCGACTCATGCTCATGCCCGTGCTTCTAGTCTCTCAAGTGACCTCTCTTAGCTATGCAAAGTGTACTTTCTTATATCGTCCATCTCCCTCACTTTCACTCTAGTGCTTCGATTGTCTCAATATTGCTCCAAGTCGCCCTTTAAAGCCCATGTCGTCCCTTTTTTCCCTTTTCACCATGTATACTATAGATTAACCTCATATTAAACTCTAATGAACCCGGAGTCAAAATATGGTTTAAAATATGGTTTATAGGATAGAACAAAAGTGAAACATAACTAATTTTTGAGTCATTTCTTCACCACAGTGTAGCAGACCATACCAAATTGCCATTCAAATTGTTCAAAATTTTTATTTGTAGAATGCCCCCAAACTTTGCCTTAGACCTTTTTGTTAATTCCATAACCCCTACACTTGCCACTTGTTTGGGGACAATCAAACCTACCTCTTTTTCTCCAAAAGAATTTCTTCCTACTTCCTCATCATTATCATTTTCCTCTAATTGTGTGAACGGAATCATTTTTTCTAATTTTGTCTTTTTGATTTAGATTCATATTCATTTTCCATGTTACTAAACACAAACAAATGATTAGAAAGGGAATTATCTTTGTTAATTATTTACAACT
This sequence comes from Taxus wallichiana var. yunnanensis, assembly GCA_018340775.1. Classification (NCBI taxonomy): domain Eukaryota; kingdom Viridiplantae; phylum Streptophyta; class Pinopsida; order Cupressales; family Taxaceae; genus Taxus; species Taxus wallichiana. The sequence continues at coordinate 973,908,510 of CM031239.1, forward strand.
ATTAATTTTTTAACATACTTATCTTTCCTTTAAATTTTCAATTAAAAAATTTCTTTCATGTTTAAATAGTTTGATCAAATTATAATTATTTGAATTTTACATTATTTTATAGAAACATTAAAAAAATTCTCTTAGAACTAACCATCATTTCTAGTAATTAGAAAATCATTTCAATAAAATTAATAATTCACCTAACTCTCATTAATTAATTTGACTGAATTAGATCGACAACATAGATCACCAAAACTTGATATACAAAGTTTAGTTTACCTACAACTTATAACATGAACCATTTGTATACAAGCTAACCCCTTAATAATTAGATTGACTCACCCTACTAAAAGCATATCAAAAGGATTTTTCCAAGTCACTCAGTGAAAATGGAATTCTCTTGTCAAAGGGTCATTGGTTTATTGGTGTTGATATATGGCTGTTAATGAGCCCAATAGGGATCAAGTCTTGTTGAGTGTAAGGCTTGGAAACACCCGACATGAAGATTCAAACTTTGTTTGGCAGGATCATGCCCAGGTGAAATTGATAATGTGCGTCATGGATGCCCCTTACTCGTAGCTTCTTAGCTGAAGGTGTCACTAGATTCGTTTCTTCGGTTATTTTGTATTATTGAATCTATATGTTCCCTCCGGAACTTAGACTGAGATGCCATTAAACTATGTAATCCAATGTCAAATTCAACACCCTTAGAGGTGCTCAATAAATTAAAAATGTAGTGCTCTTAACAATATACAATACATTGATTATTCGGAAATAATAAATATGACATGATCTTTTGATTAAACATTACTTATAAAAAAGAAAGTTAAATATATAGTTATAATTCATTTAAACACTTAATCTTGATTGGTACAAAATAACTCTTCAATTTTTCATATTTGTATGTGGAATACAAATACAGTTATTTATACTGTATATCACAAGATCACTGATACATAAAGTATAACAAAAGTAAACATAACTAATATAGACTATTTTAAATTAATCTGGATTTTATACCTCCCATAGAGGCTCCAACAACTGATCGTTATCATCTTCTTGTGGTGGATGCAAAACATGAGATCCAGCTATGACTAGTGATGCCAGCTCATCCCACTCGGAACGCATGCTCACTACCTCTGCCTGTGTTGCTCCAACTGAGCTTCCAGCTCAGAAATTTTCTTCTGCAGTTGATGAACAACCCCTGCACAGCCATGTACTGGATCCTTCACCCTTGTACTTGCTTCGTACACAATACTATTTACCACATCCGTTTTTGATAATCCTCAACACCCTAAAACAACAAATCCATTTGAGTTTCAGCACCCAATTTATAAGAAAGAAACCAAAATAACAGAAATGGTCATGTAAATACCTGAAGAAGTTTGATGACACAACTGGTTCCAAATATTCTCTGCACAACTGCAAACTTTTTGGAGTCGTAGGATGGAAAATGAGGGGCAAGCACACATGACCGTGAACACTTCTTTCTCTGCCTTTTGCAGCTCGCACATGGTCCAATCACTTTCCTTGCCATATATTCCTCTCAAACAATCTTAAAACTTTATAAAATGTAAATTAACACAGACTCAAAAGGCTTGAGACATCTGAATGTATAAGTCGATATGGCGGAAGAGGTAGTAAATGAGTTTAAAGCTTCTCAAATTACCTCTTCGCGTAGAACTAAATCAGTATAAATCCATACTGCAAGTATTTAAAATTGTTCATTAACACAAATATTTCTTAACATAGATATAATTACAGAAAGAGAAGGGATCGCCTGTACAATAATCATACTGGCAAAGATACATCTTCGCAAGAAAATGATGACATACAGTGACCATAAACAACCATATACCTGCAGTTAAAATATGAAAATACCCCAACTTATATGAAGTGAAAATACGAATATAATTTATAAGTGACACAATTACCGGTCACCGCGAGAAAGAGGAAAAAACGGGGATGTTTCAATGTTGTTGTCTTCTAGTTTTTTTCTACACGGAATGGAAAGTAAGGAACGATTGGGTCCAACATGACGACAACTGAAAGTGGAAAGGTTACGTTTTAAATTGTACCTACAGAATTGATAAGAAGGATTCGGAAGTTGCTACGTATTTAAGCAGAGAAGACTCGCCTTTATAACGATGCTATTCAATTCTATTCCATACCACGTTGACTGCCTTATGAATGCCTGGTCTCTTCCCAGTTCAATAGTCTTGCGTTTGCAAATGGCCCCGTTTTGGCATTTTCCACAAATGGGTTCATATTATAAATTGGCATGGCGAACCATTTTACACAAATGTTGTAAAAGTAGAGTGACATTAGAGATAGTCATCTATATGAACGCGGCCTTAATGGTTTTTCAGCCTCAATCCTTATTAAGTTCACCTACTCTCCTTCCATCCTATACAAGGATAAGGAATAAAATATTATTTTATTAGATTACTCAAGAAATTGAACAATTAATAGAATAAATCGAACAATAGAACCAAGAGACTTGTTATCTCTTAGAAGTGCACTCGATTGAGAGATAACAACATGTGTTCTAAGCTTACTTTTCCCTAACTTCTGCAAATACAATGGAAACCCCGAGGGCTAAGGGTATCCCTATGTTGAGGTGAATCTTCAGAATTAGAAGGTTGGTTCCTTATTGATGTATCCTAAAACTAATTTACTCGGGGTTTAAGGGTGAAAGATGGCTATAACTGAAATTTAAAAGTAGTGATACACCAAAGCGATGAGGGCTTTAACCAAGAAAGATGCACGATCTAATGGGTTTCACTCGATCCTAAGACAAACACTTTACTTTCTTTGAGGGATAAATCACAACAACACCTGCAGATTACTTGCACACTAAGACTATGCGAAAGAACCAAATTTGCAGCAAGGTAAGCTAATTAATTTAGGGAATACAATTCATAAGAGTTATTAAAATAATACAAATCATGCAAATAATTACAAATTACGAAAGTCACTCTATTATGTTTTTCAATAAAAACAGGAGCATTTGTTGGTATTTTAGTTGTTTGGCCTGCCTAAATTTATCTGTTTTCAATAAAATTTAGTAGCTTAGAAACTAGACTCAAAATTCTACGATTCATATTCATACAACATCTTCCAATTTTGAGCGTAACTATTTCAAAAAGCTCATACAAGTTGATTTTTTTTTTTTTTTTTTCGAGAAAAATGTGTCCACTTAATACCACCTTTTGGGGCCCCAACTTGGTGCACTTACCCATGAATTAAAAGATACTATGATGGATAAAAATGTTTTTCCAGTGGTCAAAGCTGTTAAGCAATTTCGTTTTTTATATTTTTAATTCTCACTCTGTTGTGCTTGTACCTGATACAACCATCAAGTTTATTCTTACACAACAGGATTTTGGAACTAAGAGAGGCAATTGGGTAGCTAAAGTCCAAGAATATGATCTTTATATCAAGCCAACTAAGCTAGTTTGGGGTAAAGGCTTGTGTGAGCTTATTGTTGAAGGAGCTGATGAAGAATTGTCCACAAAAGTAGTTGATGTTCCTGTTGTTCTCTTCCTCAGTTCAACAGATGAGTGGTATGCTGATATTGCACATTTTCTTACTTATGGAGAGTGTCCATCCCATTTGAGTGCCAAGGAAAAGAGAGCTATTAAGATAAGGTATGCACAAGTATGTATTATGGGAAAATTCTTTGTTCAAGTGAGCCATTGATGGAAGATTCCTTAAGTGTGTGGATAAAGAGCAATAGATGAGGTTGTTTTCAGCTTCTCATAATCAGGGATGTGGAGGGCATTTCTCTTCTATTGTCACTACCCATAAGATCCTTCATGCAGGGTACTATTGGCCCACATTGTTCAGAGATGCATCAAAATGGGTAGGTAAGTGTGAAGCCTGTCGGACTTTGCTGGGAGACCTAAGTTGGCAGCTTTACCACTCAAACCAAGTAATGGTTGATGAACATTTTCAACAGTAGGGATTTGATTTCATTGGAAATCTTAACTCACCTTCCAGTGCTGGGCATACTCATGTGCTAACTACTACATATTACTTCACAAAGTGGGTAAAGACTATTCTAGTCAAAATCTCTACTTCTGACGTGGTGTGTAATTTCATCAAGGAGAACATCTTGATAAGGTTTGGGATACCAAACAAGTTGTGACTGATAATGATTTCAATTTTTCTTCTTCTGAGATGATGGATTTCTACTATGGTTATGGATTTTCCCTTACTCACTCTTTGGATTAATACCCCCAAGGGAATGGACAAGTAGAATCAACAAATAAGAATTTGGTAACCATCATTCGAAGCTTGTCAATGAATCCCAAAATAGTTGGCACAAGAAACTCTATGATGCTCTCTCGGGAAGATAGAATTATACCAAAAATAGCAATTGGGATGTCTCCATTTTAGGTGGTGTATGGTAATGAAGCTCAACTTCCAAAGTAATGGTGGAATTACGAACCTTGATCTTAGTGAAGGCTATTGGGGATCTAAGTTTCACTAGTTCCTTGGACAAGAGGGTCATATATCTCCGTGAAGTTGGATGAATATAGGATGCAAGTTTTGATAGGATATCAGCTCATCAAATGAATGTGAAATCTTTGTCGATAAGAAGTCTAGACCCGAGAGATTTTTAAGTGGGAGACACTTTGTTCTACTATGGGACAAAAGACATGAACCTCGAGGAAGCCATGGTAATATTGTTTATCTTTGGCTTGGTCCTTTCAAAATCAGATAATTTTCTAGAGAAAATTATTTCTACTTGGATTATATGGATGGATCCTCTCTCCCACTTTCCTAGAGTGCGAAATATTTCAAGTTGTTCAAATCCTAGGTGATTAGGAAGTCCTTGTGTATATCTTTTGTGTGTTGTGTTTTGTTTTTGTCTTTCCTTTTTAATTTGTTTGCTTTCCGTATGTGTTATCTTCTATACTTATTTAAACCTTTCACTCTATTTTCCCATGGATAAGGCACTTTGGTCTACTTTCCTAGAGTTTTTCTTAAGTTCTTGATGTTGCCTCGTTCCTTTGTCCAAGCCAAGTCATCCCTAGAAAGAGGCAATTTGTTGTCACCCTCAAAATCCCTCTCATTTTTTTCAAGGCAAGTTTCAAAAATTTTGAGTTGGTGCCTTTGAGAGATGTTTGAGCAGAGTGAGAAGTTTGCAGAGAGAAAAAAATTGTGCTTTGAAGAAGTGGGTACTCATTTGAAATCTCACCCTACTAATTTAGAATCATTCCATCCGCATGCTTCCTGTCTGGATGCTTGAAAATTGTTTCCTCCATTAAAATGAAACTATCAAATCCTTTTTCTATGGCCATGGATCACATTGAGCCTGGTATTGTTTACAATTCTTCTTTCCAGGAGGAATAATTTGTTTTTGGGCATAAATGGTGGAGCTTCTCCTCCTCTGTATTTTTCTATAGTCGTGAATGACATGCGTATCTTCCCTGTCAATTTTTGCCCAAGCCATCCACGAGTACTTGGAAATCTCTGATTGGATGTGGGAAGGTAGGTCATTGGGTCACTTTTGGAAATTTGGTTTTGTATGAAGAAAGGAAGTGTTCAACCGATGCCCAAATTGGCTAAGTATAGAAGGACCGTGGAAGGTGCAACGTGTCTCATCGGAAAAATTTGGTATGGTGGATGAAAGTGGACACCCCAAACATACGCAAGCCCTCCACGTTTCCCAGGTCTAAAAAAGGGACAGAACCGGTCGTTTAATTGTCTAAGTATAAGAGGGTCAGCAGAAGCCTCCACCTGTGTCATCAACATAACTTTAGAAGTGATACCCAAGGGACATACCCTAAATGTTGTCCATCTCTCCATGTTTCCAGAGCCTCAAAACGTTAAATTGGCCGTTGAAAGGTCTAAGGCCACTGGAAAGAACCACTTGTCTCTTTGACACTCTTTCAAGAGGTGAAATACAGAGCGAGTCCCAAAACAAGCGCGAAGCTTCCACGTTCCCAGAACCCAACATAGTCTCTCCTAAATAAGTAGAAGGAACCCAGTAAAAAATGGAGAAAGAGGAGCGGGCCCAAATCGGTTAAGTATAAGAGGATCAACGGATGGTGCAACATGTCTCATTAGTGCACCTTCAAGGGTCAAAGCCAAAGGTGGTTCCCCAAATGAGCGCTAGCTCTCCACGTGCTGCATCACTTCAACTTCAAAGGAGTGGCCCAAAGAGAGACCTTGAACTAGTGCGAACCCTCCACGTGTCTAGGGTCCGATAGAAGTCAAATGGGCATCAGGCTCGAATTGGCTAAGTATAAAACAACCGGTAGAGCTCTCCACGTGTCTCAATGACACACCTTCAAGGGTCGAAGCCAAAAGAGATCCCCCAAATGAGCGCTAGCCTTCCACATTTCAGTGGTCAAACATATGGCCCCACCAAACAAATGGAACTTACCCAAAACACAAAGAAATAGAGCAAAGCCATGGAAAGAGCCACGTGTCTCTTCGATGCTCTTTCTAGATGGTGAATCGAAAAGAAGGTCCCAAACGTGCACCAACTCTCCATGTGTCCAATCGACGCACCTCACGAAATTCAAATAGAAAATTGCATTAAAGAGTCATAGCAGGAAGATGGGTCACGTAAAACTTGAGATTTTGGGCCTTATTTCCATAAAAGGCATAAAGTGATAAAGTGAATTGTGGCCCGGCTCATACCAAGGGGAAAAGTCAAATATCGAGCCCGCATGAAAAGTCAAAGCGGAGAGGTGGATTGTCAGAGCCTTTTGAGATTTTGAGCCCTGTTTCAAAGAGGAAATAAGTACAATGTTAATCCCACATCAAAAGTCAAAGCAAAGAGGCAGTCGCTAGAGAACTTTGAGATTTTGAGCCTCGTTTGTAAAAGAAGTAAAATTATGAAGTGAGCCGCAACTTTGTTACCACTTATGTAACCGCACATGTCGGACCCAAATGCAAAATGTGAAGTTGCGGGCTTGTGGGGATGTGGGGAAATTTTGCACTTTTCCATCTTTTCTGCTAAAGGAAAAATTTCAATTTTGGGCCCGCGGATCCATTTTTGTATTTTCGCCATTATTGTATAGATTCGATTCAAATATTCAAATGAGCATAAATTTCATTCCAAAGGTGCTCAAAATTCAATAAATATCATATTGTTGGAAAAGTATTGGTGTACTCTACACCATGGAAGCATAAAATATTGTTTTCGATAGGATTTGGTGGTTAGAAATACGGAAAACATCTTTCACGCCATTAATATAGGATTTGATTGCTTCAAACAGGTTCATATTTGATCTCGATTTCCATCGTTCTTTCTCCAACACACAAAACAAACATGGAGAGCCGACTAAAAATCTTTATTTGGGTGAAAATATGGAAAACATATTTCAAGCCATTAATACGAGATCTGACTGCTTCAACTAGATTGAATTTGATCTGATCTTCCATCCTTCTTCAACATGCCAAAGACATGTAGAACCGGAGTTTGATAGATTGTAGGTATCTTTAGAGAGGGGCATTGATGGTTAGTGGTTGAGCTTTGAATTAAATTTTCTTCCTTCTCTTCTTCTCCTCTATTCACTTCATCTATAAATGTCGGATATTTGCTCATCGCAAATGTTGGACTCTAATAATTTTGAAGTGTAATTATAGTTGAAAGTAAATCAATAAAGAAGGATTTTCCCTTTTTCTCTATCTTCCTCCATTGTCCCTTCTTGCTCATTTGAAATTCATGGATCATTTTACCTTTTGTGATAAGAAACTTTGTGTTCTTACTGATATGATTTCTAGAACTTTGTGTCTACGTAATGATATCTCATGTTGTGAATGTGAATGATTCTATTATGTATCACTCTTGCTCAGTACGTATAGGGTTATACTCTGCTATCTATATTTCCTAAAACTCGCTATTATATTCTTCTCTTTCCTTTCTTTAGTTCTTCCATTCGTTTTTATTGATAATCTTTTGATATAAAATCATTTCAAGATGTCGAGGCCTAACCTTAACATGAAAGTGTATAATTGTATATAAGATTTGTTGCTTGCTTTCAATAAGTAGACCTCTCCCATAAAGAGGAGGGACTTACTATCCCCCGACTGTGTTTTTGATTAAAGTACCATTTTGAAACCCAACAATCGTATGGTAGTAATGTTGCTTTGTCATATCTTTGTGTTGTCCCTCTCACTTATCATGACACAAACAATGCTCTCCCATAATGGCATGGAACCTTTTGTGTTGTTGCATAGTTCTCCATCATCATAGTGTATTTTCGGGACATAACACAAAATACACTCATCCCCATGACTTACTCATCACTCATTTTTGAATTTTCATATACGCATTTTCATCACATGTTTTAGCATTATCACTACCTGATGACACACTCTTGTGCTTCGGTTCAAACTTGATTGTTGAGGGATTACTACTACACTAAATGCCACACATTGCATGTTATACATTCTACAACATTCAGTCATTTACATCTATTCACCTCGTGTATCATGCTATTGGCATACATCATTATTTACCCATCTTATATTCTACATTATCCTATCCAACACACTACATTATTCCTCTATATGCATACTAGACTATGTATTTTCATAGATACTCTAATAGTATTCATTACATATGAGTCTAGCATCACATTATTAGCCTATCTTCATACCTTATAGTCTATGCATTACATTGTCCACACTCTACACATGTTTTCTTTCATTATAACATCCTAACATATTCTACTCATCACATGGTCATTTTTTTCGCATTGTCTTCTACTATCGCATTCATTACCCGATGATGCACTTTAGTTCCTCAGTCCATACTCGACTTCTGAGGGTTTACAAATTAGATGGACCTTACACATTTTCTATTTGAATTTTCACCCCGCGACTTTCCTAGGCTAGTGGAATACACTTTAGGATAAATTGTCACCTATTCCCACATTTTCTAGTGGTATACACTTTAGGTTACATCACTAACCCCTACTATTATTCTCATAGTTACATACACTATAGGATAAATCATCATGTATTCTATTATTTTGTAGTGGTCTACACCTAAGGTTATATCACCACATCTTCCTTACATTTTGTAGTGATATACCCTTAGGCTAAATCATCGCACACATTTCATCTCATTGTAGTATAAGCTTAGGCTATAAGGTAACCTAAGGTTATATCACCACACCTTCCTTAAATTTTCTAGTGATATACCCTTAGGCTAAATCGTCACTACACATTTCATCTAATTGTGGTATAATCTTAGGCTATAAGGTCCACAGACATCTATTCTATCATCACCACTACATGTATACAAATTTTCTCATGGTGTACTCAACACGATACACATTACTCAATCATTTCCCAATGTTGCACTCTCTTTTACAATTAATTCTTGACTTTTGAGGGGGAAAAATAAATGAACCTCACCGCATACAATTCCATTATCTTGGGGGCATGTATATCCTATCACTACATTTTCATTCCGTTCTATCCATCCACAACATACTACATATGATTTTTCTCTTATTATTTCTTACTTTTTCTTGTTCATGGTCACTTTATTACATATGAAAGTTTTATTACTTATATGTCATTTATCTATATCACACACACATGCAAATTCATGTCCTTTTAATTGCAATCACAAATTCATATTTCTTACATGTAACATGGATGCTTGCCTTCTACCCTTCCTATACTGGTCATTGGGGGCATCCACACGTGTCTCTTCTAGGTGTTATTGTTTAATTTTGTACTTAGCACTTTATATTATTTTCTTCTATATAATTTTTACATACTATCTATCATTCTAAGATGCTAATGGGTCCTTCATGTGTATGATTTTTTTATGTTGGGATATTAGTTTCCATACTTGTTTATTATATTGTCTACCATCGTCTATTATTGTTTGCTATTTTTTTAGGACCTTGCCCTATGTTTTGTGTGCACACTTGTCTATTTTTTGGGCATGATGGACTTGTGTGTCTTGAAAAATTGTGACTAATTTCCCATGTTTTCAACCCACTTTGCGTGATATAATTTCTTGCATGATTTTGTTACCTTGCTTGGTAGCTTACATACTACCTTCAAAGCTTATACATCATTTTCTTCATGAATGTGTCTTTACACTTGTATTTGGGTACACTTAATATTTTAAGTGTACATATGGTTGGCTATCTTTTGGGGCTGCATGTCTCCTATTAGCAATGTCGCATGCACCCCCAAAGATGGACGGCATCATTTGGAGGTTTCTACATACTAACACAAAAAAATTGTACCATTTCGATTCAATTATATTAAAAATTGGGTTGAACAATCTATGAGCCCCAAACACAATGAATTCTACAGTTGATTGTGTCCGGTATTTGTGGGAGTAGTGAATGGTTGGAGGATACAGTGGAATTCTTGCAAATACTTCTTCTACATTGGCATCATATTGCCGAAAAAATGAGGACAATATAAAGATCTCTTCAAACACATTTCAACAGAATCAGTTAGAGCTTGGAGGACATAAAGAATTTCCTCTCTACACTTCTTTAGCCAAGGTGGCATGAGATCAATCATAAACTCATAGTAAAGGATATCCTTCTACACTCTTTCTCGACAAAGATCAAGTGCACATGTTCCATTTACATTTACATTTAAGTTTTCCATTTACATTTACATACATGTGTGTCTTTTACATAGAATTTTTAAACTTACATACATACATATCGACTACTTGATCATTTTCTCCTTGTAGGTTTGGTCGTATGAGAAACACACAATGAAATAAAGGGAAACAACAATAACAATGATGACAACAACAATATGGAATAGCACTTCGTAGCACACACATCACACTTTTATATAGGTATAGTACACTATGTGGTAGCTACACACACATTTCATCCTAGATTAACTCTTATCACTTTTTCTTTTCACATTTTTCATCTATAGTTTTCGGGCTCCTCGATATTTTTTAGGACTCCACACTTTTATCTAGGCCTTATGCACACTTACATTACACTCATCTTGGACATCGGGTATGCATAATTATCTACTTTATATTACCAATGTTTCCAATCACGAACATAAATCTGGGAAAAATGTATTCACAAAATAAAACACTTCAAATATTTATCTAACCCGGTCTCATATTACTATTTAGAAGGTTATTGAGAAAAGAAAGTACTAATTAACGCTCGTCCTTTAGTTTTCATGTTTATTTTATTTCCTAATTTGTGACCTATTTCACCCATATGCCCAAACATTCCCAGGACATCCCATATAATTTTAACCTTGGCACAGGCACCCATATTTAGTATTGGGTTGACCATAGAAGACGTGGTCCCACACGGGAGCGTCGTGATCCTTCTAGCACTATCTCGCCACTTTTTGGGCCTCTTCTAGCCATTTTTCATAATTAACTCTCTTGGGTCGAGTCTTTTTGGGATTAATTATGAATGGGAAGAAAGACAAACCTATAAATATAGAGTTATGAGACCATAATGAGGGACCTAGTATCATACACTACTATCACTACATCTAGATTTATATCCATATATTGCATTTGCATTCACATAGCTTCATCACCAAGGAACAAGCTAGGAGGTTTTCATCACACTTCATATCGGGAGGGATTCTATGTTATTACATGCACATATTATACTACATTTTCTACATTTAGTTATTAGTTGCTACTTCACAAAGTATGACTGGCATAAGAGCACGTAGGGCATGATTAACACAAACACACTAGAATTACATTTGGGTCTGAAATTTAGTGCAACGCTCAGTTAGTAAGCCCACTATTGTGGAAACTAAGGTTAGTCGACTAATTTATTCTACATTTTTAGTTTTAGGGTTTTGAGACTTCATTTTGGTCTTTTACAAGTTTTTACATCAGCTTGAATTAGTGGCGACATACACCACGGGACAACAAACTTATGTGACACATGAAGAGGATTTCACACCATTCACCGACAATGTAAGAAACATTTCTAGATTTTTTTTGCAGCACCACAATGCCCATATTGTAGACCGAGTGCTGTGCGTGCTCGAGTCCCCGTTACTGAGTTCCCTAGTCAACTCATTTTTTTAGATCTAGTATTTTTGGGACCTTTGCACAAGATTTCCCATTCCTATTTTATCTAGTCACTAGGCATCATTTGAGTTCTTTTCTTACCTCCTTGCATATTTGGTTTTTTATTATATTACTTCAATTATTTAATTAAGTTACATATTTTTTAAGCATATTTATTTACTATGTTTATGTCCTCCTATTAGAGTAACTATCCTTTACTACATTAGTTTATTCAATTTTAGTTAATCGGTGAACAAAAATCTTTGTAACATAAAGGAGATAGAGGTGCGTACCTCATGTCCATACATATTGTAGTTGAAAACATGTGGAAGGACTAAACAAAGAATGGAATGGAAAAAATATAAAGTGTGAAACTATAAATGAAAATGCGTGAAAAAGTGATGAGAGTGAAAATAGGGTGGAAACACATGTGTAGCTACTTATGTGTGTGATGTACTGTATGAGTAGTCCAAGTGTGTGTTATCGTGAAGTGTTCTTGTTGAATGATGTTGTTTTTTTCCCATTTGACTACTTGTTTATCATGTGGTTGGACTGTAAAGCAAAAATGATCAAGTTGTCAAATATATATGTATGTATGTGTAAAAACACAATGTAAAATATGTATGTAAAACTATGCAAATATAAAATATACAAATGGAAGTGTGTAAATGAAACATGTGCACTGATCCATGTTAAGAAGGAGAGTGTAGAATCATATCTTGTACTACGTCACTTTTGGGTGACCTTATGCCACCACCGCCAAAGAAGTGTAGGGAGAAAATTGCATTATTTTCCTTCCTATAGCCACTTCCCTAAATCTGTGTAAAGAGATATCTATACATCTTGGTTTTTCGAGAGATTTAATTCCATTGGCAAGTAGTGTAGGGAGGAACACCCACTATAACATCCAATCCTATAACTTATTTCAACAATTTTAAAGATAACCATGTCATGTAAAATCCACTTTGGATGGGGTTCATAGATTGGTCCGAACCCACTCACTATATATAACGAATTGAAAAGGTGTAGAATATCTATGTAGTGTGTAGAAAAACCCCAAATGATGTGCCCCCTGCTCACGGCCACATGCAATGTCGTTGTTGGGAAGGGAATGTGCTTGGTAGAAACCATGGCACACATAAACAAGGATTGATATCTAAAAAGAAGTGTTAGTACGAAAAATCACGCATGTAAAAGATAGTGTGTAAGCTATAAAAATAGTGTATAAGTGTAAAACACAATAGTAAACATGGAAGAAAACAAAGTATACCAAAAAAATAGTTTGAAAACATTAGACATCACTCACTTTGTCTCAAGACATGTAAGGCCATCATGGAAACAAACAAAAACAAGCGTGCACACCAAACATAGGGAAAGGATTGCATACAAAAGTAAACAATAGTAAAAAATGTAAGAAACAAGTATGGAAGTAAATATCTCTACATAATAAATACTTCACATGAAAGCAAATTGTTTGCATGTTAAAAATACAACTAGCATACCAAAAACGTGTAGAACCAAGTAATGTAAAGAGCTATGTATAAAATGAAACAATAATACTTGGAAGAGACGAATGGCGATTCCCCCAACAACCAAAGTGTAGGAAGGGTAGAATATGAGCATCCATGTTGCATGTAAGAGACTCAGTAACTATGTCACAACTAGAAAAAGATGTGAACGTGCATGTGTGGGTGATATAGATAAATGACATACAAGAAATCTAACTAGCATGTGTATTAAAGCAACCATGAACAAGCAAAAGTAAGAAAGAGTAAGAGAAACAATAGTATTCAATATATTGTGGATGGATGGAATAGAATGCAAAATTGATTAATAGTATCCATGTACCTCCCGAGTGAAAAGAAATGTTTGTAGTGAGTTTCATTTAGTTTAACCCTTAGTACTCAAGAATAAACCATAAAAGAGAGAGTGTCATCAGAAATGGTTGAAGTGTGTGTTTTTTCTAACACATTGTGACGAATGTGTAGGTGTAGAGATGAGATGTGACCTAATGATGATGTGTGTGTTAACCCTTATAGGTGAAGTATATATCATGACTAGATGAAATTATAAGTGATGATTTATCCTAAGTGTATATCACTATAAGATGAATGGATGAGTGATGATTTATCCCAAGTGTATATCACTACGAGATGAAAAGAGGGAGTGGTAATGTAACCTAAGGTGTATACCACTACAAAATGATAGAATGGGTGACCATTTAGCCTAAAGCATATGACACTAACCTAGTAATGTCGCATTATGAAAGGTAGAATGATAAATATGTGATGAAGAGAAGGTCCATTTGATTTGTAAACCCTCAATACTTAGGTATGAAATAAGGAGCTAAAGTACGTCATAGGGTACCGAGTGCAACACGTAGAAGACATTATAGTATGTGTGATAATAATAGAGGACCATGTGATCTATAGGATGTGTGATATGCAATGTATAAAAAGAAATGAAAAATACATAGAGAGACTAATAACATGAAATTTTTGCTATGTGATTTGGATGATGAGTAGTATGTAATCTTTGGATGCAAGTGTGACACATGTATGATTATGACTAGTACGATATATGACGTGTGGATGTGTAAATGTAAAAATATGTAAATGAACTATAGAATATGTGATGTACAATGTGTAATGTGTAGTAAATATTTTGCAGTCCGAGGGGTTCATGTGTAGTAATCTGTCAACATTCAAGTGTAAACCTAAGAACAAGAGGATGTAATCGGTAATGACGAAGATAAAGTATGAATTAATTTGTGTATGCTAGGTGATTGATATACACGAATATAAATATGATAGATGTGTAAAGGATAAGATTTTAATGTAGTAATATGCAATGAGGCTAGAATGGATGGGGGTGTGCTAAATGTTATTCCCGAAGCGTATGATAGAGAAGATGACTATGTGTCACTATCAAGGAGATCATCATTGTCATGATTGAAACTGATTGGATAAACATCAGAAATGTGATAAACAATAGAGTGAGGAGGGTCATATACGGGACAATTGTGGTAGAGTGTGTATATATTCATCGCATATTATTCAATAGTAAAGGAAATTGGTGTAGAACCATTAGCGTGAAAATGATATATATATATATATATATATATATATATATATATGCGGTGTAAGTCGAGAAAATCATTATGAATAGAGATAATACTAAAAGGCATCAGAATGTAAGTGAAGAGTAATGAAAATCTACTATCTTGCCAATTTAGTCAAGCTAGGACTATCTAAGTGTCGGTGGAGATTCACATGGGGCACACACAAAAAGATCGTCAAATAAAAGATACACGAGCCATAAGATTTCGTAATGTGAAAATAGCCATTAGAAAGGTGTGGTGAATGGAAAGTTTGTAATATATCATCAAGTATCATGCCAAAACTAACCAAATTGTTATGTGTACAAATAGTATCTAAGAAAGTAGAATCATTAGGGATGTATTACCAAAAGGACATGTTGATAAATAATGTGCATGTAAAAGGATGCAATGGAGTTGTAACCTATGGAGGAGAAGATTAAATAGTGTTTACACTATTTACATACTCCCGATATAATACCATATAGTTATTATAGGTAGGGGTATTGAACGTGTAATCACCTAGACCATCAGCCACAAAGGTGTATTTAAAATAAGATTCGCTCTACGCTAAGAGGAGTAAAATCCTATTGTCCTATTTCTCATCGTAATCCTCAAAACCATCAATGTAAGCATCATCATATTGTATCAAACTATCAAGTATGTTGGTAGGTGGCATTGTAGATGGAGTAACAGAGGATGTCACGATGGATGTAGAAGGGACATTAATAGAAGTTGATATCGAAAGTGAAATAATCCGTATAGTTTGAGTAGAGATAGCTGGAGAATTTATAGTGGTAGTTAGAGATTGTGAAGCACTAGTCTCGACCAATTTTATATATGTCAAGGGTGCCAAATGTAATACAAAGTGTGAAAGTGGTATAGGCATAGAAGTAATGGGATCTATGTGATAGTATTTGAATGGATTTGGATTGGTGGTAATAGTATGTTCATAGCCATAATGAAATAACTTGACACGTTGGCGAATAGTACAACCGCATCAATTAAATTAATCCAAGGTCTACCTAACATGAGATTAAACTAAAAGGAGGCATCAAAACCTATAAATTAGTGAGAACAGTCTTAGGCCCAAGTATAATATGTAATGAGATAGTCCTTAGGCATGTGTGACTAGTAGAATCATAACCTTTAATGAGATTAGAATTCTTAGAAATTAAGTTATCATTAATACCCAATTTATTTAAAAGATAATGAATGCATAAATTCACAACCGATCAATTATCAATGGGAACTCATTTAATAAAAGCAGCACTAATCACAACATGAATGAGAAAAGGAGCACATAGATTTCTTTTAGAAAAAGGTGACAAAACCTCATCAATTAAAGATATAGCACATGGTAACTTAAGAAGAGACTATATGAGATGTGTAAAGGCCACAATGGAATTATCTCTTTCAATATGAACAGTACGAAGGAGGCATCTATTGTGTTACGAAAATATGGTGCATTATGAAAAATTCATAAAAAGAGATCTAAACGGGCGTATTTTTGAGTTGTTCAATGATTTCATATCCCTTAGAATAAATGGGAGGAGATTCCAGAGTAATGGATGGAGGAATAGACGTAGGTAGATCCATAGGCAGATTAGGATGCTTACAATGAGTAGTAACTACATTGATGGATAAATCATCCCTAGGTGTGACAAAACAGGGATGATGTTGGGTGAGCACGCGCATGAAATTAGCAGTAATAGTAATGATGCCTGAGACCTTAGTTCGAACAAAGGTAGGATTAGAAGACTGAGTTGTCACTTGATAAGGATATTACATGTTCAAGAAGGATGTGTCAAAAATGTTGGGTTCACAAAATGACTAACTAAAAGTTGAAATATCCTAGAGTTAATCTAATCTAGAACGACATGTAAATGTAGTAAATAAATGCAGTTAAGAAGCATGTAAATGACCCAAGAAACTATGCAAAAGGAAATTCTAACCCTAATGTGCAAGGGAGAAAAGAAAATACTCAAATGATTTGATATTCTTACGGGACCAATTCATTGAAATGACTGGAGGAACAAGAAACATGAACGACTTTGTAGAGGTCTTGAAAAGGATGGATTTGTGCTTATTAGTTGAATTGGAGCACCTAAAGAGGGACTAGAGTGTCTACGAGCGGTATAGTCTGCAAAACGAGTTCCCTGGATGTGCAAAAGATCTAAATTTAAGTTTCATAGGTTTGGCAGGTAGTTTTAAGCCCTCGTTGTGTGTCACATCAAATTCACTACACTACACTCGGTGTCACAAATAATCCAAGATGATAGATAGACATGTAAAATATCAAAAGAAGTATCAAAACCCTAAAAAAGGAATGTAAATGAATGGGTTAGACTAACCTTAGTTTCCACAACAATAGGCTTCCTAACTGAGTATTGCACTACATTTCAGACCCAAATGTAGTTATTGTGTGTGTGTGTGTGCATAATGTGCCCTATGTTCTCTTATACGAGTAACACTTTGTGAATTAGCCAGTAAAAAAAAGATGTAGAAAATGTAATAGAATAGAATCCCTCCCCCTATACATGTGTTGTGTAATTGAACCAACCTTGTCCTTATGAGGGAGGTAATGGATGTAAGTGATCTTGAAATGGATGCAACTCTTGATGGAATATAGTAGAGACTAGTGCCTGGTCTCTTATTATGGTCTCATATCTTTATATTTATAGGGTTCTCTTGATCTCATTTCGTAATTAACCTTGAAATGTCCAACCACAAAAAAAGATAAAGATCTCAAATGGCTAGAAAGAGCCCAAAAAATAGTGGGAATGGGCAAAAGGATAGGGATACACATGGTGAGACCTAAATAGTACCCATGGATTCCCCAATACTATCTTGGGTGCCCCAATCAAGGCTAAAATAATGCAAAATGATCAAATTTGACTGGGTATATAGATGTAAGAGGTCTAGAATGATGAAGTAAACTAAGAGAAGATGGCCAAAATATGAGGGTTAAGTAGTACTTTCTTCACTAAGAAACCTTCTAAATAGTACGACACCTTGACTAAGTAATGTCTAAATTAGATTAGTTTGTGTCTACAGATCCATGGTCCAATGATTTTTGATGTAGTTCAAACATCACGGGCATACCTCATTATGCTTATGAAAAAGGGGTTGTTTTTAGCGTTTCAAGAAGAATTAGGGTTTAAACCTACGCCATTTGTCTTATATTGTATTTTGGAGTAAGATTCATATAAAATTTCAGTTCAAAAGGCCATCCTGAGCCTTTGATGTGAATATTTGTTGCTTTCAAGATATTTTGGTAAGCTAGTGCAAAACTTGGATTTCAAAATGAAGCAAGGGGAACTTTGTGGCAACTCTTGACCCTTTGTCCCAATGGGATAAGAGGAACAAAACATTACAACCCATGATATCCTTGTAAGTATGCAACCATCCATGTGCGCTCAAAACAACCCATTGAGTCTTAGTTTAGTTAGGAAGAAGTATGAGTAAAAATCATTCTTACGAAACTTTTCGTTGTGACATGAGTCACCAAATTGGTCCAAGCCACCCTTTTCTACGTAGATTTTACCTTTATCAACAAGGGATGAGAGGGACAAAAAATTCGACCCATGCTCATGCCCGTGCTTCTAGTCTCTCAAGTGACCTCTCTTAGCTATGCGGTGTACTTTCTTATATCGTCCATCTCCCTCACTTTCACTCTAGTGCTTGATTGTCTCAATATTGCTCCATGTCGCCCTTTAAAGCCCATGTCGTCCCTTTTTTCCCTTTTCACCATGTATACTATAGATTAACCTCATATTAAACTCTAATGAACTCGGAGTCAAAATATGGTTTAAAATATGGTTTATAGGATAGAACAAAAGTGAAACATAACTAATTTTTGAGTCATTTCTTCACCACAGTGTGAGACCATACCAAATTGCCATTGAAATTGTTCAAAAATTTTATTTGTAGAATGCCCCCAAACTCGCCTTAGACCTTTTTGTTAATTCCATAACCCCTACACTTGCCACTTGTTTGGGGACAATCAAACCTACCTCTTTTTCTCCAAAAGAATTTCTTCCTACTTCCTCATCATTATCATTTTCCTCTAATTGTGTGAACGGAATCATTTTTTCTAATTTTTTCTTTTTTGATTTAGATTCATATTCATTTTCCATGTTACTAAACACAAACAAATGATTAGAAAGGGAATTATCTTTGTTAATTATTTACAACTATTAATTTTTTAACATACTTATCTTTCCTTTAAATTTTCAATTAAAAAATTTCTTTCATGTTTAAATAGTTTGATCAAATTATAATTATTTGAATTTTACATTATTTTATAGAAACATTAAAAAAATTCTCTTAGAACTAACCATCATTTCTAGTAATTAGAAAATCATTTCAATAAAATTAATAATTCACCTAACTCTCATTAATTAATTTGACTGAATTAGATCGACAACATAGATCACCAAAACTTGATATACAAAGTTTAGTTTACCTACAACTTATAACATGAACCATTTGTATACAAGCTAACCCCTTAATAATTAGATTGACTCACCCTACTAAAAGCATATCAAAAGGATTTTCCAAGTCACTCGGTGAAAATGGAATTCTCTTGTCAAAGGGTCATTGGTTTATTGGTGTTAATATATGGCTGTTAATGAGCCCAATAGGGATCAAGTCTTGTTGAGTGTAAGGCTTGGAAACACCCGACATGAAGATTCAAACTTTGTTTGGCCAGGATCATGCCACAGGTGAAATTGATAATGTGCGTCATGGATGCCCCTTACTCGTAGCTTCTTAGTGAAGGTGTCACTAGTTTCGTTTCTTCGGTTATTTTGTATTATTGAATCTATATGTTCCCTCCGAAACTTAGGCAGAGATGCCATTAAACTATGTAATCCAATGCCCAATTCAACACCCTTAGAGGTGCTCAATAAATTAAAAATGTAGTGCTCTTAACAATATACAATACATTGATTATTCGGAAATAATAAATATGACATGATCTTTTGATTAAACATTACTTATAAAAAAGAAAGTTAAATATATAGTTATAATTCATTTAAACACTTAATCTTGATTGGTACAAAATAACTCTTCAATTTTTCATATTTGTATGTGGAATACAAATACAGTTATTTATACTGTATATCACAAGATCACTGATACATAAAGTATAAGAAAAGTAAACATAACTAATATAGACTATTTTAAATTAATCTGGATTTTATACCTCCCATAGAGGCTCCAACAACTGATCGTTATCATCTTCTTGTGGTGGATGCAAAACATGAGATCCAGCTATGACTAGTGATGCCAGCTCATCCCACTCGGAACGCATGCTCACTACCTCTGCCTGTGTTGCTCCAACTGAGCTTCCAGCTCAGAAATTTTCTTCTGCAGTTGATGAACAACCCCTGCACAGCCATGTACTGGATCCTTCACCCTTGTACTTGCTTCGTACACAATACTATTTACCACATCCGTTTTTTGATAATCCTCAACACCCTAAAACAACAAATCCATTTGAGTTTCAGCACCCAATTTATAAGAAAGAAACCAAAATAACAGAAATGGTCATGTAAATACCTGAAGAAGTTTGATGACACAACTGGTTCCAAATATTCTCTGCACAACTGCAAACTTTTTGGAGTCGTAGGATGGAAAATGAGGGGCAAGCACACATGACCGTGAACACTTTTTTCTCTGCCTTTTGCAGCTCGCACATGGTCCAATCACTTTCCTTGCCATATATTCCTCTCAAACAATCTTAAAACTTTATAAAATGTAAATTAACACAGACTCAAAAGGCTTGAGACATCTGAATGTATAAGTCGATATGGCGGAAGAGGTAGTAAATGAGTTTAAAGCTTCTCAAATTACCTCTTCGCGTAGAACTAAATCAGTATAAATCCATACTGCAAGTATTTAAAATTGTTCATTAACACAAATATTTCTTAACATAGATATAATTACAGAAAGAGAAGGGATCGCTTGTACAATAATCATACTGGCACAGATACATCTTCGCAAGAAAATGATGACATACAGTGACCATAAACAACCATATACCTGCAGTTAAAATATGAAAATACCCCAACTTATATGAAGTGAAAATATGAATATAATTTATAAGTGACACGATTACCGGTCACCGCGAGAAAGAGGAAAAAACGGGGATGTTTCAATGTTGTTGTCTTCTAGTTTTTTTCTACACGGAATGGAAAGTAAGGAACGATTGGGTCCAACATGACGACGACTGAAAGTGGAAAGGTTACGTTTTAAATTGTACCTACAGAATTGATAAGAAGGATTCGGAAGTTGCTACGTATTTAAGCAGAGAAGACTCGCCTTTATAACGATGCTATTCAATTCTATTCCATACCACGTTGACTGCCTTATGAATGCCTGGTCTCTTCCCAGTTCAATAGTCTTGCGTTTGCAAATGGCCCCGTTTTGGCATTTTCCACAAATGGGTTCATATTATAAATTGGCATGGCGAACCATTTTACACAAATGTTGTAAAAGTAGAGTGACATTAGAGATAGTCATTTATATGAACGCGGCCTTAATGGTTTTTCAGCCTCAATCCTTATTAAGTTCACCTACTCTCCTTCCATCCTATACAAGGATAAGGAATAAAATATTATTTTATTAGATTACTTAAGAAATTGAACAATTAATAGAATAAATCGAACAATAGAACCAAGAGACTTGTTATCTCTTAGAAGTGCACTACGATTGAGGGATAACAACATGTGTTCTAAGCTTACTTTTCCCTAACTTCTACAAATACAATGGAAACACCAGAGGGCTAAGGGTATCCCTATGTTGAGGTGAATCTTTGAATTAGAAGGTTGGTTCCTTATTGATGTATCCTAAAACTAATTTACTGTGGGGTTTAAAGGTGAAAGATGGCTATAACTAAAATTTAAAAGCGGTGATACACCAAAATTGACAAGGACTTTAACGAAGAGAGATGCACAATATAATGAGAACAACTTAATGATGCGCGATCTAATGGGTTTCAAACTTGGTCCTAAGACAAACACTTTCTTGCTTGAGGGATAAATCACAACAACATTGCAGTTACTCGCACACTAAGACTATGGAGAAAGAACCAAATTTGTAGCAAGGTAAGCTAATTAATTTAGGGAATACAATTCACAAGAGCTAATAAAATAATACACATCACTGCAAATAATTGGAAAAGCAATAATCGGTTCTCATTCAAAGGCAAAAACTAGCCAATAGCTTCAACTCTCAAGTACAAAAGTCATCCTATAAAAAAATATGCCCTCGTGTTTTGCCAATGCATACAATATATAGCAAAATTATTCACCCAACTCTCTAAAAATAAACTGCATTCTAACTATACATGCATGATAATTTTAGCCTTTTGGATGAATAAATAATAAGGCATAAAATTATAAAATTACATGCATTTTACAAGAGGAAAAATAGTCTTTCCTTCCAATAATACCTCATGTGGCGATTTGACTATTCTCCAATCGCATGATGTGTACGAGACACTTTGAAAAATATGAAGTTCTTTGGGTGAATAATAACTGTTATTTTTAATCTTTCTTGATATGCAAATTTGCCCCTAAGGTGCATGTAAAGCATCTTCTTTGTCTTCTTCTTGAATCGCCACCCACATTACTTAGATCACTTTGTCCTTTAGCACCACCTTCCTTTACATGCATATAAGTTGTCTTTTCTACGATGTGACATATGTATGGATAATGGGCTATTTTATCTTTTCCACAAAAGTTCTATTTTTGATTTTAGTTCATCTTGGACCACATCCATAGAAATTTGTGGTTTACCTTTATGTGGTGGGGACTAGCTCATAATGCATACCACTTTTGACTAGTCAAGACGGTATGCCCTTTAATCATTTGTATATTCTTCTTTGATAAATATAAGGTTTGACCTTGACTTGATTTAAGATCGCAGATAATAATCATTATTTAATGATTAGGTCACCCTTGACCATCTCATGACACATACTTTGCGAAATGACCCTAGTCTAAGGTCAAGGAATGATTATTGTTAAATCATTTGGTCCCATTTGACTTTTGATCACAAACCATAGTCAATATGCATAATTTGATTTGATTTTTTTCCCATCCCCTTCACGATGGTTCGACCCTTTGCTATGTCGGTGGAATTTTGTTTGCCCATGGTTAATTAGGGTTCCTTGGTGGTTGACACATGTCATGGTTAACTCCATAGCCAAGTTAAACCTAGAAAAATCCTTCCAACCCTAATTATTTTGCATTTGTTCATTCGAGCTCCCAAGAGTGGTGGAAATGGGGAAACACTTGTCAAAATTTTGTCGTGCAGCCATTGGTGTATCTTTCGAGCTGGTTTTAACCTATATAGAGCTCTTATGCATCTTGGACATGAAAAATGGTGAAGAGCTTTGGCCATTTTGCTTCTCTATGACATATTCTTGAAGTTGCCACCATTGATGAGACTCTATTTTTGGTTTGGTACACCAATACCTTGCTTATTTTTGAGTTATGGGGATTTCTCTGTGAAGTCTTTAACAAAGTGGTCATCGTTTAAGAGAAGGTGAGCTTTTCATTACAAACCGCATACTTTGTTGTATCATGAATCTTTCACTTTTGAATGTTATAGCTAAACCTTTGTGATTTTCGTGATTGCTTGGCACTATGGAAACTTCTAAGAGTTTAAGAAGATTGGGTCTTCATTTTTGTAAATTGACTTTTAGGGTTTCCTAAACTTTAACTCGAACCGGTAAGTTTCAAATAGGTACTTTTCCTTTTTCTCCAAAAATGCATAGACTTGGCCCTTTTTTGTGGTTCCTTTTACACTTGTTTCTCAATTTCACAAGATTCATATCCATGAGCATTATGGCTTTAAGGTTTTTCCCTGGAACTCTTAAAATCTACAGTATTCATCGTTTTTACTCACAAGTCACCATTTTGTTCAAATTGACCTTGCATTAATGTCATGTAATGGATCTTAATTTTTGGTTCATTTTATCATGAACTATGTTTGAATCACCTTGATATGGGTTGAGTTAACCTTTTCCTTTGTTTCATTAAATACAAGCTAGCTTTTAATATACATGCAAAACCTACTTTATTCCCTACTCGAATGACTTGCATTTGCTAAAATATTCACCTTACCATGTTTTGGGTTTTCCAAGAATCTAAGATCTTCTTTTATTTTTTTCGTAGCTCGTCATATATGGTTATGACGTTGGTGGTGTTCCTTTGTGTTTTTATTCACTAGATGCTCTACTTCACTTTTGGTGATCTGGGTTCTCTATTTTTGTGGTCATTTTCCTGGCACATTTTTTGGAGGCCATCTTTGTGAAAATATGAGATATTATCTCTACAAATCAAATCAGAATTTTTATTCGCTCGTGTTTTTTTTGTAATACCTAGATTACATTTGGGATGCCATAACTACATGAGAAGGAAAAAATTTCTCAATTGCATTTTCTCCGAATTGCCTTATTTTTTTGGTTAAGAAATATGTTACTTTCTACATTTCAGCTCATAAGGGCTCCATTATTGACTATGAACTGATGCATGTTGGAATCTCATAATTCTTTAGATTTGAGTATTCTAAAAAAGCTGTTATATTTAACATTTTACTCTAGATCTACATTTTTTTATGTTCAAAATTCAAAGGGTTTTGATTTTTCTTCTTTTACTTGTATCCAGTGTGCTTGAATGTGCTTTTCATAACTCGGTGAGCCTTCTCGTATCTATCATGGATAACTTGCTAATCTAGACTTAAATATTTGTATCTATATAATGAGTTAAAGCTATAATTTCTAAACACTTGTTCATATTTCATGAGATATTTTGTTCCTCTAGTACTATAGATTTTTCTTGAGATCTTTGAACTTAACCATTTTACTTCTTGAAAGATTCATGATTTAGAAAACATGCCTTTTAAAAAAAATAGTTAAATAGTGCATAGTTTAAACTGTGAAGGCTAAGGTTATGCATTGAGAATTATGCTTGAATACTTAATGGATTTCTTTGGTTTTGTATTTTTCAAATTTTATTCTGAAGAAATCTTCCAATAGTACTAATTTTAAAAAAATGGACAAGATATTATGAACTCCACTTTATATTTTCTTAAAATGATTCTATAGTGGCTCGATTTGAGTTTCTCTTTCTCGATGCTTTTCCTTTTGTTTGTCTCCTTGTAAAAGAATGGATTATGATATTGCAACTAGTATTGAATGATCTTGAATGACATGTAAAGTAAACCATTTATTTCCTTTGATCATTTAATGATCTTTTCATGAGTTGAAAATCACTTTAGGAGCCTTTGTTGAATATGTGATAAGTCATGTTGCTTACCTGGTACTCTTCTTGATGACTATATCGTTTGTAACAACTCTTGTTTTATACCTTTTAGCTCTTTTGGGAGGTCTTCAACATGACTCTAAGATGAACATTTTTTATTATATTTTTGGTTTTAATATATTCTTAAATAATCATGATGTCATTTAATCTTTCTTGTGACTCCTTCTAAGTCCAGAAATAATTGCAATCTCTTCTTCGTACTGATCTTATGGTTTGCGATTAACAACGTAAACTGGTATCCTTCCCCTTGCAAGGCTATTTACAATCTGAGATATATTTTTCCTCAAATTCAATTTTGATGGATGAGTTTTGCAATCTTGAAGTTCATGATGAATTTTACAAAATTGTACTTGATTGATAAACTATTTTTTTAAGTTGAATTCTTAAGCTACGATCTTGTAAATCTATTTGTTGAGGATTTTTAATCATGTAGAAAACATTCTTTAAGATTCTATATTTTGACAATTTCCTTGATCTTTTAATCACTGTAACTATAATGGATCATTTTTTTTAAGCTTCCAAATTGTTGTATGTATTTTTGATAAAATCATCATTTTTACGTACAATCATCTTAAAGAAAAAAATGTAGGAAAACAAAGGCATCCACCCTCTATTGTATCTAGGTAATGATTTTTTCTTTTTCTTGTCTATGATGATTCTGAGAACAATACTTGTGATTCGCAAGGTAGTACTTTCTTAATTCTGTATCCAGGTCTTTTGATGTATCTTATACCTTTTAACTTCAATTGATTCATTTGCATGAAACTGATAGCAAAAGCATACGAGACTAAACCTAGAGCTCAATTCGACAACCCTTTCCCTTTCCTTTCTCATGTATAGTAATGCAATTTGGATGATGTAGAATATGAAGATGAAGGAGTTGCAACTAGATGATTGTAATGCCCTGTTCTACATTACACCTATTCATCCTGTGGCGATCGAGTGCTAAGCATGGAATATCTCTACTCTTTCTGAATAATCTTTATGAGCTTAGGATATAAATTGTTTTCCTTATTCTTTGTGGATATGAATTCCTGAGTGCTTTACGACCCTTTTCTTAATTAAAAATCTATTAATCACATTTTTCGTGTGACGGGTAGGGTTCCATTAGACATGACACAAATTATACTTGCCCATTTGGCGGAATTCGTTGTTACATTTTCTATAATGTCTGATATTATAGGAGATAAGAATAGTTACATGACATCCAAGCTAGTAGTGAGTTATCAACCGACAAAGAAATTAATATTAATCCGTATTTCTGATATTGTCGACCACGTTCTGCTTGCTTAAGGAAGGGTAAATGGCATCGATTGGGATTTTGGATAGACAATCTGCGGTTCGAACCCCTCTGAAATAAATAACAATAATAATGAAAGTAAAATTTTTGAAACAAATAAATTTTAAAAAAATGGAAACGGAGTGGAGGGCGTGGGAAGGCGCGTGTTTTCTTGACAAGCAGTAGTTTGGTGAATGTATTTAATTGCTTGACCAAATGAAAGAATGGGATGGTTTTTCTGAGAGAATTGAAGGCAGGTGGGTGAGAGTCGGGTCAGATTGGTAGGGGGCGCCCTCAGTAGCTGTCACAGTCTCACCAAATGCAATAAACAAGGACCAGTACACTCCTAGCCTGTGCCTACCAAACGTGGAGCGTAGAACTGAAATTCTCCTAGGAAAGTGCCGTGAGGAGGTGTTCGGCGTTATGCAGCAGCTACAGGGTAGAGAAGTAAACTTATCTCAGAAAATCAGTGGCCCAGAGAGAGCTAAGTGCGACAGCTGCTGCAGGGCGAGCCCAAGGAACCGTTGGTGTTGATCCTGGTGTTCTGTTTGCACGCGACCAGTCGTGATCAGTTGTTGCAAAATCTTGCAGCTGTGGTAGAAGCCTGTTGAGCGCTTCCAACAAGCAGGATGTCTAGCTACATTGTTATCTGTTCTGTATCGAATGCATCCTCAAATTCGGGATTCTCAGTGTGTATACCCGATGTGGATGTTTCCTACGTATTTTATTTGGAGCGTTTGATATCTGATAGCGGATACTCAGCGTGGATACCCTTGTCGATTGCAGTATACTCATTATATATCATTTTCAGTTGCATTGTTCGTATGGTTGAATCCGGATGCGGATGCTGCCCATGTATCCGCATTGTCTGTACTGAGGAGAGGAATTTAATTATAGTGCCGAGGGAGCTGATTGATGGGTCATGTGCATCTGTGTAGTGTGAATGTGCGTTCTGTCTCATGTATATTGTGCTTGATTTCTGTGCTTGTATTTGTATATCTGTTTGTTACTACCATGAACATTATTTCAGATTAAAAACAGGGAAAAAAAATGGAGGCGGCATCTTATTGCGAGCGGCCATAACTTGCGCAGGGGAGACAGAGAAACAGAGGCCAAGATTAGAAAAAAAAAAAATGGAGGCGGCATCATATCATGAGGGCAAACAGAGAAACCGAGGCCAAGGTCAGTCGATGTCTCTTCCGTTATTTATGCTTTTAGGTGGTTTTAACATCAAGAGTTCAGTAAAAACGTTTAAGGTTTCTAAGCTTTTACTTGTTTTTTCGAGGATTGTTTAGGGTTTTTAATATTTTTTTTCTGTCATAGCATTTCCGCTACATTACTATGTTTGATATGGATTTATGTTATGTATTTTATTACAGTTGTGTCTGGTGGTGGTTTAGTACTCTATGATATTGTGGCGGTTTAGTATTTAGCTATTGCAGTACATACCTTCGGGTGGTAGATTTTAAAATTCCGTGTTAATAAATTCTCTACGTGTATTATAAGACAGATAAGCCAACTCTTATTGCTTTTGTAAATTACAATGTACTGAAAGGACTAATAAGTTAGGGTTTGCTTTACTCTAGAAAATCTTCATCATCCAACTTCACCTTATTTGTAGTTTTGACTCTTTGATCTTTCTAGCGTTTACAATTTTTACACGTTCTTGTAATTCGAGTAACTAATTTATGTGTTAGATATGTTTATTGTCCTGGTTATTGAGGCTTCAGCACCTTGTTTTTCCTTAGTTTTAGTAAGTAATGTATATGTTGGATTTATTTATTGTTTTGGATATGAGGGCCACCTTATTTGGTATTCACACTGATGTTTGTTTCTCCATTTTCTTCAGAGTCTCAGAAATTATATTTAGGGGTTAGTGAAATTCCTCGGTTGCTAATATCTATGTACCAATGTAGTTAACATGTAGGATTTAGAGAAATAATCCAATACCGAGTAATGGATAGTTGCAAGCTACTGGTAGATTAAATGTGGTCCTTGATTATATGTTACTTGTGTTTATCTGTATTAAGTTTAGTGCATTGGTTGTGTGGGTTTTCTATGGTGGTTGTGATGCTCTTCAGAACAGAGTGCTTCTATCTTCCCGGAGTTGCTCCTGAGGATTCCAAGAAGGCATGTTTCAATCACCCCCTTTCCTATGCCAAGCATGGCCGTTAACAGGATATGGATCTTCAGCTGGCGGAGGAAGAGAAGTTGCGCAGGTTGTGTTGCTGTTGCCTGAGCCCTGGTCGACGTGGTTGTTGGTTGGAAGAATTATAATCAGGCATGTTAACTCTACTCCTTGTAATAGTTTTCTACTTTCTTTCAGTATCTTGAAATGAATAATCTTTCCTCTTGAATGGCGCCTAGACAAATGGTTTCGTGGTTGTTTATATCGCTGCCTGATTGTGTGGTTGTTCCTTTAAATCTCGTTCCAATTTCGCTGATTTTGCTTGGAATGTTCTTTCCTCTCTTATAGCTTACTCTATTTCATATTTGTCTAAATGGGTTACTGCAATATTGAGTGATGCAGTCTAGTTCGTAGGGAAGGAAACATTATTGAGTTTTGTTTGCTTATATGACTTTCTTTTAAAAAGAATTCTGTGATGGTAATTATAATTGAAGGTTACTAAATGGAAGGTTAAGCCTACATACCTCTTTTGGTTGAATAAATACGTATTTCCTGTTTAGGGCTCTCCTGTTTTGCTAAAAGGTACATTAATAGTGACATTGTGTTCTAAAACTTGTTTAAGCCTGTGGGCATTCCTTACTTTTTGTTTGATTAGAAATGGCATTAGGGTTTTGCTATAGAACTGTACATGGTCGACTTTTGTACCTAGTTCTAGAGGATGAATAACCTGACTTCTAATTTTGGCCTCGACGTGTTGAGAGAATTACTTTACCTTCTTCCTGGTTCAAACTCTTGTGTGTTTAAAGTAAGGGGGAAACATTGTAAGTTTAATTGAATGAAATCTCTTCAATTTTATTAAGGGTCGCGAGCAAGCTATTAATAGCTGGACTGAAACAAAAGTTGTAGGTGAATCCATGGTATTGGATTCGTGAACTCGTTTCCTGTTAGATGACAGCTGATTACAGTGATAATGTCATAGGTGGCTGTTATATTTACCTGTTTGATATTTGCTAGACTTTTCCTCGATAAGCCCACATGGATCGGGTAAAATTTCCATCTTCTATACCTTTGGCAAGGAGTTCATAGAACTTCTAGGCCTGACTGCACTACGTAACCTTCCTGATGGATAAGTGCGTTGGTTCTTATTTTGTGCTTGTACTCGTGGTAAGGTCTTTTGAGTCTGGGGCATCGTTGGTGTATTACCCACCGTGTATCGAATCCCTTTGTTTTCGAACTCGAATATCTTATTCTTCGAACTTGGTTACTAAAAGTCCCTTTTCGTGGCTTTGTTAAGGAAAATCAATTTTTATTTTTATTTTAAAGTACTTATTGGTATTGTCGGAAATATATAAAAATTATTAACTACTTTTGGGTTTAGCTTTCCCTTATAATATGTAGAGAAGTTGACGATTAGGATAGGGTTTGTTGGTAGAATAATGGCCCTTTCTGTGTCTCTTTTGTACGCTTTTGGAAAAGTGGATTTGTTTGGGTTAACTAGTACTACGTTTAAGAAATCCTATAAGAAGGTAGTGGTAAACTCCTTGGTTAAAACTGAAACTATAGTTGTGTTCTTTTAAGGGCGTCGAACCCATATTACTATGAAGCCCCCCTGGAAGAATTGGATAACGTCATTTTGCTTCGCGCCTACGATCATAATTAGTACGCTTTGTCTTCTCTTGGACCCCTTTTGTTGGATGGAGTAAATTTTGGATTCCAATCACGTAACCCATAGGATTACATGAAGGAGATATCAACACTCTTGACTTTCTTGTTCCTAACCCATAAGGTCTTGCCTTGATTTATGCAATTTTGTTCTTACTGGTATTTTGACTTTCTCCTTGTTGGATGGTTTAGATTTCTCTCTCATGTGATTAATCTTGGAGTTGTGAGTTGTGTTTTAATCCATTTTTGAATTAGAACTTTCCTTTCTTGATATTGTTAAATGTTAGCTTACTATTGCTATGTGTAGCCTTAACATGCTCAGTTCTCGCGAACTGATTCTAGTTAGTATTTGTGCAGATGGATTATGCGAGTAGATTAAAGGAAAGAGTTGTAAAGGTTTCATCAGTGCAACTTATGAAGTTCCTTGTAAAAGTTTCTATGTGTTGTAAATTGTGTAACATTGCTTGCAAAGAGTTTATATGACCTCTAGCCTGGAATTGTTTGGAAAATTCGCGAAGAAGTTGTTTGTCTTTTTTTTGTAATTTGACTGGTAACTTACCTTTGTGAGAAATGGTATTCAATCTTTCCATCGATATGAGTATGGTAAAACTTTGATTTTTGAGAATAAATTGTTAAGTTAAAACTTTCTAAGACTTAGTGACAATATTTTATAAGTAAAGTAAAATGAGTCGGTTAACCCTTAAAGAAGCTAAACAAAAATAATAATTTTATATTCAACAAATAAATGTAAAGGTGATCTATTTGAAATCAAATAATTCCATGAGTGATCAAAATGAAACCATCCTTTGTGAAGTAAACATTTATAAATTGATATCCCTAGCTAAACTAGCGAACACTACCCCTTTTGGGTGAACTCTTAAACAAGCTTAAAGGAAAACAATGGTTAGTTTCTGGAAGATAATAAAATTTAGCAAGTAGGAGAAGACTTTAAGTGAACTACTCTACAGTGTATAAGAAATTAACTCAGTTGGTGAGATGAGTTTGCGCGAATCATGTATTGAATCCTTCTGAAAGCTTAAGTCATGAACTAAAGGGAGTCTTATCAAAATAAATAACCTCCAACCATTTCTTACTGTGGCTTGCCCTAGCTGTGAGTGTGTCATGTGGTTGGACTTCCATGTTGTCTCGTCAAAAGAAGAAAAAAATAAATTGTCCTTGATAGGTGTGAACGTTTCCGTGCTGCCTTTATGGCCATCCTTGTATCAAGTTGTTCACAGTGTTAGTTGTAACCTTGGTGATGACATGTTGCGCCATGTTATGTGTCAAGCAAGTCAAAAAAAAAAATCCTGTCTTTTACTGTGTTGTTCACGTGTGTGTGATTTTGGGTTGTTACAATGATGAAGACGAAGAGAAGAAATAAAAGAAAATGATGGGTTTTCTCTATATTCTTGTGCTTTTAGCTTTATGTACATGCATCCTTTACTTCAATATTCATAAGTTTTATCCCACAACTTTTGTGGGAAAACTAAATTTGTATCTCTTTATGAATAAAGGAAATTAAATAATGTAATTTAGTTTTCTATTTCCTTTTGCATTTTATTACTATAAATGATAATTGTGGAATGAACTAAACAATTTAAAACATAATTAATCTCATTCAAACATAAGGAAATAATAATATTTAATGTACCTATAACAGATAATGTACTTTCAGCTATGTAAAAATAACAATGTTTTTTGTTATGGAGTCCAACTCCTCAAGTCAGCGATTGTTCCCTCCTTTATCAAGGTTGTACTTTAGTTTTTTGGGACTTTTTGAAACTCTGATGAAGATGAACATGGAATGGTATCATACATGAGTTATTGCATCCTACAACAACACACATAGCTGTATTTTTCTTTGTTGATTCACTTACAAGAACTTAAAACATTTCAAGAAACTCTATGTCTTCCCTTAGTTAGTTCAATCACATCAATATCTTATGTCTAAAATGATGTTTTGAGTTTCCCATTTTTGCACAAGTGTAACTATTGTCAACATTTTTGGCAATAATGAAGGGAAAGTTTCCTACTAGGCTTAGGAATAGTGCCTTGCTCTTTTCCATTGGGCATGGATTCAAAATCATATAACCAAAATATGTCCATTTTTGAAAAAAAAATTAGGAAAAGGTCTAGTAAACTAGATTACGTGCATGAATGTAATTATTTAAATTGAAATCATCAATGTGCATGAACTACACTTATTAAAAATAAACACCTAATCTACTCTACTCTAATCAGCTATAAATTGAAGCTAAATGAAGCCTGAAATAGGAAGTGAAAAATAACTTCCCTTTCTCCAAAACAGAGGAAATGAATTCAACATATAAAATAAGTAACATGACATAGATCGAAAAGAAGAATGTAACTTTAACTTGTTTGAAGTATCAGCCAAAAACACAAATAACCTTTCAAATTGATTTGCAAATTATTTTGATAGGTTTTGAGACTGGTTCTCGAAAGTTTGATGCTCATTTTTGGGCTCTGGGAAACCTTGAACTCTTATACTATGAACCCTGGTAAAAATCAACCAAGTATTGAATAGAACAAGGCCTCTTAGTAGTGAATAAGCTAACTATTTTGATATTTACTATTTCACTGTCTTCCTTTTCATGTTTGGGTATATTCGTGGATGATTTCAGAGTTTTTGCCTCTTCAAATTGTTGTAACTCATTAAATTGTTGTTCCATTTTCTTCTCGGGGAAATTGTAGGACTAATTTGATATATTTTAAGCCTTTTCAAGCCTTCATTTATCATCTTCAAGATTCTCTACCATAATCTAGCTATGACTTATTTTTAAGCTTCATCATTCCAATTTGATCTGAAAACTATATGCTCCATTTCATCTTTACTATTCTTGGCCATCGTGTTGCTTAAAACTTCAAGTTTCTCCTTAATGAAAGATTGCTTCTCTTGACTATTTGTAGTGTTTTTTTATAATCTTTGTGCATCATTCCAAGTCTCGATAAGGATGTAATCTCTATGCATGTAGCATAATAAGGGTCCTCACACTCAGCTGCATCTTCTTGATCATCCTAAAACTATTCTTTCTCATTTTCCTCATCAAACATGAAATTTGATAAGCTTCAAACATGTTGATCATTCCCTAAATATGTTGATTTATCTTCAAAATTTACTTGAAAGTCTTGTTTGATTGAAACTAATTTTACATCTTCTTTTTCAAATTCTACAAGTTCGATGAGTCAAGAACCGATATGAGTATGGTTCCTTCATGCTCATTACACTATGAATACAAATATTGTTGATCATCTTCCATTTGTGCTTGATCTTCTACAAAATCAAATTATACCTCCGGCATGGGTTCTTTCTCTAACTCTGGAATATGATCAAAGTGAAATTTTTCACACCCATCATTGCAAATATTGCAATAATTCCATCTTATTAATTTCTTTAGTTGGCTGCCTCTCTCGGATAATTTTCATATTTTCTCCTTCATGAACCTGGTATTGCGGATAAAGGAGGAGTGGGATTAATTTCAACTTGAATTGGAAATTTTTGAACAAAGGAATAGGGTAAAAGTTCTATATTTAAAACAACACCAAAGCAAGAGCTTGAAACAAATATTTCCTTTCAGTATGTGATTGTGGAATAGAAGGAGAAAAATTTGGTAAATGGGCTACTTTTGTTGGAAAGGAAGGTATGTGAGCATTGGATCTTGATGGGGAAGGTAAGTGGGAACATCCCATTGATAGGATTCCTCAACCTGATACCTATCATTCTCCTATGCTTGTGATTTCTCAAATTGTTCCTTGATAGATAAATAGTTATGCTCTTGTTTAGGTAATTGAAACACAAGTTCTTTCTGCCATTCACAATCAGCATAACCATCTTCATAAGCTTGATTTTGAGTAGCATAATAATCATCATATTGACAGTCATATTGATTAGCAAGGTTCGGGAAATAAGGGTATTCATAGTATTGATCCGAATGGGGAAATGGATAAAAAGGTTGTTAATCGATCGATAATAGTGCTAAAAATGGGGATTCATAGTTGCAAGACCTCATAAAATATAGAAATATAGATAAATAGGTATATTGATTATGAAAACATCTTGATAACACAAAACTAACAGTCTTTACTTTCTTGAAAAATATCTTAAAATGCTAAAAAAATAATTTGATGATGAAAAATGTTGCACTAGTCTAAAATCATATTTACGGAGTCACCAAATGAGTTCTACTTTGGATATTCAACCTTTAGAATGCATCAATATTAGTTTTTGATCCAAAAACTAACATGCATGGTGGCTGATCTTCTTGAATGATGGAACACCTTCAAAAAGTAAAACTTTAATATATGTGATGTCCCACCGGGTGTGCCAAAAACTATTATCTCTCGAAGTGCACACTAATTTAGGAATAACAATGGTTGTTCTAATATTTATTTTCCCTCACTTCTCAAGATACAATGAAAACACCTAAAGGCTATGGCTATCATTATGTTGAGTTAAATCTCTAGGATTTAAAGGTCGGTTCCCTAATGATGTATCTTGAAACTAATTTACTATGGGCTTTAAGGGTGAAATATGGTTGTAACTAAAATTTAAATGCAGTGATAAATCAAAAGTGATGAGGGAATTGAATAAGAAACATGCATAATATAATGAGAAAAAATTAATGAAGCACGATCTAATGGGTTTCTACTTGATCCTAATGCAAAAAAATTATTTTTGAGGGATAAATCACATCATTCAAGATTGCTTGCACACTAAGACTATGTAGAAAGCACAAAATTTATAAAGAAGGTAAGCTAATTACTTTAAGGAATACAATTCACAAGAGTTAATAAAATAATAAACACGATTGTAAATAATTGTAAAGGAAAGAACTGGTTCTCATTCAAGGGCAAACACTAGCCAATAGATTCAACTCTCAAGTGCAAAATTCTTGTTGTAAAAATTATGCCCTTGTGCTTTGCCAATGCACACAATATATATAGAAATATTTTCACCCAACCCCCTCAAATTAGATCGTATTATAAATATACATGCATGGTAATTTTAACCTTTTAGATGAATAAATAATGATCCATAAAATAATAAAATTACATGTAGTTTACAAGAGGCAAAAGTAGCCTTTCCTTCCAAAACTACCTCAACTCGAGTTGATTTGACTATTTTCCAATGGCATGATGTGTATGGACAATTTGGAAAAGCTAAAGTTCTTTGGGTGAATAATAATTGTTATTTTTAATCTTTCTTGATATGCAAATTTGCCCCTAAGGTGCATGTAAATCATCTTCTTTGTCTTCTTCTTGAATCTACCACTTGTACCTGATCACTTTTTCCTTTAGCACCACTTGCCTTTGCATGCATATAACTTGTCTTTTCTTTGATGTGACATATATATGAATAATCAACTCTTTTTATTTTCCACAAAAGGTCACTTTTTTCATTTTAGTTCATCTTGGACCACATGCATAGAAATTTGATGGTTTTCCTTTATGTGGCGGGGCCTAGCTCATAATGCATACCACTTCGATTAGTCAAGATGGCCCCTTGTTTAATCATTTGTATATTCTTCTTTGATGAATATATGGTTTGAGATTGACTTGATTTAAGATGGCATATAATAATCATTATTTAATGATTAGGTCACCCTCGACAATCTCATGACACATAATTTGCAAAACTACCCCTAGTCTAAGGTCAAGTAATGATCATCGTAAAATCATTCGGTCCCATTCGACGTTTTATCCTTCACAATGAATCGACCCTTTTCCATATCGATGGAATTCGATTTTTCCATGGTTAATTAGGTTTTCGACTAGTTGAAACATGTGTTGGTTAACTCCACAGTCAATTTAAACCTAGAAAAATCCTTCCAACCCTAATTTTTTTTGCATTTATTCATTCGAGCTCTAGAGGGTAGTTGAAATTGGGAAACATTGTCAAAATTTGGTCATGCGGCCATTTGTGTATCTTTCAAGCTAGTTTTAAACTCTTTAAAGGTCCTATGTATACTTGTCATGAAAAAAGATGAAGATATTTGTCCATTTCTACTTCTCGGTGACATATTCTTGAAGCGGTTATGATGGGTAAGACTCTAATTTTTGGTTTGGAGCATTAATACCTTGCTAATTGTTGAGTTCTCGGATTTCTCTTTGAAGTCTCTAACAAAGTGTCCATTGTTTAAGAGAAGGTGAACCTCTCATTGTAAATTACATACTCTGTTCAATCATGAATCTTCAAGGTTTTGAATGTTATGGTTAAACCTTGTGATTTCGTGATTCCTTGGAAAAATAAAAATTTCTAATCATTTAAGTCTTCTTAGACTTCGTTTTTGCAACTTGAATTGAAGGGTTTGCTCAAATTTAACTTGAATCGGTAATTTTCAAATAGGTATTCTTCCTTTTTATCCAAAATGCATATATACGGAACTTTTTGTTGTTCCTTTTGCAGATGTTTATGAATTTCATGAGATTTATGTCCTTGAGCATTTTGGATTTAAAGTTTTTCCTTGGAACTCGAAAATTTGGGGTATTCATCCTCTTTACTCACTAGTCACCATTTTCTTCAGATTGGCCTTGCATCAATATCATGTAATGGATATTTATTTATGGTTCATTTTATCATGAACTCGGGTTTGAATCACCTTGATATGGGTTTAGTTATACCTTTCTTCCGTTTCATTAATCGTGACCTCGCTATTAATATACATGCAAAACCTACTCTATTCCCTGCTCAAATGACTTGCATTTGCTAAAATTGTCACCTTACCCTATCCTGTGTTTGTCCAAAAATCGAGATCTGATTTTCTTTTCCTAGAGCTCGGTGTATGTGGTTGTGACTTTGGTGGTATTCCTTTGTGTGTATATTTACTAGATGTTTTGCTTCACTTTTGGTGAATTGGGTTCTCTATTTTTGTGGCCATTTTCCGACATGTTTTTGGAGGCCATCTATATGAAAAAATTAGCTATTCCCTCTATAATTCGATTAAGTAATTTGTATTATCTCGTGTTGTTTTTATGTTATACTTAGATTACATTCAAAACACCATGACTAGATGAGAAGGAAAAAATTTCTCGGTTAAATTTTCTTCGGATTCCTTCTATTTGTTCTCTAAGAAATACGTTACTTTGTGCATTTCATCTCATAAGGGCACTATGGAAACTTCGATCATCTAAGTCTTCTAGGTATTCATTTTTACAACTTTACTTTGAGAGGTTTCTTAGATTTAACTCGAAGTGGTAAGTTTCAAATAGGTACTCTTACTTATGCTAGCTAAATGCATAAATTTGGTATTTTTTGTGGTTCCTTTTATAGCTTTTTTTTAATTTGATAAGATTTGTATCCATGAGCATTCGGATTTCGTGGTTTTCCTATAACTCTTAAACTTTGGGGTATTCATCTTTTTACTCACTAGTCGCCATTTGTTCAAATTTACCTTGCATCCCTATTGTGTAATGGCTTTGTAATTTTTGTTCCTTTTATCATGAACTAGGTTTGAATCACCGTCATATGGGTTGAGTTAATCATTTCCTTTGTTTCATTAACTACGAGCTGGATTTTAATATACATTAAAAACCTACCATATTCCCTATTCAAATGACTTACAATTGATAAAAGTTTTAACTTACCTAGTTCTAGGTTTGTCCAAAAATATGATATCTACTTTAATTTTTCTTGGATCTCATCATATGTGGCTATTAAGTTGGTGGTGTTGCTTTGTGTGTACATTTACTATATTCTCTTCTTCACTTTTGCTGATCTAGGTTCTATGTTTTTGTTGCCATTGGCCTAGCACATCTTTTAGAGGCCATCTTTGTGAAAAACCGAGATATTCTCTATGTAAATCAAGTCATAATTTATATTGGATCATGTTTTTTTCTATTATACTTGGCTTGCATTCGGGATCCCATGACTATATGAGAAAGAAAAACTTATTGTGTTGCATTTTCTTCGGATTGCCTTTTTTGTTTATTCCATTGTTGACTATGAACTGATGTGTGTTGGAGTCTCATAATTTTTTAGATTTTTGTATTTTAAAATAATTGTTTTATTTAACATTATACTCCGGATCTACATTTGTATTGTTGTTCAATGTTCATAGTGTTTCGATTTTTCTACTCTATACTTGCATCCATTGGGCTTGAATGTACTTTTTGTAACTTGGTAAAATCTCGAATCTGTCATGGATAACTCATTAATCTAATCTTAAATATTTGTATCTACAAAATGAGCTAAAGCTTCAATTTCTCAACACTTGTTAATATTTCATAAGATATTTTGTTCCTCTAGTACTATAGATTTTTCTTGAGAGCTTTGAACTTAACCATTTTTCTTCCGAAATATTCCTTCTTGCACAACAAGCCTTTTCAAAAAAACTTAAATAATGTATAGTGTAAACTTTGAAGGTCAAGGTTATGCACATAGAATTATGC
The DNA here is from genome assembly GCA_018340775.1 of Taxus wallichiana var. yunnanensis. NCBI lineage: Eukaryota > Viridiplantae > Streptophyta > Pinopsida > Cupressales > Taxaceae > Taxus > Taxus wallichiana. The sequence continues at coordinate 973,947,435 of CM031239.1, forward strand.
CTAAATACTTTATATATTTCTTTGATTTGGTATTTGTTTGAATTTTATTCCCAAAGAAAGCTTCCAATAGTACTAATTTTATAAAAATGGACAAGCTACTATGAACTCCGCTTTATATTTTCTTAAAATGATTCAACAAGAGCCTAATTTGAGTATGTCATTACGGATGCATGGTCTTTTGTTTATATCCTTGAACAAAATTGGATTATGATGTCACTGACTTGATCGAATGAGCTTGAATGACTCGTAAAGTAGAGCATTTATTTCCTTTGTATTAGGTTAATTATTATTTACCTTTATTAATTATGCATTGAATTTTAATTGGTTTATTTATTTATTATTTATATGCTTATATTTCATCATAACCATCTAATTGTCTTTATTCTACATACAAGATTTGCTTTGTATTGTTTTAACAATATTGTTGTTTGTTTGTATTTAATTTGGATATGCTTCCTAGATGTATTTTGGAAGCTATTGTATTATAGTTTGTTGTTGCATAGTTGTAACTCCAAATTTGTTTTTATCCAAGATATCCAATATGTATAAATATTGTAACCTGCACTATTGTATTTGATTCTATTGATTAATACAATTCTACGAGTTTTCATCCTGTCTTCTACGTTTGGTACCAAAGAAAGAATCGGACCATTGAAATAGAGATGGTGTGGAATGAGATAACAGAAGAGATAGAGGATATTGGAGAAGCATTTGAAGCAATTGAGAGCTTGTGAAACCTCATGTAACTTCTCGGCCCCATCCTGCATGCCCACAACCTCATGTTTGTTGCGCAGATGTTTGGAACGCAAATCTATTTTTGCACTAGTTCACCCTACACTGAGAAAACTTTACCGCGGGTATAGAAAATTAAATATATATATATATATATATATATATATATATATATATTCCCATCAGCGGTTCTAGCTATAATATTAGAAAATTATCTAGTTCTTGTTACTTTTAACAATCTTCTTTATTTGGAGAATTCAATTTGCATTTTGCGAGAGGACTATGCTTCGACCGAGTTGTGCATGGTTTGAAGCTCCCACAACTCGTGAGTCATTCAAGAACCAATTTTGACCTTCCCATTAAGACAAAAGGCCAATTATGTTTTTTATGGGCCAATCCCTCTCCAAACATGTAGATCTACCCTACTTGGAAATGCCCAAAACCAAGCTTGTGAGCCAATGAGAAACTTTCAATTGGGCTGAGTTCATAAATTTATGAGGCCAACCCACTTGTGTAGAGTTATCTTTTGAAGTGTCCAAATCCATGTAATTCTCCACATTGATCCCTACATGCAATCTCCAAGCGGTAGATTTGGAATAACACTAATAAAAATATGATGAAGAAAACGTCATTTACGACCTATAACTTGCATAAAACCAAAGACATGGCTTATATATCCAATGTAGGATCTACAAAAAATCCAACACAATTAGAATCAAATTGATAAAGGAAAATAAACAAAATGGTGGCCAACCAAAAATCAAATTGGAGGAAGCAAATTAAAATGCAGCAGAGATAAAAAGTGACTTCAGATCCATTTTCTATGATGAAAAACCCTAATGAAATTCTCCAAACACATAGCCACATCATTTCCTCTTTCTGTGGCACGTGCAGCTTGGTCACCTACCACGTAGTCCCTCCTACATGCCACGACATCTTTCCAAAGGTTAGCATTTTGTACATTCATTTAAATTGACTTTTCTTCAAAATATATACAAAGTGCATTGGTTGTTTAGTTGGTAGTTAAAAACAAATTAGGGATAAGAGGTTTGGGGTTCAATATGCACCCCCAACATATTTTTTTTAAAGCAACTAGATTTAGCGGTACATTTAGAGAAACCACCAAGTTTGGAGGAGTATTTAGTTGGAAAACCTACATTAAACATCTAGTTATAACTAAACAACCCCTAAACCTTTAGTGATAAAAATCCTATTTTAGGGGAAAAAATTGTTTTTCTCTTATTACGTTTGTTTGTTGATTCTGAGCAACAATTTTCCAAAGGGGGATAGGTAAAAATTACATTTTTAGTTGGTTTTTTGCAATTCTTTACATTTTGGGTTGATTGGGCTCTGAGGCCACCATGGCCCGAATTTTTTTTTTTTTGTCTTCCGTTAAATTTTTTTAATTTTTGAATGTAATCATATGCTTTAGTATATTGTACTAATTTCCAGGTTGGCATAGTCAACCGAAAACATTGTAACTTCTCATAAACAAGTAGAATAATGTACTCAAAAATAGTAAAATTTGGTTCTAAAACACTCACAAGATCCTAGATCTCATTCGCAGCTTTCGGTATATACAATGCCTCTGGGAAGCACTTACGGGTAAAGTCATTGCGACTACTACTACACTTAATGCCTAATATAGCTGCAACAACGTCATCTAGGCATTAACCCTTTAAATTGATGGGGAGTAATAAGGTCACATTGCACACACTATGAGCCATCTCATCCATCTGTGAACGATTTCACAACATAAATATGGACTGAGAAATTATCTGAGTATATAGCAAAGTTACGCATGTGTATGAGGATATTTATTTGAGCCAGTGTCAATAATTACACAGACCCCTTTCAGTATTGTCTTGGTACCATGTATCAAATTCTTTCACGTATGTTAACGCCTCTTTCACGTACCACCGGGTATATAGAAAGGGAGAGATTCTTCCACGCATCGCTAGGTATATCGAAGGGAACATATATATAAAGGTTTGTTATATCATACCGAGGGTATATAGATTGGGAGAACTTATATCTGGAGTGATAAGAGCTTAACGTTGTTAGTAATTTCTGCAAAATGGGCACCAATGCCCCCAAATTCTGTCTTACAAATTCATAACTACTCAGAGGAAACAACTATGCTTCTTGGAAGACAAACATCAAGACATAGCTTGAGTTTATGGAGATCTAGCTTGTTGTTACTAGTACTCTGAGTAGAGCAACAACTAATACAACACAATAATGGAATTTTGTTTAAGTACATTAGAAGTCAAAACTCATCATCTTGTTTGGAGTGTTTGATGATGTGCAATCCCACATTCGAGATACCAAAATAGCCAAATAAGTGTGGGATAAGTTGAGAACAATATATGAGGCCAAAAAATAGAATTTCATACTAAATTTGTAGAGTCAATTACACACACTGAAGTTCAAGAAGAATGAGAAAATTGAAGCTTTCTAAAGAAGAGTTGTAGAATTGAGGGCTTCACTTTTAGCCCTAGGAGAAGTAGTCACAGATGATGCTCTCATTCCCATTGTTCTAATATAATTCCCCTCTTCTTACCACATTTTTGTAACAACACTAAACATGTATGATACAATAGTTAGTTTTGACAAGCTGGTAAACCTACTATAACAAGAGGAAGCCATGCATAACAAGGATGATGAAGAGGAGTAGGAAATTTCTTGTCATCAAAAATGGAAAGGAAAAGGTAAAGGAAAAACTAATTCCTATAAAAATTCCCAACATTAGAATAAGTATCAACATCAAGGGGACAAACAACAAAAGAAGCAATGTCCAATCTATAAAAGAGAACATGAGTTGAAATATTGTTGGTATAATACATTAAAAAAGGTTCCTCAAGTAATTCCCGACCTCAACACCAATAATATCACAAGGGACATACGAACAAAAATAAATGGTAGAAAAAGGGGAACTTGAAAATAATACCCCATCAAGCAAGGAAATATTCTTCGAGAAAGAAGAACATTCGATAATGAAGAGTTCTTGTACACTTCGCTCGATCAAGTGAACCATCCACATCATCTAGTGATGTCTCGGTATGTCTATTTAGGATCCACTTGACAAATGACTGACCATAGATACTGGTTTACCTTAATGAGGGACACCCCTTCAAAAAACCATATTTCATTGGGTGATGATTCTTCATATACAGTTCAAGGGATTGTGAACATTTCTATACTCCTTGCTTCACGTGACTGTAGAGTATCATCAACTGTAGAGTATCATATGTATTATATGTCCTTGGGTTGACAAAGAATCTGCTATCAGTCAGTCAACTCCTAGATCACAACTTGAAAATTAACTTTGGTAGTATTTTTGGAAAGAAAACATGTTTAATTTGAGACAAATCATGATGATAAAAATAGTTACAAAATCCTTCAATGTGGAATGCATGTTCTAGCTTGATGTTTTCACATAGATGATCGGGAACTTGTAGATAAGAAATCTACCTCCGCATAGTTCACTTGACTGGAGACTTGGTCATTTTAGTTTCAAGTATCTTGATGTACTTCGTCGGATCAATATGGTACAAGGGCTACCATCTCTTCGAAGGATACTGAGAAAAGTGTCCTCACCGCCTAGCAAGAAATCAATAAAGAGCTTCATTCTAGAAAAGTACATATCGAGCTCATTATAAGCTTTCTCTGGTTCATATAGATCTTTCGATCTGATGCAACCAATTCATTCTAGATTTCAGTACTTCATGCTATGTGTTGATGACTATTCGATAAAAATGTGGATTTTTTTGTATTTGTAAGAAACGTGAAGCTTTTGAAACCTTTGAAGTTCAAAGTAGATGTAGAGAACAAAACTGGTCATCACATCAGAATTCTCCACTCATATCGAGGGGGGGAATTCACCAGTAATGAGTTAAAATACTACCTACAATCTCATGGGATTCATCAAAAAATTCTGCCTCCACACATACCACAACATAATGGTGTTTCGAGAGAAGAAAGCTGTACTATCATGGAAATGGTGTGATGGATGATCGATGACTCGGACTTACAAAGACATTCTAGGAAGAAGCAATAAAGACAGTCGTGTAGTTGTAGAATAAAGTGCCCAAAGTTTCTCTTGACAAAGTAACACCACAAGATGCATGGTTAAAGTGAAAACCATCTATTGCATACCTAAGAGTATTCAGGTGCAAATAAAGTATGCACATACCCAAGAAAAATAGAAATAAATTGGACATGATGTCACAAAAACTCATCTTCATTGGGTACAAGTAAAGAGACTCTTTAGTGCATTGATGGATCTAAAGACCAAAAAATTATACACCAAAGTAGAGATGTTGAGTTTTTTGAGAAGAAGGAAGAAGAGTCTCCTCCTCCAAAATCACACGATGTATATTCTTCACCGGTTGTAAAATTGAAGATGATGTTCCCACGCAGATGATGAAAGTGATGATGGGGATGATGGTGTTGATCTCATAAAACCACGACCCATGGAATTAGTTCGAGTGTATACCCAAGTGGTGTACTCACACATTATGAGATGCAAGAATGGATGCTCCACTAGATACATCCACCTTTGGAAAACGAAATTATAGTAAAGCAAGAGAAGAAGTGAACTTTTCTTTAATGAGTAGAGTTATTGAGTTTGATGATCCTCTATAATTCGGGAAGCCCTACGGTCAAAATATTGGAAAGATTCCATGGAATCGAATATCATTCAATAATGAAAAATAACACTTAGCATCTTGTCAATCTTCCACCGGGAAAAAACCCATTAGATGCAGATGGATATTCAAAACGAGGTACAATGCAGATGGGATAGTGGACAAGTATAAAGAGAGACTAGTAACAAAGTGGTATGCTAAAAAATAATGTATTGAATATGAAGAGACATTTTCTCACACAGCCTAAGATAAAAATATCGGGATGATCTTTTCTCTAGCTACATAGTTCTGTTGGAAAGTCCATCACATGGATGTTAAAAGTGCCTTCTTAAAATGAATATTTATAAGAAGAAGTATACATGACTCAACCTGAGGGCTATGTAGTACCTAGTCAAGAAGCAAAGGTATGCATACTTAGGAAATATCTGTATGGCCTCAAACAGGAACCCTAGGCATGGTACATCAAAATTGATGAGCATCTCATACAATAAGGATTTGTTATAAATCCATATGATCCCAATATTTACCTCAAAAAGTAAGGGGGGAGATTGTGATTGTTATTGCATATGTCAATGATCTAGTCATCACTACAAGTTCAGTGAGGATGATCGATGCAACAAAGAAATATCTTAATTGATTGTTCGGCATGACATATCTCGAGATAATGCACTATTGTCTTAGATTGGAAGTATGGTAGAAAGAGAATCACATTTTTTTCTCAGATGAAATATACCAAGATAACAGTTGAGAAATTCAGGATGATGGATTTCACACCAATTTCTACACCTATGAAGAATATATTTCATTTATATCATTTAAATCTATCTCCGAGGTAAGTGTCACTCTCTATCGGCAGCTGATTGTGAGTCTCATTTACCAAACTTACACTAGACAGATATTAGCTTTGTAGTAAGCCATCTATCTAGGTTCATGTAGGAACCCCAATTTTTTCATTAGAAATAAGCAAGGTGCCTCTTAAGATATCTCAAAGGATTAATGGATCTTGGTCTAGAATACAAGAATAAAAACAACTTCTTTTTGTTAGGATATTCGGATTTAGATCATGCGGGTAATATTGATGACAAAAATCCACTTCATGATTTGTATTCTTTATGGAATCTGGACCAATATCATGGGAATCAAAAAACAACACTATGTTTCTTGTTCTTCCACGAATCGAGTATCATTCTACGAGGAGAATCGAGTATGATTTTGCTACATCGCATACTAGAAGGACTTTGAATATCATAGGATAAACCAATCACCTTGTATGTTGACAATGAAGGTGTTCTCAAACTTGTTTGTAATCTAGTTTTTCATGAAAGAACAAAGAACATCGAGGTACAAGTTAATTTCATGCGTGAGCATGTGTTGAAGAAAAAAATACAGCTTCAATTTTGTCCAACAAATGCTAAACAATAGGAATATATCTTCAAAAATTCACTTGCACGTGACAAGTTCAATTTGTTCAAAGAGTTCCTCTCCTCATCCCTTGAGAAAATGCAAAATTAACGGGGGGAATGTTAGGTTAATTGTTATTTACCTTTATTAATTATGAATTTCATATTAATAGGTTTATTTATTTATTGGTTATATGGTTATATTTCATCAGAACCATCTAATTGTCTTTATTCTCGCATACGAGGATTTTTTTGCATTATTTTAACAATACTATTATTTGTTTATATTTTATTTGGTTATGCTTGTCGAGGTATTTTGGAAGCTAATGTATTATAGTTTGTTGTTGCATAGTTGCAACTCCATATTTGTTTGTATCCAAGCTATCCACTATCTATAAATATTGTATCCTGCACTATTTTATTTGATTATGTTGATTAATATAATTCTACAAAGCTTCGTCCTGTTCTACACTTTTCTCGATTAATGCTTCATTCATGAGCTGCAACTCACTTGATGAGCCTTTTCCTAGTATGTGATAAATCATGTTGCTTACCTCGAACTCCTCTTGATGACTCGTAGCCTTTGTAACAAATATTGTTTTGTACCTTGTAGCTCTTTTAGGAGATCTTCAACAAGACTATAAGATGAAAATTATTTATTATTTTTTATGGTTGTAATCTATTCTTAGATGATCATGATGTCATTTAGTATTTCTTGTAACTCCTTCTAAGTTGTGAAATAATTACAATCTTTGACTGTACCCAATCTTATGGTTTTTACTTAGAAACTTACAATTGGTATCCTTCCCCTTGAGGCTATTTGATATCTAAGATAGATTCTTCCTAAAATTTGATCTTGATGGATGAGCTCTGCAATCTTGAAGCTCATGATGAATTTTGAAAAACTTTACTTTACTTGATAAAATGTTTTTTAAAAATCTGGATTCTTAAGATACACTCTTGTGAATCTGTTTGTTGTATATTTTTCATCATCCGAGAAAGCAAAGTTCAAATTTTGATATTTTGGAAATTTTCTTTGTCTTTTCATCACTTTGTAACTTTAGTGGATCATCTATGTTAAATTTTCCTTATTGTTGTCTATAATTTTAATAAAATCATTCATTTCTACCTACAATCATCTTAAAGAAAAATTCTTAGGAAAAAAAGGCATGTGGCCTTTCTTATATCCATTTAATGATTTTTCCCTTTTCTAGTCTATCATGATTCTAAGAACAATACATGTACTTCTACAAGATAGTACTTTCTTGATTTTTATCCAGCTATTTTGATTTATCTTATGCCTTTAAACTTTAATTAATTCATTTTCATGAAACTGATAGCAAAAGCATACAGATTGAACCGAGCTCAATTATGACAATGGTTTCCCATTCTTTTCTCAAGTAAAGTGATGTAGCTGGATGATCCAAAATATTAAGATGAGGGATTTGCAACTAGATGATGAAGATGAGGAGAATACCCAAATGGAAATGATGTATTTTCTCTATATTCTTTTTCTTTTAGCTTTGTGTATATACATGCTTTACTTTAATAGTCATAAGTTATATCCCATGGCCTTTATGGGAAAACTTAATTTTTATATATTTATGAGTAAATGAAATTAAATTATGTAATCGAGTTGTCTATTTCCTCTTGTATTTGATTATTGTAAATTATAATTATGGAAAACTAAAAAAATAAAAATATAATTAATCTCATTCAAACATTAAGAAATAATAAGAATTAATGTACCTATAACATATAATGTACATTTAGCTATGCCAAAAACAACTATATTTGTTTTTATGGAGTCCATCTCCTTAGGTATGTAGTTGTTCCTACCATTATCAAGGTTGTACTTTAGTTATTCGGGACTTTTGTGTAACTTTGATGAAGATGAGCATGGAATGACAATATGTGTGAGGTGTTTCATTCTACAACAACGCACATAGTTGTATTTTTCTTTGTTGATTAACTTAATGCAACTTAAAACCTTTAATAAATTATATGTCGTGCCCTTAGTTAGGTCCATCTCATCAATTCCATCCATATTAAATGAAGTTTCAATTTTCCCATTTTTTCACAATGCAAAATTGTCAACAAGACCTATGATTTGTTTCAAGTTCAATGTCGATATTATAGAATTTACTTTGGCTAGAAATGTGTAGGAAGTGCATCAGGAAGTTGTATATGTCCCAAGGAAGTAATTTCAATGTGTGTGTGTGTCATGGCCCGAGGAAATAATTTCTGATCATGTGCATATGCATATTAACTTGAGTGTGCATACAGCTAGAAAATTATTAATAAGAGTGACATATACAAATTTCTAGTAATGTTGATGTGTAATCGTAGTACCCCTAAATATATGCAACTCAATGGGTTGAATCTCTCAAGTATAATTGCATAACATGGATGTTTTCTCAAAGTGTGGGAGTTTGCGATTGGGAAATCTCTCTAGATGAAGGTTGGTTCCTATTCCTCTATTCTAATGCACACTTTTAATTTGTAGATGATCTACTCCAAAATATACTCTAAGTTGTGAAGGATACAAGGTTGAGAATATTGCAAGAAAATAAACCTAAACTAATAGAGGTGATGCACCAAAGGAATGTTGAACACCTTCTTTGCCATTAAACACAAACCATAAAAATGTAATACAACCACCATGCACAGATAACCAATATTGCAATGAGAGATCCAGAAGACAAAAATGAACACAAGAGGGATGAAATTCTTACACCTACTTATATTATTTATCCATATATTTGATACGAGTGCATTATAATGACCAATAAAAAGATTGCATTTACAGTTTAGATGGGAGGTTTGAACTCCAAAAATTCACTTACAGATCAGAGAAGAAGGGAGGGTGCAAAGCAAAATTATCCAACATTAGAAAAATGCCCCTCCTTATAATATATAGGAAGAATGAGACAAATAGATATAAGAATTCATTTTCTTGCTCCAACCACCTTAAATTTAATTGAATTCACATGCAACAATGATGGGTGCTACTGCAAAACCCATACCTCCATGTACTATGCCTTGTTGGGAAAGAAAGGAAGCCCATACCTTCATTATTTTGGTAGGTGAGAATTCGACACCCTAAAAAATGGAAGACTGTATTTCTTCATTTTGAATAACTTAGTATCACTTAAATTAAGATAAATTTCCAAAAAGTCCTTTCTTTCGCAAATCCAAGCTCCTAGTCAAAACTTATGGCCATATGAAGGTTGGGGTGTCATTCTACAAAAAATGTGAACTACTGATCTTCCTTTTTCGGAGTCTAAAATGCATGGAACCTCCGAAATCCTGAAATTCAAACTTTCAGACTTTTTCATTTCAGAATTTGGGTTACTATTCATCTGATTGACCACTTGAGAGTTCCGAAACTTAGAAGCCAAAATCTCTGAATGTCTAAAATTTAAGACTTTTACGATTTCGGAACTTTTTTACTTTTCAGAATTTTTACCCTATTCATCACTTCACTCCCACTAAAATATCTGAATCTCCAAAATCTGAAACTCGAAATTTTGGACTTTCACTTTGGACGTTTTTCTCATTTTTTCCAACCGACCACTTCCTTTCTCTCGAAGCTTCAAAACTTGAAAGTCTGAAATTTTGAAACTTTTTGGTTTTGGAAATTTTTTACCTCCACGCTCATTGAGATCTCTTAAACCCCAAAACCCAAAAGTCTAAAATTTTGACTTTCAGACCTTTTTTTTTGGGCCTAAAATCCACCTTAAGCCTAACTCTAAAAGATCCACCTCTCAAGTCTGGATTTTCGAGACTTTCAAAATTTCTTGATTCTCTCGAAATAGCTCAAGCTCCCGAGCTTCTCTACAATGTGCATAGTTATCTCGAAATGCAATATCTCTTGATGAATCATTCCCATTTTCACAGTGTTCAAATTCATGTTTGTTCAATTTTTCTTGAGGGGAAAAATTGTATAACAGGCAATTCTAGAGATTTTAACCAATATGATGCTCAACGTATACAACTATTTTTTTGTTGTTGAAGTTTTGGAATAATTCAATCTTCTTTAACTTAGATGTAATGTTTGAGGGGTATACATTCCATCAAATTGAGTTGAGGAATGATCTCAACCTCTTTCCTTTGGAAGATGCCTTAGGCCTTTGTACTCGGAAAGAATTAATCCCTGGTGCGTTCAATAAGAGCCTAACAACTTCACCAATGGACTAAATAGTTGTTGAAAAATTATACAACTTATGAGTGGTACTTATAGATATTTTGACCAATATGAATCCTAAAATTTACAAATTTTGAGTTGTAATTCTAGAGATTTTAACCTACATGAAGCCCAATATATACATCTTTTAACTAATAATTCTAGAGTCTTGGGATGGATTATTCATCATTAGGTTAATTCATAGTTAAATTTATTGTTGCTCTCATGTGTACAGAAAATTATTTAGGTAAACTGATGTGTATAATAAAATCCCTATTCCATACACCAATACTCTTCCTAAGAAAAATATTTCCATGATACAATTTGTGGAGATGACAATACTTTGTTAATGAAATGTACAGTTAGGCTTGCATTAGCTTTGACAATTTGTCTCCCCATCTCAAGAGAAATCCCGATACTTTCAAGACCTTTCCTAGAAAATTTTTATATTTTACAAGCTTTGTCCTTAACATGTAATCTGTGATTCGCATCATTTCTCCTAAATTGGCATGAATATTTTTTTGGTAATAGTTTTTTTATGGGGACCATACCCTAAGAACAATAAAGGGGTTAAAACCTGATTACAACAACAAAGAGCAAAATGTTAAGGGTGTAAGAACCTAGATAAGCATTGGGAACCAAAAAATAAGTAGGAAAACTACCCAACATAAACATATAACAATAAAAAATTCCCACAACAAGATGGCATCTTGAGTGTAGCAAAAGTGCATAAAAATAAAAATTGGCCTACAACCTTGATAAAGAAATAAAAATAGAGAAACAAGAATCTAATCCAACGCCATCCCATCCTTGTTACTTTTTTCCGCACAAATTGGAAGAGCAAGTTCAAGATTCTTGATAGAAATGTGATTTTGTATGAGTGACATTGGAGCACAATGCATCGTAGATTTAGTAGAAACGCTTTTTATTGTGCGATGTAGAACTAACTTTACAACGTCGAGAGGATTAGAATTTTTTGGTTTTCCATTGGAAATAAATTATTCCTCTTCCATATCTTAATGAGGACTAAATATGAGATACTATGGAGCAGAGTCCTTCCACCGTAATGGTATTTTTTTACTTATGTTTGTAGTTCTCGTAGTCATCGATAAATGCTCTATTTTGAAGCATTGCTATCATCTAAAGGCCAACCCCTCGTAGTTGATCCTCTACACCCAATGTCTATTACCTATTTATAGATTGATTTCTACTGGAAGGTCTAGAGAGGTGTCAAGATCCACCTAGATTCTACCATATGTTGTGTCAATCTATTCAGTGGTTATAACATTTTATTTTTCAAAATATCCTAAAGTATCACCTAGAGCATCAAGGCATGAGTTATTCTAGAGTTGTAATGGGAGTCCTTGCAACCGAACCCATATAGGGTGGGTATGAATGATGTATTTTAGAGGATCAAATGATATATATTATGGCTTGATTATGACCCCATGTTCACCCTAAACCCAATACTAGTAAAAAATTAAATCCCTTTCTTCAGGGGTTTCAAAGACAACAATGAAATAAGCTTTAGCACATGGATAACGTTCAATATTACCGTTAAATTTTTCCTCCATCTATGAGAAATCCAATCATGGAGTCAAAATACTTTAGACCAGAATTTTTGAAATTTGTAGATGTGTCTAAGCTAGGAGAGATTCACCTCCTCCTTGAGAAAATTTTGTAATAGATCCTCCTCAATCTTCAACACCAGAATCTTTTGCAAGGGTTTTAAAGGCTTACTGGACATTTCTAGTGTTATCCTTCTTCTTAGAAACCACGGTAGAAACTTAATTTGGATGCCATCTTTTAACATAGGGGAAATTCTATTAGAAATAGTGTTAAGGGGATTAGGTTTCCTAAATGGAGCAGGGTACCAACCATTGATGATTGTTTCTTCTCTAAGGATGTTGGTGGATGAATCCCAAGTCTGTAGATATGACTTGAGTTCTTACTGCGTAGTCTGCAAGCCATCATGACTCATTCACCATTGGATTTCCTTGAGAAGGTCATATTTATCCATGATATATCATCCTCAACCTGTATGGCTTGAGTGTTTTCACCACTTCCTATGGTGTTATATTTATCACCATTTCCATCCTTAGAATGAAATTTTTTGTTTGAAGTCTATTTTCCTTTAAGAAGTGCATCTCCATTGGCGCTAATTCCATTTTTTTCGCTGTAGTGAACATGCGGTCTAAGGGTTGGGACCCTTGGATAAACTATTTCCGCCTTGAGCACCATCCTTAGGATGGGGAACAAAGTGGCCATGGCCACCCCACCCTCAATAGAGCTAGGTTTTTGTTTAGGGTTATCGTCGAGGAGTACCAAATCACTAAAACCATAGTGAATTACATCTCATTAATCCTCTTCAATTATATTGTATTGTTATTTGATTTTGTAAAATCTATGCACAATTCTTAGTAATCTGAATAAATTTTGCTATGATTTCTTAAGTTAAACATCTCATAACTGTGATATAAAATTCTTCTATTTATTTGGGGATTTTTTTCTTAGATGTTTGAAAACATGATATTTAATTTTAATTGAGGTTTTTACAAACTATAATTAATATTAAAAATATATTCATAATGATAAGAGTTGGAGTTATAATTTTTTTGATTCATCATATTAATTGATACCAACTCCTTTCATATACAATTGTCATAGAGCGATTTTAAGTTTTTCCAATTTGTGATGAAAAATATTAACATATTCATACCTAATATGTCTTAAAGGGTTAATATAATTTTCTTCAAATATGTACAAGAGGGAGAAAAACATAATCATCTAACATATAAATATATAAATTCTCTTAGACGGTAGAAAATAGAATAAATAATGCAGCCCAAATTTAGAGTTCTGTGTTAATTTTTTTGGTGAGTTCTTTGTCGGTGAATATGTTTACCACAAATTTTTCTTTCTCAATATTTGAGAAATATTTAAGATTCAATTTCTAGATTATTGTCTTGCATTTTTACAGTCAAATTAATTTCTTAGAGGATTTCATTAAACTAAATCACGATTCTTCTCTCTAGAATGTAAAGTAAATTTGTGATTATTTATACACTTTTATTATGTTAGAGATATTGTTGTAGGTGGCATCAAATTGATTTAAACTTCCCTCCATTGTTATTATATGTTATTCATTTTATCCTACCATACCTAATCAATCCCACAACCAACATTACACTACAAATAATAATAGATAAAAAAATGGTCAAGACATTAGAACACTAAAATAGAGAGACATACAAAGAGATAGAAAAAACTTATCATAAATGTTTGGTTCAAATGGGAATGTATTTACATTTCATCTTGCTTTGAATTTTTATCTACTTCAAATATCTATATGTGCATTGACATATTCTATACATTTTAATATGTCCCTTGGTTACTCATTATTGATACCGAGTTGTCATGAATGAGCTATCATGTATGCCTTATTTATTTTTTGTTTATATTGAAGGCATGTACTACCTAAAAATAATGGCTATAATTTTACAATTTTTACTGAGTTTGAAAGTTTCCCTATGTTCCTCCCTGTGGTGTGTCTATTTTTCCTAATGCAATTCTTATTATTATTATTATTATTATCGGTAAATAGTTTTTAGAAAGGGACTACACCCTTGTATAGAAAGGATCAAAATTAATATTTTAAAATTTTATCAAAGTAAAAAGATAAATATATATATATATATATATATATATATATATATATATATAACATGAGAGCCCAAAAATAGATAAATAAAGTTCAAAATACAACCAAAAAAATAGCATCTTAACAACACTAAAAAAATAACAAGATAGTAGGTCTATAGGCAAACTTATCACAACATCATTCCCTGACCAAATAAATGTTGGATTTTAGTTTTTATGTCCTTTCTTCCTCCGTTACACCATCGTCTAGTCCACGTTACCATCTTCCATGAAGATCTGAAGAAAAATTCAAGATTCCCAATAGCAAGTGTAGCCTTCGGCGAGGGGCGATGGGGCATTGTCCTTCATAACTATATCATAAAACTCTAGGGTAGAAGAAATTTGTGGCATCTCATGATAAGGTGGAGTGTATACCTTTGAGGGGTTGCAATTAATATTATAATCCCTTAACAATTTTGATATATTTTAATTTAATTAGATCACAAAGAATATTTCATGGATTATTTGTAGGATTAACTCTTTTAACATGGAATTTGGTTAAATTCGTTGTCATCAATGTCACCGATTCCTAATTAATCGGTGATGATTAGAAAAATTGGATATCCTTTACACTATCTACACTTCAACAATTAAAAAAAATTGTACCCAATAGGTAGTTTTTAGTGGAATGATATATATTATTTTTTTATGGAATCCTCTTAGGTTACGATTTTCTCTTTCTTATCACAAATATAATATCAAGTATAAATCATGTCATATAGTCCCATTAGGTGCAAGGAAATAGTTTCTTAAACTAAATACTAAGTAAATCCAAAACCATAATTAACAAACTATAAATTTTTATAGAAATTACATATGCAATGCTTATTTTTAGATTCCATCTCTTATAAATAAATGATTGGTCAAGTCTCCTTTGTGAATATTATTTTATTGATAAATGTAGGCACTCAAATTTGGTAATTATAAACTTTCACACTATAGTTCTTGACATTCCTCTCTTGCTAAAACAACTCCACTCTACCCAATATCATACAATACATCCCTAGGTATCTTGTCTATCTTGTTTGATCTTACATACTCACTTGTCGATAGTTTTAGCGAATCGAATGCTTGGAACATAGTACAAAATTCCACTTGTTACCTTCTATATTTCACATTGCATATTTCCACTCATAGGTTAAAAATGTATAGTAGGGGCATAAATGTCTATACGGTCCTAACACTAGATTATGGTCTTGACCTATTTCATCTTGGTCCTAAAATTCCCATTGTACATTATTCTTTGGATCACTTACTTGCTCTTAGTAATCCTTTCCAGCTTAAATCTCTTTCAAAAGAATATATAAGAAAGAGAAAATCGTGTCATTTGAAGTGGGAAGAACTATTATGGAATCTTATTACAAAAATAGAAAAAAAGGCACCCAAAGCTCCTACACTCCAAAAATTCCTATGCATATTCATCAAGATATATTTATCTATAGGTTTAAAACTTCCCACTAGGTCTATGAATATAATTCCTGAATTCGTAAGCACACAAATTCCATGGTTAATTTTAAGATCCCCTTAAAAAACCATTGATATTACTTGGCAAATTTCTAAAAATGAGTTTCAAAATCTTGGTGAATGTCATGAATCAAAAGGAAATGTTATCATTCGGTAGTAACTATCAGTTAGTAATGTAATGCTACCAGCTGAAAACATTTTACTACCATCTAGTATAATTATGCTACCAATTGAAAGCATAATGTTGTTGGACAGTAGAAATTTTTTATTTTGTGTATGCGGTAAAGGAAATATGAATATAAATTTTTTGTTATTACTATAAATGCTAGGAGAATCAAACTATTAAATTAACTTATAACTAGAAATTTTAGGTGAAATAGCAAACTACCTAAGAACTAAAAATTATCCATATAAAAATTTCGACAACCTAAATATTCATGAATTAATGAAGATTCTCCACTATAATTTACATTTTTAAAGTTACTCGTGCATGTAAATGGGAAAGACAGAAATTTAAGTCAAACATTTATTAAAGAAAGGATGTCAAAATTCATTTTAATACAACTAGATATCACATACTAGGTGGAGAATGACATGTGGTTTGAGGTATCTTAGGAGTAGTGCTAATGTATGTAGTGTATATGGGCACCAACAAACCAACTAATGTTTGGTTTGTGGTACATAGTTCATGGTTAGAGTTTGAAGGATTGAGTAGAGTATTCAAATATTCTTGTAGTGTGATCAAGAGTGACCAACAAAGAATAATAAACTAAATCTAACAAGTAAAAAACCTATAAATTCACTGAGACCATATTTGTAATTATGTGTAACATAGTAGAAAGAGGTCAACACCATACAGATGCTCCTGCCCCTACTTTGTATGGTCTTTCCACAAGATATCATCATCCCGCATTCTCATTTCCAAATTACTATCAGGTATAAAACCTCTATTTCAACACCCACATCACTCAGATTATTCCATAATTATCTCGTAATCAATTAAATGCACTCAATTCAATGCATTTGAGGGTTTGTATTGTATCATGTATATTTTTGCAAGTATTAATGCATTATTGTGATACTTTTTTATAGATAATGTTTGGAAAAGGCTCCAATGTCTATTTACATAAAAAATATTAAATTAAAGCTCATGAAAAGTAAAAAGTATCTATAAAAAGCAAAACATAAATATTTAGTCAAAAAGATATTGACTCAACCAGTAACCCGACCAAAGACATTACTCCGAGTTACGAGAAAACTAGAGCATAAATAGCTTACAACAAAACCATCTCAAAAACTAGTCATCAAAAAGTCGACAAACATAACCCTAAAAACATTTTCCCCTAGTCCTCGAGCTCGGGCCAACGCCATCAATTTGGAAGTCCTTCTCATCAGATTTTCTTATGTTGAGTTGTGTCTTCTTTTCTTTTCCACTACGATACTCCCTATAGAAAATCAAACTTATTTTCTATAACTTTAATCCTTGCATTAGACCTCCGAATTCCCAAAGTAGATTTTTATTCTCGAGATTTTACTTGGAAAACAATATCCTCCAAACCTTCTAATTTTATCACAAGAAGATTAAACACAATATTACCTTCCAACAACCAATTACTAGGATTACCCTCCTCATTATTCCCAAAGCAATATTTTGTAAATCACCACAATGTCTAACTCCTTCTTAGCTCTCTCTTTCTTTTTGTTACACCTAATACTATAGGCTAAAGAAATATGATCCTCGCCAATCTTCCCCAAATCTAGTGAAAATCCCCTTTGTTTTGCGAGAATCAGCTTACCCATGTTAACTAACAAAAGGATTAACCCCGATGTAGGAGAAAATTTATTTTATTGATCTGAAAAATCTTAATAGATAATTGAAGAGAATTGAACAAGTAGAATTGGATACTAATCTTCCTTCCTCTATGAAAATGATTAATAAGTATTAGATGTTGAGAGTGCGAGTTTCCGGTACTTACCATCTAATGTGATATATTTCATTTTGTACAAACATGCTTCTCACCATCTCCCAAGAAGATGTTTACGAGCTATCGCAATCCTCTATAAAACATATTTTCTCATCATTTTCAATAAAAATATGGAATTTCTCCTAAATCTAAGTCATATCCTTAAACAACTTGCATCCACTACAATCCATATCAAAAACACTTCCAATCAACTCATTAGAGACCAAAAGACTAACACTGCGTATAGTGACTACCTCATTATTTCAAAACATTGAAAATTATTTCAAAATATTTTCATCATATGCTTGCAATCTCTACAGAAAGTGAGTAATTCCACCTTCCATAAAAATATCCTGAAGAACTGCATCTCTCTCTTATCCCATAGAAGATGATAGCTCAACCCTAACCCTAGCTTTTCCCATCTAAAGGAAACATAAATGGAAAATGAACAAGTCTTTGATGCATGTAATGTTGGAAATGAAACCACATTCTCATGTAGGATGAATGGTCCGATACTAGAAGCCACCAACAACCTCAAATGATGGAGGGCTTAAGGTGCCTAAGATGTAGAAGTAGATCTATAGGAACCAAACAGATGGATTTTTGATAATATATGCAAAAATAAAACATATATGATTAGATCAATGTATGCGGGGGTTTCTGGACAACGTCGATTCGAAGTTAACAACTTCCTTAGAGGATGTCAACCCCCGTGTCCATAAAGATGGCAATAAATGATGAATAGTAGATAACATGCAGAAGCAAAAAAAAATACAAAATTCCAAGTAAGTGGAATGATGAGGGAACTTAGTTGGTGCTCTGATATGGAGATGTAATGGGCATCAAGATGGCAAGATGATGAACAATGTCAAATCTTACCCATCAATGATGAGGGCACTTAGCTAGTGCTCTGATATGGAGATGAAATGGGCATCAAGATGGCAAGATGATGAACAATGTCAAAGCTTTCTCCAATAGTCCTCACCTCTAACTTCTAACAATGGAAAATATTTTCCTTGACCTCAAAATTGCAAAACTTATTTCAGAATTTTCTTATTTTTGTTCCTAAAAACCCCTTCATTGAAAGAAGGGAATTAGCCATGTATATATAATTTGGGGAAGGGGTTAACTTAGGGATGTTATATAACCTTGGTTTACAAAAGTAAACTTGATTAAAAGACATGGTTTTAATTTGATATGAATTGGATTTAATGGAGTGAGGCTCATGATTCAAAAAGAAATAATGTGATATTGAGTGGCGACATGATTGAAAAGGTTAGGTGGAATCATACATCCCATAATGATGATTTTGAATTTAGAATTGGGGTGTCGGATTTGTATATTTTTTGGGGTTTATAATCATTAATTTCATAGGTGTGGTTCATCCGGGGTTCATGATTTGTAGTATTAGGTATAATAGTTGATGTCGTGGGGATGAGTGGGGTGCTTGATGTGGATGATTTTGGAGAATTTTCTTAGTTTTTGAGGTGATGTTATTTAGGTTAATAATATTAATTATGACAGAGGATTACATGAAATCCATTAGCACATAATCATGATTAATGATTGAAGAGGATTAATTAATTACTTAAAGGTAATTTTACTCTTTAGGATTTAGTTTAGACGAAAAGGGAATCAAGAGGGTAAGTGTAATAAAGGAGAGTGAAATGTGGGGTGATACTAAAAATCGGTGTCTACATTTCCCCCCTTTTGTTAAGTGTTTTGCTATAGAAAGCCATGAGACAAAAACAAAAAGGGTTGGATGAAATAATGTGTTTGTAAAAGAGATTGAGATGGATAAAAAAATTACCAAAGGAAAGATGCCCTGGGAGAAAAAGGATCACAATAACAATGAAAATTATGGCGGTGACTCCAATATCACATTGGTAAAGGACACTATTATCTCTCAAAAGTGCAC
Source organism: Taxus wallichiana var. yunnanensis (assembly GCA_018340775.1). NCBI lineage: Eukaryota > Viridiplantae > Streptophyta > Pinopsida > Cupressales > Taxaceae > Taxus > Taxus wallichiana. Next base: position 973,967,447 of record CM031239.1, read on the forward strand.
CCTGTAGAGAGATGGTTACAAGCTTTTTAAGATTGAAAAATGGATCTCTTTCTTTCGTAGATACGGTGGAAAAACTTCATTTCTATGGGTATACCTATTTTCAAGTGAATTTCGGTATCAAGGCCGGTTCCTTATTGATGTATCCTAAACAGATTTTTCGATGGTTTAAGGGTAAAAGATGAATGTAAAAATGAAATTAAAACAAAGGTGATACATGAAACTTGTATGAGTACTTTGACCGAGTACATACACAATTGATATGGAATGAATTTATGATGCGAGCCAACAATTTTTCTAAAGATAATTAAGGGTAAACACTTTGATGTATTGAGGGATAAAATCATAACAATACCGCTAAGTTACACATAAAAATTAATATCATGTAGAAATTATTGAATTTACAACAAGGTAAGATGATTAATAAAGGAATTCAATTTCACAAGATTAATGGAAACATACACAAGACTACAAATAATTGGAAAGGTAGAAAATAATTCACATCAAAAAGGAAAAACTAGCGAAAATTGCTTCAAAGCACTAATGTATCTAAAAGTCCTTCTTTGTGAATCACCAAAGCACACAATATTTAGCAAAATTATTTCCCACCATTCCAAAAAATAGGCTAGAATTGTACTCACCCATGCATCCTATTTTTATCCTTCATCTATTAATAAATAAAGTAATAAAAACAAAACATACAAATACAAAGAGGCATTAAAAGTCATTGGTTACAACTCGGTCGGTTGTAGTCAATTGTTGTAATGTTAAGAAAAGCACGAGTGATAATTTGCTAAAAATAAGTTTTTCTTGATGAGAAATTTTTTTCTTTGTGCATGCAAATTCATATTCTGGCTTGTTATTTTGTGAAGGCATGCAACCTTATCCATTTGTAGTGATAATATTAGCACTTTCTAACCATGGTTGAATCTGGTGAACTCAGGACTCAAATTAAGGTGCAAAATTATTGCAAACTTAATCATTTTTTTGTATTTGCATTGTTGAGCTCCATTTGAGCTAGTAAAGCTCTGCTAAATTTTCCCTTGGCCGTCATTGTTGACTGTTCAATATTGACTGAAGGTTTCTGTAAAGAACTTTGTCTTTCATCATTTCGAAAAAGAGTTATCCACGTAGGACAGATTTGAACTGAAAATGGGCATAGAAAACATTATTTTTCCATTTCTGATAGAGATTTTCCATTTTTAAACATCCATCCCGCCCTACCACTTCTAATTTAGGCCCCACACATGTCTTTATTTGATGCCAATGGGGTTGCGTTCAAATTTATCCTCCTTTTCTAAAACAAAGGTTCAAAGTTTCAAAACAAAAAAAAGTTCTGGCCACCCGCCTTTCCGCCTTGGGATTTTGATGGCCTGGGAAGAGTCGCAGGAAATTTTATCACTTTTATCCCTTTTTAAAAAAGGGTTCAAAATCTCAAATTGATTTGGACGCTCCACTTTTGACTTATTGAATACATGGCCTTGATCGGTCTTCAGAGGGTCCGTAGGGCACTTTTAAAAGTTACTTCTTTACAAAAAGGCTCAAATGTTTCAAAGGCAAAAATGTTCCAATGATCTACTCCTCTCGCTTTGACTATTTTTATGCAGGCTCAACATTTTACTTTTTCCTTTGACATGAGTGGGGCCGCAGCCATTTTATGACTTTACGCCCTTTTGGAAATAAATCTCAAAATCTCAAAAGGCTCTGACGATCCACTTTGACTTTTTTGATGCGGGCTCAACATTTGACTTTTTCCTTTGACATGAGCGGGGCCGTGGGCCATTTTACGACTTTACACCCTTTTAAAAATGTCTCAAAACACAAAAAGGGCCCATCCCTCTCGCATCCAATTAGATTTTGTTGGGCCTATGGGTCAATTTGACACTTTTACAAAATGATGAAAAGATGCTAAGTTCACCAAAAATACCCACCATTTTCATGTGTCAAGCTAGGGTTTGCATCGTATTTGGTGATAGATTCCGAGAATTGATCTCTCGTATTTTTATTTGTGGCTATTGATCTCCAACTTGCCCAATGAGTTAAGTTACTTTAGTTTGATGAATAAAAGACTCAAAACCTTAAGTCCTTCATATTTTCATTGTTGAGCTCTATTCGAGCTAAAGGAACTTTGCAAAATTTTCCTTAGATGGAAGCCATTGGAGATGATCTTTCAAGTTCAGTTTATATGTATCTATTTTTTGTTGAGCTCAGATTTAGAAATATCTATTATTTAACAGCCATCATTTTGATAAATTTGAGTTCTAGGTTGTCTTATACTGCAAGATTTGGTTGATTTGACCAGTTGTGTTGCTTTGAGTTCAGCTTTTCTCCAAAATATTTGTGTTTTGTGAAGCTCTTTGAAGATTATATGGTTGTCATTGTTGACGTTTGTGAGCTCATTCCTTTTTGTATCATCATTATTTTGAATAAGATGATAGTAGATTTGTGTTTTTTTTAAATCACCTGACTTTATATTGATCATTTAGATCAGTATTGAGCTCCCCCTTTTACTTTGTCTCTATTATTTCATCTTCGAAACATTGATACTTGTTTTTCCTTTACATTTTTAATGTGATTTATGGAACAACATTGATCTCGAGTTGAAACTAATTCTTTTTCTCCTTTTGGCTTTGAATTCGATGAGGGTTTTCTCTCGCTTCAATTTTAATGAGTGCATTATTGTTCCTTACTCTAATTTTAGTACCCATTAATGGGTCTTTCTCAATCAAATCCATGATCTTCATTTTCTTCCTTAGATTTGGAACTTTATTCGTTGCTTTGAGTTGTATTGTGACAAGTCCGTATATGAACCTTTAATTGTCCCACATGAATGAATTATTTTTCCCAAACTATGTATCTCGCACTTGTATTTTTCAAATTGTGGCTTAAAACATTATAACCTGATTTGGGTATCACTCCTTTAGCATACGTATTCAGAATTCTTTATCACTTCTCGATTCTACAATCTACACCTGCACACTTGAGAAAACAGTTGGAAAATATTTAAGATTTTTGGCCTCTCTTATGTCCATGGTTTTCTTTTCTTATTTCTCCTTCTTTCTGAGTGATAAAATCATGTATGCAGTTTTGATCTTCAAGTAATCTATATATCTTGTTATTAGAGATCCATGTGCACAAATTAGGATAGTATAGGAATATGGATTGTACCCTGAGCTCATAAACGATAGTTTTCTCTTTTCTATTTTTTGGTATATTTCTCTCAGCAATGAAGATGAAGAGGGAACAAAGATGAATATGAGGATGCATCAACCGAAGGAAAACCCTCAAGGAAATGATGGGTTCACTCATACTCATTTATTTTCTCTTTCATGCATGTTTACCTCGTATTCCAGTTGTTGTACTTTACTTTCCACTTACATCCCATGGCTTGTGTGGGAACATTTGAAATTCCTTATGAATAAAGCATTGAATTGTGAAAATGAGTTGTGTATTTCTTTCTGCATTTCTACTTTCTGATATAGATTGTATGATGAAATAAACAACACAAAGAATATAATTGAACATTTTAATCATGAAGGAAAGAACATTAAAGAATACATGTAACACCTAGTAATGAACTCTAATTTCTGCAATATGCAATTATGTTTGTTGTTCCAAAACTTAGCATTTCATCTATTATAATTGGATTTCTTCATTAAGCCAACACAAATGTCCTTTGGGGCTGTTGGTATCCAAATTGATTCTCCTTGAAATCCTGAGTAACATCACAGGTTTGCCAGGAAGCTTAGAGACAAATAGATCATAATGAGTCATTTTGTAGCCGGGGATGGGATCTAACTGGCCCTTAGTCACTCAGATGTGGAGAAATGGATAGCACCCTCAAGAGGATTTGATCTATCCTCACTACTTTATGGTTGTTCCTTTCAACCAAGGTGAGAGAACACTTTTGTAGCCTGTTATTTATGGAGGAGATGGAGATTTCCTTCCTAATGAAGTTGTTAAGGAGACCATGAATAAAATATGATCAATGCAACAAAATATAACTCTCACGAGTTGTCACCGTAGATAGTGGAGATATTCTCTAGGCAAGGGTCGAGTTACTAAATACATTTGGAATCCCTGATTAATTCTATGTGTTTTGGTAGTAACATTTGTGCATTTGTATACACATATGACAAGTAGGGGTAGTATGGGTAGGATTATTTGTTTTTAAATAAATCTTTGGTGGGAGCGAGGCGAATGAACTTGATTTGCCAAATCTCTCGAGAACTCTTACAAAATGGAAAGTCGGAAAACATAATACTTCGTGGATAGCTTAAATGTTCCTTTAACAAGAATATGTGCTTTAATGGAGGCCCAGATTAGAACTTTTTCACATAATCTATAAGATTTTAACATGAAGGCTTGACTTATAAGACCCAATAAAACATCAAAACCTAATATCAATCACGCCCGAGGTACACCCGAGAGGCTTACAAATAATATCTCACAACAAATGAAAGAAAACCTATTTTAAATCGTTTATTTCACCCCGGATGAAAGCTCTTTTGAGAAATGAGATTACAAATGCCAATAAACTTTCACAAGGATTGAGACCTATGTGATTAAGACATATTTTGATACAAGATTGCAACAGGAATAAGAAAAACTATTTACCGACATTCGAAATGAAATAAACACATTTTGCTTAAGATCAATCCAAAATAACTCGAGTTTGATTAAATTTATCAGCAAGGGAAAGTTTCTACAACAATGTTATAGGTTGTCAATTGTCTTACACTTGCAACCACCTTGACATGATAAAAATTAATACAAAAGAGATATATAGGATTCTCATAGGACTTCTCAAAAGATAAGCTTTGTCAAATTTTCCTCTTGGGAATGTTCTTCGACCTCTAACACTCCAACCATTTACACAAAGAAATTCATGCCATTTATAACATTTACAAAGCAGAGCCCATTTTCCCCAAAAGACAAAAACATTTTAAGTACCAAAGTGCTTGCCATGATCTCGGTTTGCAATTCTTAGAATCAGATTTGTAAAAGGTTGTCAGTGCTCATGAGGTAGATCTCTTTGAAAATCTCATCATTTCAAATCCTTCATCTAGTAGGATACTCCTCCTTCAACTCGCCAACCATTTCCGTCCCTAATCCCTCAAATCTGGTTTCTGTGTGCTCGGGAGAAGAAAAATGAAAAATCGACCGAGCCGATAGTGTGGACCATTTTAATGGTGAAAGATGTCTCCAGATCTCTCCCACCAAACTTAGATTTCAAAATTAACTCCCCTCTCTATTTGTCATGTAATAAATACCAAGAAATCATGAAGACTCGTAATTCTAGGCATGTTTTAGTAAAAATGAGGGAAGATCAAATTCATACTCACAGCTTTTGTTGATCTTTACTTTGAATTTGGGCCATCCACGTGGAAGATTCAACTTTAAAACAAGCTTGGGGATTTCTTTGACTTTTTACAACCTTTTGAAAAAATGGAAAAAAATTCCATTTTGCTCTGCACCTCCGCCGTTGAGAAATAAGACTCGACACGTTTCTAGGGTGGGTCCCAATGAACCGGCCAAATTCTACCATTTCACCTCCTTTTTGGAAAAGGGAAAATTTTCCAAGTTTTCCTCATAGCTCGCCCTTGAAAACTATGATTGACATGTGTCCCAATGTGGGTTCCAACAAAACCGTTCTTCCTTTTTATTTTTAACATTTTTCTCCCAAAAGGAAATTTTTCCAAATTTCCCTCGAGAGTCCACACCTCCACCATTGACTGGAGAAAGCTTTGAATTTTCCCTTATCGGGCTTTGCAGGCCATTTTGATGTTTTAATCTTTCAAATATCAGGGGCCCTTTAAGAAGTTGCTGAAAATTATAAGGAAAGAAGACCTAGTGGAGACCTCCACATGTCACGTGGTGCAACCTCAAAATCCTTAAGGCTTCAAAATTACTTCAAGGGGGTGCACTTCCATTTTTGAATTTTACTACATTATGTTAAAAGGGAAAAATATCTAACTTACCTTCGAAGACCAAAGATCTTCGCCATCATCTTCGCCACGTGTCCTTCTCAAGGGGTCAAAGTAAGATTTTTTCCCGCCACTTTAAAATTTGCTTTAATCAAAGCCTTGGTGGGGCCGTGGGTCGGGTTCAAATTTTTTCCAAAGTAGCCAAAAATATCAAATTGAGAAAAAAACCCGTCGCACCCCATCTAATTAGAAGAAGCCACATAAGCACCAAAAGAACCAATCGGGATTGAGTGGAGCTACGAGACAAATTTGCCTTTTGCCAAAAATCAAAAGTGATAAGTTAAAGCATTTTCCCACCATCCCTTAACCAACCAAAAGAAGCCGCGTGATCTGCCAAACAATGAGGAATAAATTTGACAGAAAAATACACCCGTTAGACCATCAAAATATAGAAAGTCACCATTCACACCTGTGAGCCCAATTTTTTGCTAAAGATGAAAATTCTTTTGAAATAAAAACAAGTGAATCATGATTTTTGAGCATATTTTCAAGCATGGATTTGGGTTTTCAAAGGCATACAAATATAAATCAACCATTCTCCAGCCTTCCATGGTCAAGGAAAAATAAGAAAATGGAAGAGGCCACAAATTTTGAAGAAATTAGGGCAAAAATAGGGTAGACTTGGAGACTTCTTCGATGAGGTATATGACAATGGATTTTTGCAACAACTTGAAGCATTTCTAATGGAGGTAGAATATTTATAACATCCACATTAGGAGATAAAATCTTTCACAACACAGAGATTAGAGGAAAATAATGGCAAAATGGGGCAAAACAAATCTCAACTCCAACATCGGCTCCACTAGGGGATGGGTACTCCTTCATTGTTAGGAAATAAGAGATAAAAGATGCAGAATAATCCCTCACATAATCGTAACAATAGAAAACTAAAATGTAGAAATTATTAGAGATCTCAAATAAAATTGCGCAGAATAAAATAACACAACACAAAGAGATAGTATTTAACGTGGTTCACCCAATTTGGGCTACATCCACCAAGAATGTTATCACCGAATCACAAAGACCCTTCTATGGTTTATACATGTGCATATACTTGAACTCACGATGTGATTGGATAAATGGGTACTATCTCCAAGTTGTGGGACTTGCTACTTGAGATAGACCTCCGAGAGAAAGCTGGTTCTTGCTCCTAAACTACCACCACAATCTACTCTAATGCAGGGGAAACTAACTATTCTAATCTAAATTTTTAAGGGACCAGGGAGAGAGAATGCATAAAATGAAATCCTACACTAAAGCGGTGATACACCAGAAAAGGAGGGTGTGAGAGTAGTTTTCAAATGCGTGAGATGCAGAAGCAAAGTGCACACTAGAAGGGGTGATGACAGTTCTCCACAATCTAGCAAAATGCATTCACAAAAATACCTCGAACATACACAATGATAATGGATCCCTACAAGAACATAATAATAGACACAATATTCTTGTAATCAAGGTTGAAGGGGCAAGAAGAATGCAAGAAAACACAAGCAGGGGAAGATATATCCACAAACTTATATTTTATTGCTTCATGATATGCACAGTTCAATCTATTACAAGATAAGGGCCTAGATCACCATGCAAGGAGTCCACAACAAGGGCCTACAACACATTGGCTTCACAAAGCAATTTGGCAGAGCTTTGCTACAAAACTACCTCCCTTTACAATGAGCCCAACACTCCAATTTATAGAAAAAAAGAGAAGAGAAAGAGAAGGGAAAATGGAAATCCTGAAATTTGTCCTTCAACCACTTGTAAGAGGCATTAAATGGAGTAAAATGATTATATATTACTTGCAAAATGCTCCCCATATTGTCCCAGTCTTTGCAGCAGAGAAAGAATGATGACCATGCCTCTTAATTGCACCGACAACCACCAAATGAAACACTTGTTATGAACCCAGCCACGTTTTCTAAAAATCTCGACCAATTTCTCATCAAATCTAGAATTTACTTATTTTAGTGCATCGGGCTCGGATTCACGATTCCAATGGTACCAATTTTGTGTGATTTCGTTGAGAAATACAAAAGTTATGGCCTTCTAAGTGCACACAGCTATTTTGGGTCTGGCAGGCGTTTTCTGTCATTTGACGGGAATGAGCATTAACTAACTGAAGCCGAATATGTTTCTTTCATTTAAATATTTTGTGAAAATCAGAGCTTGGATTCAAAAGTTATGGCTATTTCAAGTTTCATGGGTCAAATGTTGACTTTTCTTCTTTTCCTTCTAGCCGCCTGACGGCCAGATCCTCGCGTCCCCGCGCGTACCTTTGTCCCAACCTGTCCTAGACAAAAATCTTCTCGCTTCAACCGATTCGGGCTTCCTTGTTCCCTGTTTTCAGATTTTTAGCTTTTCATGTCGCACGCATCCCTCACGTACTTTTGTCCCAAACTGTCCCAAACGAAAATCTCCTGATCGCTGAAATGGACTATTTTTCGGTGAATCGGCGATTCAAGGCGTCCCCCACATAATTTTGTCCCGAATGTCCCAAACCGCGTGAAAACAAAACTTTGATGATTTTTTCCACTTTCAGCCGTTTTGGCTTTTCGCATCCTCGCGTCCCGACGCCCCAACCGCCCCGCGAATCCGCCTGGGACAAAAATGTCCAACTTACCCGATTTTCTTTGTTTTTTCGGCCCCAAGCTTGGTACGACGAACCTCAGTACGACCCAAATTGGTACAACCAAACCCTTCAGACCAAAAATGCTTTAAAACATTCCCGTAACCTTATTTTTGCATTTTTTGCATTTTTTGCATTTTTCTAACTCGTTGGGATTTCTTCTTGGATGGGAGAGTTAGAGAGAAGTTCTAGAGGGGGCCCAAAAACACGATTTCGGGCCTTGAATCATTCTACTTGCTCAAGACTGAATAATTTGATGCATGTTATCAAAATTACCTTGAGGGTGAATTTTGGATAAAAAAATCACTTTCTCGCATTCTATTACTAGCCACCATTCTCTCAATACAATACCTGATCCGTTTGGAGCTATGCTCAACAAACTCTACATGAATTCATAGCCGAATTCAAAACACATCTGCAATACATTTACTTGTCCATCTATCATATGTATAAGACCATATAAATAGACAACTGCTTAAGAAGTTTTACAAAACCATGGGCAAAACCCGTCCCATAAACCTATGGGTCAAAAACTCACCCATATGAGAAGAGCACATTTCCCGATATGTCGTGTGCATTATTTCGAGGCCAAAAAAATTTATGCCTAAAAATAAATAAATTTGCGGGCTGCACCGGACCCCCACTCGGGGCCCAACTCGACCCCCAACCCCGGTGAGGATACATGAAAAGTGTATAGAAATCTTAGTGTACGAGTCTTTAACACTTTCACACATGAAAACAGCTCCACAACCTAGCAATCTCCCACTTGGAGACTAGTTTTCCTCTAAGCAAGCTTCTCAACCCTTCACTAGTTTTTGTGAAGACCAAACAAAGCTAAACACAACTTTAGTTTTTCCCTTATGACCACCTTGGTCATCATGTCTGTAGGATTCTGACTAGTATGAATCTTCTCCATCTTCAACTTCTCTTCCTCCAAAGTGTCCTAATGAAATGCTACCTTAATCAGTATATGCTTCGTCCCGGAGTGGAAAGCGAGTTTTTAGCTAGGTGTATAGCACTCTAACTATCACTATGCAGCTTACATTCCTCCCGCTTATGCTCCAAATCCTTAAGCAATTGATGTAACCAAATCATCTCTTTGCTTGCCTCGTGCAGAACAAACTCATCCTCCATGGTTGACAAAGCCACCAGCTTCGTAGTCATGAAATCCAGCTCACCGCTGTCCCACCTACATTGTAAATATAACCAATCATGATCCTCCCGATGTCTACATCTCCAGCTATGTATGAAACTACATAACCACGTAAAGTGGTGTTTGATCCACTTGTAGTAAAGAACTGTCCCCATGGTCCCTCTCAAACATCGAAGGATCCACTTTAATGCTCACAATGCTATTTACCTCGGATCACTCATAAATCTACTCACATCTCCCATAGTATGGGAAATATCAGGCCTAGTGTACACCATAGCATACATCAAACTACCAACCGCTAAAGAGTAAGGTACTTTGGACATTTGGTTTCTTTCTCCGCTCTATCTTGGGACACTACTCTTTTGATAATTTAAAATGGCCTACCAAAGGAGTCCCAACTGGTTTAGCATCCTACATTTTAAACCTATCCAATACCTTCTTAATGTACTCTTCCTGAGATAAAGTTAGCTTCCATTCCTTCCTATCCTGAGTTATCCTCATTCCAAGGATTTATCTGGCTACCCCAAATCCTTCATATCAAAGGATTCGCTTAGTTGTTTCTTAAGTAATTTTATTTCCTACATGTTTTTACCTACAAATAACATGTCATCAACATACAAACACAAGATAATATAACTTCCATCCTAAAATTTCTTTTGTATACACGCAATGGTTAGAATGACATCTAATATAACCTTGCTCCATCATGAAGCTATCAAACTTCTTATACCATTGACGTGGAGCTTGTTTGGACCATACAATCTCTTCTTCAGTTTGCACACCATCTCCTCTTTACCTTTGACCTCATAGCCCTCTGGTTGCTGCATATATAGTTCCTCCTCCAAATCACCATGGAGAAATGCAGTCTTTACATCAAGATGTTCTAAGTGCAAGTCTTCCACTGCAACTATTCCTAGAACAGTTCTAATAGAATTCATTTTTACTACAGGAGAAAATATCTCATCAAAATCTATACCTTGTTTTTGTGCAAATCCCTTGACCACCAACCGGGGTTATATATTTTCTTTCCTCCTTCATCTTTAACTCTATACACCCACTTGTTCTGCAATGCTCTTTTTCCTTCAGGTAGCTTTACCAAATCCCATGTTTGGTTCTCCATGAGAGCCTGATGCTCCTCATCCATGGCTTGCTCCCACTTCTTCCTGGCATCTACCTACATTGCTTCATCAAATCTCTTTGGTTCTCCACTATCAGTGAGTAATAAATAATAAAGAGAAGGAGAAAAATGTTCAGGTTCTCTTCTTACCCTAGAAGACCTCCTCAATATAGGAGTTTGGGGTTCCTGTTGAGGGGGTTCCTAAACTGATTCATGTGTCACTTTCCCATCCGAAGATCCTCTACCGCTGCATATTCTTTCTTGGATTCTTCCTGTTTTCCTGCAACTATTGCTTATACATGACTTTCTCATTAAAGACCACATCCCTAGATTGAATGATTTTCTTGTCCTTAATACTCCAACATTTATATCCAAAGTCATCACCACCATAACCAATGAAAGTACATTTTTTTTTATTTAGCCTCTAGCTTAGTGCTATCATCCTTGTCTATGTGAACAAACACCTCACATCCAAACACTCTAAGAAATGAATAATCAACTTTCTTACCATACCAAGCCTCCTCATGTATGCCTCCATCCAAGGAACTTGAGGGTCCTCTGTTTATCAAGTACACATTTGTGCTCACCACTTCTACCCAAAAAGAAAGAGGCAGTCCTGCATGTAACCTCATGCTCCTAACACGTTTGATTATTGTTCTATTCATCCTTTCTGATACCCCATTTTGCTGCAGAGTTCCTGGAACCATCTTTTTCATGTGGATTCCATTCTTAGAACAGTAATCATCAAATTCATTGCTGCAATACTCTCCTCCATTATCTGACCTGAGACATTTTAGCTTAAGACCTGTTTCATCCTCTACCAAGGATTTCCATTTAACAAAAGTGTCAAATACATCAGATTTGTTTCTAATACAATAAACCCAAACTTTTCTTGTTGCATCATCAATAAAAGTAACATAATAACTTGAACCCCAAGAGATGATACCCAGCTGGCCCCACACATCGAATGCACCAGCTCTAACTTACTCTCTTTCTTTGTAGGTCCAACCTTGAGAAACCTTACTCCTTCTCGCATTTCCCATATATGCAGCTTCTCACAGTAAATCCAAACCTGTTCCCGTATATCTAGGAAAATTCTTCTTTATGATTTGCATTCCCTTATGGCTCATATGACCAATCCTATAGTGCCATAATGTTGTATCTTGCATCTGAAGCCACAAGATTACAATCATTAGTACTATCAGTGGTTAAATACAAGGTTCCAACCTTCTTACCTCTTGCCACCACAAGAGCACCCTTGGTAACCTTCTAAGAGTCCACTGTAAATATCATAGTACAACCATCACTTCCCAACTTCCTTGCCGATATCAAATTTCATCTTAATGTAGGCACATGTCTGACATCCTTCAATAGCCAAGTATTCCCATTCTGCATCTTAACCTGAACAGAATGTTTTCCAACTATTGTGCAAGGCTCATCATCACCAAGAAAAACATGCCCAAAATCTCCTTGAACATAATCAACAAAATAATGCCTATGTGGAGAAGCATGGAATGAAGCCCCTGAATCTAAAACCCAAGATTCAATAATATTATGCAAAGAAATAATCAAAGCAGCTTGACATACATTACCCCTTGCCACATTTTCCTCCTTGTTTTCTTCCCGTTGTTTCTTCTTATCTTGAAGCTCCTAACATCCTTCTTTACATGCCCAAGCTTTCCACAATTCCAGATACAATCTTGTTCTTGGATTTTGACCTTGCCCGATCTTTTGATTTTCCACAGTTTCTCTATTCATCTGTCTCCCTCTATTTTCCATTGTCAAAGCATTCCCTGAAGTAGAAGATTCCCAGAGATTTTTCTTCACATTTCCTTGCTTAGAATCACCCCTACAACATCCCGGAGAGGATACATGAAAAGTTTATAGTAATCTTAGTGTACAATCTTCAACACTTTCACACATGAAAACAAGCTCCACAACCTAGCACTCATGAGTGCCACAAGAAAAAGGTAGACCAAGTGCCAAAATATCCATTGGAAAAAGGAGTTATCTTACAGAGTATAAAACTAGAACCATCCTCGTAAAAAAAAATAGAGACAAGAAAAAATAAACCAATGAACTATACAATGTATAGAAAGAGTTCACCTTGATTATGGAGAATCAATCCAAGAAATGTTTCAAATGCCTCTCATTAATAGGAAATTTGAGAAATTCACCATCCAAATCCTTCAAGAAGAAGGTATGTTCACCAATCATAATATCAATGGAGTAAGGGCCCATCCATAATGAGTCAAACTTTCCAAAGCTTTCCTTATCTTCATGGTCTGCTATCCCGTAATAAAGACAAGATCTTCAACATTGAAATCTCTCTCGGGAGTGACCTTTTTAAAATAACTTCTTCATATTTTCTCTAAACCTTACATGCCTCTCGGTGGGATGCCCTCCTTTCTTCATCAAGTTTAACAACTGGTTAATGCGAGCCTCAAAAGGACTTACTTCTAGATCCTCTATTTGTTGAATGAACTAATATGAGGATAATTACATATGCAAAGGGTGGGCACGAGTTACATATACCAACTCAAATGGAATCTTTCAAAGGTGGCCCTTTAAGAGTGATTCTATCAGTCAAAAAAAAAAATTTAAACTATTCACCCCATTTTCTCTTCTTCACTCCAAGGTTCTCCCGATAATATTTGTTGGCATAGTAGTTGTTTAACATGATAAGATCCCTCTCCACCATTAGTTCGAGCTTTTGGTGTGATGGCAAATAGTTTCATGGCAACAAAGCTGTATGAATTGCCATCACACAATTTTTTTGAGATTTTGGTGTGGCAGAAAATCATTTGGTATCAGAGCCAGGAATTTTAGTGCACTAGCCCTAGAGTAGTGTTGGCAATGGGTGACCTCCCAGGAAATTCATAGTGTCACTACCTCCTAATTTTGTTGGGCCTGATTGGGTGTATACCCAGATCCATCGTTTGGGAGGGTGTTGGCATAGCAGCTAATTAACATGATGAGATCCCTCTCCACCATCAATTCAAGCTTTTGGTGTGACGACAAATCATACAATATTCAACATGTTTTTATTAATGGACTCATCTTATCCATTTCCTGGGGGTTGTAATTAGATGTATATGTCAAGTTGATCCCATATTCTTTGCACATTTCCACCAAAGGTTTAGGTCTGAAGCTCATGGCATTATCATCTGCAATCTTGACTGGCACCCAAAACCTACAGATGAAGTTGTTTAGCACAAATTCCTTGACAACTTGGTGTGTTTCCTTCTTGGTGGGGATTTCCTCCACCCATTTAGTAAAGTAATCAGTGGATACAAGAATTCACTTATGACCAACACTTGAAGGGTCATAAATATCACCAATGAAATCCATTCCCCATTGTTTGAATGGGGCTTTAATTGATACAGGTTGTAAAGGAAGGGAGCCTGAAGCTTTCAATCTTCTAGAGAAGTGCTGACAACTATCACATCTTCTAACCAACAAGGTTTTATCCTTGAAAATAGTTGGCCACCAATAACTAGCCCTCAAGATCTTGTGTGTTGTGACTCTTGCAACAAAATGCCCCCCATAAAATCCTCCATGGAGATCAGTGATTACCTTGGGGGCTTCTTCTTCAGTAATTCACCTTAAGAGGACTCTTTCTGGGTTCTTCCAAGCTAACCCATAATAAGTAATGACATATTTCTGGGAAGCCAACATAAGGACTCTTTTCTAGTTCTTACTTAAATACTTAGAGTAGTATACATGTCTAAGATAAAAAAATCATATCCTTGTACCACTCAAAACTCATCAACATTTCAAATACACCTACCCTTTATTCCTCTACCTCATTTACCTCAATAGTTTGCAAGTTCCTCTCAGCCATAAGTTTAGCCAAGCCTAAACCTCTTACCAACTTCATGGTTTGAATGTCTATGTCATATTCTTGCAGCTTGTTTAGCCACTTGCACCTTTTTCTTGAGACCTCCATATTTGATAAAATTTCCTTGACCATGTTGTGGGGAACATAAACAACAATTTTAGAACTTAGAATATAAATCCTAAAAATATTTGTTTCTTTTACTAAGGAAAATACTTGGTTTTGCATAATAGTGTACTTTAGCTCTGCCCCCTATAATGCCTTATTGAAAAAGGCAATTGGCCTCTCACCCCTTCATCATCCTTTTCAAGCGGGACATATGAAATAGTGTTCTCTCAAGGAAAAGAGAACAATTGAAAGGGCTTCCTATAATCAGGAGTTGCTAGAATAGTTGTATGCTTTAGTGCCTCTTTAATCCCATTGAAATCTTGGATGGCATCCTCCTCCCAATTGATGGTCCGGTCCTTTTTAGCATGGAATTGATGGAATGGTAAACTTAGCAAAGTTTTATATGAATCTCTGATGAAGTTTATCTTCCCAAAGAAATATTGAATCCCTTTCTTAGTCCTTGGAATTGGGACCTTGTTGATGGCCTCTACCCTTTATGGATCAATCATCACCCCTTCTTGTGACACAATGTGACCAAGTAATTTTGTTTTCTCGCACTCCCATTTGGAACTTCTTTAGATTGATTGAAATGGCATATTCTCTAAATCTTAGCAGCATCTTTCCAAGTGCAACAAGTGATTACTTCTCTTCCTAGAGAACACGGTTACATCATCTTGGTAGAAAGCAATAAAATCGTTGATGTAACAGAAAAATAAACATCCATTTCTCTTTGAAATTTTTCTCCAAAGCATTCATCGACCAAAGGGCATCCCGACATATACATAAGTCCCCAAGGAGTGGTAAAGGCTATTTTTATTCTTTCTAATTCCTTCACCATAACTTGGTTATAACCAAAGAAGCCATCCAAGGTAGAAAGTAACTCAAAACCAGTTACTTGCTGCAAAGATGTTTTCCATGTTTGGTAAAGGATAATTATCCTTCATTTATGATCTGTTCAAGTTTTGAAATCTACACACATCCCGATGTCACCATTCTTCTTTCGACTAGTACTAGGTTTGCAACCCAAGAAGAATATCTTGTTGGCTTGATGATCCCTCCATCTCTTAGCTTCTTCAATTCCTCTTAAATTTTTAGAGATACAAGTGGATTGATGGGACTCTTTTTCTACCCGAATGGATTTGTATTAGAATCCAACGGAATCTCATGTTCAAACATGTCTTCTTTGTGTGCTTTTAGTTTAGAATAGGTCCACGCCATGCAATCCTGATACTTTTTCAACAATTAGATGTATGATTTCTTCTCCTCCCCTTCGAGATTGTTGCCCAACCAAATCTTCCTTGGTTTCTCCTTTGTGCCAAGGTCATGCTCCTCAATATCTTTTGAGGTTTCCATGCATTTGTTAATAATGCGATCAACATTATAAAAATTGGACTCAAGAGAAACCAGCCCTCTAGGAATGGTATTATTTTTTAGTTGAATGATGCCCTTACCAAATAGGGTTTCTTTACCCTCTGTTGCACATACAAATGGCTCCAAATAAATGTATTGCTCAGAAAATTCTCCCTTGTGTAAAAATATTATAATCTGAGCATCATCATCAAATACCTGTCAGTGTTTAATGTTGTCAAGGACAGAGGGTTTTCTCAATACTTCCATCTCAAATTCACAATACGGGGACATTGCATAATTGTTAAAACAAGACCCCAACACTGCAAGTTTTTCTTCCAAGTCATTGAAATTCCTATCATGGTGCATAATTTTGAATGAATCAAACATCTCAATGAAATCCCAAACTGCATGCTTATATTGTTTCATTTATTGATCCTTTGTGGCATATAGTTTTCTGACTTGTTTTACAATTAATTCTAAGTCTCCTTTGCTAATGATGTCCTTTATACCATATTTTCAAGAAATTATTAAACCCAACATTAGTTCCTCATACTCAAAAAAATGTTGTTACTGCACTCAAAATTGAGTTCGAAGGAGAAAACAATTTTTTTCTGACCTAGAGAAAGAAGAAAAACACTAGCACCATTCCCAAACTTGGAGCAAGCCCCATCAAAAAATAGAGTACAAGGAGAGCCTATTTCTTCAAGGAATTTACATTCTTCAATCTTGTGCTCTTTTCCATCAGTAAATCCTATAAATGTATCAACATCAACACTTGTGTACAATATTTCATAGGATGCATTGTTGGGATCTTCAATAAGGTGAAGCATCTTCTTTTCCCCATACAACCTGACAAGGATTCCCTCAGCTAGGATGGTAGGATAGGAAATGTCCATTTGGACACTCTCACCAACACTTGCAGCCCATTTTCTAGACAATAGCATGCCCCACTTAGCTGGTAAGTCAACAATGACCACATCAAGTTTTAAATTTTTACAGGTAAGCTACAAGCTAAACCACCAAACCTTTCACACATCCTACAATTGACACCTCTCTAGATTCCATAGCAATACACTTCCCATATGCTACTGTAACCTTAATATCCAACTCGATTCATGACTTCCAAATGCATGACATTGCATGATGCCCCCGATTTAAACATGAAGTTGTGTAACACCGTCTTAATGATCGTGGTAGTGAAGAGAGGATCCACATTTATCTCGAGAGTCCACCAAGGATTTCCCCAAATATACCTCAGGTGGTTCACCTAATTCTTCCAATGTTGGTGGTGTTTCTAAATCTTCAATGATTGGAGGAGTATCCACAACATTTACATTTCTACCTAGGGAAGTCTTATTTTCTTTCAATCCTAAGTATTCAAATGCTCTCTTTTTGTGTTAAGGGATCTTAAGCAACTCAACAATTGGAACAGGACTTTTATTTGACTTAAAACTTGGGCAATGTCATATGGGTCATTCCTTGGCAAGGAAGTATTGGAAGGAAAGCTAATAAACTAACTAGCCGCTACAAGATTTTTGACATCTTAGGCATGAGGAGGGGCATGATTTTTGTTTCAGAACCACAGGGGACTTTGGGCAGATGCAAATTTCTTAGAGCCTCTTTAGGATTTTTTTAAAGTAAGGGAGATTTTGGCTTGGCTTGAGGCCCTACCCCTTTCATGGCCTTACTTCTTGTGTTATATTCCTTCTCTTGAGCAATAACAACATTCACCAAGAGTTGTCTATCTTCCATGATTGGATTCCTCTGTCATATTTCTTTATCATTAAAGCCCTTAAATATTCAAAGTCATTATTGGGCAATTCCAAATCTTGTAAAGTATATAATTCTAAAGCATGAGAGGGAAGAAGAATAGGTACCCTATGAATGCAGTCCAAAAAGTGACAAAGATTCTAGGCACTTATCACCTCATTAAGTTGCCCTTGTTGTGAACTCATGGAATAACCCATTATGCATACATCATCATAATTTTC
Source organism: Taxus wallichiana var. yunnanensis (assembly GCA_018340775.1). Lineage (NCBI taxonomy): Eukaryota > Viridiplantae > Streptophyta > Pinopsida > Cupressales > Taxaceae > Taxus > Taxus wallichiana. The sequence goes on from CM031239.1 coordinate 973,985,608, forward strand.
ATCATCAGCTTCTTCTTCTTCTTTTGATCTTATTCACAAGGAGCATGGGGCATGAAACACCTATCACACCAATCAACGACATCTGTCTCCTCCATAATAGCAAATCTAAGAGCCCAAAGGATCGTGCACCATTCTATTTTCTCTACTACCTCGCACTGCCTATTTCAAAATATAATAGGTCCCTTTCCTCTATCATCAGATCTTTTCTGATTTGTGAACTTGTCTTGACCTTGCTACTTTTGTTGACCTTGTGAACTCGCCCAATTCATTTCTCATCCTGGGTTAGTTTGTAGGAAATGTCTTGGACAGCCCCTACCAAAGTCTTCACAACTTCTTCCAAATCTGTAGCCTTTCTTGTTTTGGGTTTTTTTGGGTTAACCAATTTACACCCTCCCTCTTTGGAGGCTTTCTAATTACCTTGATGTTATTTTCAATTTGCAAAGCCATAGTGAAGGCCTGCCTCAAATTAGTGTGGTTTTTTTCTCTCAAGTAGTAAGCAACCTTTTTATCAAATGCATCTGAATATTTGATCAAACATGATTCATCACATGCCTTATCCTAATAGGAAATCTCCTCAAGGTCTTATTAAACCTTGTGTTGAACTCATGTACTGACTCACTAGGATTTTTTTTGATGTTTTCAAATTTTGTCAAGAGAAACCTAGGGTCAATTCTATCACCATACCTATGCAGCCCTAAATGCATTCCTCATCTCTCGTCCAAGAATCAATAGAATTATCTAGAAAATCTTAATATCGGTCCCTTGCATCCTCTTCTAGAGTATGGATAAATAGCCTAATATACACATCTTCATGTTTGATCTCAAAGTCTTCCATCGGATTGATAAAAATATTTAAATGTTGATCACTAGTTACAATATTGTTTCCTTGGAACTTTGGCAATCTGTTCCTTACTTCTTGAGGAACTACATTTGGATAACCATCCATCCCTACAAAATTTATAGGTCCAAAGGTATTTACAACAAATCGAGGTTTGGGAGGGGGAAAGGCCATGTTGTTATGAGGAGGTGACCTGGAGGGATGAAAATTTAATGAGGGGAATAAGGTCTTTGAAACACAGAGGTATAACTTTCAAATGAATATCCCCTAAAGGCCTAATTTCTTGAAAATCCCTATCAACTTCTGAAAAGACATGTGTAGAATGAGAAGCAAACTTTTCAAAATCAAATGAAGGCCCTTCTCCGGTTGGAGAACTAAACTCCACAAAGAGGATACTTGATTAAGAAGCACTTGAATTATAGTATTCAATAATAGGTTGGTCACTTTCATCAACGGAGATCCCCTTTCTTGTCCGTTTATTTCCCACATCTCTCTAAGATTTTCTTCCTTATGATTTTGCTTTTCCTAGATCTTGAAATAATGTCCTAGCAAGATCCCTAGAAAAGAAAGATCTTCTTTCTTCCAGCTTTGCAACGTTAGTAACAAATCTCACTTGATAGAGGTTAAGACACTAGTATCCATTAAGAATCGATCAACAAGGAGTCACTACAAAGGATTTCAACCTTAGTTGTGCAGATGCCATAAATATGATCTCACAAACGTTGTCAACACAAGAAACTACAATTGGAAATACTTTGACTTATCTTTACCTAGATTTATCAATGAAAGATAGTGAAAAAACTTGTAGAGACTGCAAAAATTACATACATACAACACAAGGGTATGAATATGAACTATAGTCCCAGTAGCAGCACCACTTAGGTGTTTGTATCCAAATTTATTATCCTTCAAATCCCGAGCAACATCACAAGTTTTTCCGAAGCTTAGAGATAAATAATTCATAGTGAGTCACTTTGAGCCTCGAGATGGGATCTAACCGGCCCTTAGTCACTCAAATGCAAAGAAATGGATATCACCCTCAAGAGGATTTTATCTATCCTCACTACTTTATTGTTATTCCTTTCAACCAAGGTGAGAGAACCCTTTTGTATCCTATTATTTATAGAGGAGATGGAGATGTCCTTCCTAATGAATTTGTTAAGGAGACCTTGAAGAAAATATGATCAACGCAAAAAATCTAACTCTCACAAGTCAGAACTCTAGATAGTGGAGATATTCTCTAGGCAAGGTTCAAGTTACTAAAGACATTTGGAATCCTAATTGTTTCTATGTGTTTTGGTAGTAAAATTTGTGCATTTGTATACACACATGAAAAATAAGGGTATTATGGGTAGGATTAATTGTTTTTAAATAATTTTTTTGTGGGAGGTGAGGAAAAATGAACTTGATTTACCAAATCTCTGAGAAATCTTACAAAATGGATATTCTAGACAATAGAATACTTTAGGATAGCTAAAATGTTCCTTTAACAAGAATATTTACTTTAATGGAGGCCCAGATTAGCACTTTTTTCACAAGATATGAGATTTTAACATGAAGGATTAGTTAGAAAACCCAATGAAACATCAAAATCTAAGATCAATCATGCCCGAGGTACACCCAGAGGCTTACAAACAATCTTTGTCAAAAAATGAAAAAAAAAGTGATTTTAAATCGTTTATTTCATTCCCAGATGAAATATCTTCTGAGAGATAAGATTATAGATGCCACTAAACTATCCAAAGGATTTAGACCTGTGTGACTAAGACAGATTTTGATACAAGATTGCAAATAGAACAAGAAAAACTATTTGCAAACATTCACAAATGAAACAAACACATTTTGCTCAAGATCAATCAAGAATAACTCGAGTTGATTAAATTTATCAAGCAAGGAAAATTTTCTAGAACAATCTCAGATATTTTCAATGGCTATACACTTGCAACCACCTTGACATGATCAAACTTAATACAAAAGAGATATACAGGATTCTCGGACATCTTCTCAAAAGACAAAGCTTTGTCAAATTTTCCTCTTGGGAATTTTATTCAACCTCTAACACTCCAACCATTTATAAAATTTACAATAGAGCCCCTTTTCCCCAAAAGAAAATAAACATTTAATGTACCAAGGTTTCGCCATTATCTCGGTCGTGATTCCTAGAATCAAATTTGTAAAAGGTGTCAAATGCTCGTGAGGTAGATCTCTTCGAAAATATAAAAATTTCAAATCCTTCATCTAGTAGAGCACTCTTCCTTCAACTCGCCAACCACTTCCACCCCTAATCCATCAAATCTGGTTCCTTGTGTGCTCAAGAGAAGAAAAATGGAAAATTAGATCAAGCTCGATAGTGAGACAATTTTAATGGCGAAAGATGTCTCCAAATCTCTTGCACCAAAATTAGATATCAAAGTTAACTCCCCTCTCTATTTGGTGTGTAGGATATACTAATAAATCATGAAGACTCACACTTCTAGGAATGTTTTAGTAAAAATGGGGGGAAAATCAGATTCAGACTCATAATTCCCATTGATCTTTACTTTGAGTTTGGGTCATCCACATCGAAGATTCAACTTTAAAACAGACTCCGAGGGCTTCCTTTGACTTTTACAACCTTTTGAAAAAATGGAAAAAAATTCCATTTTGCTCCGCACCTCCGCCTTGAGAAATGAGCCTAACACGTGTCCTAAGGTGGGTCACAATGGAACTGTGGCCAAATTCCGCCATTTCACCTCATTTTTGGAAAAGGGAATTTTTTTATTTTTCCTCATAGCTCCACCCTTGAAAACTAGGTCTTACACATGTCCTAATGTCGGTCCCGGAAAAACCGCGCTTCCCTATTTACTTTTAACCTCTTTCTCCCAAAAGAATTTTTTTCCAAATTTCCCTCGAGAGTCCATACATCCACCGTTGACTAGAGCAAGCTTTGACTTTTCCTTTATTGGGCTTACATGCCATTTTGATGTTTTAATCTTTTGAATATCAAAGTGGAAAAAATCTAAGTTATCTCTCGAAGGTCGCCTCCCGCTCCTTTGACTTGAAAAAACTTTGAGCACCTTCTTGTTGGGCTTGTGGGCCATTTTGAGATTTTAATACTTTTGGTGACAAGAGGTAAAACCCAACGTGCCTATGATGGTCGAGTTCACTGCCACTTTGATTTTTCAAACTACCATGTGTCACTATGGCACATCTTTAGATGATCCCCAAAAGTTGAGACTTTGAATGAGCACGGGCTCGCCACATGTCTCGGGTCATTTAAGAAGTTACTAAAAATTATAAGGTATTAAGACCCGGAAGATACCTCCACATGTCACTATGGTGCAACTTCAAAATCCTTAAGGCTTCAAAATGACTTGGTGAGGGTGCACTTCCATTTTAGAATTTTACTCCATTATTCCAAAAGGGAAAAATATATAGCTTACCTCCAAAGACCTGCATCTCCACCATCATCTTTACCACGTGTTCTTCTATGGGGTCAAAGTAAGAATTTTTTCCCTGCCACTCTAAAAATTGCTTTAATCAAAGCCTTAGTCGGGCCACAAGGCGGGTTCAATTTTTTTTCCAAAGTATCCAAAAATATAAAGTTGAGAAAAACAACCCATTGTGCCCCATCCAATCAAAAAAGCCACGTAAGCACCAAAAGAAACAATCGATTTGAGAGGAGCTACAGACCAAATTTGCTTTTTTGCCAAAAATGAAAAAAGTGATAAGTTAAACCATTTTCCGTTGTCCTCTAACCAACCAAAAGAAGCCACGTGATAGCCAAATGCCGAGGAATAAATTTGACAATAAAAAGAAGCCTCACAAATCACAAAATACGAAAGTTACCATTCATGCGCAGAACCCATTTTTCACTAAGGATGAATTTTTTTGAAACAAAAACAAGTGAATCATGATTTTTGAGCATATTTTCGACCATGGATTTGGGTTTTCAATGTCATACAAATATAAATCAACAATTCTCGAGCTTCCATGGTTGAGGAAAAATATAAAAAATGACAGAGCCCACAGATTGAAGAAATTAGGGAACAAACAGGGAATACTTGCAGACTTCTTTGAGGAGGGACATGACAATGGATTTTGCAACAAATTGAAGCATTTCGAATGGAGGTAGAAGCTTCAAAAATCCACATCGGGAGATAAAACTTTTCACAACACATAGATCAAAGGAAAATAATGGCAAAATGGGGGAAGCAGATCGAGCACCAATAGGGGCTTTGTGTTCTTTATGGAGATAGTCATGAAATTGTAGGCTATGTGATCTATTAAATTTTTAAACAACACACATAGCTACAAATTTCATGTAATCATGAGTTAATTTAACAATAACAATATTCTCTCGAAATAAAATCCCCTAGCTTAGGTATACTTCACTAATGTTATCCATCATAACAAAGTTTCGAGTTGCCCATTTTACACAAGTAAAAAAATTGTCAACATTTTTCGCTATCCTACGGGGAAGGCTGCCTTCTAGCTTGTAAACTAGTGCCTTTCTCTTGTCAATTGGGCATGGAGTCTAAAGAATGTAATGAAAATATGCTTTCTTGAAGGTCCAACCCTTCCAAAATGAACTAAAACTAAGAAAGGATCGGTAAACTGGATCACTTGCACAAGTGCACTTATTGATTTGAAAACACCGCAATGTGCAGGAGTGCACTTATTGAAGGGAAATCCTACTCTAAATAGACATTGTAGGATTTTCAATAACTTTGTTTGAGAAACATACCGTTCACGGGAATGCAAAATTCCTCCCCATTCATCCTCGAGTGGTGAAAACGTTGTGTTCTTTACAAGTTGAAATCATATAAGGACCACTCCAAATTATATCAAACTTCGTGTGTCTTCCTGGATTTACACTATCAACATCCCACTTTAACACAATATCTCCTTCATTGAAGATTCTAAATTTGGATTTCTTATCAAAAGTCTTCTTCATCTATTTCTGATTCTTTTCTATGTTTAAATGAGCTTGATCTCTTAGCTCTTGTAACTCCATTAATTCTACATAACAAACCTGTAATGGTTCATTCTCAAGTAGCTCCATTTGATGCAGAAAATATAATGTAGGTAACTCAACTGAAATAGGCATTCTTGCTTCTCTTCCATAAAAAATTTGTATGGTAAATTACCAACTGATCTTTTAGGAGTCACTCTATCAACCCAAAGTGTTGAATTTAACATTAGATGCCAAGCTCTCTAGTTATCTTTGAGTGTTCTTCTGATGATCCTTAAAAGATTCTTGTTAGTACTTTCAACTAACCCATTACCTTGTGGGTAATAGTTAGATGAAGAACTTAGATAAATTCCATGATTAACAACCCAATCTGTTACCTTTGCACTAAGAAATGCTAAAGCATTATCTGATATGATAGTTGTTGGAACACCAAATCTACAAACTATACCTTCATAAAAGGATAGTATCAAAGTTTCATTAGCATCTTTCAAGGCTATTACTTCATTCCAGCATGTAAAGTAATCAGAAAGCAGTAAAAATTCACTTGTTTCTATGTGAAGGAGGTGGGTTTATCATGCCAATAAAATCAAGACCCCACCGCATAAAAGGTGATCAACCTGAAATAGGCTTTAGAGGAAGATAATCCAAATGTTCTTTTCAACAAAGAAAGCACATTTCTTACACTTCCTAATCCATTCAAAATAATCCTTAATATATACTAGGCCAATAGTAACCATATTTCATAATTTTTAAGGTCAGGTAAGTGACGTGACGAGAAATGACCTCCTACAGTCCTTCATGGAATTCTGATAATAATTGCTAAATTTTGTCAAAGTCAACACATCGCAACAAAATTCCATTTATATCCATTTGGAATAATACACAATCAATGAAAACATAGGGTACATCTTGTAATCTAAAATACCTTCTATTATTTTTGTCCATACCCCGGATAAATGCCATGTTGTAAATAGTTAGCTAAATTAGTAATCCATATTGATTCTTGGATCTCTTGAGCAAGTTCGGGTTGCTAGTTTTTGGCTGAACCATGACATCTGATTATTGATGCTTAACTTCAACATGATGTTTTGGATCTTCTTATTTTGGTTCATGTTATTTTCCCATATCATCAATTAGGTGTTCATATAAGCCTTTTCCTTGAACTGTCTTCACAACCTAGATATCAACATCATACTTCATAACTTTTGTCATCTAGCCTACTCTTTTCTCATTTAATTCTTTATTTAATAAGAAAGCTTTCACACTTGGATGAGAAACAAGAACATGAATTTTATTGTTTGAAAGCATGTACTTGAAATTCATTATCCCTCTTTCTACTAAAATTACTTGTTTTTAAAGAAATGTGTACCTTGTTTCATAAACATGTAAGATTTATTCAAAAAAGCAATTAGCTATTCTATATTTTCATCATTAACTTCAGTTAATATGGTTGACATTTTTTCAGCTCCTGCAAGTGCATACATTGTAAAATCTTTATCAAAATTTGGATTTGCAAGAGTAGGATCTTAAAATATAGTTGCTTTGATTGATTCAAACTCTTCTCTCCCTCTGCTAGTATAAGAGAAAGTATTCTCTTTCTTTAACATATTCATACCTAATATGTCTTAAAGGGTTAATATAATTTTCTTCAAATATGTACAAGAGGGAGAAAAACATAATCATCTAACATATAAATATATAAATTCTCTTAGACGGTAGAAAATAGAATAAATAATGCAGCCCAAATTTAGAGTTCCTGTGTTAATTTTTTTGGTGAGTTCTTTGTCTGGTGAATATGTTTACCACAAATTTTTCTTTCTCAATATTTGAGAAATATTTAAGATTCAATTTCTAGATTATTGTCTTGCATTTTTTACAGTCAAATTAATTTCTTAGAGGATTTCATTAAACTAAATCACGATTCTTCTCTCTAGAATGTAAAGTAAATTTGTGATTATTTATACACTTTTATTATGTTAGAGATATTGTTGTAGGTGGCATCAAATTGATTTAAACTTCCCTCCATTGTTATTATATGTTATTCATTTTATCCTACCATACCTAATCAATCCCACAACCAACATTACACTACAAATAATAATAGATAAAAAAATGGTCAAGACATTAGAACACTAAAATAGAGAGACATACAAAGAGATAGAAAAAACTTATCATAAATGTTTGGTTCAAATGGGAATGTATTTACATTTCATCTTGCTTTGAATTTTTATCTACTTCAAATATCTATATGTGCATTGACATATTCTATACATTTTAATATGTCCCTTGGTTACTCATTATTGATACCGAGTTGTCATGAATGAGCTATCATGTATGCCTTATTTATTTTTTTTTGTTTATATTGAAGGCATGTACTACCTAAAAATAATGGCTATAATTTTACAATTTTTTACAAGTTTGAAAGTTTCCCTATGTTCCTCCCTGTGGTGTGTCTATTTTTCCTAATGCAATTCTTATTATTATTATTATTATTATTGGTAAATAGTTTTTCGAAAGGGACTACACCTTGTATAGAAAGGATCAAAATTAATATTTTAAAATTTTATCAAAGTAAAAAAGATAAAAATATATATATATAACATGAGAGCCCAAAAATAGATAAATAAAGTTCAAAATACAACAAAAAAAAATAGCATCTTAACAACAAAAAAATAACAGCATAGTAGGTCTATAGGCAAACTTATCACAACATCATTCCCTGACCAAATAAATGTTGGATTTTAGTTTTTTATGTCCTTTCTTCCTCCGTTACACCATCGTCTAGTCCACGTTACCATCTTCCATAAAGATCTGAAGAAAAATTCAAGATTCCCAATAGCAGTGTAGCCTTTTCAAATGAGGGCAATGGGGCATTGTCCTTCATAACTATATCATAAAACTCTAGGGTAGAAGAAATTTGTGGCATCTCATGATAAGGTGGAGTGTATACCTTTTAGGGGTTGCAATTAATATTATAATCCCTTAACAATTTTGATATATTTTAATTTAATTAGATCACAAAGAATATTTCATGGATTATTTGTAGGATTAACTCTTTTAACATGGAATTTGGTTAAATTCGTTGTCATCAATGTCATTGATTCCTAATTAATCAGTGATGATTAGAAAAATTGGATATCCTTTACACTATCTACACTTCAACAATTAAAAAAATTGTACCCAATAGGTAGTTTTTAGTGGAATGATATATATTATTTTTTATGGAATCCTCTTAGGTTACGATTTTTCTCTTTTATCACAAATATAGTATCAAGTATAAATCATGTCATATAGTCCCATTAGGTGCAAGGAAATAGTTTCTTAAACTAAATACTAAGTAAATCCAAAACCATAATTAACAAACTATAAATTTTTATAGAAATTACATATGCAATGCTTATTTTTAGATTCCATCTCTTATAAATAAATGATTGGTCAAGTCTCCTTTGTGAATATTATTTTATTGATACATGTAGGCACTCAAATTTGGTAATTATAAACTTTCACACTATAGTTCTTGACATTCCTCTCTTGCTAAAACAACTCCACTCTACCCAATATCATACAATACATCCCTAGGTATCTTGTCTATCTTGTTTGATCTTACATACTCACTTGTCGATAGTTTTAGCGAATCGAATGCTTGGAACATAGTACAAAATTCCACTTGTTACCTTCTATATTTCACATTACATATTTCCACTCATAGGTTAAAAATGTATAGTAGGGGCATAAATGTCTATACGGTCCTAACACTAGATTATGGTCTTGACCTATTTCATCTTGGTCCTAAAATTCTATCATTGTACATTATTCTTTGGATCACTTACTTCCTCTTAGTAATCCTTTCCACTTAAATCTCTTTCAAACGAATATATAAGAAAGAGAAAATCGTGTCATTTGAACTGGGAAGAACTATTATGGAATCTTATGACAAAAATAGAAAAAAAGGCACCCAAAGCTCCCTACACTCCAAAAATTCCTATGCATATTCATCAAGATATATTTATCTATAGGTTTAAAACTTCCCACTAGGTCTATGAATATAATTCCTGAATTCGTAAGCACACAAATTCCATGGTTAATTTTAAGATCCCCTTAAAAAAACATTGATATTACTTGGCAAATTTCTAAAAATGAGTTTCAAAATCTTGGTGAATGTCATGAATTGAAAGGAAATGTTATCATTCGGTAGTAACTATCGATTAGTAATGTAATGCTACCAAACTGAAAACATTGTACTACCATCGGTATAATTATGCTACCAATTGAAAGCATAATGTTGTTGAATGAAGAGAAATTTTTTATTTTGTGTATGCGGTAAAGGAAATATGAATATAAATTTTTGTTATTACTATAAATGCTAGGAGAATCAAACTATTAAATTAACTTATAACTAGAAATTTTAGGTGAAATAGCAAACTACCTAAGAACTAAAAATTATCCATATAAAAATTTCGACAACCTAAATATTCATGAATTAATGAAGATTCTCCACTATAATTTACATTTTTAAAGTTACTCGTGCATGTAAATGGGAAAGACAGAAATTTAAGTCAAACATTTATTAAAGAAAGGATGTCAAAATTCATTTTAATACAACTAGATATCACATGCTAGGTGGAGAATGACATGTGGTTTGAGGTATCTTAGGAGTAGTGCTAATGTATGTAGTGTATATGGGCACCAACAAACCAACTAATGTTTGGTTTGTGGTACATAATTCATGGTTAGAGTTTGAAGGATTGAGTAGAGTATTCAAATATTCTTGTAGTGTGATCAAGAGTGACCAACAAAGAATAATAAACTAAATCTAACAAGTAAAAACCTATAAATTCACAGACCATATTTGTAATTATGTGTAACATAGTAGAAAGAGGTCAACACCATACAGAGATGCTCCCGTCCCTCTTGTATGGTCTTTCCACAAGATATCATCATCCCGCATTCTCATTTCCAAATTACTATGGGTATAAAACCTCTATTTCAACACGCACATCACTCAGATTATTCCATAATTATCGTAATCAATTAAATGCACTCAATTCAATGCATTTGAGGGTTTGTATTGTATCATGTATATTTTTGCAAGTTTTAATGCATTATTGTGATACTTTTTATAGATAATGTTTGGAAAAGGCTCCAATGTCTATTTACATAAAAATATTACATTAAAGCTCATGAAAAGTAAAAAGTATCTATAAAAAGCAAAACATAAATATTTAGTCAAAAAGATATTGACTCAACCGAACTCCGACCAAAGACATTACTCCGAGTTACGAGAAAACTAGAGCATAAATAGCTTACAACAAAACCATCTCAAAAACTAGTCATCAAAAAGTCTACAACATAACCCTAAAAACATTTTCCCCTAGTCCTCGAACTCAAGACCAACGCCATCAATTTGGAAGTCCTTCTCATCAGATTTTCTTATGTTGAGTTGTGTCTTCTTTCCTTTTTCCACTACGATACTCCCTATAGAAAATCAAACTTATTTTCTATAACTTTAATCCTTGCATTAGACCTCTGAATTCCCCAAAGTAGATTTTTATTCGAGATTTTACTTGGAAAACAATATCCTCCAAACCTTCTAATTTTATCACAAGAAGATTAAACACAATATTACCTTCCAACAACCAATTACTAGGATTACCCTCCTCATTATTCCCAGCAATATTTTGTAAATCACCACAATGTCTAACTCCTTCTTAGCTCTCTCTTTCTTTTTGTTACACCTAATACTATAGGCTAAAGAAATATGATCCTGCCAATCTTCCCCAAATCTAGTGAAAATCCCTTTGTTTGCAGAATCAGCTTACCCATGTTAACTAACAAAAGGATTAACCCCTGATGAAGGAGAAAATTTATTTTATTGATCTTGAAAAATCTTAATAGATAATTGAAGAGAATTAAACAAGTAGAATTGGATACTAATCTTCCTTCCTCTATGAAAATGATTAATAAGTATTAGATGTTGAGAGTGCGAGTTTCAGGTACTTACCATCTAATGTGATATATTTCATTTTGTACAAACATGCTTCTCACCATCTCCCAAGAAGATGTTTTACGAGCTATGCAATCCTCTATAAAACATATTTTCTCATCATTTTCAATAAAAATATGGAATTTCTCCTAAATCTAAGTCATATCCTTAAACAACTTGCATCCACTACAATCCATATCAAAAACACTTCCAATCAACTCATTAGAGACCAAAAGACTAACACTGCGTATAGTGACTACCCCATTATTTCAAAACATTGAAAATTATTTCAAAATATTTTCATCATATGCTTGCAATCTCTATAGAAAGTGAGTAATTCCACCTTCCATAAAAATATCCAAGAACTGCATCTCTCTCCTATCCCATAGAAGATGATAGCTCAACCCTAACCCTAGCTTTTCCCATCTAAAGGAAACATAAATGGAAAATGAACAAGTCTTCGATGCATGTAATGTTGGAAATGAAACCACATTCTCATGTAGGATGAATGGTCCGATACTAGAAGCCACCAACTACCTCAAATGATGGAGGGCTTAAGGTGCCTAAGATGTAGAAGTAGATCTATAGGAACCAAACAGATGGATTTTGATAATATATGCAAAAATAAAACATATATGATTAGATCAATGTATGTTGGGGTTTCTGGACAACGTCAGTTACAAGAAGTTGACAACTTCCTTGGAGGATGTCAACCTCCGTGTCTATAAATATGGCAATAAATTATGAATAGTAGATATCAGAAGCAAACAAAAATACAAAATTCCAAGTAAGTGGAATGATGAGGGCACTTAGTCGGTGTTCGATATAGAGATGGAATGGGCATCAAGATGGCAAGATGATGAAAATGTCAAATCTTACCCATCAATGATGAGGGCACTTAGCTGGTGCTCTGATATGGAGATGAAATGGGCATCAAGATGGCAAGATGATGAACAATGTCAAAGCTTTCTCCAACACTCCTCACCTCTAATTTCTAACAATGGAAAAGATTTTCCTTGACCTCAAACTTGCAAAACTTATTTCAGAATTTTCTTATTTTTGTTCCTAAAACCCCTTCATTGAAAGAAGGAATAAGCCATGTATATATAATTTGGGGAAGGGGTTAACTTAGGGATGTTATATAACCTTGGTTTACAAAAGTAAACTTGATTAAAAGACATGATTTTAATTTGATATGAATTGGATTTAATGGAGTGAGGCTCATGATTCAAAAATAAATGATGTGATATTGAGTGGCGACATGATTGAAAAGGTTAGGTGGAATCATACATCCCATAATGATGATTTTGAATTTAGAATTGGGGTGTCGGATTTGTATATTTTTTGGGGTTTATAATCATTAATTTCATAGATGGGGTTCATCTGGGGTTCATGATTTGAAGTATTAGGTATAATAGTTGATGTCGTGGGGATGAGTGGGGTGCTTGATGTGGATGATTTTGGAGAATTTTCTTAGTTTTGAGGTGATGTTATTTAGGTTAATAATATTAATTATGATGAGAGGATTACATGAAATCCATTAGCACATAATCATGATTAATGATTGAAGAGGATTAATTAATTACTTAAAGGTAATTTTACTCTTTAGGATTTAGTTTAGACGAAAAGGGAATCAAGAGGGTAAGTGTAATAAAGGAGAGTGAAATGTGGGGTGATACTAAAAATCGGTGTCTACATTTCCCCCTTTTGTTAAGTGTTTTGCTATAGAAAGCCATGAGACAAAAACAAAAAGGGTTGGATGAAATAATGTGTTTGTAAAAGAGATTGAGATGGATAAAAAAATTACCAAAGGAAAGATGCCCCGGGAGAAAAAGGATCACAATAACAATGAAAATTATGGCGGTGACTCCAATATCACATTGGTAAAGGACACTATTATCTCTCAAAAGTGCACCTGAGAGAGATGGTTACAAGCTTTTAAGATTAAAAATGGATCTCTTTCTTTCGTAGATACAAAGTGGAAAAACTTCATTTCTATGGGTATACCTATTTTCAAGTGAATTTCGGTATCAAGGCCGGTTCCTTATTGATGTATCCTAAACAGATTTTCGATGGTTTAAGGGTAAAAGATGAATGTAAAAAATGAAATTAAAACAAAGGTGATACATGAAACTTGTATGAGTACTTTGACTGAGTACATACACAATTGATATGGAATGAATTTATGATGCACAGGCCAACAATTTTTCTAAAGATAATTAAGGGTAAACACTTTGATGTATTGAGGGATAAAATCATAACAATACCGCTAAGTTACACATAAAAATTAATATCATGTAGAAATTATTGAATTTACAACAAGGTAAGATGATTAATAAAGGAATTCAATTTCACAAGATTAATGGAAACATACACAAGACTACAAATAATTGGAAAGGTAGAAAATAATTCACATCGAAAGGGAAAAACTAGCAGAAAATTGCTTCAGCACTAATGTATCTAAAAGTCCTTCTTTGTGAATCACCAAAGCACACAATATTTAGCAAAATTATTTCCCACCATTCCAAAAAATAGGCTAGAATTGTACTCACCCATGCATCCTATTTTTATCCTTCATCTATTAATAAATAAAGTAATAAAAACAAAACATACAAATACAAAGAGGCATTAAAAGTCATTGGTTACAACTCGGTCGGTTGTAGTCAATTGTTGTAATGTTAAGAAAAGCACAGTGATAATTTGCTAAAAATAAGTTTTCTTGATGAGAAATTTTTTTCTTTGTGCATGCAAATTCATATTCGCCTGTTATTTTGTGAAGGCATGCAACCTTATCCATTTGTAGTGATAATATTAGCACTTTCTAACCATGGTTGAAACGGTGAACTCATGACTCAAATTATGGTGCAAAATTATTGCAAACTTAATCATTTTTTTGTATTTGCATTGTTGAGCTCCATTTGAGCTAGTAAAGCTCTGCTAAATTTTCCTTGGCCGCCATTGTTGTTGTTCAAGATTGATGAAGGTTTCTGTAAAGAACTTTGTCTTTTATCATTTCGAAAAAGAGTTATCCATGTAGGACAGATTTGAACTGAAAATGGGCATAGAAAACATTATTTTTCCATTTCTGATAGAGATTTTCCATTTTTAAACATCCATCCCGCCCTACCACTTCTAATTTAGGCCCCACACATGTCTTTATCTGATGCCAATGGGGTTGCGTTCAAATTTATCCTCCTTTTCTAAAACAAAGGTTCAAAGTTTCAAAACAAAAAAGTTCGCCACCCGCCTTTCCGCCTTGGGATTTTGATGGCACAGGAAGAGTCGCACGAAATTTTATCACCTTTCTCCCTTTTTAAAAAAGGGTTCAAAATCTCAAATTGACCGGACGCTCCACTTTTGACTTATTGAATACATGGCCTTGATCGGTCTTCAGAGGGTCCGTAGGGCACTTTTAAAAGTTACTTCTTTACAAAAAGGCTCAAATGTTTCAAAGGCAAAAATGTTCCAATGATCTACTCCTCTGCTTTGACTATTTTTACGCAGCTCAACATTTTACTTTTTCCTTTGACATGAGTGGGGCCGTTGAGCCATTTTATGACTTTACGCTCTTTTGAAATAAATCTTAAAATCTCAAAAGGCTTGACGATCCACTTTGACTTTTTGATGTGGGCTCAACATTTGACTTTTTCCTTTGACATGAGCGGGGCCGTGGGCCATTTTACGACTTTACACCCTTTTAAAAATGTCTCAAAACACAAAAAGGACCCATTCCTCTCGCATCCAATTAGATTTTGTTGGGCCTGTGGGTCAATTTGACACTTTTACAAAATGATGAAAAGATGATAAGTTCACCAAAAATACCCACCATTTTCATGTGTCAAGTTTAGGGTTTGCATCATATTTGGTGATAGATTCTCGAGAATTGATCTCGTATTTTTATTTGTGGCTATTGATCTCCAACTTGCCCAATGAGTTAAGTTACTTTAGTTTGATGAATAAAAGACTCAAAACCTTAAGTCCTTCATATTTTCATTGTTGAGCTCTATTCGAGCTAAAGGAACTCGCAAAATTTTCCTTAGATGGAAGCCATTGGAGATGATCTTTCAAGTTCGGTTTATATGTATCTATTTTTTTGTTGAGCTCAAATTTAGAAATATCTATTATTTAACAGCCGTCATTTTGATAAATTTGAGTTCTACGTTGTCTTATCTATGCAAGATTTGGTTGATTTGACGATTGTGTTGCTTTGAGTTCAGACTTTTCTCCAAAATATTTGTGTTTTGTGAAGCTCTTTGAAGATTATATGGTTGTCATTGTTGACGTTTGTGAGCTCATTCCTTTTTGTATCATCATTATTTTGAACAAGATGATAGTAGATTTGTGTTTTTTTAAATCACACGACTTTATATTGATCATTTAGATCAAGTATTGAGCTCCCCCTTTTACTTTGTCTCTATTATTTCATCTTGAAACATTGATACTTGTTTTTCCTTTACATTTTAAATGTGATTTATGGAACAACATTGATCTCTGAGTTGAAACTAATTCTTTTTTCTCCTTTTGGCTTTGAATTCGATGAGGGTTTTCTCTGCTTCAATTTTAATGAGTGCATTATTGTTCCTTACTCTAATTTTAGTACCCATTAATGGGTCTTTCTCAATCAAATCCATTATCTTCATTTTCTTCCTTAGATTTGGAACTTTATTCGTTGCTTTGAGTTGTATTGTGACAAGTCTCGTATATGAACCTTTAACTGTCCCACCTGAATGAATTATTTTTCCCAAACTATGTATCTGCACTTGTATTTTTCAAATTGTGGCTTAAAACATTATAACCTGATTTGGGTATCACTCCTTTAGCATACGTATTCAGAATTCTTTATCACTTCTCGATTCTACAATCTACACTGCACACTTGAGAAAACAGTTAGAAAATATTTAGGATTTTTGGCCTCTCTTATGTCCATGGTTTTCTTTTCTTCTTTCTCCTTCTTTCTGAGTGATAAAATCATGTATGCAGTTTTGATCTTCAAGTAATCTATATCTCCTGTTATTAGAGATCCATGTGCACAAATTAGGATAGTATAGGAATATGGATTGTACCCTGAGCTCATAATCGATAGTTTTCTCTTTTCTTTTTTTAGGTATAGTGCTCTCAGCAATGAAGATGAAGAGGGAACAAAGATGAAGATGAGGATGCATCAACCGAAGGAAAAACCTCAAGGAAATGATGGGTTCACTCATACTCCTTTATTTTCTCTTTCATGCATGTGTACCTCTTATTCCAGTAGTTGTACTTTACTTTCCAGTTACATCCCATGGCTTGTGTGGGAACATTTGAAATTCCTTATGAATAAAGCATTGAATTGTGAAAATGAGTTGTGTATTTCTTTCTGCATTTCTACTTTCGATATGGATTGTATGATGAACTAAACAACTCAGTAATATAATTGAACATCTTAATCATGAAGGAAAGAACATTAAAGAATACATGTAACACCTAGTAATGAACTCTAATTTCTGCAATATGCAATTATGTTTGTTGTTCCAAAACTTAGCATTTCATCTATTATGCAACCTGGATTTCTTCATTAAGCCAACACAAATGTCCTTTGGGGCTGTTGGTATCCAAATTGATTCTCCTTGAAATCGAGTAACATCACAGGTTTGGCAGAAGCTTAGAGACAAATAGATCATAATGAGTCATTTTGTAGCCGGGATGGGATCTAAATGGCCCTTAGTCACTCACATGTGGAGAAATTAATAGCACCCTCAAGAGGATTTGATCTATCCTCACTACTTTATGGTTGTTCCTTTCAACCAAGGTGAGAGAACACTTTTGTAGCTGTTATTTATGGAGGAGATGGAGATTTCCTTCCTAATGAAGTTGTTAAGGAGACCATGAATAAAATATGATCAATGCAACAAAATATAACTCTCACGAGTTGTCACTTGTAGATAGTGGAGATATTCTCTAGGCAAGGGTCAGGTTACTAAATACATTTGGAATCTGATTAATTCTATGTGTTTTGGTAGTAACATTTGTGCATTTGTATACACATATGACAAGTAGGGGTAGTATGGGTAGGATTATTTGTTTTTAAATAAATCTTTGGTGGGAGCTGAGGCAGAATGAACTTGATTTGCCAAATCTCTGAGAACTCTTACAAAATGGAAAGTCTGGAAAACATAATACTTCAGGATAGCTTAAATGTTCCTTTAACAAGAATATGTGCTTTAATGGAGGCCCAGATTAGAACTTTTTCACATAATCTATAAGATTTTAACATGAAGGCTTGACTTATAAGACCCAATAAAACATCAAAACGTAATATCAATCACGCCCGAGGTACACCAGAGGCTTACAAACAATATCTGTCAACAAATGAAAGAAAACCTATTTTAAATCATTTATTTCACCCCGGATGAAAGCTCTTTTGAGAAATGAGATTACAAATGCCAATAAACTTTCACAAGGATTGAGACCTATGTGATTAAGACATATTTTGATACAAGATTGCAACGGGAATAAGAAAAACTATTTCTTGACATTCGAAATGAAATAAACACATTTTGCTTAAGATCAATCCAAAATAACTCGAGTTTGATTAAATTTATCAGCAAGGGAAAGTTTCTACAACAATGTTATAGGTTGTCAATTGTCTTACACTTGCAACCACCTTGACATGATAAAAATTAATACAAAAGAGATATATAGGATTCTCATAGGACTTCTCAAAAGATAAGCTTTGTCAAATTTTCCTCTTGGGAATGTTCTTCGACCTCTAACACTCCAACCATTTACACAAAGAAATTCATGCCATTTATAACATTTACAGCAGAGCCCATTTTCCCCCAAAAGACAAAAACATTTTAAGTACCAGTGCTTGCCATGATCTCGGTTGCAATTCTTAGAATCAGATTTGTAAAAGTTTGTCAGGTGCTCATGAGGTAGATCTCTTTGAAAATCTCATCATTTCAAATCCTTCATCTAGTAGGACACTCCTCCTTCAACTCGCCAACCATTTCCGTCCCTAATCCCTCAAATCTGGTTTCTTGTGTGCTCGGGAGAAGAAAAATGAAAATCGACCGATCTCGATAGTGGACCATTTTAATGGTGAAAGATGTCTCTAGATCTCTCCCACCAAACTTAGATTTCAAAATTAACTCCCTCTCTATTTGTCATGTAATAAATACCAAGAAATCATGAAGACTCGTAATTCTAGGCATGTTTTAGTAAAAATGAGGGAAGATCAAATTCATACTCACGCTTTTTGTTGATCTTTACTTTGAATTTGGGCCATCCACGTGGAAGATTCAACTTTAAAACAAGCTTGGGGGATTTCTTTGACTTTTTACAACCTTTTGAAAAAATGGAAAAAAATTCCATTTTGCTCTACACCTCCGCCGTTGAGAAATAAGACTGACACGTTTCCTAGGGTGGGTCCCAACAGAACCGCGGCCAAATTATATCATTTCACCTCATTTTTGGAAGAGGGAAAATTTTCCAAGTTTTCCTCATAGCTCTGCCCTTGAAAACTATGATTGACATGTGTCCCAATGTGGGTTCCAACAAAACCGTTCTTCCCTTTTTACTTTTAACATCTTTCTCCCAAAAGGAAATTTTTCCAAATTTCCCTCGAGAGTCCGCACCTCCACCATTGACTGGAGAAAGCTTTGAATTTTCCTTTATCGGGCTTGCAGGCCATTTTGATGTTTTAATCTTTCGAATATCAGGGGGCCCTTTAAGAAGTTGCTGAAAATTATAAGGAAAGAAGACCTAGTGGAGACCTCCACATGTCACTGTGGTGCAACCTCAAAATCCTTAAGGCTTCGAAATTACTTGGTGGGGTGCACTTCCATTTTTGAATTTTACTACATTATGTTAAAAGGGAAAAATATCTAACTTACCTTCGAAGACCAGCATCTTCGCCATCATCTTTGCCACGTGTCCTTCTGCGGGGTCAAAGTAAGATTTTTTCCCTGCCACTTTAAAATTTGCTTTAATCAAAGCCTTGGTGGGGCCGTGGGTCAGGTTCAAATTTTTTTCCAAAGTAGCCAAAAATATCAAATTGAGAAAAAAAACCCGTCGCACCCCATCTAATTAGAAGAAGCCACATAAGCACCAAAAGAACCAATCAGATTGAGTGGAGCTACGAGACAAATTTGCCTTTTTGCCAAAAAATCAAAAGTGATAAGTTAAAGCATTTTCCCACCATCCCTTAACCAACCAAAAGAAGCCGCGTGACTGCCAAACAATGAGGAATAAATTTGACAGGAAAAATACACCCGTTAGACCATCAAAATATAGAAAGTCACCATTCACACCCAGAGCCCAATTTTTTGCTCAAGATGAAAATTCTTTTGAAATAAAAACAAGTGAATCATGATTTTTGAGCATATTTTCAAGCATGGATTTGGGTTTTCAAAGGCATACAAATATAAATCAACCATTCTCCAGCTTCCATGGTCAAGGAAAAATAAGAAAAATGGAAGAGGCCACAAATTTTGAAGAAATTAGGGCAAAAATAGGGTAGACTTGGAGACTTCTTCGATGAGGTATATGACAATGGATTTTGCAACAACTTGAAGCATTTCTAATGGAGGTAGAATATTTATAACATCCACATTAGGAGATAAAATCTTTCACAACACAGAGATCGAGAGGAAAATAATGGCAAAATGGGGCAAAACAAATCTCAACTCCAACATCGGCTCCACTAGGGGATGGGTACTCCTTCTTTGTTAGGAAATAAGAGATAAAGATGCAGAATAATCCCTCACATAATCGTAACAATAGAAAACTAAAATGTAGAAATTATTAGAGATCTCAAATAAAATTGCGTAATAAAATAACACAACACAAAGAGATGATTTAACGTGGTTCACCCAATTTGGGCTACATCCACCAAGAATCTGTTATCACCGAATCACAGCACCCTTCTATGGTTTATACAAGTGCATATACTTGAACTCACGATGTGATTGGATAACATGGGTACTATCTCCAAGTTGTGGGACTTGCTACTTGAGATAGACCTCCAGAGAAAGCTGGTTCTTGCTCCTAAACTACCTGCCACAATCTACTCTAATGCAGGGGAAACTAACTATTCTAATCTAAATTTTTAAGGGACCAGGGAGAGAGAATGCATAAAATGAAATCCTACACTAAAGCAGTGATACACCAGAAAAGGAGGGTGTGAGAGTAGTTTTCAAATGCGTGAGATGCAGAAGCAAAGTGCACACTAGAAGGGGTGATGACAGTTCTCCACAATCTAGCAAAATGCATTCACAAAAATACCTCGAACATACACAATGATAATGGATCCCTACAAGAACATAATAATAGACACAATATTCTTGTAATCAAGGTTGAAGGGGCAAGAAGAATGCAAGAAAACACAAAGCGGGGAAGATATATCCACAAACTTATATTTTATTGCTTCATGATATGCACAATTCAATATATTACAAGATAAGGGCCTAGATCACCATGCAAGGAGTCCACAACAAGGGCCTACAAACACATTGGCTTCACAAAGCAATTTGGAATAGCTTTTCTACAAAACTACCTCCCTTTACAATGAGCCCAACACTCCAATTTATAGAAAAAGAGAAGAGAAAGAGAAGGGAAAATGGAAATCCTGAAATTTGTCCTTCAACCACTTGTAAGAGGCATTAAATGGAGTAAAATGATTATATATTACTTTCAAAATGCTCCCCATATTGTCCCAGGTGCTGCAGCAGAGAAAGAATGATGACCATGCCTCTTAATTGCACTGACAACCACCAAATGAAACACTGTTATGAACCCAGCCACGTTTTCTAAAAAATCTCGACCAATTTCTCATCAAATCTAGAATTTACTTATTTTAGTGCATCGGGCTCGGAGTCACGATTCCAATGGTACCAATTTTGTGTGATTTCGTTGAGAAATACAAAAGTTATGGCCTTCTTAAGTGCACATGACTATTTTGGGTCGGGCGTTTTTGTCATTTGTGGGAATGAGCATTAACTAATGAAGCCGAATATGTTTTTTTCATTTAAATATTTTGTGAAAATCAGAGCTTGGATTCAAAAGTTATGGCTATTTCAAGTTTCATGGGTCAAATGTTGACTTTTCTTCTTTTCCTTCGGCCGCTTCGGCTTTTCGCATCCCTCGCGTCCCGCGCGTACCTTTGTCCAAACTGTCCTAGACGAAAATCTTCTGCTTCAACCGATTCGGGCTTCCTTGTTCCTGTTTTCAGATTTTTTAGCTTTTCATGTCCCACGCATCCCTCACGTACTTTTGTCCCAGCTGTCCCAAACGAAAATCTCCGGACTGCCTGAAATGGACTATTTTTCGGCGAATCGGCCGACCAAGCGCCCCCACGTAATTTTGTCCCGAATGTCCCAAACCGCGTGAAAACAAAACTTTGATGATTTTTTCCACTTTCAGCCGTTTTGGCTTTTCGCATCCCTCGCGTCCCGACGTCCCAACTGTCCTGCGGACCGCCTGGGACAAAAATGTCCAACTTAGCCGATTTTCTTTGTTTTTTCGGCCCCAAGCTTGGTACGACGAACCTCAGTACGACCCAAACTGGTACGACCCAAACCCTTCAGACCCAAAATGCTTTAAAACAGTCCTGTAACCTTATTTTTGCATTTTTGCATTTTTTCTAACTCGTTGGGATTTCTTCTTGGATGGGAGAGTTAGAGAGAAGCCGAGGGGGCCCAAAAACACGATTTCGGGCCTTGAATCAATCTACTTGCTCAAGACTGAATAATTTGATGCATGTTATCAAAATTACCTTGAGGGTGAATTTTGGATAAAAAATCACTTTCTCAGATTCTATTACTAGCCACCATTCTCTCAATACAATACCCAGATCCGTTTGGAGCTATGCTCAACAAACTCTACAGAATTCATAGCCGAATTCAAAACACATCTGCAATACATTTACTTGTCCATCTATCATATGTATAAGACCATATAAATAGAAAACTATTTAAGAAGTTTTACAAAACCATGGGCAAAACCCGTCCCATAAACCTATGGGTCAAAAAACTCACCCATATGAGAAGAGCACATTTCCCGATATGTCAGGTGCATTATTTCGAGGCCAAAAAAAATTTATGCCTAAAAATAAATAAATTTGCGGGCTGCACCCCGGACCCCACTCGGGGCCCAACTCGACCCCCAACCCCGGTGAGGATACATGAAAAGTGTATAGAAATCTTAGTGTACAGTCTTTAACACTTTCACACATGAAAACAGGCTCCACAACCTAGCAATCTCCCACTTGGAGACTAGTTTTCCTCTAAGCAAGCTTCTCAACCCTTCACTAGTTTTTGTGAAGACCAAACAAAGCTAAACACAACTTTAGTTTTTCCCTTATGACCACCTTGGTCATCATGTCTGTAGGATTCTGACTAGTATGAATCTTCTCCATCTTCAACTTCTCTTCCTCCAAAGCTGTCCTAATGAAATGCTACCTTAACTGTATATGCTTCGTCCTGGAGTGGAAAGCAGAGTTTTTAGCTAGGTGTATAGCACTCTAACTATCACTATGCAGCTTACATTCCTCCTGCTTATGCTCCAAATCCTTAAGCAATTGATGTAACCAAATCATCTCTTTGCTTGCCTCCATTGTAGAACAAACTCATCCTCCATGGTTGACAAAGCCACCACTTACGTAGTCATGAAATCCAGCTCACCGCTGTCCCACCTACATTGTAAATATAACCAATCATGATCCTCCCGATGTCTACATCTCCAGCTATGTATGAAACTACATAACCACGTAAAGTGGTGTTTGATCCATCTTGTAGTAAAGAACTGTCCCCATGGTCCCTCTCAAATCAAGGATCCACTTTTTGCTTGCCAATGCTATTTACCCGGATCACTCATAAATCTACTCACATCTCCCATAGTATGGGAAATATCAGGCCTAGTGTACACCATAGCATACATCAAACTACCAACCGCTGAAGAGTAAGGTACTTTGGACATTTGGTTTCTTTCCTGCTCTGTCTTGGGACACTACTCCTTTGATAACTTAAAATGGCCTACCAAAGGAGTCCCAACCGGTTTAGCATCCTACATTTTAAACCTATCCAATACCTTCTTAATGTACTCTTCCTGAGATAAAGTTAGCTTCCATTCCTTCCTATCCTAAGTTATCCTCATTCCAAGGATTTGTCTGGCTACCCCCAAATCCTTCATATCAAAGGATTCGCTTAGTTGTTTCTTAAGTAATTTTATTTCCTACATGTTTTTACCTACAACCAACATGTCATCAACATACAAACACAAGATAATATAACTTCCATCCTAAAATTTCTTTGTATACACGCAATGGTTAGAATGACATCTAATATAACCTTGCTCCATCATGAAGCTATCAAACTTCTTATACCATTGACGTGGAGCTTGTTTCAGGCCATACAATCTCTTCTTCAGTTTGCACACCATCTCCTCTTTACCTTTGACCTCATAGCCCTCTGGTTGCTGCATATATAGTTCCTCCTCCAAATCACCATGGAGAAATGCAGTCTTTACATCAAGCTGTTCTAAGTGCAAGTCTTCTACTGCAACTATTCCTAGAACAGTTCTAATAGAATTCATTTTTACTACAGGAGAAAATATCTCATCAAAATCTATACCTTGTTTTTGTGCAAACCCCTTGACCACCAACAGGGGTTATATATTTTCTTTCCTCCTTCATCTTTAACTCAGTAGACCCACTTGTTCTGCAATGCTCTTTTTCCTTCGGGTAGCTTTACCAAATCCCATGTTTGGTTCTCCATGAGAGCCTGATGCTCCTCATCCATGGCTTGCTCCCACTTCTTCCTGGCATCTACCTACATTGCTTCATCAAAGCTCTTTGGTTCTCCACTATCAGTGAGTAATAAATAATAAAGAGAAGGAGAAAAATGTTCAGGTTCTCTTCTTACCCTAGAAGACCTCCTCAATATAGGAGTTTGGGGTTCTGTTGAGGGGTTCCTAAACTGATTCATGTGTCACTTTCCCATCCGAAGATCCTCTGTCGCTGCATATTCTTTCTTAGATTCTTCCCTGTTTTCCTGCAACTATTGCTTATACATGACTTTCTCATTAAAGACCACATCCCTAGATTGAATGATTTTCTTGTCCTTAATACTCCAACATTTATATCCAAAGTCATCACCACCATAACCAATGAAAGTACATTTTTTTTATTTAGCCTCTAGCTTGGTCCTATCATCCTTGTCTATGTGAACAAACACCTCACATCCAAACACTCTAAGAAATGAATAATCAACTTTCTTACCATACCAAGCCTCCTCATGTATGCCTCCATCCAAGGAACTTGAGGGTCCTCTCTGTTTATCAAGTACATTTGTGCTCACCACTTCTACCCAAAAAGAAAGAGGCGATCCTCCCGCATGTAACCTCATGCTCCTAACACGTTTGATTATTGTTCTATTCATCCTTTTCGATACCCCATTTTGCAGAGTTCCGGAACCATCTTTTTCATGTGGATTCCATTCTTAGAACAATAATCATCAAATTCATTGCTGCAATACTTCCCTCCATTATCTGACCTGAGACATTTTAGCTTAAGACCTGTTTCATCCTCTACCAAGGATTTCCATTTAACAAAAGTGTCAAATACATCAGATTTGTTTCTAATACAATAAACCCAAACTTTTCTTGTTGCATCATCAATAAAAGTAACATAATAACTTGAACCCCCAAGAGATGATACCTGAGCTGGCCCCACACATCAGAATGCACCAGCTCTAACTTACTCTCTTTCTTTGTAGGTCCAACCTTGAGAAACCTTACTCGCTTCTGTTTCCCATATATGCAGTTCTCACAGAAATCCAAACCTGTTCCCGTATATCTAGGAAAATTCTTCTTTATGATTTTCATTCCCTTATGGCTCATATGACCAATCCTATAGTGCCATAATGTTGTATCTGCATCTGAAGCCACAAGATTACAATCATTAGTACTATCAGTGGTTAAATACAAGGTTCCAACCTTCTTACCTCTTGCCACCACAAGAGCACCCTTGGTAACCTTCTAAGAGTCCGTTGTAAATATCATAATACAACCATCACTTCCCAACTTCCCTGCCGATATCAAATTTCATCTTAATGTAGGCACATGTCTGACATCCATCAATAGCCAAGTATTCCCATTCTGCATCTTAACCTGAACAGAATGTTTTCCAACTATTGTGCAAGGCTCATCATCACCAAGAAAAACATGCCCAAAATCTCCTTGAACATAATCAACAAAATAATGCCTATGTGGAGAAGCATGGAATGAAGCCCCTGAATCTAAAACCCAAGATTCAGTAATATTATGCAAAGAAATAATCAAAGCACTTTGACATACATTACCCCTTGCCACATTTTCCTCCTTGTTTTCTTCCTGTTGTTTCTTCTTATCTTGAAGCTCCTAACAGTCCTTCTTTACATGCCCAAGCTTTCCACAATTCCAGCATACAATCTTGTTCTTGGATTTTGACCTTGCCCGATCTTTTGATTTTCCACAGTTTCTCTATTCATCTGTCTCCCTCTATTTTACTTTGTCAAAGCATTCCCTGAAGTAGAAGATTCCCTGAGATTTTTCTTCACATTTCCTTGCTTAGAATCACCCCTACAACATCCCCAGGAGAGGATACATGAAAAGTTTATAGTAATCTTAGTGTACAATCTTCAACACTTTCACACATGAAAACAAGCTCCACAACCTAGCACTTCATGAGTGCCACAAGAAAAAGGTAGACCAAGTGCCAAAATATCCATTGGAAAAAGGAGTTATCTTACAGAGTATAAAACTAGAACCATCCCTCGTAAAAAAATAGAGACAAGAAAAAATAAACCAATGAACTATACAATGTATAGAAAGAGTTCACCTTGATTATGGAGAATCAATCCAAGAAATGTTTCAAATGCCTCTCATTAATAGGAAATTTGAGAAATTCACCATCCAAATCCTTCAAGAAGAAGGTATGTTCACCAATCATAATATCAATGGAGTAAGGGCCCATCCATAATGAGTCAAACTTTCCAGGCTTTCCCTTATCTTCATGGTCGCTTATCCCGTAATACAGCACAAGATCTTCAACATTGAAATCTCTGGGAGTGACCTTTTTTTAAAATAACTTCTTCATATTTTCTCTAAACCTTACATGCCTCTGGTGGGATGCCCTCCTTTCTTCATCAAGTTTAACAATCTGGTTAATGCGAGCCTCAAAAGGACTTACTTCTAGATCCTCTATTTGTTGAATGAACTAATATGAGGATAATTACATATGCAGGGCGGTGGGCCGAGTTACATATACCAACTCAAATGGAATCTTTCCGGTGGCCCTTTTAAGAGTGATTCTATCACCAAAAAAAAAAATTTAAACTATTCACCCCATTTTCTCTTCTTCACTCCAAGGTTCTCCGATAATATTTGTTGGCATAGTAGTTGTTTAACATGATAAGATCCCTCTCCACCATTAGTTCGAGCTTTTGGTGTGATGGCAAATAGTTTCATGGCAACAAAGCATGTATGAATTGCCATCACACAATTTTTTTGAGATTTTGGTGTGGCAGAAAATCATTTGGTATCGTGAGCGGGAATTTTAGTGCACTAGCCCTAGAGTAGTGTTGGCAATGGGTGACCTCCCAGAAATTCCTAGTGTCACTACCTCCTAATTTTGTTGGGCCTGATTGGGTGTATACCTAGATCCATCGTTTGGGAGGGTGTTGGCATAGCAGCTAATTAACATGATGAGATCCCTCTCCACCATCAATTCAAGCTTTTGGTGTGACGACAAATCATACAATATTCAACATGTTTTTATTACTGGACTCATCTTATCCATTTCCTTGGGGGTTGTAATTAGATGCATATGTCAAGTTGATCCCATATTCTTTGCACATTTCCACCAAAGGTTTAGCTCTGAAGCTCATGGCATTATCAGCTACAATCTTGACTGGCACCCCAAACCTACAGATGATGTTGTTTAGCACAAATTCCATGACAACTTGGTGTGTTTCCTTCTTGGTGGGGATTTCCTCCACCCATTTAGTAAAGTAATCAGTGGCTACAAGAATCCACTTATGACCAACACTTGAAGGGTCTGAAATATCACCAATGAAATCCATTCCCATTGTTTGAATGGGGCTTTAATTGATACTGAGGTTGTAAAGGAAGGGAGCACAGAAGCTTTCAATCTTCTAGAGAAGTGTTGACAACTATCACATCTTCTAACCAACAAGGTTTTATCCTTGAAAATAGTTGGCCACCAATAACTAGCCCTCAGGATCTTGTGTGTTGTGACTCTTGCAACAAAATGCCCCCATAAAATCCTCCATGGAGATTAGTGATTACCTTGGGGCTTCTTCTTGATAATTCACCTTAAGAGGACTCTTTGGGTTCTTCCAAGCTAACCCATAATAAGTAATGACATATTTCTGGGAAGCCAACATAAGGACTCTTTTCTAGTTCTTACTTAAATACTTAGAGTAGTATACATGTCTAAGATAAAAAAATCATATCCTTGTACCACTCAAAACTCATCAACATTTCAAATACACCTACCCTTTATTCCTCTACCTCATTTACCTCAATAGTTTGCAAGTTCCTCTCAGCCATAAGCTTAGCCAAGCCTAAACCTCTTACCAACTTCATGGTTTGAATGTCTATGTCATATTCTTGCAGCTTGTTCGCCCACTTGCACCTTTTTCTTGAGACCTCCATATTTGATAAAATTTCCTTGACCATGTTGTGGGGAACATAAACAACAATTTTAGAACTTAGAATATAAATCCTAAAAATATTTGTTTCTTTTACTAAGGAAAATACTTGGTTTTGCATAATAGTGTACTTTAGCTCGCCCCTATAATGCCTTCTTGAAAAAGGCAATTGGCCTCTCACCCCTTCATCATCCTTTTGAAGCGGGACATATGAAATAGTGTTCTCTCGAAGGAAAAGAGAACAATTGAAAGGGCTTCCTATAATCGGGAGTTGCTAGAATAGTTGTATGCTTTAGTGCCTCTTTAATCCCATTGAAATCTTGGATGGCATCCTCCTCCCAATTGATGGTCTGGTCCTTTTTAGCATGGAATTGATTTGGAATGGTAAACTTAGCAAAGTTTTATATGAATCTCCTGATGAAGTTTATCTTCCCAAAGAAATATTGAATCCCTTTCTTAGTCCTTGGAATTGGGACCTTGTTGATGGCCTCTACCCTTTATGGATCAATCATCACCCCTTCTTGTGACACAATGTGACCAAGTAATTTTGTTTTCTGCACTCCCATTTGGAACTTCTTTAGATTGATTGAAATGGCATATTCTCTAAATCTTAGCAGCATCTTTCCAAGTGCAACAAGTGATTACTTCTCTTCCTAGAGAACACAGTTACATCATCTTGGTAGAAAGCAATAAAATCGTTGATGTAACCAGAAAAATAAACATCCATTTCTCTTTGAAATTTTTCTCCAGCATTCATCAGACCAAAGGGCGTCCTGACATATACATAAGTCCCCCAAGGAGTGGTAAAGGCTATTTTTATTCTTTCTAATTCCTTCACCATAACTTGGTTATAACCAAAGAAGCCATCCAAGGTAGAAAGTAACTCAAAACCAGTTACTTGCTGCAGCATGTTTTCCATGTTTGGTAAAGGATAATTATCCTTCATTTATGATCTGTTCAAGTTTTGAAATCTACACACATCCCGATGTCACCATTCTTCTTTTCGACTAGTACTAGGTTTGCAACCCAAGAAGAATATCTTGTTGGCTTGATGATCCCTCCATCTCTTAGCTTCTTCAATTCCTCTTACATTTTTAGAGATACAAGTGGATTGATGGGACTCTTTTCTACCGAATGGATTTGTATTAGAATCCAACGGAATCTCATGTTCAAACATGTCTTCTTTGTGTGCTTTTAGTTTAGAATAGGTCAACGCCATGCAATCCCGATACTTTTCAACAATTAGATGTATGATTTCTTCTCCTCCTTTCTGAGATTGTTGCCCAACCAAATCTTCCTTGGTTTCTCCTTTGTGCAAGGTCATGCTCCTCAATATCTTTTGAGGTTTCCATGCATTTGTTAATAATGCGATCAACATTATAAAAATTGGACTCAAGAGAAACCAGCCCTCTAGGAATGGTATTATTTTTTAGTTGAATGATGCCCTTACCAAATAGGGTTTCTTTACCCCCTCATTGCACATACAAATGGCTCCAAATAAATGTATTGCTCAGAAAATTCTCCCTTGTGTAAAAATATTATAATCGAGCATCATCATCAAATACCATCGTTGTTTAATGTTGTCAAGGGACAGAGGGTTTTCTCAATACTTCCATCTCAAATTCACAATACGGGGACATTGCATAATTGTTAAAACAAGACCCCAACACTGCAAGTTTTTCTTCCAAGTCATTGAAATTCCTATCATGGTGCATAATTTTGAATGAATCAAACATCTCAATGAAATCCCAAAGCGCATGCTTATATTGTTTCATTTATTGATCCTTTGTGGCATATAGTTTTCGACTTGTTTTACAATTAATTCTAAGTCTCCTTTGCTAATGATGTCCTTTATACCATATTTTCAAGAAATTATTAAACCCAACATTAGTTCCTCATACTCAAAAATGTTATTCTGCACTCAAAATTGAGTTCGAAAGGAGAAAACAATTTTTTCGACCTAGAGAAAGAAGAAAAACACTAGCACCATTCCCAAACTTGGAGCAAGCCCCATCAAAAAATAGAGTACAAGGAGAGCCTATTTCTTCAAGGAATTTACATTCTTCAATCTTGTGCTCTTTTCCATCGTAAATCCTATAAATGTATCAACATCAACACTTGTGTACAATATTTCATAGGATGCATTGTTGGGATCTTCAATAAGGTGAAGCATCTTCTTTTCCCCATACAACTTTGACAAGGGTTCCTCGCTAGGATGGTAGGATAGGAAATGTCCATTTGGACACTCTCACCAACACTTGCAGCCCATTTTCTAGACAATAGCATGCCCCACTTAGGTGGTAAGTCAACAATGACCACATCAAGTTTTAAATTTTTACCTGGGTAAGCTACAAGCTAAACCACCAAACCTTTCACACATCCTACAATTGACACCTCTCTAGATTCCATAGCAATACACTTCCCATATGCTTCTGTAACCTTAATATCCAACTGATTCATGACTTCCAAAGGCATGACATTGCATGATGCCCCTGATTTAAACATGAAGTTGTGTAACAGTCTGTCCTTAATGATCAGGGTAGTGAAGAGAGGATCCACATTTATCTGAGAGTCCACCAAGGATTTCCCCAAATAGACCTCAGGTGGTTCACCTAATTCTTCCAATGTTGGTGGTGTTTCTAAATCTTCAATGATTGGAGGAGTATCCACAACATTTACATTTCTACCTAGGGAAGTCTTATTTTCTTTCAATCCTAAGTATTCAAATGCTCTCTTTTTGTGTTAAGGGATCTTAAGCAACTCAACAATTGGAACTGGGACTTTTATTTGACTTAAAACTTGGGCAATGTCATATGGGTCATTCCTTGGCAAGGAAGTATTGGAAGGAAAGCTAATAAACTAACTAGTCTGCTACAAGATTTTTGACATCTTAGGCATGAGGAGGGGCATGATTTTTGTTTGTAACCACGGGGACTTTGGCAGATGCAAATTTCTTAGAGCCTCTTTAGGATTTTTTAAAGTAAGGAGATTTTGGCTTGGCTTGAGGCCCTACCCCTTTCATGGCCTTACTTCTTGTGTTATATTCCTTCTCTTGAGCAATAAAAACATTCACCAAGTAGTTGTCTATCTTCCATGATTGGATTCCTCTGTCATATTTCTTTATCATTAAAGCCCTTAAATATTCAAAGTCATTATTGGGCAATTCCAAATCTTGTAAAGTATATAATTCTAAAGCATGAGAGGGAAGAAGAATAGGTACCCTATGAATGCAGTCCAAAAAAGTGACAGCATTCTAGGCACTTATCACCTCAGTTGAAGTTGCCCCTTGTTGTGAACTCATGGAATAACCCATTATGCATACATCATCATAATTTTCATCATCAGCTTCTTCTTCTTCTTTTTGATCTTATTCACAAGGAGCATGGGGCATGAAACACCTATCACACCAATCAACGACATCTGTCTCCTCCATAATAGCAAATCTAGCAAATTAAAGGATCGTGCACCATTCTATTTTCTCTACCTTGCACCGCCTATTTCAAAATATAATAGGTCCCTTTCCTCTATCATCAGATCTTTGCTGATTTGTGAACTTGTCTTGACCTCGCTACTTTTGTTGACCTTGTGAACTCTACCCAATTCATTTCTCATCCTGGGTTAGTTTGTAGGAAATGTCTTGGACAGCCCCTACCAAAGTCTTCACAACTTCTTCCAAATCTGTAGCCTTTCTTGTTTTGGGTTTTTTTGGGTTAACCAATTTACACCCTCCCTTTTTGGAGGCTTTCTAATTACCTTGATGTTATTTTCAATTTGCAAAGCCATAGTGAAGGCCTGCCTCAAATTAGTGTGGTTTTTTCTCTCAAGTAGTAAGCAACCTTTTTATCAAATGCATCTCGAATATTTGATCAAACATGATTCATCACATGCCTTATCCTAATAGGAAATCTCCTCAAGGTCTTATTAAACCTTGTGTTGAACTCATGTCTTGACTCACTAGGATTTTTTTGATGTTTTCAAATTTTGTCAAGAGAAACCTAGGGTCAATTCTATCACCATCTGCAGCCTAAATGCATTCCTCATCTCTGTCCAAGAATCAATAGAATTATCTAGAAAATCTTAATATCGGTCCCTTGCATCCTCTTCTAGAGTATGGATAAATAGCCTAATATACACATCTTCATGTTTGATCTCAAAGTCTTCCATCGGATTGATAAAAATATTTAAATGTTGATCACCGATTACAATATTGTTTCCTTGGAACTTTGGCAACTGCTCCTTACTTCTTGAGGAACTACATTTGGATAACCATCCATCCCTACAAAATTTATAGGTCCAAAGGTATTTACAACAAATCGAGGTTTGGGAGGGGGGAAAGGCCATGTTGTTATGAGGAGGTGACCCTGGAGGGATGAAAATTTAATGAGGGGAATAAGGTCTTTGAAACACAGAGGTATAACTTTCAAATTGAATATCCCCTAAAGGCCTAATTTCTTGGAAATCCCTATCAACTTCTGAAAAGACATGTGTAGAATGAGAAGCAAACTTTTCAAAATCAAATGAAGGCCCTTCTCCAGTTGGAGAACTAAACTCCACAAAGAGGATACTTGATTAAGAAGCACTTGAATTATAGTATTCAATAATAGGTTGGTCACTTTCATCAACGGAGATCCCCTTTCTTGTCCGTTTATTTCCCACATCTCTCTAAGATTTTCTTCCTTATGATTTTGCTTTTCCTAGATCTTGAAATAATGTCCTAGCAAGATCCCTAGAAAAGAAAGATCTTCTTCCTTCCAGCTTTGCAACGTTAGTAACAAATCTCACTTGATAGAGGTTAAGACACTAGTATCCATTAAGAATCGGATCAACAAGGAGTCACTACAAAGGATTTCAACCTTAGTTGTGCGGATGCCATAAATATGATCTGTCAAACGTTGTCAACATAAGAAACTACAATTGGAAATACTTTGACTTATCTTTACCTAGATTTATCAATGAAAGATAGTGAAAAAACTTGTAGAGACTGCAAAAATTACATACAACACAAGGGTATGAATATGAACTATAGTCCCCGGTAGCAGCACCACTTAGGTGTTTGTATCCAAATTTATTATCCTTCAAATCCTGAGCAACATCACAAGTTTTTCGGAAGCTTAGAGATAAATAATTCATAGTGAGTCACTTTGTAGCCTGAGATGGGATCTAACTGGCCCTTAGTCACTCAAATGCAAAGAAATGGATATCACCCTCAAGAGGATTTTATCTATCCTCACTACTTTATTGTTATTCCTTTCAACCAAGGTGAGAGAACCCTTTTGTATCCTATTATTTATAGAGGAGATGGAGATGTCCTTCCTAATGAATTTGTTAAGGAGACCTTGAAGAAAATATGATCAACGCAAAAAAATCTAACTCTCACAAGTTGTAACTCTAGATAGTGGAGATATTCTCTAGGCAAGGTTCAAGTTACTAAAGACATTTGGAATCCTAATTGTTTCTATGTGTTTTGGTAATAAAATTTATGCATTTGTATACACACATGAAAAATAAGGGTATTATGGGTAGGATTAATTGTTTTTAAATAATTTTTTTGTGGGAGGTGAGGAAAAATGAACTTGATTTACCAAATCTCTCGAGAAATCTTACAAAATGGATATTCTAGACAATAGAATACTTTAGGATAGCTAAAATGTTCCTTTAACAAGAATATTTACTTTAATGGAGGCCCAGTTAGCACTTTTTTCACAAGATATGAGATTTTAACATGAAGGATTAGTTAGAAAACCCAATGAAACATCAAAATCTAAGATCAATCATGCCTGAGGTACACCCAGAGGCTTACAAACAATCTTTGTCAAAAAATGAAAAAAAAGTGATTTTAAATCGTTTATTTCATTCCCGGATGAAATATCTTCGAGAGATAAGATTATAGATGCCACTAAACTATCCAAAGGATTTAGACTGTGTGACTAAGAGATGATTTTGATACAAGATTGCAAATAGAACAAGAAAAACTATTTGCAAACATTCACAAATGAAACAAACACATTTTGCTCAAGATCAATCAAGAATAACTCGAGTTGATTAAATTTATCAGCAAGGAAAATTTTCTAGAACAATCTCAGATATTTTCAATGGCTATACACTTGCAACCACCTTGACATGATCAAACTTAATACAAAAGAGATATACAGGATTCTCAGACAACTTCTCAAAAGACAGGCTTTGTCAAATTTTCCTCTTGGGAATTTTCTTCAACCTCTAACACTCCAACCATTTATAAAATTTACAATAGAGCCCCTTTTCCCCAAAAGAAAATAAACATTTAATGTACCAAAGTGCTCGCCATTATCTCGGTCGTGATTCCTAGAATCAAATTTGTAAAAGGTTGTCAAATGCTCGTGAGGTAGATCTCTTCGAAAATATAAAAATTTCAAATCCTTCATCTAGTAGAGCACTCTTCCTTCAACTCGCCAACCACTTCCACCCCTAATCTATCAAATCTGGTTCCTTGTGTGCTCAAGAGAAGAAAAATGGAAAATTAGATCAAGCTCGATAGTCAGACAATTTTAATGGCGAAAGATGTCTCCAGATCTCTCCCACCAAAATTAGATATCAAAATTAACTCCCCTCTCTATTTGGTGTGTAGGAAATACTAAGAAATCATGAAGACTCACACTTCTAGGCATGTTTTAGTAAAAATGGGGGAAAATCAGATTCAGACTCATAATTGCCATTGATCTTTACTTTGAATTTGGGTCATCCACATGGAAGATTCAACTTTAAAACAGGCCCGAGGGCTTCCTTTGACTTTTTACAACCTTTTGAAAAAATGGAAAAAAATTCCATTTTGCTCCACACCTCCGCCCTTGAGAAATGAGCCTAACACGTGTCCTAAGGTGGGTCCCAATGGAACTGTGGCCAAATTCTGCCATTTCACCTCATTTTTGGAAAAGGGAATTTTTTTTATTTTTCCTCATAGCTCCACCCTTGAAAACTAGGTCTTACACATGTCCTAATGTCGGTCCCAGAAAAACCGCGCTTCCCTATTTACTTTTAACCTCTTTCTCCCAAAAGAATTTTTTTCCAAATTTCCCTCGAGAGTCCGTACATCCACCGTTGACTAGAGCAAGCTTTGACTTTTCCTTTATTGGGCTTACATGCCATTTTGATGTTTTAATCTTTTGAATATCAGTGGAAAAAAATCTAAGTTATCTCTGAAGGTCTGCCTCCCCGCTCCTTTGACTTGAAAAAAACTTTGAGCACTTTCTTGTTGGGCTTCGGGCCATTTTGAGATTTTAATACTTTTGGTGACAAGAGGTAAAAAACCCAACGTGCCTATGATGGTCGAGTTCACTGCCACTTTGATTTTTCAAACTACCATGTGTCACTATGGCACATCTTTAGATGATCCCCAAAAGTTGAGACTTTGAATGAGCACGGGCTCGCCACATGTCTCGGGTCATTTAAGAAGTTACTAAAAATTATAAGGTATTAAGACGGAAGATACCTCCACATGTCACTATGGTGCAACTTCAAAATCCTTAAGGCTTCAAAATGACTTGGCGAGGGTGCACTTCCATTTTAGAATTTTACTCCATTATTCCAAAAGGGAAAAATTTATAGCTTACCTCCAAAGACCTCGCATCTCCACCATCATCTTTACCACGTGTTCTTCTATGGGGTCAAAGTAAGAATTTTTTCCCTGCCACTCTAAAAATTGCTTTAATCAAAGCCTTAGTGGGCCACAAGGCGGGTTCAATTTTTTTTCCAAAGTATCCAAAAATATAAAGTTGAGAAAAACAACCCATTGTGCCCCATCCAATCAAAAAAGCCACGTAAGCACCAAAAGAAACAATCGATTTGAGCGGAGCTACAGGACCAAATTTGCTTTTTTGCCAAAAATGAAAAAAGTGATAAGTTAAACCATTTTCTGTTGTCCTCTAACCAACCAAAAGAAGCCACGTGATAGCCAAATGCCGAGGAATAAATTTGACAATAAAAAGAAGCTCACAAACCTGTCAAAATACAGAAAGTTACCATTCATGCCCAGAACCCATTTTTCACTAAGGATGAATTTTTTTTTGAAACAAAAACAAGTGAATCATGATTTTTGAGCATATTTTCGACCATGGATTTGGGTTTTCAATGTCATACAAATATAAATCAACCATTCTCGAGCTTCCATGGTTGAGGAAAATATAAAAATGACAGAGCCCATGATTGAAGAAATTAGGGAACAAACAGGGGAATACTTGCGAGACTTCTTTGAGGAGGGACATGACAATGGATTTTACAACAAATTGAAGCATTTCGAATGGAGGTAGAAGCTTCAAAAATCCACATCGGGAGATAAAACTTTTCACAACACATAGATCAAAGGAAAATAATGGCAAAATGGGGGGAAACAGATCAGAGCACCAATAGGGGCTTTGTGTTCTTTTACTGGAGATAGTCATGAAATTGTAGGCTATGTGATCTATTAAATTTTTAAACAACACACATAGCTACAAATTTCATGTAATCATGAGTTAATTTAACAATAACAATATTCTCGAAATAAAATCCCCTAGCTTAGGTATACTTCACTAATGTTATCCATCATAACAAAGTTTCGAGTTGCCCATTTTTACACAAGTAAAAAAATTGTCAACATTTTTCGCTATCCTACAGGGAAGGCTGCCTTCTAGCTTGTAAACTAGTGCCTTTCTCTTGTCAATTGGGCATGGAGTCTAAAGAATGTAATGAAAATATGCTTTCTGAAGGTCCAACCCTTCCAAAATGAACTAAAACTAAGAAAGGATCTGGTAAACCAGATCACTTGCACAAGTGCACTTATTGATTTGAAAAACACTGCAATGTGCAGGGAGTGCACTTATTGAAGGGAAATCCTACTCTAAATAGACATTGTAGGATTTTCAATAACTTTGTTTGAGAAACATACCGTTCACGGGAATGCAAAATTCCTCCCCATTCATCCTCGAGTGGTGAAAACGTTGTGTTCTTTGCAAGTTGAAATCATATAAGGACCACTCCAAATTATATCAAACTTCGTGTGTCTTCCTGGATTTGCACAATCAACATCCCACTTTAACACAATATCTCCTTCATTGAAGATTCTAAATTTGGATTTCTTATCAAAAGTCTTCTTCATCTATTTCGATTCTTTTCTATGTTTAAATGAGCTTGATCTCTTAGCTCTTGTAATTCCATTAATTCTACATAACAAACCTGTAATGGTTCATTCTCAAGCAGCTCCATTTGATGCAAGAAAATCTAATGTGGGTAACTCAACTGAAATAGGCACTCTTGCTTCTCTTCCATAAAAA
Source organism: Taxus wallichiana var. yunnanensis (assembly GCA_018340775.1). Classification (NCBI taxonomy): domain Eukaryota; kingdom Viridiplantae; phylum Streptophyta; class Pinopsida; order Cupressales; family Taxaceae; genus Taxus; species Taxus wallichiana. The sequence continues at coordinate 974,023,355 of CM031239.1, forward strand.
AATTTGTATGGTAAATTACCAACTGATCTTTTAGGAGTCACACTATCAACCCAAAGTGTTGAATTTAACAATAGATGCCAAGCACTCTAGTTATCTTTGAGTGTTCTTCTGATGATCTTTAAAAGATTCTTGTTAGTACTTTCAACTAACCCATTACCTTGTGGCTAATAGTTAGATGAAGAACTTAGATAAATTCCATGATTAACAACCCAATCTATTATCTTTGCACTAAGAAATGCTAAAGCATTATCTGATATGATAGTTGTTGGAACACCAAATCTACAAACTATACCTTCATAAAAGGATAGTATCAAAGTTTCATTAGCATCTTTCAAAGCTATTGCTTCATTCCAGCATGTAAAGTAATCTGTAGCAGTAAAAATTCACTTGTTTCTATGTGAAGAAGGTGGGTTTATCATGCCAATAAAATCAAGACCCCACTGCATAAAAGGCTGATCAACTGAAATAGGCTGTAAAGGAAGAGAATCCAAATGTTCTTTTCCAACAAAGAAAGCACATTTCTTACACTTCCTAATCCATTCAAAATAATCCTTAAATATACTAGGCCAATAGTAACCATATTTCATAATTTTTAAGGTTGTGGTACGTGACGAGAAATGACCTCCTACAGGTCCTTCATGGAATTCTGATAATAATTGCTAAATTTTGTCAAAGTCAACACATCACAGCAAAATTCCATTTATATCCATTTGGAATAATACACAATCAATGAAAACATAGGGTACATCTTGTAATCTAAAATACCTTCTATTATTTTTGTCCATACCCTCCGGATAAATGCCATGTTGTAAATAGTTAGCTAAATTAGTAATCCATATTGATTCTTGGATCTCTTGAGCAAGTTCGGGTTGCTAGTTTTTTGGCTGAACCATGACATCTGATTATTGATGCTTAACTTCAACATGATGTTTTGGATCTTCTTATTCTGGTTCATGTTATTTTCCCATATCATCAATTAGGTGTTCATATAAGCCTTTTCCTTGAATCTGTCTTCACAACCTAGATATCAACATCATACTTCATAACTTTTTTCATCTAGCCTACTCTTTTCTCATTTAATTCTTTATTTAATAAGAAAGCTTTCACACTTGGATGAGAAACAAGAACATGAATTTTATTGTTTGAAAGCATGTACTTGAAATTCATTATCTCTCTTTCTACTAAAATTACTTGTTTTTAAAGAAATGTGTACCTTGTTTCATAAACATGTAAGATTTATTCAAAAAAAGCAATTAGCTATTCTATATTTTCATCATTAACTTGACTTAATATGGTTGACATTTTTTCAGCTCCTGCAAGTGCATACATTGTAAAATCTTTATCAAAATTTGGATTTGCAAGAGTAGGATCTTAAAATATAGTTGCTTTGATTGATTCAAACTCTTCTCTCCCTTTGCTAGTATAAGAGAAAGTATTCTCTTTCTTTAACATAGTTGTCAATGGTTTTATAAATGTTGTAAAATCTAGAACAAATCTTCTAACAAAGTTGATTTTTCTAAGAAAACTTTGTAATTCCTTCTTATGATGAGGAAATGATAGATGTGATATGGCTTCGATTCTAAAGGGATGAATTGTTAAACCTTTCTTAGAAACAATATGACCAAGAAATTTTCCTTGATGTACTTGAAAAGATACACTTTAGTGGATTTAAAAATACCCCAAATCTTCTACATAACTAAAAATTTTGCCTTAGGTGTTGTTATCACTGAATCATAAAACCCTTATGTTTACAAAAGTGCATATAATTAAGCTCATGGTGTGATTGGATAACATGGGTACTATCTCCAAGTTGTGGGACTTGCTACTTGAAATAGACCTCCGAGAAAAAGCTGGTTTATGCTCCTAAACTACCTACCATAATCTACTCTAATGCAGGAAAGACTAACTTTCCTAATCTAACTTTCCAAGGGACCAAGGAGAGAGAATACATAAAAATGAAAGCCTACACTACATCGGTGATACACCAGAAAAGGAGGGGTGTGAGAGTAGTCTTCCAACGTGTGAAAAATAGAAGTAAAATGCATACTAGAAGGGGTGATAACAGTTCTCCACAATATGGAAAATGCATTCAAAACAATATTTCATACATGCACAATAATAATAAGTCCTTGCAAGAGCATAAAAATAGACACAATATTCTTGTAATGAAGGTTGAAAGGGAAAGAAGAGTGTAAACAAACACAGCAGGGGAAGATGCATCCATAAACTTGTATTTTATTGCTTCATGATATGCACAGTTCAATCTATTACAAGATAAGGACCTAGATCATCATGCAAGGAGTCCACTACAAAGTCCTGTAGTATATTGGCTTCACAAATCAATTTTGACAAAGCTTTGCTACAACAAAAACTACCTCCTCTTACAATGAGCCTAACACTCCAATTTATAGAAAAAGAGAAGAGAGAGAGAGAAGGGGAAAATGGAAATCCTGAAATCTATCCTTTAACCACTTTTAAGAGGCATTAAATGGAGTCAAATGATTTTATGTTATTTGCATAAGGATCCCCATACTGTCTCAAAGTGCTATATAGCGAGGAAAGAATGATGACCGTGCCTCTTAATTACACTCCCAACTAGCAAATAAAACACTGTCATGAACCCAACCACGTTTTATGAAAAATATCCATCTCTTTCTCATTAAATCTCAAATTTCTTGATTTTTGTGTGTTAGGATCGGAGCCACAATTCCAATGGTACCAATTTTTTGTGATTTCATTAAGAAATGCAAAAGTTATGGCCTTATGAGTGGGAGAAGCTATTTTGGGTTTGCTCGGCATTTTCTGTCATTTGACAGGAATGAACATTAATTGACTGGAGCTGAATATTTTTATTTTATTTTAATATATCTACCCTCATAAAAATTAAGAAATCTAGATATTCTAATTATATGAAAATCGGAGCTCGAAGTCAAAAGTTATGGCCGTTTGAAGTTCAGGAGGTCAAAGATTGACTTTTCTCTTCATTGCACCTATTTTGGCAAAATCAGATCCACGCGTCCCAGTTGTCTCCAACAAAAATCTCCGCATCACTTGATTTGGGATTCCTTGTCCTGTCACATCTTCCACTAACTAGACCATGAGGTCGGTTGACCTCCGCATTTTCCGCATCCCATTTACCTTAGCTCTTTTTACGGTGATTTCACCTTTTCACACATCGTTGGTCTTGACATTCTGATCGCCCGGACACATTTCTACATGCTAGCCACAATGCACTATCTTATGGAAAAATTATCTTTGTGTGTCCCACGTGTACCGGGTCCCAACTATCCAGACACATTTCTCTATGCTACCCACAATGCACTTGTGGTAAAATAAAATTTTTGCATCCCGTGCGTACACATCCCAACTGTCCCACTGATTTGCTGGGATAAAAATTTATGACTTCACTTGATTTCCCTTTGACTCCGGCATTTTTGGCAATGCGTGTCCCGCGTGTCCCCTATTGAACTTATCCGGAGTGCAGGACACAAAAAGCTGATTTAGCCGATTCCTTTGTATTTCGGATCTAAACTCGTATAAAAAAACCTTGAGTACGATCTACACGGGTATGATCCGCACCCTCGTAACTGCAATACATTAAAACAAGACCACAACTTCTTTTTTGTGTTTTTTAAATTTTTTTCTAACTTGTTGGATTTTTTTCCTAGATGGGGAAGTTAGAGAGAAACCAAGGGGACCCCAAAACATGATTTTGGGCATTGAATCAATCTACTTGCTCAGGACTGAAGAATTTGATGTATGTTATCAAAATTACCTTGAGGGGTGAATTTTGGATAATAGGTGTATCGGATGTTCTTTAGAATTTTTTAGAATACAATAATATCATCTAAATAAACAAGGATGCATTTATTTAACAAACTATGAAAATCCATGTCCATTGCACCAACATTTGAAAGGATAAAAGGCATTATTTTGTAAGAATAAGTACCCCGAGTTAGTGGTAAAAGGTGTTTAGTACCTATCTTCTTCTTGAAATAAAATCTGATTGTATCCACTATAGCCGTCTAGAAGAGATAGTTTATCTAAACCAGAAACTTTTCTCAAAATTTGATCTATATTTAGAAGTGGGTAGTGATCTTTTAATGAATATTTATTAAGATCTCTAAAATCCACACTTAATCTGATTTCTCCATTTTTCTTCCTAACAAGAACAAGATTGGGTACCCAACTTGAATGCTTAACTGGAAAGATAATACTTGATTCAATCAACTTAGATAACTCTTTCCTCATTAGAGGCTCTATTTTGGGATTTACAAGACTATGTTTTCACCTAATTGGCTTGGAATTTGGCTGCAATTCGATAGTATGACTTGCTAAAATTGGATCAAACCCTTTCAGGTCTTGGTATTTCGAAGAAAAAACATCTTTAAATTCCTTGCAAAGATTAATAAAAGAATTTTTTAGATAAAGAACATACCTTTCCGAGAAATAAATTTTTCCCTTCATCAACTGATATTTCTTCATAGTTATCAGCATGTGTTGACATCTTAGTCTTGACCTTCCTTAACTGATCGTCAGTGTTGAAGATGTATTCTAATGTGACCAGACCTCGGGGTAGTTTATTTGTCTTTAACTGAACAATCTGGTCACTATATAAGTGCTACAATTTATCTTTATTTACTGCAGAGAATTCAGCTTCTTACTACAAAAACTTACAGATTTGATCATCACTTTCAAAAACCTGCCAATTCAAGTCATTATTAGGTATTGAAGGCCTGACAATTAGCTTTATATGAGGCTAAATTTTTCTATTTTCAATTTGTTCCAGCACTTCAAAACTAGCACCAATTTGCGGCAAGTCTATCTGCATGCTTATTTTTGTTCTAGGAACAAATTTGATGTTAATAGCTTTGAAATCTTCCATTAAGTCTGAAACTCTATGTCCTGTAAGACTTCATTAATGGATTCTTACAAATATGGAAATTTCCTACTTGATTGATAACCAACTCAGAATCACCAAAAATCTTTAACATGCTAATACCTCTCTTTTTGGCGCAAAGGAAGCCATGAATTAATGCTTCGTATTCAGCTACATTGTAAGTGCATGAAAATTAGAGACTCAAAGCTAAGAAATACCTTTCATTTGTTGGGGAAGTGAGCATCAAACCTACTCCTTGTCCTTTCTTGTTTTTAGCTCCATCGAAATGAAGCTTCCAAATCCCTTCCATTGCATTTTCTATTTTGGATAGCAAGGGAATTAGTGTATTTTCTTCATGTAAGCAATACACACCAAACAAATGTTCTTCAACTTCTTTAAAAGGATCATGAACATATTATTCATGTGTATTTTCATCCATAAATAGGTTAGAAACACCATCTAGTGTTAAAAAATGACCTATATTATCAAAATCGGTGGTCTAAATTTGCATAATTAGCTCTTGCATTAGAAGCATGAGGCTCAATGTGAAATACGGGCAACGGTTCTGAATTGATAGTGATCTTGGTCCCATAATGTGTAGTGACAAATAATAATTACCAATGTGAAGAGAGATAGCCTCCTATTTTTGTTCTGAAGTCTCTTGATAAATAGATAGCAGAGTAGGGAGATAAGCCTACAACGGTAACATCTTGCATAATGGAAACATTTGGGTAAGCATGCAATGTTACCTATAGATTTATGATGACACCAACCGTATTAGTTGCAATTCCATCCAACTATAAGACACTCTTTTCTGTAGGTTCATATTACAAGCCCAATTTTTCTACAATTGCTTTTGGCATAACTGTGTTACTTGCACTGCTGTCTACCATACAGTTATGAACAACATGTTCTCCAATAATTAGTGATAGATAAAACGGTGGTGGATTCTTGATATCATGAGAATTTATGACTTTCTAAACCATACATTTAACCTCCTTGATGTGGTCTTGTTCCATTGTTCCAAGGACCATGTGGTCTTGTTCCATTGTTCAAGGACCATGTCTTCTTTCTAGACCTCCTTTTCTATTGTTTTTGAAGAAATTTGCGGCTTAGATAGTTCATGAGAAAGTAAATCTTGCTATCTTGGAATACTTAGAGCATCCCACATTAAGATGTTAACATTATGCTTTTTCATTACATCAATAATGTTAAAAGAAGACCGAGTTTTAGAGATAGATTCTACTATTTTAGCATAGGATTCGGTGAAAAATAATGCAGCGCTTCAATTGCTTTTGATATTTGAGGTATAAATAACCTTCTTGGATCAGGTTGTAGTTGTTTTTTCTACTCTTTACCAGCTAAAACACTTATTATTTTTAGGAACAATGGGATTATTATTTGGCTTTGGGCTTATAATTGTTGTTTTATCAGCGATAGTAGGTAAAACAAGCCTATTATGTTGGTTTTTTCTCTCTACATCCTTTTCCCGAGCTCTAGTAGTAAGCTATCGCAATGAAATCATCCTCACTAAAACTGACTAAGTTACATTCGGGTGATTTCGAACATGTCTTTCTTACTACCCAAAATCCATTTGAGGCATGAATAATGTCCATTTGAAGCATGATAATATAATTAATTTTTGAAAAGTGTTTTTGTGGGGCACCATCAAAGTGTCGCACGAAGGAAAATTTTATGGGAATTGATAGAATATTTTAGCTTGGATGTAGATTGGATAGATAAATTATGTGTTTTGAAAGACAAATTAAATTTCATTAAAGGATTGGATGGTTTGGATTGGCATTTAGGGGAGGATGTACATTTGATCAATAGGTTATATGTATTAGATGACAAATAAAATATGGTTAAAGGATATTATTATTTGGATTGGGATTGAGAGTTGAGAGATGTCGTAGATGAAGGAATAGCCCTAAAATAGATATTGTAATACTAGATTTTTGAAAAGATGGAAGACATGAATTTTTACAAGGTTACGCTGGATATTGTTGAGGATTTTTACCATGATCAAGAAGATTTACCCTTGCCATGTATGCTAATAATCTCAATTGGCAGATCGACGGTGGTGGTGTGGATATTGATGGAGAAATCCTAAAATAGGAATAGGATATTAATGGAGAAATAGGTGTTTGTATGATGTGATTAATGAGATCTATGTGAGATGTGGCTTGTCATGTTTTGCATGCAAAGACTTAATTATGGAGAGTGTAAACCATCTTTATTTGAATTAGGTAGAGATGATTGTTTAAGAGATGTTTCAAAGGGTATCTTTGATAGGGTTGTAGATTTAGAATATTTGTCGTTGTGATAGAAAAATTAGGTAAATAATATTGGGATATAATGGGTGACATGGCCATGGGTAAGGATATAGGTAAATATTTCAAGGTAGGGACGGGTGGATTTGTGTATATGATAGATATAGGGGTAGTTGGGATAGGTAGGTATGTAGGAATATTTTTATATTTGTAGATGTGGGTGATGTTGTAACTAATGGAGTAGACATTATAGGAAATGGAGAAAATAAAGGAGTTGTAATGCCCACTAAAAACAACCCACGTGAGACCCAAGAACAATCTAGGATTAGTTAGGAAAATTATGGAATTTTTTTTTTTGTTTAAAGAGTCTACAACTAGGTTATAAGGCAAAAACTGTCACTAACAAGTTCCAAAACAATTCTAAATTCACTAGAACATGCCTTTCCTTTATCAAAAATTATTATAGGTCATAAGGTCTGGAATTTAGGGTTAGAAGGTACAATAAGGTTCATAGGGTAATTCCTCACCATACCCACTCTCTAACAGGCTTAAAGGTTCAACTTTATTTTTCTCAAACTTAATGCATTAAAAATTCCCTAAATTATTTCCATTGGATAGGAAATTTCCTCACCTTTCCATTGATATAAATAAGTCCTCCTAACTCCTCATATTTTTCGAGTTATGGGCCGGTGGGCCTTGGGGTGAAAATTTTCCCCAAAAGTGGGCTGCAGGCCTAGGGGTGAAAATTTGTCCCAATGGTGGGTTTGCGGGCCACGGGAGACCTTTGGAAATTTTCCTATGTGGGGATAAGAAAAAAACTTTACGTCCATGAACCTATGGGTCCGCAAGTTCACTAGAGACATGTGGCGCCTCCCAAGTCAACACGGTAGAGCACGACAGGCGGAGAAAATTTGAAAAATATTCCCCCGCGAGGTGAAATCCAACTATGCACCCATGCTCCTGAAAGTCCATAAGGGAGATGTGGCATATCCTAAGCCATCACGGGGAAGGTAGGGTGGTGGGGAGAAAAATTAATTTCACCGGTGCCTCCACCGACACGTCGTAATGCCACGTGGCCACTTCGATTGGTGCGTCTTTGGTGGTGGTGGGGAATACTTGGAAAATTTTCCCAAAGTTTTTCAAAACATAAAATGGAAAAAAAAAGGACTTTCTCCTCCATCTATGCCTTGTGATGCCACTTGGCATCACCCTATTAATTGCAGCCTTGTAGGGCGGCGGGAAAATTTGGAAAATTTTCCCAAAATTTTCTGGGAGCCCTATGCTTAAAAAGGGGTCCACCCTCTCGCCGACACCTTGTGGTGCCATGATGTAGCCTCTTATTGGATGTAGGTCAGTGAGAAAAAATAGGAAAATTTTACAAAAAAAATTATGAAGTTCTAAGGGAAACATTCGGGCCCGCTTGAGAAATTTTCCCAAATTTTTTTTTACACCAAGTGAAGGAAAAAATTAGAAGGCCATAACTTTTGATAGAGGGCTTAGTTTTGGGAAAACAAGGACTTTATGGAAATATCTCGACATCCTCTTTACTCAAGGATCATTAATTTCAGATTTTGATAAAGTTTAAGGGGTCAATTTCAAGAAAATGACCTGCAGGCTTTTACAGTGCAAACTGGTAAATTTTAACTTGTTCAATTTGTTCTTGTCCCTCTCTCAACATGTCAAATAGACATGGAAAATTGTTCTTAGGTGTATTTAAGAGAGATTTCAAGATTCAATTTGTTTGATTGATTTACAATTTGAACATTTACATTTATGGACAACAACACGACTACAAAATGGTTTGAGCCCAATTTTGCTAAGTTTTATAAGAAATTCCTTAAGTGTTAATGTCTAGATGAATTCGATTAGATATTATTATGCCCAAATTAATGTTTCATTTGTTATTCCTTTGTTACAGATTCGGTCTGAGTATTTGGGATTAAATAATTGTCAATTGGAAAAAATAAGACATGATTTCAAATTTGGAAAAGTTTTATTTTCCATTTCCTTCTTCAAGTATTATAATGTGTTCCAAACCTAATCTAATGCATTCATTTGATTTAATTCAACTTATTCAAAAACTATAATACATCTTTGATTTCCAATTTTTACATATTTCAAAGGACAGAGTATTACATTTCCTTATACACATTTCTTTCTTTCAAACTAAGATTTCAATTACATTTAAAAGATCATATTCAATGTCATTGTGTAATTTGAGAAAGGTTATAAATCATTTATTGACTCCAAAAGACAACTTTGTAACATCCTTCTTGTATTCCTTCCAAAATCATATATATATAATCAGGGCATAATATTACATTTTCTTCTCACGTGTTTCACTTTTCCTCTTTTCCAAATAGGGATTTCATAAAACATGTTAAATATAGATATCCAATAGAATAATATCATATGAACAAGGCAAACACTTCCATTAATTCAAATGAAACTCTTACAACCTCCTTTCCATTTATTTCAAAATACAACATACCAAACACGTGTCATTCTTTCACATTCTTTCAAAAAGAAAAATACAAAGTATAACACTTTTACATTTAAAATTTCCACTTTCATTGCTGATATAAAGTATCTTTCCATTATAATGAATACACAGATCATCCACTTCAAGTGGGAAAGGGGCTATAATAAGATTTCATTTCACAACGGATTGTTAAATTGTCTTTATCTCAGCTCAGAGCAGCAACATGTAGATTTCTCATTTTCCAATTTAATCACAACTAAAGTAGGGAAAGGAAACACTCTCCACCCAACCAAGAAATATGATTTAGAGGAGAAACCATCCTTATTCATTGGCCCTCGAGCCCCAACCACAATGTAACAAAATATGTGATCCAACTCATGGCAACAACAAGCTTCCACAAACACATCTCAAGCAACACTTTCAAAATAAAACACAGTCCAAAACATTATGTAGTTTTCAACTATATTAAAACATGAAAAACATTACTGAGGATTCATCAAGCAAGCCAAAGGAGCAAAAAACTACGGGGGATGATGTTTATTCCTCCTAAAGGGAAATGGGTATCACCACTGACTGAAGAACAACCAACATATATATATATATATATATATATATCATTTCAAATACCTGACATGCCCTTTTTCCTCCCCTAAGTACCCCTTATTCCTCATATTTCCTTATGCCTCCTCAACCTGTTATGGCACCCCACAACGAGTAAAGAAATGCAAGCTATTTCTTTGTAAGGTGGAACCCAAATCCAAACTCCCTCCACCCTTATACCTCCCTAAAACACACTTGTGTCTCCTACAAAATATAACCACATAGTCTTATCCTACACCATTCCTAGGCCATCTACCCAATAGCCCAAAAACATGCCAAAACATTCATACATTAACACTTACATTCATAAAAGAAGAGCATTTCAAGAGTCAAGCTCCTACCTCTCCATGATGGAGTTGTTCCAAATTCGAACAAAAGCTTTATCCCAATGCAAAAAATACAAAATATCTAAGCCCAAGCATGCAACAATCATTCCAAAAAAAAAATTCTTCAAAGCAAGAGCTCCCAAAATAGTAAGGAATTCACCTAAGAATAAAGTCTACAAAATGAAGAAACCTAAAACAAGGAAAGCCATTCAAATTTTAAAGAAGAGGGAAGGGAAGAGGATGAGGTAGATCCACGTAGGATGTCATATCACACATATTCACCTCCAACCCAAAATTCAACTTCATTCTCCAATGGAAAATAAATAGGTGGGTGAATAATATGATAGTTTACTTACACACTCAAATCCAACCCACACCCCAAAGGACTGAAATTAAAACATGTAATAAAATTACAATAAAAACATTCAACATGACTTACAAAAATGCATAAAGAAGGGCTAAATTTAACTCTCCAACCATAGGTAAGGTTGGTATATAAATTTAAGAGGTATGGGACAAGTTTAACTTGTCCCACAAGTCTCCAAAATCAGCCTCCAAGGAAAATTTCGAATTTCAAAGAAGATGGAGTGTTTCATACTCCAAAATCAACTTACAGATCTCTTACACATCACTTACACATTTCTTACAACACTTTAATTTTAGGCCAACAACTCTAATAATTACTTTCTTATGACCCAATTTGATTAATTAATTTTTGACAATATGATTACTCACATTAACTAACACACCATTTCATAAATAAGGAAAGGGGTCAAAGCACCACAAAATAAACACATGCAACATTAAACAAAGGAAAATAAATAAAAGAAACATAAAATCCTTGGTCAAAGTGGTTGGTCTCCAACAATCAAACACCCAAACGATATGTGTTGTGATATTTTAATCCCCTGATATGTGTTGTGAAAAAAAAACCTCCTTCGGCCTTGTGGCCACATCGAACATCCAAATGAATATAATATACTTCCAAATTCATAAATATATATGTGAATCACAACAATCATCAATCCAATCAACAGTGTTCATTAAAATTTCATCAACAACTATATCATCACCAATTTTACTTCAATTTTCATTTTCTAGGTCTACTCAAAATATCCAAATATCTCATGTCCAAACAACATCTATAATGTAACCATGTCAAATAGTATATCAACATCAATATATAAAATATCTCTAATAATCATCATGCATCATATATGAATCAGAGTTAGCAATAATCCATGCTCTAACATCTAATCATCATACTAAATCAAAACTATAACAATGTCCATGGTATAGTCAACAGTGTCATGATCAGTATCAAAAGGTGTCAAAGGGAAGTGGGCACTACATCCCCCTCCCCTTAGACTTGACTTCCTCTTGGAAGTCACAAAAAGAGAGATAGGAACAAATGCAACAGAAAAAGGATCACTCCCATTATGGGATTTCTTGCTTCAAACAAGTGTGGGTCCATAGAATCCCAAGTTTGGTCTAATGTAATTCAGCAAGAAAAAGGGAGATTGTAAGGGATGAGTTCTAAACTTTCTGCATGTAAGGCTACGACATTTAAATCTAGAGAGTAACTTTACACTATCAACCAAGATACAACACATAGCAATATAACATGAAGAGTTCAAAAGAGTCTTAAGAGTAACCACCAAGTAGAGGAATAATAAGGAGAATTCCATGAGTTGAGAAAGACCACATAGTTTCCCAAGGAATACAACATACTACAGTAACAAAAATTAAGGTTTCCACTAGGGTTAAATTATGCTTTCATAATTTGTTGTTTAGGAAAGGCTAGCAGAATCAACCAAGGCCACAATTTTGTACGAGAGACATGTTTACTCAAGTTCCCACAATTTGAGGTCACACAAGATGAGGTTAATCAACAAGGAAGGACACCTAAATCAACAAGCATTTACAATCGAGGAACTATTTATGGAAAACACTTCTATAACTCGAGAGGGTACAATTAAATTTTCATGGTAATATTAAGAAATTACATGACCACAAGGTTTCCTATAGTCTGATTTTTTTACACTTTTGTTTTAAGAATTGAACACACCACACCAACCAAATCTAGAGACGTCAACCATTTAGCAAAAGAAAACAAATATAAATATATATATATATATATATATCATATCAATACAAGAAGTACCATTCACAATAACACAATGGGATTCATTTATCTTATTTCTTGATCAAGCTTGGAATAACCACAAAGAGAGAACAAGCATAAATCATAACACCAGAGAGCACTCAAGGTCTCTAGGGAGAAGAACAAGAAGAAAAGAAGACTTCCCAAAGTTATTTTATATCATTAACATATGTTGCCTTAAAATTACAATAACTTAGGTCTCCAAGGACAAGACAACATGCAAGGAGGTTACTTCTCAAACAAGAGATAAGTCTCAAACCAAAAAGACCACAACTCACACTCATCGAGCTATGGGATGATAAGGGTATGATGACCCAAAAATCCCAAAAAGAAAGGCACATACCTCTATGAACAAGAAGGTACTAAGAAACTATAACACACTACTATCCACTAGATGCTTCACAATTTTGGGTAAGTGAAAGAACTATAGGTTTACTATACATTGTACTTAATACACATAAATCTTATTTATTTATAAATCAACTAATTAAGTCAAAATTTGTAGTTTCGTTTGCTAAGCACATTCCTTTATGAGTTTTCTTAATTAAACTTCCTCCTATTATGACATCACAAAATTTGTGTTATAAGGACCACTAAGGGGCATGATATCTCGCCATTCTGTAAAGGTGGAAAAGAAAAAGTATTTATTTTACTCCTAGGGAGGTAGATGGACAATTTTTTTCCCTTTCTATTCATCTACATGGTTTTATTTCTTCTATTAATCTACTAAGGTTAAAGCAAGGACCATTTTCTCTTTCTATGTTCAGTTTATTTATTAAGCTTCAAGGCCAAATATCCTCAATTATAGTTTTATGATGTTTGGGTGAGTCAATTTGTCAAAAAAATTTAATGAGAAGGAAGGGTAAACATATCACACTATTACGTTTATGGGAGAGAGAGGTAAATCAACACACCACATTTTTAATTCTAAGGAAACAAGGGACATTCAACATAGAAAACACATTATTAATTTGTAAGAACTAGGAAACAATCAACCAACATGGATCACAACAATATTTCGAGAGTTTTCCACTAATTAAAAGTATCATAAAACATTCCTAGTGGGTTTCTACAAGTTCTCAAAGGAATTTACAAGGAAGACCCATTAAGGAAGCATAATTACTTTTACTGATCTACTAGGGTTTAACAATGTTTGTTGTTTTGGCGAAAACATTTTTACTCACATGATAAGACAAGGAAAGTTTTCAAATCTACACCCATATTACCACAGGATACCACCAACCAAGAAATCAAAATGACAAGGAAATATTTTAACTATAAGAACACCACATACTCACTAGAAAGCATCAATTGTAAGCAACCAATCAGCTATCTATTCAACACAACTTTACGACCAAGAGTTATAGTTTCACAAGAAGAATCCCATTATAAGATACCATTGAGATTAATTCATCAAGGTCTAATTACACTAACATCACTAGTGGCATGGTCCAAAAGACTCAAGGCATCCATAAGTGTCTCCACGTAATTAAAATTAATAGGTCATAGAGTGTTATTCATAGTAACTTAAAAAGTTTAAGGAAAGGGTAGACTTATTTATAGGTCAAGAGGGCAACCAAACACACTTAATTTACACACACAATACTTGAATGGGATTAATTCTAACCATAATTATCAAGATGCATACAATCCTCAAGTCACTACTTTATATAATGAAATAAGGAAATCCTGATAAAACTTAGCATGCCATCGAAAAGAAGCCACTACCAGACACACACTTTTCTACTAACATCCATAGCCAGCCAAAATAAATCCGATCTAACATAATTCATCAGCCCATAATTAAACACCTCTACTCCGATGAGGTTCAAGCTCTTACTAGATTGTAAGAGAATCACCACCACCGCTAACAGACTGCCAACTAGAATGCTCAACACAACATGAGCTCTCTATCTAGCAAGGTGAGAAGCAATGAAAAATTCACTCTAAGATCCTAGACACCCTCAAGGTTCCGTGCATCCAAAACCAAGGCATAACTTTAAGCACCTAAGAGGACATTCAAGACACCTAGGGTGTACCCCCATATGATGAAATGTCACAATACAAAAATCATAGAACCAGACTCATCATCATGTAAGAAGGAAACCACGTAACGATTTAGCTAAGTAGCCAACAACATAATGAGCTCTGAGTCACCAATCAAAATAAAATCTAAGAAATTTTGACAATCAAGGAAAGTGGCTAAGTAGCCATATTGCAAAGTCTAAAAATTCTGCAAAAAAATAAAATAAATAAAAGAGCCTCAGAGCTTCTCAAA
Organism: Taxus wallichiana var. yunnanensis; assembly: GCA_018340775.1. Taxonomy (NCBI): domain Eukaryota; kingdom Viridiplantae; phylum Streptophyta; class Pinopsida; order Cupressales; family Taxaceae; genus Taxus; species Taxus wallichiana. The sequence goes on from CM031239.1 coordinate 974,038,357, forward strand.
TCAATCATAAAATAAGATGTTGGTCCTTGATAAAATAACACAATATTACGAATGTAAAACACAAAATTTAACACCACATTCACTTCACAACCCTTCATGGCCACCAATAGGGGTACTCTACCTCGAGGTTAGTTGGGTCCTAAACGACACCTAGACTTAATGTCCACTCTCCCATATGGGTAACAAAATGGAAAAATGACAACCAGACCCTCTTTCCTAACCACTGAAGGAAGGAATCTCTAAACAGCTTCTAATTAACTCTTCCCGACCCAGAACACAACCACTATTGTCCAACCACAAGAATCACACCATACAACTTATCATTCCAACAAATTTAATAAGGAAGGTTCTCAAAAGGGCTTAACGCATCATACAATTAAATCAAGATTTAGGACTTGTAAAAACAACACATTTTCAAAGGGGAACCAAGTTTCCACTACACTAGAAGTTCACAAACATCAATTTAATTTGACATTCTTAGTTACAGGTTTAGAAAAATGCCACTAAGCAAGCACAAAAACTCAAACAACTTGTTATTTTATTATGATTTTAATTTTAGTAGTTCAAATGAATAGAGTAATGTAATATTTCTTCACATGTTTTTTTTTTTCAATTTTCAAACAAGGTTGTTTTCTAGATTTAAAAGTGTGCTAGGTTTACAGTTCATGTCTCAAGTTTTTCTAGTGTGCCCAAAGGTCCAATATTTTGAACCCACGGCTCTGATACCAAGTGTAATGCCCACTAAAAACAACCCACTTGAGACCCAAGAACAACCTAGGATTAGTTAGGAAAATTATGGAATAATTTTTTTTTGTTTAAAAGAGTCTACAACAGGTTACAAGGCAACAACTATCACTAACAAGTTCAGAACAATTCTAAATTCACTAGAACATAATTTTCCTTTATTAACAATTATTAGAGGTCATAAGGTCTAGAATTTAGGGTTAGAAGGTATAATAAGGTTCAGAGGGTAATTCCTCACCATACCCACTCTCTAATAGGCTTAAAGGTTCAACTTGATTTTTCTCAAACTTAACACATTCAAAATTTCCCTAAATTATTCCCATTGGATAGGAAATTTCCTCACCTTTCCATTGATATAAATAAGTCCTCCTAACTCCTCATATTTTTTGAGTTATGGGCCGGTGGGCCTTGGGGTGAAAATTTTCCCCAAGAGTGGGCCTACGAGGCCCAGGGGTGAAAATTTGCCCCAAGGCGGGTCGGTAGGCTGTGGGGAGACCTTTGGAAATTTTACTATGTAGGGAAAAAAAAACAACTTTGCACCCGTGCACCCATGGGTCCACAAGTCCACTAGGGACACGTGGCACCTCCCAAGTTAGCAGGGGAGAGTAGGGCGGTGGGAGACAATTTGAAAAATCTTCCCATGTGGGGTGAAAGCCAACTTTGTGCCCACGCTCCGCAAGTTTACAAGGGACACGTGGCATCTCCTAAGCCAACGCGGGGAAGGTGGGGCGGCGGGAGAAAAATTATTTTAACGCCCGAAGGGCTAAGAGGGTAGCATTCACCCGCGCCTCCATCGGCACCTCGTGATGCCACGTGACGGCTCTGATTGGATGCGGGACAGCCGGCGGTGGGGAAAATTTGGAAAAATTTCCCAAATTTTTTGTGAATCATAAAAAGGAAAAAAAAATACCCTCTCCTCTGACAATGCCTTGTGACGCAACATGGCATTCTGATTGGTTGAATTCGATAGGGTGGCAAGGAAAATTTGGAAAATTTTCCCAAAATTTTTCTAAGTTTAAAAAGCTATGCCAAAAAGGTTCCTTGTGGAAGCCCTTGATTGGTTGCCGTTGGGGGAAAAAATAGGAAAATTTTCCCAATTTTTTTGAAGTTTAAGGAGGCCAAGGAAAATTAGAATTTTTTTCTTTTAAAGTGAAAAAAACTTTAGAAGGCCATAATTTTGATAGAGGTTTTGTTTTTGGAAAACTAGGACATTTATGGAAATATATCAACATCTTCTTTACTCAAGGATCATTAATTTTAGATTTTGATAAAGTTTAAGGGGTCAATTTCAAGAAAATGACCTACAGGCTTTTACAGTGCAAACTGGTAAATTTTAACTTGTTAAATTTGTTAAATTTGTTCTTGTCCCTCTCTCAACATGTCAAATAGACATGGAAAATTGTTCTTAGGTGTATTTAAGAGATATTTCAAGATTCAATTTATTTGAACATTTATATTTGAACATTTACATTTTGGACAACGCAAAATGCAAAAGCGGTTTGAGCCTAATTTTGCTAAGTTTTATAAGAATTTCCTTAAGTGTTAATGTATATAGATGAATTTGGTTAGATATTATTATGCCCAAATTAATGTTTCATTTGTTATTCCTTTGTTGCAGATTTGATTGAGTATTTGGGATTAAATAATTGTCAATTGAAAAAACAAGACAAAGTTCAAATTTTAAAAAGGTCTATTTTCCATTTCTTCTTCCAAGTATTATAATGTGTTCCAGACCTAATCTAATGCATTCAATTGATTTAATTAAACTTATTCAAAAACTATAATACATCTCTGATTTCCAATTTTTACATATTTCAAAGGACAGAGTATTACATTTCCTTTATACGCATTTCTTTCTTTCAAACAAAGATTTCAATTACATTTAAAAGATCAGATTCAATGCCATTGTGTAATTTGAGAAAGGTGATACATCATTTATTGATTCAAAAAGACAACTTTTTAACATCCTTCTTTTATTCCTTCCAAAATTATATATATATAAGTAGGGCAGAATATTACATTTTCTTCTCACGTGTTTCACTTTTCCTCTTTTCCAAACAGGGATTTCATAGAACATGTTAAATACATATTTCCAATGGAAGAATATCATATGAACAAGGAAAACACTTCCATTAATTCAAATGAAACTCTTACAACCTCCTTTCCATTTGATTTCAAAATACAACATACAAAACACATGTCATTCTTTCACATTCTTTCCAAAATAGAATATAGAGTATAACTCTTTTACATTTCAAATTTCCACTTTCATTTCGATACAAAGTATCTTTCCATTATAATGAATACACAGATCATCCACTTCAAGTGGGAAAGGGGCTACAATAAGATTTCATTTCACAAGGGATTGTCAAATTGTCTTTATCTCAGCTCCAGAACAACAACATGTAGATTTCTCATTCTTCCAATTTGATCACAAAAAAGTAGGGGAAAGGCAACACTCTCCACCCAACCAAGACATCCAATGAAGAGGATAATCCATCCTTCTTCATTGGCCCCAAGCCCCAACCACAATGAAATAAAATATGTGATCCAACTCATGGAAACAACAGGCTTCAACAAACACACAAGCAAAACTATCACAATAAAACACAGTTCAAAATAGAATGTAGTTTTTAACTATATTAAAACATGAAAAACATTATTAAGGCTTCATCAAGCAAGCGAAAGGAGAAAGAAACTATGGGGGATGTTGCTTATGCCTCCCAAAGGGAAATGGGTATCACCACCTGAGAACAAACCACCAACATATATATATATATATATATATCATTTCAAATCCCTGACATGCCCTTATGCCTCCCCAAGTACCCCTTATTCCTCACATTTCCTTATGCCTCCCAACCTCTTATGGAACCACATAACAAGTAAAGAAATGCAAGCTATTTATTTATAAGGTAGAACCCAAATCCCAACTCCCTCCACCCTTATACCTCCCTAAAACACACTTGTGCCTCCCACAAAATATAACCCCATAGTCTTCTCCTACACCATTCCTAGGCCATCTACCCAACAACCCACAAACATGCCAAAACATTCATACATTAACACTTACATTCATAAAAGAAGAGCATTTCAAGAGTCAAGCTCCTACCTCTCCATGATGGAGTTGTTCCAAGTTCTAAAACAACAAGCTTTATCCCAATGCAAGCAATCCAAAAATAGCCAAGCCCAAGCATGCAACAATATTTCCAAAAAAACTTCTTCAAAGCAAGAGCTCCCAAAACAACAAGGAATTCACCCAAGAATAAAGTCTCCAAAATGAAGCAACCCCAAAACAAGGCAAGCCATTCAAATTTTATAGAAGAGGGAAGGGAAGAGGATGAGGCATATCCATATAGGAATCAACCCCAACCCAAAAATCTTCATTCTCAAAAAATAAATAGGTGGGTGAATAATATGACAGTTTACTTACACACTCAAATCCAACCCACACCCCAAAGGACTGAAATTAAAACATGTAAGAAAAGTGCAATAAAAACATTCAACTTGACTTACAAAAATGCATAAAGAATGGCTAAATTTAACTCTCCAACCATAGGTAAGGTTGGTATATAAATTTAAGAGGCATGGGACAAGTTTAACTTGTCCCACATGTCTCAAAATCAGCCTCCAAGGACAATTTCGAATTTCAAAGAAGATGGAGTGTTTCATACTCCAAAATCAACTTACACATCACTTACACATTTCTTACAACACTTTAATTTTAGGCCAACAACTCTAATAATTACTTTCTTATGACCCAATTTGATTAATTAATTTTTAACAATATGATTACTCACATTAATTAACACACCATTTAATAAATAAGGAAAGGGGTCAAAGCACCACAAAATAAACACATGCAACATTAAACCAAGGAAAATAAATAAAAGAAACATAAAACCCCTTGGTCACATTTGAAGGTGATCCCCCCATGGGAATCCCTAACAACAATCAAACACACACAAACAAATAAAGTTTCCATGGTGACCTTGTTGAATTCATCTAGAATTCCAAAGTGGTTGGTCTCAATCCCCGATGTGTGTTGTGATATTTTAACCTGCAAAACACAAATACCTCCTTCGGCCTTGTGGCTGCATCAGAACATCCAAATGAATATAATATACTTCCAAAGTCATCAATATATATGTGAATCACAACAATCATCAAGCCAATCAATAGTGTCCCTTAAAATTTCATCAACAACTATATCATCATCAATTTTAATTCAATTTTCATTTTCTAGGTCTACTCAAAATATCCAAATATCACAAATCCGAACAACATCTATAATATAACCATGTTAGACAGTATATCAACATCAATATATAAAATATTTCTAATAATCATCATGCATCATATATGAATAAGAGTCTGCTATAATCCATGCTCTAACATCTAATCATCATACAAAATCAAAACTTTAACAATGTCCATGGTACTCAACAGCGTCATGATCAGTATAAAATGGTGTCAAAGGAAGTGGCCCGTATAGGAGTATTATTAGGTTTACAAGTAGGTTGGGTGGTTGCTCAATAAATGTTTTGAGGGGGTAAGAAAGAAATGTTTTTCAATGGGGTTGATGTCGGAGGTGGGGTTGTAAAGGTACATGTGGTAGAAATGAGTTTAGTTGGGATGGTTGTAGAGATGAGTGATGTAGGTGTAGTAATAGGTGTGTTTGATGCAAATGTGGGTGAAGGCATAGATGTGAGAGATGTAGGGATAGGTGTGGATATCAATGGGGCCAAAATAGGTGTTAAGGATGAATCGGATGTGATATATTGGGGCATGATCGAAGTGGATAAAGTAGATGGTATAGTAAAATTTGATGTAAATGTGGTAAGGGTATTATTATCACTAAAAACACACTCGATTTTTAATATCTATGTTAATGAGCAACCGGTGTTTTGGTTAACATTGGACCATCTCTCAAGTTGTGGGACTTGCGGGATTGAGATGATCCTCTAGAGAGGGTTGGTTCCTACTTCTAAACTACCTTCCATGAGCTACTTTCATTGTAAGAAAACTATCAAATCCTAATCTAACTTTCCAAGGGAGTAAAGAGAGAGAATGCATTAAAACAAATCCTACACTAAAGTGGTGATACACATGCAAAGGATTTTGTTGATCATAATCACAACTTCCTGAAGTGGAGAGAGGTGAGCAATGGAGAGGATGGAAAAGATGCATCACAGACCAAAGATGAAATTCACACAGAACAACACTTCAAACCCATTAAAAAAATCCCAAAACTTGTAATACACATCAAGAAAAATGCATATTATACCTACTCGATGGTGAGAGGCAAGAAGAGATAGTAAAATAAGCAAAGGATGAACAAAATGCATCAAGAAACATATTTTATTGCTCAATGAGTTGACATAGTACATCATTAGTTGGCAAGAGGCAAGAAAATGAAATTACAAAGATAAGAGAGGAGGCTTAAACTCGACATTCAACCTAGAGAAGTAAAAAGAGAGGGGAATAGGAGAGAAAAATGACCAACTCCTTCTGAAATAATCCTATGATTACAATTTATAGAGTTAAGAAGGGTAGAGATAATTGCAATCTCGAATTGGTCTTTTCAACCACTTGCAAGTTATCATAAATGAGTGTAATTGATAGTATGTTTCTTGTAAAAGGATCTTCATTTCATCCCTCGTGCTACAAAAGAGAAAGAATGATGACCATGCCTCTTAATTGAACTCCCAACTACAATTAAAACATTATTCGATTCTAGTCTGTTTTATCTAAAATCAGCATCAATTCTTTATAAATTTCTTCAATTATTGATTATTTGCATTTTCCTCAGAATTGTGATTCTAATGAGACCAATTTTGTGAAAATATGTTAAGAATTGTAAAATTTATTATCTTCTGAGTGTGAGAAACTATATTGGGTTTGTCAGAGATTTCTTACATTTGTGAGACTTGGAATTTAATTTTTGGAGATGGAGATGTTTATTTTATTTTATCCCACCCAACCTAAATAAAATTGAGAAATATGATTCCCATTGCATAGAGGAAATTGATACCTTTCCAAGGATATAAATTTTGTCAAATTTCAAGCACTAGATCAAAAGTTATACCCATTCAAATTTTCTCGCAAAAACATGTCATTTTCCTTTGTTCCATGAATTTTCCAGTTTTCTGCAACATTACGTAGATTTGGTATTTTGTAGTTTTCCACTGATTTTCTATGGATTTTTCAATGGATTTTTTTGCGGCACATTGCGTGGACTATTTTCTCGTAGCTTTTTCTATGAGTTTTCCACGGACTTTATTCTGCGGCTTTTTTCGTAGACTTTGTTTTGCGGTTTTTTGTGTGGACTTTGTTCTTGTGAAAATTTTTGTGGATTTTTCCGTAGACTTTGTTCTGCGGATGTTTCTAGGGCTCTTCTGCAAGGGATTTTATGTGGCTATTTCTACTGAGACCTTTCCTACCGACTTTTCTACGATACTTTCTGAGACTTTGTTATATGGATTTTTTCAGAGACTTTGTTACGTGGACTTTTGTATGGCTTTTCTATGGATTTTGTTTTGCGGCACTTTCCATGGACTTTTTTGCAATACTTTTTCCCTGAAGAAATTATGAAAGCTATCAAAATTACCATGAGGGTGAATTTTTGATAACGAAACACAAGAGGCACATATTATTTTTATTTAAAGATTTTATTAAAGATATTATTTTTATTAAAATGGAGGATTAAATTCAATTTTTTGGATTTACGGGAAATAACGGTGGAATTTTTTTGAGTGTATAATTAATGATGTAATTAATTATTAAGGTCATAATTTGCTATTATTTGGCCTAAAATTTAGGATTTCTCCTCTCTTCTCTCACAACTTGTATTTTCTATAAATGTAAATTAGAATCTTATTTCAATGGGTTAGAATTTTTATTCGATTCCTCTCACTTTTCACAAGTTAGTCTATTGTGGATTGTGGGAACTTTCAAGTCTTTTCTCCAAGATTGAAATTGCAAATAATTCCTCTTCCTAATGTAATGATGCATTGTGCATGTGATTGAAGTAAAAGAAATTGTGTTATGTGGCTAAGTATTATTCATCTAAGTTTTTGTTGCTTCATTGTGCCTTTCTCATGATTGCAGGTATATTGTGTAATTTCAAGTTTCCATTGAAGATTTTGGGAGTTATGTGCTTATCTAGGAGTGAAGCTTTGTATGTGGTTGGGTTGTGGTGCTTGTTCATCCTTGTTCTTTGTAAGATCAAAAAATTCTCTATAAGTACCCTTTCTTGGTGTACCACCACTTATAGTATATGTTTTACTTCTCACAAATCTCTCTCCCTAAATCCCATGAAAATGTTAGTGTAGGTCTATTTAGCTATTTTATTGAATTAGAAGTAGTGTTATGTATAGTTTAGGAAGAGTAAGGGCATATGTAAAAACATTGGGGGCAAGAAGTCAACACAAATCCATTTTTTGGCCATTTTGGCCATAACACGTTCGCGTTATGGATCGGTAATGCTATAACGTAAAAAGGTAAAATATAGGTAGTGTTATAACATGATTGTGTTACGGCTCGGGTTTACCAAGATGAAATGTGTTTGCATTATAATGAACTCGCGTTATGGTTATATATATGTTTTTCCACGTTATCCCTCCCAAATGGACATATTTTACATTGGAAGTAGGAATGTGAGACCGTTATAATGTGCTCACGTTTAATCTTGTTGGGGTTTAGAATACCGGATCTAAAGGCTTCGACTTCCAAACAAGATATTTGACTGTGTATTGCATGAATAAAATTGTGTTTGACAAAAATAAATCAAAATTTTACGTGTGCACCCCAATATCTCATACATTAAAACACAATATTTTAAAATAGATCATACTACAATTTTAAGCTCGTGTTTACCTTGATGACAATATAATTCTTTCTAAAATATGATTAGTCTAAGGCTTTCATCTATAATTTCTTTTACTAGTGCCTTGTTTTCTTGAAAAAACATATGCATACATTTTGGTACACAATTTACGATTTTGTCATCCAAATAGAAAAAATATGGTTTTTTCTAAAAACTATTTGACATACACTCAATTTTTTTTTTTTTCTCAAAGTTATGGGGTGCACACCCAAATATTTCATATTTGGGATATGTGCATGTCTAAAATTAATAAAAAATTATATATTCATCCAAAAATTATGAAAATTTAGTATCAAAGGGATTTTTAAAAAAATATATAACTCATAATATTGGGGGCATAGACACAATAGGTTCTTATCTTTTTACAAAAAAATAGACATACTTTGTGTGCGTAAAACAATCGAGCCTCTTAATCTCAACCATTTTAAATAAAAATTAGTAGTTTATAAATTAGATTTTGAACTCTATGGTATTTATTGATATCACTTTATTAAATTTTGAGCATAGGCATGTAGAGTTATTTGATGAAGTTCAAGTTTCACTGATTTTAGGAAACAAGTGTCACTTTTTGACCCCTTTTTGGCCCCCAATCTTTGTGTACTTACCCAAAATTTGACCTTCTCTAGAGGTTCACCTCAAGCTGAAAGTCCCACAACTTGCGAGGTGATCCCATGTTACCCAATCACACCAAATTTCCTATGCATCACTTGGGAATTTGGAGGGTGTAGTGATTTGGTGATAACAAGTAGTAAAGTGGGTCCTTTGGTATTTGAGAGGGATCATTGGGAAATTTTAGTGCTATCGTGGACCGAGACACCACTTCATGTGGTTATGTAGATTCAAACATGTCATAAGATGTAGACAATAGGAGGAGGATGATATGTTATATTTACATTATAGGTGGGAAAACCCTGAGCTATAATTCATGAATCATAAAATCAGGTGGATTTTTCAACCATGGAGGCTGAGTATGTTTTTCCAACCAAGGAAAACAAAGAGATGATTTAGCTACAACATTAATTTCTAGAGGAGTTGGCGCATAAGCATGAGGAAGGAAGTTGAATAGTGATAGTAAGAGTGTTATTCACCTAGCTAAGAACTCTTCATTCCACTTTAGGATAAATCATTTATAGTTAAGGTACCATATCATTAGGACAACTTTTTGACAAGAGAAGTTAAAGCTACAAAATATTCATACCAGTCATAATCTTGTAGATATGCTGACCAAGGTGATCACAAACAGAGAAAATGAAGTTGTGTATAGCTCTAGTTGGTCTTCATAGATGACAATAAAGGGTTAAGAAGCTTTCTCGGAGGAAATATAGTCTCCAAGTTGGAGATCGTTATGTTGTGGAGCCTATTTTCTATGTGGAAGTCTTTGTAGAAAAATTATTGTACATTATCCACAATTTTCTCGTCGGGGTTTAGGAAATGTGTTCTTCTCATATGTGTCAGATTTTTGACCCATAGGTTTATGGGTTTGTTTTGGCCCATGGTTTTGGTGTCCACGGTATTGTAAAACTACTTAATATGTTTCATATTTATGTTCTTTTGTGCATATGGTAAGGTTGATGTAACATTGCAGATGTGTGTGAGTTCAAGTGTGAATTATGTAGAGTTTGTTGACCATATCTCCAAGCAGATTTGGGTATTATATTGAGAGAATACGTCTCTTGTAACAAAATATGATCAAGTGATTCTTCATGGACATAGCTTAAATTGGGTGAACCACGTTAAATATTGTTTGTTTATGTTGTGTTCTTTTTACTCTGTCTTGTAATGTTTTTGCATATTAGTTTTTGCTATTGCATTTCTATGTGGGATTGTTCTAAGTATTTTTTCCCTTAGTACCTAACTATTATCTTCTCATATGTATTTAGAAGTAGTGAAAACTTATGGAAAGCATACGGTGTATAAAATATAAGAGTTACACTCTCACAATAAATGTGCATTTTTTCCACCATTTTCCTAGATTGGATTTTTTCTACAATAAGTAATTCCTATGCAGGAAACCTTAGATGATTAGATTACAGTTTAATTTTTTTTTTTCTTCCAAGAATACTACTTTTCCACCGAGGTAGTTTTCCACTACTATTCAGCTAGTCCGTATTGCTTTACATTTCTTAGCTGGACAACAGTTGTTTTTAGTTGATGTGATGTTGGTTTTTGGAACTTCTCCGAGTAGATTGCTTCTTTTCTTCTATTTGGTCCTTCATTGTTTAAATCTAGTTCATAGAGACTCTTTGTACAAGGGTATAGTCCCTTTCAAAAAACTATTTTCCCTTAATAAAATAATAATAATAATAAATTAGAAAAGAATAAAACTATCGCTAATAAATTGGATAATAATAATATTCAAATACTATAATATATCAAAACTCACAAAGACTTGTTATAAGTCACATAAAATGAATATAAATTTAGATTGATAGTAGTATGAATGTCTTTAACAACAACAAAACATCAATGAATATTCAAATTCATATTATTGACATCATCTTGAAACTCCAAGAAATTTCCAATTATTATTTTTAAATTGACACATACCATTTCATGTGAAAGCCTCATTATAAACTACCAAAATATCCCAAGTTCATCTCCATTTCATTAAAATACATATTTTTGGGGTCCTTTGAATTTTCCATACCATGTGATCCAAATCATATGCCTAGAGAAAACTAACAATAACATTTATAAATTTACATTAACATTAGAAAATTTGTAAGTTTTCTTTGAATTTAATTAAGTACAAGTAATTTGAGTAAGAGTTGATTAGGCCAAAAATATCTTTGAAAATATTGGCACAAGAAAACACGATGAATAATAACTTATAAAAACTCGAATAAACAATATTATAAGATTGAAAGATTATAGTGAAATGCAAATTTTTTTAGAGAAAGTGGCTTTCATAAATTGCATATTCCAATATCTCAACAAATATCTATCTATAAATTGACAAACCCTAAAATATAAAAAAAGCTTCATGATATATGAGATTTAGGAGTCTTCCATTATTTATGGTAGTATTGTTATGAAAAAATCAAAACCAATGAGTATGATCACATATTAACTTATTACTGTGTAACTTAATATGCCTAGGATCCACCTGTCATTTCCTCGATAGCATGCATTATCTATAATATAAAATTAAAATTTATGTTGTAAAAATACTCATTAATATTTTATCCTTTTATTGCTATTTCTTCCTTTTTCTTTTGGTCTTTACTATCAATTTTTTAATCATTTTCTATCTATTGTCAAATTATAGAAAACTTATTAAATGAATTAATGTTATTCAAAATTTTAATGGTGTGATTATTGTAAAAATAGATATTTATTATTATAAAAATGCATAAAAGTCACATTAGGATTGTATTATATAGTTCTCTAACAAATTTTTTACAACTAAAATATTATTTTATTAAGGATAAAAATATTTAATTGGGACCCTACCGAGATACATGTACGTCATACCATGGATATAGAATAAAAATCCAAAAGAGACCAAAACAAGACTGAAACAAGTGCTAAATCTACCCACAACCCAACAACAAAAAGAACACAACAAAAGGAAGTGGTATGATAGGTAATTTTGCATTATAAATGAGCCATATTCCCACCTAAAGATAAAAATTCATCAAACATGAGAGGAAGACAACATTCTAGATTTCCTTGACTCTACTTTATGTCGACCCTCATCCTTAATCAAGTTTTACGCATCATGTGTGATAATTCCAAAAGTATTACAAATATACTCTTGATAGCGTGAACCTTCCCAAAAATATAGAATATTGATCTTGTTAGGGTCGAAGGGTCCCTTTTCATGTTATTAGGTCACACGACATCCTTCGCTTCGTACACTAAAAAATTCTCTATGTTAAAAACCAATTCTAGAATATCAAGGGTAAAGAAACATTCAAAATATACATCGTCCTCATCAAATTAATCCTCGAGTGTCAAGAGTAGATTCGTTATCTAGAACCAAAATATCATCGAGTGTCAAGAGTAGATTAAACAAATCCAAGTTCCTCATTGGAAAAATCCATACCATGAATTACCCTCCCTTCATTACAGTAAGTTCTATCATCAACCAATGTTGCATTTGTATTTAATCCATCGTGTAGCCCCACCCTGGACCGCTTACAAGTAGGAAGCATCTTGAAATGCTCAATTTTTACCAGCAAGAGTTTGTTCAGCCTAGATCGATTTAAAGCATCATCAATGGAAAAAACCACCCAAATAAGGGAGCTAAGAGTAGTTTGGAAAGTCTAAGTAACCATTTTTTCCATTGTTACATCGCCCCAAATAAATAATCGTGCCATGTCTAACCATTGTATAATTTTCATAGAAAACATGGTAGATCTCATACTCTAATAGTTGATCGAAATCCCATGAGCATATTTCAAACACATCGACATAGAAAGAGAGGTACCCAAAGCCACATTGACACAAAATTTGGCTTCCATGAAGTGAGTCCTAGCCAAAATAGTGGGATCAAAAGTGAGGATCTCCCCAACGCTTCATCAATCCTTGCAAGAATATCCTTATATAAGAACTCAAGTGCCAAGGAAGGTAGCTTAGCTAGAAATTGGAAGGAAATGGAAATATTTTCTATAAATAAAACCATAGGAACCATTTGGAGAGGTAGAGAACAACTTTTCCATAAAACCATGGTCCACCACTCAGCACTCTATGGAATTTCTCCATGGCTCTAAAATGAAACATAAAAACAATAAGGGAAATGGAAATCACCACAACAAGTAGTATGCATTGAATGATTATGGAAGATGACGAAGGGGTGGTGCGAGAATAAAGTAGGAAGGAAGAATTTAAATCCCTTGAGGGATGAGATTCTCTTGCATGGGGAAAATTCATGGAGGGTTTTCTCTCCAAAGTGTGGGGAGACATCTTTCCTAGGATGATAGAGCACATGGTGGAGAATTTGTTCCTCTCCCCTTTTTAGTTGTGTCCACATTCGAGTTAATAGGGCCCTTCGTTGCTCATCCCTAATAGTTTGTTGAATAGGGTAAAGAAAATATTATGCCTTTCTCTTATTCAGACATTTTTGGGCATTAGGCCCAACATTGATGCAATCAGAGCTTGGGAAAAACAAAAGTGGGCACTTGATGGAGGCTTGAAACTTGTGGCCATCTCGATAAATCTTTCCTTTTCAGTTTTGGTCAGAATATGAATATCTCACAACTATTAATGGGGGACCATGATTTTTTGGAAAAAAACATGCTCCATTTGGTTAGATAGCACCCAAGTTTGGTTTTGGGGAGATATGAGCCGGATACTTACCCTATATGGGTTAAGCTTCCAACACTACCATTGGAATATTGGGAAAAAAATATGTCTTGGTAGGGATAGCTAAGGATTTAATAAATCTATTGTGCATCATCCCAACCACTCTGTTGTTTGAACAAGGATGATTATAGTAAGAAATTATGTGAATGTAACCCATGGTAAGACTCTCCCTTCGTCCATTAAACTTATCTCTTCTCATCTCGAGAGTATGAAATGTCCCATATTTTCGTAGAAAGTGTAGGGGTGTAGGCCACATGGTGAGTAGTTATTATGGCCCTTGTGTTGAATGGAAACCAAAGTCCTATGTTGTTGCCCATGACCCCCTTTTCATTTGGCTGGTTGCATGGACATAGTGGCTTAAGAAAATGTTGATCATTGTCTTTATGAAAAAGGAGATTAAAGGTTTGTGCTCTATCCTAAATAACAAGCCTGTTTTGGGGACATTGATTAAGATGGATGATGCATTGGCTGAAGATAATAACACTAGAGCTTTAGGGTCGACTATAACACAACAACACAAGTAGGTTTTTTCTTCCTCTTTGTTTCAGGCCTCATTTTTGTAGATGCTAACAAGAGGGGACACACTAAGAAAGGCACCGATGATGAAGACAATAGGGACATAATGCAGAATGCGTTGGAGGTGACCCCTATTTTTTTGGAAAAAATTAATAGGGAAGCATTTTCTTTTGAATAAGACACGTGGAGTTGTTATGCGGAAAAAATTAGGGTCCTTTAGGAAAAGATCCCAAAGCTAGGTGTGTCAAATGAAGATAGTGACAGTGAGGACGGGATGACTAAAGACAAAACTAATTATAGTTTTTGTACCAAAGATTAAGAGGATGTTTTTAACACCTTTTCTAAATCTCTATTGCTGGGAATATCGAAATTGTTCTTACTTTTGAAACATCAGTTTCAAAAGAGGTTGCACTTAGGGATTTTGACCCCAATCAACTCAAAGTGTTGGATTTCTTTTAAAAATTAGACTATAAAAGTTATATGTTTGAAACTTTTGGATTCAAAAATCATGTTGAGCTCATTAATCATGCTCTTGAGGAAGAGGGATGGTGTAATGTTATTTCAAGAAAATCGAAACAATCCTCTCTTCCTCATTCTATTGGGAGATATTTTTCATCCCCTTTGTGAGTCTTTGTTCTCTATAGTTGTTTGTTCTTGGTAGTTAGGGTTCTTTATTTGGATTATTGGTCAAGTTTATTAGGCTGAATTTATTTGAGGTGCCATTTCTCCCTTGGAGTTATATTGTTAGGGGTTTTTTAACTTATCTATTTTCTTCATCTTGAGCCTCTAGGGCCTTGTTTCTTGTTGTCTCTCTCTTGTGCCTTAATACCTTTCTTTCGGTGGTACAGGTTACCAATCACCTCAAAATTTGATATATTACCTTATCTAATAAAAACCACAACCAACGGTGAACATTTCCTCCTCGCATGTGAGCTCTAATGACATCAACATTTGGTCTACATCAAGAAAAGATTACAATGTATGCTAGATGATACGTCTTGTTTTCCCTGTCTACGAGTTTTGAGCACAAGCGAGAGAAGGGATATCTAGTCCCCAATTAGGATTCAAGGGGTTAGAAAAGGATTTTTCTCCAAATACTTCATCAACCCAAGAAATATGCTCCTTTTTCTACATCCCCCATCATATTTTTCTTCCCGAGCTCAGCAGAGACTAGTATCCGGAGCGGGGTCTAATTTCAGCCCATGGGGGTTTCGAATTTATTTGTTGCTTTCGTCAAGCCTGCTCCCATATTATACAAAAATATATATTATTAAATATAATTTCAATTTTAAATTTTGAAATCATAAAAATTCCCTTACAATTTTTTTAATAAAAATGAGTACCATAACTAATGATAATGTATAGCATGCACCACAAATCATGCTAAATTATATATTGGAGACGTATAGAGTTTTCATTGCTACTTGCACTTGAGTGGGAAACTATAGATAAAGAAGTACATATTAGATAATTAGACATGTTAGTATTAACACTAACTACAATTATAAATCTTATATAGTAGTTAGACATTAACTCAAAAATATATATTATAACTATGCATTTAAAAGAAGGAATTATTTTTAATATATAGTACATGTAAGAATTCATTACAATAATGTTATATCTAAAAATATATATCACAATTGTGTGTATATATATTTGGAACTCATTAATATATGAATTTATTTAATATAATAATAAATTTATAAAAATATAATAAATCGTAGTCATTAATGAATTGAATTATTTTAAATTGTAGTTTTTAGTGAATTGTTATTTTTTCTAGAATATTGGTTTTCTTTTAAAATATTTGGAGACATAATTTTTTTAACATTTTTATAAATCTAATTATATTGTGGAACATCCAAACAATTTATATTGATTGTGTAAATGTTTGTGAGCTATTACCTATTTTAGTAACGTAAAGAGATCAATGAAAACCCGGTTTCATACGTTTGAAGAGCAAGACTCTAACACAAGGTGAGTGCAACTAATCAACCTCTATGTAAGCATTCAAATTCTTCACTATACCCATTGTAGGTAAATTAGGAACCAAATCCACAACCCTGAACTCCATAAAATGAAGAGTGAGACCAAATGATCCTAAAACTTGTTTTTGATTTATTAGTGACAAAAATTAATATCAACAAGTGGCATGCTTGAACTAGTGAAGATCTTAGGTCATTGCATGTAGACTATCACACATGTAATGATACAACACTTGAAGAATTTTTCAAAAAGAATATACATACATACATATATATACACACATAAATATATTAGTGTTGAGATTAGACATTATTATAGTTTTATTTTTGTATACTTAAAAAAGTACTAAAAGTCTAAATATTGAGTTATCGGCATTTCTGAAAATATTTGTATAGTATTTAAGAACTAGTTAATGTGATATCTCCAAATAGTGTATTTATAATTTATTTTATTTCTTTGAATTTATTTCAACAAATATATAAATGTGATAGATGCTAGAAATCGTACGTGAAATGTAAGAAAGGGGATCTATTGAGGAAGTCAAATTGGAGGGAGAGAAACAATGGGAGAGGAAGAGAGACGAAGATGAAGGGTTTGGGAGAAGACCAAGGAAGAGGAAAGTGGCTTTGTGGATAAATGGGAAAGTGTACCCTCGAATAGTGACTTGACAATAATGACTATAGTTCAAAAAGGAGAAAATTCATGTTATGTAAGACGAGGGGGAAATGTTTCGAGATATATCATAATGTAAGGAGCGGTGTAAAAGTATTCTTGAAGAAAACAAATGTTTATAAATATAACTTCTCGTAGAAATTTTTAGGGACCCTTTTAAATTTTAAGTTGGAGAAATTACAAAGAGGAAGGCAATGCAAGAACACTCATCAAAAATTGAGCACACCCAAAAGATGGACAGAAGAGAGTAATTATCTACCAAACATACATTATATTTTTGAATTTATTATTTTACAACTTCAAGGTTGTCAACTGAATGATGTTTAATTTGGTTATGAAAAGGGAGCATTTCAAATTGAAGAATATAATTTGGTTGATTGTTTTGAAGATTATAATTCATTTGATTAGTTTGAAGATTATAATCTATCGATAAGCTAACAAATCTCAATAATTGGAATGTATTGAATGCATGGATATTGGTCGAGGATTGTATTGAGGTAGAGAATTGTATTGAGGTTGAGTAATTATATAAAAGCATGTGATGCAGGGAAAACCAGTGAACATTGGTCCCCTCCAGTGGATGGACATATGAGCGAAAGGAAGATTTTATCCAACATTTACACTTTTGTACATACATCAATGACCAACTAAGCCAGAGCCCTTTGATGTCTATAGTGTGTCAAAATCTTTGTTGCTCAGTTTTCTTCATGAATTATGGGCCTCTGTGTCCCAACAATAGTTGTCTAGTTTCATATGGATTGAATCGGATTGACACTAGACCATGTTATGTGTCAATCCGATTCAAAATCACAACATAAAAACCTAACGAAATGAAAAATCCTCACCACCTTTACTTGCAAATGGAATAAATAAATAAAAATTGTCAAATTAAGCTCAAGGAATGCATTTCCCAATGATATTGCCTATACGGTAATCTCTCTCTAGTTTGTAAAATGTAAAGGTTAGCTGAATCCTAAGAATGCTAGAAGTTAGACCTTCCAATGTGAAGTTTGTCACCAAGAAACATGGCAAATGATATATCTACAATCACTAAGCCAACAAAATTAAACATTGCCACAAATAAATGTCCTTTCTTGTCGTTGCACAAAGTTTACAAGGTATAAGTAACCCTTGTACCAATAATTACCTACAAGAAAAGGATTATTATATTAATTGTGAATGATGATGTTTTCACTGCAATATAGTCACTTTCTTCTGAGGCATGGTTTAGATACAAAGAAAATCTTATGACCAGACCCTTGTACAGAGTGACTATCATTGCTCCTTTGACAGAAATGAGGGTACCCATAACATTTTTCTGGCTGGCTAAAGCTTTTATATCTACTTTCTTCATCCTAAATTTAGGTCACAAAAAAAAACTATTGTAGCCATAGTATATATATATATATATATATATATATATATATATATATATATATATATAAAGACCATGTAAGGAGTTCTAGTATGGGATACTTTTGTATTCAGTGGAGCTTCACTCTGATAACAAATTAAGATAATTGTTGGGATTTTTTGCGGATAGAAAGACATATAATATTTTTATATGTTTCCACAGTCCATGAAAATTAAAATATGATTTCTGGAATCATTCTGTATAGTTTTTCCCCTACATGTTCTGAGCAAAAATAATGGACAGTTGATTCCATAAATAAACTTCTAATAAAAGAATTGATTCATCTATATGTAATTTGTAGAGATGCAGTCCATAAACCATCGGACTAGAAAATTTTGACTAGTAAATTGAAATGTGAAAAAGGTTTACAAGCATGTTGTACAAAAACATATGGCATTTAAAATCCATAGATACCCAAAATCTCCTCCACTTAATCCACTCTAGGGTATATATGAAGAATACGTAAATATGTGCAATGTAAATTGTTGAATGGACTTAGTACCTAAAAATAACAGATGATATAAAGGTAAATGCAGGGATCAAATTCCCCATTTGTTGGGGTAGTATAATTTACACCTGTGAAGGCACAATTCTGCATGAAAGTAATCCTGTAAATCCACATACACTTACTAAAATGAGAACTTGAAATTAATACATACATAAGCTTCCACAAACTATAATTGCTTGATTAGGTAAATAGATAGTGCTAGAAGAAAGCCTTCATTTTCATAGGAGTGGTTACTGCACATAGAAAAAGGTAAAGTGATTTTCTGCCCCATCGTTTAGAAGAGACCATTTTTGTGGGTTGTTGTCGATGCTAACCTTGATCACTCTTCTGTTCTGAAAATCTAGTGCTCATAGGTAGCTTCTTATTTCTCCTCCTCAGTATATTAATTACAATTTGCGGCAGTGGCCTATTTATTCGACGTTCACCGATTCGAACATTACCTCGTTTGGCATGTAATAGCTTCTATTATGTGTATTTAAAAATGTTACTCTTGTTTTCTTGAGGAGGAGACATGAAAATATAAGCCAACTCTTATCATCCTTGTTGGAAGCTATATCTAAGTATTCTACGATGATATGATGTTAAAGGTAATATAGTTTGATTGTGGGTTTTCACATCCTCCTTTCAAATCTACGTCTTCAGTTCAAAAGGTTCTTCAGTAAGCTTCAAAATCCTAACAAATCTTGGCCAAGTGCCATAACCTCCATAACCAGTATGGCAAGAGAAACAGAGCCATTAATTCGTATATGGGAAACACCAATCCAAACGATGATTATAAGTGGAAAATACATCCTGTAGATAACGGTGGACATAAGAGATTTATGTATAACTTAGAAGCTATATAATAATCTCTTGTAATCATGAGATACTTCACGGTTTTAGATGTTTACAGGTTCCATTTTTAATCAAGAAGTGATTATGCGAGAATAAAATTGCATAATTTAAGATAAAACCAAATGTTATTTCTTAATCTCAAATTTTACCTAAACATGAATCTTTAACAAAATGACATGTGAAAGCTAAAAGAGAAATCCTTGGGACATTTTATTTTATCTAGCCCTTGACAAGAAATGCAATGAAACAAAAAATTATCAAAATGAACATAATCAATTTTTTGATGAATATGATCTTATATTATATTAGAAACTAAAATGATACAAGATAATTAAAAACATGGCGGTATGGAAGCACGTAAATTTTTATTTATACCTATATGCCTTAATTTATGTTCTGTATATCAATATATCCATAATCCCCCATTCAGCTTCTTGGTATGCAGCTGACTCCAGATTTATTGATCCAGCATAAAGATCCTTTATTGGGCATCCAGGTTGAGGAGTAATTTATTTGGAAGCTTGACTAGGTATATGCCAAAAGATTATTTCAGGAATCCTGTAATCAATAACAAAAGATTTGATCATAATCTTCCACTCATAACAAAATATTTGTTTAATACATCATGCAATCAAAACTTAAAATTATTCTAATTACTTCTCATAGTTCAAGACAGATAATATTTTAGGAAAGCTAATTTTAGCTTTAGTCTTGTTTTAGTTTGCTTTAGTTAAGTTAGCTTTATCTTATTTTTATCATTAGATTTAATTCAAATAAATTTGTTTTAAATCATGCATAGCATGCAACTGTTTTAAAGCATGAGTTTAGATTTAGAATGCTCAGTTGAAGAGCTGTTAGTGGGTGAGTTATTCTATTTAAATAACAACAATTGTAATTGCTTTGTATGCACACACAAAGGTGTGAAATCTGCACAAGCAAGGAAGGATGTGCATTGAAAGCACACAGCTACACACACAACTTGATTGTAAAGAGCTGAAGCTCTGAGTATGATGAAGCTTTTATTAATGGAGATTATGCACAACAGTGCTGGTTCGAATATTCATATGTTTATGCAAGTTATTTAAGTATTCTGTTTATTTCTTTTATGTTGTTTGTTGTATAAGACTGCAGATTTTCTACAAATTGGTATCAGAGCAAGGTTATTCTAGCAACTTATTAAATTGGTAGCAAGCTATGGCTTCTACATCCGGTATGCAGACACCACAATTTAATGGAAAGAATTATGAATACTGGTCATTGACCATGAAGGCGCTATTCAGATCTCAAGACGTGTGGGAGATCGTTGAAGATGGGTACACAGAGCCCGCAAATGCAGCAGCATATATTGCACTTTCTCAAGCAGAGAAAGATACTTTGAAGGAGTTATGAAAGAAGGACGGAAAAGCTCTTTTCTATATTCATCAGGCAATGCATGAAAGCATTCTTCCAAGAGTGGTAGCAGCTAGTCAAGCAAAGACTGCATGGGATACTTTACAAGTTGCATATCAAGGTAAGGAGAAAGTAAAACCGCCAAGCTACAGTTACTTCGTAGAGATTTTGAGAATTTAGCAATGAAAGATTCAGATTCTGTAGAATCATTTTTTACTTATGTAGTTGGCTTAGTCAATCAAATCAAATCTCATGGTGAGACTCTTGAGGATGAAGGATTATTGAAAAATTGCTTAGAAGTTTGCCTACGAAATTTGATCCTTTAGTTGTTGCTATTGAAGAAACTAAGGATCTGAGTCAATTTTCTATTGATGAGTTGCATGCATCACTAATCAATCATGAACAGAGGATGAATAGATCACATGCAAGTGTAGATCAGATTTTGCATCTCAAACAGTAGTCGTGGCAAAAGAAGAGGAAGTTTCAGCCCAAGAGGCAGAGGAAGAAGTCCATCTAGAGGACGTGGCAGCAGGTTCATCAAACTCAAGTGGAAGAGGATAGAATCAAGAACAGAGTTATGGTCAGAGACAAGATAAGTCTCATGTTCAGTGTCATTATTGCAAGAAGTATGGGCACTATGCTTATGATTGCAAGAAAAAGCAATATGATCAAGAGAGACAAAATCAAAATCAAGTTGGAAGTTCTATTTCTAAACCTATGTTTATTGCATGCACAAGGATTTCCGAAGCAATACCTTCTTTATCCCCTATTGAATGTAATTTGTCAAAAGAGAGTCCATGTGATGTATGGTATTTGGATTCAGGTTACAGTAATCACATGACATGTAATCTAGATTTGTTTTCTAGTTTGGATGATTCAGTTAAGAGTGATGTAACTCTTGGAAATAACAATATTGTGTCTGTGAAAGGAAAAGGCACTGGTTAGTATTCTAACAAGACAGGGGGAGCAAACAAGTATGCAAGATGTTTACTATGTTGTAGGTTTGAAACATAACCTTATGAGTATTGGACAACTGGTACAGAAAGGATACCGAGTCTATATGGAAGACAATGAGTGCGTGATTGTGGACAAAGCTCCTAGCACTCAGTTGATTGCAAAAGTGAAGATGAGCAGCAATAGGATGTTTCCATTGATTTTGAAACCTGGAAAGAAGAAGAAATCAGATCTGTTTGCAGAAAAGTCATGCGTTAAGCCAAATTAGTCTTTTGTTGAGTCCTGCGCTCAAACAGATGAGTCCTGCGCCAATGAAAATCAGGTCTGTGCTATAATAAGTGAGTCTTGCACTGATTCCTACGTAAATATAGTTGAGTCCTACGCTGAAGGAACACAATCAGCTTTTCATTCAGTCATGAAGGATGAAACATGGCTTTGGCATCTAAGGTATGGACATTTGAATTTTGGAGGTTTGAATTTATTACATAGAAAAAATATGGTTAAAGGTTTGCCATTGATTCAGAAACCGAAAGGGTATGTGAAGGTTGTATTTTGGGAAAGCAACACAGAGATTCATTCCCGGTTGGAAAAACAACAAGAGCAAGTGCACCACTTGAGATTGTACATTCAGATTTATGTGGACCTATGCAGACAACTTCTATGGAGGTTGTATTTATTTTATGACATTCATTGATGATTACACAAGGAAGACATGGGTTTATTTTTTGAGAAATAAATCAAATGCCTTTGATACATTTCAGCAGTTCAAGGCATTAGTGGAGAAGCAAAGTGGATACTACATCAAAGTTCTCTAACGGAATGATGAGAGGAGGTGAGTATGTTTCTAATGAGTTTATGAATTTTTGTAGATATCATGGTATACACAAGTAGTTTACTACTAGGTATACACCACAAATGTAATGGTGTGGCAGAGAGGAAAAATAGAACCATCATGGAGATGGCAAGAAGCATGTTGAAGGCAAAACATCTTCCAAATGATTATTGGGGTAAAGTAAAGAGCAACTTCTGTTTATATTTTGAACAGGTGTCCAACGAAACTTGTTAGGAACATGGTTCCTCAACAAGCATGGACTAATAGGAAACACAGTGTTTCACATTTCAGAGTTTTTGGTTGTGTAGCGTATGCACATGTACCTGATGAGATAAGGAAGAAGTTAGATAACAAAGGAGAAAAGTGTATTTTTGTTGGGTATTCAGAGAATACAAAAGCATACAAGTTGTACAATCCAGTCACTGGAAAGGTTGTGATCAGCAGGGATGTACAGTTTATTGAGAATGAAGCATGGGATGGAAGTATAGAGAAAACAGTGAGTATAACAACATCTATTCCGCATGATGATATGACAGATGAAACTTTAGAGCAACAAGCTACTGTATCTACAAATCTTGGACATGCACCACAAGTTGTAGCACAAGCTACACCGCCATCTACAGTCAGGAGGTCACCAAGATTTCAGCCATCTTCAGCCATGCAAGAGACACCACAGGGAACACCAGAAGCTACTCCATCACCAAAAGTAGTCCTGCATCGAATACTCCTATGCAAGTGGAAAACAAGAAGTCTAAGTGAGATTTATAATGTTGATACAACTAATTCATTTTCATTTTTGCATTATTTTCTCAAGTTGCAGATCCAATATATTATGAAGAGGCTATAAAGAATGAAGTTTGGGCAAAAGCCATGGATGATGAGATCGATGCTATAGAGAAGAATAGACATGGGAGCTGATGGATCTTCCAAAAGGAAAGGACGTGATAGGAGTCAAGTGGGTCTACAAGACAAAATACAATGCTGATGGAAAAGTACAGAAACACAAAGCAAGGCTGGTAGTAAGAGGTTTTACGCAGCAATATGGAGTTGACTACAATGAAACATTTGCACCAAAGAGACGTTTGATACGGTAAGAATGGTTTTAGCAATTGCAGCTCAAAACAAATGGCCTATTTATCGATGGATGTTAAATCAGCATTCTTGAATGGATTCCTTCAAGAGGAAGTTTATGTAAATCAGCCATAAGGTTATGAGATTGAAGGTCATGAAGGAAAAGTATACAGATTGAAGAAAGCGCTCTATGGTCTCAAGCAAGCACCTAGAGCTTGGTACACAGAATAGATTCTTATTTGATTGAGAATGGTTTCAGTAGGAGCAGCAGTGAGCCTACCTTATACACCAAGATAAATGAACAAGGTAAAATTTTAATTGTTTGTTTATATGTAGATGATTTGATCATTACTGGAAATCTATCTACAGAGTCATTCAAATCAGCCATGAAGAAGGAGTTTGAGATGACAGATCTTGGTCTTATGCATTATTTTTTGGGTATTGAAGTTCAACAATCAGAAGGTGAAGTTTTTATCTCACAAGCAAAGTATGCAAGTGATGTTTTGAAAAGGTTTAACATGTTGAATTGTAAGCCAGCACCAACACCAGTTGCAGTAGGTTTGAAGTTGAGCAAAGAGGATGAAGGATCATTTTTGGATCCAACATTGTTTAAAAAGTTGGTTGGAAGTCTTATGTATTTGACGGCCACAAGGCCTGATATCATGTATGGTGTGAGCCTCATATCAAGGTTCATGGAATCTCCAAAAGATTCACATTGGCAAGCTGGAAAAAGAATTTTGAGGTATGTACGTGGAACAAGAAATTATGGAATTCTTTATTCAAGTTAGATGAGTTCAAACTCATTGGTTATACAGATAGTGACAATGCTGGAAGTATAGATGATCGGAAAAGCACATCCGGCTATACTTTTCACTTTGGAACAGGAGTGGTTTCATGGGCATCAAAGAAGCAGCCCATTGTCACGTTATCTTCAGCAGTAGAAGCAGAGTATGTAGCAACATAGGAGCAACATGTCAAGCTGTTTGGATGAGAAGAGTGTTGATAGATTTACAATGTAAAACAAGAGGAAGCTACACAGATTTTTTGTGACAACAACTCAGCCATAGCATTGTCCAAAAATCATGTTTTTCATAAGAGGAGCAAGCATATTGATACGAGGTATCATTTCATCAGGGAGCTGGTAAACAACAAGGAAATTCATCTTGAATTTTGTAGATCCGAAGATCAGTTTGTAGACATTTTTACAAAGGCTTTAGCAAAAGAAGTTTTCAAATATTTGAGAGATTGTTTGGGAGTATGTGATCCTGCACATGGTAGATCTGAAAAAGCAAACACAACTCTAGAAGAGTGAAAGCTACAGTTTGAAATTAAGGGGGAGTGTTGGAAATATGCATGTGATGCATATTTAATTCCAACCGTAGCTTTTTTTTTAGGAAAGCTAATTTTAGCTTTAGTCTTGTTTTAGTTTGCTTTAGTTAAGTTAGCTTTATCTTATTTTTATCATTAGATTTAATTCAAATAAATCTGTTTTAAATCATGCATAGCATGCAACTATTTTAAAGCATGAGTTTAGATTTAGAATGCTCAGTTGAAGAGCTGTTAGTGGGTGAGTTATTCTATTTAAATAACAGCAATTGTAATTGCTTTGTATGCACACACAAAGGTGTGAAATCTGCACAAGCAAGGAAGGATGTGCATTGAAAGCACACAAGCTGCACACACACAACTTGATTGTAAAGAGTGAAGCTCGAGTATGATGAAGCTTTTATTAATGGAGATTATGCAAATATACACTATGAAACCCCATAACCCAGTGTTCAATAGTTGTATTCCGTTTATTTCTTTTATGTTGGTTCGAATATTCATATGTTTATGCAAGTTATTTAAGTAAACCAAAATTTATTTCAATTTTATGTTGTAAAAGATTTTGTTGACAACAAAATACTATTACATTATGTTTACTACATTTTTTGTTTTTACTTGTTTAAAATAAAAGAGAATCCCAACAACTAAATCTTAGACATTATATCCTGTTAGGTAAACCACAAAACCTAGATGATATGTTTTTGGGGATAATGGCGACCACTAATAAGCCACAAAATTGAAACATTACAATCCTATTGGGATATTTACAATCATTTTTGAGTCTTCATGCACGGTCATCGAGAAACATTCCTCTTACTAGTGTGAATGGGTTCATTTAATTTATCTCAAACACTAATAAAATTGGATTTTAATACAACAAAACCACAAAAGAAAACATATGTACTGATAAAGTCATCCATCTTAAATTGAAAGAAAAAAAAAAACCTATATTTTGAGTATACAACACATTAGACATGACCCTACTGTAATTTTGGTCTTCTTTGGGACCCCAATTAGTGAAGGAACTTTCTCCAAGGTGAAAGTCTGCAAATATTGCTATTCTAAAGATAGAATTAGCGAAACAAAATGCAATTTTTTTAGCAAATGGTGTATTTGTTCCCGAACTACCATTACATGAAAGCACAAAAACACAATCTCAATATAATTTATGCATCTCAAGGAGTTATATTTGGGTGGCATCGCAAAAATTAAGATGGAATTATTTTGGTAGCTATATGAAAGTCATGACGGAGGTAAAATTCTCCGCCTTTTAGAAAAACATAGGAAACAACTCCAAAACCACTTTATCAAAACCCATGCTACTGAGTCTCACGGGATCCTCCTCTTCCAAAAATTAAAACCTCTTGTGGAACACATCTCTCTTCCGATGCCTCCAAAATATATGAGAGTATCTCTCGAAACCACCTTGCGAAGATTGAGGATTAGAAGGTGCTTCATTCGAGCGTAATGTCTATTTGTATTGATTTTACATCTCCGCTTTTGTGCACATGTGCCACCTTAGCAAATGGATTTCAAGAAATATTTCAAAAGAAAAATTTGATTGCTTCTTTTAATTCGAAAGAACACAAAAGGGATTTGTTCTTATTGAAAGAAAATAAGAGTCCTACACATAATGCACTCCCAATCGAGTTATTTCAAGAAAATTTTCCAATTATACATAATGAAATTTATGATATTTATTTTCAAGTTAAATCCTCGAGTTGTGTTGAGATATGAAAAATTTGTAACGCCCACAAATTAGACGTTCTAAAACCACATTAAACCTTAAATAATTATCTAGAAAGTTTTGGAATATTTTTTTGTTTTAAAAGATTGCAAGGGTGTCAACCCTATAATATGTTTAATTAACTCCTACCAGCAATCTGCTACATTAAATTAAATGGAACAGGTCTAGATTAATAATTAAATATTCTTAACCCATTTCTAAAGTTAGTTTCTATTACAATCCTCTAGAAATGTGTTTATTAATTCTTTTAGTCGGTTAATTTGTTTTTCCCCTCTTAAATTAACATTCAAACCTCATTTATTAAACCCTTATCCTTACTTACTTTAGTTACCTTAAATTATTAGCATTAATATCCATTGAATCATTTACTAAAACATACTACGAGAGTTACATATTTAACTTAATTTATTAGGGTACTAAGTTGCCCCATTCACCCATTTTCACATACACTTAAATTATTTAAAAGGCCGTAACATATATTCCAACCTAACAATCATATTGATTGATTCCTAACCCTTGGGTTAAATCAATTCTAGCCACTAGATTCCAGGGTTCCAAACTATCCCTAACTATCTTTATGAAATTTCATTTAACCTTTTTCCCTTGTCCTAGCCTCATCATTTGGTATCTTTTCTTTTCTTTAATTTGCAGATTGGAGAAGTGGAAGCCATGAAAGCAACAAGGGAATCCATGGATGGATTCATTTGGATTTAGGTTAGTTTAGCTTAGTTTAAGGATTTATTATAGCAATTTCTTGTTTGTGGATTGTAGAGATTGTACCCTAAATCTAGAGTATTTATTTAGTTATTTCCGTTTTTTGCATTCTCTATTTGGAAAAAACTATATTTCCATTGAATTTATAATATTTAATACATTTAAATGCCCATTCAAGGATTGGCATGTTTAATCAATGAGTTTTCTCTCATAGGGTTTGCAGTTCTAAGTTTCCTTTTTACATTTTATAGGCTCATATTTTAATTAAATCAAGTTCAAATTTGCATAGCCATGATTTTACATTTCCGCCAAAAATGATGAAACTACCACCTTGAGCAGGTCGACGATCACGGAGATTCAGGAACCACTACCCTTCCCGGGTGGTGGTTAAGATCCCACCCCTTTGATGAGTTTAGCGGTTTGGAGACTGTCGCTTTGCACAGGAGGAAATCATGTTATTCGAAAACAAAACCATCATTTCAACAATTTTTCCAAAAACAATTTATACTAGGGTGGTTTATAGTTTTTCCTTAGCTTTAATTTATGTTCCTAAAGTAACTAGTTTAGAGGTGAACAACATTTATTCATTCCATGTCTTAAATCGATAATTACATATATTTTCTATTTTAATAACATGTAATGAAATACCCACAAGGATAATTCTCCAATACAATTGGTTTCAAGATCAATTGAAGAAACGAAGTTCCATATTTTTCTAAGTATCATTGCTTTATTTTCCACAACAAAAATGTAATCCTTCAACAAGGTAATTCACTATAGATTAGTGCATTATTTCATTACAATCACAACTATTTATTCAAAGAAAACACAAGAAACTAGATTACATTTCCAATTTTCTAAGAATACATTCTCAATTATTTACTACTTCCAAGTTCTCCCTTCATTCTTGGAATAATGCAACTCCTACACGTAGCAACGAACATTCCTTTTCTTTTGAGAATAGCTCATTTTCTTACAATGCAAAAAGATTTATTTCAAAAATACATTGCAACTTGATAAATAAAATAAATAATACAACTTTTCTTTACAATGCAAGATTACTAGCCTTCCAACTTAAGTGGTAACTACAAGAAAATATTCGACAATGAAGGGTTTCCTTTTAGGCTTCTACAAATGCTCCAAGTCCCACATATTCAACAAGATCTTTACCATTTTCTCCACTTCAATAACAACAACAAAAATGGAGGATTAGGCAACACTCTCCACCTAATAAATAATCCAATGATGAGAATAAACTATCCTCCTCATTTTCCCCAATCCACAACCAAAGTGCAATAAGAAATGGATACAACCCATGAAAACTAACATAATGCTTCCACATCACAATACATAATCTTAGAACCATTTAACACAAATTCAAACACAAGATAACCGTCATAAGAATGTAACTTTCAAAATACATAAGGCTTGAAAACTCAAATCCAATGGACCAAGGAACTATAGGGAGATAACTTATGCCTCCTAATGGGAATAGGTTCCCACCTTAAAATAATCCAAAACACAACTCAAAACCCCTACACAAATCTTATCCCTCCATTAAGATCCTCTTATGCCTCCCACATTCTCTTATGCCCCCCTAAAATCTCTTATGTCTCCCTTAAAAGAACTAAGTAAGAAAAGCACGCAATTTTCTTATCAAAGGTGGTGCACCCAACCAAACTCCCTCCCAAACATAAAACAAGACTCTTATGCCTCCCTATAATATAAAATCCCCATATCCTTCTCCTACACCATACTTAGGCATTCTACCCATGATCCCAACAAGCACACAATCCATTCATTTGCATGCAATACACACATATAAAATAAAACAATTAAAACAAGGGTGTAGTTCCTACCTTTCCATAGTAAGAAATTTATCAAAGAATCACACTCCAAGCTCCTTAAAGCTCAATCCAACTCTAAAAATCTTCAAAAATTCAACAAGAACTCCGAAATAATACAAGTGTACAATAAAATGAAGTAACTCACAAACAAACAAATAAACTTGCATATATAGAAAAAAAGAAGAGGATGGTGAGGTGGCTCCATGTAGGATGCCACATCACTTATCCTCAACTCCACGTCCTAATTCAAAACTCAACTCCAAGGCACAATAAATTAGTGATTGGGAGAAATTACAAGCCTCTTACATACACAACCCAAACCCACACCCCCTAAGGACATAATTTAAAACCCATGTAAGAAAAGTGCAATAAATGTCACCTTTTTTCCTTACAAAACACATAATGGGGTATATTTTTGACCCCCCAACCCATAGGTATAGTTGGTAGATGAAATTAAGAGGTGTGGGACAAGCTTAACTTGTCCCACAAGCCTCCAAAAATGGCCCTTAATCCCAAATCCGAATTTCCCAAGTAAGGTAGGGTGTACAACACTCAAAGTCAAATACACTCAACTTAAAACACAAGATCCAAAGGACCAACTACTCTAATAAATATCTCCTTTTATCACATCCCCAATTAAATTAATAAACATGATTAGTCCACTTAATTAAAGCACATTAATCAATAATGATTAAATGAATTCCATCACAAAAATAAATCACATACTCCACAATAAATAAAAGAAAAGGGAAATAATTACACACATAGCCCATAGTCACATTTAGAGGTCATAATCCCATGGGACCCCTAATAGTATAAAAACAAAACTTCAAACATTACACAAGTTTCCATGGTGACCGTAGTTGTTTCCATCTAGTATTCCGCTATGGTTGGTCTCCTAATCCCCTTTTACCTATTGTGATACACTTACTCGTAAAATCATACAATACTTCCTTCGGCCTCATGCCAAATCAAATATATCAAAGATAAAATATATGCACATCAATCAATAAACATCCTCATATAACTAAATAATCATTTAAACTAAACAATGATATCATTTTTTTATAATTTCAACAACATCTCAATTCTTTCATTTCATCGATATCAGCAAGATCACACGATTAGTTCAAATGCTAAATCATAGTCAATATGAAGAGAATTCGAATGTCAGTAAATATATATGCTAACAACACATCATCATCATCAATATAAAATTTCTCTCTATGTCTCTAAGAGTCCACACAGATCATACTATGAATCACAATCCATCAATAGTCAAAATATATCTATTATCTAACATCATGCTTAACCAAAATGATATGATAATATCCATGTCTATAGTAAACACTAATAAAAATCAAAATCTAATAAGTGTCGAAAAGGAGTGGGCACTAGTAAGTTATAATCACACTTATTCTTAAAGGTTCAAAAAGAGATATAGTTTCAGTGGCACCAAGGTGTACTATAACTCTTCACAATACCATTTACAAATTAATTTCCAAATGGTAGGTAATGATATTGTTACAGAAGAACAAATTGGATCTATTGGAGGAATAGGTATACTTCACAATTTATGTTAAGTTGGGAGAATGTGTATTTGGCTACTTTCTCATGTTGATATGCATTACTTATTTTGCTTTATTTGTACAAATCAACTTATTAAAGAATTATATGTTCTTTCTGGATAAAATGTTATGATGTGTTGGTTTCGGTATGATAATTATTGATCATGTCAATGTTATCTTTCTTGATGTTGGGACATAAATTATTGTTAATGATTCTCTTATAGAATATTTTTATCTTCAAGGATCCGTAATGAAAGGCTATCAATTTGCACAATTTATTTTTACAAACCAAATCATGGTATTTGGTTCTTAGCATGATCACTAGGGTTTAACAAATTAAATTAACATAGTCTTAACTTAGTGGCGATTGGTACTTAAACGATGTAATAATTTCAGCTTAGTGGTCACTAGCATTTAAAAAATTACTTTATGATATTTTGAGATTAGCGTCTACTAGCTTATGAGACCACATAACCTAAAAAAGGATATTTTAATCTAATAAGTCTCAAGGTTTTAATAAATAAGATCCACATAAAGGAATATTATACCTTCAATATTTTAATGTTGTAGACCTTGATAGTGTTGAAAAATATTATAATCTGCAGAGGGACTAAGAAAACATATCTATGTATGTAAGCATTAGACTAATGAATTCCCGGTGGTAATCTTTAGCTATGGCATTTGGTCTAGAGAAAACTTTGAGAAATTGAAGTTTTCCATCCTTAAATAGAATTGAATTTTAACGATTGGAATATGTTCAAATTGTATTTATTTGAAATATGTGCTAGTTACTACAAACTAATTTTTATGTTCTACTTATAATATGCATTTTTTTAATAAAAATATTCAACATTTTTCAATAATAGTTTGATTTCTTTTAAAATTCGTGAGATCAATTGTTTTTCGCAAAATATAAATTCTTACATTCATTGATGGAGATGAATGACTATAATGCTTAAGTATAACAGCTGAAATATCCATTATCAGTTATTGATGGAGATCAATGACTATAATGCTTAAGTATAACACCAAACATATTCATTATCATAACATATGTTTCTTACAAAGAGTTCACATGGTAGAGACATTAGCCTTTTCAATAAATAAACTACCCAATCATTACGTTCATATACATGTAATAAACCTTGTTAATAATAATTTTTAATGAACTTTTAAATTAAATAATCATATTATTGTTCTTGTATTTAACACAATATATATAATTCATATAAAACTTTGTATTGTTAAAAAAATTATACAAACATAAAAAAATTGTATTTTGCAAAATTTAACTCACAAATCTATTTTTTATTACAAATGAGGATAAAGAAAATTGCAAGCTTTTGAATAGAAATGCCAAAATAGTAAACTATATATATATATATATATATATATATATATATATATATATATATATATATATATATATATATATATATATAAGGATTGGGATGGCATTTAGTATATAAATGTTTGTGATGTGACTTTGTAAATAAAGTTTATTAATTTTTATGAATAGTGTTGTTTTTATATGTGACTTGTTTGAGCTTACAAATAAGTCTTCATTTTTGGAGAAACATTAAAACGGTGAATATTTTATTAATGTTTATTTTTTCTAAATGTCATAGCTCATTTAAATATTGAACAAATGTCTTTCTTAGAATTTTGATTTTTAAATAGAATAAATCAATGACGTAATAAGGCCTCATATTGTTGAAATGAGTACAAACTAAACAATAAATAAAGAAAAAGGTAAATAAGTTTTATAGATTAAATATTTATTTAAATAAAATATAAACATTAAAAATTTTAAAAGTTATTGAAATTTTTGTAACATGACTCGTGGATTTAGGAGAAATTATTTGTTTGAATAAAAGGCATAATATTCCTGCAGGAGGAAGGAACTAATAATGTAAGATTTTTTTAGATTAGTGCTCCCTAAGGTAAGATAATAATTCTAGAATATAATATTGTTATCTTATGGATCACTAACATTTAACATCTCTGAGAATAATATTTTTAGTTTAGCATATGCTAGCTTCTACCACACCATAGTAATTCGATATTAGTGATCGATAGGAATTAACACAACAATGTAAGATATTGTCATTCTAGAGTCTGTTAGGTTATGCCACAACATCATATTTCAATGTATAACTACTATGTCCATGTTATTGGAAAAGAGTAAATGTGGGGGTTTTGAAATGACACACATCATTTTGCAAAAATGCCCTTAAGGTAGAATATGGCATTGAAGCATATAGTACGAGAATGCCCATAGGAAACAAAAGACAAAAATCCACCAAGGCAAAACCCAAGCAAATAAACTTTACATTTTGTGAATATTTTGTAGGATAACTATTGCTTCCACATTAGTAGTGGTGTTGATTCCATTAAAAATAATAAGGAACATCTTAGAGTTTCCTTGTTCCTTGAAATATCCCTCAACAAATATTTATTTGTTCTTTTTTCACCAAAATCTGTTTGGTTATCCCACTCTTGAATTAACATATTTTTTCACAGATACCTCACCATAATTCAACACCAACACATTTATTTGAAACTCATTCTTAACATGAATATGTTCTAAAATATTTTCATTGAAAATTTCACTAATTTCGTAGGCATTGAATTTTACCTAGTATGTACAACAAGAACTATTTGTGCAAAATAATATAAACTTTATCATCTTAATCTTCTCTTTGATTTCTACACACCACCATGACCATGAATCAATTCGATATTTAATTTTGTATTGCATGCAAATTGATCCACCATCCATAAGCACTAGGATTCTTTATCAAAACACAACATAACATGTTTGGAAGGTGTTATGGGTTTGTAAAAAGTTTACATATCCTCCTCTCATGTTATTATGGATTAATCTAAGTCATTTATCTATGAAGATGGGCTCCATTCCATCCTCTTTCACACCTATTCCAATACATAAATATTTTATGAAATTTTTATTTTATAAAAACTACATTTTGCAAAATATTAAATAAAAAAATTGCTTGATTTAATCATCTACAAAATCCCTAAATGAATAAAATCCCCGCTTATTATGGAAAATTTTACATTAACATTTTTTTGTAATTTTGGAGGGGTGATGGCGATAATGAGTCCCAATATTTCGCAAGGAGAGGAAATTAAAATGTTTCCAAAAATTGAGCATTAAATTTTTACGTTTGCCCTGCTAAGATTTTTCTATTGATGAACATAGTGTCTTGCTTATGTATTTACGAAGAGAATAGAAAAACTAATGTTCAAAATATAAACTCATAAAACGTATATTTATAATGATATGCAATTGACAAATCCAACCACCACTTTCTTTGGTGTGTGAATTTAAGAGGGCATGCATATGATTTTACATTGCTTTAGACTAAATGGATTATTTATTACGACAAAAGTTACATGCTCAAAATGGAGACATATTTCCAATGGCTCATTTAATTTAAAATGACACATTTTACATAGTTTATTTTAATGGCTAATTAATGTTGAGGAAAACACAACATTAATTAGCATTTTTCCTTACAAAATGGTTAATGTCAATCTGCATTTAGTATTGTAAAGAATTAATGTAATAATTGTATAATATAATATTTGTAATATAAATTAAATCCATTATATAAATTGGGTAAACTAAAAACCTTAATTCTTGTGATCGCACTTCGACATGCAAGTGATTGCACTTAGATGTGAGAATTGAGACTCACACTTAGAAGTGAGAGTCGAGAGAAATTCGATTTGAGGCTCACACTTAGAAGTGTGATCAGTCACACTTGTAAGTTTGATCACTCAAATTTTGACCTCGCCAATCTTGTAAATATCTACATGATTGTGTGTAGAAGACAATGTTACTTATATACTACTTTAAAAATTTACAAATTACTATTCCCTATTTTTTTTAACTATGCTTAATATATACAAATAAATTTTAACATAAATGTATATAAAATTTGAGGGCCACATTATAAACATGCATGTTACACATGACATTTCTATAAAATATTGGAAAGTATGTTATGTTTAAAATCACGAAAAATGTCTAAATGGATATCAAATTTAACAACATTCCAGGATGTTAAGTTCTAACATGGATGACATCTATCTTAGAGTATAATTTGGATAGAATTTTTAACGTCAACATTTATTGAGTTGAATAAGGTATGCATAAATAGTCGTATATCTATGATGATATTAAGATTGATGTTTGGCATAAATGACAAGAATCACTTATGTAATTTCTTGAATGTTACCCAAATTATATATTTGTTAAATATTTAGATTGAACGATGATTAAGAGATGTTGATATAAGATGTTTATTTTTATTTTCTCAATGTCCTTTCAAGAATTTTATTTAATCTTTCAATTGTTATCGATATTTTTCACTTTAAAATTCTCTATTCTAGATCAAAAGCAAATATTTGGAAGCTAAATAATTATTTACCTCACCTTATTTCATGGGAATTCAATTATATAAGTTAGATATCATCTATATAAATTTTATTTGAATGTTTTCTCACAATCTAAGGCACCTCATAAGTGTGTGCCATCATATGATTGTAAGATTAACTTATAAGTCAATTATGAGGTAGTTTGGAAGGGTAAAGAAGGTTGAGAATATCCCATGGCATCTTTATAATCCCTATCCTCTCCTCAACTTTTATAAGTGTAATTATTTTCATAAGTGAAACTATCCTTTCCTAAATGTAGAGAAATTTCGGACAATTGATTTCGAGTGTTGCAATTCTGTTTCGACACTTATTTTGAGTTGTGTATTGTATTCACTTCCTTATTAATGACCTTTGGAAATTGTATATTCCTTAAGAAATGATATCTAGTTGATTGAGATCTATATCTAACCTTTAGCTTGTGTTATTGCATATTACCTTTCTCTATTAATATTGTATGATGTGTATGAATTATAGCTACATAGTATTAATCCATAGTGTTATTTATAAAAGGATTGAATTTTTATAGATTTAAGTGTGAATTGTGGCTCATATTTTCCCCTTTTAACTAT
This sequence comes from Taxus wallichiana var. yunnanensis, assembly GCA_018340775.1. Taxonomy (NCBI): domain Eukaryota; kingdom Viridiplantae; phylum Streptophyta; class Pinopsida; order Cupressales; family Taxaceae; genus Taxus; species Taxus wallichiana. The sequence goes on from CM031239.1 coordinate 974,074,710, forward strand.
ATTTGTCTTTGTTTCCTTGATTTCATCGAGAGTGGTTCCTTGATACTATAGTGTATCACCATTCTATTTAAATTTCAACACTATATCCCCTTAACTTCGCATATATTTTAGTTAGATTAGAGTAGTTTTTAATCTATAGATTTTTTAAAAATTATCTAGCTTTGTTATAGAGGTTTATCTAAAGCGTCGAGGTATCACACCTTACAAACTCCCATTGTTGTTACATAGAGTTCTTCATATACTTGAATAGATTACTAAAGAAGAAGTGTGCAAATAAATCTCTTCCAACATGTTATTTATAATATTCCCTTAATATTTCCCCAGTTCTATAATTTAAAAAAAAAAATGGTTATCATTTTCCTATTATCAACATTTCCAATGTTTTAAATTTTAGCATAGAAGATTCATTGAACTTATTTAATGTGGAATACAAAATTATGTGATTATAGATTCTACTTAGATATCTAAAAATTATTTTCCCTTCCTTGCAATGAGAGTATGTTCGAGACTCCATGAACCTTCCAATCGAAACACTACAAACATTTTTATACCAATGTTTATCATTAATGTTAGACTTCCAATGAGTCTTTTAAGAAATGTTTAATTAACATTGTATCATTTATCATCTTTACTTAGTCTCAATCATTACACAATAAGTATAAAATATGGTTTACTATTTAATAGGTTTAACCTTATAAAATTATTTCCTACACACACTTGGATTGAGAGAAAAACATCCAACCTTTTTTTTATATTGGCTCGCTTTAATACCGAGAAAATACTTCATCATTAGTAATCTTGTTATCGATAATTTTTTCTCCATGGCCACTCTAAATAAATTAATTACTAAATCTCCTATGAATATCACGTCAAAAACATTTAATAACTTTTTATTATTTTCCCTTGTTAAAGACAAGAAAAAAAAATCTCTACCATGCTCTAGAAGATTGCTTATTTCCATAGTGGGCTTTGTAATTTCAATTTAAAAAATTTAGACGTAGAGGAAGAGTGGTTGTAGCTTCTCTTCCATTTCAAGTAAAAATTTTCCTCCTCCAGGATCAATCCTCTAATCTCACCTGGTTGGCTACACTAGGTAAGGAGAAGGGGAAGGGGAGGTGTTATCACCGAATCACAGCACCCCTCTGTTTATACAAGTGCATATACTTGAACTTACGATGTGATTGGATAACATGGGTACTATCTCCAAGTTGTGGGACTTGCTACTTGAGATAGACCTCCAGAGAAAGCTGGTTCTTGCTCCTAAACTACCTGCCACAATCTACTCTAATGCAGGGAAACTAACTATTCTAATCTAAACTTCCAAGGGACCAGGGAGAGAGAATGCATAAAATGAAATCCTACACTAAAGTGGTGATACACCAGAAAAGGAGGGTGTGAGAGTAGTTTTCAAATGTGTGAGATGTAGAAGCAAAGTGCACACTAGAAGGGGTGATGACAGTTCTCCACAATCTAGCAAAATGCATTCACAAAAGTACCTCGAACATACACAATGATAATGGATCCCTGCAAGAACATAATAATAGACACAATATTCTTGTAATCAAGGTTGAAGGGGAAAGAAGAATGCAAGAAAACACAGCAGGGGAAGATATATCCACAAACTTATATTTTATTGCTTCATGATATGCACAGTTCAATCTATTACAAGATAGGGGCTGGATCACTATACAAGGAGTCCAAAACAATGGCCTGCAACACTTTGGCTTCACAAAGAAATTTGGCAGAGATTTTGTACAAAACTACCTCTCTTTTTTACAATGAGCCCAACACTCCAATTTATAGAAAAATGAGAAGGGAAAGAGAAGGGAAAATGGAAATCCCGAAATCCTTCCTTCAACCACTTGTAAGAGGCATTAAATGGATTAAAATGATTATATATTACTTTCAAAAGGCTCTCCATACTGTCCCGGGTGCTACAACAGAGAAAGAATGATGACCATGCCTCTTAGTTGCACTCCCAATCACCAAATAAAACACGAGTTATGAACCCGGCCATGTTTTCTAAAAATATTGATCAATCACTCATCAAATACAAAATTTATTGATTGCTGTGCATTGGAATTGGAGCCATGATTTCAATGGTAACAATTTTATGTGATTTATTTGAGAAATGCAAAACTTATGGCCTTCTCGAGTGCGGGCAGCTATTTTGGGTCCAGTAGGCGTTTTGTCATTTGATGGGAATGCGCATTAACTGAGTGGAACTGAATATGTTTCTTTTATATTTATTAAATAGTTTAGAGGACGTTGTGCTTGTTCCATAAAGTCCAATTTTGTGAAAATCGGAGCTCGGAGTCAAAAGTTATGGCCGTTTGAAGTTTCACGAGTCAAACATTGACTTTTCTTCTTTGCCTTCGGCCGTTTCGGCTTTTCATGTCCCTCGCATCCCGCACGTACCTTTGTCCCAACTGTCCAATGGTCTACCTAGGACAAATATCTCTCGAACCACCCGAAATGGGTATGCGCCGACAAAAAATCGGCCGATTCAAGGCGTCCGCGCGTACTTTTGTCCCTACTGTACCAAAGCTGCGTGAAAAAAACTTAGACTATTTTCCCTGCTTTCACCCGATTCAGATTTTTGTGTCCCTCATGTCCCAACGTCCCAACTGTCCTGTGGATCGCTTGGGATAAAAATGTCCAACTTAGCTGATTTTCTTTGTTTTTTCGGCCCCAAGCTTGGTACGACGACGAACCTCGATGCACGACGCGAACCGGTACGACCGAACCCTTCTGGACCCAAAATGCTTTAAAACAATCTTGTAACCATATTTTTTGCATTTTTCCATTTTTTCTAACTCGTTGGGATTTCTTCTTGGATGGGAGAATTAGAGAAAAGCCGAGGGGGCCCCAAAAACACGATTTCGGGCCTTGAATCAATCTACTTGCTCGGGACTGAATAATTTGATGCATGTTATCAAAATTACCTTAAGGGGTGAATTTTGGATAACAAGAGGAAGACAATTATTGTGCATATACATTTCAAGTAAATCTCAATTGTTGGATATATTTATTCCAACTTTAAGTTTTTATATTAAGATTTATCAAAATAATTAGTTTCTTGTAAAGCCCACATTTTGCCATGTCAAAACCAACCAAAACTACATCACATTTCTTAGAAAATTACGACAAACGTTTTTAAAATGATGCAAGGTTGAAATAAATTAATTAACTTTATTGTTATCAACTTAAATTCCTATTAAATTTATCAATAATCATTAACTAATTTGAAATTAGTTTTATTTCCCTAAGTAATAATATCCATGCCCATAATTTATTTAATTAGCTACACATTAAATTTATTCATTTTAATCCCTTTAAATAAATTATTTAAATACCCATGAACCATATTATTTATTTATCCCATAATCAAAGGGTCATAACATAACCTAATCCCACTTTACCCATGAATATAATATCCCAAGTGTCCCGATTAATTAAATTACCCATACCCTTTTTAAAACATCCATTCCCATCAATTTTAAGTGGTGAGTATTAAATATGGGTTATTGGATTGATTTAATTCTCACCGTAGATACTAGGTATTCTCAAAAGACCTAATTTCTCCTTATGTTTTCCTTTTATTCATTTATTTTCCCTAATTTATTTCATTTTTTCATGTCATTTTTGCAAGTAGGAGAAGAAGGAGGCCATTGAAGCTTATGGGGAGCTATGGAGGTCTATTTTTGTGTTAAAGATATAACAATGAGGAAGAATGTCTTCTCCATTTTACATTCTCTTCTATTTTGATTTACCCCTAGGGTTTGTAGTTTCCACATTATTTTTTTGAAAATATACTACCAAAATTTCTGGTTATGGGTATATGTTTTAAGCTCTTTTTTCCAAAGCACTTTGCCGTAAACCCAATTTAGGTCTCTCTCTCTCTCTCTCTCTCTCTCTCTACTACACACACACACACACACCATTACAAATATATTGTTTATATAAATATATTGTGTAATGGTGTGTGTCTGTGTGTGTGTATATACACACATATATAATGTATTTTTAGTATTTTTTGTGTAATGGAACACCCAAAATGGGTTGGGGTCGCAAACTACAAGGCTTTGGCGCGGCTTGAATGAAAGGGGATAGGGTGGTGTGGCATTGCCACACCACATGCAAAGTGGTGTGATAATGCCATATGACTATGCCAACATTACAAGGTAATGGGTAGTCATAGGGAGGTTCAACCCCCTTTGCCCTCCCACACACACACACACACACACACAAACAAAATAATATAATACTATAGTCGATTTCCCTTTATTTTAATCTTATATATATACACACACACATATAGATTCTTTCATATATATTTATACATATATGTAGATTCTTCCCGATTTATTTTCAAAAGGTATATATATTTAGGCAAAGCCTATTTGTGTAGGTAATATATATATATATATATATATATATATATATATATAAACAACACACACACACACACACACACACACACAGAGAAAGAGATAGATATGTATGTATTTATGTGTGTGTGTGTGTGTGTGTGTGTGTGTGTGTGTAATTGTTGGAATTATTGTTATATACATGGTAAATTTGAAGACCCCAAAAAAATTCATAGAAATTCATAGGCGAATCAAGAAAATTTGACTTCGCGTTAATATGTTGTCTGTCGGTAGCATTTTTTATGTTGCTCGCCAACAACATATATTATGTTGTCAGTTAATAGTATATGATGTTGTCTAAAAATATATGTCATTTTGGAAAATATATTTTTGAAAATAATTGTTAAAATGAATAGCTTGACAAGAAACCTATCCTCCCAAAATATGGCACGAACAAAAAAGTTTTTTTATTGAAAAATACAAATTTCACTAATTTTGTATGGGAATTTTTTTATAATTTTTTTATGTTAGTAGTTAAAATGATCGTCTCAATGAGAAATATTTCCTCCCAAAATATTCTACTTGTTGACAACATAAATATATGTTGTCCGTCGGTAAGCATAAAACATGTTATGGGCGGTAGCATAAAATATGCTACTGCCTGATAGCATAAAATATGTTATCATTTGGTAGCATATTTTAAGCTACCGATCAATAATATTAAGGTGAGTATTGGGAACTCCTCTTTCGTGGGGATGGAGAATAACCCCTTAAATTAACTTGTACCTAGAAACATTTGGCGACCCAAGCCTACTCCCTTCCCGAAAAATTCACTAATTTAAAATTTTTAAAATTAGAATATTCATGAATTAACAAATATTCACCCTAAAATTTACCCCGATTATTTATATAAAAATAAATACTCAAGTAGAAATAAAACATGTTTCTTTATTTAATCTAAAAGGAACTAATTTCATACATTTTTTCTTTTTTAAAGATTGTTTTATAAGGTATAAAAGTAGTACTTTATTCCAAAATTTGCTAATAACTTTAGGATGATAAACTAGATTATAAATTAGTAATATATATTGTTCACAACCAATCTAAAAGGGAAAACAAAATGGGTATTGTTGATACCCAAATTTAATCTCCTTCAAAGGTGAGCATCATCATTGATTTAACAAGACACTCAAAGGAAGATAGATGATGATGTATGTCAATTTTTGTAGTCGGGGAAGTAGTCTATCTAAATTTTTTAGCACTCAGGCTTTGAAAAGGAGTTGTAGCACCTTAAGAGGATTTGATCTATCCTCACTACTTTATGGTTGTGCCTTTCAATCAAGGTAAGAGAACCTTTTTGCAACATGTTATTTATGGAGGAGATGGAGATATCATTCCTAATGATGTTGTTAAGGAGACCTTGAAGAAAATATGATCAATGCAACAAAATCTAACTCTCACAAGTTGTCACTCTAGATAGTGGAGATATTCTCTAGGCAAGGTTAAGACTATTAAAGACATTTGGAATCCGGATTGTTTCGCATTTTTGGTATAAAATTTGTGCATTTGTATAAAAACATGACAAACAGGGGTAGTATGGGTATGATTAGTTGTTTTGAATGAATTTGGTGGGAGGTGAAGCAGGATAAAGTTGATTATACCAAATCTTTGAGAACTTTTACAAAATGGAAGACTAAACCAATAGAATGCCACAAAGCAGCTAAAATGTTTCTTTAACCAAAATATGTGCTTCAATGGAGGCCTAGATTAGCACTTTTTCATACAATCTATGAGATTCTAACATGAAGGCTCAAGTTGGAAAACCCAACAAAACATCAAGATCTGAGCCCAATCATGCCTGAGGTACACCCAGAGGCTTATAGACAATCTCTATCAACATATGAGAAAAAGTGATTTTAAATCATTTATTTCACTCCCAGATGAAAGCTCTTCTGAGAAATGAAATTACAGATGCCACTAAAATATCACAAGGATTGAGACCTATGTGATTGAGACATATTTTGATACAAGATTGCAACAAGAACAAGAAAACTATTTGTAGACATTTAGAAGTAAAACAAACACATTTTTCATAAGATCACATAGAATAACTTGAGTTTGATTAAATTTATCAGTAGGGGAAAGTTTCTAGAACAATCTCAAAGCTTGTCAATGGTTGTACACTCGCAACCACCTTGACATGATCAAATTCAATACAAAAGAGATATACAAGCTTCTTAGACGGCTTCTCAAAAATATGGGCTCTATCAAGCCTTTTCTATTAGAAAAATCAGTCCCGAACCCTCACACTCCAACCATTTGCACGATAAATTTGTGCCATTTATAACATTTACAATAGAGCCCTTTTTCCCAAAAATCTAGACATTGAGTGCCACCAGTGCTTTCCATGATCATGATCGTGATTCCCATAATCAGATCTGTAAAAGTCACCAGGTGCTCGGGGGCAGATCTCTTCGAAAATATCCCACATTCAACTCCTTCCTCTAACAAATCACTTCTTATATTCTCCAACCACTTCCACCCCTAATATGTCAAATATTGGTTCCTTGCATGCTTGGGAGAAGAAAAATAGAAAATCAGATCGAGCCCGATAGTCAGACCATTTTAATGGCAAAAGAGGTCTCTAGATCTCCCCACCAAACTTAGATATCAAAATTTACTCCCCTCCCCTTTGGCATGTAGGAAATACCAAGAAATCATGAAGACTCGCACTTCCAGGAGCTTTTCAGTAAAAATGGGGAAAATCAGATTCAGACACACAACGATGCCGTTGATCTTTACTTTGAATTTGGGTTGTCCACATGGAAGATTCAATTTTAAAATAGGCCTGGGGTTTCCTTTGACTTTTTATAAACATTTGAAAAAATGGAAAAAATTCCATTTTCTTTGCACCTCCGCCCTTGAGAAATGAGCCTGACACATGTCTTAATGTGGGTCCCAGCGGAACCACACTTCCTTTTTCATCTTTTAACTTCCTTTTCCCAAAAGGAAAATTTTCCAAATTTCCCGAGAGTCGCACCTTCTTCGCCTATTGACTGAAAGCTTTGACCTTTCCTCTATGGTTTCATGGGCCATTTTTGATATTTTAACCCTTTTGAGAATAAGAGGCAAAATTTTAAGTTTCCCCCGATGGTCTGCCTTCCCACCCTTTTGACTTTTCAAATTGCCACGCGTCACAATGACACGTCTTGAGATGGTCCCCAAAGTTGAGACTTTGAATGATCATAGGCTCACCACGTGTCCTGGCCTGAAAAATTTTGTCTGAAGGATTGAAGCTCAGCGGGAGGCATCATGTGTCAGAGTTCGAGGCAATCTCTTTTGGCATTTGAAAAGTTCAAACAAAATGCAAAGTGAGCGAGGTTTCCTCCTGGCACTTATTTAAAATGAAACTCAAGGGACGGTCGTTAATCATGCATGGTTCCTCCACATGTCCTAGACTTCCCAAAACCATTTTGAAAAAATACTAAGTATGGGAAGACCTGGTGGAAGCCTCCACGTGTCTCCATGGCACAATTTCAAAATGGTGCCCAAATTGAAGACCCCAAATGAGTACAGGATCGCCACATGTCCTCACGGCGTAACTTCAATATGGTGCCTAGAGCAAAGACCCTGAATGAGCATGGGCTCGCCACGTGTCCTCGCCCAAGCCAAAGACTACAGTAAATTTTTTTCTAAGTCCAGGAAAAGCTATGGAAATCTCCACGTGTCCTCTCGGTGCTACTCAAAGGCCAAACCAAAAAGTAAATCTTTAAATGAGCATTTTTCCTCCACGTGGAAAAATTTCTAATTTGAGGCAATTCATAAATTTTTTTTTTGAAGTACCCCAAATGAGCCACATCCAACCATAAGAGGTGACATGACCATTGAATGCTAAGGAATAAATTTGATAGGAAAAGGACACCTATCAAACCGTAAAATGTAGAAAGATGACCATTTGAGCCCAGAGATGATATTTTTTCCAAGGATAGAGGATCTAGAAATGTTACAAGGCTCAAATATGCTCCTCAGAGCAACATCCATTCATTTTCCTTCAAGAATTTAGGGAAATAACAACAAGGGCAGAAAATCCCAACTATGAAAGATGAAAAGAATGGGAAGGGCCAAGTTTTAGATAAACAAAGAACGGGAGACCCAAATTACAGACCACTTCAGAGGGACAAAGAAACAAGAAGGCATAAGTGGACCCATACATGAACTTTGACCCAGTAACAAATTAATTATGGCAACAAAAAGAAGGTAGAGAAGTCTCAAGTAAAAAATAGGTAAATAAAATGTGACAGAGGCCGTAGATTGAAAGATTTTCAATGGTAAATGGGGCGAGACAAATTTGAGCACCAACATCGGCTCGACTCGAGGATGGGCACTCCCTGTGAGTGTCACAAGAACAAAAGTAGACCAAGTGCTAAAAATATCCATTGGGAAAAGGAGTCAGCTTGCAGAGCAGAGAACAAAGCCATCTCCCAAAAAAAAATAGAGAAACCAACAAAAACAAGTCACCAAGGACCAGAACGAGAAAAAACACAAAATAAAAGAAAAAACAACAAACTATACACTGTACAAAAGATGTTCACCTTGATTACGGGAATCAATCAAGAAATGCTTCAAATGCTGCCATTAATAGGAAATTCGAGTAATTCACCATCCAAATCCTTCAAGAAGAAGGTATGTTCACCAATCCTAATATCAATGGAGTAAGGGCCCATCCATAATGAGTCAAATTTTCCATGCTTTCCCTTATCTTCATTCCTGTTATCCCATAGCAACACAAGATCTCCAACATTGAAAGCTCTGGGAGTGACCTTCTTGTCAAATAAATTCTTTATCTTTTCTTTGAAACTTTACATGCCTCTGGTGGGATGCCCTCCTTTCTTCATCAAGTTCAACAATCTAGTTAATGTGAGCATCATAAGGACTTACTTCTTGATCCTCTAGTTGTTGAATGAACTGATATGAGGATAATTACATATGTAGGGGCAAGCAGCAGGGCCTGAGTTCCATACACCAACTCAAATGGACTCTTTCCAGTGGCTCTTTTAACAAAGTGATTCTATCATCCCAAACAATAAAACTTCAACTATTCACCCCATTTTCTCTTGTTCATCTCCAAGGTTCTTCTGATAATCTTCAACAGGTTTTTATTACTAGACTCAACTTGTCCATTTCCTTAGGGGTTTGTAATTAGAGGCATATGTCAAGTTGATCCCATATTCTTTACACATTTTCACCAAAGGTTTATCTCTAAAGCTCATGGCATTATCAAGCAACAATCTTGACGGGCACCCAAACTTGCAGATGATGTGGTTTAGCACAAATTCCATGACAATTTGGTGTGTTGCCTTCTTGGTGGGGATTGCCTCCACCCATTTAGTAAAGTAATCAGTGGCTACAAGAATCCACTTATGGCCAACACTTGAAGGGTTTGAAATCTCACCAATGAAATCCATTCCCCATTGCTTGAATGGAGCTTCAATTGATACAAGTTGCAAAGGAAGGGAGCCTGGAAGCTTTAATCTTCCAGAGAAGTGTTGGCAACTCTCACATCTTCTAACCAACAAGGTTGTATCCTTGAAGAGAGTTGGCCACCAATAACCAGCCCTTAGGATCTTGTGTGTTGTGACTCTTGCAGCAAAATTCCCCCCACAAACTCCTCCATGGAGATCAGCAATTATCTTGGGGGCTTCTTCTTCAGTAATGCACCTTAAGAGGACTCCCTTTGGTTCTTCCAAGCTAACCCATAATCAGTAATGACATATTTTTGGGAAGCCAACTTAAGGGATCTTTTCTAGTTCTTACTTAAATACTCAGGAAATTTAGATGTCTGAGAGATAAAAAAATTACATCTTTGTACCACTCAGAACTCATCAATTTTTCAAAAACATCTACCCTACCTTCTTCTACCTCATTTACCTCAATATTTTGCAAGTTGCTCTCATCCATAAGCTTAGCTAGGCCCAAACCTCTCACCAGCTTTGTGGTTTGGATATCCATGTCATATTCTTGCAACTTGTTCACCCACCTACATCTTTTGCTTGAGACTTCCATCTTTGATAAGATGTCTTTCACCATGGTGTGGGGGACATAAGCAAAAATCTTAGAACTTAAAATGTAAGGCCTGAAAACCTTTGTTGCTTTTACTAAGGAAAATGCTTGTTTCTCCATAATAGTGTATTTCAACTCACCCCCTGTAATGCCTTACTGAAAAAGGCAATTGGCCTCTCAGCCCCTTCATCATCCTTCTGCAGTAAGATAGAAGCAATAGTGTTCTCTGAAGCAAAAGAGAATAGTTGAAAGGGCTTCTTATAATCTAGAGCTGCTAGAACAGGTGCATGCTTTAGTGCCTCTTTAATCCCATTGAAATCTTGGATGGCAAGCCTCCTCCCATTTGATGGCCTAGTCCTTTTTTAGCATGGAAGTGATTGGAATGGTCAACTCAACAAAGTTTGATATGAATCTCCTAATGAAGTTTATCTACCCAAAGAAAGACTAAATTCCTTTCTTGGTCCTTGGAATTGGGACCTTGTTGATGGCCTCTACCCTTCTGGATCAATCATCACCCCTTCTTGTGACACAATGTGGCCAAGCAATTTTTCCTTCTGCACTCCAAAATGGCACTTCTTTGGATTGAGTGAGATGCCATATTCTCTACATCTTATCAACATCTTCTCCAAGTGCAACAGTGATCACTTCTCTTCCTGGAAAATATAGTTACATCATCTTGATAAACTACAATAAACTCATTGATGTAACTAGCAAAAGCAACATCCATTTCTCTTTGAAAGGTGGCTCCAACATTCATCAAACCAAAGGGCATCCTAACATACACATACGTCCCCAAGGAGTAGTAAAGGTTGTCTTGATCCTTTCTGATTCCTTCACCACAACTTGGTTATAACTGGAGAAACCATCTAGGGTGGAGAGCAATTTAGAACCAGTCACTAATTGCAACATGTTTTCCATATTTGGTAAAGGATAATTATCCTTCATAGATGCTCTATTTAGATTCTGAAATCTACACACAACTTGATATCACCATTCTTCTTTCTTTCTAAATGGTACTAGGTTTATAACCCAAGAAGAATACCTTGTGGGCTGAATAATCCCTCCATCTCTTAGCTTCTTTAGTTCCTCTTGCATTTTAAGAGATAAGAGTGGATTGATTGGCCTCTGTTTCTTCCTGAATGGCTTTGCATTAGACTCCAAGGGAATCTCATGTTAAAACAAGTCCTCTCTGTATGCTTTTAGTTCATAATAGGTCCAAGCCATGCAATCTTGGTATTTTTTCAACAATTAGATGTAGGACTACTTCTCCTCCTTGCTGAGATTACTTCCTAACCAAATCTTCCTTGGCCTCTCCTTTGTGCCAAGGTCATGCTCCTCAATATCCCTTGAGGCTTCTATGAATTTGTTAATAATGTGGTCAACACTATCAAAATTGGACTCAAGAGCGACCAGCCCCTTAGGAATGGTATTAGTTTTAGCTAGATGATGCCCTTGAAAACAAGGTTTCCTTCCCCTTTGTGGCACATACCATTGGCTCCAAATCAATGCATTGATCAACAAACTCTCCCTTGTTCTACAGAAATCTTCTGATCTGAGCATCATCATCAAATACCTTCCAAGTGTTTAATGTTTCGGGACAGAGGGTCTTGTCAATACTTCCACATCATATTCACAATATGGGGACACTACACAATTGTCAAAATGAGACCCCAACACTGCAAGTTTTTCTACCAAGTCATTGAACTTCCTATCATGATGCACAATGTTGAATGAATCAAACATCTCAATGAAATCCCAAACTGCATGCTTGTATTGTTTCATTCGCTGATTCTTTGTGGCATATAGTTTTCTGACTTGTTTTACAATTAATTTTGAGTCTCCTTTGACAATGATGTCCTTGACACCATATTTCCAAGAAATTCTTAAACCCAACAATAGTGCCTCATACTCAACAATGTTGTTAGTGCACTCAAAGTTGAGTTTGAAGGAAAAAACAAATTTTTCTGACCTGGAGAAAGCAGAACAACACCAGCACCATTCCCAAACTTGGAGCAAGCTCCATCAAACAATAGAGTCCAAGGAGAGCCCGTTTGTTCAAGGAATTTGCATTCTTCAATCTTGTGCTCCTTTCCATCAGCAAATCCTACAAAATTATCAACATCAACACTTGTGTACAATACTTCATAGGATGCATTGTTGGGATCTTCAATAAGGTGCAACATCTTCTTTTCCCCATACAACTTGACAAGGCTACCCTCAATTGGGATGGTGGCATAGGACATGTCCATTTGGACACTCCCACCAACACTTATAGCCCATTTTCTAGACAATAGCATGCCCCACTTGGTTGGGTAGTCAACAATGACAACATCAAGTTTTAAATTTTTACCTGGGTAAGTTGCAAGCTGCACCACCAAACCCTTCACACATCCCACCACTGGCACCTCTCTGGAGTCCATAGTAGTACACTTCCCATATGTTGTTTGTAACCTTAATATCAGCTCATTCATGACTTCCAAAGGCATGACATTACATGATGCCCCTGAGTCAAACATGTAGTTGTGGAGTAATTTGTCCTTAATGATTAGGTAGTGAAGAATGGATCCACATTTAGTTGAGAGTCCACCAAGGATGTCCCCAAATAAACCTCAGGTGGTTCACCTAATTCTTCCAATTGGTGGTGCTTCTAACTCTTCAATGATTGGAGGAGTCTCCACAATGTTTACATTTCTGCCTAGGGCAGTCTTCTCTTCTTTCAATCCCAAGTATTCAAATGCTCTTTTGTGCTCAAGAATCCTAAGCAACTCAACAATTGGAACAGAGACTTTGATTTGACTTAAAACTTGGGCAATGTCATATGGGACATTTGGCAAGGCAACATTGAAGGAAGGTTAACACACTCATTAGATGGCAAGATTTTTGACAACTTGGGCATGAGGAGGGGTATGATTTTGTTTGGAACTATAGGGATTTTGGTAGATGCATCTTTCTTAGGAGCCTCTTTAGGAATGTTTGAAAGTAAGGGAGCTTTTGGCTTGGCTTGAGGCCCTACCCTTTGACAACCTTACTTCTTGTGTTATATTCCTTCTCTTGAGAAACAACAACATTCATCAATAACTATCTATCTTCCTCAGATGGGATTCCTCCATCATACTTCTTTATCATTAAAGCCCTTAAATATTCAAAGTCATTATTGGGAAATTCAAAATCTTGTACAATATCTACTTCTAAAGTATGAGAGGGAGGAAGAATAGGTACCCTATGAATGCAATCCCAAAAAGTGGTAACAGTCCAGGCACTTATCACCTCAGTTGAAGTTGCCCCTTGTTGTGAGCTCGTGGAACAACCCATCATGCAAACATCATCATCATTATCATCATCAACTTCTTCTTCTTCTTTTGATCTTCTTCACAAGGAGCATGGGGCATGAAACATCTATCACACCAATCAATGACATCTGTCTCCTCCACCACAACAACTTTGAAAGCTAAAGGATCAGGTACCATTCTATTTTCCCTAGCCTTGGGGCTGCCTATTTCCAAATCCAACAGGTCCCTTACCTCTATCATCAGATCTTTGGTGATTTGTGAACTGTCTTGGCCTTGCTACTTGTGTTGACCTTGTGAGCTCTTGCCCAATTCCTTTCTCATCCCAGGCTAGTTTGTAGGAAATTTCTTTGATAACCCCTACCAAAGTCTTCACAACTTCTTCCAAATCTAAACCTGCTTGTTTGGGGTTTTTTTAGGTTAATTAGTTTTACACCCTCCCTTTGGAGGCTTTCCAATTTCCTTGATGTTATTCTCAATTTGTAGGGCCATGGTGAATGCTTCCTCAAATTAGTAGGGTTTTTGTCCCTCAAGTAGTAAGCAACCTTTTTATCAAATGCATCTGAATATTTGATCAAACATGATTCATCACATGGCCTTATCCTAACAGGAAATATCCTCAAGGTCTTATTAAACCTTGTGTTGAAATCATGTACTGACTCATTAGGATTATTTTTGATGTTTTCAAATTTTGTCAAAAGAAACCTAGGGTCAATTCTATCACCATATAATGCAATCTAAATGCATTGCTCATCTCTATCCAAGAATCAATAGAATTATCTGGAAAATATTTATACCAGTCCCTTGCATCCTCTTCCAAAGTATGGATAAACAACTTGATATACATCTTCATGTTCAATCTCAAAGTCTTCCATCATATTGATAAAAAGCTTTAGATGTTGATCACCAGTTATAGCATTGTTTCCTTGGAACTTTGTAATTTGTTCCTTACTTCTTGAGGAACTGCATTTGGATAACCAACCATCCCTACAAAATTTATAGGTCCAAAGGTATTTACAAAAAATGGAGGTCTGGGGGGGGAAAGGCCATGTTGTTTTGAGGAGGTGACCCTGGAGGGGTGACAAATTGATGAGGGGTAGAGGGTCTTTGAAACACATGGGTATAACTTTCAAATGGATATCCCCTAAAGGCCTAGTTTCTTGGAAATCCCTATCAACTTCTTGAAAAGACAGGGGTAGAATGAGAAGAAAAATTTTCAAAATCAAATGAAGGCCCCTCTCCAGTTGGAGAATTCAATTCCACAAAGAGGCTACCTAATTCAAAAGCACTTGAATTGTAGTATTCAATAATAGGCCGATCACTTTCATCAATGGAGATCCCCTTTCTTTTCTGCCTGATTTCCCATATCTCTCTAGGATTTTCTTCCTTCTGATTTTTCTTTTCCTAGCTCTAGAAATAATGTCCTAGTAGGATCCCTAGCAAAGAAAGATCTTCTTCCTTCCATCTTTGCAAATATTAGTAAAAATCTCACTTGACAGAGGTTAAGACACTGGTATTCATTAAGAATCAGATCAATAGGGAGTCACCACTAAGGATTTCCACCTTAGTTGTGTAGATGCACTAAATATGATTTGTCAAATGTTTGTCAACACTAGAAACTAGAAATGGAAAGACTCTGACTTTTCTTTACCCAAATTTATCAATGAAAGCTAGTGCACTAGGTGTAGAAACTAAAAGAATTGCACACATACACTTTTAGTATATAAAACTTTTACATGCCTAAACACATGATGACCACGAAAATATGTAACTTTAAGCATACAACCACTAGTGTTTACTACAGTTTGAATATGGATTACAAATCAGTTGTCCTTGACAACAACATCAAAAATGTGTTGGTACCCAAATTTAATCTCCTTCAAAGCTACATCATGGATTTGAGAAACATCATGGATGATATGATCATTTTGTAGTCATTTTAAATCGGGGAAGTAGTCTATCGAATTTTTTAGCTCTATGCTTTGAAAAGGAGTGGGTAACACCTTAAGAGGATTTGATCTATCCTCACTATTTTAGGTTGTGCCTTTAAACCAAGGTGAGAGAACCTTTTTGTAGCCTATGTTTATGGAGGAGATGGAGATATCCTTCCTAATGAAGTTGTTAAGGAGACCTTGAAGAAAATATGATCAATGCAACAAAATCTAACTCTCACGAGTTGTCACTCTAGATAGTGGAGATATTCTCTAGGCAAGGTTCAAGCTACTAAAGACATTTGGAATCTTGATTATTTTTGCATGTTTTGGTAGTAAAATTTGTGCATTTGTATACACACATGAAAACAGGGGTAGTATGGGTAGGATTAGTTTTTTTGAATGAATTTGGTGGGAGGTGAAGCAAGATAAAGTTGATTATACCAAATCTTTGAGAAATTTTGCAAAATGGAAGACTAAACCAAATAAAATGCCACAGAAATAAAGCTAAAATGTTTCTTTAACCAGAATATGTGCTTCAATGGAGGCCCAAATTAGCACTTTTTCATACAATCTATGAGATTCTAACATGAAGGCTTGAGTTGGAAAACCCAACAAAACATCAAGATCTGAGCCCAATCACGCTTGAGGTACACCCAGAGGCTTACAAACAATCTCTGTCAACAGATGAGAGAAAAGTGATTTTAAATCATTTATTTCACTCCTAGATGAAAGCTCTTCTGAGAAATGAAATTGCAGATGCCACTAAACTATCACAAGGATTGAGACCTATGTGATTGAGACAAATTTTGATACAAGATTGCAACAGGAACAAGAAAACTATTTACAGACATTCAGAAGTAAAACAAACACATTTTGCATAAGATCCACACAGAATAACTCGAGTTTGATTAAATTTATCAGCAGGGGAAAGTTTCTAGAACAATCTCAGAGCTTGTCAATGGTTGTACACTCATAACCACCTTGACATGATCAAATTCAATACAAAAGAGATATACAAGATTATCGATGGCTTCTCAAAAAGGATGGGCTCTATCAAGCCTTTTTCTATTAGAAAATCAGTCCGACCCCTTACACTCAACCATTTGCATGATAAATTTGTGCCATTTATAACATTTACAACAGATCCCTTTTCCCCCAAAAATCTAGACATTGAGTGCCACCAGTGCTTTCCATGATCACGATCGTGATTCCCAAGAATCAGATTCAAAAAGTCTTCAAGTGCTCGGGGGAAGATCTCTTCAAAAATCTCCCGCATTCAACTCCTTCCTCTAGAAAATCACTCTTCCTTCTATTCGCAACCACTTCCACCCCTAATCTATCAAATCTGGTTCCTTGTGTGCTCAAGAGAAGAAAAATGGAAAATCAGATCAAGCCCATAGTCAGACCATTTTAATGGTGAAAGACGTCTCCAGATCTCCCCCACTAAACTTAGATATCAAAATTTACTCCCCTCTCTTCTTGGAATGAAGGAAATATCAATAAATCATAAAGGCTTTTACTTCTAGGGGATTTTCAGTAAAATGGGGGGGAAATTAGATTCAGACACAAAGTTGTCATTGATCTTTACTTTGAATTTGGGCCATCCACATGGAAGATTCAATTTTAAAACTAGATTGAGGGTTTCCTTTGAATTTTTACAACCCTTTGAAATAATGGAAAAAATTTCCATTTTGCTCTGCACCTCCACCCTTGGGAAATAGTCCGACACGTGTCCTAATGTGGTCCCAAAGGAATCACTCTTCCTTTTTCACTTTTAACTCTACTTTCCAAAAAGGAAAATTTCCCCAAAGTCCTTACCTCACGTCATTTGAGTGGAGCAAGCTTTGAAATTTTCTCTATCAAGCTTCTAGGCCATTTTGATATTTTAACCCTTTTGAGAATAAGAAGAAATTTTTTTAAGTTACCCCCGATGGTCCTCCTCCCTGGCCCTTTTGACTTTTCAAATTACCATGCGTCACAATGGTGCATCTTGAGATGGTCCCAAAAGTTGAGACTTTAAATGGGCACGAGCTCACCATGTGTCTTGGCTCGAAAAAATTTTTCTGAAGGCTTGAAGCTCAGTAGGAGGCGTCATGTGTTAGAGTCCAAGGAAATCTCTTTTGGCCTTTACAAAGTTAAAAAAAATGCAAAGTGAGTGGAGGCCTCCAAGTGTCCTCCTGGTGCTTCTTTAAAATGAAACTCAAGGGTCGGTCCTCAATCATTGCATGTTTCCTTCACGTGTCCCAGACTTCCTACAACATTTTGAAAAAAGACTAAGTATGGGAAGACCCGGTGAAAGCCTCCATGTGTCTCCATGGTGCAATTTCAAAATGGTTCCCAAAGCAAAGATCCCGAATGAGAATGAGCTGGGCGCGCCAAATGTCCCTGTTCTGCCAATGGTGCATAAAAAAATTTCTAAGTCCTGGAAAAGTAGTGGAAACCTCCACGTGTCCTCCCAACGCTACTCTAAGGCCAAACCAAAAAGTAAATCTTCGAATGAGCGTCGCTCCTGCACATGGACAAATTTCTAAGTCGAGGTGATGCATAAAAAAATTTTTAAGTACTTAATTGAGTCACATCCAACCAAAAGAGGCCATGTGACCATTGAATGTTGAAGAATAACTTTGACAAGGAAAAACACCCGTCAAACCGTAAAATTAGAAAAAGGATCATTTGAGCCCAAAGATGAGATTATTTCCAAGGAAAGAGAATCTAGAAATGTTACAAGGATAAAATATGCTCCTCATAAGCAACATCCATTCATTTTCCTTCAAGCATTTAGGACAAAAATGAAAAGGGAAGAAAATCCTGATTGTGAAAGATAAAAAGAATGGGAAATCCCGAGGTTTTAGATAAAAAGAGAATGGGAGACCCAAATTATGAGACCACTTCGAGGGGCAAGAAAGAAGGAAGCAAAAGCGGACCCATACGTGAACTTTGACCCAGAACATATTAATTATGGCAACAAAAGAAGGCAAACACATTTCAAGAATAACACAGGAAATAAAATGTGAGAGAGGTGGTATATTAAAAGATTTTCACTCTCATTTTTTCTTAAGTATTAAGTATGGTAACAACATTTCAAAAATGAAAAAAACCATTTACTTCAATATATTTATAATTCAAAGAGGAACAATTTAAAATTTAAACTAGAATGCAAACTTTTATTTATGTTTCTGGTTTAAACACAATGCATATTTTAATTGGATTCAACAACAATAAGATACAACTTTCAACCATGTACTTGTCATAGCTTAATGATTTATAACAAGTTGGAATAATTCCATCACAAGAAGCTTAACTATAAATTGTAAGTACAAAAATGCCTCCACTTAAAAGTGAAGACAACATGGTGGAATTTATAACAAATCTCTCTTTTTTTCTTTAAACACTATAACTTCATCCCATAGATTTAATTTGCATCTTCTTTTCTCTTCCATCTCCAACACATCAATTAAAGAAGCGAGATAGGAAACACTCACCTCCCAACCTTAATCCAATGGAAAGGTGAATACTACAATCTCATTGGTCCATGAGCCCTAACAATAGAAAAATAAAGGATGCTCACAATAATGGAAACTATCACAAAATGGCTTCAAACAACATACACACACACACACACACACACACACCAATATGCAACACTTCAAGAAGGAAAACACTAAGAATAAAATATACAATATAACAAACATATAGGCTTCAAATTTGAGAAAAAGGAGAAGGGAAACATGAAAACTATATCCTTATGCCTCACAAGTGGGATAGGGGTCCACCCAATCATCTAAGTGCACTATACACACACACACAAAAAAAAAAACCTATCTCTCCATTTTAAAAGATACAAATGATTTAGTTTCCTTATAAATCCACATAGGTGGATTACCCTTCTCACACTCCCTCTAGAAAATCATCACACAATCCCTTTCACCTCAAGAATGGCCCCATTTCTCTCTCCCTACACCATCCCTATATCCAATTCTACCCAAACCCATACAAAATCAAAAGTATTCACACATTCAGAATTCAATAAATAAATAATAAATTTAATACACAGAGTTTCAAGTCCTACCTTACCATCGATATATCCTTCAACCTTTAAGCAACCAAGCTCCAAAATTATTTCCAAATCTAATCCAATTGCATTGCAAGTTCTCCAAATTTTTCAAGAAATTATTCCCAAAATAACCAAGATACTCTAATAAATATAAAATGGTGGAAAGGATGGTGAGGTGGCTCCATGTAGGATTCCACATCATTTCTCCCCAATCTACATCACAAGTCAAACACATAATCAAAGACTATATTTGAGTAAGGTAAAGGTATGAAACTTCCTTTCTCACACATAATCCACCATTCCACACTTTTAAGGACATCATTAAGAGAGTTTGGAAAAGGTGGAAGTTAATTTCGTACTCTCCTTCAAAAACACATAATAGGGGAGAAATTTGACACCTTATAACATAGGTTGGGTTGGTGGGTGAGTTTAATGGATATAGGACAAGTAAAACTTATCCCACACGTCTCCAAAAGTAGGCTCAAATCCCAAATCCGAGTTTTGGAGATGTATATGGGTACACAAACCAAAATAAAGAAAAATAAATCCAAAATCATGGATAAAAATAAGGACTATCTACCACATTCGTTGCACCCATTGTCACGTCATCCAATTTTCATAATCCACATAGTTAATTAACTTAATCAAGAACATAATAATAAACACAATGACATGAGAAAAACTAGAATTTAGTATAATAACATACTCAACTAAGACAAATAAATATAAGAAAAATTATAACATTCACACCCTTGGTCACTTATGAGGTCACTCCCCTTGGAGACCGCCTAACAAACATGACAAGTAAAACAACAATGTACACACTCATGGCTGCCGAGGTGACCTTGTTGTAAACATCTAGTATTCTTCCATAGTTATTCTCCTAGTTCCTTCTTTGATTATAGTGATTTATTTTTCTATAAAAACCAAGACAATACGATCTTTAGCCTCAAGGCCATATCAATATGTGAAGAAATAAAAAGCACAATTATCATTTATCAAATAACATCATCATACAACATAGACGTATCATTATCATGGTTAATAAATTCTATTCTAAATCAATTATTTACAATTACTAATCATCATAATTTTACCATATCCATTAACATTTATTATCACCCTATGCCTAAGCATAACCATCTATCACAATTAATATTTTGTGATAACCTTCCATTTCATGCATCCATTCAGAACCTATAATTATCTAGATGTAGTTAAAAACATATTACCGATCACCTTTTATCATCACATTATTAATAAATATTAACATGAATGTGTTAATATGGTTAGTCAAATCATCTAAACATAATCACCCTATCAGAGTCCAAGATATTAGCATATATCAAAATAGCACTAAATCATCATCATGTATTGCAATATCTCTCAATGTCCGTTAGGAATCCAAACAATACATAATAAGAGTCACAAACACACTGATAATCATAATTTCCATACTATCGAATAACATGCTATAAAAATATCAAAATAATCTCCACGTCACTACGGAACTAATAATCATGAGCATTACAAAATAGTTGTGGAAGAGGAGTGGGTACTACATCCCCTCCCCTTAGACTTGACTTTCTCCTTAAATTCACTAGAATAGATGTGGGAACTATGATCAAAATAGTGTGGAGTCCTCCCATGTAGCTGATGACTCATCATATCAATCCCACTAGACACGCACCTAGTTAATCTCATGCCCTCGAAGCCACGGGGTCCCGTGCTCTAGAATCTGCATGGGTTACATAATCACCATTCCCTTATCATGCACCTACATGGAATTCTAATCCAACACATGAGATGGATCTGGTATATATTTCTATAAAAGAGAAACATCAAAGACATCATTTATGCAAGACAAGATGGGTGGAAAACCTAAGTGGTAGGCTACAGATCCGATCCACTCCAAGATCTAAAATCAACCCGAAATATCAGAGCTAGCTTAGAGTATTTTCCTTAATGGATGGGGCTCTTATGAGGTCTGACTCTCAAAAACACCTTTGTTTCAAACTCATAATCTGTTATCTCAGCCTCCTCTAATTAGCATATTGTTTATGTCTATCTTGTGCATCATGTAATCTCTTCCTTATCAAGGTGACCTTATGCTCTATAGCCTATAACATAGTTGGCTTAATAAAGAACCACGTCCCATAATTTCTCCCAAATCAAGGGATTCTTACACTCTCTTCCATACCCCTGGAAGGGTGTCATGCTGATGGAACTCTTAAAAGTGTTATTGTATGAAAAATATACTAGATACAAATACTTCTCCCATCGTGAATGATGATCTCAGTAACATACATCTAAAACATATCGTTTAGCACCTAGTTCACCCGCTCAATCGACCATCTATCTTAGGGAGATAAGTTGTATCTGAAATTGATCTTCGTCACAAGTGTAAAATGCATGTTGGTCCAAAAGTGTGAAGTAAATAAGGGTTCGCGGTCACAAATGATCTTCCGCAGAATCCTATGTGTTGGTATCCAAATTGATTCTCCCTTAGAAGCCGATCAAGATCACAGATTCAACAAGATACTCAGAGATAGATGAATCATAATTCGTTTTGTAGCTGGGGAAGGGATTCAAGTTGCTCTTTGTCACTTGGGTGCTGGAGAAATGATTAACACCATATAAAAGGATTTGATCTATCCTCACTAGTTTCAACCATTCCTTTCAACCGGGTGAGAGGATCCATTTTGTAACCTCTCTTAGTGAAGCGAGAATGAAGATATCCTTCTTTGCACAAATTCAAAAGGAAACCTTGAGAAAATATGATCATTGCACCAAACTTTAACTCTCATAAGTTGTCAATTCTAAAGAATAGTGATATTTTCTAAACAAGGCTAAGGTTACTAAAGACGTTATGGAAACCTGATTGCTTCGTATATTTTGGAAGTAGAATTTATTCACTTGTGGAAATACAGGGAAAATAGGGGTAGTTTAGGTGGAATTCATTGTTTTTGAATAACTTTTGGCACAAAATTAAGCATGATAAACTTGATTTTTTTAGATATTTGAGAACCTTCACAACATTTGGAAAACTAAATGATAGAATGCTTCAAAATAGATCAAATAGTCCTTTAACTAGAAGGTGTGCACCAATGGAGGCTCAGATTTGCAACCTTTGTTTCACATAATCTCCAAGAATTTCACACAAAAGATCAAGCTAAAGACTTAATTAAACATTAAAGACCCTTGGTTCCTCACAGCTAAGATACACTCGAAGGCTTATAGACAATATTTATCAACAAAATGACAATAAAGTGATTTTAAATTATTTATCTCATTACATGATGAAAGATTTTTTTGTAATGAAATTGCAAAAGACACTAAACTCACACAGGATGAGATCCTATATTATTCGGAGGATTTTAAGACAAGATTGCAATAGGAACAGGAAAAACTACTTGCAGACATTCTAAAATAAAGTAGACACAAATTTTCCCAAGATTAACATAGATTAATTTGAAGTTGATTAGATTCATTAGCAAGGAAAAGTTTCTTTAAACAATCTCAGAGCTTGTCAATGGTTGTACACTTGCAACCAACTTGACATGATAAAATCTAAAACATAAGAGATTAACAGGTTTCTCAGATGGTCTCTCAGAAAATGGGATTTCTCAAATTTTCTCTTAATAAATAAACTCGACCATTTACATGACTAAAGCATGCTTTTTATAACACTCATTTACATTAAAGCTTTCCCCCCAAGCAAAGAATATTTGAGGAACCTTTGTTTGTTACATATTCGATCATGATTTTCATAAAATGATGTATAACAAATTTACAACAAAAAAATTTAGTTGTTCAAAAAGGTGAATCATTGCAAAGATTTCCTTCAATGTTTTAATTGGGGCACCTAGTCATCTACTCTGGAAACACGTTTTTCATCCGTTGCACTTGCAACTCTACTCTACATCCAACTTATCTAGTAATTCACATTTTTACAAGTTCCTAAGTAATTCTAACTTCAAAATATCAACATTTACAATCCTTAGACTCATAAATTAAGCTCTAAATTCATTCAATTGCACTTTGTAGACAAAATCAACAAGGAATTTCATCAAAAATGATGAAAAATAATACGTATTCACATCTCCAAGAGTCTTGGAGCAAAAATGGTGGTAAAATCATATGCAATGCACAAAAACCACCGATTCTCCCCTTTCTCAACTTTAGATTAGAGCCATCCACATGTTTCCTTGGTGCAACTCCAAAGATGAAGTACATAGGAAAGTTTCCAAACAAGCGTGGGCCTTCGACGTGCCATGGGCCCAAGAAATTTGCCTTTTTTCTTTGAAAAGTCTTTGTATAAAAGGATCTAACGGAAGCCTCCACGTGTCTCACTTGGCACATTTTTGATATGGTGCCCAAAGCAGAGACCCTATACAAGCGTGAGCTCACCACGTGTCTCAACTAGACATAGTTATCGAAAGAATTTTAGGGACTAATGGAAGGTGTCATGTGCCTAGGGTCTGAGAAAGTTTCCTTATCTATTGAAAATACCAAGCAAGGGCAGAGTGAGTGGAACCTTCCAAATGTCTCATTAGCATAATTTCGATATGGTACCCAAAAGCAGAGACCCTAAACAAGTGTAAGCTCACTACGTGTCACGGTCGGCTAAGTTATTGAAAATTTTTAAGGACCAGCAGAAGGCGCCACGTTCTAGGGTCGATAAAGTTTCATCACCAATGAAAATTATAAGTATGGGAAGACCTAGTGAAAATATTCATGTGTCCTCCTAGCGCTTCTTCAAAATTAAAACGGGCCCTCCACATTTCCTAGGCCTTGGAAAGTTTCTTGAAAAGTTTAAGTATAGAGAGTAGCCAGGCGGAAGAATCCACATGTCTCCTTAGTGCAACTTCTAAGGTAGGAATCGATCAGATCCTTAAATGAGCACCAGCCCTCCATGTGTTTATAGTCGAAAAAAAAATGCACCGACCGCATGAAAAAAATGTTGATGTCTAGGTAGGGCCAATAGAAACCTTCACGTGTCTCCTTGGCACAACTCTAAAGGTCAAACCAAGAGGTGAAATTTTAGATCAGCGCAATCCCTCCATGTGGATAAGAATTGAGTTAAATCAGACCTTATAGTTTCAAAATGCCCCATTGAGCCACATCATATCGAAAGGACCACATTTCCATAAATGTTGGGAAAAAAATTGATAGGGAAAATAAAACATGATGTGGAAAAATTGAAGAAAGGGAAACAACTGAATGTATTCCCAAGTTACACATTATTTCACATGGACAGAGGTAAAGAAAACAAATTATGGACTTAAAGTGATCCTCAACCAAAGGAGAGGACTAATCATGGAAACCAAATTAAGGATAGAGCTTTCACACATCAATATGGGGAGATAGAGAATACGGAAGAGCCCAGAGATTGAATAATTTCAAGGACAAACCGGGCAATATTAAATTAAGCACCAACATCGGCTCGACTGGGGATGGACACTTCAAAGTGAGTTCCATAAGAACAAATAATAGACCAAGTTCCAAAAATAAACCATTGGGTAACGGAGTCAAAGAACAAGCTTGCAGAGTAGAACAAAAATAACTAATTCCCATAAGGACGAACCGAGAAACCAACAAAAGCTGGTCACCAAGGACAAGGAAAAACCAAAATAGAAAAACACGATAGCAAATCGAAACCGAGAAGACTATACAGTATATAATGGTGTATGCATTTATTCTAAGAAATAAATAAACAAAATGTTTCAAATGCCTCGCCATTAATTGGAATTTACATTAAAGCTTTCCCCTACGAAATTAATATTTGAGGAACCTTTGTTTGTTACATATTCGATCATGATTTTCAGAAAATGACGTTTAACATATTTACAACAAAAATTTGTTAGTTGTTCAAAAAGGTGAATCATTGCAAATATTTCTGTCATTGTTTTAACTGGGGCACCTAGTCATCTACTCTAGCAACATGTTTTTCATCCCTTGCACCTACAACTCTACTCTGCATCCATCTTCTCTGGTAATTCACATTTTTGTAAGTGCCTAAGTAATTCCAACTTAAAAAAATCAACATTTACAATCATTGGACTAAAAAATTAAGCTCTAAATTCCTTCAATTGTACTTTATAGATAAAAATGACAAGGAATTTCATCAAAAATGATGAAAAACAATGTGTATTCGCATCTCCAGGAGTCTTGGAGTAAAAATGGTTGCAAAATCATATGAAATGCACAAAAACCATTGATTCTCTCCTTTCTCAACTTTAGATTAGAGTCGTCCCTATGTTTCCTTGGTGCAACTAAAAGGTGAAGTTCGGAGGAAAGTTTTCAAACAAGTGTGGGCCTTCCATGTGTCCCTGGTCCCAAGAAAATTACCTTTTACCTTTGAAAAGTCTCAAGATAAAAGGAGCTAGTGGAAGCCTTCACGTGTCTCACTAGGGAAATTTTGATAGGGTTCCCAAAAGCAGAGACCCTAAACAAGCGTGGGATTACCACGTGTCTCAACCGGACATAGTTGTTAAAAGAATTTTAGGGACTAATGGAAAGTGCCACGTGCTTAGGGTCCGAGAAAGTTTCCTCAACCGTTGAAAATTCCAAACAAGGGCAGAGTGAGAGGAACCTTCCACGTGTCTCACCGGCATACTTTTGATAAGGTGCCCAAAAGTGGAGACCCTAAACAAGTGCAGGCTCACCACGTGTCTCAGTCTCACATAGTTGTTGAAAAATTTGAAGGACTAGCATAAGGTGCCACATGCCTAGGGTCGGATAAAGTTTCATTGGCCGTTGAAATGTATAAGTATGGGAAGACCTAGTGGAAACCTCCACGTGTCCTCTTGGTGCTTCTTCAAAAGTAAAGTACAGGGGCAGGTCCAAAATAGGAGTGGGCCCTCCACCTTTCCTAGGCCATGGAAAGTTGCTTGAAAATTTTAAGTATAGAGAGAATCTAGAGAAGACTCCACGTGTCTCCCGGCTGTTCGCTAAGGTAGGACTCATAGGTGGATCCTCAAATTAGCGTCGGCCCTCTACGTGTCCATGGTCCAAAAAAATTTCTAGTGACCACATGAAAAAAATATCTAAGTTCGGACGGGGCGGCGGAAACCTCGACGTGTCTCCTTGGCACAACTCTAAAGGTCAAACCAATAGGAAAAGTTTTAGATCGAGAAGGCCCTCCACCTAGAAAAGACTTGAGTTAAAGTGGGCATTAAAGTTTCAAAATTCCCGCCAAGCTACATCTAATCGAGAAAGGAACATGTTTCCATAGATGTTGGGACAAAAATTGATAGGGAAAATAAAACATGACTGTGGAAAAATTGAAGGAAGGGAAACAACCCGAATTTATGCCCAAGTCATAAATTCTTTCACATAGACAGAGGAATGGAAAAAAAGTTCTATACTTAAAGTGATCCTCACCCAAAGGAGAGGACTGATAACGAAAACCAAATGAAGGACAAAGATTTCATGCATCAATATGGGGAGATAGAGAATACAACAGAGCTCACGGTTTGAATAATTTCAAGGAAAAACAGGACAAGATCAAATTGAGCACCAACATCGGCTCCGACTGGGGATGGGCACTCCCAGTGAGTGCCACAAGAACAAATAGTAGACCAAGTGCCAAAAATAAACCATTTGGCAACACGGTCAATGAACAAGATTGCAGAGAAGAACAAAAATAACCAATTCCCCCAAGGACGAACCGAGAAACCAACAAAAATAGGTCACTAGGGACAAGGAAAAACCAAAGTAGGAAAACACAAAAGTAGAACAAAACCAAAAGACTATACACTATACAATGGTGTATACCTCAATTCTGAGAAATCAATCAAGGAAATGTTTCAAATGCTTGCCATTAACAAGAAATTCAAGAAATTCCCCATCTAGGTCTTTTAAGAAGAAGGTATGTTCACCAATTTGAATTTCAATTGAATAAGGGCCCATCCACAATGCATCAAAATTTCCATGTTTTCCCTTATCCTTGTGCTTGCTATCCCACAATAGCACAAGATCTCCCACATTGAAAGCTCTTGGATTCACCTTCTTATCAAACAAATTCTTCAATTTCTCTCTAAATTTTACATGCCTTTGATGGGATGCCCTTCTTTCTTCATCTAAATCAATAATCCAATTGATGTGAGCATAATAGGGACTAACCTCTTGATCTTCCAGTTGTTGAAGAAATTTAAATGAAGACAATTACATATGCGGGGGCAGCAGAGCTTAAGTTCCATACAACAACTCAAATGGTATTTTTCTAGTAGCTCATTTAATAGTGATTTGATCATCTCAAACAACAAACTTAACAAACTTAAACTACTCACCCCACTTCCTTTTGTTCAACTCCGAGTTCTTCTAATTATTTTCAACCTATTTTTATTTTTCAACTCTACTTGTCCATTTCCTTAGGGATTATAATTAGAATCATATGTAAAATTGATCCCATATTCATTGCACATGGCCACCAATGTTTTATCCTGGAAGCTCATAGCATTATCAACAACTATTTTGGTAGGTACTTGAAGTCTTAAAATGATATGATTCAAAATGAAATCCATGACAATTTGGTGAGTTTCTTTCTTGGTGGGGATTGCCTCCACCCACTTGGTGAAGTAATCAGTGGCTACTAAAATCCACTTATGGCTAGCACTTGAAGGATCTGAAATCTCAATGATGAAGTTCATTCCCCATTGCCTAAATGGGGCTTCAACTGATACAGGATATAAAGGAAGGGAGCTTGAAGCTTTCAGTCTTCTAGAAAAGCATTGGAAACTTTCACATTTTCTTACCAATAGAGTTGTATCTTTGAAAAGAGTTAGCCACTAATAACCAGCCCTTAATATTTTATGAGTTGTGACTCTTCCAGCGAAATTCCCCCATAAAATCCTCCATGGAGATCAGCAATTAATTTAGGGGCTTCATCTTCAGTAATGCATCTTAAGAGAACTCACTTAGGGTTCTTTCAAGCTAACCCAAAATTTTTGGGAAGCAAACTTAAGTGCTCTTTTTTTATTCTTGCTCAAATGTTCATGGCATTAAAGATGTTTAAGATAAAAATGATGTCCTTGTACCATTCAGAATTTATCAAATTTTCAAGGAAATTCATACTTTCTTCTTCAACTTCATTTACCTCAATTGTCTTTAGATTGATCTTTTCCATAAGTTTTTCTAGGCCCAAACCTCTGACCAATTTTTTAGTTTGGATATTCATATCATACTCTTGCAATTTGTTTACCCATCAACATCTTTTCTTGAAACCTCCATTTCGATAGGATATCCTTCACCATGGTTTGGGAACATAACTAATGACATTGGAACTCATAATATATGTCCCGAAGACCTTTGTTTCTTTTACCAAATAATATGCATGCTTCTCCATGATAGTATACGTTAACTTAGCTCCTTGTAATGCCTTCTTGAAAAAGGTAATTGGTCTTTCAGCTCCCTCATCATTCTTCTGCAACAACATAGATGTAATAGTACTTTCTAAAGCAAAAGAAAACACTTGGAAAGCCTTCTTATAATCTAGAGCTGATAAAACAGGGGAATTTTTTAATGCTTATTTGATCCCAGCAAAGCTTGAATATCTTCTTCTTCCCATTTGATAAAATAGGGAAAGTGTGCCCTCTAGAGAGATGGATACATGTTTTCTAAGCTTTTAAAAATGATCTCTCTCTTTCGTAGATACAATGGAAACACCTCAGGTCTATGGGTATACCTATTTTAAGGTGAGTCTCTGGTATCAAGGCTGGTTCCTTATTGGTGTATACTAAACTACTTTCCAGGAGTTTTAGGGTAAAAGATAACTCGAAAATGATTAAAAATAAGATGATACACCAAATATGTATGAGGGATTTCACTGAGTATATGCACAACTGATCTGTGAAGGATTCTTGATGCACAAACAAATAGTTTTTCTACAGAATATTTAGGGAAAAAACACTTGATTGTACTAAGGGAGGATCACAACAAAGACTAATAAGTTAACATGAACATTAAAATTTATGTAGAAAGGACTAAAATTTGCAGTAGGGTAAGGTGGTTGATCAGGGAATTTGCATTCACAAGATTAATATAACATACACAAGACTACAAAGTAACTTGGAAAGGTAGAGAACACTTCACACTCAAAGGAAAAGTTGGCAAAATTTTCTTCATACTCTTATATCCAAAATTCCTCCAATAAATCCCCCTTCGCTTTGCAAATTCACACAATATATAGCAAAAATAAATTGTTACCTCCTTCCTAAAAATAGACTTAGGATTGTACTTGCCCATGCATCCTAATTTTATCCTTTATTTAATGATAAATAAAGGGATAAAATAATTCAAACTAGAGCATGCGAGTTTAAAAATAGGCATTATTGGCCTTAAATACAATACAATCAAATTGAAGTTGACTGTTTCTATTTTTAAGAAAAGAATGGGTGAATAATTTACTAATAATAAAGTTCTTTTCTAGGAAAGTCTCCCTCATTTGAGCATGGAAATTCCTCTTCTTCTCTATTTTGTCTTCTTGAAGGCATGCACAAAAAAAACAACTTCTTGTATGTGAGCAAAATAATTACAATACTTAGCAATATTTGCAAAAATTATTCCCCATGTGGGGACCACATGCTATGTGTGCATGTTCTAATATTTACATTTCCTTTTTAAAAATATGGTCACATGAGTGACATTTTAAAAATCAACCTAGCTCCTTAGAGTGGGGACCACTTGTGGTTGTGAACTCTTGTCTTCATTGGGTTTGGCCACCTTTGTGGACTTAGCATATACTATGGTTTTTTTAAAATATGTGGGGCACTTTGTAAAGGCCACCATATTATGCTCGACCACCTTTGATTATATGGCCTTGGCATATTATAAAACTCACCTTTTTCGGTGATCATGGTATATGATTTGGTCGGCCCTTTTTTATTTATTTGAAACATGCACTAAGTTAGACTTTCGAAAGTCATTTGCAATGATTTATTATTTGATTTGATGATGTGGAATGTGCCCTTCCCATGGTGATTCACCCTTGGAAATATTGTCGGTGGCATTTGTAACTAACCTCTGATAAAAAAGAGAGTAACTCGGGTTTGTGTGGAAGTTGGTGATCATCCTAGGCTGTCGATCTCTGTACCTCCTATGTTTGATGCCGTTGATCCTTGACTGTGATTAGGGTTTCTAATCTGGTATTAATTGTGGTTGGTGGCATATTACCCAAGTGGTTTTCTTTGAATATGGAGCTTGACTTCTGGCCTTTGATCTATGTACTTGATATTTTTTGATCGTTGATCACTAACTCCAAGTGAGTTAGGTTAAGTTGAGCTCAAGTGGGTGAGTTAAAACAACTTGAAGTCCCTCATTTGGTCATTTCACATCTAGTTTTGAGGGCGAAGCCCTGGAAAAAATTTCTTGGATGCCATGGTTGAAATTTTGAGCTCTACATTACTTTCTTTCCTTTGAGATCTGATCAATTTTCCCCGTGTCACCATGAACATTCACTCCTCAAATTTATCTGGTTTATTTTTCTACACAGACCATGAACATTGATATTTTGACATTGATATTTTCTCTGTGGAGGGAATCATAAGTTTAATTTCCTTGAGTTTTCGTGGTCACTTGGTCATTCTCGAGCTTTTTGCAATTTGACCTTCTATACTTTGAACTCTATGAGATTGTGTTTTTAAAAAAAGAGGCAGCCACCGGTTTCCTTTCGAGCTCGGTATTTTGAGGTTTCTCTCTATAGATTTTATTGTTTGATCTCGTTTCTTTTTTTCTTTATTCTTTGGATACTTGTGTTGTTTTTTTTACCTCCAATAAATATTGATAATCGATTCTTTCTTTTTATTTCCTATGTTTTCATGGCTCGACCTTGGTCATTCTCAAGTTGAAACTCTTTGGGGTTTGTTCCTCTTAGCTCTTAACTTGATGAGATGTCAAGTTTCTTCTCGGATTCAATTTTATCGAGTGAGTATTTTCTTCTCCTCTTGACTCGGCAATGTCTTAATGGGTCCGAAAAAGAAAGATCTATATTTTACTTGTTGTGATTGATTTGTATTTTCTCGCTAAAGCCTCTTGACATTTGTTAGGCTCTTCACTCAAGCTAGAGATTCTATTGCTATATTCTGCCGAATATGCTTATGGTATGAATACTCTATTTTGCTTATATGTGAGGTAGTTGTAGGTGCTTCATACATTATTGTAATCTCTTTCTATTTTATTGCTTGAATATTGACCATTCTAAACTTTGTAAGGTTCATTAATGTTGTTTATTGATACATGTAGTCCATATTTTTGAATTCTTAGGGTAATTTTGTAACATGTATCTTCCGTTTTCATAGCTCTTCAAGTTTTATTAATATAAAATGCTATTCCAAGACTGCCTTCATTAATAAAATTATGTTCTTTGGCTGAGAGTAACTTCTTTGATTACAGTCTTGAGTTATAATCATCTCTTTTACTCTGAGCCTGAAATGATATACCTATTTTGAATAGATAATTACACTTTAGATCTAGGTTGTTATGACTTTTATAGCTCTTAATTTGTTCTAATGATGAAATTTCCCTTTAAATATCATTTGGAACTAGAATAGTGGCTTCACTTTGATCATTTCTTTTACTTATCTCATTTCTTGTACCTTTTGAATCTTCCAAACTCATAAACTAGTTTTGCCATCATCTTAGGACTACACATTTTAACCTTTCTACTCCAAGTTTGATATTTTCCTACAATAGGTAATGATGTTTTACATGCTTGCCTTCTTTTTCTTTTAGCATGAAGTATTGTTTACTTGTTTGCAAAAAAACATCTAAATTTGATGATTTACATAATGAAAGTTGAACTTGTAATCTTTGTATTCCTTTATTTCAAAATCTAAGATGGTTCTTTGTAATATTGTAAGACTTTCTGAAATTGTAAACAATTCTCCACTCTTGTGTGACACAATTTTCAAGCATAAGCCTTGACTTAGATGTTTTTTTTTTACTACAGACCTGTTGCTTTACTTACTTAGATGTTTTTATTTCCTAGATAGTAGTATTCTGGCATGTTGAAAAAAATTTAAGTTGATTTTTACATGGCGAAGCCCTAGAAATATTTTCCCAGAATTATCTATCTTTTCAAAACATCTTCAACCTAGACATGTTCTTTTCCTGTAAGTATCCCCTCTTATTATGAAAAGGTTGAGCTTATGAAGACATGTAGTTTAATCTGGTCTTTTCTTGTATGCTTACTATATGATGATCATTCGGTGCTTTATGTCTTCTTTAGATTACTTTAAACTATTCATGTATCTACTTTTAATGTCATCACGAGATAGCTTCCTTTTTTCACTTGTAATGGCTTCTACTTATCTTGTAGGTGAGTATTACCTTGCTTGAATGAATGTACTTCATTGACATTGAAGTAATTTTGTGCTCTCATATCTACTTTATTTTATAAAGCGCAACTTAGAAAAGCTGAAATTTGTAAGATAATCTTGGAATGTCAATTCACTTCAGTTGTTTAAGTTATATAGAATTCTTTTCTGCATTATATATTGTATTTCCTTTCATTACAGCTTTGATATGTATGCTAAAAATCTGAAATGTTGATTTTACATGGGAAAGCCCCTACAAAATTTTCCTAGAATTTTCTAGAATCCTATTTCATTGTAATCATTTTTGCTTTTAGCTTCATCTTTTTAAATCTGATTTTGCTTCTTTTTTACAAATTGAAAAATGTACTTATATCTTCCATTCTCTCTCGAGCTCTAATGTCTTCCATTTGTAGAATGTTTGTTGAACTTTGAGTTACACCTTTGCTTCTTCTTAGCATGTACTTGTGACTTATTTATTTCTCTCTTTGGTTGCAACCTGTACCTGCACACTTAAGAAAATAGTTAGGAAATATTTAGGCTTTTTGGCCTCTCTTATGTCAATTTTTTCTTCTTTCTTTTCACTTTCTTCTTTCTGAGTGATTAAAGCATGCATGCAGATTGTCCTTCAAGTAGAATACATCTCAGGTTAAGGGGAAGATTCACATGCATGAAGTAGGATAGTGTAGGAATATATTTTGATCCCTAAGCTCGGAACTTATGGTTGACTTGTTTTTGCTTTTCAGGTAACATGATTTGAGGATGAAGGAGTTACCTAGGAGATTCTCTACAAAAGAAGAATATACAAGGAAATGATGGGTTCACCCTCATACTCCTTTGCTTTCTCTTTAAAGCATGTGTATCTTCCTTATCAGTAGTTGTACTTTACTTTTTAGTTACATCCCATGGCTTGTGTGGGAAACATTTGACTCTCCTTGTGAATAAAACATTAAATTCTATAAATGAGTTGTATATCTCTTTCTGCATTTCTACTTTCTGTATGGATTGTATAATGAACTAAACAACTCAGTAACATAATTGAATGTCTTAATCATGAAGGAAAGAACATTGAATAGAACTTGTAACATTTAATAGTGAACTCGATTTCATGTGATCTGCACTTATGTATGATGGTCCAAAACTTTACACTTCACCTATTCTACAATTAGATGTTCTCATCAAGACAACATAACTGTCCTTCTTGGGAACATGTTTCTTTTCTTTGAGGATGGTCATGAAATTGCAAACTATGTGATCTGTTACATTTTGTAACAACACACATAGCTCCATATTTCATGTAATCTTTTAAATAAATCAGCAACAATGACATAATCTTATGTGATCTCCCCTAGATTAGGTATACTTCACCTATTCTATCCATCGTAACAAAGTTTTGAGTTGCCCATTTTTGCACAAGTGTAAAATTTTCAACATTTCTGGTGATCCTGTGGGGAAATCTGCCTACTAGCTTATATACCAGTGCCTTGCTTTTGTCCATTGGGCATGGAGTCCGAAGCATATAACCAAAATCTACCTTTCCAAAAGATCAAACCCTTCCAAAAATAAAAAAGTTAGGAAAGGATCTGGTAAACTAGATCATGTGCATGAATGCACTTATTGAATTGAAAAACAATACAATGTGTAGAAACTACACTTATTGAAGGAAATCCTACTCTAACAATCACTGTAATATTTTCAATAACAGTGTTTGAGAAACATACCATTCACATGAATGGGAAGTTCCTCTCCATTTAGCTTTAAAAGTTGAAAAGCATTGTGTTCCTTGCAATCTGAAATCATGTAAGGGCCACTCTAGAGTGTATCAAACTTTGAGTGTCTTCCTGGCTTTACACGATCAACATCCCATTTTAACACAATATCTCCTTCATTAAAGACTCTGAATTTGGCTTTCTTGTCAAAAGTCTTCTTGATTTGTTTCTGATTCTTTTCCATATTTAAATGAGCTTGATCTCTCAGCTCTTGTAATTCCATTAACTCTACATAACAAACCTGTAATGGTTCATTCTCAAGTAGCTCCATTTGATGTAGCAAATCTAATTCTTGTAACTCAACTAAAATAGGAATTCTTGCTTCTTTTCCATACACAAGCTTTTATGGTGAATTGCAACTCGATATTTTAGGAGTCACTCTATCATCCCAAAGTGTGAATTCAACATCGATGCCAAGCTCTTTGATTATCCTTGAGTGTTCTTTGATGATTCTTAATAGATTCTTGTTAGTACATTCAGCTAAACCATTACCCTAGGGGTAATAATTAGATGAAGAACTTAGATATATTCCATGTTTGATAGCCCAATCTGTTACCTTTGCTTAGAGGAATGCTAAAGCATTATCTGATATGATGGTGATGGAACACCAAATCTGCAAACTATGCCTTCATAAAAGGATAGTATCAAAGCTTCGTTAGCATCTTTCAAAGCTATTACTTTAGTCCATCGTGTAAAATAATTTGTAGCAGTTAAGATCCACTTATGCCCTTGTGACGAAGGCGGGTTTATCATGCCAATAAAATCAAGACCCCACTACATAAAAGGTTGATCAAATGAAATAGGCTGCAAAGGCAACGAAGCAAGATGTTCTTTTCCAACAAAGAAAGCACATTTATTACACTTTCTAATCCATTCAAAATAGTATTTGAATATGCTAGGCCAATAGTAACCTACTTTCATAATTTTTAAAGTTGTAGTACGTGCTGAGAAGTGACCTCCTGCAGGTCCTTCATGAAATTCTGATAATATTTTCTAAATTTTATCATAATCAACACATCGCAACAAGATCCCATTTATATCCCTTTTGAACAATACACCATCAATGAAAAGATAAGGAATAGCTTATAATCTGAAATATCTTCATTTATTCTTATCCATACCTTCCGAGATAGGTGCCATCCTGTAAGTAGTTAACCAAATCAGTCATCCACCTTGATTCTTGGATCTCTTGAGCAAGTTCAAGTTGTTGATTTCCTAATTGGACCATGATATTTGATTGTTGATACATAACTTCAGCATGCTGTTTTTCCATATCAGCAATTAGATGTTCACATAAACCTTTACCTCGAACCGTCTTACCAACTTAGATATCAACATCATATTCCATAACCTTCATTATCCATCCTGACCTTTTTCATTTAATTCTTTATTTAAAAGAAAGATTTCACACTTGGATGAGAAACAAAAATGTGAATTTTATTGTTTGAAAGCATGTACTTAAAATTCTTTAGTCCTTTGACTATTGAAAGTACTTTCTTTTCAAGAAATGTGTACCTTGTTTCGTAATCATGCAAAATCTGTCCAAAGAAAGCAATTGGATGCTTAATATTTTCATCATTAACCTAAGTTAAGATAGATGAGATTGTTTTAGCTCCTGCAAGTGCATACATTGTAAAATATTTATCAAAATTTAGGTTTGCAAGAGTAGGAGCCTAAGAGATAGCTGATTTTATTTCTTCAAAACCTTCCCTTCCTTCGCTGGTCCAAGAGAAAGTTTTTCTTTCTTTAACATAACTAGTAATGGTTTAACCAATCATCCAAATTTGGAACAAATCTTCTAACAAAGTTGATTTTTCCAAAGAAAACAATGCCTTCTCTATGATGATCCATGATAGTTGTGATATAGCTTCCATTAAAGGATCAATTGCTAAACCTGCTTCAGAAACAATATGACCAAGTAATTTACCTTGATGTACTGAAAAGATAGACTTTTGTAAGGATTAAGATATTCCAAACTACCCCATAACTGAAAAGTCTACCTTAAATGCATTAGATGTTGTTTTTTGAATCTAATATCATCTAAATGTACTAAAATGCATTTATTTAACAATATCCTGAAAATCCATGTCCATTGTACGTTGAAATGTTGCTCCCGGCATTTGAAAGACCAAAAGGCATTCTTTGTAAGCATAGTCGTAAAAGTTGTTTGTATCTATCTTCTCGACTAAAAAATTTTTAGTAACAGCCATCTAGAGATCCTATCTCGAATATCAAAATCGATCCATAGTGAAGTGGGTAATGATCTTTTAATGAAGCTTTATTAAGATCTCTGAAATCTACACATAGTCTGATTTCACCATTCTTCTTCCTAACAGGAACAAGATTGGCTACCCAACTTGAATGCTTAACTGGAAAAATAATACCTGATTCGATCAACTTGGATAATTCTTTCCTCATCAGAGGTTCTATTTTGGATTTGAGCTTCTATTTCTATCTTACAGCTTAAATTTTGGATGTAACTTGATTGTATGCTATGCTAGATTGGGATCAAATCCTTTCAGATCTTGGTATTTCCAAGCAAAGACATCCTTAAACTCTTTACAAAGATTAATAAATGATTGTTTTTCAGTTGAGGAACATACCTTTCCAAGAAATAACTTTTTCCCTTCATCAATTGAAATCTCTTCATAGTTATCAGCATGTGTTGACATCTTAGTTTTGTCTTTTCTTAACTGATCATCAGTACTAAAGATGTCTTCCAATGTAACTAGACCTCGAGGTAATTTATTTGTCTTCAACTAAACAATTTGATCACCATATAAATGTTGTAACTTATCCTGATTAACTGCAGAGAACTCAACTCCTCCGACAAAACCTATAGATTTGATCATCATTTTAAAAAACCTACCAATTTAAATCATTATCAGGTATTGAGGGCTTGAAAATTAGCTTAATATGAGGCTAAATTTTGTTGTTTTCCATCTATTCCAGCACTTCGAAACTAGCACCAACTCATTGTAAGTCTATCTGCATGCTTGTTTTTAGCTCTAGGAATAGACTGAATATTAATAGCTTCAAAATCTTCCATTAAGTCTGAAACTCTATGTCTGTAAGACTTCATTAGTGGATTCTTACAAACATTGAAGTTTTTTACTTGATTGATAACCAACTCAGAATCACCAAAGATTTGTAATGTGCTAATACCTCTCTTTCTAGCCCAAAGTAAGCCATGAATTAATGCTTCATATTCAGCTACATTACAAGTGCATGTAAATTGGAGACTCAAAGCTAAGAAATACCTTTCATTTGTTGGGGAAGTGAGCATCAAACCTGCTCCCTATCCTTTCTTGTTCTTAGCTCCATTAAAATGAAGCTTCCAAATTCCTTCTGTTGAATCATCTGTTTTAGATAGCAATGGAAGTGGTGTATTTTCTTCATGCATACAATACACACCAAAAAGATGTTCTTCAACCTCCTTAAAAGGATCATGAGCATGTTCTTCAACTATCTTTTCATCCATAAACAGGTTAGAAACACCATCCAATGCTGAAACATGAGCTACCTTGTCAAAATCAGATTGATCCAAGGCTGAATAATTAGCCACTACATTTAAAGAGTGAGGCTCAATGTGAAATCTGGCCAATGGCTCTGAATTGATAGTAACCTTAGTTCCATAATGTGTGGTGAAAAATAAGGACCAATCTGAAGAGAGATAACCTCCTATTTTTGTTGTGAAATCTCTAGATAAGCATAAAGAAAAGTATGGAGGCAAGTCCACAATAGTAACATCTTGCAGAATAGAAACATTTGACAAGCATGTAATGTTACCTCCAAAATTTTTTATTATACCAACCATGTTAGTTGCAGTTCCATCAAGCTGTAAGACACTCATTTCTATAGGTTCATAATGCAAGCCTAATTTTTCTACAATCACTTTTGGCATAAATGTGTTACTTGCACCACTGTCCACCATGAAATTAATGAACTAAATGTTCTCAATAATCAGTGATAAATAAAATGGTGGTGGCTTCTTAATGTCATGAGCATTGAACTTTTTGTACCATCCACTTACTTTCCTTAATACGGTCTTGCACAAACATTCCAAAACCATTTCTATTTTCTAAACTTCCTTCTCTATTGTATTTTAAGAAATCTATAGTTTAGCTAGTTAATGGGAAAGTAAATCTTGTTGTCCAGAATACTTAGAGCGTCCCCCATATTGAGATGTTAACATTATGATTTTTCATTACATCAAAATTTAAAAGAAGTGACTTTCTTGGAGATAGAATCAATTGTCTTGGAGTAGGCTTTAGCTAAAACTAATTCTAATTCAGTTGCCTTAGATATATGAGGTATAAACAACCTTCTTGGATCAGGTTGTAGTTGTTTTTGATGAATTTTATCAACTAGGACACTTGTTGAGTTTTGAGGAACAACAGGGTTATTAGTTGACTTTAGAGTTGTTGTCTTGTCAGTGACAGTAGGCAAGATAGGCCTATTTTATTGATTTTGATTTTCAGTAGCCCTCCCTTGAGCCCTAGTAGTGGCTACAATGAAATCCTTCTCATTAAAGCTGACTAAATTTTGTTTGGGTGCTTCTTAACATGAGTTTTTGCTAACCACCCTCCATTTGAGGCATAAATAATGTTTTGGATTGAGTTTATGTAACAAGATTTAGATTCGTAAAAGTATTTGGGCAAGTTGCAGCTAAATGAGGTTTATAACAAGGTTGACACCACTCCTCTGTAGCCATATTAATTGGAATTAAAGCGTTATAAGAACTAGGAGCCTTTGGGTCAAACTACCTTTGCTGGTAAGGCTGCCTATAATTCTGATTTTATTGGTAGGGATACTGTTTTGTTGATTTTGTTGGTAGGGCTGATAAGGAGCCTGGTAGGGTTTATTAGGTAATTCAATTTTGTTCTCAATTGAAGTCAGCTTATTCCCCATAGTCTGTAAAGCTTTGAATACATCATCTAATGGAGCTACAACAAAGTGGGTTCTATGATTGTAATAGGATGAGGAATAGGCGCTAAATCTACTAAAAATGGCATTGATGGCCTTGGTGCTAACTTTCCATCTTGAATAAGGCTATTTTCAGCTCAGATAGCAATATCATAAGCTATTGGGAGTGTCTCTCCACCCATTGACTGAATCATAGTTGAGATATCACTATTTAATGCTCTAAGATAATAAAGGAAAGCATGATCAGCTTGAGGCTTGACACTTGTTGGAATTCTCTCCCAAGTTCTGGAAAAATGGATATTGAAACTAGACATAAATTCGTTGGGAGCTCTTTTAATAGTAGATAATTGTTCAATGAGAGACAAATGATCTGAGTTGTCTTGGAATTGTTTCAACAATTTTTCACCTAAAATATCCCAAGTTCCTATGCTTCCAATTTCTAGGTTTCTATACCATTGCAAGGCTTGCCCTTTAAAAGATGCAGCTAAAAGTCTTAGGCTATGTCTTCATGAGTGATATTATGGACTGCACATAGGGTTGTAACATCTTTGATATGTTTAGCTGGTGTAACCTGATTTTCACCCGTAAATGATGGCAAAATTTTCATGGCAATGTTGGGAATATCATGATAAACTAGAATTACTAATGGGTTGCCATTAGTAAAGGGCACAAAATTCCTGGGTGGTTGTTGGGCCATTGGAAAAACTAGGATATTGATAGAAAAATTTACATGTGGTGAAGGAATATTAGGAGGAGGGTTACCAAAACTAGGTCTATTATAAGGCAAAGTATTACCAACTCTTCTCCTTCTAGCAGAATTCAAAGGTAAAGAAACAAAATTAGAAGGAATCCCTCTTATCGATGATCTTGTAGTCACTTTAGGCATGGAACATGTTGCAATACTGGTCTGAATTCAGATTTATGGATTCACCAAAAGATCATAAAATATTTCAAATAAATTAGCTAGAGTTTTCTCCCGAAAATGACTTTTAATTTGCTCTAAATCTGCTATAGATATGTTGTAGATTTGATTCACATGTAGATTTGATTCATGGTCCCATCGGATGTGCCAAAACTATTATCTCTTGAAAGTGCACCCTATAGAGAGATGGTTGCAGGTTTTCTAATCTTTCACAAATGATCTCTCTCTTTCGTAGATACAATGGAAACACCTCAGGTCTGTGGGTATACCTATTTTGAGGTGAGTCTCCAGTATCAAGGCCGGTTCCTTGTTGGTGTATACTAAACTACTTTTTGGGAGTTTTAGGGTAAAAGATAACTATAAAATGATTAAAACTAAGGTGATACACCAAATTTGTATGAGGGCTTTGACTGAGTATATGCACAACTGATCTGTGAAGGATTCTTGATGCACGAACCA
This sequence comes from Taxus wallichiana var. yunnanensis, assembly GCA_018340775.1. Lineage (NCBI taxonomy): Eukaryota > Viridiplantae > Streptophyta > Pinopsida > Cupressales > Taxaceae > Taxus > Taxus wallichiana. The sequence continues at coordinate 974,115,804 of CM031239.1, forward strand.
ATAGTTTTTCTACGTAGAATATTTAAGGGAAAAACACTTGATTGTACTGAGGGAGGATCACAATAGTACTAATAAGTTAACATGCACATTAAAATTTAAGCAGAAATGACTGAAATTTATAGCAGGTAAGGTGGTTGATCAGGGAATTTGCATTCACAAGATTAATATAACATACACAAGACTGCAAAGTAACTTGGAAAGGTAGATAACACTTCACACTTAGAGGGAAAAACTAGCAAAATTTACTTTAGTACTCATATATCCAAAAGTCCTCCAAAATCCCCCTTGTGCTTTGCAAAGGCACACAATATATAGCAAAAATAAATTTTTACCTCCTTCCTAAAAATAGACTAAGGCTTGTACTCACCCATGCATCCTAATTTTATCCTTTAGTTAATAATAAATAAAGGGATAAAATAATACAAAATAGAGCATGTAGTTTAAAAATAGGCATTAATGGCCTTAAACACAATACAGTCAAATTAAAGTTGACTATTCTATTTTTAAGAAAGGAATGGGTGAATAATTTCCTAATAATAATGTTGCTTGCTAGGAAAGTCTCCCTCCTCGAGCATGCAAATTCATTTTCTTCTCTATTCTGTCTTCTCTTGAAGGCATGCACAAAAAACAACTTCCTGTATGTGAGAAAAATAATTACAATACTTAGCAATATTTGTAAAAATATTCCTCCTATGGGGATCACCTGCTATGTGCACATGTTCTAATATTGACATTTCCTTTTTTTTTTAAATGGTCACATGAGTGACATTTGCAAATCAACCCTAGCTCCTTGGAGTGGGTACCACTGTGGTTGTGAACTCTTATCTTCATTGTGTTTTGCCACCTTTGTGGACTTAGCATATACTATGGTTTTTTTGAAATATGTGAGGCACTTTGTAAAGGCCAAAATATTATGCTCAACCACCTTTGATTATATAGTCCTTTTTATATTATAAAACCCACCCTTTTTTCGGTGACCATGGTATATGATTTGGTTAGTTTTTGATTTATTTGAAACATGCACTAAGTTAGATTTTTGAAAGTCATTTGCAATGATTTATTATTTTATTTGATGACATGGGTTGTCCCCTTCCCCATGGTGACTCACCCCTTGGAAATATTGTCAGTGGCATTTGTAACTAACCTCTAATCAAAAAGAGAGTAACTCAGGTTTGTGTGGAAGTTGGTAGTCATCTATGGGCCGTTGATCCTTGACTATGATTAGGATTTTTCATCTAGTATTAATTGTGGTTGGTGGCATATTACCCAAGTGGTTTGCTTTGAATATGGAGCTTGACTTCTGGCATTTGATTTGTGTACTTGATATTTCTTGATCATTGATTACTAACTCCAGGTGAGTTAAAACATCTTGGAGTCCCTCATTTGATCATTTTGCATCTAGTTTTGAGGGCGAAGCCGTGGAAAAAAATTATTGGACGCCATGGTTGAAATTTTTGAGCTCTATTACTTTTCTTTCCTTGTGAGATCTGATTGATTTTCCCTGTGCCACCATGAATGTTCGCTCCCGAGATTTATCTAGTTTAGGTTTTTTGTACGGCCATGAAAGTTTGACATTTAGATTTCTCTTTCATTTTGAGATTTTAGTGCTTAGGCTCTATGGAGGGAATCCTAAGTTTGATTTCTTTCAGTTTTCATGGTCATGACTTGGTCATTCTCGAGATTTTTCCAATTTGACCTTTTGTACTTCAGAACTCTACGAGATTTTTTTTTTAAAAATAATAGCCACCATTTCTGTTCAAGATCGGTCTTTTGAGGTTTGTCTCACTTTTGTACATTTGATTGTTTTGATCTCTCGCTAGTTGTTATTTATTCTCTTAATACTTTTTTTTTTTTTTTTTTACCTCCAAGGAATATTAATAATCAATTCCTTCTTTGTATTTCCTATTTTTTCATGGCTCAACCTTGGTCATTCTCAAGTTGAAACTCTTTTGGTAAAAATTTTTTTTCCTCTTAGCTCGAACTTGATGAGATATCAAGTGTCTTCTCACTTTGATATTATCGGTGAGTATTTACTTCTCCTTTTGACTCGACAATCTCTTAATGGGTCTGTAAAAGAAAGATCTATATTTTACTTGTTGTGATTGATTTATCTTTGCTCACTAAAACCTCGGTGACATTTGTTGAGCTCTTAAGTTTGATGCTTGAGATTCTATTGCTATTTATGAATGTGCTTATGGTATGAATACTTCGTTTTCCTTATATGCAAGGTAGTTTTAGGTGCTTCCTCCTTTTTGTAATCTCTTTCTATTTTGTTGTCTGAATATTGACCATTCTAAACTTGGAAAGGTTCAATGATGTTGTTTATTGATACATATAGTCCATATTTTTGAATTTTGAGGGTGATTCTATAACTTGTATCTTCCTTTTTCATAGCTCTTCAAGTTGTATTAATATAAAATTATATTCCAAGACTACCTTCATTGATAAAATTATGTTCTTTGGCATGAGAGTAACTTATTTGATTACGAGTATTGAGTTATAGTAATCTTTTTTTACTTTGAGCCCGAAATGATATCCTATTCGAATAGACAAATTACACTTTGGATCTGGGTTGTTATGACTTGTGTATCTCTTAATTTGGTCTAATGATGAAATTTTCCTTTAATTATCATTTGGAACTAGAACAATGGCTTCATTTTGATCGTTTCTTTTACTTATCTCATTACTGTACCTCCTTGAATCTTCCAAACTCGAAACTAGTTCTCCATCATCTTGCATCTGATGGACATTTTAACCTTTCTACTCCAAGTTTGATGTTTTCCTAGAATAGGTAATGATGTTTTACATGCTTTCCTTCTTGTTATTGTTAACGTGAAGTATTGTTTACCTATTTGCAAAACAACCTCTAAATTTTATGATTTCCTTAATGAAAGTCGAACGTCTAATCTTTGTGTTCCTTTATTTCAAATTCTCGAGATGGTTCTTTGTAATATTATAAGTGGATTTATGGAAAGTGTAAATAATTCTTCACCTGTTGTGATACCATTTTCAAGCATAAGCCTTGACTTAGATGCTTTTATTTTACTTCAACCTGTTTCTTTTACTTAGATGCTTTCATTTCCTTGATAGTAGTATTCTTGACATATTGGAAATTTTTGAAAGTTGATTTTACATGGCAAAGCCCTAGCAAAATTTTCCCATAATTATCTCTCTTTCCAAAACATCTTCAACCTGGACATGTTCTTTGCCTGCAAGTATCCCATTTTATTCTTAAAAAGTTGAACTTATGAAGACCTGTAGCTTAATCTGGTCTTTGCTTATATGGCTACTATATGATGATCATTCATGCACTTTGTGTCTTTTGTAGCTTACTTTAAACTATTCCTGTATCTACTTTTAATGTCATCATGAGATAGATTCTTTTGTTCACCTATAATGGCTTCTGCTTATGTTGTAGGTGAGTACTACCTTGCTTGAATTAATGTACTTCATTGACATTGTAGTAATTATGTGCTCTCATATCTACTTTATTTTGAAATCGCAACTTAGAAAAGCTGAAATTTGTAAGATAATCTTGGAATTTCAATTCACTTCAGTTGTTTAAGCTATAAAGAATTCTTTTTGCATTATATACTATATTTCCTTTCATTTACAACTTTGATATGTATGCTGAAAAATATGAAATGTTGATTTTACATGGCGAAGCCCTATCAATTTTTTTCCAGAATCTTCTCTCTCATCCTATTTCAGCTGTAATCCTTTTTGCTTTTAGCTTCAGCTTGTTGAAATCTGATTCTTGCTTCTTCTTTGCAAACTGAAAAATGTACTTCTATCTTCCATTCTCTTCTAAGCTCTAACCTTTTCCATTTGAAGAATATTTGCTGAACTTTGAGTTGCACCTTTGCTTCTTCTTAGCATGTACTTGTGACTTATTTATTTCTCTCTTCAATGACGATCCGTACCTACACACTTAATAAAATAGTTAGGAAATATTTAGGATTTTTGGCCTCTCTTATGTCCATGTTTTCTTCTTTCTTTTCACTTTCTTCTTTTTGAGTGATTAAATCATGCATGCAGTTTGTCCTTCAAGTAGAATACATCTCCTATTTAGGGGAAGATTCATATGCACAAAGTAGGATAGTGTAGGAATATGGTTTGATCCCTGAGCTCGTAACTGATGGTTGACTTGTTTTTCTTTTTAGGTACCATGACTTGAGGATGAAGGAGCTGGCTAGGAGATTCTCTGCACAAAGAATAATATACAAGGCAATGACGCGTTCACCCTCATACTCCTTTTCTTTTTATTTCATGCATGTGTATCTTCCTTTTTCAGTATTTTTACTTTACTTTTCAGTTACATGCCATGACTTGTGTGGGAAACATTTGACTCTCCTTATGAATAAAACATTGAATTCTATAAATGAGTTGTATATCTCTTTCTGCATTTCTACTTTTTGTATGGATTGTATAATGAACTAAACAACTCAGTAACATAATTGAATGTCTTAATCATAAAGGAAAGAACATTGAATAGAACTTGTAACATTCAGTAGTGAACTCTGATTTCTTGTGATCTGCACTTATGTATGTTGTTCCAAAACTTTACCCTTCACCTATTCTCGCTATTGGATGTTCTCATCAAGACAACATAACTATCCTTTAGAGCATATGTTATTTTGCTGAGGATGGTCATGAAATTGCAGACTATGTGATCTGTTACATTTTGTAACAGCACACATAGTTGCAGATTTCATGTAATCTTTTAAATAAATCAAAAACGATGACGTAATATGATATGATCTCCCATAGCTTAGGTATACTTCACCTATTCTATCCATCATAACAAAGTTTCGACTTGCCCATTTTTACACAAGTGTAGAAATTGTCAATGATTATTTCAGCAAAGTTGGAGATAAATCTCCTAATAAAATTAATCTTCGCAAAAAAATATAAAATTCGCTTCTTGGTTCTTGGAATAGGGACTTTGTTGATGACTTCTACCCTCTTAGGATCAATCATGACCCCTTCCTTTGACACAATTTGTCCAAGCATCTTTTCTTCTCGAACTCCAAAGTGACACTTCTTGGGATTTAGTGAAATACCATAATCCTTGTATCTTAACAACATTTTTTCTAAGTATTGCAAGTGGTCACTCCTTTTTCTAGAGAAAATAGTCACATCATCTTGATATACAACAATGAAATCATTAATATAGCTAGAGAAAGCTACATCCATTGCTCTTTGGAAAGTGGATCCAGCATTCATTAGACCAAAAGGCATTCTGACTTATACATATGTTCCCTAAGGAGTCGTAAAAGTATTCTTGATTCTCTCTGATTCCTTCACAACTACTTGGTTATATCTAGAAAAACCATCCAAGGTGGATAACAATTCCAAACCAGTAACCAATTGTAACATATTTTCCATATTTGGAAGAGGGTAGTTATCCTTCATTGATGCTCTATTCAATTTTCTAAGGTTCACACACAACCTTATATATATGTTGTTCTTTTTCGATAGGTACCAAGTTTACAACCCATGATGAGTACCTTGTGGGGTAATATGATTCCTCCATCCCTCAACTTCTTCAATCCTTCTTACATCTTCGGGAAAGGAGTGGATTGATTGGCATTTATTTATGCCAAAATGGCTTAGCAGAAGCTTCCAAGGGAATTTCATGCCGAAAAGATCCTCTATATATGCTTTCAATTCAAAATAAAACTATGCTAAGAAGTCATGGTATTTCTTCAAAAATTAGACATACGAAGGATTTTCTTCCTTTCTCGGATTACTAACTAGCCGGATCTTATGTGGTTTTTCCTTCGTTTCTAGGTCGTGCTCTTCAACATACCTCAAAGATGAAATGTGTCTATTGACAATGCAATCGGCATTATAAAAGTTTTATTCAAGTGCTACCAAACCTCCGGGAATATTATTAGTCTTCAATTGAATGATGTCTTTTCCAAATAAAGTCTCCTTTCCATCAACCACACAAACCATTGGCTCCCATTATATACATTGATCAACAAATTCTCCTTGGTTTTACAAAAATGTTTACACTGGCGTCATCTTCAAACACTTGTCAGTGTTTAACATAGTCAAGAATAGATTGCCTAGTCAATACCTCAATATTATACTCACAATAGGGGATACAATACAATTCTCAAATCTAGACCTCAATATAGCCAATTTTTCTACTAGAATATTGTACTTCATATCATGATGTATTATGTTGAACGAGTCAAACATTTCAATAAAATCCCAAACTGCATGCTTATACTGCTTTGTTCTCTGATTTTTTGATCCATATAGTTTCCTAACCTACTTTACAATTAGCTCGAATCTACTTTAACAATGATGTCTCTAATACCATATTTTTATGTAATCCTTAGACCCAAAAGCGAGTGCTTCATACTCGAAATATTGTTTGTGCACTTGAAATTGAGTTTAAAAGAGAAAACAAACTCTTCCTGGCCTAGAGATATCATAATAATACCAACACCATTTCCAAATTTAGAGAAAGCCCCATCAAACAACAAATTCCAAGGAGAACCTACTTGATTAAGAGACTTGCATTGATCAATTTTGTGCTCTTTACCATCAGAAAATCCAACAAAGTTATCAACATCAATGTCAGTGTATAACACTTCATAGGAAGCATTATTGGGATCCTTAATGAGATGTAGCATCTTCTTTTCACCATACAAATTTACAAGGCTTCCCTCAATAGGTATAGTGGAAAAATAAATATCCATTTGCACACTCCCACCCACACTAGTAGCCCATTTTCTTGATAACAACATTCCCCATTTGGCAAGGCAATCAACAATAACAACATATAGTTTTAAGTTCTTTCCAGGGTAGGATACCGGCTTGCACTATCAAATCTTTAACAAATCCACCCGCTAGCACCTCTCATGAATCCATGGCAGTACACTTTCCATAAGCTACTATCACTTTTATATCTAATTCATTCATGACCTCAAGAGGAATAACATTGCATGATGCTCCGAGAATCAAACATACGGTTGTGTAGCAACATGTGCCTAATAATTAGAGTAGTAAAAATGGATCTACATTTATCAGGGACTCAACCAAGGATGTTCCCAAATATAATTCAGGTGGCTCACCTAGCTCTTCCAAAGACTTGGGATTTTTCCAACTCTACAATGGTAAGAGGAGTCTCAACATTGTTGACATTTCTACCTTGGGTAATCTTTTCTTCATTCAATCCCAAATACTCAAAGGACCTTTTCTTGTGCTCAGAATCCTAAGAAACTCAACAATTAGAAAATAAAAATGATCTAACTCAAGACTTGGGCAATGTCATAAGGAATGTATTTGGGCAAGTCAAAATTTGGAGGAAAATGACAAACTCATCTGACAATAAAAGAGTTTTCACGGTCTAAGTATGGGCAGGATACCGGTTCTATTTGGGGAAACAAGGCCTCTACCTAATTTATCTTTCTTAGGAGTTTCTTTTGAGATATTGGTGAGAACTAACGTTTTTGGTTTGCACGAGGCCGTTCCCCTTTGACAACTTTACTCCTAGTGTTATATTCATTTTCTTGGGCAACCACGACATTCATTAACAATTTCTTATCCTCCTTACAAGGGATTCCTCCATCGTAATTTTTAATCATTAATTTCCTTAAGTATTCAAAATCATTATTAGGCAATTAAAAATATTGTACCATATATATTTCAAAAGCATGAGAGGGAGGAAGGGGTAGTACCTGGTGGATACAATCCCATAAATATGCAGCAATTCTGGCACTGATTAATTCAGTCAAAGTTGCTCCATGTCGTGAGCTTGTAGAGTACCCCATCATGCACACATCATCATCAATGTCGTCACCAACTTTATCAACTTCTTTGTCTTCATCACATGGGGAATGTGGAAAGAAACATCTATCACACCACTCAATTTCATTGGCTTCTTCCGCAATACAAAGCAACTATGGCGGCTAAAGGATCAAGCACCAATTTTTTTCGAGAGGTTGGGGTTGTCTATTCCCGACACCATCGGTCCTTTTCCTCTGTCATCAGATCTCTGATCACCCCTAGGATGATTTTTGAATCTTTCTTGACCTTGTGCTTTATGTTGACCTTGGGAACTTTGTCCAATCCCCTTCTCTTCCCCTGGCCATTTTATAGGATATTTCCTTAACAGCTTCAGCCAAAGTTTTCACAACCTCCTCCAGATCCACAGACTTACTTGAATGAAGCTTCTCTAGATTGATCATCTTGAAACCTTCCCTCTTAGGAGGATTACCAACTTCTTTGATATTGTTTTCAATCTATAAATCCATGGTGAAGGCATGCCTCAATGTTGTTGGGTTCTTATCCCTCAACTAATAGGTAGCCTTCTTATCAAAAGCATCACATTACTTTATTAAACAAGAAACATGACTTAGCCTTAGGATCATAGATAGGATATTTAGGGTCTTATTGAACCTTTTATTGAAGTCATGAATAGATTCATTAGGATTATTTTTAATATTTTTAAATTATAAAAAAATAAACCAAGGGTCTATTTTATCTCGCATACTGCAATCTAAAAGCATTCTTCATTTCTATCCATGAATCAATGGAGTTATCTGGAAAATATTTATACCAGTCCTATGCATCCTCCTCTAAAGTATGAATAAAAAAATTATTGTACACATCCTCAAATTCAATCTCAAAGTCTTCCATCATATTGACAAAAAGTATTAAGTGCTGATCACTAGTAATAGCATTATTTCCTTAAAATTTAGGCAGTCTGTTTCTAACCTCTTGGGGCACAACATTTGGATATTTGGCCATACCTTTGAAATATATAGGACCAAAAGTGTTCACAACAAATGAAGGTCTGGGTTGGGGCTGGGATATATTGTTTTAGGGAGGTGATCTTACAGGAGAAACAAAATGATGAGGAGTGAGGGGTCTGTGGGGCACAAGAATACAATTCTCAAAATGAATGTTCTCTAAAAAATTTATTTCTTGGAAGATCCTATCACTTTGGAAAACACGGGAGACGAATGAGATGAAAAATTTTCAAATACAAATGAAGGATACTCTCCAGTTAGAGAATTCAGATCTATAAAAATACTACCTCATTCAGAAGCACTTGAGGAAGTATGGCAATCTTTAAAGAAATGCTGATCGGTTTCCACAATCGATAACTCCTTTCTTGATTTCGATCTCTAACAACTTTCGATTCTTCTTCCTTTAGAATTTTTCTTTCCTAATTCTGGAAACAACCTTCTAAAGTAGGGTCTTCGATGAAGAGAGATCTTCTTCCTTTCAGCTTTGCAAAGATTAGAGATAAATTTCAATTGTGACAGAGGTCAAGACACTTACATTTATCAAAAATTAATTCAACACAAAGTCACCACTAAGGTTTTTCACCTTAGTTGTGTAAATGCACTAAAATTGACTTGTCAAATGTCTTTCAATACTAAATTCATTCAAAACTTCATAGATCTAACCTTCCTTTACTCGTATTTAACATTGATGATGTAAACATAGTGCAAAAACCAAGTAAACTGGAAATATTACACATAAACGTCTAATTTTTCTCGATTCTTACTAAAAGTGAACACGGGATGATGTTTCAACAACGTATTTTCACTTAGAGCATGTAAGAAACATTACTAGAGCCAAATATAAGTATTCCTTTGAAGATACAGTAGGTAATGCGCCATATTGGTGTTGCTATCAAAATTTATTCTCCTTGGAAGATGAAATGACAACACAAATTCAACAAGATACTCAGAGACACACGAATCATAATTCATTTTGTATCCAGGGAAGGGATTCAATTGGTTCTTTGTCACTCGGGCACCTGGAGAAATGGATAACACCATATAAAAGTATTTGATCTATCCTCACTAATTTAGGGTTTTTTGACCGGGGTGAGAGGACTTGTTTTGTAACCTCTGTTAGTGAAGGAGAATGAATATATCCTTTTTTGCACAAATTTTAAAGGAAACCTTGAGAAAATATGATCAATGCACCAAAAATTAACTCTCACAAGTTGTCACTTCTAAATAATGGTGATATTTTCTAAACAGGGCTAAGGTTACTAAAGACATTAGAGAATCCTAATTTCTTCGCATATTTTGCGGTAGAATTTATTCACTTGTGGACATACAGGAAAACAGGGTAGTTCGGGTGGGATTCATTGTTTTTAAATAATTTTTGGTGGGAGATTGAGTACGATAAACTTCATTTTCCAGATCTTTGAGAACCTTCACAAAATTTGGAAAACTAAATGATGAGAATGCTTGAGAATAGCTAAAATATTCCTTGACCAAAAGGTGTGCATCAATGGAGGACCAGATTTGCATAGTTTCACACAATCTCCAAGAATTTCACCTTAAACCTTAAAGACCCTTGGTTCCTCGTGCCTAAGATAGCAAAAAGGCTTACAAACAATCTTTATCAACAAAATGAAAATAAAGTGGTTTTAAATTGTTTATCTCATTACATGATGAAGGCTCTTCTTGTAATGAAATTTCAAATGCCACTAAAATATCATAGGGATGAGATCTTGTGTGATTCAGAGGGATTTTAAGACAAGATTGCAATAGGAATCGGAAAAACTACTTGTAGACATTCTGAAATAAAGTAGACATAAATTTTCCCAAGATTAACATAGACTAATTCAAAGTTGATTAGATTTATCGTTGAGGAAAGTTTCTTTGAACAATCTCAAATCTTGTAAATAGTTATCCACTTGTAACCAACTTGACATGATCAAATCTAAAACATAATATATCAATAGGTTTCTTAGATGGTCTCTTAGGAAGATGGGATTTCTCAAATTTTCTCATAAGAAATCAACCCTCGACCATTTGCATGACTAAAGCATGATTTTTATAACACTCATTTACATTAAAGATTTCCCCCCAAGAAAAGAATATTTGAGGAACCTTTTTTGTTACATATTCAATCATGATTTTCAGAAAATGACATTTAATAGATTTGCAACAAAAAAATTCCAGTTGTTCAAAAAGGTGAATCATTGCAAATATTTCCATTATTGTTTTAAATGGGGCACTCAGTCATCTACTATGCCAACATTTTTTCATCCTCGTGTCTGCTTAATCTATGCTTTAGATCCGGCTTCTCTTGTAATTGACATTTTACAAGTGACCAAGTAATTCCAACTTCAAAATATCAACATTTACAATCCTTAGACTCAAAAATTAAGCTCTAAATTCATTAAATTGCACTTTGCGGACAAAAATAACAAGGAATTTCATCAAAAAATGATGAAAAACAATACATATTCACATCACCTAGAGTCTTGGAGCAAAAATGGTAGAAAAATTAGATGCAATGCACATCAAACATTGATTCTCCCCTTTCTCAACTTTAGATTATATCCATCCACGTGTTTCCTTAGTGCAACTACAAAATTTAAGTACAAAGGAAAGTTTTCAAACAAGTACAGGCCTTCCATGTGCCCTTGGCCCAAGAAAATTACCTTTTGGTCTTTGAAAATTCTACGTTTAAAAGGATCTACTAGAAGCCTCCATGTATCTCACTAGCTCACTTTTGATATGGTGCCCAAAAGTGGAGACCTAAACAATCGTGGTGTCACCACATGTCTCAGGTGACCACACAGCAGTTGTTGAAATAATTTTAAACACGGTGGAAGGTGCCATGTGCCTCGTAGTTCAAGAAAGTTTTCTCGGCCATTGAATAGTCCAAGCAATGATCAGAGTGGCGAAACTTCCACGTGTGTCATTGGCGCACTTTTGATATGGTGCCCAAAAGCGGATACCCTAAACAAGCTTGGGCTCACCGCGTGTCTCAATCAGGCATAGTTGTTGAAAATATGACTAGTGGAAGGCGCCACGTGCCTAGGGTATGAGAAATTTTCATCAGCCATTGAAAATTCTAAGTATGGAAAGACCTAGCAGAAACCTCCACGTGTCCTCCTACAACTTCTTCAAAACTAAAGTATATAGGTCCCAGCAATGTGTTATGTGTTGAAATTTTTGGTGCACCATATAGAGATGGTTGTAGGTTTTCTAAGTTTGCAAAAATTTGATCTTCTCTTTCGTAGAATATGAAAGGGCAAAATACCTATTTTTAGGTGAGTTTCCGCTATCAAGGCCAATTCCTTATTGATGTATGTAAATTTGTGAGGTTTGTGTAAATATGGATAATTAAACTAAAATTTGATACTCCAGATATAATTTGTAAGCTAAATCATGCACATTAATATCATACTAGGGTTTTAAAATATACTGTGAATAATTTAAGGTGATAACCAAATTTGTATGAGGGCTCTGGTCGAGTATAGCACAAATAAGAAATTAATCAAAATAGTTGGAGGTATTGGGAGATTATTACAACAATTCATGCTAAGCTAAACATGCACATTAATAGAAACTTGAATTTTAGAAGAGGGAAAGAAAATTAATTAGTAAGACTAATAGAAACATACACAACACTCGTAAATAATTAGTAAGGTAGAAAGTACTTAACACTCGGAAGGAAAAGCTGGAAAATTTACTTAAGTACTCCGATATCCAATAGTTCTCCATAAGTTCTCCCTGTGCTTTGCAAAGGCACACAATATATATAAAAATAATTCCTTACCTTGTTCCTAAAAATAGCCTAAGGCTTATACTCACCTATGCATCCTATTTTTACCCTTTATTTAATAATAGATAAAGGAATAAAAATAGAGCATGCCACTACAAATAGGTATTATTAGCCTTAATTACAATATAGTCAAATTGAAGTTGATTGTTCTACTTTTAAGAAGAGAAGAATGAATAATTTGCTAAAAAAAAATTGCTTGCTTTGCTAGGCAAGTCTCTCTCCATGAACATGCAACTCTTTCTTCTTCTCTATTATATCCTATTGTGAAGGCATGAAAAAAATACTCACCGTTTATTGAGCAAAACTAAATTACATTAAATGCAATACTTTGTAAAATAATTAATCGAAATATCTATCCTGATTTGGACCACCTTTGTCTCTGATGTTGACACTTGTTCTATCTTCTAGTGATCACATGCAAAACACTCCTCTGCAAGAAAATAAACACTTTTGATCTCCAATACTTTAGCAAAATTATTCACCTCTCAGTGGGGACCACCTTGATTCGTACAATTATCTTCAACTAAGTTTGGCCACTCTTGTTGACTTTGCAAATATACATGCCATCATACTTTATTCTCGCCTCCTGTGATAATTACATACATGTATATACATGTCAACCTTTGTATTTCAAACAATATAGTTTAAAATTTTACCTTTTTAAGTTATCATTGCACAATAAAATTGGGTCATTTTTTGCATTATTTGGAGTTTGGACTATAATTGGACCTTGGAAATCATTGCAAGCGATTTTATGATGGACATGTGGGCTGGCCCCTTTGCATGATGATTAAACCCTTTAATCGATTGTTAGTGGCATTATCCTCGTGGAGGCTCGAGATTGCGGTAAATTTTTGGAAATTTTAGCTTTTTTAGAAAAGGTTTCAAACTTAAAATACCCCTGGCCTCCACTTTTCCGCTTCTATTGTGGTGATGACACATATCCTTGTCGTGTCCTTCTCGGGCTAGCGGGCCTATGCGGATGAAAGTTTTACAATTTGAAATTTTGGTAAATTGGTCAACCACCGCCATTTTGATTGGATGACTTTTGCCTTGATTTTGATGAACCATTTGGGAACGTCGATCTTTGTACCTATTAATTTTTTATCATTGATCTATGAAGCATGATTTTAGGGTTTCTAACATGTGATAAATGCATTTAATGGCTTGAACCATGGTTTGCTTCAAACCTAGAGATCGATTCTTGAGCATTGATCTGTGTCCTTGATGCTTTCTGATCATCGATGATTCAACCATGGTTGAGTCCTGTTAACTCGTCTCTCGAGTTTGCATGATAAAGAGGACCTTGACCCATATTAATCAGTTCATTTGGTTTTTAGTGATGTGGGAAAAGCCACGGAAAATTTTTTTATGCCATTATTATGAGCATTTGAGCTCACCTTTAAGCATTTCCCTAGCTTTTGGGGCCTTTGCGACTTTGTATCTAGTTTTTTCGTTGACATTCTTCTTCTTTTTTAGCTCTCTATGTGGGAATGTGAAGGTGTCTTCCATTATTGTTTTTAGACTTTGATGGTTCCACTTTGTAAAACCCTATGCATATATGTTGTTATTTTTCTACTCTATAAGAGTTCTCTCAGCAAGGTAGTTTTGGGTGTTTTATGCCATTGTCGTGGGTTTGAGCTCATGTGATTTCCGATACTTTATATTGCTCATCCCGAGATTTCACATATTTTTATAAAAATATATCTCTGCGTCTTTGTCTTGGCCATAATTTTCTTCTTTGTGAGCTCGGCTATGCAACTGGCATCACTGTTTGATGAGGTCGGTAAGTTTTTGATCTCTGAGTGTTGTAATCACTTTGTCATTTCCATTTAGTCCTTCGAGATACTGATGTTTTTATCCTTCTTTGCATATTTTGTGATCTTTGGGGCAACATCAGTCTTTGATTTGAAACTTGTTCTGTGATCATTTGAGGGTTTTCTCAACTTTGATTTAACTAGTAAGTACTTGTTTCCCACTTTGATTTTAGTACCCATTAATGGGTTTTTGGATTAGAACCAGGATCTGTACCTTTTCCCTCTATACTAAAATTTGTAACTAATTGATTTAAATGGGAGTGTTAAGTTCTGAAATACTTAAATATTTCCTCAAATCGGATGTGTATGCATTTTAACTCAAAGTTTTCTGTCTGATCTTGTATTTTGATTAATAAATGGGTATTCTTATTTCCTCAAACTCGCTAGATAGAATGTTAATTAATATGATTACTCAAAATCCTTCATTCCTTTGATTATGCTATATGTTCTTGAGGGGTATAATATTTTCTAAAAATTCGTGATTCACTTCACATTATCTTAAGTTTTGTGCTTATCGATTTGATTTGACCATTAATACCCACCGAATTTTTGTTCCAAGTAATATTCCAATATATGTTTACTTGGTACTTGTCTTCATAAGGAAACCCCTTTAGATCTAGACCATTTATAATTTTACCCCTTTTAGATTGCCTGTACATTGATATTTATGAGTTTTGAAACGCATTTTCCCACATCTGTACCTACATATTTTTCAATATGTGGCTTTGAAACATTGCAACCCAGATTTGGGTGTTTCTCCTTTGATAAGGGTACTAGAAATCATTTTTACCCCATTCTTTTTCTCTATTATTTTTCCTTGCTAGTCGAGTGACTCAAGTTCTACAATGAATTTTATTGTACTTGTAAAAATTGTGAATCATGCATTATCTTTAGCTATGAAGCTATACTGTAGCATTTTGTGCACTTTATCTACTTCTGGTTCTGTAACCATGAATCTTGTATGTACTTTCTTGAAATTACAAGCAGTTCATCTGTTTTGCTGCTATTTTTTAGGCATAAGGCTTGATTAAGATGCTTTGTTAAGATTTTTGTTACTTTATTTATTTCACATAGATGTTTCGTTTCCTTTAAAGTAACATTTTGGGCATGTTGGAAAATTTGAAACGTTGATTTTTCATGGCAAAACAATGACAATTTTTTTGAGAATTCTCTCATCCATCCATTTCCAGCTATAGTAACTATATTTTCTTATTCATAATATAGAACATAACACTTCATGTTTGAGCTAGATAAAAATGAGACAATATATCTATTTATCTTGATCATGGCATGCTTTACTTCTTTTCTATATCACTTATTGATTTAAATAATTCCTTTAAGCATGTAGTAGTTAAAAGAAGCATGATGGAAAGTTGTAAATGTCCATTTTACATGGCGAAGCCCTGTCAAAATTTTCCTAGAATCTTCTTTTTTCATTCTATTTCAGTTGTACCCCTTTTCTTTTAATCAACTCCAGCTTCCTAAAATCTGATTCTTCTTCTTCAGTTGCAATCTGAAACATGTGCTTCTATTGCTAGTCTCTTTTTGTACTTAAGCCCTTTCCATTTCAGAAAACTTACTGAAACTTTGAGTTACATTCTTCCCTTTTATGCATGCACTTATGACTTGTCTATTTTTTCATTGGCTGCAACCTGTACCTGCACACTTAGGAAAATAGTTAGAAAATACTTAGGCTTTTTGGCCTCTCTTATGTCCATGTTTTCTTCTTTTCTTTTCTCTTTCTTCACTCTTTATGAGTAAATAAAGCATGTATGTAGTTTTATATTCAAGTAAATTACATCTCATGTTATTAGAGATTCATATGCATGAATTAGGACAGTCTAGGAATATGATTTGATCCCTGAGCTCATAGCTAATAGTTATTCTTTTCTTCTTTTCAGGTATAATGGCTTCTACAATGGAGATGAAGAAGGAACAAAATATGGAGATGGAGATGCTTCAATCGAAGAAAGGAACCCCAAGGCAATGATGGGTTCACTCATACTCCTTTACTTTCTCTTTCATGCATGTGTACCTTTTATTTCAATAGTTGTACTTTACTTTCTAGTTACATCCCATGGCTTGTGTGGGAAACATTTGAAAATTCCTTATGAATAAAACATTGAATTTTGTAAATGAGTTGTATATTTCTTCTTGCATTTCAGCTTTTTATATGGATTGTATGACGAACTAAACAACTTAGTGATTTAATTGAATGTATTAATCATGAAGGAAAGAACATCAATGAGAACCTATAACATTTAGTAATGAACTCTAATTTTGTGTAATCTGCACTTATGTTTGCTGTCCCAAAACTCAACACTTCACCTACTCTGTAATTCGGTGTCTTCATCAAGACAACACAATTATACTTGAGGCCCTTATGTTCTTTTCTTTGAAAGGTCATGAAATTACGTAGACTATGTGATATGTTATGTTTTGTAACAATGCACATAGTTGCAGATTTCACTAAATCATTAATTAATTCAGCAATAACTAATAATATGAAAACTTCCTTATCTTAGGTGTACTTTACCATGACTTTCATCGTAATGAAGAAGTTTGAGTTGCCCATTTTTTCAAAAGTGTAAAAATTGTTGACATTTATGGCAATCCTGTCGGGAAGGCTGCCTACTAGCTTAAATACTAGTGCCTTGCTCTTGTCCATTGGGCATGTAGTCCAAAGCATATAACCAAAATCTATCTTTTTGAAAGGTCTGACCCTTTCTGAAATGAACTAAAACTAGGAAAATATTTGGTAAGCCAAATCACGTACATGAATGCACTTATTGAATTGAAAAATATTGCAATGTGCAGGAACGAACTTATTGAAAGGGAAATCCTAATCTAACAATCACTATAAGATTTTCAATAACAGTGTTTGAGAAACATACCATTCACAGGAATGGGAAGTTCCTCTCCATTCATCTTTGAAAGCTAAAAAACATTGTGTTCCTTGCAAGATGAAATCATTTAAGGACCACTCTAAATTGTATCAAAATTTGAGTGTCTTCCTAGATTTACATGATCAACATCCCATTTTAACACAATATCTCCTTCATTGAAGACTCTAAATTTGGATTTCTTGTTAAAAGTTTTATTCATTTTTTTCTGATTCTTTTCCATATTAAAATGAGCTTAATCTCTTAGCTCTTGTAATTCAATTAACTCTTCATAACAAACCTACAATGCTTCATTTTCAAGAAGCTCCATTTTGTGTAGCAAATCCAATGTTGGTAACTCAACTGAAATAGGCATTCTCGCTTCTTTTCCATACACAAGTTTGTATGGAGAATCACTAACTGATCTTTTAGGAGTCACTCTGTTAGCCCAAAGTACTGAATTTAACATCAGATGCCAAGGTCTTTGATAATATTTAAGTTTTCTTCTAATGATCCTTAACAGATTCTTGTTAGTACTCTAAGCTAAGCCATTACCTTGTGGGTAATAATTAGATGAAGAACTTAGATAGATTCCATGGTTGACAACCCAATCATTATCTTTGCACCAAGAAATTCTAGAGCATTATCGATATTATAGTTGTTGAACATCGAATATGCAGACTATTTCTTCATAAAAGGATAGTATCGAAGTTTCATTAGCATCCTTCAAGGCTATTGCTTCAGTCCATCCTTTGAAGTAATCTGTAGTAGTTAAGATCCACTTTTTTCCTTGTGATGATGGTGGGTTTATCATGCCAATAAAGTCAAGACCCCACTATATAAAAGGTTGATTAACTAAAATAGGCTGTAAATGTAGAGAAGCTAGACGTTCTTTACTGACAAATAAATCACATTTTTTACACTTTCTAATCCATTCAAAATGGTCTTTGACTATGTTAGGCCAATAGTAACCAACTTTCATAATCTTTAAGGCTGTGGTACGTGCTGAGAAGTGACCCCTTGCAGGTCCTTCATGGAATTTTGACAATATTTTCTGAATTTTACCATAGTCAACACACCGCAACAAGATTCCATTTATATATTTTTTGAATAACACATTATCAATGAAGATATAAGGTATAACTTGTAATCTGAAATACCTTCATTTATTCTTGTCCGTACCTTCTGGATAGGTGACATGCTATAGATAATTAACCAAATCAGTCATCCATATCAATTCTTGGATCTCATGAGTGAGCTCAAGCTGTTGATTTCTTGGTTGAACCATGATTTCTAATTACCAATACATAATTTTAACATGCTATTTTGAATCATATGGCTCTGTAACTTGTTGTTTTTCCATATCACCAATTAGATGCTCACATAAACCTTTCCCTTGAACCATCTTAGTAACTTTAATATCAACATAATACTCCATGACCTTTGTTATCTATTTTGCTATTTTCTTATTCAATTCCTTATTTAGTAAGAATGATTTCACACTTGGATGAGAAACAAGAGCATGGATTTTATTGTTCGAAAGCATATAATTTAACTTCTTTAGTCCTCTAAATACTATTGAAAGTACCAATTTTTCAAGGAATGTGTACCTTATTTCATAATCATGCAAACTTTGTCCAAAGAAAGCAATAAGATACTCAATATTTTCATAATTAACTTGAGTTAATATAGCTGAAATTGTTTCATCTCCTGCAAGTGCATACATTGTAAAATATTTATCAAAATTTGGATTTGCAAGAGTAGGAGCTTGAGAGATAGCTGTTTTGATTGATTCAAATCCTTCTCTCCCTTCACTGGTCCAAGAGAAATTTTTCTCTTTCTTTAGCATAGTTGTGAGTGGTTTAACCAATGCTACAAAATCTAGAACAAATCTTCTAACAAAGTTGATTTTTCCAAGAAAACTCTGTAATGCCTTCTTATGATGGGGAAATGATAGTTGTGATATGGCTTCGATCCTGAAAGGATCAATTCTTAGAAACAATATTATCAAGTAGTTTACCTTGATGTACTTGAGAAGAAAGACTTCAAAGTGAATTCAAAGATATTCCAAATCACCCTAGAACTAACAAGTCTAGCTTAAATAAATTAGATGTTCTTTAGAATATTTTGAAAATATAGTAACATCATCTAAATAAATAAGGATGCATTTATTTAATAAGCTGTGAAAATCCATGTCCATTGCACGTTGAAATGTTACACCAGCATTTGAAAGACCAAAAGGCATCCTTTTGTAAGCATAAGTACCCCACTTAGTGGTAAAGGTTGTTTTATATCTATCTTCTTCCTAGACTAAAATCTGATTATATCCACTATAACCATCTAGAAGAGATAGTCTATCTAAACCTGAGACTATTCTTAGAATCTAATCCATGTTTAGGAGTGGGTAATGGTCTTTTAATGAAGCCTTATTAAGATCTTTGAAATCTACACATAGTCTGATTTCACCATTCTTCTTCCTAACAGGAACAAGATTGGCTACCCAACTTGAATGCTTAACTAGAAAGATAATACCTAATTCAATAAACTTAGACAATTCTTTCCTCATCAGAGGTTCTATTTTGGGATTCACAGGCCTCTGTTTCTGTCTAACAGGTTTAGAATTTGGTTGCAACTCAATTGTATGTTGTGCTAAACTGGGATCAAATCCTTTTAGATCTTGGTATTTCCAAGCAAAAACATCCTTAAACTCTTTGCAAAGATTAATAAATGACTAGTTTTTAGTTAAGGAACATACCTTTCCAAAAAAAAAATCCCTTCATCAACCGAGATCTCTTCGTAATTATCAGTGTGGGTTGACATTTTAGTCTTGACCTTTCTTAACTGATCGTCAGTGTTGAAGATGTCTTCCAATGTGACCAGACCTCAAGGCAATTTATTTTTCTTTAACTGAACAATCTGGTCACCATATAAGTGTTGTAATTTATCTGATTAACTACGAGAAAACTCAGCTTCTTGCTGCAAAAACCTACAGATTTGATCATCACTTTCAAAAACTTGCCAATTTGAATCATTATCAGGTATTGAGGGCCTAACAATTAACTTTATATGAGGTTGGATTTTGCTATTTTCAATCTGTTCTAGCACTTCAAAACTAGCCCCAACTGCTGCAAGTCTGTCTACATGCTTGTTTTCAGCTCTAGGAATAGACTAAATGTTAATAGCATCGAAATCTTCCATTAAGTCTGAAACTCTATGTCTGTAAGACTTCATTAATGGATTCTTACAAACATTGAAATTTCTTACTTGATTAATAATCAAATCAGAGTCACCAAAAACATGTAGCATGCTAATACCTCTCTTTCTGGCCCAAAGAAAGCCATGAATTAAGGCTTTGTATTCAGCTACATTACAAGTACATGAAAATTGGAGACTTAAAGCTAAGAAATACCTTTCATTCATTAGGGAAGTGAGCATTAGACCTGCTCCTTGTCCTTTCTTGTTCTTAGCTCGATCAAAATGAAGCTTCCAAATCCCTTTTGATGAATCTTCTATTTTGGACAACAAGGGAAGTGATGTATTTTCTTCATGCATACAATACACACCAAACAGTGTTCTTCGACTTCCTTAAAAGGATCATGAGCATGTTCTTCCAATGTCTTTTCATCATGAACATGTTAGAAAAACCATCTAATGTTGAAACATGAGCTACCTCATAAAAATCGGACTAATTTAAGGTGCATTATTAGCCACTACGTTTGAAGAGTGAGGCTCAATGTGAAATCTGGCCAATAGCTCTGAATTTATAGTAACTTTTGTGTCGTAATGAGTAGTGAAAAATAAGAAGGACCAATCAAGAGAGATAACCTTTGATTTTTGTTGTGAACTCTCTAAATAAGCATAAAGCAAAGTATGGAGGCAAATATATAACAGTTACATCTTGCAGAATAGAAACATTTGGGCAAGCGTGTAACATCACTTCTAAATTTTTGATTATACCAATTGTATTAGTTGTAGTTCCGTCAAGCTATAAGACACTCCTTTCTGTAGGCTCATACTACAAACCCAATTTTTCTGCAATCACGTTTGAAATAATTGTGCCACTTGCACCATTGTCCACCATGTAATTATGAACTAGATGTTCTCCAATAATCATTGATAAATAAAATGGTGGTGGTTTCTTGATGTCATGATCTTTGAACCTTTCGAACCATCCACTTAAGTTTTTAATATGGTCTTGTTCAAACGTTCCAAGGACCGTGTTTGCCTTATGAACTTCCTTTTCTGTTGTTTTTAAAGAAATCTATAGCTTAGCTAGTTCATGAGAGAGTAAATATTAATGTCCAAGAAGAATTAGAGCATCCCACATTGAGATATTAACATTATGGTTTTTCATTACATCAAAAATGTTAAAAGAAGCAACATTTTTAGAGATGGATTCAACTATCTTAGAGTAGGCCTTATCGAAAACCGATTTTGTTTCAAATTTGCCTTGGATATCTGAGGTATAAATAGTCTTCTTGGATTAAGTCTGTAGTTGTCTTTGATGGCCTCTATCAACTAGAACACTTGCTTTTTTTTAGGAATAACAGGATTATTGGTTGACTTTGGGACTGTAGATGTTGTATTATCAGTGACAGTAGGAAAGATAGGCCTATTTTGTTGTTTTTGGCCTTCGTAGTTTTCCATTGAGCCCTAGTAGTGACTCAATGAAATCCTCCTCATTAAAACTAACTAAATTCTATTCAGGTGCTTTCTGAACATGAGTTTCTTGCTGCCCACCCTCCATTTGAGGCATGAACAATGTTTCATATTGAGGTTGTGCAACAAGATTTAGATTCAAAAAGTATTTGGGCAACTTGCAGCTACATGAGGCTGATTTCAAGGTTCACACCACTCTTTTGGAGCCATATTAACTAGGACTTAAGCATTAGATGAACTAGGAGCCTTTGGGTCAAACTACCTTTGCTAGTAAGGCTACCTATAATTTTGATTTTGTTGTTAAGGCTTCCTATTTTGTTGATTCTGTTGATTTTGCTGATATAATGCAATATTATTATCAACCAAAGTCAATTTATTTCCAATAGTTTGCAAAGCTTTAAATACATCATCTGATGGAGCTACAATAATAGGTTCTATGATTGTAATAGGCTGAGGAATAGGTGCTAAATCTGCCGAAAAGGGAATTGAAGGCCTTGGTGCCAATTTTCCAGCTTGAATAAGACTATTTTCAGCTCGGATAGCAATATCATAGGCTATTCGAGTGTCTCTCCCCATTGACTAAATCATAGTTGAGATATCATTATTCAATGCCCTAAGATAATAAAGGAGAGTATGATCACTTAAGGCTTGACACTTTTTGGAATTCTTTCCCAAATTTTGGAAAAATGGATATTGAAAGTGGAAATATATTTCAATGGGAGCTCTTTTAATAGTAGACAACTATTCAATTAGAGAAAAATGATCTAAATTGTCCTCGAACTGTTTCAAAAAAAATTCACCTAAGTTATCCCAAGTTCTTATGCTTTCAATTTCTAGGTTTATATAACATTGCAAAGCCTACCCTTTAAAAGATGTAGCTAAAATTCTTAAAGCTATGTCTTCATGAGTGATATTATGGACTGCACATAGGGCTGTAACATCTTTGATATGTTCAATAGGTGTAACCTGATTTTCACCCATGAATGATGGCAAACTTTTCATGGCAGCATTAGGAATGTCATGGTAGACTAGGATTACTAATGGACTGCCATTAGTAAAGGTCACAAAATTCCTTGGTGGTTGAATAGCCATTTGAAAAACTAGGATGTTAATAGAGAAATTTATATGTGGTGAAGGAATATCAGGCGGATGGTTATCAAAACAAGATACATTATAAGGTAAAGTATTACCAACTCTTCTCCTTCTAGCATAATTCAAGGGTAAAGAAACAATCTTAGGAGGAATTCCTCTTACCAGTGATCTTGTAGTCACTTTAGGCATGGAACATGTTGCAATATTGGTTTGAAATTACTGGGCCCCTAGAATATTGACTAGGTATGAAGGCACTCAGTGTGCAAGAGAAAGTGAGTTATAAAATGGCGTGCAAGGTAAAAGTGCACAAGAGAAAGGCTTAAGGAGACAAATAGAGCACGTGACACATGAAAGGATGTCGGGACTTAGCCAATTTGAGCACCCAAGGTAGAACACGTGAAAAGCATGATCGGTTACACACGGATAAGATGCCATCGTCTAACAAGTTGGCCTAGGAAAGAGCATGCCCAGATGGAATCTTCTAGAAGATCATCATGAGATGGAATGGAGAGCTCAAGCTTGAAGGAACATGCTCGCATGGAGGACCACATTCGACACTTGGTGACGGATTTGAGGATACGGCAAGGTGAGTTGGCATCCCAAGAAAGTGATAAATACAAGTGCCTGTCGCGGGAATAGAGACATAGATATAGATAGATACATATACATAGATAGAGAGATACTTGGGGAATAATGGGTTAGAGAGTTAGAGAAGCTTTACAGAATTGCTGCAAGTGGATATTCTAGTTCATGTACTAAGCACGGAGTTGTATTACTGCATCTGCAGCTTAGCTACATACATACGTCCAAATGATGTGAATGATTGCGGTCTACACTCTGTGACCTCTCGTAATGAATCAATGAATATATTAAGGTTACCTGTTACAAAAATATATGAATGTCAATGGGTTTAATGGATATTTTTCTCATATGAGTTCTCTTTCCTTTCATGATATGAATGAATGGTTGTATCTTTTTTTTGTTATAGTAAATGTTTTGGGATCTATTAAAGCACTCAATGAAGTGAGTGTAAGGATGCGGAGGTCGTTTTGAGCCCTATGGTTCTTGTATATCTCAACTTATTTCCTAAATACTCTTAGACTAATCATAGATAATGCTTCCCATTAGACTCACATAAAAAAGAGACTCGGCATCCACGCATGCCTCGAGTGAGCGCTCAACCTGTGGGTGATAGGCCGATGCGCATGGGGTTCTTCCTTTTGTGATAGGAGTAAAAATGACTAAATAAATCTGCTCTATGGAGTCACCAAAATATCTTCAAATATTTAAAATAAATTAGTGCAACTTGCTCCAGACAGGTGACTTTCTAAGCTGCTATAAATTTGTTGTAGAATTTGTAACTTGCATGCAGATCTAATTCATTGTCCCACCAGGCATGTAAAAAAAAATTATCTCTTGAAAGTGCACCCTATAGAGAGATGGCTGCAAGTTTCTTAAGTTTGGAAAATTTTGATTTCTCTCTTTTGTATGTACAATAGAAACACCTTAGGTCTATGGGTATACATTGGGTTTAGTGGATATTTTGCTCATATGAGTTCTCTTTCCTTTCATGATATGAATGAATGGTTGTATATTTTATTTTATTTATAGTATATGTTTTGGGATCTGTTAAGGCACTCAATCTAAAGTGACTGCAAGGATCTAGAGGCCGTTCTGAGCCCTATGGTTCTTGTATGTCTCAACTTCTTTCCTAAATACTCTTACACTAATCACAGATAATGCTTCCCACTAGACTCACATAAAGAGAGACTCGGCACCCACGTGTACCTCGGGTGAGTGCTCACTTGTTGTATGATAGGCCGATGCACATGGGGTTCTTCCTTTTGTGATAGGAGTAAAAGGACTATAGAAATCAGCTCTGTGGAGACACCAAAAGATCTTCAAATCTTTAAAATAAATTTCTGCAACTTGCTCCCGAAAGTGACTTTGTAAGCTGCTTATAAATCTCAATATTTGTAGAATTTGTAACTTACATACGCAGATCTAATTCATTGTCCCACCAGGTGTGCAAAAACTATTATCTCTTGAAAGTGCACCCTATAGAGAGATGGCTGCAAGTTTTTAAGTTTGCAAAAATTTGATTTCTCTCTTTTGTATATACAATGGAAACACCTCATGATTGTGGGTATACATATTTTGAGGTGAGTCTCTCGGTATCAAGCGAGTTCCTTGTTGATGTATCCTAAATTGATTCTATCATTTAAGGGTAAAATATTGTAAAATAATTAACATTTGGAGGTATTGAGGGAGATTATTACAACAATACTTTGCTAAGCTAAACATGCACATTAATATCATGCGAGAAACTAATAAGTTTTACAATATGGTAAGATGATTAATCATGGAA
The DNA here is from genome assembly GCA_018340775.1 of Taxus wallichiana var. yunnanensis. Lineage (NCBI taxonomy): Eukaryota > Viridiplantae > Streptophyta > Pinopsida > Cupressales > Taxaceae > Taxus > Taxus wallichiana. The sequence goes on from CM031239.1 coordinate 974,141,189, forward strand.
TTTACGCTCACAAGACTAATAGAAACATACACAAGATTGCAAATAATTGGTAAGGAAGAAAGTACTTCAACCTCAAAAGACAAAACTAGAAAATATTGCTTGAGTAATCCTATATCCAAAAGTCCTCCGAAATTCTCCATGTGCTTTGCAGAAAGGCACACAATATATAGCAAAAATGATTCCTCACCTTCTTCCTAAAAATAGCCTAAGGCTTATACTCACTTTATGCATCCTATTTTTACCCTTTATTTAATAATAGATAAAGGAATAAAAATAGAGCATGTAATTACAAATAGGCATTATTAGCCTTAATTACAATATAGTACAACTAAAGTTGACTGTTCTATTTTTAAGAAGAGAAGGATGAATAATTTTCTAAAAATAAGATTACTTGCTAGGCAAGTCTCTCTCCATGAACATGTAACTCTGTCTTCTTCTCTATTCTGTCCTATTGTGAAGGCATGCAAAAATACTCTTGATTATTGAGCAAAAATAAATTACATTAATTGCAATACTTCACAAAAAAATCATCCAAATAAATATCTTGATTGGGACCACCTTTGTCTCTCGATGTTAACACTTGTTTTGTCTTCTAGTGATCACATGCAAAACACTCCTCAATAAGAAAATAAACACTTTTTATCTCCAATACTTTAGCAAAATTATTCACCTCTCAGTGGGGACCACCTCTAATTCATACAATTGTCTTCAATCGAGTTTTGCCACTCTTGTGGACTTAGCAAATATACATGCCATCATACTTTAATCTCTTCCACCTTTGATAAATACATACATGTATATACATGTTGGCCTTTGTATTTGAAAGTATATAATTTAAAATTTTACCTTTTCGGCGATCATTGCACAATATAATTGGGTCGCTTTTTTACATTATATAGATTTTGGACTATACTTGGACCTTGGAAATAATTGCAATGATTTTATGATGGACCCATGGGCTAGCCTAATCTGCATGATGAGTCAACCCTTTAATCGATTTTCGGTGGCATTCTCATCGTGGAGGCTTGGACTTACGTGAATTTTTTGGAACTTTTAACTTTTTTGCAAAAGGTTTCAAACTTAAAATACCCTCGGCCTCCGCTTTTCCACTTCTATTGTGGTGATGACATGTATGCTTGTCGTGTCCTTCTTGGGCTGTGGAGTCTCACAGATGAAAGTTTTACAATTTGAAATTTTGGTAAATTGGTCAACTGAACTGCCATTTTGATTAGATGAATTTTCCTTGATTTTGATGAACCATTTGGGAATGTCAATCTCTGTACCTTTTAATTTTTGATCATTGATCTATGAAGCATGATTTTAGGGTTTCTGACATGTGATAAATGTGTTTAATGGATTGAACCATGGTTTTTTCGAACCTGGATATCGATTCTTGAGTATTGATTTGTGTCCTTGATTCTTTTCGATTATTGATGATTCAATTTGTGGTTGATTCTGTTAACTTATCTCTCGAGTTTGCATGATAAAGGGTTCCTTGACCCATAATGATCACTTCATTCAGTTTTTAGTGATGCCTAGGAAAAAAATTATGCCATTATTCATAGAATTTGAGCTCAACTTTAAGCATTTCCGTGGTGGCGGGGCCTTTGTGACTTTGTATCTGGTATATTCATATCCATTCTTCTTCTTTTTGAGCTCTTTGAGCTAGAATGTGAAGGTGGATGCCATTATTGTTTTTCAGACTCTTATGGTTTAACTTTCCAAAACCCTATGCATGTATCCTGTTGTTTTTCTACTTTGTAAGAGTTCTCTTAGCAAGGTAGTTGTGGTTGTTTTCTACCATTGTCATGGGTTCAAGCTCATGTGATTCCCTATTGTATATTGCTCATCCTAAGATTTGAAAGATTTTCTTTAAAAGAGATCTTTGCATGTTGTCTTGGCTGAAAATTTTCTTCTTTGTGAGCTCGGTTGCAACTAGCATCACTTTTTGATGAGGTCGGTAAGTTTTCGATCTTTGAGTGTTGTAATCACTTCATCATTAACATTTATTCCTTCGAGATATTGATGTTTTTATCCTTCTTTGAATATTTTGTGATCTTTGGGGCAACATCGGAGTTTGATTTCAAACTAATTCTCGTAATCATTTGAGGTTTTTCTCAACTTCGATTTAATCGGTAAGTACTTGTTTCCCACTCTGATTTTAGTACCCATTAATGGGTTTTTTGGATTAGAACCAGGATCTGTAACTTTTCCCTCTATATTGTAATTCGAGACTGATTGGTTTAAATGGGAGTGTTAACTTTTGAAATACTTGAATATTTCCTCAACTTGGATGTGTATGCATTTTAACTCAAAGTTTTCTATCTGATCTTGTATTCTGATTACTAAATGGGTATTCTTATTTGCTCAAAACTTGCTAGATAGAATGTTTATTGATATGATTACTCGAAATCCTTCATTCCTTTTGATTATACTATATGTTCTTGAGGGTATAATATTTTCTGAAAATTTTGATTCACTTCACATTATCTTAAGTTCCACACTTATCTGATTTGACTTGACCATTAATACCCACCGAGTTTTTGTTCTTAGTAATATTCAAAGATATGTTTACTTGGTACTTTTCTTCATAAGGAAACCCCTTTGGATCTAGACCGTTTATACTTTTACCCCTTTTAGATTACTGTACATTGATATTAATGAGTTCTGAAAATCATTTTCCCACATTTGTACCTGCATATTTTTCAATCTGTGGCTTTGAAACATTGCAACCTAGATTTGGGTGTTTCTCCTCTGATAAGGGTACTAGAAATCATTTTTACCCCATTTTTTGTTGTATTATTTTTCCTTGCTAGTCGAGTGACTCAAGTTCTATTATGCATTTTATTGTACTTGTAAAAACTGTGAATCATGCATTATATTTAGCTATGAAGCTATACTGTAGCATTCTGTGCACTTTATCTGCTTCTGGTTCTATAACCATGAATCTTGTATGTACTTTCTGGAAATTACAAGCAGTTCATCTATTTTGTTGCTATTTTTTAGGCATAAGCCTTGATTCAGATGCTTGTTAAGATTTTTGTTACTTTGTTTCTTTCACATAGATGTTTTGTTCCCTTTATAGTAACATTTCTGGCATGTTGGAAAATATGAAATGTTGATTTTTCATGGTAAATCCGTGGCAATTTTTTCCGAATTCTCTCTTCCATCCATTTCCAACTATAGTAGTTTTATTTTCTGATTTAGAATATAGAACATAACACTTCATGTTTGAAGCTAGATAAAAATGAGACATCATAGTTGTTTATCTTGATCATGGCATGCTTTACTACTTTTCTGTATCACTTACTTGATTTAAATAATTCCTTTAAGCATGTAGTAGTTAAAAGTAGCATGATGGAAAGTTGTAAATTTCCATTTTACATGGCAAAGCCCTATCAAAATTTTCCTAGAATCTTCTTTTTCATTCTGTTTCAGTTGTACCCCTTTTCTTTTAATCAACTCCAACTTCCTAAAATCTGATTCTTCTTCTTCAGTTGTAATCTAAAACATGTGCTTCTATTGCTAGTCTCTTTTCTATACTTAAACCCTTTCCATTTCAAAAAACTTACTAAAACTTTGAGTTACATTCTTCCCTTTTATGCATGCACTTATGACTTGTCTATTTTTTATTGGATGCAACCTATACTTGCACACTTAGGAAAATAGTTATAAAATACTTAGTCTTTTATGCCTCTCTTATGTTGATGTTTTCTTCTTTTCTTTTCTCTTTCTTCACTCTTTTGAGTAAATAAAGCATGTATGCAGTTTGATATTCAAGTAAACTACATCTCCTGTTATTAGAGATTCATATGCATGAATTAGGACAGTCTAGGAATATCATTTTATCCCTGAGCTCATAGTTGATAATTATTATTTGCTTCTTTTTAGGTACAATGGCTTCTACAATGGAGATTAAGAAGGAACAAATGATGGAGATGGAGATGCTTCAATAAAAGAAAGGAAAACTAGGACAATTATGGGTTCACTAATACTCCTTTACTTTTTGTTTCATGCATGTGAACCTTTATTTGAGTACTTGTAATTTACCTTTGAGGTACATCCCATGGCTTGTGTTGGAAACATTTGAAAATTCCTTATGAATAAAACATTGAATTTCATAAATGAGTTGCATATTTCTTCCTGCATTTCAACTTTTTGTATGGATTGTATGATGAAATAAAAAACTTAGTGATTTAATTGAATGTGTTAATCATGAAGGAAAGAACATCAATGAGAACCTGTAACATTTTGTAATGAACTTGTAATCTACATTTATTTTTGTCGTCCTAAAATTCAACACTTCACCTACTCTATAATTCGGTGTCTTCATCAAGAAAAAATAGTTGTCCTTCGGGCCCTTGTGTTCTTTTTCTTAAAGTATCATGAAATTGCAGACTATGTGATATGTTATGTTTTGTAACAACACACATAGCTGCAGATTTCACTTAATCATTAATTAATTCAGAAATAACTAATAACATAAAAAATCCTTAGCTTAGGTGTACTTCATCATGACTTTCATCGTAACGAAGAAGTTTTGAGGTGCCCATTTTTGCACAAGTGCAAAAAATTGTCAACAAGTTTCTTGAAAATTTTAAGTATAGAGAGGAGCCAGTGGAAGCCTCCACGTGTCTCCCTGGCACAACTGCTAAGGTAGGACTCAGAGGTGGATCCTTAAATGAGTTTCAGCCATCCATGTGTCTATGTTCTAACAAAGCTCCACCAGTCACATGAAAAAAATGTCTAAGTCTAGGCAGGGCCCGTGGAAACCTCCACGTGTCTCCTTGGAACAACTCCAAAGGTCAAATCAAGAGGAAAATTTTTAGATGAGCACAAGCCCTCAATGTAGACAAGACTTGAGTTAATGCAATCCTTAGAGTTTCAAAATTCCCCGTTGAGCCACATCCAATAAAAAAGGACCACGTTTCCACAGATGTTGGGAGAAAAATTGATAGGGAAAATAAAACATGACTATGGAAAAATGGAAGGAAGGGAAAAAACCCGAATTTACGCCCAAGTTACAAATTATTTCACATGGACAGAGGAACAAAAAACAAATTCTGGATTTAAAGTGATCCTCAACCAAAGGAAAGGACTGATCATGGTAACCAAATGAAGGATAGAGCTTTCACACATCAATACGGGAGATAGAAAATATGACAGAGCCCACAGATTGAAGAATTTCAAGGAAAAATAGGGTGAGATCAAATTGAGCACCAACACTATCTAACCTCACTATCTCATCCAACTAAACACATGCAACTTCAATGGATATGTTGGTGGTATAAATTGGAGAAAAATTAGCCAATTTTGTCAATTTATCTATCGTGACCATGATCGCGTCATGCTAATATCTAGACATAGGTAGCCCAACAATGAATTCCATGCCAATGGTGTCCAACTTCCACTCCGAGTATAGCATGAGGATAAAGAAGTCCAGATGGATGCTTGTGTTTGTCCTTCACCTTCTAGAACACCAAACACCGAGACACGTATCGAGTTATATCGCTATGAATTCTACTAAAATGAAAGAATTTTTATTATGTAGCGAGCATTGTTTTCACCCCTAGATGGGCTAAATAAGTTACATGATGAGCCTCTGCTAGAAATTCCTATCATCAAACTCCATCTCTAGGCATATAAATTACACCCTTGTGTCTAAAAAGCCCATTAGAATCTAGTTATAATCTCTTAAATTTTACCTTAAGTGGTATTTGTGACTCAATCTCTTCCCTAGCTGAAATATAGAACATGTCGTGTGAAAGCTAGTGTAAGATCCTACTCCGTAAGTTTGTAACCATTAATTTAGCCATGATAATGTGTCTCCATCGACTAAAAGCATCTTCTACAACATTCTCCATCCCCTTCACATGCTCAATCACCATATCATAATCGACAAGAGCTTCATCCAATGTAGTTGATGGGCATTGAAATTGGGATATGTGATGAGGTATCGTAGGCTCAAATGATTTGTACCGAGGTTGAACATCCTTCCCAATAGAAAATGATGCCATCAAACTAAAGCATGTACCACTTCTATAAGCTCAAGGTCATGAATTGGGTAATTGAGCTAATAATCCTTGATTTTGCGAGACTCAAATGTGACATCTCGACCATCCGCATGTGTACTCATCCTAACCTTACCAATGAAGCATATGTACAAAGAAAGAAGTCCCTCTGAAGATATGGTACTTTTAGGATAGGTTTTGTAGTAAGGAATTCCTTCATAGTCTTGAAGGCTTGCTCACATTTGTCTAACCATAAAAACTTCTTCCCTTATCGCTGCATCAAAATGATGAGATGAGAAATACATGAGAAATCCTATACAAACCTCATGTGATATGTTGGTAATCCCAAGAACACCGCACACCTCGGTCACATTAATCACTATCGATAAATCAATGATAGCTTGAATCTTAGAAGGATCAACTATGATATCCTCCCATGAAATGATGTGACCGAGATATTGAACATCGATTGAAAGAATGAACACTTCTCTAGGTTCCCATATAGTTGATTCTCTCAAGACACCTTTGTAAGAACTATCGAAGGTGCTTCTCACACTCCTCACACGTGCGTGAGTATATAAATATATCATATAGGAACACGATTACAAAATGGTCGAAGAACTTCATGAATACGCCACTTATCATGCTCATTAATACTATGGAGATATTCATCAGTCATAAAGGCACAACTGTGAACTTATAATGACTTGTGTCTAGTGTGAAACATTATCTTATGGATATCTACCTCCACAATTATTTCCTCATGATAACCAGAATTGATATCTATCTTCTAAAACATAATATCCACCTTCATATTCTAGCACAAATCACCAATGCATTGAAGAGGGTAATCATTCTTGATCGTTACTTTGTTCAAACTCTGGTAATCAATGCAAAATCTCAGGATATGTCCTTCTTAACAAAAATCACTTGGTACACCCAAGGAGATAAACTAGGATGGATAAGGCCATCCTCCAAGATACCCTCCGGCTATAGCTTGATATAACAAATCTCGGGGTAGTCATCCTATAAGTCACTTGTGATATAGGTCATGCTTGAATAACCAAGTCTATACGAAAATATATCTCATGTGGGTGAGGTATGCCAAGTAACTTACTAGGAAATACATCCGAGAACTCTCACAAAATGGGATGGTCATCGAGTAAAGGCCCACTACTCTCATCCTCGACCTCCGAATGACTCTAATGGCATATAATTGAGATCAATATGCGCACACCACTTCAGTTATATAGGGGATATAATGCAGATGGATATAGGCCTCCTAACCAAAAAAATCACCGACTCAATTCCAAAATCATCCAGACAAGAGATCATCTTACTATAGCAATAAACTCTATCCTCATATGTTCAAATTCAATCTATACGCAAAATAATCCAATAAGATACCAAGGGAAGGATGCAAAGATCCAAGGTTGTGGTGAATGGTCCAAGGTGTACCACACACTCCTTGACTAAGGATAACACTTTAATATTGGCTCCAAAAGCCATCTCTACATCCCAACTACAACCCTTCCTAACTACGAGGAACCTGCATCGCTCTACTAAAGATGGAGAAATTAAATAATCGGAAGAGTTGTAATCAAATAGGATAGAGATAGGAATACAACCAATGCTACCGTGATCTCGATCAAATTACTCTAGTGCTCTACCTAGTGGTTCTTGACCGCTACATAAATATTATGACTCGTACCATATCCCCAACTTTATTCTCAAAAATAGGTTTTGTACCCTTGTTACTGGGTTCTATAGACAATCTATCCAATGGTGTCCCTATGCACCACATCCATAATAACTACCAGGTCCCTTTCAATGGTAATATACTCCTTAAGGTGTTCTAGTGGTCCGTGTTGTACACCCTAATGATCCTGCTCTAGATTTTTGTGGATGTTGCGGATGAGCTCTAAGTGACTCGGCTATAGGTGGTGCCGTGTCTGACGGGTCCTCCGGCGGGAGGCCGTATACTCCGCCCTCTCTATGAATCATATTTGGGTGAATGTTTGAATGGTAAGTAGGTGTATTATTTTTTGTGTGACTATTGCTGTGGTTGGAAGGAGGACTATGTGGACAAATGTCTACCACAAGGAGGAGGGGTTATTCCCTTCGACCAAGTTTCCTACATCTATTTTAGACGTTTCCTCACCCTATCTCTCACATATTGTTTCTTCCCCTATTATCCTTTGCAATATAGGCCTTATCCATAGCCTCACCTAGAGTCTTTGGGAAGTGCATGGGCACCACCCCTCCTAGTAGGGTTCATTTTTAGAGACCTCTAGGATATTGAAGGTGGAAAATCCCTGGCTAATATCCACATAACCACTTTTGTTAAACATGAGAATTTTCTAGGGTTTGTGAGAATTTTTTTGGCATGATTTTCAAGACATGTCCGAACAAGTTTGTTTTCGTGTGACAATGAATTTCTTGTCTTATGACATCAACATTGCTATTGGGTGAAAATAAGGTCATTTTTGCATGAGAAGAAGGTGGTTGTCGGGTGATAACAACCTTGTTGTCACGTTTTCGAAAGGGTTTTTATGATACAATCCTTGCTAAAGAGCGATAGAAAGGTTAATTTCACTTGACAACAACATTTTTTTAGTGCGAAAGCTACCTTATTGTCACCTAACAACAATGTTTTTTTCGTATGAGAATAAACTTGATGTCACATGAAAACAACCTTAATACTACACTACAACAAACTTATTGTCGTATGACTGAAAATTGAAAATCTCCCATCATCTGTATCCAACATCTTGTCATGCATCAACAACAAAGGATTTTTACGAGTCAAAAACCTCCTGTTTTGTGTCAAGTGATTCTAATCACACGATAGGAAATCACGCTTGTCACGTGTCAATAGACTTCCCTTGTCACATGTCAATAGAAATTCCTTATCACACATCAAAAGAAATTAGTTGGTAGGAATGAGTGATCAATAGTTTTCAAGGCGTCAAACATAATCCCTTGTCACTATAAGACTAGTAAATAATACTTTTCACCCGACTACAAATTTGCTAATTATCTATAAGACTATTCTTTGTGTCTTGGACTTTGTTTCTTCGCAAGCTCACTTTGTAATTGATATGCTTGTAGTGGTCGGTACCTTAGTATGAGTATTCTATAGTATACTACCTTAAAATACCTTAGATTTTTATAGGGGATGTTTTCAAGGGTAGGTGAAGCCGACCCATAAACAAATTATCTGTAATTTTTAGACAAACAAGAGAATTCCCTGTTTCAAAAAAATCACCTTTTTGAAATTTTCCTAAAATGGAATATTCACCAAATTACAAATATACGCCACTAAAAATAAATGCTTCCGAGATCTAAATACAAGCGCCTAATGAGCTTGTGTACCTTGAATTGCTCATCCTGATGTACTATAGCAAGTCTAAAAATCTACTCTCATAATCTTCCACTGTCATACTCAGTTGTCGAAGATCATGCAACTCATCAATCCACTATTGAATGAACCACGTAGATAAATACCGCTTTCTGAAATCACTTCTCAAATATCTCCCATGTCATGGTCTCTAAATAAAAGTGGATATTTTGCTCTTTTTTCATTCATCATACTCCTTCTGCATCCCTCAAAAGATGTATAGCAACAGGAGCCTTCCTGTTACTAATGCATGGACATAGCTTGAAGCATTTGCTCAAGATAACTAATCAAGCCTTGGCCTAAGACCCTCCCGTATCTCCGGTGAAGTGAGTTGAATGAAGCTTCAATATCTCATCAATGTGATCAGATGATGATGTTTATCTGCTCCTCAGTCTCTCCTCATGACCTTCTACTTTCCTAGGGTTCCTATATCGCTCCCTCTGTCACAAAAACCTCTCTCTACTCTATTTTTTGTGAGTCCTATCTATCTTCCTCCACATGGGAGTTCTTTACCCTCTTCTCCTCACTATGTCATGGACATTCATGATTCTCTGTGAAATCTCCTTCTCATGTGGGTTAGTTCATCCCCAAAGTGAACCTCCGCATATGGTGACATTGACCTCCTGTAAGTTCGTAGGATCTGTGGTAATATGGCAATGACTGCATACTCTAGGGGTGGTTCCTCTAACTCAACGTGCAAGAAATCCTCACCTACTCCATGCCTTGAACATACCAAGGCATGAGTTAGTCCATCATTATTTAGCTCTATTTGAGTTTACTAAGTTCCTATGTTGTATGTTATCAACAATGTTATGTGTCCTCGGTTTAAGGTTGTGTTAATTTTATTGTTGTGTTTCATGGTTTCCCGGTGGTCCAAGTGTCGAACACATGGCTTTTATACCAAAGCGTAATACCCACATTTTTTCCATGTCAAAACAAACCAAAACTATATCACATTTCTTAGAAAATTACGGATTTAAAAAAATAATAATACAAGGTTGAAATACATTATTTAGGTTTATTTTTCTCATCTTAAATTCGTATTAAATTTATTGAAAATAATTTCCTAAGTTGTCTTTAATTTTATTTCCCTGAGTTATAATATCCATGCCCCTCATTTATTTAGTTAGCTACACATTAACTTTATTCATTTTAATCCCTTTAAATAAAATATTTAAATACCCATGCACTATATTGTTTATTTATCTCGATAATCAAAGGGTCACAACATAAACTAATCCCACTTTACCCATGTATAGAGTACCCTAGGTGTCCCCATTAATTAAATTACCCATACCCTTTTTAAAATATCTATTGCCATAAATTTTACATGGCGAGGATTAAATCTAGGCCAATGAATTGATTTAATCCTCACCTTAGATTCTAGGTATTCTCAAAATCCTTAATTCCTCCTTATGTTTTCCTTTCATTCATTTTCTCATGTCATTTTTGGAGGTAGGAGAAGAAGGAGGCCATGAAGCTTATATGGAGCTATGAAGGTCTCTTTTTGTGTTAAATATCTAACAATGAGGAAGAATATCTTCTCATTTTTACTTTCTCTTCTATTTTCATTTATCCCTAGGGTTTTTAGTTTCCACATTTTTTTAATATACTACGAAATTTTCTAGTTATGGGTATATGTTTTAAGCTTTTTTTTTTTCCAAAGCACTAGGGTAATCCCAATTTGGGTGAACACACACACACACACACACACACACACACACACACACACACACACACACACACATACACACACACACACACACACACACGTGTAATGAGATGCCCAAAATGGGTTGCACACAGGGGGTGGGTTCGCAAGCCATAAGGCTTGGTCGTGGCTCTAATGGAAAGGGACATGGTCGTGTTGCATTACCACACCACATGGAGTGGTTTGGAAATGCCACACCACTCTGTCAACATTACAAGGCTATGGGGAGGTGCATGAGGATTCAACACCCTCTACCTTCCCCACATATATATATATATATATATATATATATATATATATATATATATATATATATATATATATTATTACATAATGTAAAAATATGTGTATATATATATATATAAACATATATATATATATATATATATATTCTTCTTTATTTAATTTCAAAAGGTATAGAGTATTTAGGCAAAGCCTATTTGTGTGTGTGTGTGTGTGTGTGTGTAATTCTTGGACTTATTGTTATATATAAAAAAGAAATACTCAAGTAAAAATAAAACATGTTTCTTTCTTTAATCTAAAAGGGAACTAATTGCTTACATTTTTTTCTTTTTTAAAGATTTTTTTATAAGGTATAAAAGTAGTAATTTATTCCAAAATTTTCTATTAAAATTAGGATGATAAACTACATTATAAATGAGTAATATCTATTGTTTGCAACTAATCCAAAAGGGAAAATAAAATGGGTATAACAACCACATACATGTTCTCTTTTTTTTGTTAAGTATAAATTATGGCAAGAACATTTCCAAAAGGAAAACAAACCATTTACTTCAATATATTTCTAATTCGAAGAAGAATAATTTCAAATTTTAAATAGAATGCAAACTTTAATTTAAGTTGTAGGTTTAAACAAAATGCATATTTTAATGAGATTCAACTTCATAAAGATGCAACTTTCAACAAAGTGCATTTAATGGCTTAATGATGCATAACAAAATGGAATAATTCCATTAAAAGAAACTCAACTTTAAAATTGAAGTATAAAAAGCCATCCACTCAAAAGTGGAGACAACATGGTACAATTTACAACAAATATCTCTTTTATTGCTTAAAACACAACTACAACTCCATCCCTGATTTAATCTTCCTATTATCCTTCAAAAACACTTAATAGGAGCGGAATTTGACCCCTCATATCATAGACTGGGTTGGTGGGAAATTTTAAGGGGTATGGGTAACAATTGTCCCAAAAGTCTCCAAAAAGGGCTCAAAGGCCGAATCTAAGTTTTGGAGATGGGGATGGGTACACAAACAAAAATATAAAAAAATCCATCCAACATTATGGAGATAAATAAGTACTATTTACCACATTCATTTCCTCCATTGTCACATCACCTAATTTTCATAATCCACATATTTAATTAACTTAATCAACGGGCACACTAATAAAGATGATGTCATGAGAAAATATTGTAATTCAATAAAATCGCATACTCAACCAAGAAAAATAAATAAAAGAACAATTACTTCATTCACACCTGTGGTCACTTACGAGGTTTTTCCTCCTTCGAGACCTCCTAACAAACATGGAAAGTAAAACGACAATGCACACACACATGACTCGCCAAGATGACCATGTTGTAAACATCTAATATTCTTTCATAGTTAGTCTCCTAGTCCCTTCTTTATTTATTGTGATTTCATTTCCTGCAAACAACCAAGACAATACCACCTTCGGCCTCAAGGCCATATCAATACATCAAGAAATCAAAACACATATATCATTTATCAAATAACATCATCATACAACATAATTGTATCATTATCATGGTTAAGAAATTCTATTCTAAATCAATTATTTACAATTACTAATCATCACAATTTTACCATATCCATTAACATTTACTATCACCCTACGCCTAAGTATAACCATCTATCACAATTCATATTTTACGATAACCATGCATTTCATACATCCACTGTAACTTATATCTATCTAGATGCATTCAACAACATATTATTGATCACCTATTATCATCACATTATTAATAAATCATAACATCAATGTGCTCATATGGTTAGTCAAATCGTCTAAACATAATCACGATGCGGAGTCCAAGATGTTAGCATATTTTAAACTAACACTAAATTGTCATCACATATTGCAATATCTATCAATGTCCCCTAAGCAATCCATGTAATACATAATAAGAGTTGCAAACAAACTTATAATCATAATGTCCATACTTTCTAACAAGATACTATCTAAAATATCATAATAATTTCCATGTCACTAAGCAACTAATAATCATGATTATAGCAAAATAGGTTTCGAAAAGGAGTGGGAACTACATTTCTTGCCTCATCGCCAAAGGGTTACACAAAATTAGTTATTTACTAGAGTCTTATGGAAGAAATTATTTAGTTATTGCTTACTATGCATTACAACAAGACAATTGGTTGTTGTTTCATGCCAACCGATATGCTTATGTATAGCTATGAATGGTGTCTACTAAAGCCACTATGGTTATATCTTCCAGCCCTTTGTTCGTTTTGTCATTAGACACACGAGTGCCAAAAATAATTTAGTCATAGGCCTTTATATAGAGGGAAGTGAACTTATTGATGGGGCTTGTGATATTAAAAAAGAATCTACTTTTTAATTACCTTCTAGGTTTTTTTCTTTAAAGGTAGATTTCTTTACTCGTTGGTCATATTTCTCTACAAGTGAAAATTTTGTGTCATTTTTTGTGAAATAACCTTCTCATTAGATATGGGATCTTGGAATACATTATCATTGTGTCATATGCTTAGAATGGCGATCCAATTTTTTTTAAAATATTGTCAAATAAATGTATTTTTTGTGGATTGTTGTCTCTTAAAAGTTTACCAACATACCCTAAGAACCACGAAAGTCAGTGTTTGACATTGACGACGAGACATAGTAGGACGAATCTGTGGCTTCAAGTGACGATTTGCATAACGAGGTTGGGGATAGTTTGAGCTTCCTGATCAGTCGATGTCGGTAGAGACTAGTGGATGGGCGGTCAAGAATGGTGCTGGTGATGGATTGGAGGAGATGGGGAGGAGGAAGAGCATGGATGGGCGGAATGACAAGGCGGGGGTGACGATGGGAAATGCGTTCCAATTCAAAATTCAAACGTGCTTGATGTGTCAAGTACCTGCGATGTGGAGGTTGTGTCAAGGGGACTTGGTTCTGTGCAGGTCCAATGGTCGATGAGTAGCCCTTTGGGGAAGGTGACGTCCATTCAAAATTCAAATTTTAAGAAAAGTAGTCCTGCGAATGAATTTAATGTTGTCCCGTGTGAGTTTGAGGTGGGTGAGAATGTTGGAAATGGATTGGAGCATGGGATTGTTGACTTGGCCGAGAAGCTCGAGGTAGTCTTAGGGTTGGGTTCGGGTGCCCCTCTTGCAAGACTTGAAGCAAAACCTGACGGGGATGGGTGGATTAAGGTCCAACCCAAGAAAATTAAAATTGGACACTCGGAACGTGTTACTCGTAGTTGTCTAACGACTGGATGTGGTTCTTGAGGGGGCTCATTCTGAGTTTTTGGGTCATGGTTCCTTATGTTTGCAGGTTTCTATGCATTGACCTTACTTCTTTTAGGATTTTATCTCAGTCTTCTGTTATGGTCATTTTGTGAGCTTGCTTGGTTGTTCATGATTTGAGACTTTGTCTTAGCCACCAGTAGAGGCTTTCCCTTGTGTTTTCTATTGCTATATTTTAGTTCGTTTTGTTTGTATTGTGGGTTTTTCAGTTCCCCTAAAACCAGGTAATTACCTAATCTTAAAAAAAAAAATTAAATTGTCGCTACTATTATTATTAACATATTTTCATCCATTGTCACAAATGAATGAATCAATCCATAATAACTACTATTATTTGTTTACAATAAAACTGAAATCAATTTTTTATTTAATAAAATACATATTAAGTACAATTATTAGCGAATAAGTCCTTCTATATGCCTCACCGAATCACACAACTACCTATGGATGCTTTTGCTATTAAATATGAAGATGCCTCTCAACATAATAAAAATTTAAGTTGATATTACTCGCAATAGTCTAATATTTATAATGTTCTGTATGTAATGTGAAAACTTCATTCATTACTTTCTAGTTTTTAAGTTTTTTTTATTTTGGAAATGGCGCGCACGAAATGGGAACATTTAAGAAGACGTTTGTGACTTCAATAAATATTGGATACTTCACCATTCATTCAAATCTAACGAGTTCAACTCTGTCCAGCATCTGAACTAATTTTCTTTTAAACAAATGAGTCAGAACCCCATTGAATATTTAGACTATCCAAACACTAAATCGGCCAAACACCCTCGTTCTGTTCCTAGTACAAGTGGTAGCCCTGCAAGTATGAAAGTAAAGAGCCCAAACAACATTCATACGGAACCTAAAGACAAGGTATGTGGAGAAATTGAAATAGAATAATGTAAGGATACTCAAAGTTTCACAATGTTCGCATGTATGGAAACTGAAAGAGAAGAAAGTGAAGGTGTAAGAGAAATAAGAATTCAGGTTGATATCGCTAAAACATGAAAGGTTAAACTATAAAAACAATTATGAGAATGAGAGTCAGGATATTGGAGAAGAAAATAGTAATAATAAAACCTGCAATAAATGAGTTGAAGATAAATGCCACAGTCAGAGTGAAGGACGTGAAGAAAATAATGAAACTGAAACTGAAACTAAAATTGAACATAGGAAAAAAGTACTTTTTCTCTACAGAACAGCTCTGAGGGAAGATTATCCTAATTTTAAAATTTGGTAAGTCTTTGTCTATAAAAATAAATGTTATTTGCATGATTTGATGATTTTCCTTCGATCTCTCTTCTACCAATAATCATACACAAGCAAATACAGTTGTCCAGATATAACAGTGTTTTATTGGGAAAGAGAAAACTTACTCAATTTAATCCAAACTAAAGCGTTTTTGGTATCTACCGCTCAAATGGTTACTTTTCTACAGTAAGTACGTATTACTTATCAGATCTAGAAAAAGCCTTTCAGTATAGCTGAGTTCTTGTATATTTTTAGGCTGCATTTTTGCCATGATACTTCATGCTATAAGAAATGATATTGCTCAAATGTTTACATTTCACAATTGTTTAGGTTATATATTGGATAATCATGTTATTAGATATTATCTCGTTATTGAATATTTTTCATATGATATGTTTTATTTTTCTCAAAGGTTTTCTGTTTCTTTCATATGATATCATGTGAATCTCATGATTATTAAATAGATAATTTATAGTATAGATTTGTATGTATTAATATATGTATAGGTTAAATTGTTAACTTGATGTTTTAGTTAGAGAATGGAATATTAACACACAAAATATTAAGTGATCCATCATTACCATAAATGAAATTAATATTGGCCCACGAAATTGAATCCCATCGTCTAATACTATTATATTCTCACTTATCATTGTTTCTGACATTTATTAAAAAAATTCTTTCTGTACATAATATGTTTAATGAACTGAAGAAACAATCTTGGCTTAAAGCTTCAATTCACTCCAAATGATCCACTTTCTAAGTGCAGTTTATGTTTGAAGAAATGCGAAAACTGGCTGGCAAGTTGTCATATTTGCTGCTCGGATATAATTTCCCAACGAGTAGAGTTGAGCCCATCCATGGAAGAGGCTGCAACAGTTCTTAAGCAGCAACTTCATCAGTTTCTGAGAAACGTCCAATATAATTTTATTCCATTCTATCTCGAGTACAGTATATTTTCATTCAATTTCAAATTACATTTATTTTCAGATTTTCTGTTTTCTATTGAAGTATTGTAAAAAGTTGGTTCAATTACATGTTTATTATTTAATTTTTTAATTTATATTGAGACAAATAACCCTCTTACTAATATAATAATAAGTTGGGAGACAACCTATGAGTTGTTTACCATTTTTGGGGTAGATTTATTATTGATTGATTAACCTATCAATCTTGTAAACATATGTAAAGTTTAGACTGAGCCTAATAAATTGATTAGCTCTGAATACAGTATAGTCTATGACTATTTCATTTTTGTAACTAATCTAGAATCTTCTAATGGTTTTCTGCTTGGGGTTGGCCATAAATGTTTTCATGTTAAATTCTAAATAACATATACTCCATCTTAAAACCCCACCAAATTCATGTAGGATTAATGTCTTATTTCTAATTTGTATGAAAATGAATACAAGTAATAGCTTTATTTTTCTTACATTTTATTGACAGTGGACACTGGCACTTAATTATCATCTGTGGTCTTGACGGAGAAACATCTACTCATCCACAAATATGGCATCTGAACTCGGCTATGTTTTGCACAATAAATGAACACATGAAAAATGAAATGAAACAGTAAGCGTACTATAATGCATTTTATTATTTTTGTGGTTTCCCATCACACTGCATGTAATGCAATGTTATAGTGATTACCTCAATTTTTCCATTTCTTTGTTTCTTTCAGAGTTGTGGAAGACAAGTCTGGAAAGCCTACAGTTTGGTGTGAATTAGAGATAGGGAACTTTTTCATTTTTCAATTTTCATTACTGACAATGTTATGGATTCATATTTAATATGGGAACACTTTTGAATGCAGGTTCCACAGCAGGATAATTCATGTGACTGTGGGTTTTTGTAATGAAATTTGTATTTCACTTCAGACTCAACTTCATTTCCAAACAACCCCAAGATTTTCAAGAACTTGTAAGCTGGTTCGAATTTTTTAATTTGATTAACTTCATGTCCTAGTCATCAATAGAAGAATGATAACTTATGGATTTGATTGTTTGCTAATTTGTTAAGATGGCTCAACAAGTATATAATGAGCATTACGGACATAATTTACGCGGCATATTTCAAAATTTAATGCTTTATGCCCTATTCGACTATCCAACAGACCCTCCAGTGCATGTCTTACCAAGTAAAAACTGGATGTCTATTTTTCAGTTTTATTGATTATAGGTATCTTGGTGTTAAATTCTATCAAAAGCAATTTATTTGTGTTTTGTGTTGAATATAGCTGGCTTCGATGAATATATCAACGCCCACTCTACAGTGCCAGATGGTCCGAGTGAAGATCATGACGATGATGAGAATAATTAAAACTCATTGTTAAGAGTTATAATATTTACACAATTTTAAAAAAAAGCATCTTCCCCCTCTGGAAATTTTCTCCCTTTTCATGAACTATTGTATTTCAGCCCTATTTATCATCTTCTCTTCATTGAAGATAATATTTGGAGACTATTTATAATCTCTTCTTTCTTGAAGTTAATTTCCCTTCTGCTAATTTTTTTGCTGTTTATAGTTGAAGGAAAAAATTAGTCACTAATTTGTTTATTATTAGAATTTTGTAGGTGATGGGATATACGTATGCCTTGTTTTGAACACTTTATGAAGAAAGTTTAATTTATTCACATGTGTCTTATAGACGGATAACAATAATAATGAAAATAAAGTGTAATATTTGCAACAACATTTATAGGTGTTTGTGATAGGTCTAGAGGAATGAGTATATTAGTTCAAAGTTAATGATGATTAATGTGTTCTTAAAGACTGTATACAATCTACAAATAATATTTTTCACAATGATACATTTAAAATTTAATAATGGTAAATGTTTTGGTATATTTATATGAAAAATTAGAGATTTGTAAAGTATTGATGAAGACTACAATTTATTTTCAATTTTCCTAAATGATAAGTCATTTTGTTAAATAAATCACAGGTTATGTGTATGCTTTCATATTCTTAGTAAATGTCTCCTAAAAACTTGAACATATAAATCTTAATTAAAGAATGATTCTTATTGTACCAATCAAATCTAATTTTGACATATGTTTGAAGAATACTACAAAATGATGCATTATTTAGATTTATATCTTAGACTTTCTTTTGCTTACATGTTTCAAAATGCCTATGAACAAAGTATTTTGAATATATTAGGAAATCATCTATCAAGCATTTATATATATATATATATATATATATGTATGTATGTATAAGCGAGATATTGAAAAATGAAAATGTATTTATAGAAAACTATATTTTAAAACAAAGTCATATTATAAGAGTAAATTTTATGTTAGGTTTTATAGGTGATTGATCTAGATTAAATGAGAGTATTGTAGTGCCCACTCCTCTTTGACACTATTTTTATTATGTTGATATTACTTTTGGGTGATAATTAGACATTTTGATTATGATACCTTGCTTCAAAGTAGATGATAGACAATGCAAAATATTTGGACTATTGACATGTTGTGATTCACATTTTGATTATGATATACTAGATGACATTCATAGATAGTTAGATATATGTTGATTTGTATTATTTGAATTTTATCTTGACATGTTGTACTTTGGATGTTACGAGTAGAATTATTATCTCATGGATGTTAGAATCAAATTATTTGATATGTTAATAGATGATAGAATTACTTAATTTTAGATAATGATTGTTTATTGTTATGTAGATGTATTATTTCTCGATGTTGTTGATGCGTCTTTGAGGCTAGAGAGGTGTTTTGTTTGCATTGCACGGATATTTTTTCACATACATTGAAAGGGGATAGGGGACCAACCACAAAAAGATGTAGGGTGTTTTGCGACATGGCCGAATTTGACAACTTGTTTCTAATGTTTATGTTGTGTTATTGCATGCTTAGTTAGGATGTTTCCAATGGGGGTGACATCACATGTGTGGCCATGGGGTGTAATGTTCTACCTTTCTTTTAATTTTGTATATATTTTATTTTGTGTTACGTATTTAATTATTGAAAATTTTATTCACTTTATTAACAATTATTAATGTGTATTAATTAGCTAATCTAACTTATTTTGTTAACTAAACTAAGGATGTGACAATTGGATAGTTATTAGGGTAGATGGTCCTTGAAATCTTGTGGATGTAAGTTGGATTTGTGCTTTTTTTTGTTGTGTACTCTTCCACAACTTAAAAATTTAGATATTTATTTGGTAAGTGTTTTAGAGGCTTGTGGGACAAGCTAAGCTTGTCCCATGCCTCTTAAATTAACCCAACAACCATATCTATGGTATGGAGAGTTAATTTTACAATTATTTATGCATTTTGGAGTGTAAAATTGTTAAAATAATTACACTTTCCTACTTACCACAGTTAATTTGTCCTTCGTAGGAATGGTGTGCAAATTTGAGTGTCATGTGGATTTTTCATAAGTATTACATGTTCATTTATTGTCTTAGGCATGGTGTTTGACTTATGTGTTGGAATGGATGAATGATGAAGTGGCATCCTAGATGGAGCCACCTCATCATCCTCACATCCCATTTTGATTTATGGATGACATTTGATGGATTTAGGGTTACTTTTTCATTTTCTTTCTTTTGCACTTTAGGAATTGGGAGCTTGTGGGAGGTTCTTTTGGAGTGTGTTTGGTTCGAAGGTGTCAAAAAGCTTGTGGAGTGAAGAATCTTGGAAGCTTGATGGAGAGGTAGGATCTCCACCTTTGATATCTTATTATTTATATTTGTATATGTGAAAATTATTATTTTTAATATTATATAAGTGTTGTGAATGTGTTTTTGTGTTGGTGGCTAGTTTTCCTGTAGAAGGGAGTGGGATATGGAAATATGGGAGCATTAAGGAGGGAAAAGGGAGTTGTAGGGCATGCATTCTAGAGGGATTGTGACTAGGAGTTTCACCTATGGGGAGTGAAAAGAAAAGCAAGGACATATTTGTGCATAGATGCAAGGGGAGACATAAGGATGTTTTCTTGTTTGTATTATGTAAATGGAGGATTTTAGTGAATCTCCTATGTCACTTGGGAGGTTAAAGGACATATTCACTTTGCTCTTTTTGGTTTGATATGAATCGTATGTGTTGTTTGAGAAAGTTGTAAATTTTGTTGAGTATGTCCATTTAGATGTGTTGAATGTTTTAGATTGTATGTTTCTTTCGAAGCTATTCTTGTAAAAAAATTCAAATGTTGCTTAATATCCCTCATTGTTCTTTGGTTGGGGCTCAAGGGCCAATAAGGGGATGGCTTCTCCTCTTATTGGATTAAAGGTTAGTAGAGAGTGTCACCTATTCCCTCTTCCTTTGTATTGTGATCCAAGTATTTTGAAAGATTGAAGAATGCAAGATTGAAGCTAGTAGTTGGGAGAAGACATGAAGTGAAGACTTGTAATTTGGCCTTATTGAAATTTTCTACGTTATATTTGATCATATTATTATTCCCATTTGTGAGTAGAAGTTTGTAACATTCATATGTTTCAAAGAAATTTTTGTATAATGTCACTAATTCAAAGTTGAAGTGATTTAATTAATATAGAAAGAACTCTTGGCTGTTTATCTTTTTGGAAAGAACTAGTGTTAGTGAAAGAAATGAATTTTAATTTGTTGTATTGTAAAAGATAGATATGGAAACTTGTAGTTTTCATATTTGTATTGTAATGTGTTATCTTCGAATCACAACACCCTATGGTTTACACAAGTGTGTGTGCTTGAGCTCACAGTGTGATTGGATAACATGGGTAGTGTCTCCAAGTTGTGGGACTTTCTAATTGAGATAGACCTCCAAAGAAAGCTAGTTCATGCTCCTAAACTACTTTCCACAATCTAGTCTAATGTAGGAAAAAATATCTATCCTAATCTAACATTCAAAGGAACCAAGGAGAGAGATTTCATGAAAATAAAGCCTACAATAAAGCGGTGATACACCAAGAAAGGAGAGTGTGAGAGTAGTCTTATAATGTGTGAAAAGTAGAAGAAAATGCATGTTAGAAGAGGTGATAACAATTCTACACAATCTAGCAAATGCATTCATAAAAATATGTCATGCTCACATAATGATAATGGATCCCTGCAACAACATAAGATAGACACAATATATATGCAATGAGATTGAAAGGGCAAGAGAAATGTCAAAAAACACAGGTAGAGGGAAAGATACATCCACAAACTTACATCTATTGCTTCATAAGTATGCACAATTCAATCTATTACAAGATAAGGGTCTCTGGATCACCATGCAATGAGTGCACTACAAGGAATGCAGCACATTGGATTCAAAAATCTATTTTGACATATTTTTTCTACTTAAAAACTACCTCCCTTACAATGAGCCCAACACTCTAATTTATATAATTCGAGAGTAGAGAGGGAGAGGGAAAATGAAAATCCCAAAATTCGTCATCTCACCACTTGAAAGAGGTAGTAAATGAATTTAAATGATGTTATTTTTCTTACAAAATGCTCACCATGCTATCCCATGACTTGTAGCAGTGAGAAATTTCAGCCCATGCTTCATTTAGTTCACCCCCAACTACTAAATAAAACATTGTTCTGAACTAGACACGTTTTATACAAAATCACCATCCATCCCTTACAAATCCTAAATTTATTAATTTTTGTGTATCAATCTTGGAACCACCATTCCAACGGTACCAAATTTGTGTGATTTCATTAAGAAATGTAAAAGATATGGCATTTTGAGTGGAGGCAACTATTTTGGATTTGCCAAGAATTTCTGTCATTTGGGATTGGGTATTTAGTTGAGTGGATTTGGATATGTTTATTTAATTTTCATATATCTACCATCATCAAAATTAATACATCTAGGATCAAAAGTTTTTCCCATTCTGAAAAGTTCAATTTTGTGAAAATTGAAGCTCTGGATCGAAAGTTATGGCATTTTGAAGTTTGAGAGTCGGGCATGAGGCATGGAATGGAAACAGAAGGAAGGATTGTATGAGGATGGCACGTGACATAATAGGGTGTATGTAGGTGTGCAAGAAAAAGAGCAGGGATGACCAATTTTAAGGCGTTTGCGAAGGGAACGTGAAGAGGGCGTGAGGGGATAGAAAATGGGCTCACGCATGAGAAGAAGGTGCAAATGGGGGAAATGGAAGGGGAGAAGAATGTGAAGGGAGAAGAAAGAATGTGCCTGAGGGCACACAGGAAGATTGGAGCAAGGAAGCGAGGAACGAGGAGAGATGAAATCACGTGATAGGAAATAAGGGAGAATATGTATGCGTAGGTGCGCGTGAAAGAACATATATTTGGTGGAAGACAAGTATGGAACTAGGGTGAAAATATCCAACTTAGGAAGGGTGCAAATCATCAGAAAGAAAAGAGGGAACGCAACAGGAAGCCCTAGAACTTAGATGATTTGGAAGGTGTTTGTAGAGGGGCATGCGGAAGGACTACAACCTATATAAAGTGCCAAATGAGCAATCCTATGGGCACATGACCTAAAATGTAAAGCATTAGAGTCACAATGAAGATAGAAGTTATCCAAAATAACTAGGAGAGTTATTTTGATAACATAATATTATAGTGAAAGGAAGCTTAAGTTGTTTAGTTGTCTTGAAATGAGTCTCTCCTAAGGTTGTATGCATTTAAAGTTCGTAATATATATACATGAATATTTTGAAAAACAAAGATGAAGTGAAAGAAAGTGTGTTGAATTCTCATTTTTTTGTTGGTAAAATTGAATATGTCAAATATAATGAATTTTAGTAATGTTATACTCAATTTTACATTTTATCGCAAAGCGAAGAATAGAGATTGAATCGATGTTATGTAATTGGAATTGGGAAACAATATATACTATCAATCTAGCAACTAAGGAATGAAAGAAACCCTCATTAAAGGTAATATTGCATTTAAAATCAACTTAAGAAGAAAAAATGTTAAGATAATTCATTGTTGAATGTTCTATTTTCGAGAGAACATAACCGTCACCCTTTGCGCAGATCTGCGGTTTCAAAAGCGCCTCCTAGCATAGAGCGTGCAAAGTAAATGAACCACCCCATAGGAAGGGCAGTGGTCACAAACCACTAACTTGTATAGGGTAGTGGTTTCATCACTATTGACAGAAAAATAAAAATTTATCTGTGAAAAACCCACTTTTACAATTAACTAAAATCTAGGCTTAAAACATCAACAACAAAACTTCTAGCAATTAGGAATCAATTAAATTTAATTTTTCAAGCCTTCCAATCTCTTTTATGACACCCAAATGTGTAAAACTCATAGATTTAAAAGAAATGGGGTTTTCCCCAATAGTTGAACTCAAAAATAAGAAAATGATTTCATTAAATAACAAAATAGATCCATGGTAGGATCTCTACATTTAACAAATGGGCAACATTACAATGGAAAATATTTACAACTAATATCAAGAGAAATTTTTCCATGGTTGCTCTTCTTGCTCTCATGGCTCCTCCTCCTTCTCCTCTTCCAAAACCTACAAACAAGAAAAGAGAAAATGAGGTTGTTTGGGAAAATAGAAATTAAAAAGAGAACCATAAGGAAATTTATGGCAACCTAAATCTAAGGGCTAGGATAGATTCAATCATATGGCCCAAATTAAACCCTACCTTACTTAAGTGGGAAGGTATTTTGTGAGAATATAAATTTAAATAAAAAGAAATAACATGGGTAATGGGGTGAATGGGGCCACTTAGTGGCTAGGTAAAATAATTAAACCTTTGAGTTAGAAAATAATGTAACCTTGGTGCTTGATAACTAATTTAACTAATGGAGCTTAGTAGATGCCTTAAACTGTAAATATAGATTAGGAAGTAAATTATAATATTTAATTATTAATTTAATTCTATTGATCACAAGTTTGTGTAGAAAGATTCTAACCAATAAATTTATTAACTGTGAAAATGCCTAACCTTACAAACACTTAAACAAAAAAATATTATTACCATAAAATTTACTATTATGTTATTAGTTCTCATTGTTTGAGAGTAGAAAATTGTGGGAGTTACACTTGGTATCATAGAATTGGGTTCAATGCTCAAACCCCAGGAACATTTGGAAACATGAAACTCAACAAGAAGACCTAGCGCAACTCTAAACCTACAACACACAACATTACATTATGTTTTAAAACATAAAACACTTATAAATATAAAACAAAGATTATATGATGATAAACTAACTCTCATATTGGTCTGTGTATGATGCACATACTAGATGACAGGTCCTTTAATGTGAGCTTAGATCTACCACCCCAAGATTAGGCGGTTGATGAGGGTCTATAATCCTCCCCATTAATAACGTCAATCAAAGGTTGGTGTCCAATGGTTGTATGCATTAAGAGAAAAATATCTTGGAAATAAAATCCTTTAAACACAAAATCAACTTGCATAAAATAAATCACACTTATAGAAATTGAAAGTCACACTTGCGAGAAATAAAGACACACTTGCAGAAATAAAGTTTACATAAAATAAATCACACTTACATGAAGGAAATAAAATTTGCATGAATTTAAACACACTAACATAAATTTAAACACATTTGCATAAATTGAAATTACTTAAATTAGAAATAAACATAATTAAACAAAACACCTACGGAGTTCACAATTGAATTTTTACAATACAACAAAATGAATGACAGAAAAATGAATAAACATAAACATAAATACATAGATCCATCTTCCCTGAAATGAGTGGCCAGCTCATTTCTTGGAAGAGGATTTAAATCATACTTTTGATTTTAAAACTACAAAATATTTGAGAGGAAAGAATATATCTTTATTTCTTGGGAGAATGAAAATTACATATCTTAGTGTGGAAGGTTACATTTATAATTCATGCATCCAATCAACTCCTTATTTTAGGAAATACAATCTGATCTTATCTTTATTCCAATCCTAACAACTAAGATCTCCATATCCACAAAATATGGTGAGAGATATATTATTGAAGTTAAATCTTATCTTGCTTCTTTTAGGAAGATCTGCTCCCAAATCTTCTCCTTGCTTTTTGGTAATAAGATGTAGTTCTCACTTCCCTTCGTCACTTTTGATATTGATCATGATATCTGCTGACTATATTATGGACATTATTATAGTTTTGATTTAGTAGGGTGTTAAGATGTCAGATTATGGATTATTGTTGACTCTGATTCATATATGATGCACGGTTACTACTAGAGACACTTTATATATTGAGGATGATATACTGTCCGACATGGTTATATTTATGGATGTTGTTTGGACATGTGATATTTGGATATATTGAGTAGACCTAGAAAAGGGAATTAATTTGATGATCGTATAGTTGTTGATAAAATTGTAAATGATATTGTTGGTTTCTTTGATATTGTTGTGATTCATATATATATATATATATATATATATATATATATATATATTATTTTGAAATTATATTTATATTCATTTGGATGTTCTGATATGGCCATAAGGCCAAAGGAGGTAATTGTGTTTTGTAGGTTAAATTATCACAACAAACATTGGGGATTGGAGACCAACCACAATGGAATTCTAGATGAATTCAATAAGGTCACCATGGTAACTTGTGTTTGTTTGTGTGTGTGTTGCATAATTGTTAGGGATTCCCATGGGGGATCACCTTTAAACGTGACCTATGGTTATGTGTATTTATTTATTTGGTTCCTTTTTATTGATGTTTGTATGTGTTTATTAAGTGATGTGTTTACCCCTTTTATTTAAATAAATTGTGGTATATAATGTGAGTAATCATATTGTTAAAATAAATAAATCAAATTGGGTCATAAGACAGTAATTATTGGAGTGGTTGACTCTTGTATTAAATATTGTAAGATATGTGTAAGCAATGTGTAAGTGATGTGTAAGAGATATGTAAGTAAAACAATTGGTGTATGAAACACTTCATCTTCTTTAGAATTTGAAATTGTCCTTGGAGACTATTTTTGGAGCTGTGTGGGACAAGTTTAACTTACCCCATACCTCTTAAATTTACATACCAAACTTGCCTACGGTTGGAGAGTTTAAATCTAGCCTTCATTATGCATTTTTGTAAGTCTAGCTGAATGTTTTAATTTCACTTTTTGCTTAAAATTAATTTCAATCCTTTGGGATATGGGCTTGATTTGAGTGTGTAAGTAAAATTGTCATATTATTCACCTACTTAATTATTGTGTCTTGGATATTGAAGTTGACTTGTGAGTTGGAGTTGATGATGTGTGATGTGGCATCCTACATAGATCCACTTCATCCTCTTCTCTTTCCCTTTCTATATATTTGAATTTATTTTCTTTTGTTGGGGTTACACTCTTAAGGTTGTTATACTTCTGCATACTTCTTTCGAGGTGAGTTCTTTTGTTATTTGGAGCTCTTGCTTTTGGAGAAAATTGCAGTCTTTTTACAAACTTGTGTTTTGTTGATCTTGAGCTATTTTGCATTAGAAAGGTTGCTTGTTGGAACTTGAAACAAACTCCATTATGGAGAGGTAAGAGCTTGGCTCTTGAAATGATCTTCTTTTAATTGTGCAAATTTTATTTTTTTGAATGTTTTGGCATGTGTGGGTTGTTTGGGTAGATGGCCTAGGGATGGTGTAGGAGAATATTATGGGGTATTTCTTTGGGAGGTATAAGTGTGGAGGAGTTAGGATTTGGGTTCCAACATACAAAGAAATAACTTGCATTTATTTACTCATTATCGGGTGCCTTAAGAGGTTTGGGAGACATAAGGAAATGTGAGGAATAAGGGGTACTGGGAGGCATAAGGGCATGTCGGGGATTTGAAATGATATACATATATATATATATATACACACACACACACACATATATGTATATAACTTTTTGGAGATGTTTCTACGTGGTGATACCCATTTCCCCTTGGGAGGTATAAGCATTATCCCCATAGTTTCTTGTTCCTTTGGCTTGTATGGTGAAGCCCGAGTTTTGTTTGTTATATTTTAATGTGGTTGTAAACTACACTCTATTTTGGACTGTATTTTGAATGTGAAATGTGTCTTGTGTTGTGGAAGCCTGTTGTTGCCATGAGTTGAAACACATTTCTTATTTCATTTGGTTGGGGCTCGGGGGATAATGAAGAAGGATGGCTTCTCCTTATCATTAGATGTCTTGGTTGGGTGGAGAGCGTTTCCTTTCCCCCTGTTCTATTTTGATCAAATTGAAATAAAGAAAATGGAGGATATTCATGTTGTTGTCTAGGAACAGAGGAAAAAAGATAGTTTCGACATTCCTTGTAGAGATTATTATTTATTGTAACCCTTTCCCACTTTGAAGTGGATGAACTTGTACATTATTTTTGATGGAAAGATGTTTTGTATTGGCTATGAAAGTTACAATGCAAAATGTGAAGGAGATATACTCTATTTTCATACCCTTACCATCCGCATGGCTCGGCGAGTGTGAGTTGTGGTCTTTTCGGATTGACACTTACCTCTTGTTTAAGAAGTAACCTCCTTGTGTATTATCTTGTCCTTGGAGACCTAAGTTATTGTAATTTTAAGGAAACATATGTTAACGATATAAAATAACTTTGGGAAGTCTTATTTTCTTCATATTTTCTTGTGTCACCTTGTTGTTGTTTCCCCTTTGCTATTAGGATGGAAAGTGCAAGATGATGATACTCACTTTTGTCATGATGCACCTTGGATTATAGTTGGACCCCTTTCTTACTTGTTCTTCTCGCTAGCTATATTGAGTGATCCTTGCTTTGTTTCTTGTGCTATCTTTATGGTTATTCCAAGCTTGAGTAGGAAATAAGATAAATAAATCCCGTTGTTTTATACTGTATAGTGCTTCTTGCATTATTATGTTAGATGCTAGTGGACTTGTTTACCAAATGTTTGACATCTCTAAATTTGGTTTGTGTTACGTGTTCGATTCTTTAAAAAAAAGGTGTAAAACAAATCAAACTATAGGAAACCTTGTGGTCATGATTTTTCTTAGTATTACCATGAAAATTTTAATTGCACCCTCTTGAGTTATATTATTACTTTCCATAAATAGTTTCCTCGATTGTTAATGTTTTGTTGTTTTAGGTGTCCTTCCTTGTTGATTAGCCTCATCTTGTGTGATCTTGAATTGTGGGAAATTAAGTAGACATGTCTCTCATAAAAAATAATTGCCGTGGTTGATTCTGCTACCCTTGTCTAAGCAACAAACTCTAAAAACATAATTTAACCTTAGTGTAAACCTTAACTTTTGTTATTATAGTATGTTGCATTCCATTGAAACTATGTGGTCTTTCTCAAACTCATGGAATTGTCCTTATTATTCCTATACTTGGTGGTTACTCTTAACACTCTTTTGAACCCTTCATTTTATATTGTTATGTGTTGTATCTTGGTTGATAGCATAAAGTTACTATCTAGATTTAAATGTTCATAGCCTTGCATGAAAAAAAGTTTAGAAATCACCCCTTACAATCTCCCTTCTTCTTGCTGAATTGTATTAGACCAAACTTGCGTTCTATAGACACACACTTATTTGAAGCAAGCAATCCCATAATGGGAGTGATCCTTTTTCTGTTGCATTTTTCCTATCTCTCTTTCCGGTGACTTCAGGAGGAATTCGATTCTAAGTGGAGGGATATGTAGTGCCCACTTCACTTCGACACTTTTGATATTGATCATGATACTATTGACTACATTATGGACATTATTATATTTTTGATTTAGTAGGGTGTTAAGATGTCGGATTATGGATTATTGTTGACTCGATTCATATTTAATGCATGATGATTACTAGAGACACTTTACATATTGAGGATGATATCTTTGTCCGACATGGTTATAAGTATGGATGTTGTTCGAAATGTGATATCTAGATATATTGAGTATACCTAGAAAAGGGAATTAATTTGATGATCATATAGTTGTTGATAAAATTGTAAATGATATTGTTGGTTTCCTTGATATTGTTGTGATTCATATATATATTGATGATTTTGAAATTATATTTATATTCATTTGGATGTTCTAATATGGCCATGAGGCCGAAGGAGGTAATTGTGTTTTGCAGGTTAAATTATCACAACAAACATCGGGATTGGAGACCAACCACAATGGAATTCTAGATGAATTCAACAAGGTCACCGTGGAAACTTGTGTTTGTTTGTGTGTGTTGGATTGTTGTTAGGGATTCCCATGGGGGGATCACCTTTAAACGTGACAAAGGGTTATGTGTATTTATTTATTTGGTTCCTTTTTATTGATGTTTGTATGTGTTTATAAGTGATGTGTTTACCCCTTTTATTTAAATAAATTGTGGTATATAATGTGAGTAATCATATTGTTATAATAAATAAATCAAATTGGGTCTTAAGAAAATAATTATTGGAGTGGTTGACTCTTGTATTAAATGTTGAAAGATATGTGTAAGCAATGTGTAAGTGATGTGTAGGAGATATGTAAGTAAAATTTGGAGTATGAAAAACTTCATCTTCTTTGGAATTCAAAATTGTCCTTGGAGACTATTTTTGGAGGTTTGTTGGACAAGTTAAACTTGTCCCATACATCTTAAATTTGCATACCAACCTTACCTATGGTTTGAGAGGTTAAATCTAGCCTTCATTATGCATTTTTGTAAGTCTAGTTGAATGTTTTAATTTCACATCTTGCTTGAAATTAATTTTAGTCCTTTGGGATATGGGCTTCATTTGAGTGTGTAAGTAAAATTGTCATATTATTCACCTACATATTTATTGTGTCTTGGATATTGAAGTTGACTTGTGAGTTGGAGTTGAGGAAGTGTGATGTGGCATCCTACATAGATCCGCCTCATCCTCCTCTCTTTCCCCTTCTATATATTGGAATTCATTTTCTTGTTTTGGGATTACACTCTTTTGGTTGTTGTACTTTTGTAAACTTCTTTTAAGGTGAATTATTTTAAAGACCTGTGTTTTGTTGATCTTGGGCTATATTTGCATTGGAAATCTTGTTTGTTGGAACTTGAAACAAACTCCATTATGGAGAGGTAAGATCTTGGCTCTTGAAATTCTCTTCTTTTAATTGTGCAAATGTTATTGTTATGAAAGTTTTGGCATGCGTGTGGGTTGTTTGGGTAGATGGCCTAGGGATGGTGTTGGATAAGACTATGGGGTATTTCTGTGGGAGGCATAAGTTATTTGGGGAGGCATAAAGAAATAGCTTGCATTTCTTTACTTGTTATGTGGTGCCATAACAAGTCGGGAGGCATAAGTGTGGAGGGAGTTGCGATTTGGGTTCCACGTTACAAAGAAATAGTTTACATTTCTTTACTTGTTATGTGGTGCCATAAGAGGTTGGGGAGGCATAAAGAAATGTGAGGGATAAGGGGTTCTTGGGGAGGCATAAGACCATGTCAGTGATTTGAAATGACATATATATATATATATATATATATATATATATATATTTGATAGTTGTTTCAGGTGGTGATACCCATTTCCCCTTGGGAGGCATAAGAAGCATCCCCCATAGTTTCTTACTCCTTTAGCTTTCATGGTGAATCCTAAGTTTTGTTTGTTATGTTTCAATGTGGTTGTAAACTACATTCTATTTTAGACTATATTTTGAATGAGAAATTTGTCTTTCGTTATGAAAGCATGTTGTTTCCATGAGTTGAAACACATTTCTTATTGCATTATGGTTGGGGCTCGAGGCCAATGAAGAAGGATGGCTTCTCCTTTTCATTGGATGTCTTAGTTGGTTGAGAGCGTTGGCTTTCCCCTATTCTCTGTTGTGATCAAATTGAAACAAAGAAAATGGAGGATATTCTGTTGTTGTCTAGGAACAGAGGAAAAAGAAAGTTTTGACATCCTTGTAGAGATTATTATTTATTGTAACCCTTTCCCACTTTGAAGTGGATGAACTTGTACATTATTTTTTATGGAAAGATGTTTTGTATTGGCTATGAAAGTTACAATGAAAATGTGAAGGAGATATACTCTGTTTTCTATTTTACGAATAAATGTGGAAGAAATTGTATTCGTACATTGTAATTAAGGATGAAGAAAGAGTTCGAGACAGTACCTTGTGAAATTTCTTGTGTAACCTTTCCCACAATAAAGTGGATGATCTGTTGGAAAGACTACTCTATTTTAGCTATGAAAGTCATAATTGATTATGGAAGAATATATATTGTATTCAATTCGTGCATGAGCGAAAAAGAAAGATATGCATTGTTATGATGTATTTGAGGAATGGAAGAAATAATTTGTAAAAATATCCTTTTTAATCAATAAAATATTGTATTAATTTTCTCAAATGGTATTATTAGGTATTAAAATCTGATGGTTGAATGTATTTTGAAATCTCTTTTGGAAAGATGAAAAGTGAATACGTATGAAGAAATGTCATAATGTTCTGTTCTTTAGAAAGGAATGTTTGAAAATCAGAAGTTGTAATTTGACATTTGATTATCTTGCTTGAATCAACTTAATTGGTTAGAGTGCTTTGGAATGAATCCATAGCTGAAATTGGTGAATGTAAATAAATCTATTCGAATTTGAGCTCTGTTAGATAATTTTCATACTGGAAATTATTAATCAGAAATTGAACAGAATGACCTTGCAACATCAAAAAGACAAAATGAAATATCAAACTTTATTTGTAAGGTCAAAACGACCCCAAACAAACCAAAATACTTATGAAAATTTTATAGAACCTTTCAAATCGGGCAAAGGCAAAATTGTAGACTTTTTGTTGTATAAAATTGATAAATTTTAAATGCAAATGAATCAAGTAAATTTAACCTTGCAATCTATCCTAAAATATTCCAAGTAAAATCCTCCATGCCTGTTTGGCATGTTGTGAAAGAATTAATGGAGAATTTGAATAAAACTGATAAGTTAAAATACCAGTTCATTTTCTAAGTGATAGAAAGAAATTTTCTAAAAATATACCCTTAAATTTACCAAAATTGAATTCTTAAGTTTGCAATGCAAAGAGGATGTCGAGAGCTTTCCAGAAATTCCTCGTTTTCCGAAAACTAAGTTCCTAATCAAAATTTATGGCCTTATGAAT
Organism: Taxus wallichiana var. yunnanensis; assembly: GCA_018340775.1. Taxonomy (NCBI): domain Eukaryota; kingdom Viridiplantae; phylum Streptophyta; class Pinopsida; order Cupressales; family Taxaceae; genus Taxus; species Taxus wallichiana. Next base: position 974,174,082 of record CM031239.1, read on the forward strand.
TTTTCACTTCATTTGGCTTCAAAAATATTATAACTGTCAAATTTAATTATTAAAATATTCTTGGGGGCCGCGGGCTAAAAATTTCCTTTTTCTCTTTTTTTCCAAAAAAGTGCAAATTCATGAAGTTTCCTGCCGCTCCGCTAACCCACAAGCCTTCATTTTGTCTAAAAATAATCTAAGTTTGAAAAAGGAAAATTTGGAAAATTTTCCCCCCAGTACCAATCGCCCCTCCTTTTGCTATTGGAAGCATTTCTACGGGGCCATAACCACTAACTTAATATTTTTATAATTTTGACAAAAATTGTATCTTTCTCACCCCACACCCCGCCCATCATTTGGAAAATATCTTTCACGGGCGTGCGGGCTCGCGCTAACAAACTTAACTTTTTTAAAAAAATTTACAAAATTTCCTAATTCTTCCCATCGGCACGCCATCGTACGTCTAATGAGGGACTTTCATGTGACTTCCTTAGACGCGTCGGTGGAAGAGTAGAGTGTTTTGAAACCCTGTGCTTCAAAAGTCAAATTTTCCATCTTATCTCTGGCGACCCGTCGTCTCACCGAGGCTAGGATTTTGGACATGTGTCCTTAGCGGACCCCAAGTTCAAAATTTCCCTTCTTAGGAGCAAAGCCCCGCCGCGGACTTGTGGGCGCACTGAAGTCAAATACACTTTTGGCCAAAAGCACCGAGGAAAAATTTCTCTCCGAAGCCTCTGAGACCCATATAAGGGAAACTTTTCCTCCCGGGCCTGCAAGCCCGCTCTTGGGGAAAATTTTCACCCCAAGGCCTGCCCGACCCATAACTTGAGAAAAATTAAGAGTTAGGACTTATTTATATCACTGGAAAAGTGAGGAAATTTCCTATCTAATGGGAATGTTTTCAAGAAGTTTTGAGTGCTTTAATATAAGAAAAATTAGGTTAAATATTTTAAGAGAGTTATGGGAGTGGGTAAGTGAGAATTTACCCTATTAGTTTAAATGTGTATTCTCCCCCTTACTATTAGACCTTGTTAATTGTTGAAACCTTGTAGAATTAAATACCTAGGGTATTTAATTGTTTTGGCTCTTCTTACCCTCTGAGTTTAATTAAGAATTGTTTGGCTTGGTGTTAATCTAATTTTAAATAGTTAGATTATCACCTAAGGGAAATTTTACCATGCTCAAAATAAATTTCTCTCTCTTAGTGTTCTATAATGTGATTTGATAATTGTTGTAATGCACTCTGAAAATTTTGTTATGAACATTTTTAAAAAATTAAAAATTGCTCCATAATTTTGTAACTAAACCTAGGTTGTTCATGGGTGTCAAGTGGGAGATTTTAGCCCGCATCACATAAGAAACGTAATGATTTTATTCTTCTACATTATTAGAAGGAGGTTTTTCCTCAAAATATGATTTTGACCAAATATAGTTCCCCTGATTTTCCATTTGACCATGCTATTTTTGATTGTGAAACTTTTGATGCTTGTTTGATATGCTTTTTCTTTGACTGCAGTTCCTTAAAAGCTAGATTTCTCTTGATTGGTAAAACTTGTAGAAAATAAGAATGAGGTTGTTGTTAAAAAAATTTCTATGAAAAAAACCTCTCTCATATTTTCTATTTGAACTTTTTGTTTCGTTTATGGAACTTTTAGTGTTCATCGATACACGTTTCCTTAGAATATTGCTCATTAAAAGTTAAATTTATCATGATTGGTAAAACTTGTAGCAAATCTAAATGAGATTTTTGTTTAACAAAATTTTATGAGCCAAAACCTCTCTCGAGTTTCCATTTGAATTTTTATTTCTATTTATGGAACTTTTAGTGCTTGTTTGATACACGTTTTCTCATCGCAACTCACTAAAAGTTATAACTCTCTTCATTAGTAAAACCTGTAACAAATATGAATGAGGTTTTTTTTAAACACTTTGATATGAACAAAATCCTCTTTTAGATTTTCCATTTGACTTTTCTGTTTCTATTTATGGAAATTTTAGTGCTCGTCTGATACACTTTTCCTCGGACTGTAGCTCACTAAAAGTTAGATCTCTCTTCATTGGTAAAACCTGTAGAAAATATGAATGATAATTTTGTTAAAAACATTTCTATGAACAAAAACCTCTCTCATATTTCCCATTGCAATCTTTGAGTTTTAACAATCCCTAAAAAAGCTGTCAAAACTAAAGTGACATTCCTTTTATGTAAGTTCTAAAACTAAATCTGCAAGTTCGGAACTAAATCTAATTTTTCCATGAATTGAAATTTCTAGAACTAATTGTCATTCAATTGATACAAGTTTTGTAACTAAATCTATTAGTTTAGGAACTAAACCTATGAGTTCGAGAACTAAACCTCGCAAGTTCGGAACTAACTCTGCGAGTTCCACATACCTAACTTGAAAAACTATAACTTTTGCATCCGACCTTGGATTGAGATTATTCTTTTATTGAACTTGCATAATTTTTCGAGAGGAATTTGAATATGAAATCAGATTTGATTTTTAATGTATTTTTCATGATCAATTCCATATTTCCCAATACTAGCATTATCTTTCCTTTATGGCCCGCATACACAAGACTTTGCATCTTTTCCTAAATAATCAATATGATTAGTTAAAAAGATACATAACAAAATATTTCTAAATAATGAACAATATATATATCCTATAATCTATCTGTTGGTGCCATTTTGAGCTTGCACCATGTTGCCCTAAATTTTTAAATCTGTATCTCTTCAAATAATGTTCTATATTTTGATTGATGGTATGAAATTCTTCCCCTCCAGTTGAATGCTTTAAAAATGCTCACAAACTTCTTATTTTGCCTTAATTTGAAGTAATAATCCAAATTTGCCCCTTTGTCCCCTAGTTTTTCTAATTTTTACGGGCTATGTCATTTTCCCCTTTCTTGAGATCATGGAAAAATTGAAATTGATCAAATCACACTTGTTTGTATTTGAAAATCCAATCCTAAGGTCGAAAATGTTTGGAAATAATGCTTCATTTTTTTTGATTGAGAATCAAAAAATCTGCCATCCTTGGTGAAAAATTGAATTCTAGGGCATCCCTAGAATTTGTTACGTTTTTGACGGTCATACGGGCATCATTTTCCCATCAAATTCATCCTCATAAGGTATTAGCTATGTGGCATCTTCTAACTAGATGAGGAAAGGCGGGGAAGCGTTGTAACTTTTCATTTTTCACCTTTTTTACAAATGCGGCATTTTCAAGCCAGGGGACCCTTTTTTCCAAATTTGCCTACATGACATGTTACGATTGGCGGGGGGATGGTGGGTGGTTGGATCCCCTTGGAATTTTTATACTTTACTTTGTGAAAAATTTTAAAGTAAAAAATTGCCCTGAAACCCTGCTGCCAATCAAGAGTGGACACATGTCCTAAAAGTTGAAAAATGGAAGTGTGGGTTGAGAGGGGACAGAGTTTTTTAGCTCTAATTCTATAAAGTTTCAAAATATGTTTCAACCCCACTCCAATCAGAGGAGGACATGTGGCAGCACCGCAGCACACGGAGCGGGTCGACGGGCCAGTGGAGGTAAAAGGGGATTTTTCCCTTTTTCACAAAAGAGTTCAGAGTAAAAAAATTTAGCGTGCCCCCGTGAGCCAATCACAGGTGGACACGTGTCTAAAAGGGTCAAAGGGAAGTGTGGGCCATAGAGGGAAATGGGGAATTTTTCCCTTTTTGGAAAAGGAGGCTTAAAGTCAAAATTTGAAGCACTGACAGCTAGCAAATCATTGAGTGACACATGGCAGAAAAGGTGGGTCGGTAGGTCGGCGGAGGCGGGGGAACTTTTTTCCTTTTTTAAAAATGACTTAGAGTCAAAATTTGAAGCACTAGCTGTGAAAAATCACAACGAGACATGTGGCGAGGGAGAAATAGGAGGTGCGAGGCCCGTGGGGAAAAAAGTGAAATTTTTACAATTTTCTAAAAAGGCCAAACTACGCAGAATTGAATCGTGATCCCAATGGGACCCACCATGTGCCACGTGTCAGCTCCAAAATTCAAAGGTAGAGGGGTAGAGAAAAAAGTCAAAATTTTCCATTTTTCCAAAAATGTGGAAAAGTAAAAAATGAGCCCGAATTTGTTTCCAATCATTTTTGACACGTGTCCGGCCTTATCCAAAAAATTAAAAAAGTAACTCAAGCTTATTTCTAAATCTGCATCTTCCACATGGAGGGCCAGGATTAAAAGATGGATAAGATTGACGGTTGTTGTGCATCCATTCATTTTGACCACCATGCAAGCTCCAGGAAGCTTGGAATCATGATTTTTGCATCAAAATTCATCAAATTTATAGTGATTTTTTGTCGTCTTGGCCTTCCAAGATCATTGGCATCACTTTCATGGCTTAATTCTTTGATTTGGGATGTTTTTGAAGTAATTTTTTACCCCAGCCCGAGCAAACACGTGGAATGTCAAAATCAAAAGTTGTAGAGGTAATTTGAAAAGGTAAAAGGGTGAAAATGATGAGTAAAAGGTGTTTGCATGCCTCAATGATGAAAAAATGCCTCCAGGATGGATAATGATCCAAATATTTGTAATGATTTAATCTTTTTGGGCACACCTGGCAACCTGTGAGTGTTTTTCTGTTTGATATCATTTTCATTGAATCATGAAGAATTATTGTAACAGAATTGATCCCATGGCATATTCTTTGCTTGGGAAAGAAGGATCAAATGTGGCAAGAGATATATAATGCATTTTGGAGAAATTGTAAAAGGTTGGGAAAAAAATTTAAAATCACGAGAAAATTTTGAGAAAAAGATCATCTTCTAATAAACCCACCAAAGAAATATGATAATTTCTTCGTGTGTTGGATCTTCATGTATGAGAGTTGGTTACAAGTGTATAGCCATCACATAGCTCTGAGATTGTTCATGAAACTCTCCCCTGCTGATGAATCTAACAAGCTTTTGAGTTAATCTATGTTTTTCTTGGCAATATGGTGTCTGTTATCATTTTTAAATGCCTGTAAATAGTTTTCATTCTTCTTGTTGAAATTTTGCATTGAAAGTTGTTAGAAATCACACGGGATCTTCATTTCTTGTTGATAGTTTAGTAGCATTTGCAATCTCATATTTAGAAGAGCCTTCATCTGATAAGGGAATAAAAAAATTTAAATTATTTTACCTTCCTTGACTGCAGAGATTTCTTGTAAGCCTTTGTGGGCACACCTTAGGCATGGTTTGATCAAGGATTTTTGTGTTTAATTGAGTTCTTTACTTTAAGATTTTGTGGTGAGTTCTCAAAGACTTTGTGAAGTGTGCTACCACAGGCTTCCATTTATGCCTTTTCGGTTAAAAGGATGTCCATATTATTTGAATCATTTTATCTAATAGTTGTTTCAAGTATTGTAGAGGTTTTCAAAGATATGATATATCCTAGTTTGTCTCATCAATACCCCACCAAAAAATCATTCTAAACAACCCATCTTACCCCATACCACCCCTGCATTACATTGTGTGTCAACAAAAGGATCTAACCCATCTACAAAAGTGCACAAGGCAAATCAGGATTATACAATGTCTTTAGTAACCCTTGCCTTGCATTGAAAATATCTCCATGATCTGGGAGTGACAACTTGTGAAAGTCATATTTGGAGTGTTGATCATATTTTCCCAAGGCCTTTTCATATTATTTGCATAAATTGAGGGATATCTTCATCTCCTTCACCATTTGGGGGTTACAATATAGGTTCTCTTACCTTGGTTGAAAGGCATAACCTAAAATAGTGAGGATGAGATCAAAATCCTTTCAAAGTGATATCCATCTCTCCACAAATCTGAGTGCCAGTTAAATCAACTCCCTAGCTACAAAACAACACAAATCATGATCTATCTGACCTCAAGCTTCATGCCATATCTTTGATGCTGCTCATACTGAAAAGGAGAACAAATTTGGGTACCAACACTATCTTAAGCAAACTATAAGTTCCTAGATTACATTTAAATCTACTTTAAAAGGTAACTTGGAAGGAAAAAATAATTCTAATTTATGGCCAATTTATGGCCTCATTGTTGCCGCACACTTAATATTATGCATGTCCTCATGCATTACATTATTATCTCCTCTTCTTATATTATTTTCTGTATTGAGGACACGTTCTTGTGGATCTCCTTCTGCTACTTTTGATTTATTTCTTTACAACAAGTTCTTGTGTAGACCTCCTCTACATTTCTTTTGATATTCTTTCTTTTACAAGAATTTCTTTACGTGGATCTCTTTCTGCTCCTTTTGATTTATTTATTTTACAACAAGTTCTTTTGTGGATCTCCTTCTGCTTTTGCTTTTGATTTATTTCTTTAATAACGAGGTTCTTGTGTGGGTCTCCTTATATTTCTTTTAATATTCTCTCTTTTACAACAAGTTCTTGTGTGGATATCCTTCTATTTCTTTTGATTTCTTTTCTTGTACAACAGGTTCTTGTGTGGATCTCCTTTTGCTACTTTTGATTTCTTTATTTTACAATAGGTTCTTGTGTGGATCTCCTTCTGTTATTTTTATATTCTTTTCTTTTACAATAGGTTCTTGTGTGGATCTCCTTCTGTTGCTTTTGATCTCTTTTATTTTATAGTAGGTTCTTGTGTGCATCTCCTTCTGTTGTGTCTCATATTTAAAATCAAAATTCATAGCTTTTGTTTCTCTTTATCTCCCACACCTAAGCTCATGCATGTTTTTTATTTATGACTTCCCATAAATTAGACTCTAAAATTTTGATTGCAAAGAGGTGCACATATTTTTTTATATAAGTAGGGGAGAAATGAATTTTATCTTGTCTTCCTTGGATATTTTAAAAGTGGATCTAGCTGTAATAAAAAAACTTACAATAAAACTTAAAAATAAAATAGTAGAACAAAATAACTTGATCATACCTCTAGTTGTCCTTGTCATCCTATTGTTAACATGGTCAAATAGTGTTGAGAAAGAAGCCACCAGGTAATAGTTGATTGCTTTTGAAGAAGATCGCCTTTTTTTTGTCTTTAATTGGCCAACAACCTGGTTTTCCAATTAAAGTTGTTTTTTTTGCCTTTGATTAGCCAGCAAGTTGTTTTTCTAATCAAAGCTTTTTTAATTTTTTTTGTCTTTGATTTGCCAGCTAGCTAGTTTTCCAATCAAAGATTTTTTATTTTGATTTTTTTTTGGCGATGATTGACCCAAAGAAGTGGTTTTCCAATCAAAATTTTTTGATTTTTTTGTTGAAATAATAGCATGAGAAGGATTAGAGAAAAATTTGATCCATCATCAGACTATATTCATCAAAGTACAACTTGTGTAAAATAGGAAGCAATGTCTGAGATCTCATAAAAACCTTTTTGCATACTTGGTAACTCCAAGAAGATTTCCAAAAATTGTGTAGATAATTTCTAGGTCTTCAAATCCCATCTTGAATTGTGCATTATCAAAATCACCATAGTAATCTTCAAAGCCCAAACTAGTGATCTTAGGAGATGGATAGTTTTTAAAAGAGAGAGTGAAGGTATCGTGTGTCCCTTCAAAATATGCATGCTCCTTGGTTGATACTATTGGTGCTCCAAAATCTGCATGCTAGTATCAAGAACAACTCTGGAAATTCCTATAGATCTAGTCCTTAGATGTTAGTACGCAAAAAGTTATTTCCTTGATATTCACCATAATTGCTTCTTAATGTTATACAAGCATATACAAAAATGAAGAAATTGAAAGACATGAAAACAAATTTTTCTAATGGATATGGTTCAGGGATTGAATTTTATTATGGGATGAAAACTAATTTGGATGGGTGGATTTATTATGAGTGATTTTTATTTTGGCTCTAATGAAATCCTAAATATGGATGGAGTTAACTAGAAATGCTACCACTTCATTATTACAAACTTGATAAGCCAATTTTTACTAAGGTTATGTGTAATAAGATCACTGAGTTGTTAGTTAATACAAGAGGAAATGGTGGTAGTTATCAAAAATGGCATATGATATTTCATCAACTAGATCTACTTCTAGATTTAATATCATATTCTATTATTTCCATATTTGAATTCTTTTTCATACCATTGTTCCTTTTGATCAAACATCACAGTCATTTTCTTATACAAAAAGTTAGTTTGTGGCGAGATAAATATTTACAATCTAATATTACTAATTGCGAAATGAAATTTTAATCTACTTAGAGGAAATAAAAGTCTAAAGAAACTTCTTACCAAATACTTCCAATCACATAATTTGCTAAAAGGTATTCTATTGTCACTAGAATATTCTTTTAGAGAACTCTAAATCTCCTAATAACACCGTGTTCCACAAAAGCGCACCAAAATGATGATGATCGTCAATCCTCGCCATTAATAATGTCAATCTAAGGCTGGTGTCTAATGGTTGTATGCATTAAGTGAAGTATATCTTGGAAATAAACTCCTTTAAACACAAACCAAACTTGCATAAAATAAATCACACTTGCAAAAATTGAAAGCCACACTTACAGAAATAAAGGCACACTTGCAGAAATAAAGTTTGCATAAAATAAATCACACTTGTATGAAGGAAATCAAATTTGTAGGAATTTAAACATACTTGCATAAATTTAAATTACTTGAATTGGAAATAAACATAATTAAACGAAACACTGCGCAAGTTCTAACAGATTGAATTTTCAAAATATAAAAAAATACAACAAAATGAATTACTAGACAAATGAATAAACATAAACATAAATACACAGATCCATCTTCCTTGAAATGAGTGGCCAGCTCATTTCTTGGAAGAGGATTTAAATTATACTTCCTATTTTAAAACTACAGAATATCTGAGAGGAAAGAACATATCTTTATTTCTTAGGAGAAAAAAAAATTACATATCTTAGTGTGGAAGGTTACATTTATAATTCATGCATCCAACCAAATCCTTATTTTAAGAAATACAATCTGATCTTATCTTTATTCCAATCATAATAACTAAGATCTCCATCTCCACAAAATATGGAGAGACATATATTATTGAAGTCAAAGCTTACCTTGCTTATTTTAGGAAGATTTAATCCCAAATCTTCTCCTTGCTTTTGATAATAAGTATTATAATGATTTTATTATTCTATATTATTGGAAGGATATTTTTCCTCAAAATATGATTTAAAGCGACATACCTTTCCCATATTTTCCATTTGACTTTGTTGTTTTTGAATGTGGAACTTTTGATGCTTGTCTGATACGCTTTTTCCTCGGACTGTAGTTCACTAAAAGTTAGATTTCTCTTGATTGGTAAAACCTATAGCAAATATGATTGAATTTTTATTAAACACATTACTGTGAAGAAAATTTTCTCTCATATTTTTTATTTTAATTTTATGTTTCTATTTATGGAACTTTTAGTGCTCATCTTATACACGTTTCCTCAGACTGCAACTCACTAAAAGTTAGATTTATCTTGATTGGTAAAACTTGTAGCAAATATGAATGAGGTATTTTTAAACACATTACTATGAACAAAAACTTTCTCATATTTTCTATTTGAATTTTTATTTCTATTTATGGAACTTTTAGTGCTCAAATCGATACTCATTTCCTGAGTTGCTGACTTACGAAAAGTTAGATCTCTCTTCATTGGTAAAACCTACAACAAATATGAATGAAATGTTTGTTAAAACCATTGCAATGAATGAAAACTTCTCTCATATTTTCCATTTTAATTTTTTGTTTCTATTTATGGAACTTTTAGTGCTCATCTGATACACTTTTCCTAGGAATGTAGCTCACTAAAAGTTAGATCTCTCTTCATTAGTAAAACCTGTAGAAAATATGAATGAGGTTTATTTTGAAACAATTGCTATGAAAAAAACCTCTCTTTGATTTCCCATTGGAATATTTGAGTTTTCATAATCACTAAAAAAGTGTCATTTCGTTGATGTAAGTTCCGAGAACTAAAGTGGCATTCCTTTTATGCATGTTCCGAACTAAATGTGCAAGTTTTGGAACTAAATCTGATTTTTCCACGAATTCAAAGTTGTTGGAAAAAATTTCATTTAATTTATACAAGTTCGGAACTAAATATCTAAGTTTTGGAACTAAACTGTGAATTCCCGAACTAAACCTACAAGTTCGGAACTAACTCTATGAGTTAGGAACTAACTCTGCGAGTTCCATAGCTAACTTAAAACAACTATAACTTTTTCATGCGCTCTCAGATTGAGATGATTCTTTTTTGAACTTGTAGTATTTTTCAAGAGGAATCCGAATATGAAATCAGATTTGATTTTGAATGTATTGTTCATGATAAATTCCACTTTTCCCAATACTAGCATTATCTTTCCTTTATGGCTGCATACACAAGATTTTGCATATTTTCCCAAATAATCAATAAGATTAGTCAAAAAATAGATAAAAACTATTTTTAAAGAATGAAAAACATATATATCCTATACTCTATCTTGAGAAAACTATAAGTTCCTAGATTACACTTTAATCCACATTCAAAGTTAACTTGGAAGGACAAAATAATGGTAATTTATGGCCAATTTATTGCCTCATCAGTAGTAGCAGGTATTTCCTTAGATAATTCTAAAACTATAGGATGTTAATGCCACTTTAAGTGGAGGCTCTTTAAGAGAGGCGACATAGTAGACAAAACGGAGAGCCATTAGTGGATGCTCATGCACCGTCATGTCACCTTTGTTGAGGATAGGGTAGAGCACTCCCACTTGGAGCCGATTTGACATGAATCACCACCTAGAGATCACAAAGATAGATCTTCAAGACACAGAAATAGATCTAGAAGCCCTAGGCCAAGGGATGTTCATGCAAAAGATGAAGGGGAAAATAGTCATTAGCAGTAGATCACATTAGAAATATACGGATATTCTGACCACCAAATTTTTATGGAGACACGGGAGGATTTCAGGAACAAGCATGGTTGGTTAGCTTGAGTGGATGCTTCAAGCTATGTTCTTATACTAGAAAAACCAAACCTTGTGTTCCTATCTACCTTCCGAGAGATGGAGCCATAGATTGGTGGAGTGAGGAGCATAAGCTCCTTGTAGATTCTATGATAGTTACTTGAGAGATATTCAAGGAACACTTAAAGAGTTGATACATATCTAGGAGATTCATCTAGAAATGGATTGATGAGTTTCATGACATACGAAAGGCTTCCATGAAAATGGCGAGTATAAGGGTCACTTTTTATATCTACTTCATTATTTGGACTACATACACGATGTGTTGGTTAGATTTCACAGGCTCATCGAGAGGACTTAACCTAGACTGGGTGGGGTAGTGCGCGTTCATTTCTGTAGACAATATCGAATCCTTAGAGAAGGCCTATATTACAGGGAAACTAAGGGGAAGACTCAACAGGATCATGACAGAGTGAGGAGCCACATACAACACTTACAAGATAGTAAGTCGAGGGTATCGGCTACTCCTCCTCAAGGTGGAGAAACTTCAGCACACTCTTTTTTAAGCTTCCTCTCAAGACACAGATCTTGACCACCCTTTCGGCCTCCACAACACCATGATGCACAAAGAGGGCATAGTATGGGACCTCTGGTGGGAGCCCCCAACAGGACACATGCTCCACCTCGAGCGAGTCGGCAGGAGTATGTCCATCACAACACCTTCAAAGATCTATGGAAATATCATAGTGTTCTATAGCATAGACTCTTTGCACCACATGGAGGAGCATCTTCTTAGTGGAGAGGACCAGGTAGTTGTTATGGGTGCAGTGTGAATGGTCACCATTGGAGAGAGTGCCCTTAGAACCTTGCTAATAAAGGTAAGCCACCCATTTCGAGCATATTTTTGGTGACATGGCCAAGATCCATAGGATCTTAGCTGCAATTGAGAACTGTTAGGAAGAGCACCAGGGCACGGTGATCAAGACCACATGTAGCATTTGTGGTATTTCTACCCATATCTTATTTGATTGAATATTATTAGATTCTTTCATTTCTCCATCTTGAGTATAATGATGTAGGATGGTGGCATTTGGGTAGGTCCTTAGTTGGGATGTTGAGATGGATTCCAGAGAAAAAATATAAGTGGAATCCTTATTTAAGGAGTGTGTAGTGGACTTAGGACTCTTCTCGATGACTTTGGATTTGCGTATCCTTCCCTTGGGTTCATATGGAGTTATCTTGGGCATGGATTGGTTTTCTACACACAGAGCTAGATTTGATCATCACAACAAGGTTATTTTTTGGGAGACGATTTGGGAGTGGAGTCAGTGATTGCTAGAGTTAGGAGACCCATATTCACACCATATCTGTTATGTAGTTGAAGCGGTGTGCGCAATGGGGTTGTCAGTTATTTTTCATCACTGTTAGTGACCAATCAAAGGATGAGACTCATGGACCATCACTTGATGACCACCCCATTTTCCAGGAGTTCTCCAATGTCTTTCCTAATGAGTTTTCAGGGTTACCTCCCCCATGTGAGATCAAATTTCATATTGATTTGGTTCTAAGAGTGAAGCCTATCTCACGTGTACGAGATAAGATGATCACACTGGCTGTGTGAGCTCAAGTTATAGTTGGAGGGCTTTCTTGAGAAATGAATAATATTTCCTATTGTATCTCCTTGGGGTGCACGGTGATATTTGTGAAGGAAAAGGATGGATATTTATGTTTGTGTGTGGACTACTGTTTGTTGAACAAAGTAACGATCAAGAATTGTTACACCCTTCCTCCGATAGATGATTTATTTGATCAGATGAAGTGAGCCACTGTATTTTCTAAGATTGATCTTAAGTCAAGTTGCCATCGGCTAAGGATTGCAGAGGTAGATATCTACAAGACAAAATTTTACATGAGATATGTCCACTATGATTTCACGGTGGTACCTTTTGTTTTGAGGAATGCCCTTGCAATATTCATGATTTTGATGAATAGGGTATTCGGGACGTTTTAGATATCTTCATACTCATGTTTCTTGATGACATTCGATATACTCATGTACGGGTGAGGAGTATGAGGAGCACCTTTGTCGAGGTTATGTAGTGTCTTCATGAGTAGTAGGTATACATGAAACTGGAGAAGTCCACATTTCTCGGTTAGAGGATCACTACTTGGGTCACATCATTTTAGGAGAAGGTGTCACAATCAATCCTTAAAATATTATAGCTATTATGGATTGGCTCGGGACAACAAATATGACCGAGGGGCTCGGTTTCATAGAGTTTACAGGTTAGTATAGGAGATTTGTTCAAGACTTTTCTCAGATTACACACCCAATAACTTCCCTTAAGTGGAAAGGGAAGAAGTTTGTTTTCTCGATAAATGTGAGAAGGCCTTGATACACTAAAGGGATGCCTTATAACATCACCTTTGATTCTTGTAGTACCAGACCTTCAAAGGGATTTATTTGTGTTTATTGATGCTTCCTTACCAAGACTAGGAGGTGTTTTGATGTATGAGGGTCATGTGGTTTCCTTTGACTCTCGCAAACTCAAGGGTTATAAGCTCAAGTATTTGAATCATAACCTTAAGCTTGTAGTATTAGTGCAAGATTTATTGCATTGAGTCATTTCCTTCTTGGTAGGAGGTTTATTCTCAAGACAGACCATTTGAGCTTACGTCACCTCTTCACACAACGCAATCTCCTCACTCATTAGTGGCGTTAGATGGTTTTGATATGTGAATATGAAATGGGTATAGAGCATGTGAAGGGGAAGGAGAATGTTTTTGTAGATGCTTTGAGTAGATAGAGACATTTGGTTATGGCTACTTCAGTGGGTATAGATTTACGGAGTAGGATTTTGTGATAACTTCCACATGACAACTTATACCTTGCAGCTAGATCAGAGATTGAGTCTCAGAGACCCCTTGAGGGGAAGTTTGATGGATTTTCATTAGATTCAGATGGACTTATCAGACATAGAGGTTGGATCTATGTACCTAGGGATGGAGGTTTGAGACATGATATCTTGGAAGAGGCTCATTGTGCACCTTATTCATCCCATCTAGGGGTGAAGAAGATGCACACCACCTTAAGATAGTTATAGTATTGAAGAGGTATTTTGAGAGATATAGATCAGTTTGTGTCATGTTGTTTGGACTACGAGGAGGATGACGACCAAGAATCAAAGCATCCAAGCTGGCCTTCTCTACCCGTATGATATACAAGAGTGGAAATGGGAAACCATTACAATGGATTTCATAGTAGGGCTATCGACTTTGAGATACCACCATGATGCAATTTTTGTCGCAATGGATAGATTGATGAAATTGGCTCAATTTTATCCGGTGAAGACCACCTATATAGTTAGTGTAGTGGTGTGAGTATACTTAGATGATATTTTCAGATTGCAGGAGATTCTATAGAAGATTATTTGTGATCGTGATCCCTTATACACCTCTCATTCTGGACTACCATGCAACATGCCTTTGGGACAAGTATCAACTTCAGTACAACTTATCATCTAGAGACAGATGGACTAGATAGAGTGGATGAATAATATTTTAGAGGACATGCTTTAAAAGTATGTTATGGACCATTAGTCAAGGTGGGAGTAATATTTGTACCTCATGGAGATTTTTATAATAACATCTTTTAGAGTTCTATTAGTATGGCTCCATTTGGGAACTTAATGGTAGGGAGTGGAGGACACCACTGAGTTAGGAAAAATTGGAGGACCAAGTATATATCTGTATATCTTCTATCTAGTTAGGGTTGGCCCACTCTCTATATCTACCTCGGGCTCCGGGCTGGAGGGCCTCTCTATAGTTATGGTTGGCCTATATCTCCAGGGGCCCAGCTCCCAGCTCTATATAGTATATAGTCGGCACTCGCCATGGGCGGAGATCAGATAGAATATATGGGTGCAGCACTCGGATAAGAAACGGAGAATCCCAATCCATTTATGCTATGCGCCGGATGGTCTCCCTATCTATACTCGGCCCTATCTCCGAGATCTATAGAGAGGGGGGGGGCACCCCTATATAGATATATGGCAACGGATGACTGGGGACCGAGGACTCAAAACAATCTCCGACCCCCCCTCTCTCTAGGTTAGGTTCTATATATCTGATGAGGCTCTATCTCCCGACGGCCATAGCTGAGCTGGGCTCCCGACGGCCTACTGCTGGGCTGGGAGAGGCCCCCCCTCCCTATTCTATCTGATTGGCTGTCGATCGAGTAGCCGTATATGATAGGGGGGTCCCCAGAGAGATATATAGGCTATCGGGTCCCTATCTATATCTGGCGTCCTATCGGGCGAGTGCTCTCCCGCGCTACCGCTACTATTATCCGGTCTGGTCCTACTATTATCTCGTCCCGTCGGTCTCTTGGGCCAACATTGTTGCAAGACATGGAGCAGTGGGTTGTTTTGATCGAGATAGAGACTTCACGAGGCTCAAGATAGAGAGAAGAAATATACACATCATATGAGATTTGACCCTATCTATGAGGTGGGCATGAAGGTTTTCTTTGTTTGAGCTCAAAAGATCCCTATCCATTATGGAAAAGGCTCTAAGTTAGCTCCTTTATTTATGGGTCCATTTGAGATCTTAGAGTGGATCGGTTGCTTAGCTTATCATCTTGACTTTCCACCCATCTTAACTCATGTGCACGATGATTTCATATAGTATTCCAGAGGAAGATATCCATAATATAACTTTCTCCACAAGATATGGCTCTTTGTGAGTTCATGGTGGTACCTTTGGTCCGACGAACGTCCTTGCAGTATTCATGAGTTTGATGAATGGGGTGTTCAAGTACATTTTTATCGCTTTGTGCTTGTGTTTCTTGATGAATTCTTATATAATCATGTACACATAAAGAATATGAGGAGCACCTTTATCAATTTATGTAGTGTCTTCATGACCATTAATTATACGGAACCTATAGAAGTGCACCTTTTTCCCGATCAGAGGTTCATTACTTGGGTCTAATCATTTCTATGCAAGGTATCACCTTTGATCCTTGAAAGATTAGATCTATTATGGATTGGCCCGTGAAAACTAATATGACCAAGGTACAAAATTTCATGGGGTTGGTAGGTTACTTCAAGATATTTTTTCAGTACTTTTCTTAGATTATACACCCCATCACTTCCTTTTAGTGGAAAGGGAAAAATTTTGTTTGGTCCGATGGATGTCAAAGAGGTATTTATTACGGTAAAGGAATGGCTTACAATAACATTGAATCTTCCAAAGATTACCATAGCCTCAAAGGGATTTCTTTTATGTCTGTAAGGATGCTTCCTTTATAGGATTAGAAGGTGTTTTGACAAAGGGGGTCATGTGGTTGCCTTTGAGTCTCACAAACTCAAGAATTATGAGCTCAATTATCCAACTCATAACCTTTAGCTTGCGAAGTAGTGCATGATTTGGTGTGTTGGTGTTATTTCCTTTTTTGTATGAGGTTTATTCTCAAGACGGTATGAGCTTATGTCACCTCTTCACGCAACCCAATCTCATCGCTCATCACTAACGTTGAATGGATTTGATATGTGAGTACGAAAAGGAGATAGAGCATATGAAGGGGAAAAAGAATATGGTTGTAGATGCCTTGAGTAAAAAAATACATTTGGTTATAGCTAATTTAGTGGGTAAAAATTTATGGAGAAGGATTTTACAATAACTTCCATATGACAACTTCTACCTTACAGCTAGATCAAAGATTGAGTCTCAGAGACCCCTTGAAGGGAAGTTCGATGGATTTTCATTAGATTCGAGATGGAATGTTTAGACATAAAGGTTGGATCTTTGTTCTTGGGTATGGAGGTTTTAGTCGGGATATCTTGGTAAAGGTTCATTGTTCACCTTATTCATCCCATCCAGGGGTGAAGAAGATGCATGCCACCTTAATACATCTAAAACATTGGAAAGGTTTTGGAGAGATGTCGCTCGGTTTGTGTTGCAATTTTTAGAGTGTTAGAGGGTGAAGGAAAAACATCAACATCCGGTTGGCCTTCCCTACCAACATGATATAACGGAGTGGAAATGGAACACCATTTCCATGGATTTAATTATAGGGATACTAATGTCAAGATACCACCATAAAGCCATCATGGTCACGGTGGATAGATTGATGAAAGTGACTCATTTTTCTCTAGTGAAGACCATCTATACAACTATTGTGTAGTGGTGTGAGTATACTTAGATCAGATTTTTAGACTGCATGGGATTCCGTGAAAGATTATTTGTGATCATGATCCCTTATATACTTCTCATTTGTGGACTACTATGCAACATGCCTTTAGGGCCAGTATCAAATTCAATATAGCTTATCATCCATATAAAATGGATAGACAGAGCGGGTGAATAATATTTTAGAGGACAAGTTTAAGATGTACGTTATGGACCATCAGTTGAGGTGGGAGGATTATTTGTACCTAGTATAGTTTTCTTATAATAAAAGGTTTCTTATTTATATTAGTATGGCTCCCTTTTAGACACTTTATGGATAGGAGTGCAGGACACCACTAAGTTGGGACAGATTGGAGGACAAAGTATCTCTTGGGTTGTATTTGTTACAAGACATGGAGCAGCAAGTTGTTTTGATCGGAAAGACAACTCATGAGATCGAAGATGGAGAGAAGAAATATGCAGATCAGAGGAGAGTTGATGGTAGATATTAGGTGGGCAAAAAGCTATTTCTTTGTTTTAGACCTCATAAGAGCCCTATCTATTATGGAAAAGGCACAAATTTAGCTCCAACATTTTTGAGTCCATTCAAGATCTTGGAGTGGATCGGTCCCTATCCTTATCGTCTTGCCTTCATACCCAACTTGACATGCATGCATGATGTATTTCATGTTTATGTTCTTAGGAGATAAATTTTAGATACCTCTCATGTGCTGGATTCGAACACATTGTACATGCGGGAGCAGGGGCGGTGACTATGGAGCCTATGCACATTATAGAGGGAAATTCCACGGGCCTTCAAGACTATGATATTAACTGGTGTGACTCTAGTGGGATAGGTATGATGATACTAAAAACAATGGGATGATACAAATTTGTTATGGACCCAGTTTCCACTCCTATTTCAGTGACTTCGGGATGAAGTCGAGTCTAAGGGTTGGGGATGCGAGTTCTCACTCCTCTTGGACACCATTTTCATTATGTTGATATTACGTTTCCATTGATACTTAGACATTTTGATTATGATACATTGATCAAAGTATATGATAGGCTATGTGGATATTTAGACTATTGACATGTTTGCATTCACATTTTTACTATGATACACTATATGAAATTGGTAGGCGATTCGGTATATATTGATTTGCATTATTTGGATGTTATACTAACACGTTATTATTTGGATGTTCTTAGTAGAATTATACTCTCATGGATGTTAGAATCAAATTATTTGATATGTTCATAGATGATAAAATTACTTAAATTTTGATGACGATTATTGATTTATATGTGGATGTATTATTTCTCAATTTTATTGATGTGGTCATGAGGCTAGAGAGGTATCATGTTTGCATTGAAGGAATATTTTATCGAGATACATTGAAAAGGGGTAGGGGACCAACCATGGAAGGATGTCGGGTGTTTTGCAACATGGCCAAATTTGACAAATTGTGTCTAATGTTTATGTGGTGTTATTACATGCCTAGTTAGGAGGTTTCCCATGGGGGTGACCTCACATGTTTTTCCATGGGGTGTAACGATTTTCCTTTATTTTAATTTTGTGTGTGTTTTATTATGTGTTATGTATTTAATTATTAGAATTTGTAGTCACTTTATTAACAATTATTAATGTGTCTTAATTAGCTAATCTAGCTTATTTTGTTAACTAAAATAAGGATGTGACAATGGGACGATTATGAGGTTAGATGGTACTTGAAATTGTGTGGATCTAAGTTAGATTTGTGTTAGTTTTTATGTTGTGTAATCTTTCCCAACTTCAAAATTCCAATTTTTACTTTAGAGGCTTTTTTGGAGACTTGTGGGACAACCTAAGCTTGTCCCATGTCTCTTAAATTCACCCAACAACCATACCTATGGTACAAGGAGTTAATTTTATACATATTTATACATATTGGTACACTTTCCTACTTACCAAAATTAATTTTTCCTTGGTACAAATAGTGTGCAAGTTTGAGTGTCATCTGGGCTTGTCATAAGTCTTGCATATTAATTTATTCTCTTAGGCATGGTGTTTGAATTGTGTGTTGGAATGGAGGAATGATGAAGTGGAATCCTACATGGATCCACTTCATCATCCTCACATCCCATTTCAATTTATTGATGGAATTTTATGGATTTGGGGTTACTTGTTCATTTTCCTTCTTTTGCACTTTTTGAATTAGGAGCTTGTGGGAGTTGCTTTTGGAGTGTGCTTGGCTTGAACATGACAAAATATTATGGAATGAAGAATCTTGGAATCTTGATGGAGAGGTAGGATCTCCACCTTTGTTATCTTCTTATTTATGTTTGTATATGTGAAAATTGTGCTTGTTGAATATTGTATGAGTGTTGTGAATGTGTTTTTTATGTGGTTGGGTATTTTTCCTTAAGAAGGGAGTGGGAGATGGAATTATGGGACCATTGGGGAGGGAAAAGGGAGTTGTGAGGCATGAATTTTTGAGGGAGTGTGATTGAGAGTTTCACCTATGAGGAGTGAAAAGGAAAACATGGACATATTTTTTCATTTTTGCAAGGGGAGAGATAAGGATGTTTTGTTGTTTGTATTGTGCACATGGAAGATTTGGGTGAAAATCCTAGTTAACTAGGGAGGAAAAAGGAGGTGGTTTCCATATTCTTTACTCTTTTTTTTTTTATATCAATCCTTTCTGTTGTTTGAGAAAGTTGTAAATTTTGTTGAGTATGTCCATTTAGATGTGTTGAAGGTTTTAGATTTAATGTTTTTGTGGAAGCCATCCTTGTAAAAACTTGTGAAATATTACTTAAGATCCAACATTGATCTTTGGTTTGGGCTTGGGGGCCAATAAGGGGTGGCTTCTCATCTTATTGGATTAAAGGTTGGGTGAAAAGTGTCTCATATTCCCCCTTTCTGTGTATTGTGATCTAAGTTTTTTGAAAGATTGAAGAATGCAAGATTGACGCTACTAGTTAGGCAAAGACATGCAATGAAGACTTGTGTTTTAGCCTTGTTGAAATTTTCTATGTTGTATTTTATCATATTATTATTCCCACTTTTAGTGCAATTTAATAACATTCATATATTTGGAAGAAGGTATTGTAATATGTCACTTATTCAAAGTTGAAGCTATTTAGTGAATATAGAAAGAACACTTGGTTGTTTACCTTATTGGAAAGGATTAGTCTTAGTGAAAGAAATGAATTTGAATTCATTGTATTGTAAAATAAGGATATGACAACTTTTAGTTTTCATATTTGTATTGTAATGTTATAGTGAAAATAAAATTAAGTTGTTTAGTTGTCTTGAAATGAATCTCTCCTAAGGTTATACGCATTTAATTTGAAGTTTTTAGTTGCAAATATGTATTGAAAGGAAGTGTGTCAAATTCTTTTTTTTTTGTTGGAAAAATTGAATATGTGAAATAGAATGAATTGTAGTAATGTTATACTCAATTTTACATTTTATTGCAAAGGGAAGAATAGAGATTGATTTGATGTTATGTAATTTGAATTAGGAAACTAGATATACTATCAATCTAGAAAACAATGAATAGAAGACACCCTCATTAAAATTAGTATTGAATTAAAAATCAACTTAAGAAGAAAAACTATGAAAATAATGCATTGTTGAAGGTTCTATTTTCGAGAGAACAGAATCACCGCTCTATGCAGAGTGATGGTTTAAGAACCGTAGCCCAACATAGAGTGGTGATCAATGAACCTCCCGAGGTAGGGTGGCTGCTGTCACGGGACCACCGATCTACGTAGGATGGTGGTTTTGTCACCTTTGTTGATGGAAAAATAAAAAATCATCGGTGAAAAACCCGGTTTTTAAATTAAGTAAAATATGAGCTTAAATCCTCAACAAGAAAACTTCTAGAACTAGGAATCAATTAAATTTAATTGTTCAAGATTTATAATCTCTTTTATGGCACCCAAATGTGTAAAAATTATAAATTTAAAAGAAATGGGGTTTTCCCCAATAATTGAACTCAAAAACAAGAAAATTATTTCATTAAATAACAAAATAGATCCATGGTAGGATCTCTACATTTTACAAATGGAAAAAATTACAATGGAAAATATTTACAACTAATATCAAGAGAAATTTTTCCATGGTTTCTCTTCTTTCTCTCATGGCTCCTCCTCCTTCTCCTCTTCCAAAACCTGTAAACAAGAAAAGAGAAAATGAGGTTGTTTGGGGAAAATAGAAATTAAAAGGAGAACCATAAGGAAATTTAGGGCAACCTAAATCTAAGGGCTATGATAAATTCAATCCTATGGCCAAAATTAAACCCTGCCTCACATAAGTGGGAAGGCATTTTGTGGGAATGTAACTTTAAGTAAAAAGAAACAACATGGGTAATGGGGTGAATGGGGCCACTTAGTAACTGGTTAAAAAATTTAAACCTTTGAGTTAGAAAATATTGTAACCTTAGTACGTGCTTACTAATTTAACTAATGAAGCTTAGTAGATTCCTTAAAGCGTAAATATATCTTACGAAGTAAATTGTAATATTTAATTATTAATTTAATTCCATTGTTCACATGCTTTTTTAGAAAGCCTCTAAGCGAGAAATTTATTAATTGTGAAAATGCCTAACCTTGCAAACGCTTTTAGACAAAAAAAAATTATTACCGTAAAATTGACTATTAATTTATTAGTTCTCCTTGTTTGAGAGTAGAAAATTATTGGCGTTACAAGTATCAAGACTTCAATAAATATATAAATTGTAATTCATTTCAATTTTGTTGAATATATTTTAAGGATTATTTTTTTAAAATATTTTTTAGGGAGCCTAATTGTTGAAGTTTTTATCAAGAATTCAAAATTCAAGGATTGAGGTTTACATCCCTCACCGGAGTCACTAAAATATAACGAATTAGTTTTAAGGTGTTAAGGCATATCGACCAACTACAAATTCACCATTACATTTCGTATTTAAATAATAAAAAATAATAAATAATATTTTGGCATTTTACGGTCGTATGCTACTAGGTTGTTAAAGAAGACCATATCCATTGAAAATATATATGTGAATGTGAAGACCTTTTCAAATTTATAATAGATCTCAAATGTTGAAGCAATGTACTACACTACCCATTGTAATATCTAGTCGAATTTTTTCTAGATTACTAGTATTAAACATCCTAATTAGTACATTTGCTACCTTGAAAAAAAAAAAAAGTCGATGTAAATTTTCACTTCTTTCTAATTTATTGAGCACAATGTCAATCTAAAAATTAAAAAATCAATATTTCATAGTTAGAAAGTTACATAATTTTTATTTTTCTAATTATTATATATATATTAAATGTAATTTTTGATTTTTTAAAAAATTTATAATCAAAGTGAATTTCATCTAATATATTTCTCATATTTAGACATTATAATCCTTGTATAATCCCAAAGCCTATACCACATCAATCTAAATGAAATAAGAGAGACAATATTTATCAACATAAGCTTTTTCTCAAAAGATATAATCATAGGACCCTTTGCATTAATCCTTTGATGTAATTAGTTCCTCAAAATATATCAACATAAGCCCTTCTATAGAAATCCAATAAATTACATCATGTTTAAGAATTTACGGACTCCAATTTTTGTATTGTATACAATATTTATTCAAATGCTAGAATAATCTTCTAATATTCCTAGATAAAATAAATGATCCTAACTTATTCTCTTCTCAAAAAATTTGATAAATTAGAGGCTGGATTATATTCATAAAAAATTAATCATATTTTTTTAGATTAGGTAAATATTTTATTTTGAGCGGACCAAAAAACCCACCAAAGATCTGAGGAGAAAAGATAGAACAATGAGGAAAAAAACACAACCCCTAACGGTGGACAAAGAACAATCATAGCCAAGAAAAAAACTAAAACAAAAATAACAAGACCAAAACCAAGGATGGAACTAAAATGGCCTCGTCAAATGGGCTTGGCATAGCACACATAAAGATCTAATGTCAAAGCATCCCCTAGAAGCTGTTTTTTAGATTACAAGTAAAATTCACAAATTTTGAGGTGGGTGTAATCCATACCCCCATTGTAAGGTTGTGGAGCCTGTCTTCATATGTGAAAGTGTTGAATACTATACACTAAGAATATTTTACATTTTCGATATTTTTGTTGGCCTTGAAAATCGTTCCCGATATACCGGAAACATACTTTTCTCATATGGGTAGGATATTTGACCCATAGGTTTATGGGATGGTTTTGGCCCATGGTTTTGATATCCATGGATTTGTAAAACTATTTAAGTAATTGTCTACTTATGTAGTTTTGTGCATATGGTAGGTATGATATAAAATTTCAGATGTGTTTTAATTTGGGTGTGAATTACGTAGAGTTTGTTGAGCATAAATCCAAACAAATTTGGGCATTGTATTGAGAGAGTGATGTCTTGTAATAAAATCTAAGCAAGTGATTCTTGGTGGATGTATTCCAAAGTGCATGAACGACATTAAATATTGTCACTTTTTGTTGTTCTTTTATTATTCTTCACTTTTATTCAGAGATCGTAATATTTTACGTATATTATTTTCTATTGTTGCAATTTTGTGAGGGTTTGTTATGTATATTTTATCCCTTATTTCCTAACAATTGGTATCGAGCTTTGGTTTGGTTTCTGAAGTGTTGAATCATAGGGATATATTTTAGCTTGAGTGGGAGCTATGCCGGATGATGGAAGATCAAGGGTTGATAAATTCAAGTGATAGAATTTTAGTCTTTGGAAGATGCAAATGGAAGATTACCTTTATCGAAGGATCTTTATATTGTTGTCTAACAAGGTGAACAAACCCTCAAGCATGATGAATACAAAATAGGATTTGCTGGATAGGAAGGCACTTGGGATAATGTGGCGGTGTCTTGCATCTTTGGTACTATTTAATATTTTAAAGGAAATACTACAATGAGAACTAATGGATGCATTAAAAGTTGTATGAAAATCCCCTCTGCATCTAATAAGATATTTTTCATGAAAAAGTAGTTTATTATGAAGATGTCCGAGAATGGCTCGATGAAGATCATTTAAATGATTTTAATACGGTTGTAAATATACTAGCTTTGGTTCTGATAGAATTTTATGAAGAAGTTAGGGCTTTATTAATTCTAAGCTCTTTACCTAACAATTGGAATAAACTTGTAATGGTGGTAAGTAACTCAGTTCAGCCTAACTTAAAGTTGAAGTTTGAGGATGTTGTAGGGGTGATTAAGAGTAAATAAATGTGAAGAAAAGATCTAGGGAATATTCTACTTCAAAGAAAGCTTTGACAATGGAAACTAGAGGGAGACAAATGAATAGAGGAAGTCATGGAAAATTGAAAGACCAGAAAGGTCAAAATCCAAAAGCAAGATAGTATGTTGGCACTATGGAAACTCTGGGCATGCAAACAAGGATTGTTGGGAGCTTCACAACAAGAAGAAACAATAGGAAGAAAACAAGGAGGAAAATTTTGTAATGGGTAATTTATGTCGGGATGCTTTTATTCTTTATTTGCACAATATTATTGAGTCTTGGGTTTTAGATTGACGAGCTTCTTTCCATGCTACTCCATGTAGGCATTATTTTGTTGATTATGTTCAAGGGGATTTTGGGCATTTTTTCCTTGGTGATGATGAGCCTTAAAGTATAGTTGGAAAATTTTTGGTTCGGGTTAAGATGTAGAATGGGAATACATGGCTATTGAAGGATGTCGGACATATGCCTACTTTAAAACAACATTTGATATCGGCGAGCCGGTTAGGAAGTGATGGTTATGCTATGATATTTAAAACAGAATCTTGGAAGGTTACAAGGGTGATCTTGTGGTGGAAAGAGGTAAGAAGGTTGGAACCTTATATTTAACCACTTATAGCAATATTGTTTGTAATCTTGTGGCTTGAGAAATAGATACAACATTATGGCACTATAGGCTTGGTCATATGAGCCATAAGGGTATGGAGGTCATAAATATGGATTTTCCTAGATATACAAAAGCAAGTTTGGATTTCGGTGAGGATTGCATATATGGAAAACAAAAGTGAGTAAGGTTTCTCAAGGTTGGACCTATAAAGAAAGAAAGTAAGTCGAAGCTGGTGCATTTTGATGTGTAGGGGTGGCTCGAGATATCATCTCTTGGGTGTTCAAGTTATTATGATACTTTTATTGATGATGTAACAAGGAAAGTTTGGGTTTATTGTATTAGAAAAAAATCAGATATATTTGACACTTTATCTAAATGGAAAGCCTTGGTTGAGAATGAAAGCAGGTCTTAAGCTAAAATGTCTAAGGTCAAAAATGGAGGGGAGTATTACAGCAATGAATTTGATGATTAATGTTCTAAGAATGGAATCCATGGGAAAAAGAAGGTTCCAGGGAACTCTATAGTAGAATGGGATCTTAGAAAGGATAAACATAAAATTACTGCAATGTGCTAGGAGCATGAGGTTACATGTGGGACTG
The DNA here is from genome assembly GCA_018340775.1 of Taxus wallichiana var. yunnanensis. Taxonomy (NCBI): domain Eukaryota; kingdom Viridiplantae; phylum Streptophyta; class Pinopsida; order Cupressales; family Taxaceae; genus Taxus; species Taxus wallichiana. Next base: position 974,199,555 of record CM031239.1, read on the forward strand.
TCTCTTTCTTTTTGGGAAGAAGCGGTGAGCACGTTGTGTACTTGATAAGCAGAGGACCCTCAAGTGCCTTGGATGGAGGCATACTTGAGGAGGCTTGGTATGGTAAAAAGTTGATTATTCAGTTCTTAAATTCTTTGGATGTGAGTTGTTTTTCCATATAAACAAGGATGACAGGACCAAGCTAGAGGCTAAATCATAAAAATGTACTTTCATTGGTTATAGTGGTGATGGCCTTGGATATAAATGTCAAAGTATTAAGGACAATAAAATCATTTGATCTAGGGATGTGGTATTTAATGTGAAAGTCATGTATAAGTAGCGGTTGTAGGAAAATAAGGAAGAAACCAAGAAATAATATGTAGTGGTAGAGGATCTTCCGGATGGTAAAGTGAAAAATGAATCGGTTTAGGAACCTCCTCAACAGAACCCCAAACTCCTATATTGATGAGTTCTTCTAGGGTAAAAAGAGAACCTAAATTTTTTTCTTCTTCTCTTTATTATTTATTACTCACCGTGATGTGGAGAGCCGAGAGATATTTGATGAAGCAATATAGGTATATGCTAGGAAGAAGTGTGAGCAAGCCATGGATGAGGAGCATCAGGCTCTCATGGAGAACCAAACATGGGATTTTGTGATGCTACCCAAAGGTAAAAGACCATTACAGAACAAGTGGGTGTTTAGAGTCAAAGAGGAATAAGGAGGCAAGAAAATTTACAAGGCCCAGTTCGTGGTCAAGGGGTTTGCATAGAAAAAAGGTATAGATTTTAGTGAGATTTTTTTCCTCTAGTAAAAATGACTTCTATTAGAACTATTCTTTGAATAGTTCAGCAAAAGACTTGCACTTAAAGCATCTTGATGTAAAGACTGCATTTCTCCATGGTGATTTAGAGGAGGATCTATATATGAAACAACCAAAGGGCTATGAGGTCAAAGGTAAAGAGGAGATCGTGTGTAAACTGAATAAGAGATTGTATGGATTGAAACAAGCTCCACGTTAATGGGATAAGAAATATGATAGCTTCATGATGGAGCAAGGTTATATTAGATGCCATTCTCACCATTGAGTATATAAAAAAAAATTTGCAAATGGAAGTTATACTTATATTATCCTATACGTATGTGGATGACATGTTGGTTGCGAGGTAAAAACATGGAGGAAATAAAAGTATTCAAGAAGTAGATAACTGAATCCTTTGCTATGAAGGATTTGGGGGCAGCAAAAAATCCTTGCTATACCGATATCTCGGGATAGGAAGGAGCGAAAGCTGAATTTAAATCGGGAAGAGTACATTAAGAAGGTTTCGAGAGGTTTAATGTGCGGGATGTTAAACTAGTTGGGACTCCTTTGGTAGCCCATGTCAAGTTATCAAAGGAGCAGTGTCCCAAGATAGAGTAAGAGAGAAACCATGTGTCTAATGTACCTTACTCATCAATGATTGAAAATGTTATGTATGACATGGTGTGAACCAGGCCGATGTTTCCCATGCAAAGTGGGAGCGATGAGTAAATTTATGAGTGATCCAGGTAGAGATCACTGGTAGGTAGTAAAGTGGATCCTTTGATATTTGAGAGGGACCATGGGGAATTTTTTGTTCTACGAGTGGATCAAACACCACTTTGTGTGGTTATTTACATTCGAGATATGGCGGGAGATGTAGATAGCGGGAGGAGCACATCGGGTTATATTTACACTATAGGTGGGACAACAATGAGCTGGATTTCACAACTACAGATGCTAGTGGCTTTGTCAACCATGAAGGCTAAGTATGTTGCTGCCATAGAGGAAAGCAAAGAAATGATTTGGTTACAAAAATTTCTAGAGGAGTTGGGGTATAGTCAAGAGGAAGGGAAGTTGTATAGTGATATTCAAAGTGTTATACACCTAGCTAATAACTCTGCTTTCCACTCTAGGATGAAGCATATATAGTTAAGGTACCATTTCATCAGGACATCTTTGGAGGAAGAGAATTTAAAGCTGGAGAAGATTCATACTAGTCAAAATCCTTCCAACATGATAGCCAAGGTGGTCACAAGGGAAAAATTGAAGATGTGTTCATATTTGGTTTGTCTTCATGAAAAATAGTGAAGGGTTGAGAATATTTCTTAGAGGAAAACTAGTCCCCAAGTGGGAGATTGTTAGGTTGTGGAGCCTATTTTCATGTATGAAAGTGTTGAAGACTGTACACTAAGAGTATTGTACACGCCCACAATTTTCTCATCGGGGTTTAGGGCTAGGTCGGGCTCGGAGAGGGGATCGAGGGTGGAAGCCACCGGTAGAAAGGGTTCGAGGTGTAACCCGAAAAAAAAATATTTGGCCTTGGAAAATGTGCCCAATATAACGGGAAATGTGCTTTTCTCATACGGCAAGAATTTTTACCCATAGGTTTATGGGATGGTTTTGGCCCATGTTTTTATACCCATGGTTTTGTAAAATGCTTAAGCAATTGCCTACTTATGTAGTTTTGTGCATATTCTTGGTATGATGTAAAATTGCAAATGTGTTTCTATAGAGTTTCTTGAGTATAGCTCCAAATAAATATGGGTATTGTATTGAGAGAGTGATGGCTTGGATTAAAATTTGAGCAAGTGATTCTTGGTGGACATATCCCAAATCGGGTGAACCATGTTAAATATTGTCTCTTTGTGTTGTTCTTTTATTATTCTACACTTTTATTTCATATTTGTAATATTTTATGCATATTAGTTTCTACTATTGTGATTATGTGAGGGATTGTTCCGTATATTTTATCCCTTATTTCCTTACATCCATCACACACCTCTACCAAACCCATCCACATCCTTCCATCCAATCCTAGATTGATCACCATCTTTCTCTAACCCTCCTTCACCAATTGTTTTCCCCAAGTGAGCCTACTCCTACCGTAATGGATCCCTAACCGTCATTTCTATGGCCCCATCTTGTCCATTCTCATCATCTGTCATGACAACAAAACCCCTTCCGCCTCCTTATGGCTTCCAACAACGAACCGTCTATTTATCCCCCATGTTAGCAGTTGCATTCAATTTTAATTTGTAATTCAACTTCTCCCACCCAAAGAGCTCAAATCGTCGATCCGGCCATGCAGAACAATTACTTTCTCCAAACAACTCCTCCCCCACCACATAGGCCACACTACCACCACCACATGCCCCAACCATCTCATTCACTCTAAGCATGCATGCAATAATCATATTTAGCAAGTGATTCCTCGTCTTTGACCTCATCATCAATATTAGAAATAGGAATTTGGTGATCTCCATTATTTTCATCCTTTATCTATCTTATATTATCATCACAACAATAAGAAATGGGCTTATGACTAAAATTTCTACAATTTTCATAGACAATCGATATTTCTCAACCTTGATTGCTTGTTCACATTTTCCATAAGAAGCTGTTTAATAAAATTATCTTCAAAACCTTGGCCCCAACCAGAATGTTGACGCATATCCACGTAAATACAAGTTTGGATATAGCCTTCGTAGTGGTATCAACAACAATGAGCATGCCCATCGATCTTTTTATCTCGAAAAACACCTTAGCTCACGAGAACACCAAGGGGGAGATGGGAGATAAATACAAACAAGGAGTTTAGTGAAAGATAACTCCATAGTTAGCATTGATTTGCCAACACATAAAGTTGAGAGTTGCTTTTCCATATTGTAGACACCTATAATATGCTTACAATTAGCATTTCATCCAATTCAACTAATTGCGACACTTTGTTAATCAACCCATCTTCACTCCATTATTAGATGCCCATTGACGACACCTTCTTAGTCGTATTCCTCCAATAATCAGCTTATTTAGCTAATATCTCTCTTATTAGGTAAACATTACTCCTTTTTGACCATTCGAATCTCACTAGCTCTCTCTAGACAACTTCTATTGGCTTTGTAGGCTATCTATCCATCACAATTGGTTATCCAAACCCCTCCCAACTCTCAATGAGTCTCTACTCACTTGCTAACTAAGTTTAACTAGCCTAAACCAAGCTCAACTAAGCCTAAAGCATGTTTATCTTAATCTAATCTAAAATCTTTAGTTCCACATGCACCGAAATTCCAAACTCTTCCATTTGGAAAACTATAAATACAAGGCTAAGACTACCCATTCAAACTTATAACTTCACATAACACAAAGCCAAAACAAACCTAAGAAATCTTGGATCTCATTTGTATTAGCTTCAAGCTAATTAGAAATTTGATCTAAAGTTTTCCTTACTCCATTGTTCGAGCTCCCCCATCTTGCATCCATCCACTCCATAATCCAAGTTTTGAGTAATGTGGAGAGAACCATTGGCCTTGAAGACATTAATGGTGAGACTCCATTCTTGAAAGCTTGAGTTTCATATCAAACATCACACCTTTGATTGTCAAGTTGATCTTTTAGGTTCAATTTCTTAATTAAGTAATCTAAAGAGTAGAGAGTAGTATATATGCTATTTTTTTATGTTTTTGTCAAAGTTATGATGCATGTATAGGATTAAGTTTTGTTTAGCTCTTATCTCATGGTGAATGGATGAGTTATCAAAGCTTTGAGGTTCTTTATCCTCATTCGATAACTTTTGTAACTTTCCATTGCATACACATATAACTAGGGAGACCTTAGAAGCACTCTTTGCAGGTCCTCTTCTTCCTAGAATCAAAAAATGAACTCATCCTTGGCAAGCGCCTAAAATACAATTTGTAGGTCAAATTTATTTTACACCACTCACATACAAAGTTGATATTTTGTGTGCAACAACCAAAGCTACCCATAGCGGATGTTTGAATCGATTCTTGGTTCTATCAACGACATCTTCTAGTATCTCTAGATGTGGATGCTATTCATTCCAACAAAATAATAGTTTTAAAGGATCCCGGTGAGCGATTCGAAGATCCAATTCAAGTCCATAGCGAGAGGAAGCCAAGGAGGTCGATGCTGAAACCATTCGGTTATTCTGTTGTAAAAATTAATCATATGAATTAGAGTGTTGTTTCAATTATAATCCAAATAGTTTTCAGTACCTATGTAAAATATTTTTCCACGTATCGATAAAGGATGATATAAAGAATATAAAAAATTACATGGAAAATATTTTATTAAGGAAGAGGACAAAAATAACAACACGGTTTTCAAGAAAACACATTTTAGAAAGGCTTATTATCCCGGTATGGATTAAATGTGGATATAGAGACAAATGTAGAGGAAGGGATGAGTTAGAAAATAGTTGGAATGATTACAATCTTAATAATTCAAAATGTAAGGTTAATTATATAAAATTTAATATAATAATTAAAACAAAATTTACTATGTGATAGTCTCATAAATTTTATAATGAAAGAAACTCTATCAAGACTTTCTCAAAGTTGAGCGAGAAGTTCCCTTGGTTCTTTTGGAGACCGGTTTTAAAGTTGGCCAAATGGGCCCCCAGAACTTTACTGAGAAACTCTTTACCCGGTTTTTCCCAATTTCAGTTAGGCTACCCACTTTGCCTCTGGATTTTTGGGTGGTAGAAGAGATAATGTGCCTTTGTTAGAATTTTAGGAACCCCTCATGTCATTGAACCCACTACCAGGATTATTTATGTTAGGTTTTGCATAAGGATGGCTTGAGATAAACCGGCCCCTGCCCCCACCATGCTCAAGTATAAACATGGTGTTTGGTTGGAGGATCTAGATTACAAACACTATGTTATATTTTGCTTAAATTGTAGGAATGGTGGTCATGTTTCTCATGATTGTGTTATGCCACACACTGGGTGAAGAAGGTTGGACAAGATGTCATCAACAATTCAATCAGCGGAGTTCACGGGGTTCAAACCTCGGGCTTGTTTTCCCCTCTTACGTTATTTTTCCTTATGTCTCCATGGATTGACTTGTATTGTGGATGTAGCTCTAGCCGGAAGGGTGTCTTGGTGGTTTTGAAGGGATCTATATGGATAACAAGGATTTTCCAATTAACGGCCTTGTTGTGCGGAAGAGCACTGCTTTTGGAGGATGTGTACTTGTCCTTTGTTCTGCGACTTCACCGGCTGATGTTTTGCTTAATGGATTGTCAATGGAGTCACAAGTCCTTGGCGTGGTTGGAGAAAACCCCTTGCCAAATGTTGAACTTTTTATCCTAAGACTTTATTGATAGATTCGGCTCCAGGAATGAGAATGTGGATGGCCCTATTTTCTAGCATGAGATGGAGCATAATAGTAAGTTAGCTTCTCAGATTAATAATAATCCTACTTTCCCGGACTCAGGGCCTTGTATGGTTGAATGTTCTCCACTTTATGTGTCTCTAACTATCACATTCATTTTGCTTATTGTGATCCTTTTACGATGGTGGAAGGTGAATTTGAGGAATACTTTGAAGAAAATAGATCTAAAAGGGAGAAAAGCACTTCGACATGGTAAATTAGAATTTTTGCTACAATTTGATCCTCTTATCGACCAAAGGCCATTCCTAAGGCTTGGTTATAGGCCAGTTCACATTGATCGGACTCGTTTAAAATATTTAATGTTTAGAGGGGTCTAGATAAAAAGATTACTTAAAGATGAACTTTAGCACGTAGATGAATTTAGGGATCGAGTTGGAAGAAAAAGGTTGGAATTTAGTTCTTCATAATAAATTAAAATTTAAATGATGGTTTTGGTTTCATTTTGTTGTTAAAGCTCCGCTCTTTGTCTCTCTTGATTTATATTGTCAAATTTTGGCTTTTGGAATGTTTTTGTCACTCCACTTAAAAAAAATTATCCTTCGTTAAAAAAAGTAACTCTATCGAAATTTATATTTTTCAAAATATTATTTAAATTATATATTTTGTATAGTGATATTTTTACAAACAAAACATTCATTTTATACCATCAATTTCTCTTTTACATTATTTTTTCCTTATGAATGTCTCTAAAAATATACTAATCCACTCATACATTTGTAAAGGATGCTTTCTAATAAGACAACAAAAAAACATAATTACTAAGATCCTAACTATAAAATACAAGTCTATCATACAAGAACTCTACTCATATACGATTTTATGATTTTCCAAAGAAATAAAAAAATAGAGTGCTGAAATAATGTTGAAGCTGCATAAAGTCAAGAAAGATGGATGTATAAAACATGCCATATAAGAAAAAATTAGATTCAATAGGAATTAATTTAAGAGAAAAATATTAAGGTCAAATATACATTAAAAAGTGGAACACATACTAAAAAAATTCTAATTTAAACCCTTAATGAACTAGAGCAAAAATTGTGTTAAGTATCATTAAAGTTAAAATGAGAATGTACTAGTTGGTTGTATGGTGGAAATGGTAAAAGATTTTGCGATTAATACCTCTTGCTTGTATTTAGGGAAATTGTGTTATAGTTTTATGAGTAGGTCATGCCTTTGGTAAGTTATAATGATGGCATTTCTTTAGATAATGTTTCGTTCAATCATTTTATCAAACACCATGCATAGATAGAATAAAACTATTTTCTTGTAATGTGTACATATAAAATAATCTCTGGAATTTGTAACACCCGCAAAAGCAGCGTTCTTGGAACACACTACTACCTAACACTTAACCGAAAATTGCGACTATTTTTTTGTTACAAGATAAAGGTAAGAGGATAAAACAAGTTATAATGTTGTTAATCCCAAAGGGTACAACAACTAACTAACACTACTAAACTCTACTTTTCGATGAAAGAAACAAATCTAGAAAAAGGTTTACATAATAACAAATTTATCTCTAAGGTCCATTAATCAATTATTCATTAGGAAGGTGCCTTAGATAAATTTACATAGTTAATTTTTTCTTCTCTCTTTAGTTAATGCTCAACTCTAATATGGTTAACCTCATGCTTAATTACTATAATTTCATGACCCTAATAGCTTAAATTCCTTTTATTAATTTCCTACACCATACTAAGGACTAATAAAGTTTTAGCACTCTAAGGCAGTTAAAAGGCCCCACTTCCCAATTACACATACACTTAAGGATTTAAACTAAACATTTAAATTATATTTCTACCCAAAAAAAGTACGGTAAAACCTCCACCCTTAGATCAACACAATCTTGGCAACTACATCCTAGGGTTCCAAACTAGCCCTAAATTTCTTTATGAATTTCTATTAAAACATTTCCTTCATTTTATTCTCCTCATTTAGTCCATTTCTTTGTTAAAAATGCAGGTCGAGAGAGGAGGAAGCCATGGGAGCAAAAGACGAAGAACTATGGAGGATTCTACAAGGATATCTAGTTAATATTAGTTTATTTGTAGTTTTATCAATGTAATCTATTTCATTTAATGATTGAGAGGGGTTTCCTCTACCAATCTAGTTTTTATTTCAATCCATTTGTATTTGGGGTCCTCTATTTTAGGGAAAACCCTACCCCATTGTTATAAATGAAAATATTGTTTTGTAATCCACAATTTGGATGTTTTTATTGCCAAATCCAAGGGATTTAATCATTGTTTTTCTGTTTGTAGTTATAGGTTAAATTTTACAACTTATAAATTGGTATAAACCCGTTAAAAAAATTTACACGGGCGTGGATCGAGGATTTTGTCATAAGTGACAAAACCGTTGCCCTTTCCATAGTAGATCTTGTTCCAAGAGTAAGTCTCCAAAATCCTCAAAACAAAGCAAGCATCCACAAGCTCCAACAATCCACAAGACCTCTCAACAATTCTCTAACTCTCCAAAAATACAAGAGCACAAAATAATGAAGTTACCCCCAAACAAGAAAAAAACTTCCTTAAATAGAAAATTGAAAGAGGAGGATGAGGTGGCTCCATGTAGGATGACACATCACTCATCCTCAACTCCACCTAAGAACTCAAAACTCAACCCCAATGCACCATAAATTTGTGGGTGAGAGGAATGACAAGTTACTTACACAAACAATCTAAGCCCACACCACCTAGGGATAAAATTAATTACTTGAAAGAAAGTGTAATAAACATTTCACCTTTTTATCTTCCCAAAACACCTAATGGGGTCTAATTGTGACCCCCAATCCATAGGTAGGGTTGGTATAGAAATTTAAGAGGTTTGGGACAAGTTTAAATTGTCCCAAAAGATTTCAACATTGGCTCTTAAGCCCAAATTCGAGTTTCCCATGAAGAGTAGAGTGTAAAACACTCAAGATCTCAACAATTCAACAGACAACAAAAAAACCAAGAGAAAATTAAGTCTAATAAATGAACTTCTTTTGGTCACATCTTTAATTAGTTTAGGAAAAAGTTTATTAACATTAATAAGACTCTTAGACCCACCAAGATGAAAGGGAAAAACATACATCATAATCTAAATAATTAAACAAGTAAATTACATCACTCAAAGGAAACACATACTAACATTAATAAACGGGAACTAAAACAAAAGACAACACATGACCCCTTGGTAACAATTTTACCTTAACCAAAATAATTCTAACACACACACAATTCCATCTTGCCATGGTGACCCTTGTTGAATTCATCTAGAATTCCAATGTGGTTGGTTTTCAATCCCCACGATGTTTGTTTTGAATAAATTTACCTACAAAACTAAAAAATACCTCATTTGGCCTCGTAGCCGCATTAAGACATCCATGCCAAAATATGAAATATAAATCTGAAATCATCTATATACGAATTAATATCATGTAGGAAAATACGATACCATTTGTAAAATTCTAGAAACATTTGTATCCAATGTTTCGTCCATGTCAAAATGATCACAACGTTAATTCAATTATCAAAGCCTACTCATGATAATGCAAGTATATCGCATGTCATAATTTGTATATAAATAACCATGTCCATACTATATCAACATCAGTATAAAATGTCTCTAACAATCCACATGCATTATATATGAATCGAAATCAACAACGAGTCCAACATCTCCAACATCTAGTATCATGCTAAATAAAAAATATACAACAATGTCCAAAAGTGTAGTCGACGAGTATCGAAATCAAAGTAAAAAGGTGTCTAAGGTAAGTGGGCAACTAGATACCCCTCCTCTTATATTCGAATTCCTCCTAGAAGTCTTTGGAGCAGTGTGGAAACCGAACTCATAAAAATGTAGCATCCTCCCATGTAGAAATAGTCTTGTCGTACCTTTCCCACTAGACCTAAACCTTGTCAATCTCTCTGCCGTGAAGTCCCGGGGTCCTGCGCTCTATAATGTAGATGGGATCCACCAGCACCTTCCCTTGATCCTGTACCTCCAATGCAATCCAATATAGCACATGAGAAGGATCAGAAATATATCTCCTAAGTACGAAATATGAAACACATCATGGACTCCAGGACAAGCTAGGTGGAAATACTAGATGATAGGCCGAGGGACCAATGCACTCTAAGATCTCAAAGGAACCCACAAACTTAGGAGAAATCTTAGAACCTTTTTTTTTTAGCGCATAGGGATCTTATGTAATTTGAGGAAGAAACACCTTCGTTCCCACCTCGTAAGCTGCGATATGTCCTATGCTGATCCACATACTTCTTCTACTTATCCCGCGCCTCCTGTAATCTCTGTCTCGATCAAAAAAACCTCTTTGCTCCATGTCCTATAATAGGGCTAGCCCAAGAGAAACCATGTCCTCTAACCTATCCCAACTAAGATGTCTCCTTTACTCCTTGCCATTTAATTCCGAAAAGGAGCCATGCCTATCAAACTCGGAAACTATTATTATAGGAAAAATCAACAAAGTACTGAGATACTCATCCTATCTCAACCTGGTGATCTATAACGTACATCCTAAGCATGTCCTCCAGTCTGATTCACCCACTTAGTCTATCCATCTTTCTCGGGGTGATATGTAAATCTTGAAATTGATCCTCGTCCCAGGGCATCTTTGTAAGGTGTTCCAGAAGTGGGAAGTGTACAAATGATCATGGTCATAAATGATCTTCCATGGAATTCTATGTAATCTAACAATCTCATCAAGATATACCTTACCTTTGTACTAGATGTGTAGGTTTTCTTTATTAGAAAAAAATGAGCTTCTTTCATCAATTTATCTAGCATGACCATGATTGCATCATGGTGGTATCTCGACATCGGTAGCCCAACAATGAAGTCCATGGAAATGGTTTCCCATTTCCACTCCGGTATGGCATGTGCAAAGAGAAGGCCAGCTAGATGTTGATTCTCGAATTCACCCTCTAACACTCTAAACAGCGTGACAAAAGCGAGCCACGTATCTCGAAGTCCTTTCCAATGGTACAACTATCTCAAAGTGGTGTGTATCTTCTTCACCCTGGGATGGGCTGAATAGGGTGCATGATGAGCCTTTGTCAAAATGTCCTATCTCAAGCCTCCACCTCTAGGAATGTATATCCAAAATTTATGTGTGAGAATACCATCTTTCTCTAATGAAAATCCATCAAATATCCCCTCAAGGGGTCTCTTAGACTCAATCTCTGCTCTCGACAACAAGGTAGAAACTATCATGTGGAAGCTACTACAAAATCCTGCTTTCCAAATCTATAACTACTTGAACTATCCATAACCACATGTCTTCATCTACTCAAGGCATTTGCAACCACATTCTCCTTCCCTTTCACATGCTCTATTTGCATATTGTTCTCACAAAACAAATCCATATAACTCCGCTAACAAACATTGGGATTGGGCTGCGTGAAGAGGTGGTGAAGACTCAAGTAATCATCCTGAGTGTAAATCTCGGCCAAGAAGGAAATGTCTCTATCATACTAAGGCATGTATAACTAATACAAGCTCAAGATCATGAGTTGGACAATTGAGATCATAATCCTTGAGTTTGCAAGACTCAAAAGAAACTACTCTACCCTCTTGTATCAACACACCTCCAAGTCCTATAAAATAAGCATCCGTGCAAATGTAAAACTCACCCCGAGGATCTAGTACCACTAGAATAGGTGATTTTATGAGGCATTCCTTTAGTGTCCTGAAGGCACGATAACATCTATCTAACCAAATGAACTTCTTCCCTTTCTATTGAAGGGAATTAATGGGGTGCGTAATCCAAGAGAAGTCCTAAACAAATATTCTATAATATCTGCCAAACCCATGAAGCTACGCACCTCCGTCACACTAGTGATTGTTGGCCAATCCATGATAGATCGAATCTTGGAAGGATTTAATGTGATGCCTTCCCTATAAATGATGTGCCCCAAATAATGCACCTATGTCTAAAAGAATGCACACTTCTCCATGTTCACATAAAGATCTTGCTCCTGAAGACACTAAAGAACCTGACGAAGGTGCTTCTCGTGCTCCTCACGTGTATGTGAGTAAATAAAAATTTCATCAAGGAAGATGAGCATGAAGAAATCTAATAATGTCCTAAACACCCCATTCATCAAGATCATGAACACCGTGGGGGCATTCGTCATACCAAATGGTACCACTGTGAACTCGTAGTGGCCATATCTTGTACACAAGGTGGTCTTATGAAAATATGCCTCAATGATCCTTAGTTGATGATACCTGAATTAAGATCTATCTTAGAGAAAATTGTTGTCCCCTTCATCTGATCAAGTAAATCATTAATGCGTGGAAGGGGATAACGATTCTTGATCGTTACTTTTTTCAACTGGCGGTAATCAATACAAAACCGCAGAGATCCATACTTCTTCTTTAAAAATATCACCGGTGCACCCCAAGGGGATACACTAGGATGTATTAGGCCTTTCTCCAAAAGGCCCTCAAGCTGTAACTTGAGTGCACATACCTCAAGATTAGTCATTCGATAAGGTTCTCATGAGATAGGTTGTGTGCCGAAACTAGATCTATGTGGAAATCTATCTCACGTGGGGGAGGTAACCCTAGTAACTCCCCTAGAAAAACATCAACAAACTCTCTCAAAATGTGATGGTCATCAAGGGATGGTCCATTAGACTCATCCTCAAATATGTCACTAACCATAACAACATACATCTGATAACCTCATCGCACACACCACTTAAGCTGCATAGGGGAGATGGTGTGAATCGAAATGATCCTCGTAACCCCAGCTATCAATGAATCCACTCCTAGATCATTTGTATAAACAATAGTATTATGGTAACATTCCACTTTAGGTCTATGTGTAAATAACAGTCCATGCCAAAAATGACACCATATAACCAAGTACAAAGTCGGAAGGTTTCGTATATTCCTTAGTTAATGGAATGATACGAAGATACGAGGTATTGGTGAAGGGATGAAATCCACTACACACTCCTTAACTAAGGAGTATACGAAACCTTGGTTCCGAAGCCATCTCAACATCCCAAATATGACCTGCATAACTACCACCCACTGCGATGCTCTACTAAGGATGGTGCAATAAAAGAATCAGATGAACCAAAATCAAATAATATAGAGGCAAAATACCACCAATACTACCTGTCGTCTCTATCATGGTACTCTGGTTCTCATCCTGGCAGTTCTCAACCACTACATAGATCTGATAGCTCTGTGCCATATCTTTAACAGTAGGCTCTCAGATATGTGTCTTACCATTATTGCTAGGGTTATGTGAGCACTCTCTCTAATGATGTCCAACAACGCCACAACCATAACAACTACCTATTCCTCTCTAGTGGGATGAAGCTCCAACTGGTCCTCCGGATGTCAATGTTGTCGATCCCGATGACCCAACTATGGACTACGAGAGGTCTCTATTGACGAGCTCCTACTGACTGAGTTCTCTATGCACACTATGTCCCGATGGGACCCCTAGGGGATGCCCCATACTCCGCCCCCTCTGTGTGTCAAATCTCTGAGGAGGTATGTAATGTGGGTGGGTCTACACATTGCTAAGGTGGCTTGAAGGAAGACTATCACGAAATGTCTCCACCACGAGGAGGAGGAAATTACCCCGTCGATCTGTTATCCTACATTTTCTAGATGCATCTCCGAAATCTATCTCTATCCTTTTGTGACTTTCCCCATGTCTCCTCTCCAATATAGGCCTGCTCCACAACCTCTGCTAATGTCTATGGGTACTGAATTTGTACCGCACCACCCAAATCCAAATTTAGGCCCTAGATGAACCTATGAATCTATACATGCTCATCCTGAATATAGTCGACATACTAGATTAGGTCCAAAATTGACTCTCATACTCAACTACTGTCATAGATGACTGACGGAGGTCGTGAAACTTGTCTATTCATTCTTGAATAAACCTCCTTGGAAAATACCTGCTCCTAAAATGCTCCTCAAATAACTCCCAGGTAACTATCTCCAAGTCAACATGGAGCTTCTACTCCTCGATCCTCCACCAGACTCCTTCTCCATCCCTCAGAAGATGGATCACAACACGAGGTTTAGTGTTTCTCGTACAAGGGCAGAGCTTGAAGTATCTGCTCAAGCTCACCAACCAGGCCTCTACCTAAAAACCTCTTGTATCTCTAGAATAATTAGATGGTTGAAGCTTTAGGATCTCCCTCATATGGTCTGCATCCGATGACTAACAAGCCCTAGGTCTTTCTACATGCTCCTCCCTCTATCTAGGGCTCGAGAGTTGTCCCTATGTCCTGAAATCCTATCGCCATGCCCTCTTTGTGGTGAATCTTCCTTGGTTGACTCCATGTGGAAGTTCTCTGCTCCATTCTCCTCCTTTGTATAGAGGATATGCCTAGCCTAAACCGATGGCTACATATCCTATCTACTGGGTCATCCTCCTAGGGACCCTCCTCGTATAGCGGCATTGATGTCTGAAGCGCCCTGTAAAATTTGAGGTATAATGACTACTACAACCTACTCTAGAGGTGGTATATCTAGGTCTATGTGAAAATACCCCTCACCTAATCCGCACCTCCTGCATAGATCAAGGTGAGAGTTAGTTCATTGTTCTAGGTCTTGTTTTAGTTTTCTATGTTTTCTACAATTATTCAAATATAAGCTAGTGTGGTTTTCTAGATTTAAAAGAACAATTTTACACTAAGTTAAAAGTTCATATCTCGTGTGTTCTAGTGTTCCCAAGGTTCCAAGCTTTGAACCTTGCTCTAATACCAAATGTAATGCCCACAAAAATGATGTTCTAGGAACACGCTACAACCTAACACTTAACCTAAAAATTATGACTTTTTTTTTTTTTCGTTACAAGATAAAGGTAAGAGGATAAAACAAGTTACAAAGATGTTAATCCCCTACGCTACAACAACTAACTAAGACCACTAAACTCCACTTTTCGATGAAATAAACAGATCTAGATAAAAGGTTGACATAATCACAAATTTATCTCTAAGGTCCATCAATCAATTATTCATTAGGAAGGTACCATAGATTATTTTACATAGTTAAATTTTTCTTCTCTTTAGTTAATGCTCAACTCTAATATGGTTAACCTCATGCTTAATTACTCTAATTTCATTACCCTAATAGCTTAAATTCATTTTATTAATTTCCTACAACATACTAAGGACTAATAAAGGTTTACTACTCTAAGGCAATTAAAAGGCCCCACTTCCCAATTACACATACCCTTAAGGATTTAAATTAAACATTTAAATTACATTTGTACTAAAAAAGTAGAATGAAACTTCCACGCTTAGATCAAAAACTCTTGTCCACTAGATCCTAGGGTTCCAAACTAGCCCTAAATTTCCTTATGAATTTCTATTAAAACCTTTCCTTCATTTTATTCTCCTCATTTAGTCCATTTCTTTTGTTACCATTACAAGCTAGAGAGGAGGAAGCCATGGGAGAAAAAGAGGAAGAACTTTGGAGTATTCTACAAGGAGATCTAGTTAATATTAGTTTATTTGTAGTTTATCAATGTAATCTATTTCATTTAAGGATTGGGATGGGTTTCCTCTACCAATCTGGTTTTTATTTCAAGCCATTTTTATTTGGGGTCCTTTATTTTAGGGAAAACCCTACCCCCATTGTTAGAAATGAGAATATTTTTGTTTAATCCACCATTTGGAGGATTTTATTGCCAAATCCAAGAGATTTAATCATTGTTTGGTTCTTTGGTAGTTATAGGTTAAATTTTACAACTTATAAATTCATATAAACTGTTACAAAACACATTCTAAACTTGATTTTATGCACCTAAAGTTTCTAGTTTTGATATTTCATTCCAATTGATCATTTCTTTGTTAAAATTACTCATTTAAAGCATTTGAAATCCAATAATAACTACTAGATCTATTCCAGTTTGTTCAACTAAATTTTCTTTCTATTTCAAGAGTAAAATAACAGATTTATATCTACTTCTACATTGTTATTTTCTTAATACAAAATGCAACAATTCCCTATCTCAAATTTGTTGTCTCTTTCATCTTCACTACAACTTCATATATCAAAAATGACTATAACAACTTTATTTTACATTCAAGTTTACTATGCACACATTTTAACATATTACAACTTCTATATTTCTCCTTTCTCTTTTACCATAATGCAAACTTCACAATGTAGTAAAATTTCTTTTCCCATTGCTCATTTCTTTTAAAAAGAAGGAACTTATTTTCTCACAACAAGCTAACACTTCAAATAAAGACAATAGTTTTCTTTTCTATTTCACAAAACTAACTTACAACACATATCTTTCTTCTCTCTTTTTTTCAATGCAATTTCCAACTAAAATTTTACACAATATATCCATTTTGATTCTTTCTCTTACACTATATACAATATTGGAATGCAACCTTTCTCCATGAAATTATTACAAAGTCTTCCACTCAAGGTGGGAAATAATACAAGAATGTAAGCAAAAGAAAATACATTAATACAAGTTTCTCCACTCTAAGTGGGAACAACACAAAGGAAGTTTCACAAGGTCTCCAACAAAAATCCAAGCTTCACAACTCCAACAAGATAGCTCCTCCAAGATTTTTTTGATTCACAAAAAAATAGGGGAGAGGCAACGCTCTCCACCCAACCAAGATATCCAATGACAAGGAGAAGCCATCCTCTCCACTGGCCCCCAAGCCCCAACCACATTACAATGGAAGATGATTCCAACACATGGAAACAGCAAGATTCCACAACACAAAAAAATATTTCACATCCATTTCAACCACATTCAAATCAACAACAACACAAGAAAGAAAAAAACAATAACAACAAATAACAAGGCTTAAAATGAAAGCCAAAGGAGAAATTCCTATGGGAGGCCACTTATACCTCCTAATGGGAATGGGTTCCCACCTTAAAGCCTCCATTACATATCTCATATCCCCTACATACTCTTATGCCTCCCTCAAGAACCCCTTATACCTCCCACATACTCTTATGCCTCCCTTAATCTCTTATGCCTCCCTCATAAAAGAAACAAGAGAGAAATGTAAGCATTCCTTGTACAAGGTGGGGCACCCAACCCAAACTCCCTCTAAGATAAAATGGTAAACTCTTATGCATCCCAACATTAAATACCACATAGTCTCCTCCTACTCCAAACTTAGGCAATCTACCCACACCGAACAAGTATTCCAAAGAAAATAATACTCAACACAAAATAAGCATAACATAAGCAAGGTAAAGCTCCTACCTTTCCATAGTAGAGCTTGTTCCAAGAGTAAGTCTCAAGCTCCTCAAAACCAAGCAAGCATCCACAAGATCCAACCATCCACAAGAACTCTCAACAATTCTCTAACTCTCCAAAAATACAAGAGCACCAAATAATGAAATAACCCCAAAAAAAGAAAAAAAAAACTTCCATAAACAGAAAAGGGGAGAGGAGGATGAGGTGGCTCCATGTAGGATGCCACATCACTCATCCTCAACTCTACCTAAGAATTCAAACCTCAACCCCAATGCACCAAAAAATTTTGGGTGAGAGGAATGACAAGTTACTTACACAAACAATCTAAGCCCACACCACCTAAGGAATAAATTAATTACTTGAAATAAAGTGCAATAAACATTTCACCTTTTTTATCTTCCCAAAACACCTAATGGGGTCTAATTGTGACCCCCCAACCCATAGGTAGGGTTGGTATAGCAATTTAAGAGATGTGGGACAAGTTTTACTTGTCCTAAAAGCCTTCAACATTGGCTCTTAAGGCCAAATTTGAGTTTCTCATGAAGAGTAGAGTGTACAACACTCAAGATCTCAAGAATTCAACACACAACAAAAAATCCAAGAGAAAATTAAGTGTAATAAATGAACTTCTTTTGGTCACATCTTTAATTAGTTTAGGAAAATTTTTATTAACTTTAATAAGAGGCTTAGACCCACTAAGTTCAAGGTGAAAAACATACATCAAAATCTAAATAATTAAACAAGTAAATTATATCACTCAAAGTAAACACATACGACATTAATAAAGGGAACTAAAACAAAAGACCACACATGACCCCTTGGTCACAAATTTTCCCTAACTAAAATAATTATAATACACACACAATAACATGTTGCCATGGTGACCCTTGTTGAATTCATCTAGAATTCCAATATGGTTTGTCTCAAATCCCCCGATGTTTGTTGTGAATAAATTTACCAAAACAAAAAAAACCTCCTTCGGCCTTATGGCTGCATTAAAACATCCATGCCAACATATGAAATATAAATCTGAAAGCATCTATATACGAATTAATATCATCTATGAAAATATGATATCCTTTACAAATTTCTAGCAATATTTCTATCAAATGTTTCATCCATGTCAAAATGATCACAACTTTAATTCAATTATCAAAGCCTACTTATGGTGACAAAAGTATATCGTATATAAAAATTTGTTTATAAATAACCATGTCCACAACGTATCAACATCAATATAAAATGTCTCTAACAATCCACATGCATCATATATGAATTGAAATCAACAACAATCTAACATCTCTAACATCTAGTATCATGCTAAATGAAAAAGCTACAACAATGTCCATAAGTGTAGTCGACATTATTGAAATCAAAGCAAAAAGGTATCGAAGGGAAGTGGGAACTACATAATTTTTAATGTGAGAAATTTGAATTCCCTATCATGGATATAGGAGTGAACTTCCTAAATTTTTGAAAAGGCTTCTCTGTGGATATAGAATTTTGAGATTGAGATTGAGATTGGAAATTGAAGACATTGACATTGGTAGTATATGATAATGAAAGAGGCATTGGAATATTCATTGTTTCATGATATTTTCCCAAGGAAGCGAGTTGTTGAAGTAGAAATGTTTAAAAAAATGTCTTGATGTGAACAACATCCAATAAATAATCTTCTCCCTTTTGGTTTGAATGGTTTTGACTATTAAATGTTGGAATTTAAATTCTTCAATACCCCTTTTCTCATACCTTACTTTTTAAAATATTGATCTTTTTTTACTTTAGATTAAAGAGTAGACTATTATAGATATAACGATATGTTTTTATTAATGGTATATTCTTTTTGGATGGGGACAATACCCCAAGTATAATGAAAGTTCTTAGAAACCAGATAAAACCAAAGGAGGACGAGAACAAAAATGTGCCCCAACTCGAGATGAATGTAAAGCACAAATAAATTTTATCTAAGCTACTAAACAAGAACAAAATAAGACAAGGAAATAAAACAATAGGAACATAGCCATAAAGTAGCCTGAACACATCCAAAAAACTACCAAAGCATAGAATAGCGAACCATATCAATATACCTATTCATTGAAACGGAGGTGAAGAGGTTAATATTTTTCTTTTCTTTTCCCTTCACTTTCATCCAATCCCCATTACAGAAATCTGATTAAATTACAAGAGAAACCTCCAAATTTATGGTGGGAGATTATCCAGAGAATGTTAGACTATTTGTGGATTCTTCTTATTTTTTGTGTTCATACCATCAAAGTTGTGTAGCTCACCTTTCTCTTCCAATATGACAGGGGGAAGAGTTGCAAGAGTTTCCTCGAATGATTGTAAAGTACGAGGAGATTATTCATCGGTTCTTAATATGAATCAACAAAAAAATTTAGGTGCTTACTCTGAAAATTTTTCCACCAAATGCTTCTAGCAATTTAATTCTTCTTGAAAGTACAATATGAGATTAGGATATCTTTAGAGAAGTAATTTTTGTATCTTAAAGGAATACCCTCGTAGTACGAGAGATTGGACGTAATTTTTTTCCTTAACTTTCAACTCGATAGAAGTAGGAAGATCATTTTAATTATCCATTTCTACCATAATACAAGCATAGGTAGTGTGACGATAAAATTAAATTTTACTATCCTTATCAATAGTTGTACTAGTTTTATTCCCAATGGCATTTAAGATAGCTTCCACGAGAACTGTAGAGGTAATCTAACCCAAATGGGTTTTACAAGGAATTTCTCTATATATAGGATAAAGGATGGAAACTATGGTTTCAATATCATATGGTGTGATTGGAAATCTTAAATATTATTAAAAACCACATTTCTATAAAAAAAGATTCAAATAAAGACACAAAGATACCTTTTTGCAAAGACAAATGTCAATCTTACCTATTAAGAAGGGTTTCTATTTTACCTGAAATCCATTTGTGTAACGAATAAGGGTCTAGAAGAAGGCTACTAAAGAAGAATATTAGATAATTAGTCTATAAAAATTCTTTTGTTTCAATCACCTCTTTATATAAATTAACCAAAGATATTTCCTAAAAAAATCTCATAAGTTTGAAAGAGCCCATATTAACTCCATATCCAGATCGGGAGTAGATCCCATGACTATATGTTTGAATGAACATTTTCCTTTGATAAACCTCTGGTCACCCATAAATCTCACACCATTCTTCCTAGATCTACCATTGGAGCCACCTAAAACTAGTCCACCAACACCCCAAGCAAAGCCTCCTCCCCCACAAGAAATCTTCTTAGGGTCGCATTTTCCCCACCCCTAGATCCATACCCAAAATAGAGGATTTTTTTGGGCCACCTACTTTTCTGTACCACCTCCAACAAAGAGGTCTCATTTCCTAGCAATGCCCTATAAAATACTATGAGAACTAATACTTACACCGCCTCTACTATTTCAACCGTGAGTAGTAAAATTAGGGCTCGTAAGAGGGCTCATGTTGAGGAATTATTAGAATCTATCTGGAAATCACTATAAATGATTATTATTATTTTTTTGATTAATTGTAACACCCACAAAAATGACGTTCTAGGAACACGTTAAAACCTTAAACACTTAACCCGAAAGTTGCAGCAATTTTTTTTGTTTAAGATATAAGATAACAAGGAGTCACCACCTAGTGTGCTTAAATTAATTTTTACCAATAATCTTTACTTTACAAAGGATGGACTAGGTCCAATTTAAATGGTTAAATATTCTTAATTTATTGCTAATTTTAAATAATTAACATTTAACTAGGGAGGTTCTATAATTTAATTTACTTGGTTAAATGTTTTTCTCCTCCTTAACTAAGTTTCCATTTCAACTTACTTCAAATTCATTCCATGTTAAACTTACTCATTTTAAAGAATTTTCTATTTCAATAGTAACAACAACAACTACAAGATCATTTTCATTTTTTTCAACAAATTTTCTTTCAAGCCCAAAAGTAAAAAGAACTAAATCTACTTCTAATGTTGTTATTTTTCCTTACTACAAAATGCAACATTTCAACATAACAATATACTTCAAATTTGTTGCCTCTTTCCATTTCCACTATAACTTATTTATTTAAATAACTACAAAAATTTATTCCACATTCCAGTTTATTATGCATACACTATTTGTATCTACAACTTCTATATTTATTCTTTCTCATTTACAATAATACAACTACAACGGTGAAGGTAAACTTTCTTTTTCTTGAGCCTAGCTCATTCATTTTAATGCAAAGAACTTAGTTTCTCACAAAAAAAAAAATTAACTTAACTTTTAGATATGATTTCCATTTTGATTAATAAATTTCCATACTATAATTTAAAGAGGAAGGAAATTTTACAAATCTTCAATGACCTTCCTTCAAATAATATTACAACTTACTATACAATATTTCCTTTAAACAAAATACAATATTACAAGTCTTCTACCTTGGGTGGGAATACCAAGAAGGTTTTCTCATAAGGAAATATTTCTTTTAGACACCAAAAAATGCTCCATGTTTCACATTACAAACAAGATCTCCACCATTTACTCACTTGATCAAAACAAAAAAAAAAAAGGTGAGAGGAAACACTCTCCACCCAACCAATAATCCAATGAGGATAAGAATCTATCCTCCTCATTGGTCCCCGAGCCCCAACCACAATGCAATGAAAGATGGATCCAACTCACGGTAAAAATACAAGTTTCCACATCACCATACAAATATTTTACTACAATACCAAAAAATACAATCAATACAACTACAATCACAAGAAGGGAGCTAATAAAATATACCAGGCTTAAAAATCCAAAATCCAAAGAAGCAAGGATCTATGGGGAGGTCAATTATGCCTCACAATGGGAAATAGGTGCGCACCTTAAAATCCTTCATTACACATCTCAAACCCCTACCAACTCGTATTCCTCCCTCAAAACCTCTTATGTCTCCCACATTCTCTTATGCCTCCCTACAATATCTTATGGCTCCCTCATAAAATAAACCAAGTAAGAAATGCAAGCATTTTCTTGTCAAGGTGGGGCACCCAACCCAACTCCCTCCAAAAATGAAACAAACTCTTATGCCACCCTACATGTAAGATCCCCATATTCCCTCCTACACCACACTTAAGCAATCTACCTAAGAACCCAACAAGCATAGAAAAACACTCAAAAACATACACATATAAACAATAAAAGGGAAAACATTTAACAAGAGGTTAGATCCTACCTTTGCATGGTAGATCTTGATCCAAGATTCATACACAAAGCTTCTTCAAGCCCAAAAAATCACCAATAA
The DNA here is from genome assembly GCA_018340775.1 of Taxus wallichiana var. yunnanensis. Classification (NCBI taxonomy): domain Eukaryota; kingdom Viridiplantae; phylum Streptophyta; class Pinopsida; order Cupressales; family Taxaceae; genus Taxus; species Taxus wallichiana. The sequence continues at coordinate 974,222,271 of CM031239.1, forward strand.
GCTCCAACAAGATCCATAAACACTCAAAAATCCTCCAACTCCAAAATGCAAGAGCACTAAATAGAAAACAAGTAAAAGAACTTGAAAAATTGAAAATGGAGAGGGGAGGGTGAGGTGGCTCCATGTAGGATTCCACATCACTCATCCTCAACTCCACGTCAGAATTCAAACCTCAACCCCAATGCACAATAAATTACTGGGTGAGAGGAATGAAAAATTACTTAAACACACAATCCAAGGCCACACCCCCTAAGGACAAACTTTAATTACATGAAAGAAAGTGCAATAAAATTTTACCTTTTTATCTTCCCAATACACATAATGGCGTCTATTTTTGACCCTCCAACCCATATGTAGGTTTGGTATAGTAATTTAAGAGGTTTGGGAGAAGTTTGACTTGTGCCACAAGCCTCCAAAATTGTTCCTTAAGGCCAATTCTGAATTTTTATGGAGTGTAGTGTACGACACTCAAGATCACAAGAACTCAACTTACAACACATATTCCAAGAGTTATCTAATCTAATAAATGAATTATTTTGAACCATCCAATAATTTAGTTCAAGAGTAAAAGATTAAATTACTAATATAGACACAAATCAAGTAATTAATAAAAGGAGACTACATCACTATAAAATCACATAATAAAATTAAATAAAGAAAACTAAATAAAACAATAACACAAAAACCCCTTGGTCACAATTAGACGTGATCCCCCCACATGGGGACCCCCCAACATCAATAAATAGACACACACCTAACAAAATATATGTTGTAATGGTGACCCTTTTTTAATTCATCTACCATTCCAATATGGTTGGTATCCAATCCCCCGTTGTTCTTTGTGATACGTTTACCTACAAAATACATAATACCTCATCCAAAATAAAATATACAATATAAATCCAAAATCATCTATATATGAATCATATCATCATCTAGGAAAGTAACGATATCATTTACAATTTCTAACAACATCTCAATCTTACATTTCACCAATATCAATAGGATCACAAGATTAGTTCAATTATTAAGGTCTACTAAAAAGAAGAAAATATCGCATGTCAGAAATATGTAACTATGTCAACAACAAATATAAAATGTCTCTAATAATTCACACGCAACATGTTATGAATCGAAACCAACAATAGACCGAGTATCGCTATCATCTATCATCTTGTTAAGTCAAAATAATACAATAATATCCATAAGTACGGTCAATAGTATCAAAATCAAAATAAAAAGTGTCGAAGGGAAGTGTGCACTACACTAATTTTCAATAGCTTAGGATTTCATCTATTGGAAACCATGTTTAAGAAGATATTAAAAACATTCTCATGACCCTTTATGTTATTACTAATTTATAAAATAAAATAACACAACCCACATTTGTCATACATCCTTTGAAGTTAAGGATAATTTTTATTTATATACATAAGCATACCAAGATTAAACAATGAAGAATAATAGAAATAGGTCATTAAAGATTACACCTTGTATGATCTCTTATTTGGATCTCATTTTATCACAAAGGTATGAACTCTTATTTGGATCTTACTACTTAGGGATCTTATATATTTTGGTAGAGGTAATATTTAGGGCCTATGTTGGATACGGTAAAACATGTTCATCTCATATAAGTATAGAAATTCTTCACATATTTTTCTTAATATCAAAATTGTTATCACCCAAACTAAAATTGGAATTGGGTCTTCTTTAGCAATAAAAGAAAGTTTGTAAAACATCCTAATTTTTACACAATCCTTTTAATCATGCAGATAAATATGGAATTCCTTGCAAACACAAGATATATTGAAAAAAACATAAAATTTCTAGCTCCATTTGCAGTGCATGAGTTCACGTAATATAGCCATTTTATGGGGCCTCAAATATATCTTAATTTTGAAGACAATGGGCTCTTATATCTCACGTGTTTTTCAAGCTTCCATGGATGTTGAAATAAAAATAGATTAGTTACCGTGCAGTGATGGTGCAAAGTGTGTTTGATAAATAATTTGTGTACCATCAAGCAATAAAATATGTCAAGTGTAAATAAATTATAATAAATGATGTGACATGATTTCCTCAAAACTAGTGAAGTTTAGAATAAAATAAAAAAATTCAGCACAATCAAATTAAAGAATAATGAATTTTTACAATTATAATGTTAAATATTGTGTTGTTTTATTATTGTGAGAACTATAAAAAAATTCGAAAAACAAACAATCCCTAATTGTTCAAAAAGTACAAATAATAACCACTATTTAATTAAATATGAAGGATATAATATGATGCCTTTTGTAATACAAATAATTAACTAAATACATTAGCATCATAAAAACTAACTGCTCTCATATAAAAAAAAATTGTTAATTTGTTTGTGTTTCAACGCATGTATATGTCTAAGAAATAGTGTTAGCTTACATATCTTAAGTAAATATATGTAAAATGTGTTTTGGTAATCATTTTCGAGGTTTTCACATAAGGTAAAAGTATATAGGCCTCTTAAGAATGATATCCCTTGACCCCTTTACATAAATTTATCTACTTATATATATAATAATAACACTTATTATTACATAATCTAAAAATAAATAGAAATTAGTCAGAAAAATGAATTTAACATGATTTCTTTCCATATTGATTTTCATTTGATCCAATGCAAAACTAAATTAGAACAACAAAATATTAGTAAAATATAAACATGCATATATGATACATATGAAGTATAGTAATAAGTTTAGACGATATTCTCACGTTATATATTTGATCCTTCAACAATTAAATAATCATTTTCTTAGGTTTTTATTTTATCTAGTCAATTTTAACTCTTCAATTTGAAATGGGTGATATGTGAAAGGTGGCGGGATCTTCAATCCATGTAAGTAACTCATACGTAATATAGAAACAAAGTTAAAATCTTTTCTATATCTCATTCTTATTCCAATTTTAAATGCAATTTTTGTATGGATTATTAGAATTCTAGCTATAGTTGCAAAAACAAAAACAATAATTGTGTAGTTATAAAGGGAATAATTACATAGATAGATGGTTTTGGGGGTTCCAACCTTTCTTTGTAGATGTTTTTCAAACATATCCAAGTTTTCTATTTATTGTAATTACATGAGTACATAAATGCATAGTGAGTATCGCCTTTGTGCCATTAAAAATCAATAATTTTATTTCAAATTATTCATCATCTAATAGTGCAACATGATTGTTCCATCAATTAGTTGAAATTTATAAATAAAAATTTTGATTAATGTTTTTATTAAGTTTAAAGCTTATTTGTATGGGGCCCTAACCAGGTATTGTTGACCATTTTTGGTCAATCATTGGAGCGGAGTACGTAAATGTTTTCAGTTGCAAAGTTCTAGGTAGTTCTGGAAGGAATTTAAAGTAAGCTAGTAGTTGTGGGTGTTTTTGCAAGGTGCAACACTTGAAATATGCTGCCATTCTGAGTGTCATCTTCAGAAAAGTTATGTAGAAGATTCAAAATACTTGTGTACAACCTTGGTGAAGGTTGTAATAGTAGCATACATCGGAAATTGAGCCTTAAAACAGTAAACGTAGTTGCATTTTGCATGAAAAAGAATTTAGGTTTCAAAGTACATGTGCATTTAATATTTTTTATTTCTTTATGTTCGAATGAGATTACTTATGTGTTGAGTTGTTTAGTACATTCCACATTTATAAGTTATTGAGATCAAATGCAAAAGGAAATAGACAACTCAATTACAAAATTAATTCCATTTATTCATGAAGAAATAAAGTTTCCCACACAAGTCATGGGATCTAACTCATATGTACAAGAAAAATAAATACATATACATAAAGTTGTAAGTAAATGAGGAGAGAGGAAACCCATCATTTCCTAAATGATTTAGTTTCCCCATGCTCCTCACTTCCATCTACATCATCTTCATGCTCCTCTATGGAACTGTAGCACTTGTTACCAAACAAGATATATTATAAGAGCTCTAAGTGTTTCTCTCTAATCATGTACTTATAGTTTAAAGCAGATGAATTTCTAAAAACGAGTATAGATAAGAATGCATGAGAAACAACAGAAAAGAAAGTAGCAGAGAGAGCATGTTTTTCTCATCTCATATACATTTCTATAAGCATGCTATGAAAAGGAAATCACTGAAGGATGAAAAATAAAAGGTTGTTGGCCTCTATTTTATAACTAGTTTTCTGAAATGTGCAGGTACAGGGAATGAAGTACATTTTGAATAACATTGGAAATGAAAAAAATGAAATGAAGATTTAGGATAAGAAATAAACATATGATTAAAACTTATTATTTAGAAAAGGCCTTTAATGAAGAGGCTGCAGGTATAAAAGTCTTCAATAGAACAATTTTTAAGAACAAATTTCTAAGATTCTATCAAAAGCAAGCAATAAGAATTAAAGGATCATGAATTTCTTTCCAAACTTCTTGAAGGTCCAGAACAGAAATACATAAATAATTTAAGTGAACAAATATTTACACAAGTTTCAAGAGAGTCAATATCCTTTTACAAAACATAACTAAAATAAATAACTAAAAATAAATAAAAGCCAGAAATTGTGTGTGTGCTGGTGGGTGATTGGATGGGGTTTAGTGAGGCAACGTGTGGAAGGAGATATGACCGGGCCATGGTCATTTCTCATGGAATTTAGACCTATCTTTTACTTAGATAACAATCCAAGCACTTAATTTGTGACTGAGAGGCATTTATATGCTGAAACCCTGACAATTTGCACCAAGTGCCCATTATTTCCCTTCAAGATTTTGAATTTACTTTTTCTATGGATATACATTGTGAATCCGTTTCTTTTCTTCGTAACAAACCTAGTCACCATTTTTAGTGCCTTCAGTCTTGTTCTGGGTGGATTTTATGGATAATTAGGGTGAAATTCTACTAAAATAATTCACCATGACCACCATACTTGATTTTGCACACTGCCATTTAATTCAATTTCTTGTCTAAGAGATCTGTTTTGGTATTGAAATGGTGCAGCCACTATTTTAGTACAAAGTTTTTTTTTCGACATGCTTTGACATTCCATTCCTACTCATTATCCTTATTGTGAGTAGTTGTATTGATTAATACATTGATAGTGCCTTGCATGTTATCCCATGTATACCTTTGCAAAAAAAATATCCTTCACTCTTCCTCTACGTGAATCCCACTATTTGACCAGATGAAAGAACGAGGCATATTTTCATGGAATATGATTTGGCAGTTTACAGAAGGCATGGGTTTCCTCACTAGACATTCACATTGTTTCACCTCTACCAGTGTCTCCCGGCCTGTGCCAAAATCTAAGCGCTGTACCAGGGTATGGACATCCATCAAAGCATAATGATAGAGGAAATTTTTCAGATTTTGTAGTCGTCAATGCCCTGGGAGATACGTATGCAGAATGTGTAAGCATGTGTTTGGCATGTGGACTGTTCCACTAATGCCTGAAATGTGACTTCATGGATGAAAATGATAGCAGGATATGTATAAAATGGGTTTGTTAAAAAGGCTTAGAAACTTCCAAGAAAATGCAATTGCAGGTATAAATCTAAAATCCAGAACTATAGCCAGCGTCCTCCTTCATTGTTAAAATGGGGGCTATTCTAGTGGATCTATAAAGGCTGTGTATGCAAGACTATGCCCTATTACACTAGTTTACATGAGTTCATATTTGAATCTAAATACCCTTGCTTGGTGTCTCACCCATTCATTTCTCGGTGGCTTGCAATCATAAGACCAGCTCGTGGTGTTGATTTTTACATTAGAGAGTTACCTTTGCATGGCTCGGTCTATGGATTTTCCAACTCCGTGGTATGGTTTATTTACTAGCTCGAGATGATTGTGCCATGAAAAGCTCCACCCTCTTAGGAGTACGATCTCTACCTTCAATATATATGCTTGACTCAATCCCTGGTGTTGGTACTAGCTCAGTTTTGGGCTCAAAATTGTTTTGGTTGTATTGACAAGCCATATTGGGATCTATCTCTGCGCATTGCTCGCTTGGAGCTTGTTTGTTGGAGCTTAGTTACCATATTTATTACGAACTCTCAATACCTTACTACCTGAGATCATTTTTTCAATTAAAGGCCTTTGTGCAAAAGGTATGTGGAGCATATGTGAATGAATATAGATAAGCTTTCTGAATCCATGTAGTCTTTTGATGAAATGCCTAGCTATGATGTAAAACTGAGTCCCACATTTGTCACCAGCTTCATTTCTCCCGGCATAGTTCATATCACCTTGTCCTTTATAATTCTGAGACTTTGGTTTTTCCATTTTCAAAGCAATAAATTTAAAAACTTTGCTTTGTCATATATTCATCTATTTTATATAAACTTGTTAGTCAAAAAAACTTAAAGCCTCCTTCAAACATGATTAGGAAAAATTCATAACCATATTAGGTAGTTGTGAAACTCTTTTATTGACAAGCTGATTTTTTTCCCTCGTAAACGTGCCAACTATTCAATTTTAAAGCTAGTGAATCATGATATTCATATACCTACAAAGCAACCTTATGAAACCCAAAAAGGGGATGTAATGTATCATTCATGTTCCTTGGTATGAGGAGCGTTTCCTTAAATTTTGAGTTTGACCCGAATTGACCGTTTAGACTCTCCTTTTTGCTCCTTTAAGATCTATGTTACCCCGTTTGCACTTTTAGGAAGTCGTTAAAATTACAAATTTGGGTTTCATATTGTCTCACCATTATAATATTGGAAAACGAAATTCTTATCTATCCTCACAAAACTCCTTTATATTTACTAGAAAATTTCTTGGAACCTTCGATTTGGAGAAAAACACTCTTCTTGATAGCTTTGCAAAGGAATTTTTAGGCCTTTGGTGAAGTTTGACTACGTCAAACTAGACCAATTATGACAAGATAGCTCCAAAAAAACCTGTTGTCATTTGAAAACTATCCGCGCCGATTCGACTCGTTCCCGTGAATTCTTGGTGTATAGGAAGACATGTGTAATCTTACCAATGGTGTGTTTTCTCATCGAGAGGACAACATTTGAAATTGGTTTCTTAGCCTTTGAGTCTCAATTGAACATTTTTATAGCTAGTAGGAAAACGTAAAAATAAAATTATAGGAACCTTGTCGAGTTAGCAAATCCCCTGTGGAAATTTTTTGACACTTGCAACTAACTATTTGAAACTTTATCATGTGAATTGTGTGAAATTTAAATTTTGACCAAATAGTGGTTTTGTCTCTCCCTATCTCTTCTCTCTCCTTGGTTAGGAAATGAAGTGAAGTAAAATGAATTAAATATGTATCTCTAACCCTCTCCTTTCGAATGTAAATTATTATTATTATGTAAATGGGAAACTAAAAATGTTAATTATTCTAGATCTAGGTGGATTCCATGTCAGCGATTTATCATTGATTTCATGTTCACATGTTTTTGTAGGATGTAAGTAAGATGGCGAACGAAGTGGGTGTGACTAATTATATATTGTTAGAATTTATGTATGTTAATTGAAGGAATTTTTGTGTAGTGTTATGTTATAGTAAATTTATTTATATAAATTTGTAAAGATGAATGAGATGTTAGTTTTAGGGGTGCTTTGGGAAGTGTGCATTTAACTATAGTTGTTATTTTGATTCAGATTTGCATATGGTAAAAAGGGGGTTCGATGTACATGTTAAATGAAACTATAGATGATATTTCAACATTTTGCAAAGTATGAAAAGGTTTATAATTGAATTTTTGCAATATTTTAGATGTTAGGTTTTAAGGGAAGTGTTCATCTTCACATAGGTGTTACCTTGATCCTCAAATTTTGAATTATAAAATTTTGATGTGTATGTTAAATGATATTCAATTTAATAGCTTATAGTGCAATTCCAGTCTGTAATGGATGATCTAATAATTGGTGCATTGTAATTCTTACCTTGAAAATGTAATAAAGAGATCTAAGTGAAACAACCAACCCTAGTATAAAATTTGTGTAAAAATACTCTTCATGTGTGATCTCTTTTAGCATAGAAAACTAAAACCTTATACTGGCGTATACCTTCATACTCGATGGCACCATCTAGATTAATTAAATTATATCCCTATTTTAATTTCTCCATAGTGTGTATATTTAGAGACATCGTCATGAACCCATCAGTTAATAACGATATGGTCAAACATCATCTAGAGCATGTGGTTCCCTTCTAGGATTGGTTATCATGTGTGTAGTAAGGAGATTGTGTTCTCTTCGGGCCTCGACATAAATGTGTTGTGGTGAACATCACCAACTAGCCTTATAAGTCATCCTTAAGAGTTGGTATCATAAGTGAACTCGATATCAAATCTCTATTATCATTTGGGTTTTATGGTGCAATATTATGAGTTAATTGTGAAACATAATAACATTTTAATTTATAATGAGATTGTTGAAAAATAATCGGAAGATAATGTACTTGGTGAATTTTAGGTTGTTCTTATATCATGTTAAATCCTATTGTGGTGTGAAAAGGTATACATGTGTTGTAAACTCTAATGTGATCCTTATTCCTTTATATGATGAACTACTCCATATTTCTCAATCACTAGTCCTAAGCGGTAATAGATGTATGATGTGGAACTATGTGATATTGTCCTTATAGATAAGTCTCCTAGTATAGGGCCTACTAGTCTCATAAGGATCCAAATATCCTATTAACAAATATGTTATGCGACACATTACAAAGGCATATGAACCTAATTTGGGGAAGGCCTCTTAATTCGGGACGTACCAAGATACTCAAGAAACCTAGTTTAGGAACCAAAATAAGGAAGTTTTTTGCCATGGTTATAGCCTTGAAATCCCTAACTAATTTTTAGAGCATAGGTATAGTAAACTTATAATTGATGCTTTGCCTTGGGAAGTGTAATCTTGGGATGTTATTCCATAGGAAAGTGAAATATGACCTTCCTCAAAAATGTGATTAAACCCTCTTGCTATGGATAAAGAATGTAATCCCTATAATTATTATTGTGTACTAACATAATTATCAATTTATAATTGAATGAAATAAACTCCACCCTAAACCCCTAAACACAAACAAAATGTGAACTTCACATTCTTTGGACTTATGCTTGTCCCATTGTGTAATGGAGGTAGGATATAAGGTAAAGATGCATGCCCTTAGGAGTGGATCCTAGAGATAATACATAATATCCTTGTGTGTAAATAAATATCCCATTAACGAACAAGTGAATTAAACAAGTAATTGAAATAAAAAAGGTAATCCTTATTCAACGAGATACACCATAAATCAAATGTTAATCAATATAGAGGGAATCGGAAAAGGAAAAGGATTGTATGATGCACATATTATGAACCCTTCTAGATCTTAAGTTAAGTTTTGAAATGTGATTTTAATAAATGTGAAATCCTAAAAATATCGTGTTGTGGGAAGACCCTATCTATAAGTTTGTATTGTAGTTGAATCGTTATGTTGTGCCTTGTTATATGGGAACATAAGTGGCTTGTTGTGCATCACGTGTTTTTTTCCATGTTATCTATTTGGGATAATTTTTTACAAATATATCATGTGTTGTGTGTTGTCACATATGATCTCCTACGGTGTTATGTGTACTACAATGTAAGTAAAAAAATTTGGTGTTTTTGGTGTTTTATTTTTGTGTGTAAATTGTGGTTGTTACACTTCAAGTTTCCCTCATGAATGGAATAGATTGTAGAAAGGCATTAGGATGAATAATGCAAATCACAATACAAATGCTCGAGATAGATGAGCTCAAGGAATGCGTTCATAACTATATTGTTCTTAGAACAAAAGAAAGGTTCAAGCTAGAAAACACTAGATCGAGATACTCTGCATAAGCAACTAAGGAGAACACGAGAAGATAGAGGAAATCAAGTTTTGTAAAGGTTATACAAGTAGTCTACAACAAGTTTTATAATCTCTAATCAATGAAAACAAAAGGATCTAAGATACAAATGCGGGAACATCAAATAAGGATGGATTTGAATTTGGCATTGGCATGAGAACACATATTCTATCAAAGAAGAATACATTATGGGACAATTACGAGTTTTCCATAAGTGACCAATTATCAAATGAAAAGGTATATTTTTGCAGCATTAAGGTACTCTAGAATAGAACAAGAGGGTGTTTCCAGCTTGGAGTAATGCAAGAAAAGGATAAATTAGATTCATCCCATTATAATCATGATTCTTCAATCAGGTTAAAAATAAACGTTTTTGCAGATTACAGTCTTCAATGTCCATTATGTTTTCAAGATAAACAAATATATCCATACAATCCTTATAAAGGCATTTTCTAGGTACACGAGTTACAATTTTTTAAAGGATGTCAATCATTTTGAATAGAAATAACTCATAACAATACAAAGGTGCAATAATGGCTCAAATCCATAAGACAACGAGTTTGAGTTTTTTCTACAAAAATAGAGCTCGCTTCTATAAACAATGGAAACCACAACTAAAAATGGAAAAAAAAAAACCCACAATGAAAACATATCTACACATTAAAGTTTGATCCATAGGAGGTAACCGAGAAACCCAAATCTCGGTTAGAAGCACTCACAATGCAAACAGAGATACCATGAATAGCCAAATCCATGAAGTAAAAATGACAACTCACATTTCTTCAAGTAACCAAAGCTGAAAACCTCTCCAATGGTGGTGTTATGATCAAACCCCATGACAGCCAAATACAAAGAAGAGGGGAATAAAAAATGCATGAGTCAAACTAGGTCAGCATATAACAACCTAACTCATGGGTTTATCCAAAACACTTAGCCGATAAACAAGAGAAAGGATGAACCGAAGAGAGGAAAAAATTCAACATTTTCACAAAAATCAGATGCTTACCTATAATAACGACATATGATTATGAAAAAATACACGCACACAATTCAAATGAGTCAATAAATAACTCATCTTTGTTCGATAATGATGACTATGGAATTTTTTTGCAAGAGTTCCATCTATAGTAAAATTTCAGAGCTCTTGAGAACAAATTTGGATGATGAAATGATTGGGGTTTTTTTACTTCCACAATTTTTCGCAAAACCTAACCCAAAGTTACTTGTGAGATAGCTAGCAGAGCCCTAACTTAAGTGGGTTTAGGATTGAGCACCTCTTCACATCTTAATCATACAAGGGTCGACAAAAGTGCAAGGTAAAAAGTTCCCAAATAATTATGCCTCACAAAAGGGGACATGATTATTTCATAATAAATAACTTTCTCTAAGGTCAAACAAATAAATGATTGAATCACATTTTTGCATGTGAAGACAAAGATTACAAACTATTACCTTATCCATGCAGATAATGCCAAGGAGAGAAATTACATGTGTCAAGCCAAGAATAAGAAATTACATGTGTTTGACTTAAATATAGAGTGAGTTATATAATCTATTTTTTTCCTTTCATTATCTTATTATATTCATTAAAGGCCAAAATCATGCATTTATGGGCACTTTAGTTGCGAGTAGCTTATGTTAATTTTTGAGGCCACAGGTGGAACCTTTTGCAATATATTGTATGCTTATGTAAAGCATGGGGGCTAATTTTTGCATAGTTATGCTGCAAATTTTATTGTATTGTTTAACTTTTGAGTAATAAAAGATTGATTTTCCTCCATTCATACTCTTCTTCCAAAGTGTGTTAAAGTAGGTTTTAGGTTTGTCTAAGTGAGTATTTTATTCCTTTTCATATCAATAGCCTTACAACACCTTCATCAAGTAAATTTAATTATTTTGCAATCACCTAAGTGTGTTTTTAATGCCTTAGTGACTAGAAAACCTATATAAAATTGAGTGGAGTGAACCCATCAGATCTTAATCTTGTCTTTAAGTGTGTTTGTGCAAGTTGAATCCCGCACAAAATTTTGGTGTATTAATTTTTACAAGTTTATAGTTTTACATTTCCTCTAACCCTAAACCCGGTGAAAATTAGAAATTATGTGATATATCACTGGAACCAACCCTCTCTCGGAGGTTCTCCTCATTTTGAGGCACCTAGAACTTGGAGGATATTGCATTTTTCCGGATGAAGTCAAATTTAGATATCTAATCCAACACAAAGGTGTACTTCAAACCGATAACAAGTTTAATAAATTCCTAACACCAAGATAGAATAATGAGGAACAAAGAAAACAAATAAAAACAAGCAGCCCATATGCAGGTGCTTAAGACAACCAAGAGCCAAAAATTTATTTTATCTTGTACTTCCTATGACAAATGAGGTTTTTAGACATCTTCCTCAAACAGATCCTTTTGATTCTCCTATAAGAAAAAGTTCATCCTTAAGTATTCATAGTACCTTAGGACCTTACAAAAATTAGGTATTTTATGTGATTCAAGCTCAAAAGGGAAGGGAACTGATCCACCACTTGCCAGTAGTTTGGGTAAAATGGGAGCTTAAAATTTTAAGAAAAATTCTAATTTACCATTTGAAAAGTGATCCTCTTCAAATTTTAATCTTGTAGATAGAAAACCAATAAGCTTGTATCGATGAATAATACATATCATACATGTTAATTTATACAGGTGCAGAGAAAGTATGGAAGCCCAATAGTCAAGGCAGGTGAACGGTCGTGGAATGTGGAAAGACAATAGAATACATCCAACATTCTCCCCTTATTGCATTAGTTTTTATAAAAGTAACCCCAAAATAATCATTATCATATTTTCCAAATTTATCATCTTTTTTCGTCGCGATGTGTCCTAACTACTTCCGGTGGCAAGGACATTATTTGGATTTCTTTGAATCTCTACCATAGATGTGATCTCATTTGTAAAAAAATAAATGGATGAATAAGTGAGCTCAGATGCTCATGCGATGTGACACGGATGTGCCTGATGGCATTGAATCTCGCATTTATCATCTGCATCGTAGCATTCTAAAAGTTTGACAACTTTTCTCGATTTGAAAATCAAACAAGACTTGGTCAATTATGTCCTCGAAGCAAAAGTTTTGGAGAGTGACGAGGAGTAGATACCGATGCTCTTGTCAGCTATACTTTGGCTCTCTCCAATACTACACATCTCTATGGTTGCTTACAATATTACTAACATCTTTAGGAATAATTTTCATGATCTTAGACTGTTTGATCGGATCATAGGTTGGTTTTTCATGCTCATCTTTGATAGATTTAAAGAAAAATTGATGAGTGAATGAAGTTTGGGTTTTTTTGAACCTCTATTTGATCCTATTGAATCCTATTTGAAGTGATAATGCTCCTCTTTGGTATTCCAACCAAATTCTCTATGCAATAATCGACTACGTAACAACTTGGTGGCTCATCCTAGTCTTTTCGTGGAACATATTAGGAATTTTTGGATAACTACATGAGCCTCCACGTTTTCCTTGTCTTTAAGACAGGTCTATACTACTTTTCCAATGTCTCTCCAATTATGGTCACTACCAATATAGGCTAGACAGTCTTACTACCAAAAAAACTCCACACCAAACTGCATGCTCCACATTACCAAATATATTTATTTACATGTCTCCATGGGAATTTGTGCCAAACAAAACTCCATGGTAGGTTACATGAGGGGAATAATACGGGTCTTAATCGGTCATTGATGGGGTCTCATGTTTTATTAACTCCACCTAGGTAGAATGAAAACAACCACTGATGATACCTCCATGTTTCCAATTATTTGGAAAGAGAGTAGGGGCATAGGTCTCCCTGAGATTCCTCACATGTCCTCCAAGGAACTATTTTTCTAGTCACTTTGGAAGGTTCTTCTTTGGCCTTCTATGCACATTTTTACCACTTTCCAATCTTTTCTCTAAACTATATAAATAAAATGCCAAATGAATACACAAGATGATGTTGGGGTCATAAGTTTGAAATTCTTCTAGCTATGTGCAAGGAGTCAAGTGGCTAGTTTCTCTTTTAGCACTGTTCCCCGTCATATTTTTGTATTTTCAGTTAACATGGAAATGATTCCGACCACAAGAACAAGTATCTATCCTTCTTGAAGCCATCATTTACAAAAACGACCACCTCTAGGATGACCACTAGAGTTTTGGGTTGGACCCCTCATTTACGCTGATTTCACATCTATTTACTACTAGATGAATATCCACGCCATCCCATTTAGACACTCTAATACAACTAATAGAAAAAGAATAAGCTTGTATTGATGAATAATACATATCATACATGTTAATTTATACATGTGTAGAGGAATTTTGGAATCCCAATAGCTAAGGAAGCTGAACAGTCGTGGAATGTGGAAAGATAATGGAATAATTCCAACACTTATTTCTTTAAAGGAATCTTCAGGTTCTTCCTCTTTAACCAGTTTTTAACCAAAACATCTCTCGCCACAGGTAACATGGATCAATAATAATTGAAATGTATATTGGTCTACGCTAAATGTGAGAATTCTTTATCAAATCGATGAACAAAAATAGGTTATACCAAATTTTCCACATTAATAGCCATTGTAGACTAGGCCAAGATAGGGGAACCATCTACAGAGCCAGATTCACCAACCGCAAGGGCACCGTGTTCTAATTCTATGACATGTGTGAAGTCTCAACCCAAATCCCTTCATTTCCCACCAACTCTGGTTGACCTTAGCCACGAGTCCTTCAAAAACCAGTTGTTCTTCAAGCGCGGTATCAGACATTTCTAATCACGTGTAATCTATAATATTGTAAATTTCAGACTTAGGGAACGGCGTAGAAGGCTCCACACCAATAGAAACCTACGTAATTAGATTTAATAGCTCATTTTTGTAGGGTAAAAACACCAATGTGGGTTTCCTTGCATACCCAAGACATCGGAGCTGCACAACCAACAAATCCATGTCCAACAGCAAAGCATTTAGCAAAGAAAATATTGAATTATTCATAGACAAAATTCCGAATCCAGAAACCATTTTTAAAAATGATATTGACAGAGGTAGGAGTTTACCTAAAGGGAAAATTATGCAAAATTAGGCATAAAATAGTCTGGAAAAATCTTTGGTGGTCGGATCAACACTTATAAGGGTTCCTAAATCACAGGAAATTCCCTGAATCACCTCAGCTTCCTTGAACTTGAGAGGTAGATTGGGTAGTCTCTGAATTTTTTCTAGTGTAATAATAGTTCTAATGTTTCTACATGATAAATTTTCTTAGGTTGTACTTTCATAAGTAGGTTTACCTCTTATTGGATGTAGCTTTTCAAAATCCCCAACCAAACTCATATACATTCCACAAAAGAACATTTCAACATTTTTAAGTACTTGACATATTTAAGAATATATATTTTCAAGAATATTTTAAACTATAAATTATTTATAAAAATCAAATAAAATCTACCATGTCACCTTTCTTCTCGATACATTGTACATTTTATTGCTTTAAAATTTCAAAAACTAAACTTGGACTTTTTTTGAGTTGCATACATTAAAACATTGCAACTCTAATCGGATTAAGAAATTAAAAAGGAAGATTTGTTTATGATAAATACAGAGCTTCTAATGTTATCCCTCCAATAAGATAATAATTTCCTATTCCTATCATTCCTTAAATCATATGTAGTGGAGGTACAATTTTTTTATCATTATAATGTCTAATAATTATATCAAATGTTGTCTTTGTTTTTCATTAAGGATATTGCTACTAAAATTAGATGTTATTTCTTCTATTTCAAGTAAAAAATGGTGTTTATCCATATTTATTAATTTAACAACATTTTCATTCGTTCTTTATTAGGATAGTCTTCATTTATGGAACATTATTATCAATATTTGTTGAAACCACTATATCAATTTTTAATAAATAGATGAAATTTTTTTGTCTTATAGATATCCCACTCATTTTTAATATCTTTTATTGAATAGTATTATAATTTTCATACTAATTTATTTATTAACGATAAATGGTTTTTTATTCAGCCCTACCCAAGAATACAAGAAGGCCTCAAATCCTAGAAAAAACAATTACAAACCACAAAACAAAAATGAAATAGTTGCCCAATAGTGAAAGAAATGGTTAGGAAGGACAAATAGTATTCTTGGGACAATAAATTTTTTTGTGCACTTTTTTGATGCTTTTAATGTCTCTTCAATAGGAGAACAACCTCAATAGATTATAATGGTAGATATGTGCTTTTTGTTTCAAGAAAAATAGGAGGGATATTTTTGTAGCTGCTTTACACACAAATGGTTCAACAATTTTGTTTGTCTTAATTACATCATTAGTATTATCATTGTTCCATCCATATGGGATATTAGTAAAAGTATTATTCGAGACCGATTTAGCCACTATGTCTAAATCTACCTTTAAATCTAAATACTCTTTGGCTTTAAAACCAAATGTTCGGGATGAAATTTTTAACAAATTGTTTTTCATTTTTATGCTTTCCCATCCCACATTCAGCAATAGTCTAACCTATAGTAAAACACCTTATATATATGAAAGGTAAACCTTCATAGTCTAATGGTTCAGACCATATCAAATTTTTCACTTTGAGCTCAATATTTTCGGAAGGTTTCTTGAATTGTCTACTTCAACAAGAATTTTGGCATATGTTGTATCAATGAATTCATTTGTTTCATTAGTGTTGGCTAGATTTTATACTTGGCTAACATGTGTAATCTAGGCATTCATGGTATAAATCCCCTTCATTTAACGGTGAATCTCATGTATGATATATTTATTTATTCTAACACCTATCTAACTTTTTATGGGTTTTAATTTAACTATATAGCATGTAAACCACAACTAAACGAGTTAGGCAACAAGTAAGAAATTGCTTCCTAACCTGAATGTGAGATGTAGAAAATATAAATAGAAAGAATAAATTTGAAAGGATGCAAGAGTGTTTTTTTTTTCAACAGTATACTTTAGAGTGAGTTACTCACACATGGAGTAAACAAACATTGTCTTAGCTAGATTAATTTTAAGAAACTTAAAAATAAGCGTATACTTCTGAAAGGTATGACATCACAAAGTTTATTACAACAATCAAAAATCACACAGTTAGGCTATGATAGAAAATAATTTCAACCAAATTATTTCTTCCTTCTTATTAAAATGTTAACCACATATAATAAGTGCCTCCAGTTATTTCAACACAAATTCTAAAATAACAAAGTACATCCTATAACAACTTCTTGCCTAAAACTTCTAGATCCCTTACATGCAATCCTCTTCTCCTATTTATAATTTTCACGAGTAAAGCATATCAAAAATATATCCATTATACTTTACTAAATGATCAATTAACAAACAGTTAGAAGTTGAGAAATTTACTCCTCAAAATCCTCATTTAATGCGAGTTAGTCACTTTCAGAAAGTTTGAAAATTAAAACCATAAATAATGATTCTTGTAGTCCCCACTTCCCTTCAACACTTATTACATTTTGATTTTGATTATTGTTGGTTATATACATGGATATTATTGTATCATTTTGGCTTTGCATGATGATTAGATGATAGAGATGCTTGGACTATTGGTGGATTTTGATTGGTAATATGATTGTGTGGATTTTCTTAGAGAGGAATTTTATATTGATGATGATGTGTTGTTGACATATTTATATATTTCTGACATTTGACACTTTTTTCATATTGAGTAGGATTTAGCAATGAACTAATCTTGTGATATTATTCGTATCGATGACATATATAATTGAGATGTTGGAATTTTAAAATAGTAACATTATTTACCTAGATGATGATTTAATTTATGTATGGATGATTGTTGACTTATATGCATATATTTTATTTTGGATGTTTTCATGCAGCCATGAGGCCGAAGGAGGCATTATGTGTTTTATGGTGATTATATCACAAAAATCAAAGGGGATTAGAGACCAACCACGGGGAATCTGGGTGGATTTGAAAATGGTCACCATGGAAACTTGTGTTATGTTGTGTGTGTTTTATTTGTTGTTAAAGGGTCAAGATGGGGGATTACCTCCAATTCGAACAAGAGTTTTATGTGTTGTTCTTTTATTTTCCTTTATTTAATTTTAGAATATGTGATTTTATGGTGATGTAATTCCCTTTTATCATTAATTAATTTGTGTCTAGATTAGTAAATTAATAATGTTACTAAACTAATTATGGATGGGAAAAAAATAATTCATTTATTAGATTATATGGTTCTTTGGTTTATGTGTTTTAAGTTGAGTGTATGTGATTTTGAGTGTTGTACACTCTACCTCTCCTTAGAAATTCGGATTTGGCCTTAAGGGCCAATTTTAGAGGCTTGTGGGACAAGTTAAACTTGTCCCACACCTATTAATTTATTATACCAACCCTACCTATGGGTTGGGGGTAAAAAATAGACCCCATTATGTGTTTTGAAGGCAAAAGGTGATTTTTAATTGCAATTTCTTACATGTGTTTATTTCTTTGTCCTAAAGGGTATGGATTGGAGTGGTGTGTGTAAGAGGTTTGTCATACCTCTCAACCACCCATTTATTTTCCTTGGAGTATGGGTTTTACTTGGGTGATGTGGAGTGGAGAAGAAATGATGTGGCATCCTACATGGAGCCACATCATCTCCCTCCTCCTCTTTTCTATTTATTGAATTTTTGGGAAGTAAATGGGGTTACTTGCTTAGCTTTGGATCTTGTATTTTTGGGAGTGCTTTCTTGTTGGAGTAGAAGGGAGATTGGATTTTCTTGAGTTTGAAATATTTTGGGACTTTCTTGAAAAGTGGAGCTTTACCATGGAAAGGTAGGATCTTGCACTCTTGTTTTCTTGTATGTTATGTGTTGTATGGATGTGTGTTCTTGTTTGAAGTGTTGGGTAGTAAATTGACCTTAGGTTGTGTTGAGATTTGGAAATGGGGATGAAATATGTTGGGAGGCATAAGATATTCTTTGTGTGTTTAGGAGGGAGTGGGTTTTGGATGCCCCACCTTGTTATTTTTTATTTTGTGTATTGTGGGAGCCATAAGAGAGAGGGAGGCATAAGAGTGAGGGAGGAATAAGAGACAGATTTTTTTGTTGTAGGGAGGCATAAGATATTTTGGGATTGATTATTTTGTGGAGGATTTTAGAGGTGGGCATCCAAACCATTGGGAGGCACAAGGGAACCCCCATGTTCCTATCTCCACTTGTCTTATTTTGGATCCATTATTTTTGGAAGTTATGTTTAAAAATGAGTGTTTGTGTGGTTATCATTTCTTATGTGTGTGTTTCTTATTAGTAAGTGTGGAAGAATTGTAGATTTTCCATGTTTTGGATCCATATCTTATTTCTTCTTGGTTGGGGCTTAGGGGAAATGACAAGAATTGCTTCTTCTTCTCATTGAAGTTTTGGCTAGGTGGAGAGTGTTTCCTCTCCCCATTTTTGGTTGTTGTGATTTGAGTGAATAAATATGGAGCCTTGTGGAGATTCTAGTCTTGAAAAACTTGTAGAAGACTAAACATTCCTCTTTTGTATATACTTTATTGTAAAATTTGTACTTCAAGTGGAAGTTTTATTGTATTATATTTTGGAAGAAAAGTTGTATTGATTATTAGTTATTAAGATTGTATTGTATGTTGTAAAGGAAAGAAAGACATTTTAGTAAAGATAGTTTTGTTATAATGGAAATATAGTTGAAAAGAAGGCAACTTGTCCATATTGAGTTGATTTATTACCTCACATGGGTGTGTCATTATTGTTTTAAAATTATTGGAAATATTGTTGAAAGTCTCTTGTGGGAATGTTGGAAATTTGTATGAAGGAAATATTAAATTTTATTGTATTACTTGAAAGGCATATAATGGAAAAGTTAGACTATTTTTGTGCATTTTCTTGTATTGTTTGATAGAAAGCCAAAACTTGGATGTATAGATGGAAAGAACTTAAATTATAATTGTCTTTTACTTGGCCAATGAAGTAGGTTAATTTCTAATTCTAGTTGTGTAAAGAAATTTCATAGTTACAAATAGACCTTAGATCTATTGAGTATATAAATGAGTTATTAAGC
Organism: Taxus wallichiana var. yunnanensis; assembly: GCA_018340775.1. Classification (NCBI taxonomy): domain Eukaryota; kingdom Viridiplantae; phylum Streptophyta; class Pinopsida; order Cupressales; family Taxaceae; genus Taxus; species Taxus wallichiana. Next base: position 974,242,181 of record CM031239.1, read on the forward strand.
TAAATCAAGTTCATTTTAAATCAAATATAAAAAAGGGTAGAGTTAGGTGAAACATAATTATAATCTATCACTTGATAATATTGCCATCCCATTTTAAAAGAAACTTGTAAGTGTGCGAGTTAGTTTAACTAATAATATAGATATCATATTTTCCTCTTAATAATATTGGTATTAAAATATTATTATTGAAAATAATAATAATTTTAATTTAATAAAAAGTATATATATATATATATATATATATATATATATAATAATTATTAACCGAATTACAAAGTAATTTATTCAAGAAAAAATTTGAACCGAATTTTGTTGGAGCCATTTTTGGCCACGACATACTTGGGGGGTTTTTTAGGGAATAGGGTTATAGGGAGGGTCGCCGACCGCACCCCCACCCCATTATCAAATGGGATGGGGTGGGGTTGGTGACCCTCCCCCCAACCCCAAACCATTGTCACTTAAATAATAAACTCAACCAAAATGTAAATCAATACCCTTCCCACCTACGCATTTCCCTTTAAGGGGATTGTGTTAACTTAAAATCCATGGCCACTATTTTAACATTTGGTTGTATAGTTTATATATAATTGTATAGCCAAATGTTAAAAAGTATAGTGGACATGGGTTTTAAGTTTACGCTTGATTTGCTTAAAAGGAAATGTGCAGTGGGAAGGGCATTGATTTGGATTTTGGTTGAGTTTATTTTTAAGTGATAATGGTTTGGTTATATAATATATATATATATATATATATATATATATATATATATATATATATATATATATATATATATATATATATATATATATACATATATGTATCTGTTTATATATATATATCTGTTGGTTGTCAAAGAAGGACTTTATTGAAAGCAATGATCACACAGACGGAAAGACCCTCCTCTTTAATGGGAGAGGTTCCCTTATTAAAGTAAAAATATATATTTACAAATGTACAACATGTAGTTTTTGTGAGGAACTCTAATACCATGAAAGTGTTTGATACAACAGATCATTAAATACAAAAATATAAAAGAATCAAGGAATGGGAGGGGGTAGAATAACACTCTTAGGAAATATAGATAACAAAATAATTCCTTACACCATAAGGGAATCATATAGAATAGAATTATTTGCATTTAAAACCACAATATGTTGTTTCATATACACAAAGTTCAGAGATGGCATCCATAAGAATACAAAGCTTCTTGAAGTAAAAAGACTAATTATACAATAAATTTTAATAGATAGCAATGAAAGAACAAGAGCAGATGAAATAGAAAGAGAGATCTTCTTGTATTGATAGATTTCTACCTCTTTACACTTTCAAAAATAAATAGAGTTCCAGCCCTTGAAAATGGCATAGAGAGCTCATTATATAGCTTACAAATTGGTTACACTTGGTAACCATTTCTTTTAACTAAAATGTTAATTAAGGAAGTGCTTGACACAAGATCCTTAATTAGTTTACAATGAGCTTGATTTCAGAAAAATGAGGAGAGGAGAATCTAGAAGAGAAAACATCCGCTTATTGCTAAGGAGGGCCCACTAACTTGAGAATCCATTGTCTAAATATTTTCAATGCTTCAGCTATCTCTCTACCTCGTGGGACTGATGTGTTGGAAGTGGCTTGAGACCAAGTGCCTAGACATTTCTCCATGTCCTTATCAAACTTGGTATGTTCAAGGTATTCTTTATTAGCCTCTTCAATAGCAGATTGAAGAGAGAAAATCTCCTTTATCTTCTCTTGAACGGGTTTTCTTTAACAAATACCCCGAACTCGAGTTTTAATCTCTTGAAGAGAGAAAGGAACACCTGAAGTTTTATCATGAAGATGATAGTGAATATCCTTGAAGGTAGATACAACACAAGTCTTGAAATATTCTCCCTTCTGCCGATTGTTTCTCAATTCTCCCAAGGCTTCTTCCAAAAATTTTATTTTTCATTCAAAACTGAAAACCCATGACCTTGACAAGTTATCCTTGACATCATCAAAAACTTTATTGGCCATCAATATCTTTTCATCAGCTTGTTCCATTAGGTGAAGATCTATGATGCAACTACTCCAAAGCTTCAATTCTTTTTCCATAGTTCCAATAGAGGAGGAGAGTTTTTGTTGTAGGTTGGCCACCTTCTCATTGAGTTTGAAGGACTCTATAATAATGTTCAAGCCTGAAATGATCATGTCATTGATCATGGCTTCGATAGCCCTTCCATAAGTGGAATATCTATGTATATCTTTGATACTCTGAACTTCATCCTGACTAAGAATCATAGGGGGTGGAAGGGCAGCCAGTGGAGCAGGATCCAAAACCTTATCTTTAGTCAATAATGACTTGATGAAGCTAGAAAGAACTTGATTTTGTTGTTCTAACTACCCTATAGTTTGTTTCCCATTCTCCACTCTCTCAATAACCTTGGTTCTTCATCAAGCTGGAGATTATGTACCTCACTCTCAATAGTAGATTCTCCCAATGGAATCCTAGAAATCTCTAGGTCAGAGGATAATAAATCTTTCTCTGCCTTATCAAGTCTAGGCTTTGCAACCTCTAAAAATTGTTGGCCTTGAGTATCTATCACTATTATTGAAGCTTTTTAGCTCTCTTTGCTGGAGGAGGAGGAGTAGTGCCTAACAAGGCTGCCACAACATCAAAATTTGGTCCTGCCAAATGGGAAGAAGGTTTTCTCTTCCTGCTGTCAACCAGGGGTTACACCCATGCAAAAGTAGAGGAGGAAGAAGAAGGAACAAGAGGTCTAAGAGAAAGTGAGCTCATGGCACTTAAATTATTCACCACTGTTGCTTCCAGTAGAGATGTGAGTGAGGCATCTGGAGCTTCTTGAGTAGAGGAATCAGTGGTACTTGGAGGTTTAGTGCTAGGCACTTCCTTCTCTTTTTCTATGGTAACTTTTGAAGTTCTTGTAGGGTCTGGTACTTCACCATCATCACTTTCACTGAGAATAATAACGTTCTCTAGCCCTGAAGGTAGTTCCAAATTCCTTAAAATGGGTTCTTCCTCAATTGGGTCTTGCTTAACCTATTTTGTCTTCTTTTGGTACACTTGAGTGGAAGAAGAGGGAGTAGATGATTTAGCTTCTTTATTTGAGGAAGGAGGAGGGATTTGTGTAGGTACCTCCATGTTGGGTGTATGTGATTCCTTCCTAGGTGTTGAAGTATCTTTGGAAGAAGATCCAATTTGATTCTTCCTAAGCTCTTGAACCATTCTATCAAATAAAACCTTGGTTCAAACAAGGACGAGGGCAAAAATCTCAACCAAGTCATCCTTCTCCTTCTTATACCAATCTAGATATTCTAAAGGAGTATGCTTGATTAATGTCTCATATTCATAAGAGATCAAGTCTTTGTTATCATCTTGGAACCCTTCAAGGATTTGGTGAAGACTAAGCTCCTTTATCAGCTACAAAGAGAATCTACCATAGTGCATCCACCTTGCTTCAAAATCATCTGCACAATCGGCCCAGTAGTCCTCAGTATCTGACCTATGATGATAATTAATTATGAGGTTTTTCTCAATGAACCTTTTCAAATCAAAATAGATCCTAGGCCTGAAAAAGTGAACAGTGATGGGAGTAAGGGCCTTTCTATATTTTGAGCATCCGAGGTTGTTTTGCATGTGTAGTTACCCAAGGAAATAGGGAAATGCATACCAGATATTTTCTTATCCCTCCAGGTTCTATGCAATTTATCCAATTGCCTGCATACTTCAATCAAAACCCTCTTGTCATTACAAAACATGGGGAGCTTGAGAGGTGTGGTTTCATAACCAACCAACCTGATATATGAAAACCTCTGAACTGAATTTAAAAAGATCCATACTTTTCTATTAGGTTCATGGCCTCATCAAAAAATCTCCTAGAAGCATCACCTTCTAAGAGCCTCACAATATACATGGTAGAGGCATCATTAACCCTCTTGAAGTTATGGTTACTAGTTTCAAGGGTAAATTGAGGGTAGTATGCATAAATGGGTTCATCCTTCTAGCCCTCTATGTATGTGAATCCAAACCACTGTCAGGATGCTGGTAGGGAATACATGAGATAAGAATTCATATGGAACTTCTTATTTTGCTGTACATTAGACAATTGCTCTACCAAATTTATACAAATGATTTCTACCCAATTTATGTTCTAACTACCTTCGCAGACGATGTTGATGAGAGGGCACATCCATAAGTGAAATTAACTGGTAGAGGTCAATCCCATGACACGAGCTAGCAAAATGATGAAATCGACATGCTCTTCATTGAAATCAGCCCTAAATAATGCCTTGGAAAGTCAGGATGCTCCCTTCTTAGGATTCTTCAACCATGATTTTCCTATCCTTTCCTTATATTTAACACTCTCCTACTTGAATAGATTCGAGCTTGAGCCTGAGTGATAATGATGGATTCTTCAACGTCTAGAATCCGTAGAGCGAGAGAAATGGAAGCAACATCCAATTTGGCAATCAACTCCCCATGCACATTAGACAATTCTTTGGTGTTCGGGTTAAAATGAGCCCCACGGTGAGTACAAGTGTCGACACATTGTACGAGAGATAGGAAGCCCGCTACATGTGCAAGACCACTATCATTGATCATTTGTGCCATGGGGGAAGGATTAGGGCTAGTCAATCTATTCCAAAAATCCCCAAAATCTAGGTGTCGAACCTCACTATCCCCGATATTGGGAACAGAGGACTCGAGAGGTGAAACCTATTCTTGACCTTGGAATTTAATCTTCATGTTTGTAGTGTACAGAGAAACAACCTTCAAGGATCAAATTCGCAATGAAAAATGCAAAGGGAATGGGAGCACGAGCAAATGATCTTAATTGTAGGGATTCGAGCAAATGATGGCAAGTGAGTAGTGTGTCAAATGCATAGAGGATAGTCCCATTAAATAGCTGTTTAGGAGAGAGAAGGTCATAAATGTGCATTAAATTCATATTGCACCAACTCAAAAAGATAAGAATCGGGAAGAGCGGAAAAACTAGCCCAGATGGTCTTTGGTACATTTGGGACATGAGGGACATGAAGACGCGATCCGGTCGACAAGGGCGATGCAGTCAAGCGGGACAAATGGGGCATGCATCTAGAAACTTGGAAATGTGAGGGATGTGAAGACGTGATCCAACCAATGCGCGTGATGTGGGAAATCAGGGATAAAAGGCACAGATGCTTTTGGGATAGATGGGAAAAGGTACGTAAAGGACCCAATCCGGGTGATATGGGTGATCGGGAACGAAGGCTCGGAAGACTTGGGACATGAGGGACAAAAATGTCTGAAAGACCCACAAATCACCAAAATGACTCCAAAAAATGTGAATTTTTACTATCTCCTCAACTTTTCACTTCACTAGAACATCACTAAAGGGTGTCAACTCAAAATTTTCAATTTTTGACTTTCAAAAGAGGGGAAATTATGAGAGGACAACAACTGGCTCTTTCTGGGGATGACTTGGCTAGATCAGAAGAACAAGACAAGGAAATAACTCTAGAAGACCTAGGGGAAGAAGACCAGTGCCTTATCCATTGGGCCATAGAGTCCAAAAGCAAACCAATACAAAAGACAACACACAAATAGGGAAAAGAAACACACCAAAGGCAAGGGAAATGCCAACACACCCTATACATAATATACAAAGAGACTTCCTATTCACCTAGGACTTGAACAATTTCAGGTACTACCCACTATAAGGAAGTGGGAGAGAGGATCCATCCATGTAATCAAGATAGAAAGAGTTCTCACTAGCAAAATGCCTGATTTTGAAAGGACTGAGCCAAAGAGAGTCAAACTTTCCATGGCTTCCTCAAGGCTCGTGTCTTTTATCCCACAACAAAACAATGTCTCCAACTTTGAAATATCTAGATCGACCTTCTTTTCAAACAAATATTTCACCTTCTGCTGGTGGGTAGATATCCTATCAACAACCTACAGCCTGTCTTCATTCAACTTATGAAGATACATGATCCTTTTATCTAAAGAATCATTGAAGCTAGTGTCTTCAATGGCCTTCATTAAGTACAAAGCTGGTAGCTCCATTGTTACTAGTAATTGAGCTTCCACACCATACACCACTTGAAAAGGGGACATCCCAATAGCTCTTTTAGGTGTAATCCTATCTGCCCAAAGAGCATCATAGAGTTTCTTGTGCCAGTTCCTCTGAGATTCATTAACTAGTTTCCTTACTATAGCCACCAGATTCTTGTTTGTTGATTCTTCCTGTCCATTCCCTTGAGGATAATAATCTGAAGAGTGAGCAAGGGAAATGCCATACCCATAAAAAAACATCCATCATCTCGACAAAATAAAAAATTGAAGCATTATCAGTCACAATCTTGCTTGGCACTCCAAACCTTACCAAGATGTTTTCTTTGATAAAATTACATACTACTTCAGAAGTAGTACTCTTTACTGGAATGGCTTCTACCCACTTAGTGAAGTAATCTATGGCAGTCAACACATGAGTATGTCCTACACTTGAAGATGGGTTAAGTGTTCCAATGAAATCTAAACCCCACTGTTGAAAGGGCTCTTCAATCACAACTAGTTTAAGTGGCAAGGAAGCCAATTTGGGTCTTCCCACAAAATTCTGACAAGCTTCACATTTATCAACCCATTTTGATGCATCTTTAAACAAGGTAGGCCAATAGTATCCAACACAAAGAATATTGTGGGCAGTAACAACAGATGAGTAATGCCCTCTACATGCATGATCATGGAAAGCTGAGAAAATATTCTTATGTTTTTATTTTTCAATGCATTTCGAAATCTTCCATCCATTCCATGTTTGAAAAAATCATTCTCCCACAACACATACTAGGTTGATCTTAGCTTGATAGCTCTCTTCTCCTTGGAATTCAGGTGAGAGGGACACTACCCATAGGTTAGAAAATGAGCAATATCAGTATACCATTGATCATGAGCCGAGATGAAATATAACAATAGGAACATCAATCTCTCCTTAGGTAATTCATGACTAGCTCCTTCATCAATGAGTTCACATAAGCCTTTACCCCGAACTAGTTCTATTGGTCTGATGTCAATATCATATTCTTGAAATTTTTCTACCTAGTTTCCTCTCTTAGTTCCAAATTCTTGCTGCGTAAGAATATACTTGATGGTTGTATCAGGAACAAGCACCATAGAGTGAGAGTTAAGAATATAAAATTGAAATTGCTTAATAGCTTTAACCACTGCAAAAGCATGCTTTATATATTATGGTGTATTTAAACTCATGATTTTTCATAATGTAGCTCATGAATGCAATTGGGAGCTCATGATCATCAGAATCTTTCTAGGTTAATACAGTGGCCAGGGTTCTTTCTGTGGCATAACAATAAATAATAAAATATTTACTAAAATCTGGACATGCTAAGATAGGAGTCCTAGTAATAGCTTTTTTATACCTTCAAAAGCTTCTTTCCCTTTAGAGGACCAGCCAAACATTTGTTTTCCTTTCATCATTTGAGATATATTCAAAGTTAGCTCTACAAAATCAGGAATGAATCTTCTCAGGAAGTTGATCTTATTAAAGAAAGAATGCACTCCCTTCTTACTTGTGGGAAGAGGAATCTACTAAATAGCTTGAACCCATTCAAGATCAATTTTGATTCCATCTTTAGAGACAACATGCCCCAACAATTTTCCCTCTGTGACACAAAAGATAGATTTCTTGGGATTCAAAGAAACCCCATGTTCTCTGCATTTCAAGAGAACTATTTCTAGATGCTGAAAATGATCTGCTCTAGTTTTGGAAAACACATGGTCATCTAGGTACACAACAATACATTTCCCTTTCAAACATCCAAAATCCAAGTTCATAGCCCTTTGAAAAGTGGCACCGGCATTAATGAGTCCAAAAGGCATCCTCTTGTAGGAAAAAGAACCCTAGGGGGTGGTGAAGGTCATCTTCTACTGATCTATGGTATTAACTTCCACTTCATTATATCCTAAGAAGCCATCAAGCCTAGACAACATTTCAGACCCAGTAACGGCGTGCAGAACTTGATCTATCATGGGTAGAGGATAGTATTCCTTTAAAGAGGCATGATTCAAATTCCTAAAGTCAACACAGATATAAATCTCACCATTTTTATTCCTAACATGCACAATGTTGGCAATCCATGTCGAATGGTGGATGGGGAAGATAATTTTATCTTTCAATCATTTTTGTATTTCTTAAAAAATGGTGTCAAGCAATCTTTGGATTGTACTGCCTTTTCTTTTGCTTGAAAGGTTTAATCCCAGGTTTGAGAGGAATGAAATGCTACATTTCCTTTGGTTGGAAATCTTTTAGATCCTCATATGAATATGCAAGAACATCCCTATACTTTTTAAGAGGTTCACCACCTTCTTCTTTTCTTCTTGTGTACAACATGTTCCAACATTCACCATTTTGGGGTTAAGCAGAGCTCCCAATGTTAATATTTTCATACTCAGTAGATTGCCACACTCTTGTAGAAGCTTTAGACTTAACATACCTATCATGTTTATCAAACAATTCCTCCAAACTCACCAACCCTTTAGGAATCTTGTTACCTTTGAGTTTGATGCACCCATCTTGATTTGTCTCCTCTTTGACACCCTCCTCATGGGAAGATACATTCTCACGAGGCAAATTGTTACTTCCTTCAAAGTACAATTGTTCAAAGTTATCCCTGAGCTCTAAGAAAGAAATAAAATGTTGATCATCATTGAAAATTTTCTAGTTACTTGTATTATCAGGCACACTTGGCCTATGGATCATTTCAATGGTGAATTTGTCCTAAGAGAAATCAGGGTGAGGTATCAGCAATGATCCTGAGACAGCTAGTGAATCAGCCCTGGTGTTTTTTTCTCTCAATACAACTTCAATGGAGAAGGTGTCAAGAAATTCAATAGAATCCCAAACTTGATTCCTGTAATGCTTCAACCTTCTATTCTTTACTTGGAAAAGTTCTCTGATTTGTTTAAAAAATAGCTCTGCATCTCCACGAGATAGAATATTCTTCACACCTTTTTATTTTTCCACATTAAGTCCAAGGATGAGGGCTTCATACTCTACCGTATTATTGGTATTTTCAAACTGTAGCTTGAATGAGAAAGGATGAACTTTTCCCTCAGGAGATATCAATACCACACCTGCTCCAGAACCGGCTGAGGAGCAACTTCCATCAAATTCTAGATTCCAAACACCATTAGGATCATGAAGTACTTCTTTGGGAAGTTTAGTTTCCTCCGGAGACATAATCATATAGTTACCATGTCCAATATCCTCATAGAGTATTTGTGCTTTGGGATCATCCATTTTTGCACAATATACTCATATTGCTTCTCAGCAATAACTTCTTCATCTTTCCATTGACTGGTATAAGGGCATGTGACCAATCCATTTGAATCTCTCCTCCCACATCCTTACAAAAATTCCTACTTAACAACATACCATATGAAGGAGGGATATCAGCTACCAGAATAGTAGCCAAAACCTTCTTCTCTGGTAAAGTAGCAAAAGCTACTTGTGCATCTTTAATCCTTCCAACCAAAGGCACCTCCTTACTCTCCATAGAATAGTAGGACCCATAAGTGTGTGTGAGAGTAAGACCCAAAGCATGAGCCACTTTGGTAGGCATTACATTATCTGAGGCTCCTGAATCTATGACGCAGTTGCTAAGTTTATGGCCTGCTATAAGAAGAGTCACATAAAACGGTTTGATTTTCTCATTAGGTGAGGTGACTGTAGCTACAAGGTTGGGTTGGGGTGTAGAGGATGGAGTAGGTAAAAGGCCTTTAGAGGTAGTTTTGGAATGGGAATTGACAAAGTGGACCATTTTGGCAAAGGCTTTAGGGTGGGTTTGATAATACTCAGCCTCTGAAATTTGAACCTTTGTTTTCTTAAGGTGATCAATGATATCAAAAGATCCAGAGGTGGATGGGCTATCATCACTAGGAATCTTAGGCTTATCAGGTTTAGGAGTTGGAGAAGAAGAAGCTTTAGTAGTAGAATTAGGAAAAGAAGAATTAGCAAAACTCACCTTCTATGTGGATGCAGTGGGAATAGGAGATCCTCTTTTTATAACAACGGGGATAGTCATGGGATGTTCCTTGGACCTCTTAGCAGGATGCATCACTTTCTCCTTCTTATTTGTCTATTCCCAAGTCATGACAACATATGATTCACTATTCATATCTGCTACTACTTCATCATAATCATCCTCTTCATCAACACCTTCAGTGGTGAAGAAATTGACTCAAGATCCCTCAAGTTCCTCCAGTTCTTCATCAGCCTCTTCTTCAGGTTCTTCAAAATCTTCATTAATCTCTTCATCTTCAGGTTCTTCAACCTCACAAGTTGCATTAACAGGGACCTTGATGGGTGGACCCTCAATTGCCGACCTTCTCGAGAGGATAGCAAGCAATTTCGAGGCTAAAATTCCTCGGAACATCTGCATAAGGAGCGTGTTGAGCCAATTGTTTCTTGATGGCAATGAGGTCATTAGCAAGCTTTTGCACTAATGGATCTATATTAGCTCCAGGAGTAGAAGAAGAAGAAGAAGAAGCTCTAGATTTGGAAGGATCTCTTTTCAACTTACCAGACATGATCAAGTCATCTTCAACGCTAATAGCTAATCTCTGATCCTCATCCAATGTTGCAAGGTTGGCTCTTCTCAATGCATAGCTAACTTCAGGAAATTGAGCATTCTGGGAAGAATTTTTTTGAATTTGATCTACAGGCTGAGTGTCTGGTGGGATCTTGTTAATCAACTTGTTGAACCTAGCCACAAATTCCCTCATGGGATCTTGTGATTCTTTCTTTATTTGAGAAATCTGGGCCAGCAAAGCATGCACATCCTCTGTAGGTTTGAAACGGTTCTCAAATCTTGTCCTCATCATGGTCCAACTGGTAATGGCCCCAACAGGAAGATGATAGAACCAATCTGCTGCATTATCTTGCAAAGTTTTCTATAAAAAGCCTCACTGAGACATCTTCATGTTCAACTCGAGGACTCCACATGCAACTATGAAGGCTGCAATATGTTCATCAGGGTGCACCTTGCCATCACCTCTGAACTTGGGGAAGTTATTTCTATTACCCCTGGGTAACTCATGCAAAGGCTGAGGAAGGGCAAGAGGCCCAACACGATGGCCCCAAGGTAATGGAACTACCATCCTTGGAAAGACTACTTGAAGGGGAACTGAAACACCAATAAGAATTAAAGCACAAAGATTAGGGTTGAGTTGCTCTTGAGGAATACTACTTCCAAGAGTTCTATCTTCAACAGGGGGTGTGCTTGTGGAACAAGCTCTTCTATTTCTCCCTGTTGAAGGAAGAGGGAAACCTTGCTGCTCCAAGAGCTGAAACTGAGAATCTTCAATACCAAGGGCTCTCCTACCACGAGTAAATCGTAGAGTCGCCAGATCAAAGAATGATCAAGAAATTGTTCATAAAACTAGAATACGTTCAAAACGAATCCCCAGTAGAGTCACCAAAAATTGTTGGTTTTCAAATAAGGACTTTATTGAAAGAAATAGTCAGGGATGGAAATCCCTCCTCTTTAATGTGAGCGGTTCCCTTATTAAAGGAAAAAAACCTATTTACAAATGTACAACGTAGTTTTAGTGAGGAAATCTGATATCATGAAAATGTTTGATACAACAGATCATCAAATACAAAAAGATAGAATAATTAAGGAATGGGAGGGGGCAGAATAGCACTCTCAAGAAATATAGATAACAAAATAATTCCTTACTCACGCCATAAGGGAATCATATAGAATAGAATCATTTGCATTTAAAACCACAAGATGTTATTTCATAGACACAAAGTTCTAGAGATGACATCCACAAGAATACAAAGCTTCTTGAAGTAAAATAGACTAATGATCCAATAAATTTTAATAGATAGTAATGAAAGAACAAGAGAAGATGAAATAGAAAGAGAGATCTTCTTGTATTGATAGTTTTTACTCCTTTACACTTTCAAAAATAAACAGAGTTCCAACCCCTGAAAATGGCATAGAGAGCCCATTATATAGCTTACAAATTGGTTACACTTGGTAACTATTTACTTTAAATAAAATTTTAACTAAGGAAGTGCTTGACATAATATCCTTAATTATGTTATAGTGAGCTTGATTTCAGAAAAAGGAGGAGAGGAGAAGCTAGAAGAGAAAACATCCGCTTATTGCTGAGGAGGGCCCACTGACTTGAGAATCCATTGTCTGAATCTTTTCAATGCTTCAGCTATCTCTCTGCCTCATGGGACTGATGTGTTGGTAGTGGCTTGAGACCAAGTGCCTAGAAATTTCTCCATGTCCTTATCAAACTCGGTATGTTCAAGGTATTCTTTATTAGCCTCTTCAATAGCAGATTGAAGAGAGAAAATCTCCTTTATCTTCTCTTTGGTAATTAATTCCTCCTTGAATAGGTTTTCTTTAACAAATGCCCTGAACTAAGTTTTAATCTCTTGAAGAGAGAAAGGAACACCTGAAGTTTCATCATGAAGATGACAGTGAATATCCTTGAAGGAAGATACAACACAAGTCTTGAAAGATTCTCCCTTCTGCCAACTATTTCTCAATTCTCCCAAGGCTTCTTCCAGAACTTTTATTTTCCATTCAACACTGAAAACCCATGACCTTGAAAAGTTATCCTTAACATCATCAAAAACTTTATTAGTCATCAATATCTTTTCATCATACTGTTCCATTAGGGGAAGATATATAATGCAACTACTCCAAAGCTTTAATTATGTGTCCATAGTTCCAATACGAGGAGGAGATTTTTATTGCAAGTTGTTCAACTTCTCATTGAGTTTGAATGCCTCTACAATAAAGTTCAATCTGCAATGATCATGTCATCGACCATGGCTTCCATATCCCTTCCATAAGTGGAATATCTATGTATATCTTTGCTAATCTAAACTTCATCCTAACTGAGAATCATAGGAGGTGGAAGGGCGGCCAGTGGAGTAGGATCAAAACCTTATCTTTAGTCAATAATGACTTGATGAAGCTAGAAAGAACTTGATTTTGTTCTTCCAACTACTATATAGTATTTTCCCCTTCTCCACTCTCTCAATAACCTTGGTTATTGTTTCCTAGAGGTTATGTACCTCACTCTCAGGAGTAGATTCTCCCATTGGAATCCTAGAAAGCTCTAGGTTAGAGGCTAATAAATATTGCTCTACCTTATCAACTCTAGGCTTTAAAACGTCTAAAAATTGTTGGCCTTGAGCATCTGTCACTATTCATGAAGTTTTTTTAGCTCTCTTTGTTGGAGGAGGAAAAGTAGTGCCTAACAAGGCTACCACAACATCAAAATTTGGTCCTGCCAAACAGGAAGAAGGTTTTCTCTTCCTACTCACAACCAGAGTTGCACCCATGCAAAAGTAGAGGAGGAAGAGGAAGGAAAAAGAGGTTCAAGAGAAAGTGAGCTCATGGAACTTAAAGTATTCATGACTCTTGCTTCTAATAGAGATGTGAGTGAGGCATCTGGAGATTTTTGAGTAGAGGAATCGGTGGTACTTGGAAGTTCAGTGCTAGGAACTTCCTTCTCTTTCCTATGGTAACTTTTTAAATTCTTGTAAGGTTTGGTACTTTAGCATCATAACTTTCACTAAGAACAATAACGTTTCTCGGCCCGAAGGTAGTTCTAAATTCCCGATAGGGGTTCTTCCTTAATTGGCTCTTGCTTAGCCTCTTTTTTCTTCTTTTGGTACACTTGAGTGGAAGAAGATGGAGTAGATGATTCATGTTATTTATTTGAGGAAAGAGGAGGGGTTTTGCGGGTACCTTCGTGCTTGGTATATGTGATTCCTTCCCGAGTGTTGAATTATTTCGGAAGAAGATCCAATTTGATTCTTCCTAAGCTCTCAAACCTTACTCTCAAACCAAACCTTTATTTTTACAAGGACAAGGGCCAAAATCTCAACCAAGTAATCCTTATCCTTCTTCTACAAATATAGATATTCCAAAGGTGTTTTCCTTATTAATGTCTCATATTCATAAGACAACAAGTCTTCGTTATCATCTTGGAACCCTTCAGGAATTTGGTGAATATTGAGCTCCTTTATTAGCTACAGAGAGAATCTGTAATAGTGCCTCCACCTTGCTTCAAAATCATCTGCACAATTAGCCCAAGATTCCTCGATTCGACTAATGATGATAATTAATTATGAGGTTTTTCTCAATGAACCTTTTCAAATCAAAACAGGTCCTAGGCCTGAAAAAGTGAATAGTGATGGGAGCAAGGGCCCTTTCTATATTTTGAGCATCCAAGGTTGTTTTGCATGTGTAGTTACCCAAGGAAATAGGGAAATGTAGACCAAATATTTTCTTGTCCCTGCAAGTTCTATGCAATTTATCCAATTGTCTATATTCTTCAATCAGAGCCATATTTTCATTACAAAACATGGGGAGCTTGAGAGGTGTGTTTTCATAACTAGCCAACCTGATATATGAAAACCTCCTAAACTGAATGAAGAAAGCTCCATACTTTGCTATCAGGTTCATGGCCTCATCAGAAAATCTCCTAGCAGTATCACCTTCTAAGAGCCTCACAATATACATGGTAAAGGCATCATTAACCCTCCTGAAGTTGTGGTTGCTAGTTTTAAGGGTGAATTGAGGGTAGTATGCATAAATGGGTTCATCCTTCTGGCCCTCCATGTATGTGAATCCAAACCACTACCGAGATGCTACTAGGGAATACATGAGATAAGAAGTCATATAGAACTTCTTAGTCTACTGTACATTAGACAATTGCTCTGTCAAATTTATGCAAATGATTTCTACCCAATTTATGTTCTAACTACCTTCATAGACGATGTTGATGAGAGGGCACATCCAGAAGTGAAATTCATTGGTAGAGGGAAATCCCATGACACGAGCTAGAAAAATGATGAAATTAGACAACTCTTCATTAAAATCAGCCCTAAATAATGCATTGAAAAGTCGGGACACTCCCTTCTTAGGGTTCTTCAACCATGATTTTTCTATCCTTACCTTATATTTATCATTGTCCTACTTGAATAGATTCGAGCTTGAGCCTAAGTGATAACAATGGAGTCTTCAACTTCTAGAATCCGTAGAGCAGAGAAATGGCAGCAACATCCAATTTGGCAATCATCTCCCCATGCACATTAGACAATTCCTTAGTGTTCGGGTTAAAACGAGTCCCACAAGCGAGCACGATGTCGACACATTATACGAGAGATAGGAAACCTGCATACGTAAGACCATTGTCATTGATCATTTGTGCCATGGGGGAAGGATTAGGGCTAGTCAATCTATTCCAAAATCCCCAAAATCCAAGTGTCGAACCTCACTATCCCCAATATCGGGAGCAGTTACTTGAGAGGTGAAACCTATTCTTGACCCTAGAATTTAATCTTCATGTTTGTAGTGTATAGAGAAATAACCTTCAAGGATCAAATTTGTAATGAAAAATGTAAAGGGAATGGGAGCACGAGAAAATGATCTTAATTGTAGGGATTTGAGAAAATGATGGCAAGTGAGTAGTGTGTCAAATGCATAGAGGATAGTCCCATTAAATAGCTGTTTAGGAGAGAGAAGGTCATAAATGTGCATTAAATTCATATTACACCGACTCAAAAAGATAAGAATCGGGAAGAGTGGAAAAAACTGGCCCAGATGGTCTTTGGTACATTTGGGACATGAGGGATGCGAAGACATGATGCAACTGACATGGACGATGTGGGTCAAGCAGGCCAAATGAACACAAGTGGTCCAGAAAATTGGAAAGGCAAGGGACACAAAGCAACGATCCGGCTGATGTGCGTAATGCATGGAAATCGGGGACAAAAGGCACAAACTCTTTTGGGATGTATGGGACAAAATTTCATGGAGGACCCGATCTTGCCGATCTGACGATTGAGGAATAAAAATCCCGGATGAACTTGGAACATATGGATAGAAAAGTTTTGATATAATCAAAAGTTAAAGAATTTTTTGGGAATGCATTGATCGGGAACATAAGGCCCAACAAACTTATGACATGAGGGAAAAAAATGTCATTGCACTCGCAAATCACCAAAATGACTCCAAAAAACGTGAATTTTTACTATCTCCTCAACTTTTCACTTCACTAGAACATCACTAAAGGGTGTAAACTCAAAATTTTCAATTTTTGACTTTCAAAAGAGGGGAAAATATGAGAGGACAACAATATCCCCATGTAATTTCTTATTTTGGGTTTTATTCAATAAAAAGTTTTCCTAATATATATATATAAATATATATATATATATATATATATATATATATATATATATATGTCTGTGTGTGTGTGTGTGTGTATGTATGTATATATTATTTTACGCAAATGAAAACATATACCAAATTTAATCATATCACTAAAATGGGGAAAAACCCATAAGCCCATTTCAAAAATCTTAAAAGTACGAGTTAAATAAATTAAATAAATACATTGAAACCCTAAATGAGGGTGTAAACAAAATAAGAAAATAAATGAGGCATGTATGTCTCTTTAAAATCTTGAGATGGCCTCTAATGGCTTCCTCCTTCTCCTCCACCAATCTATAAAACAAAAGAGAAATAATAAGTCAAAAGAAAAGAGAAAGAATTATTTCATAAGAAAACTTAGGTTAGTGGAACCCCTAGATCTTGTGGCCCCAAATGAATCCATCTAATGGATGAGATTCATCCCTACAAAAATTAGGTGGGCGGTGGGTGAGAGAAAATTCAAATTTTGAATTTTTAAGTGCATGGGTTGACTTTTATGGGGCCCTTACTGTGGTGTAAGCGGGTGGGATTACTTTTTCTAACCCTTGTGCTGAATTAAGGACCTTGTTATTTGTTTTCAAACCTTGTCACCTTGTGGGATTAAAATAACTTTATTATTTAATTAAATAGACAACTTTACCCATGGGATTAATTTTTTTAATTGACTATAGTGGAAATTAAATGTTTATCAAAAATAAAATTAGGGGAGAAACTTAAACCATACCTTAGGATAACTAAGGTTACAAAATCGCATTGAGAATTTTATAGTTTTTTATAACGGGGTTAAAAAGGGAAAAATTATTTTATTAATTTAAAGTAACTAGAAATAATAATGTGACAATTTGTTATTTTGAAACCTTTTTAGGAAGACTTTTCAAAAAAAAATTATTCCATAAGTTTGCATGTTTGACCTAGGTTGTTCTTGGTTTTCGTGCGAAAAAAATTTGTGGGTGTTACACTTCTCAACCACTTTCTAATATTTTGAATTTATAAAATGAATTAAAGCAACGGTGAATGCACACCACATTAATTATGTCTTACAAAGAGTGTACTCAATAAGAAAATAAGAAAAGAAGAAGAATAAGTTGAAGAAGAAGAAGAAATAAAAGGAAATAGAAGAATTATTTTGGATCGTAGTTTTTGTCCCCACATTTTTCTTCCCTTTTTCTTAACTTTGGATTTTCCTTTATCTCGCTTCATCTTTTTCATCCTTATTATTTTCTTTATAGATAGAAAATTGATCCCTCATGTACTTAATGAAATTAATATCCGAATCAACTTCAGCCTCTAATTCTATTTCAAACATGAGAATATCCTCTTCCAAAACCTTGCAGCCTCCTTTCAACTTCTCGAGATAAGATTCCAAATGATTTACAATATCCTGAATATCTGCTAATTTTTCTAGGGATTTTTTGTTAAAAGGAATAATATCCTTATCCATCAACTGCTGAAATAATGGAAGAAACTCAACAATACTTTGTGGATATATAGAAGTATCATACTTTGTCAGATGATAAATTACATCATCAAGTACTTCCAAAACTTTCTCAACTCATTCCTCAATCATCTCCATCTTGGTCATAATATTCTTCAAAATAATCTTCCTGAATGATAAAATATGTTTATGTTGTTTCCCCTTCTTAACTGACCCTTCAGGTGTAATATTTTCTCTAATTAAAATATCATCAAATAATTCATTGATTTCTTCCAAACCCTATAGTTATAATTCAGAAATTCCACCTTCATTGTCTTCTTTTTGCTTAATATCTTTCAATTTATTCAACTTCTCCTTATGCTCGATAGTTTTATCAAAACTTCTTTGTAAAAATTCATAGTTGTATTTGATATATCAACTATCCATTCATCTATAGCCTGGATCTATCACTTGTCTCTTCCACAATAGTAATTACTTATGGATGTATTTGTTCTTCCATAAGCACTTGTTGTGGAGGGTTCTTGGCAACCTTCATAATAATATTACAGAGTTTAGATGATTTCTCTTTCATCTTGGAAACATTCATCTTTTCTTCATCTAACGCCTTAGGAAAAGGCTATTTATCAATGTCCAGTGTGTCCTTCTTTAAACCTTCAGTGGGGAATTCTCCCAAAGGCACCCCTTTTATTGAAAAATCCTTTCTAGTCAATTCCCCTTTTCATTTCCTAGCTGGTGGAGCACATACCTTAGTGAATTTATTCCATGAAGAATCCATGATCAATCTTGATGTAAGATTTGACATTTTCGCCCTTTTCCTCTTATTTTAAATTTTTATTAACAATTGAAGATCCATATCCTCCAAATCAATTAATTCTATGGAAGTAGGAAAGTATTTCTTAGTGAACCATTTGATAAACTCCTAACTCGAAAGAGTTTGATCTTCAGGATGCACAATTATTTCTTTGTCACTTCCTCCTGGAAAGGAAAGTGCCACAATTTTTATCTATCTCTCAAGTTCTTTAGTACTAGATTCTTATTGCAAAACCCCTCTTAATTCAACCATTTTTTTCTTATAAATTATTCATCTATCTCTTCTTCATTCGCAGTATCAATATCTTCAATTTTCCTCTTCACCGTAACATGTGGTAATGAAGAGTTTTCCACCATTTGATCATGCACAAAACTTTCAAATTTCATCACAATATCTCCTTCCTCCACCTTTACATCTTTCATCTAATCCTTACATTTTTTTATGTTATAGGTATTTCTTGAGAATAAGCTACACTAAGATTCTCCTTCAATGACATAGTTAATGATTCTTCAAGATACAGAGTAGGGGGAGGATTAGTTGGTGGGGAACATGGAGGTGGTCTAGGCAACACAGTTCCATTGGCAATTATGGGAAATATGAAATAAGTTGGTTTAAGCATTGGTATTACAATTTCATCTTTAGAATGAGGTTCTTGGACGGTATGAGTAATAAGCGATGATTTTATCACACTAGATGTTCTTTCGGGACAACTCCGAAATCAAGGGGTTCTTTTTTCTTGATCTCTGGAATGGATTTAACTTCACAACCATGCCACTTATTTCCCCTAGATCTTCCATTCCTTTTCCACTTTCATTGACATTTTCCTTTCTAGTACTAATTTGAGTAATTTCTTTCATCACCTTTGATTCCTCCAGAAACATCCTTGACTATTCAACCATTTAGCAAAGTGTATAATAATACTTTTGATGTTCTCTCCATGACATATCAAGTATGATTGACCGTAAGAAAAGAAGCACTATCACCTCCTTGATCATAATAAGCACTAGAAATTACTTTCCTATCATCAGAAATTCCTTCGGAATTTTGGCCAAACCAAACTCTGAAATCTTTTTATAGTCAATCAACTATAATCCATTCATCCGACTTCAAATTCATCTCTACAATCAGCCCAGAAATTTTCTAATTCTTGTAACTATTCATAATTCAGTGAAACTAAATTCATGGCTATATTTCTATAATAAAAATTCCTCCTTTAATTGAAGTAAATATTACTATAACAAATATACATCTCCTTTGTAACATATCTTTAATTGGAGACCATGTTACAAATCATGAAGTACGATAACTATCTAAACCATTCCAACAAAATCCATCTATCACTTGGATATATGGGAAACCTTAATATAAAATTTGAGAAACCATAGACTCTTAAATATGTAAAGTGAGAAAATTGAATAAAAATGGACCCATAAGGTTGGAATACATTCCATGCTTCATCAGTCACTCTTTTGGCTCTTGAGTAAAGATAAAGTCTACAAATGAACTCATACAAGAAGAAGTCTTTAAATGATTTATATTCATTAAAGTACCTCAGAAAAGCTAGTAGTGGATAATGTTCATATATGGGTTTCTCATCCATTGTTCCAACAGTTCTTAGTATATGAATTTTCACCTTAGTTTGTACAAATGCACTATGAAAGACCTATCAAACATCTCACAATACAAGATTCATGAAAATATTACAAGATATGCTCTTATTCTACCCAAATTTCTCAATGATGATACAAAATTTAATGAAATAACTATATAATATTGAAATATTGCACCTTGAGAAATTACAACTTTGAACAATTCTTACAGATCGAATAGAGAATGATGTTTTCAGCAATGTATTTGTGCTTTAAATTTTGTAAGAAACATTACAAGGGTTCGTATGTACCGCATTTGTAAAATACTTCAAAGAATCCCCCCACAACAGTGCTATGAGTGTTGGTATCCAAATTTGTTTTCCTTTTCAAGATAAAAGATCATCATGATTTTACATGGAGCTTAGAGAGATAGATAATAATGAATGTCATTTTGTAGCTAGGGATGAGATCTAACTGGCCCTTTGTCACTCAGATTTTTGGAGAGATGCATAACACCTTCAAGAGGATTTGACCTATCCTCACTACTTTAGGACATGCCTTTCAACTAGGGTGAGAGGAACCATCTGTAACCTTTGTTTGATGAAGGAGATAGATATATCCTTCTTTTGTATTAATTTTATGAAGAAAACCTTGGGAAAGTATGATCAATACTCCATGATTTAACTCTACACATTATGAAATCTAGGCTAAGGTTTATCAAGACATTATGAAATCCTAATTGTTATGCATATCTTAGTAAATAGATTTTGTTCCTTTGTGGATATACGGGGAAAACAGGGGTAGTTCTGGATGGATTCATTGTTTTTGAATAATTTTGGTGGGATATTAAGTAGGATAAAGTTGATTATACTAGATATTTGAGAGACTTCACAACAATTGGAAAGATAAATGACAGAAAGCTTCATAATAGCTAAAATATTCCTTTAACCAGAAGGTGTGCATCAATGGAGGCCCAGATCCACATGGTTTCACACAATCTCTAAGAATTTAACATGAAGGCTTGAGCTAAAGACTCAATAATACATTAAAGACTTATGGTTCCTCATGCCTAAGATACACTCAAGGCTTACAGGACAATCTTTATCAACAAATGACAAAGTGAAGTGATTTTAAATTTTTTATCTCATCACAAGATGAAGGCTCTTCTTGAAATGAAATTGCAAATGCTACTAAACTATCATAGGAATAGATCTTGTGTGATTCGGAGGGACTTTAACACAAGATTGCATTAGGAATAAGAAAAACTACTTGCAGACATTCTAAAACAAAGCATACTCAAATTTCTTTAAGATTGACATAAATTAACTCGAAATTGATTAGATTCATCAGTAGGGGAAAGCTTCCAGAGAAATCTCAGATCTTGTTAATGGCTATACATCTGCAACCAACTTGATGTGATAGAAAATATAACACAAAAGAAATTAACCAGTATCTTGGATTGGTCTCTCAAAGAAGACGGGCTCTCTCGATTTTCTCTTAAGAATTCAACGATAGACCATTTGCAAGAGTATTATCATTGCATTTATACATTTCACTTGCTCACTCATCCCAAATTTTCCCCAAAAAGAATAATATTCAAGGGACCTTTTCTTGTTACCAATTTGCCTCAGAAAGTGACATTTAAAAAATTTGCAACAAAAAGTTGTTAGGTGGACCAATTATGAACTGATCACATTTCTCAAACCCTCGACTAATGACTAGGATGCCATGCCACAATTTTTTGGTAGTCCTTTTAATCATTCTAATTTTTTCATGCAAGAAATCCCCATTTTAATCATTTTTGGGAGGCTCGCATAGCTAGATCTAACAGTAAACATTTTCTCTCTCAAGGCAACACCATTTTCATTCTTTGGGCCTGCAAATTTCATCATTTCAGCCTTTTCCCTCTCTTTCCTCTACAACTCTGTCCGCATCCATCTTCTCTGGTAATTCATGTTTTTACAAGTGCCCAAGCAATTCCAACTTCAAAATATCAACCTTAACAATCCTTTGACTCACAAATTAAGTTTTAAATCCATTCAATGGCAGAAAAATAGTGCGTATTCATATCTCCAAGAGTCCTGGAGAAAAAATAGTAGAAAAATAGGTGAAATGCACATCAACCGTTTATTCTACCCCTTCTCAACTCTATATTAGAGCCGTCCACTTTTTTTTTCCCGGTGCAACCGCAAAGGTGAGGTACGGTGGTAAGTTTCCAAACAAGCATGGGCCTTCCACGTGCCCTATGCCTAAGAAAAATGTCTTTTGGCTTCGAAAAGTCTTAGTAAAAAGGAGCTAGTAGAATCCTCCACGTGTCGCCTTAGCGTACCTTTGGTATGGTCCTCAAAATTAGAGACCATGAACAAGTGCGAGCTCACCATGTATCTCATTCTGAAATATTTGTTAAAAAATTTGAAGGATTAGCGGAAGGTGCCATGTGTTTAGGGTCCAAGACAATTTTCCTTTTCCGTTGAAAATTCCAAGCAAGGGCAGAGTGAGTGGAAGCCTCCAAGTGTTCTCCTGGAGCTTCTTCAAAGTAAAATTTAGGGCTGGTCCCCAAACAAGTGCGGTCCCTCCACATGTCCTAGGCCTTAGAAAATTTCTTTGAAAATTTTAAGTATAGATCGGGGCCGGCAGAAGCCTCCACATGTCTCCCTATCGCAATTGTTAAGGTGGGACCTAGAGGTAAATCCTCAAATGAGCGTCGGCCATCCACACATCCATGGTCTACCAAAGCTACACCGGATGCATGAAAAAATTATCTAAGTCTGGGAAAGGCAACGGAAACCTCCACATGTCTCCTCGGTGTAACTCCAAGTTCAAACCAAAAGGTGAATTTTCAGATGAGAGTCAGCCCTACACGTGGACAATTTTTGAGTTGAAGTGGGCCTTAGAGTTTCAAACTGCCTCACCAAGCCACATCTAACCAAAAAGGGCCATGTTTCCATAGATGCTAAGATGTAAATTTGATCACGAAAAATACACTCGTCAAACCACAAAATGTAGGAAAATCACCATTTGCGCCTGTAAATGAAGCCTTCTTCAATGACACAAAATTTAGAAATTATGTAAGGCCCAAATATGATCTTCTCGAGCCATATCCAATCACATTTCCATAGATACTTGGGAGAAAATGACAGGAAAACAAAACCTAATCATGGAAAATGGAAGGAATGGAAAAACCCGATTTTTCACCCAAGTTACAGATCTTTCTCATGACAGAGGAACGGAAAAAAATTTGGATTTAAAGTGATCCTCAACCAAAGTAAGGGATTGGTCATGGGAATGAAATGGAGAAAATTATTTTCATGCATCAATACGGGAGATAGAATTTTAAAGAAAAATGGGGCGAGATCAAATTGAGCACCAACATCGTCTTCGACTCAGGGATGGGCCCTCCATGTGAGTGCCATAAGAACAAATAGTAGAAAAAGTTCCAAAATAAACCATTGGGAAACAGAGTCAAATAATAATCTTGTATAGTAGAACAATAATAACCAACTCCCCAAGGATGAACCGAGAAACCAACAAAACGGCCACCAAGGACTAGGACAAATAAAAATAGAAAAACACGAAAGCAGAAAGAAACCAAAATACTATACAATGTAAAATGGATTGTACCTTGATTCTGAGAAATCAATCAAGGAAATGTTTGAAATGCTGTCATTAACAGGAAATTCAAGCAGCTTCCCATCTAAGTCTTTTTAGGAAGAAGGTATTTTCACCAATTTGAATGTCAATTGAATAAATGCCCATCCACAATGCATCAAATTTACCATGATTTCCCTTATCTTCATGCCTACTATCCCATAATAGCATAAGATAGCCAATGTTGAAAGCTCTTGGAGTCACCTTCTTGTCAATTAACTTCTTCACCTCTTCTATAAACTTCACATGCCACTTATGGGGTGCCCTTCTTTCTTCATCTAACTCAATAATCTGATTGGTTTGAGCATCACATGAACTAACTTCTTGATCTTCAATTTATTGAACAAACTGAATTGAAGACAATTGCAAATGAAGGGGAAACAAAGCTTGAGTTCCATATACTAACTCAAATGGGCTTTTACTAGTAGCTCTTTTGACAATGATTCTATCAGCCAAAACAACAAACTTCATTACTCACCCCACTTCTTTTTGTTTAGATCTAAGGTTCTTCTAATGATCTTAAACAAGTTTTTATCATTGGACTTAGCTTGTCCATTTCCTTGTGAATTTTAGTTATAAACAGATGTCAAATTGATTCCATACTCTTTGCACATTGCCACCAAAGGTTTGGCTCTAAAACTCATGGCATTATTAGCAACAATCTTAACTGGCACTCCAAATCTTCATATGATTTGATTCAACATGAAGTCCATGATAACTTGGTGTGTTGCTTTCTTGGTGGGGATTGCTTCCACCCACTTAGTGAAATAATCAGTGGCTACAAGAATCCATTTATGACCAGCACTGGAAGGATCTGAAATTTTGCCAATGAAATCCATTCCCCATTGCTTAAATGGGGCTTCAATTGACACATGTTAAAAGGAAGGGAGCCTAAATCTTTCATTCTTCCAGAAAAATGCTGACAACTTTCACATTTCCTAACCAATAGAGTTGTATATTTGAAGAGATTTGGCCACCAATAACCATCCCTCAAGATTTTATGTGTTGTAACTCTTCCAGCAAAATTTCCCCCACAAACTCCACTCCCTCGGGGTTCTTCCAAGCTAACCCAAAATTATTAATGACATATTTTTGGGAGGCTAACTTAAGAGCTATTTTATGGTTTTTACTTAAATGTTCAGGGCAGCATAGATGTCTAAGATAAAATATTATATCTTTGTACCATTTAGAGATTACCAAATTTTCAAGGACATCCACCATTTCTCCTTACACTTCATTCACCTCAATAATATGCAAGTTTCTCTCAGCCATAAGCTTAGCTAGGCCCAACCCTCTTATCAATTTCATGGTTTGGATATCCATGTCATATTCTTACAACTTGTTTACCCATCTCGCATCATTTTCTTGATACGTCCATCTCTAACAAGATATCTTTCACCATGGTGTGGAGAACATAAGTAATAACTTTAGAGCTCAATATGTAAGGTTTAAAAACCTTAGTTTCTTTCACCAAGGAAAATGCTTTCTTCTCCATGATGGTGTACTTCAACTCATCTCCTTGCAATGTCTTACCTGAAAAGGAAATTAGTCTCTCGGCCCCTTCATCATCCTTCTACAAAAAGAAAAATGTAATGGTGTTTTCTGAAGAAAAAGAAAACATTTTATAATTATTCTTGTAATTTGGAGATGCCAAAATAGGGGATGATTTAATTCTTCTTTAATCCGATTGAAATCTTGAATGGAAGCTTCTTCCCATTTGATAACTTGGTCCTTCTTCAAAGCATACTAGGAATGGGGATGGTCATCTCAAAGCAAAGTTAGACACAAACCTTCCGATAAAGTTTATTTGTCCAAAGAAGGATTTAATTCCCTTCTTAGTTCTTGGAATTGGAAACTTGCTAATGGATTCCAATCTCTATAGATCAATCATAACCCCTTCCTTTGATATAATGTGACCAAGAAGCTTTTCCTTTTCACTCCAAAATGGCACTTCTTGGGATTCAATGATATTCCATACTCTCTACACCTTAACAACATTCTCTCCAAGTGTTGAAAGTGATAATTTTTTTTTCTAGAAAACACAATTACATCATCTTGATAAACAACAATGAAATCATTAATATAACCAACAAACACTACATCTATTGCTATTTGGAAAGTTGCTCCAAAGCATTCATTAAGCCAAAAGGCATCCCGACATAGATATAAGTTCCCAAGGAGTGGTAAAGGCAATCTTTATTATTTTCAATCCTGACAACAACTTGATTATAGCCAAAGAAACCATCTAAAGTGGATAACAATTCAGGACCAATTACAAATTGTAGCATATTCTCCATGTTTGGCAAAGGGTAATTATCTTTCAATGATGCTTTATTCAAGTTCCTAAAATATACACACAACCTTATATCACCATTCTTTTTCTAACACGTACTAAATTTGCTACCCAATATGAGTACCTTGTGGGTTGAATGATCCCTCCATCCCTCAACTTATTTAATTCTTCTTCCATCTTCAAATAAAGGAGCGGATTAATCGGCATCTATTTTTGCTTGAAAGGCTAAAGCACTAGATTCAAGAGGAATTTCATGTTGGAAAAAATCTTCCCGTATTCCTTCAACTCGAGTAAGACCAAAGCTAAGCGGTCTTGATATTTCTTCAACAATTGACCATAGGACTATTTCTCATCCTTTCTCGATTTATTCCTAACAAGATTTTACGTGGTTTTTCCTTTTTGCCTAGGTCGTGCTCTTCCATATCTCTTGAAACCGAAATACTTTTGTTAATAATGCAATCAACATTATAAAATTTTTATTCAAGTGCCACCAAACCTCTAGGAATTGTGTTTGTATTCAATTAGATGATTTCTTTGCCAAATAAAGTTTTCTTTCCTTTAGCAGCACACACCATTGGTTCCCAATCTATATTTTGGTCAGAAACTCACCTTGGTTTTGTAGAAACTGTTTCACCTGGGCATCATCATCGAACACTTGCAAATTTTTAATGTTGTCAGGGAAAAATGGCCTTGTTATTATTTCAACATCATACTCACAAAATGAAGATATTGTACAATTTCCAAATCTAGATCCTAGCACTACTAACTTGTGTACAACAACATTAAACTTTTGATCATGGTGCATAATATTAAATGATTCAAACATTTCAATCAAATCCAAGACTACATGCTTTTATTGTTTCATTATCTTTTTGTAGTAGCATATAATTTTCTAATTTGCTTGATAATCGTTTTGAATATCCTTTGACAATGATATCCTTTACACCATATTTCCATGAGATTCTCTAACCCAATAACAATGCTTCATATTAAGCAATGTTGTTAGTGCATTCAAAGTTGAGCTTGAAAGAAAAAACAAACTCTTCATTTCCTATAGAAATCAAATTAATACCAAAGCACCATTTCCAAACTTGGAACAAGCTCCATCGAAATATTTGTCACACGAATCAATTTCATTTGTCTCTTCAATAACAACAACTCGACATTTAAAGGATTAGACACTACTCTATTTTCCCTAGCTTAGGGTTGTCTAACTCCCATGGGTCCTCTACCTCTGTCATCAGATCTGTGATCATTTCTAGAATGATTTGTAAATTTGTCTTGTCCTTGTTTCCTATGTTAACCTTAAGAACCTTGTCCAATTCCTTTCTTTGACATGGATAGCTTGTAAGATATTTCTTTTGACAGCTCCGCCAAAGTCTTTACAACTTCCTCAAGATCCATAGCCTTACTTGAATGAGGCTTCTTTGGGTTTATCAGTTTAACACCCTCCCTCTTAGGAGGTTTTCCAACCGCTTTAATGTTGTTCTTAATTTTTAGAGCCATGCTAAAGGCCTGACTCATAGTTCCAGGGTTCTTATCCCTGAAATAGTAAGCATATTTCTTATCAAATGCATCTGAATACTTTATCAGACATGACTCATCACATGGCCTCAAATTAACAGACAGTATTCTCAATATTTTGTTAAATATTGTATTGAAATCATGCAACGATTCATTGCAAATATTTTTTATATTTTAAAATTCTGATAAAAGAAACCTAGGGTCTATTTTATCTCCATACTGCAATCTAAAATCATTCTTCATCTCTATCCAAGAATCAATGGAATTATCTAGCAAATATTTATGCTAGTACCTTATAGCTTCTTCTAGAGTATGGATAAATAATTTAATGTACACACCCTAAACTTCAATTTGAAAGTCCTCTATCATATTGACAAAGATATTTAAATGTTGATCACCAAGTAATTGCATTATTTCCTTAAAACTTAGGTAATCTATTTCTTACTTCTTGTCGCATAGCATTTTGATAGCCATCCATACCTCTAAAATTGATGGCACCAAAAGTATTAACAAAAATGGAGGTCCTGGGTGGAAGATGAGCCATATTATTTTGAGGAGGTGACCGTGGAGGAGATGCAAACCTGACAAGGAGTGATAAGTTTGTGTGGTAGAGGGATGTAATTCTTAGAATGACTACCCTCTAAAGGCTCTGTTTCTTGGAAAACTCTATCAGATTCAAAAATACAAGGGCATATTGAGAAGTAAATTTTCCAAATACAAAAGAAGGACCCTCTCCTAATGGATAATTCAATTTAAAAAAGAGACTACCTGATTGAAGTACTTGAGGAAGTATTGTAATCTTCAATCATAGGCTGATTAGTTTCACCAATGAAGATCTCTTTTCTTGATGCTTGATCTCCAAAACCTTCCAAATCATTCTTCCCTCTAAATTAGGCTTTCCCAACTTTGAAAAAAACCTTCTACTAGGGTCTTTGGTGAAGAAATATATTTTTCCTTCCATATTTGAAAATATTAATGACAAATCTTACTTGATATATGTTAAGACACCGGTATTTATTAAGAATTTAAACAACACACAATCGCCACTAAGGATTTTCACCTTAGTTTGTAAAAATGCACTATGAAAGACCTATCAAATGTCCTGTCAATACAAGATTCATGCAAAGTTTACAATATCTCTCTCTTCTTCTACTTAAATTTGATAATGATGATACAAACTTTAATGCAATAATCTGTATAATTTGGAAATATTACACTTAGAACTTACAACTTTGAACAATTCTTACAGATTGAGAACAGAGAATGATGTTTTTCATCAATGTATTTGCACTTTAAAAGTTATAAGAATCATTACTGTGGTCCGTACGTATTGTATTTGTAAAATACTTCAAAGAATCCTCGGCAATGGCACCATGAGTGTTGGTATCAAAAGTTGTTCTCCTTTTCAAGCCGAGCAACATCACATATTTGACATGGAGCTTAGAGATAGATAGATCATAATGTATGTCATTTTGTAGCTAGGGATGAGATCTAACTAGCCCTTTGTCACTCAAATTTGTGGAGAGATGGATAGCACCTTTAAGAGGATTTAACCTATCCTCACTACTTTAGGCCATGCCTTTTGACTAGGTTGAGGAGAACCATACTATAACTTTTGTTTGATGAAGGAGATTGATATATCCTTCTTTTGCACTAATTTATGAAGAAAAAAAAGGAAAGTATGATCAATACTCCATGATTTAACTCTCAAGATTTATCACTTCTAAAAGATGGAGACACTTAAAAACAAGGCTAGGGTTATCAAGACATTATGAAATCCCGATTATTCGAATATTTTAGTAAATATATTTTTCTCCTTTGTGGATATACAGGGGAAAAACAGAGGTAGTTCAGATGGATTCATTGTTTTTGAATAATTTTGGTGAGAGATTAAGAAGGATAAAGTTGATTATACCGATCTTTGAGAGACTTCACAACAATTAGAAAGCTAAATGATAGAAAGCTTCAGAATAGCTAAAATATTCCTTCAACCAGAAAGTGTGCATCAATGGAGGCCCATATCCACACAATTTCACACAATCTCCAAGAATTTAACATGAAAGGTTGATCTAAAGACTCAATTAAACATCAAATACTCTTGGTTCCTCACGCGTAAGATACACACGAAGGCTTACAGACAATCTTTATCAACAAATGACAGTGAAGTGATTTTAAATCGCTTATGTCATCACAAGATGAGGGATATTTTTGAAATGAAATTACAAATGCCACTAAACTATAATAGGGACAAGATCCTATGTGATTCGGAGGGACTTTAACACAATATTTCAATAGGGATATGAAAAACTACTTGCAGACATTCTAAAACAAAGCAAACACAAATTGCTCCAAGATTGACACAAATTAACTTGAAATTGATTAGATTAATCAGCAGGGAAAAGCTTCAAGAGAAATCTCAAAGCTTGTCAATGGCTATACATCGTCAGAATAAACTTGACATGATAGAAAAAATAACACAAAATAAATTAACCAGGTATCTCAGATTAGTCTCTCAAGAATACGAGCTCTCTCAAATTTTCTCTTAAGAATTCAACCCCCGACCATTTACAAGAGTATTTTCATTACAATTATACATTTTATATGCTCACTCATCCCAAATTTCCCCCAAATTAAGAATATTCAAGGGAACTTTTCTTGTTACACATTTACCTCAGAATGCGATGTTTAAAAAATTTGTAAGAAATCATTTCCAAATGGACCAATTATGAACCGATCACGTTTCTCAGACCATCGACTAATGACTGGGATGTCATGCCACAACGTTTTGGTAGTTCTTCTAATCATTCTGATTCTTTCATATGAGAAATCCCCATCTTAATCATTTTTCAGAGGCTCTGCACAACTAGATCTTACAGGTAATCCTTTACACTCTTGAGGCAACACCTTTTTCATCCTTTACGCATGCAACTTTCATCATTTCATCATTTTCCCTCTCTTTCCTATGCAACTCTATCCCACATCCAGCTTCTCTGGTAATTCACGTTTTTGCAAGTTCCCGAGCAATTCCAACTTCAAAATATCAACCTTAACAATCCTTAGACTCACAAATTAAGTTCTAAATCCATTCAATGGAACCTTGCAGAGAAAAATGACGAGTAATTTCATCAAAAATGATGAAAATTGGTTCGTATTTGCATCTCCAGGATTCTTTGAATAAAAATGGTAGAAAAATAGGTGAAATGCACAAAGCAACCGTTGATTCCGACCCTTCTCAACTCTAGATTAGATTCATCCATGTATTTTATTGGTGCAAATTCAAAGGTGAGGTATAGTGGCAAGTTTCTAAACAATCACAAGCCTTCCACGTGCCCTAAGCCCAAGACAAACACCTTTTGGCCTTTAAAAAGTCTCAGTAAAAATGAAACCAGTAGAGTCCTCCACGTGTTGTGTTGGTGCACCTTTGGTATGGTCCTCAAAAGTGGAGACCATGAAAAAGTGCGGGCTCACCACGTATCTCAGGCCAACAGAGTTGTTAAAAAAGTTGAAGGATTAGTGGAAGGTGCCATTTTTCTAGCGTCGGAGACAATTTTACTTGGCCGTTGAAAAGTCCAAGCAAGAGTAGAGTGATCAGAAGCCTCCAAGCCTCCTCTTAGCACTTCTTCAAAAAAAAAATTAGCAGCTGGTTCCCAAATAGGCGTGGACCCTCCATGTGTCTCAGGCCTTAGAAAATTACTTTGAAAAGTTTAAGTATAGAGCGGAGCTAGCGGAATCCTCCACATGTCTCCTTGTCACAATTGTTAAGGTGGGACCCTGAGGTAGATCCTCAAATGAGCATCGGTGCTCCACATGTGCATGGTCCATGAAAGCTACACTGGCTACATGAAATTTTTATCTAAGTCTAGGCAAGGCAACAGAAACCTCCACATGTCTCCCCGATGCAAATCAAAGGTCAAACCAAAAGGTGAATTTTCAAATGAGCGTTAGCCATCCACTTGGACAAGTTTTGAGTTAAAGTGGGCCTTATATTTTTAAAGTGCCTCGCTAAGCCGTATCTAACCAAAAAGGGCCACATTTCCACAAATGCTAAGATATAAATTTGACCACAAAAATAAACCCGTCAAACTCTAAAACGTAAGAAAATCACCATTTGCACCTGGAAATGAATGCTTCTTCAAGGAAAGAGAATTTGGAAATGATGTAAGGCCCAAATATGATCTTTTGAGACACATCCAATCATGTTTCCATAAATACTTGGGAAAAAATGATAGGGAAAACAAAACGTGACTGTGGAAAATGAAAGGAAGGAAAAAAACACGAGTTTTCACCCAAGTTACAGATCTTTCTCATGGATAGACGAATGGAAAACAAACTTTGGATTTAAATTGATCCTCAACTAAAGGAAGGGACTGATCATGGAAACCAAATGGAGGATAGAGTTTTCATACATCAATACAGGGAGATAGAAAAGATGACAGAGCCCACAAATTGAAGAATTTTGAGGACAAACGGGGCGAGATCAAATTGAGCACTGAAAACTGGTCACTCACTTCAATTTCCTCTTCTCTGGTTCTAGACATCTTCTCTTTCCTTTGTGTTTGTGCCACTTTGAACTAACAACTTATTCTTTGCTTTGAATAACAATCTTGAAGTTAATGTGTAACGCAACGTTGGGCATCGACTTCCATTTTTGCTTCCTTTCCCCTATTGCTTTTCATCCAACGTTTATTTGAGCTGTTTTTTTTATCATTAGAAACTTTGATGTTTTTGCAGAGTTATTTTTGGCAAAGTTTCTTCCCTTATTTTTTTTCATCTCACCATATCATTTTTCATAAGTTCTCGTTTGTTTCCGAGGGTCATTTCTAACTTCTTCTAGTGAGATCATCATGGTATTGATCAATGGAATGCGTAATGAATTTTTGTTAGAATTTATAATGGAATATTAAAACCTTCTTAAGGTATTTAGGCATTTTTATCTTTTCTTTTAATAAAATGTACCTAAAGTTTTAGTTTAAGCTAAGTTTCACATGTTAGTGGTCATTGTCATCCTTGGTTTGTGTGGGTAAGGAAAGAGGTTTGGTGGTGGCACCTTTATAGGAGGTGACTGTTTTATTGTTTTAAAATATTGAAGGACCCTTAATCAATGCTAAAATTAATGTTTTTATCTACCAACTTTGTTCTTCCTAGCAAGCGACCTGTCCCTAATGCATGGGCTCCAAAAAACGATACCCTTGTGCTATTCTTAGCTGGCAGGTGGGTGTAATTTCTCATCACTTATTTAATGTAATTCAATACTTATTGATGGAATTGTGCCTGACATGTTTTTTGGGTCTTTGCGCCTTCAAAAAGAAGACTCGCACTCTTCATTTTGTTCCTTATTCTCATCCTTTCTGGTTTTCCCCTTTTGGTTTAACTGCTTATGCCATTTTGGCATGTCTGTGTAAGTTGGTGGAGGTTGCAGACGGTTTTTTAGGTGAAGAAGGCATTGAAACCATCTTTTAATGTGTGTATCATGTGCTAAGCCATTCCTCATGCCTATTGACTTCTTCTTCTATCCATGTTTTTCAAGTGGGGAAGTATGTGGTGTTGTGGGTGCCCAACAAGCTCATGGCAAATAAATTTGACCTAGGGTTTTTGTTGCAGGCCTATTTCTAAGCTAGGAAAATCAAGAAGCTCCTTTCGGACATTTTATGCCTACCCTTGTAGTGCTCGCTACCTTTGTTATTATTCGATGAAATACTTGTTCTTTCCTATAACAACACCTTGAAATGGGTTTGTTTGTGATAGTTATTGTCTTTCTTCGACATACTTTGGTTTCCCTTTATATCTCCTTAGTAATCGCTGGTTTTTTCATGGTTTCACTAACCTAAATATGTTATTTTGTTTTCAAATATAGAATATGTTTTTTTGATTATCTCTCCTTGGTGTGATAATGTGTTGGGAAGATTCAATGAAATTTTAATGGAAGCTATAGTGATTGCAATTATGTGGAATGTGTATTCAAATTTTTTTCAAAATTATACGGGTTAGATAGGATTGACATATAGCCCAAATTTTCATCCGTAAAGGGGACAAGTTGGGATCTGTTTTCTTTTTAATAAGAATCTTTCTTATTTTATTTTTACACAACATTAAGGATACCGATTAATAGCTTAAGCCCTTTGAGTTTTAACAAATGAAGTGGTGGTTTTTCTCTTCCTTTAGGCAAAAGGACATAAACTAGAAAAATATGAAACATGGGTATTACAATGGAGAGAACATAATGACTCGAATGTATTTTATAATGTGAATTTTGACACAAGCTCTTTGCTACATACAGTTATGGAAATTATAATGAAATCAACACTGATTCATGCAATAGAAATTTCAAGTCGTAGTGATTTCAACTTTTTATTGTAGTGACCTGTTAAGAGGATGTTCAAGGGACTCAAATTAAAATGTAATAACTATTGCATTTCAAAAGAAATTAAATTCTCACTCTGGAATATGAAATACATGCATATAGATACAAGTTTGTGAGTATGGGATTCGATGATCTTTAAATAAGATAGATGCAATAATTTCATTTTAATGACAATATAAATGGAACAGATGGAGGTTGTGCTAAGGAGAAATTTTGTAGGAGATTAAATGGTTTAACTTCATTCCTTATACACGAAGCGGTAAAATTTTCATATTATCAAATTTTTGAAATATAAAAAAAAATACCATAGGAGATGATCATGATGAAGAAAACGACATTTTCAAGAAATATGACTATGGAAGGCTATTTCAAAGATAATATTTCATAATCCTAGAGGTAATGCAGATTTATGTTATCTCGTTCCGTTATGGGTGATACCTGGTTACTGTGTTAGTAACTAGACGTGACCACCCAGTTTAGTTTTTCTTTCTCCTATGATATTCAATTTAACCTGTTCTACAGTGTTATCCTTGTGTGGTTTGGGAATATTCATAACAAGACCATTTATTATGAGGAAAGGAAGTTGGAAAAAATTAAATTGAACAAAATATTCCTAGCTGAAATCAAGACCATATGGTTTTGATTTCAGCTAGGAATATTTTGTTCAATTTAATGTTTTCCAACCTCCCTTTCCCTCATGGCTAATGGTATCAATTATCTATAAATGGGTGACCTGCTCGACGGTCCATGTTGTTTTGTCATTACTTTATTCACTTTACCCTTGACACAAAGCTCTTGGATTTTTTCAATCATGATTATACTAGGTAACCACCACAGATGGATATGTGTGTTGTTTTTTTATTATGCTTGTAACTCATGTCTTCATTGATAACCTGTTGTTCAAAAGAGATATAAACGGAATCTTGTTGGGGTGTGTTGCCTATGATAAAATTTAGAAAATATTGTCAAAATTTCATGAAGGACCCACAAGAGGTCACTTATCGCATGTACTACTGCCTTAAAAATTATGAAAATCTGGTTGTTGTTGGCCTAGCATATTCTAAGACTATTTTGAATGGATTAGAAAGTGTAAAAATGTGCTTTTCTTTGTTGCGAAAAGAACGTCTAGCTGTGCTTCCCTCACAACCTATCTCGGTTGATCAACCTTTTTATGTAGTGGGGTCTTGACTTTATTGGCATGATAAATTTGCCTTCCTCACAAGGAAATAAGTGGATCTTAACTGCTATAGATTATTTTACATGATGGACTGAAGCAATAGCCTTGATGGATGCTAATAAACCTTTGATACTATCCTTTTACGAAGGTATAGTTTATAGATTTGGTGTTCAAGTAACTAGCATATCATATAATGCTTTAGCATTCCTTGGTGCAAAGATAACAGATTGGGCTATCAACCATGGAATCTATCTAATTTCTTCATCTAATTATTACTCATAAGGTAATGGCTTAGCTGAAAGTACTAACAATAATTTGTTAAGGATCATTAGAAGAACACTCAAACATAATCAAAGAGGTTGGCATCTAATTTTGAATTCAACACTTTGGGCCGATAGTGTGACTCCTTAAAGATCAATTGACAATTCACCATAAAAACTTATGTATGGAAAAGAAGCAAGAATGCCTATCTCAATTGAGTTACCTATATTAGATTTTCTCGCATCAAATGGAGTTACTTGAGAATGAACCATGCAGTTCATTATGTAGAGTTAGTGGAGTTACAAGACCTAAGAGATCAACCTCATTTGAATATGGACAAGAATTAGAAACAAATGAAGAAGAATTTTGAGAAGAAAGAAAGATTCGAGTTTTCAATGAAGGAGATATTGTGTTAAAGTGGGATGTTAATCGTGTAAATCCTAGAAAACACACAAATTTTGATACAATCTGGAGTGGCCCTTACATGATTTCAGCTTACAAAGAACACAATGATTTTCAACTTTTGAAGATGAATGGAGAAGAACTTCCCATTCCTGTGAATGGTATGTTTCTCAAACATTGTTATTGAAAATATTACAGTGATTGTTAGAGTAGGATTTCCCTTCAATAAGTGCAGTTCCCACACACTATATTGTTTTTCCCTTCAATAAGTGCATTCGTGCACATGATTTGGTTTACTAGATCCTTCCCCAGTTTTAGTTCCTTTTGGAAGGGTTAGACCTTTCAGAAAAGGTAAATTTTTGTTACATGTTTAGACTCTATGTCCAATGGGAAAAAGCAAGGCACTTTGGTCTATAAGCAAGAGACAACTTTCCCCACGGGATCGCAAAAATGTTGACAATTTTTGCACTTGTGCCAAAATGGGGAACTTGAAACTTCGTCATTACGAAGAAAGGCATTGGTGAAGTATACCTAAGCTAAGGAAGTTTTAATTTTTTTAGTTACTATTGAATTAATTAATGATTAAGTGAAATCTGTAGCTATGTGTGCACGTTACAAAAAATAATAGATAACATAGTCTAAAATTTCATGATACCTTCAAAGAAAAGAAAACAAGGGCCCCGAAGGATAGTTTGGTTGTCTTGATGAAGACACCGGATTAAAGAGTAGGTGAAGTTTAAAGTTTTGGAACAACAAACATATGTGCGCTTTTACAGAAATCAGATTTCATTATCGAATGTTTACAGTTCTCATTAATGTTCTTTCCTTCATGTTTAAGACATTCAATTATATAACTGAGTTGTTTAGTTCATCATACAATCCATATAGAAAGCTGAAATGCAGAAAGAAATATACAACTCATCTACAGAATTCAATGTTTTATTCATAAGGAATTTTCAAATGTTCCCCACACAAGCCGTGGGATGTAACTGGAAAGTAAAGAACAACTACTGAAATAAAAGGTACACATGCATGAAAGAGAAAGTAAAGGAGTATGAGTGAACCCATCATTTCCTTGGGGTTTCTTTTTTCGATTGAATCATCTCCATTTCCAGCCTTTTCTTCATCTCCGTTGTAGAAGCCACCTTACCTGAAAAAATAAATAACTATCAGTTACGAGCTCAGGGATCAATTCATATTCCTTACTATCCTAGTTTGTGCATATGAATCTCTAATAACAGGAGATGTAATTTACTTGAATAGCAGACTGCATACATGCTCTACTTACTCAGAAAGAATAAAGAGAAAAGAAAGGAAGAACATGGACATAAGAGAGGCCAAAAGCCTAAGTATTTTCTAACTGTTTTCTTAAGTGTGCAGTACAAAGTTCTACCAATAAGAAATAGACAAGTCATAAGTACAGGATGAAAGAAGAATTAATGTAACTCAAACTCAATATTTTCTTCAAATGGAATAGGTTATGGTACTGAAAAGAGACTAGCAATAGAAGCACATGTTTCAGATTGCAACTGAAGAAGAAGAGTCAGATTTTAAGAAGCTGAAGTTGATTAGAAAGAAAGGGGTACAACTGAAACAAAAGGAAAAAAGAAGATTCTTGGAAAAATTTCCAGGGCTTCACCTACATCACCAAAAACCAAATGAAGTGATCATTCTAGGTTGAGTTCCCTTTACCGCTGAACCCAAGCAGTGGGTTAACTCTAACTCAACCACGGTCAAGGATCAATGATCATAAAGCATCAAAGACACAAGATCAACATCCTCAGATCTATCTCAATAATCAATGCAAACCACCTGGGTAAGATGCCACCGACAACATTCAATGCGGGCCAAAAAATAACTACATGTCAGAGATTGATGGTCTGTGATTAGACATGACACAAAATCAATGGCCTGAAACCATTGCAACTTTCAAAGTGAACTCAACCCAAGTTAGGTTTCCACCGAAAAAGTGCATGAAGGGGCGAGTCACCATGGAGAAGGGGCCAACCCACGTCATCAGAATAAAACAAAATCATTGCAATGACTTTCAAAGTCTAACCATAGTGTATGCTCTCAATAATGCCAAAAGTTGACCAAATTATACCCAATGATCACCGAAAAGGTGAATTTCTAAATTATATACTATTTAGATATAAAAAGCTAACAAGTATTATATGGTCGTGTATAATCAAAAGGTGGTAGACTATATAGTGTAGCCTATGACAATAATCAAAGGTTCGGAGCATGGTGTGGTGACTTTTACAAAGTGCCCCTTATGTATCTAAACCATGGTAATGTGTTAAGTCCACAAAGGTGGCCAAACTCAAATGAAGACAAATTCATATATCAAAAGGTGGTCCCCACAGGGAGCTGGCACAAAAAAAAGGATTTATTTTTGCATGCTTCACAAGAGGTCAGAATAGTGAAGAAGACAAAATTACATGCCCATGGAGAGAGACTTGCCTAGCAAGCAATCTTATTTTAGTAAATTATTCACCCTTATCTTCTTAAAAATAGAACAGTCAACTTCACTTTGACTTTATTGTAATTAAGGCTAATAATTCCTATTTGTAATTACATGCTCTATTTTTATTCCTTTATCTATTATTAAGTAAAGGATTAAAATAGTATGCATGGGTGAGTACAAGCCTTAGGCTATTTTTAGGAAAGGTGGGATAATTATTTTGGCTATATATCATGTGCCTTTGCAAAGCACATGAGGACATTTCGGATATAGGAGTACTGAAGCAATTTTTTCCACATTTTGCCTTTTGAGTGTGAAGTATTTTCTACCTTACCAATTATTTGCAGTCTTGTGTATGTTTCTATTAGTCTTGACAACACAAATTCCCTGATTAATCATCTTACCCTGTTGCAAACTCAGTAATTTCTGCATGATATTAATGTGCATGTTCAACTTAGAAGTATTGTTGTGACAATCTCCCTCAATACCATCCAAGTGTTTTTCCCTTGATATTATGGAAGAACTGTTGGTTCGTGCATAAAAAATCCTTTCACATATCAATTGTGCATATACTCAGTCAAAGCCCTCATACAAATTTGGTGTATCACCCTAGTTTTAATTACTTTAAAATCATCTTTTACCCTTAAACCCAGAAGTAGTTTAGAATACATCAACAAGGAACTAACCTTGATACCAAAGACTCACCTCAAAATAGGTATACCCATAGACCTAAGGTGTTTCTATTGTATCTACGAAAGAGAGAGATAAAATTCTGCAAGCTTAAAAACTTGTAGCCATCTCTCTACAGTGGTGCACTTTCAAGAGATAATAAAAATTTCGTAGGATATTAAATAGTTTAACTTCATTCTTATACACGAAGCGGTAAAATTTTCGTATTATCTGATTTTGAAATATAAAAAAAAATACCGTAGGACATGATCATGATGAAGAAAAAGGACTTTTTCAATAAGTCTTACTATGGAAGGCTATTTGAAAGATAATATTTCATAATCCTAGAGGTAATGCAGATTTTTGTTATCTCACTCCATGATGGGTGATAACTGGTTACTATGTTAGTAAATAGACATGACCACCCAGTTTAGCTTTTCTTTCTCCTATGATATCGAATTTGACCTTTGCTACAGTGTAATCCTTGTGTGCTTTGGGAATATTCATAATAAGACCATATGGTCTTGATTTCAACTAGGAATATTTTGTTAAATTTAATGTTGTCCAATCTCCCTTGCCCTCATGGCTAATGGTATCAATTATCTTGAAATGTGTGACCTGTTCCAAAAGGCCATGTGGTTTTCTCATTAATTTATTCACTTTACCCTTGACATGACTATACTTTGGATAACCACCCTAGATGGATATGTTTGTTATTTTTTTTATTATGCTTGTAACTCGTGGTAAGGCCTCCTAGAGACTGGGGTATCGATGGTGTTTTACATATCGTGTATCGAATCCCTTGAATGCAAACTCAAATATCATATATTATCAGACTTGTTTACTAAATGTCCCATTTTGTGACTTTGTTTAATGTAATCAACTTTCAAATATGTATGATATTGTCGAAATTTTGAAATTATTAATGACATGGGGTTACTCTTCCTTTTTATTATTTAGAAAATTTGACGATTATGATGAGGTTTGTTGGTAGAATAATGGCCTTTTTGTCTCATTTATATGCTTTTGAAGAGTGGATTTGATTATGTTAACAAGTACTACTTTTAAGAGACCCTGTAAGGAGGAGGTGGTAAACTCCTTGGTTAAAAAAATTGAAACTATAGATTGTTTTTTTTAGGAGGGTTACGAACCCTTTTGCTATGAAACCTCCCTCTGGAAGGATTGAATAACTTTGTTTTGTTTCGCACCTATGATCGTAACTAGTATGTTTTGACTTCTCAAGGACATTTTTAGATGGATGGATTGAGTATTAGATTTCAATCACGTAATCCATAGGATTACATGATTGAAATCTCAATACTCTTGACCTTCTTGTTCCTAACCAATAAGGTCTTGCCTTGTTTTTTCTTTTTTTTGAGATATCATTCTTACTAGAATAATTGGCTTCGTCCTTGTTGGCTAGTGTAAATCTTTACCACGTGTGAAAATGTTGATTTGTGGTTTGTTTTGATCCATTCTTGAAGTAGAACATTCCTTTCATGACATTGTTAAATTTTAGCTTACTATTGCAATGGGTAGTCTTAACATGCTCAGTTCTTGCGAACTGACTCAAGTTAATACTTGTGCAGATGGCTTGTGCGTGTTGATAAAGGAAAGATTTTTAAAGTTTTCATTGGGTTTTTTTATGTGATTCCTTGTACGAATGTCAAATTTCTTGTAATTATTGAAATGGTGCTTGTAATGGAGTTTGGAATGCCTTTTGCCTTGGATTTTTGGTAATTTTGAAATAAAGTTGTCTTGTCCTTTTGTAGTAAAACTTGTAATTATCCTTGTGAGAAATAATATTCAATCTTTACATTGTTATGAGTATTCTTGTGGTAATATTATTTATCATTCCTGAAAATGTTGTGGCATGGCTTGACTAATTTTGTCACCTTCTTGTTCTCAGCCAAGTTCATTGAATCTTTTGACACCTTTGGTTTGTGTGCCATGTCGAATAGAAATGTTATAACCATGTTTTTATTTCTCTCGATTAGAAATGGCGATTTCGCTTTCGATTCATAAAACTTTCATTTTTTAATAATCCTCCATGGTATTGACATCCATGCTATTCTATGTATATTTTAATGGGTTGGCAATCTTGTTTCTAAAGTTAATAAAAACTAAATAAAACGAATACATAGATGAATAAATAAATAATATGATAATGAATTTTTACTTTGTTGCTAGAATTAAGAGTCTTTAATAGGAAAGAAAGTAGTTTTCTACAAGTGTAAAATAACCTACTCTCGTTAACCTTAAGCTACGATTAAAATTTATCCCTTATTGTTGTGAAACATTAAGTAAG
The DNA here is from genome assembly GCA_018340775.1 of Taxus wallichiana var. yunnanensis. Lineage (NCBI taxonomy): Eukaryota > Viridiplantae > Streptophyta > Pinopsida > Cupressales > Taxaceae > Taxus > Taxus wallichiana. The sequence goes on from CM031239.1 coordinate 974,283,365, forward strand.
AACATTGTTGGATTTAGGGGATGTAGTTATATCTTAGAGAGTAGGGAAGTATGATTAAGAACACCTTAATTCTTGTGCTTCCATTTTGGGAACCCCATGCGTATCCTTTGTCAAACTTAATCAAGAGATTGCTAAATGAAGCTTTTACCCAAATCCAGTTGAACTCTTAAGTCTCGTTAAAAGACTGGTTAATAACTAAATAGATCATAATGAAATAAATTGACCTTCTCTCTCTAACCATTTCCATAGTAATTTGTAACCCTTTCTTAAGCAATGATAAAATTTTGATCCTTTCTCAAAGGGGTTTTTCATTCCAAACTGAAATGATACCTCCATCAATTGGAGCTTACACTCGTCTCCTTTTGCAATGGAGGTTGAAAAGAGGATTCTGTAGCTTGTGGTTGTTTAGATAACCTTGTGGGATTTGGTTCACCCCACCCCTTGTAGCGTTAATCTAATAACTAATTAAACAAATATTTGTCAAAGTAAGATGACTCTCTTTTAGAGATTTTTAATTTGAGTCTTATGTCTCTAGTATAAAAGAAAGGAGTCTAACCTTTTAAGAAAGAATGTATGGTTCATAACCTGAATCTCCTAGAATGTAATTAAAATTTTGATGGGTGTGTTTTAGTAAAAAAATAACCTTAAGAATATTTTCACAGTGGGATGTCTTAAACTGTAACTATGTATTGTGGTTGGTCTTTATGTTGTGCCTCGTTGAAGAGAAAAGTGAATTGTCCTTGATGGGTGCTGAATGTTTCCTTGTTTTCTAATTGGTCATCATTGTGTCAAGATGTTCGAAGAGTTAGTTGTAGCCATTTTGACCACTTGTTGTGTCATTCTATACTTTGAACAAGTTCAAAAAAAATTATCCTGTATTTTGATATGTTGTCTTGTGTGTCTGAAATAGTGGGCGTTGCATAATGTACATGTTCCTCAATCGCATGCATTCATTTAAGACTCAATTTACTCATGTACTTATGTTACAAACATATTTCAATTAAAGTTAAGAGAGATAGATTGGAAAATTTAAATTTGCAGTTCATCACAGGATTTCAGGGTGTAACTACTTAAGACTAGCACTTGACAAGCATGAGCAACTCAAATCAGCACAATGCAAAGAAAGAAGAAACAACATAATTCGAGGAAAAACTAATCAAGTAATTGGTAGTTGTTTTAATGCAAATCTCATGTGGAAAGAAATAGCAATCTCTTTCTCCATAAAAAATAATAATTAATGGGTAGTCATTTTAATGCAATGAGAAGAATAAATAATAACAACCCAAATCAACGCAAGACTATGCAATAGTTAACAAACATTACTTTACTTCTTTATAAATAAAATAATTAAATAAACACAAAATTGTTGCAATGAATAGATTGTATGCTTTTCATATTTTTATACACTACTTTACTTCTTTTAAGAAGTTAGTCATCAAATCGACACAATGAATAGAGAAAGGCGGTTAATTACTATTACTTTAATTTTTTTAAATAACATAAGAGAAATAAAATCATATCGACACAATGAATAAAATAAGCAAGGCATATTTAAATCGATGTAATGAGTAGAGACATAGACTTTCGTAAAGAACGCATATTACATTACTTCTTTCAAAACAAAACAAGTAGAGTATGTTCAAATTGAAAAATTGAATAAAAGAAAGAAAAGCACGTCGGGATCAATGTAGAACTAAGGATAAGGATTGTGGTATTTTAAAAATACTTTACTATTTTTTCTAAGGGAAGTAAACCACAATTGATTCGATGAAGGTAACAATATTTGTGGTGATTTTGTATAACTCTACTTTCATTGAAAAAACAAGTAAATCATATATCAATTGACACAATGCAAGAAGAAGCAAATGAAACTGACGCGAGAATAGGGAAAATCCTTTGTGGTTTATCCAATCAAATTTACTTTTGAAGTCAAGGAGAAAAAAAAATCAACTCCTTAAATGGGCACGTTTTACATTGATTTCACCCTAATTTACTCCTATTACAAATGTAAGTAACACACACCTAAGTTGACACAAAACAAAACAGAACAACAAACCGCCATGAACAACGAGCAAGATGACTGATAGACATAAACCTAAAGCAAGACTAGGGAAAAAATTAAATGAATATTTCCCCAAAGGTAACAACTAATCTAAAATTGAATATGAATTGAAATCCCAATGAAGTAATGAAATTAAATTTCAAAATTTTAACCCTATAAAATGGAAATCAAAATAAAATGCAAACTAGAACCTAAAACAACACACATAAGAAATAAAAACTAGAAAATAACAAAGGAAAACAAACCACTAACCTTAACCACAAAAGGGTTGGAATAAATTCATGCCAATTCTTCCTCAATCAATTGCTAGAGTTTCTCAAGTATTTAGAGGATCAAAAATGGTCACTCTTTAACAATGTGAATGTGTGGATCCTTGGTGGAATTACTTAGGAATTTTATATTTTCCACCTCATTAAATGCCAACCGTACAAATGCTAGCTCAGCCTTCTTCTTTATGTGGCTTTTTGAAATGTATTTACTTCAATAGTGTATAAAATAAGTAAAGTAATCCTAATCCATTGATAGCTTAAATCATTAGTTGTGCAGCTTTTTTTGGATTACTTTAAATCATTTTAAGGTTAAATATGTAAAAAGAGTTGGATTTAGTGCAATGAATAGAATATTTAAGCAGTAAGGTTAGAAATCAACGCAATACATGGGCTTAGTTCAGCGGTATTTGAGCATTGCTTTACTTTTTTTATAAATAGTACCAGTAAAGTAATATGAATTCAGTGAAATGAAAGGAGACATTAAATCACTCTAGGTTTAGCATATTACTAAGGCAACATAAGCTAGTTCTATGACTTTCTTGAACCACCTTACTTATTAAGCAATAGTACCTCAAAACAATAAAAGAAGCAATTTTTTTGATTTTTTGAGGATCTACAGAGGATCTAACACATGATTACTTAATGATCCTCCCTCGAACAACCTTATGTAACCTCTTGAAAAATCATTGTGCACTTACACAACCCAAATTATTCAATGTAAAAACTTAAACACATACTAAAAACAATCTATAGCTATAAACAAACATGAACACAACTCATCAAAAACATGAGAACCAAAAATTTCAAAGGGGTACTATTAGTGCAGAATCAGATCCCTGGATGCAGATCAGGCTTCTAGGTTGATCACTCAGGCATCCAGTGTGATTGCACAACATGGAAACCTCTCTCCAAGTGTGGGACTTGTGAAACTGAGAGAGGAATCTCCAGAGAAGGTTGGTTCCTGCTCCTAAACTACCTGCCACAAGCTATTCCAGTGCAGGCAAGCTAATCTAATCCTAATCTAACCATGCCAAGGAGGAGAGAGAGAGAGAGAGAGAGAGAGAGAAAGGAAAAGAACAAAAGCCTACACTAAAACGGTGATACACCAGAGAAGGAGAATGTTGGACATCTATCAAAACTACCATGGGACAAAGAGAGGTGAGCAATGGGAAGGATGGACAGATGCATCACAGGCCCAAGGATAGATTTCACACAGAAAATGTCCCAAAACTCCATGAACATAGCTCCAAACCTACAATGAACATTCAAACATGCACAATACTGCGCAATGAAGAGAGACAAGAAGAGAACAAGCAAAAACCGAGCAAGGATGGACAGATGCATCACAAAACACGTTTTGTTGCTCCAGAAGTTTGCACAGAACATCATTTCAATAATAAAAGGCAAAAACACCATTACAGAGCAAAGGAGGAGGTTCGAACTCCATTTTCAACCCTAGAGAAGAAAAGAAGGGAGGGCAGAGCAGAAAAGATGAACAACTTGTTATCCCCATATAAAATGAGCCAAATCTGGCTTTATACAATGCATGGGTCGAGCCCAGGAGACAAAAAACATAGGAAAACATGTAAGCAGCCCAACCATTGACCAAAACGCATTCTTCATTAAAATCGGTGGTTGAGACATCACTTCTGGCCATGCTTCTGGCCATTATCATTAAAACTGGTTGTTGAAACATCGCTTCTGGCCATTATCACGCGTCAGAGCTGTTTCTCAATTTTCTCCCTCCAAACTACACCAAAATTCGAGATTGATCCCAGAATCATGTAGAGAATTTCAACAGCTTTCTGTTGATATAAAGAACGTGCAAATCTGAGCTCTGGATCAAAAGATATGTTGATCTGAAGATTTAGGGCACAGAATAGACCAAAACGGATTTTGAAATCTTTTCCCACGCTTTGCCACCTGGACGACACGTGGTAGGCTCTGATTGGATACGTAATTCTCTCTCCTCTACATTTGCATTGGGTTTGGGGAATGCCTCAACATGTGCTTGATGCTTGTGTTTTCCCGACACCCGCTTCCGCCATTATTGCCAAGTTTTCCTTTGTTTTGGGTTCGGAAGTGTGACTTGCATTTGCATCGGGTTTGGGAGGTGGCTCGACATGTTTTCCTCCCATGCTTTTATGACTTGTTTCCCCGACTCCAAAACCTAATTTCCTTTGTGTTGGGCTTTCCAACCCCTCTGACACATTTCTTCCTTGGTCGGGTTTTCCAACCCTTCTGGAATGATTTTTTCCTTGTGGGCCCTAGCTTGGACACGTGGCACTATCCCATTGGTTCGGGTCAGTGCTTGAGACCTCACCCTTTGAATTTTTGGACTTTTCTCCTTGTGACATGTGTCATGATTTGGTTGGTTCTCGGCCCTTTCGGCCCCTTCGCGCCCTTCGCGTCTTTATGTCCCGGATGTCCCAAACTGCTTGGGCCAAAAACTTCCGATCCGCCCGAAATGGGCTTCCTCATCCTCATTTGGCCGATGACGTGGTGTTGTTTGATTGGCTTTCGGCTCCTTCGGCGATCCGCGTCCGCGCGTCCCTTCGTCCCGGATGTCCCAGTATGAACTTTCTCTGTTTCGGGCGAACCGGCCGGTTCGCGTCATCATGGCCCAAATGTCCCAATTGCTTCCGGACTGTTTGTTCTCATTTTGGCCGATCCGGCCGGTTCACGTACTCTTGTCCCGAACTGTCCCGCTCAGCAGTTAGTCGTTTTTCTTCCTCTTTCGGCTGGATCGGCTTCTCGCACCACCGCGTACTTCTATCCCAGATGTCCCTTCGCTTCACGGGCCGCCTGGAGGCTTTTCGGCCGATCCGCGCCTAGATGTCCCACACGTCCCTACTGTTGCAAGGACTAGGACTTAGTCATTTTTTATGATTTTTCCTGGCTCAATCTACATGCCTTCTGCAACTTTTTCCACATTTTCTCAGAGCTCGTTCTTTTCGACCTAGACAGGGAAGTTAGAAAAATTTCTGAAGGGACCCTAGAAACATGATTTTTTCCAAGAATCAGTTTATCTCGCAGGACTTGAGAATTCTGATGCATGTTATCAAATTAACCCTGGGGGGTGAATTTTGGATAACAATTTGGCGACTCAGCGGGGTCATCTGCCTGCTAGATGAAATTACCAGTTGCTTGAAGCATCCATTGGGCATGGAGTCATGAGTTGTAACCTGCAACTGATCTGAACTTTGAAAACCCCCCTTTGAGTCACTTGGAAACCCATTGAACCTGGAGTGTTCTCACCAAGATGCCACTGAAACGAACTGTGCAAGAGCAAAACCAGCACAACAAAAACTATGTACAGAACTAAAAATCATACATGCTCCAAATGGAACATGCAGAGTGTGCACAAGCACTTCTTTTTTGAAAGCAAACCTACCTACTCTATTCTAACTGGAAGCAAAGGTAAGCTAAACAAACCCTGCAACTGGTTGTGCAAAATAGCTTCCTTTCTTCAAAATTGGCAGCCATGTAATTGATTTGGCACTGATCATGGCTGTTTGGATGGATGGAAAATCAACAAGAAGCTGGTCTTCTATCCAAATCATCAAGGTGTCAACTGAAAAATCCAATACCTCTTTTAGTTGCTCTGCATTTGGATTGGAGAGGTATGGCAACCGATCCTTGGTACTCAGTAGCTCACCCTCATGCTCGAAGTGAGCATGACATGATTGGTTGTGGCTTCCCCTTTGGCTCCAATGAAGCCAAATACCTGATTGGGCAAGGTCTGATCCGTTTGATATGCCCATAGCTCTGATTTTCAACTCCAAAATGGAGTCTTCTTGTAGATCTTCTTGAATGGATGATGTGGAAGAAATGGTGAAATTCCTCCCGCCCTTTCTCCTCCTCCATGAAGGACATGAAAGATTAAAATCTTCCAATCTTGGTTCCAAAGAGCTGCTATAAGATGCAGGATTCTGTAAATGAAAGATCTCCTCCATGACAACAAAGCTCGTGTTTGGGATGTGGATGATAAAAGAGAGAATGGTGAAAACTCAACCGGCTCTTCTCCATCAAAACATCCTCCAAATCGGCAGGTAAAGCGCCTCATTCATGTCCTGTCTGTTGCTTATGTTCAACTTGCTCCATGGTGTCCTCTTGATCTGTAACTTGATCACCATGGTTTCCTTCACTCTCCAATATTGAGTTTGAGAGATCGAACTCCTCTTCGACATTGGAGCTAGAGAGAGATGAAGTAGAAAGAAGAACTGAAGGTTCTCCTGTAGCCTGCTTTGTGCTCAGAGCTCTTGGATCTGCACTTTTCTCCTCCACAACTGGGATGTGCTCCTCTTCTTTTGCCTTTGGAGCAGCTTCTCCCTCCTCTATTACTCGAGGGCAATCTTGCTCTTGATATAACTCTTCCTCCAGCATGAAGTTTTTTAAGTCAAACTCTTCAATCTGCTGCTCTAGAGGACAAGTTGGGACTGCAAGATCTTCTTCTTCAACAAAAACAGTCCTCACCACCATTTGTTCAACCTCAGCCTCTTCTGTAGGTTTTACCAGCAAAGGGATCTTCTCAATTCCAAATTTAAGAGCCAAACTTACTAAGCTCTTAATCATTTCTTCTTTTCTTGGCTCTTCCTCTTGCTGTCCTTGATGACTGATTTTTGCAATTTCTTCTTCCCCACATGGAATTGGGAATGCAAGAGGAGGGATGGGTTGAAACTCAACTGATTTTACAATTTTTGTGGTGGTGGAGGAGGTGAAACCTCTTGTTTCTTTGGAGGAGGGGTATTTCATTTAGCTCTTGTGGAGGGGTTTGGATTTGGAAGAGAAGAGGCGGAAAACCGAGATGGGATGGAAGGCGAGAGATGGAGACATGGGATCAACATTTGAGACAGCGAGATGAAGGTTTTGAAACTTGACATTGCTGAAATGATACAGATTGGAAAAGAGGAAAGCAGAAGGCATGAGATGGTGTGTTTACCCATTGACAAGGTTCTTTGAATACTCCTCTCATACACCTTTATTTCTTCAATCCACTTTGCAAAGCAAAGGCAGCATTGCAATCATGAAGTCAAGCTTCGCTAAGGGCTGTAATGCCTTGGAAAAGGTCCCACCCATGGACAAGGTGCTCTGAACCGATTCCAAATGCTTTCATCTGTGCCTGAGCCCTGGACTGCACTATGTTTACCTCCATCTTTTGGATTTTCTCCAACAGACCAGCATCTTGCATCTGATGGTCTTCATTGTATGCATACTCTTGCTCTTGGAAGGCTTCATAGCCAAACTGAATTTGGCACTGCTGCTCATATGGGTATGCATACCGATCTTGAATCTGCTCAAAATGTTGATTTGGAGGTGGAATATACTACTATTGTTGATGTGAATTCCATGATGGAAATGAAGTCATGATTGCACAACTTCATAGAATGAAAGAATGATGGAAGAGATGGAAGGAAGAATGGATGGAAAATGAATGAAAATGAATGGAAAGGAAGGTCTGCAACTTCAGAGATGGGTTGTTGACCAGATGGAGTCGCCAGATGTGTTTGTAAGTGCCTCCAAAGGCTGAAATCTTCACAGAACACATCAACCCTGCAAAGATGAAGTGGAAGACCTCTAGAGTCCCACCGTCGTGCCAAAACTGTTAGTGCGAATCACAGCACCCCTGGATGCAGATCAGGCTTCTAGGTTGATCACTCAGGCATCCAGTGTGATTGCACAACATGGAAACCTCTCTCCAAGCGTGGGACTTGTGAAACTAAGAGAGGAATCTCTAGAGAAGGCTGGTTCCTGCTCCTAAACTACCTGCCACAAGCTATTCTAGTGCAGGCAAGCTAATCTAATCCTAATCTAACCATGCCAAGGAGACAGAGAGAGAGAGAGAAAGGAAAAGAACAAAATCCTACACTAAAACAGTGATACACCAGAGAAGGAGAATGTTGGACATCTATCAAAACTGCCATGGGACAAAGAGAGGTGAGCAATGGGAAGGATGGACAGATGCATCACAGGCCCAAGGATAGATTTCACACAAAAAATGTCCCAAAACTCCATGAACACAGCTCCAAACCTGCAATGAACATTCAAACATGCACAAATACCTACAATGAAGAGAGGCAAGAAGAGAACAAGCAAAAACGAGCAAGGATGGACAGATGCATCACAAAACACGTTTTGTTTCTCCAGAAGTTTGCACAGAACATCATTTCAATAATAAAAGGAAAAAAACACCATTACAGAGCAAAGGAGGAGGTTTGAACTCCATTTTCAACCCTAGAGAAGAAAAGAAGGGAGGGTAGAGCAGAAAAGATGAACAACTTGTTATCCCCATATAAAATGAGCCAAATCTGGCTTTATACAATGCATGGGTCGAGCCCAGGAGACAAAAAACATAGGAAAACATGTAATCAGGCCAAATATTGACCAAAACGCATTCTTCATTAAAATCGGTGGTTGAGACATCACTTCTGGCCATGCTTCTGGCCATTATCATTAAAACAGGTTGTTGAAACATCGCTTCTAGCCATTATCACGCGTCAGAGCCGTTTCTCAATTTTTACCTCCATAATGCACCAAAATTCGAGATTGATCCCAAAATCATGTAGATAATTTCAACAGCTTTTTGTTGATATAAAGAACGTGCAAATCTGAGCTCTGGATCAAAAGCTATGTTGATCTGAAAATTTAGGGCACAGAATAGACCAAAATAGATTTTGAAATCTTTTCCCACGCTTCGCCACCTGGACGACACGTGGCAGGCTCTGATTGGATACGTAATTCTCTCTCCTCTACATTTGCATCGGGTTTGGGGAATGCCTCGACATGTGCTTGATGCTTGTGTTTTCCCGACACCCGCTTCCGCCGGTATTGCCAAGTTTTCCTTTGTTTCGGGTTCGGAAGTGTGACTTGCATTTGCATCGGGTTTGGGAGGTGGCTCGACATGTTTTCCTCCCATGCTTTTCTGACTTGTTTCCCGACTCCAAGACCCGATTTCCTTTGTGTCGGGCTTTCCAACCCCTCCGACACATTTCTTCCTTGGTCGGGTTTTCCAACCCTTCCGGCATGATTTTTTCCTTGTGGGCCCTAGCTTGGACACGTGGCACTATCCCATTGGTTCGGGTCAGTGCTTGAGACCTCACCCTTTGACTTTTTGGACTTTTCTCCTTGTGACACGTGTCATGATTTGGTTGGTTCTCGGCCCTTTCGGCCCCTTCGCGCCCTTCGCGTCTTTATGTCCCAGATGTCCCAAACTGCTTGGGCCAAAAACTTCCGATCCGCCCGAAATGGGCTTCCTCGTCCTCATTTGGCCGATGACGTGGCATTGTTTGATTGGCTTTGGCTCCTTCGGTGATCCACGTCCGCGCGTCCCTTCATCCGGATGTCCCAAGTATGAACTTTCTCTATTTCGTAGGCCTACCGGCCGGTTCGCGTCATCACGGTCCAAATGTCCCAATTGCTTCCGAACTGTTTGTTCTCATTTCGGCCAATCCGGCGGTTCGTACTCTTGTCCCGAATCTATGTGTCCGCTCAGTGATTAGTCATTTTTCTTCCTCTTTCGGCCGGATCGGCTTCTCGGACCCGCGCGTGCACTTGTCCCAAATGTCCCTTTGCTTCACGGGCCACCTAGAGGCTTTTTGGCCGATCCGCACCTAGATGTCCCCACGTCCCCTACTGTTGCAAGGACTAGGACTTAGTCATTTTTATGATTTTCTGGCTCAATCTACATGCCTTCTGCAACTTTTTCCACATTTTCTTAGAGCTCGTTCTTTTCGACTGGACGGGGAAGTTAGAAAAATTTCGAAGGGACCCTAGAAACATGATTTTTCCCTAAATCAATTTATCGCACAGGACTTGAGAATTTCGATGCATGTTATCAAATTAACCCCAGGGGGTGAATTTTGATAACGGGTACCCTATTTTTTTGTAAGAAATATTGGGGACACCAACCTGGATCTGTCTAAGGACATATTTATTTTGTCCTAAAGGGAAAGAAAAGAAGATGATATTCTAGAATCTCTTGCTTCAAACCTTTTCATTGGCTCACAATCAAACAACAGGAAAACAAAAACAAAATAAACCTAAGGATTTTTTTATATACATACATATTTTACCTTGAATCATCAATTCTTGTACATCTTCATATGCTTTCCATTGTATGATAGTGGAAGTTTAAATCCATCCCGATAACTAAGGATGAAACTATCAGTCTAGTAACTCTTACAATTCTAAATGGCCCTATCCATAACAAACCAAATTTTCCATGCATTCCTTTATGGTAATTTCCCTTATCCCACAAGAGTACCCAAACTCGAACCTCAAATTTCCTTTCTTTATATTTCTTGTAAAATATTATCTTGACATTCTTTTGGTGTTCATCCAACCTAATTGATACTTGAACCTGTACTTCTCATTGTTTAGTCAAATACATTATTCTTTTATCAATGGCATTTGTATAAGTAGTGTCTTCCAATATTCAAATGAGTTTCAATGTAGGTATTTCTAGAGTAATAGGAAATTCAACATCTCTTCCATATAACAAATTAAAATGATACATACCTATATCTTTCTTTGGATTAATCCTATCAACCTACAATGCATCAAACAAGTTCTTATGCCAAGTTCTTTGATTTTTTGTTATCAACTTTCCCATGATTGTTACTAGATTATTATTACTTGATTCATCCTAACCATTTCCTTGTGGATATTACTTGGAAGAATATACCAATTTAATTCCATGTGTGTAGAAAAATTTAATCAACTCATAAGAAGATAGATTAGGAGCATTATCTTCAACTATTTTACTAGACATGCCAATCTTTATGACAATATTTTCTTTGATGAAATTTCACACCTCCTTAGAAGTGGTATTTTTGAAAGTTATAGCTTCCACCCACTTACTAAAATAATCTATAACAGTGATAATATAATGATGACTAGCACTAGATAACTTCAATGTTCCAATGAAATCTATACCCCATTGCTGGAATGGTTCGTCTATCACCACCGGCTTTAAGGAAAAGATAGAAGCTTAACATTCCCAAAAAATAATTGAAATGCTTGACATTTTGAAACCCAATTAGATATATCTTGAAATAATATAGGCAAGTAATATATTTCTTGAAGTATTTTGGGTGCAGTAACTCTTTCCGAGAAGTTTCCTCCACATGCTTTATCATGAAATTGTTCAAGTAATCTCTCTTACTGAGAATGATACACACATTTGAGAAAAGCACCATCTATTCCCTTATTATATAAACAATTGTCCCAAAGAAAAAAATCCTTGGACCTAAGTTTTATTTTTCACTTTTTCGTATGAGAAATCTAATCCGAGTAAATTGTCCATATGTCGAGAAAATAGGAAATCTTACTATACCATAAGCCTACGGATCTACAAACAGGAACCAAAGGTAGACTTACTTCCTCCTTTGAATATTTTTTCTTTGACTCGAGTCATCAATTCAAAAAATCACCTTCCTCGAACCAACTTTTTAGAAAAACTATTGAAGTGATACTCTTTCACCTTTATTACCCATGAGACTCTCAACAACCCTAACTCTTTTGTGTTAGGATAGACTTTGTTGCAACATTTGGAACACAAACCACGAGTGTGTGAAAAAAGAATGTAATACCTGAATGCCTCGCATGCCTTCATATTTGCATATATATGTTTCTCGATAGGAGTGTAATTCAATTGATAATCCTTCAAAGGTGTACTCATGAAAGCGATTGGGGCTTCAATATCTTCCCGATTTTTGTACAAGTGTAAACATGGCACATCACTTGTAGGCAAGGATAATAGTTTGTTAAGTGGTTATGGCCACATTGGAAATGTTTTCTTGGCAAGGTGAATTGTATTTGAATGTGACAAGTGATATGACAGACTGTTTTTATTGCATGGGAATTGTTAGATGGAATGTTAAAAGAGAGTTGGAACCACTGTAGAATATGGGTAAACCTGCCTAGAGAAACTTGTGCACTGCGGACACTAATATTTTCAAGGCATGGTCTCCTTACCTTCATCTTTTATAATTTTCATATAATTTTATTTTTCATTTGCACTATAATATAAATTTCAAACTATTATATACTTAAACAATCAATTATTTTCAATAGACTTGTATCACGAATAATAACACATCACCTTGTAACTTACGAGTTGCATGTAAACAATAAGTGTAAAATTTATACTTAAACCCACTTTCTTAGATGTTTTGGAAACTCTGTAATCAAACTAGATAGCTACAGCCCCTCAAGTGGGCTAGTTGAGTTTGAGTTCATTGTTAAACCTAGCTAACATTATTTAGTAAAAGTAGGTAAATTACAATTTTTGAAGACTCACAAAACAACCTTCTGGGCCTAGGAAAAGGGATGGAAAGTTTTGTTTATGTACTTGTTATGTGGGGAGTCACATGAAGCTCTAGATTGACCCCGATTGATCATTTTTCTCTCTTATCCACCCATCTAGGATCCCTTTTATCCCATTAATCAGTTTAGGGAGCTATTAAAAGTGGAAAGTTGGTTTTCATTTCCGATCACTTGTTTAGACCCCGAGTGAAGGAATGTTAATCTGCGTTTCTGCAAACCTCTAGTATTTATACTAAAAAAATTCTTGTAAACCTTAATTTACGAAAAACACATTTATAGAAATTTTGGAAAAGGGGCTTTGCAGGCCTTTGGCTGCTATTTGACTAGGTCAAACTGGACCGACTACAATAGGTTGCTCCTAAAAATCCATGGCCATTTGTAACTTGTTTTCGATTATCGGTTCCGTCAACCCCGATGAATTCTTCGTATACATGAGGACATGTAGTAATATTTCCATGGAGAGTTCATTGATTTAAATTTAGTATTTTGATGAGGTTTGTCATCCCTTGAGCTAAAAATGGCTTCTTTTACAACTAAGGCAAATTATGAATGATAACCTTGGAAAACTAGTCGTATATTGTAGATTGTTCACTAGTTTTAAATCCCATAAGTTCTGTAAATTATTTGTATATAGGAGTACATGACGGAACTTAAATTTTAATAAATTTTCCCATCATAAGACATTTTTGAATGTGGTTCCTTAGCCTCCAAGCCAAATATAGATGTTTTCACAACTATTAGAAAAATGAAAAAATAAGGTCGTATGACCCTAGTCAAGACAATAAACCATCAAGAAAACTATTGAATGTATAACTATAATAAACTCTCTCTTGTGGCTTGTTGTGTGAAATGTGACTTTTGGAAAAATAGTGTTTCTCTCTATTCTCTCTCTTCCCTATCTCTTTCTCTCTCCTCCCTTAGATAAGAAATAAAATGAATATGTGTCTCTTACCCTCTTGTTGCATTTGAATTATTATGATTATGTCAATGGAAAACTAATAATGTTAATTATGTTATATTTAGAAAGATGCCACATGACACTTGTGCTAACCATGCGGTGGTTGCAGTCTTTGAGACACATAGAAATCAAAGTCTACTAGAGAATTCATAACTTGTTATTCATAAAAATGTAATTTTAAAAGTTGTAGAAATAATAATTTTAAATATATCGAAAGGCTTATTACTAAAATTTTGTAATATGTATGAGTCATGAAGTGTTAAGGATTATTTGGGAAATGTGTGTCTAACCATAAATGTAATTTTGATTCAAAATTATGTATTATAAAAGTTGGATATATATGTTAAATGTAATTGAGTTTGACATCTTATAGTTCCTTTTTAGTGTGAAATTAAGGACTACATATCTTGTGTGTTTTGTTATTTTCCTTGATAATGTAGAAATAAAATCTAAATAAAATAGTCAACCCTGGTATAAAACTCTCACATAACTACCTTCTTGTATGATCCTTCTTAACAAGGAAAACTAAAACCATAGGGTAAACCTAAATCATTAAAATTGATGGCAAATTCTATCTTAAGGAAATTAAATCCCAAGCTTGAGGTTATCATCTTAGTACGTGTGTTTAGTGACATTATCATGAACATGAAAATTAGGGACAACATGGTTAAACTTTGTCTTGGGTATGAGGTTCCCTCCTAGGATTGGTAGTCACGTGTGTAGTAATGAGAATGTGTTCTCTTAAGGTAGTAAGGAGAATTTGTTCCATGGGAAACAAACCATTAACATAATGTAAAACGCTATTAACTTGACACATGTGTAGAGTGAAGGATGTTAGGTAGAAAATATCACCAAATACTATTGAAAGTCACCTTTAGATTATAAATTAACTTGACACCCAACTTAGTTTATCGTTTGGGATTCTATGGTAAAATGTGAAGAGTTAATTGTGGAACTTAAAACCATATTAATTTATGATTATTTTGTGAAAGGGTAACCATATTAATCTCATTTAGATAAATTTCTTGTTACATATTTAAATTATCATGTTGAGAGAAACAAAATCCATGACGCGTAAACTTTAATGTGAATCTTAGTCATTAAGCGAAGAGTTACTCCCTCTTTTCTCCAACTTGTCCCATTGTGAAATGAATGTATCATGTGAAACTAGGTAATCATGTTCTTGAGGAAATTACCTAGGACAAGAACCAATAGTCTCATGAGTGATTAACTAAAATTAACTAAATTAGGATAAATTATAATGATAGTTAATCTAATCAATGACAACATGACCGTTGTATATAAATGCACTAAATCAATATAAAGTAGATAAAAAATTAAAGAAATAGAAATTAAACCTAATGTGCAAGGAGAAGGTAAGGAAGAAACTCGGTTGATTGTAGATGGTTTTCGTAGAGTGTCATGATTATGACGGAAATTCGAAGTAGGAATGACTACATAGAGGTCCCAAAAAGAGTGGATCTGGTAGATCAGAGTACACTTTGAAGTGCCCACGAGGTTATTGGGGTACTCTGGGGTGCCTTCGTATGGCATAATAGGTGCCCTGGTATCTTAAAATGGTCATAACTTGATTCTTTCATGGTCGTAATATACTCTATAAACTTTGTTTTTCTATCACACTTGATTTTTTGAACTACACCTGATGTACCAAATAAAGAAAGATGATGTTAAAGACCTATAAAATATAAAAGTAGTATTAAAACCTTAAAAATAAAAAATACAAATGAATGCGTTGGGTGACCTCAATTACTACAATAGTGGGATTTCTAAACTGAGCGTTGCACTACATTTCAAACCCAAATGTAGTTTTGGTGTGTGTTTTCATGTCATTTTGTAGGTGCTCTTGTGCCAATCATACTATACAAAGTAGCAAGCAAACTAAATTTAGAAAATGTAATAGCATGTGTGCATGGAATAAAATAGAATCTGTAGCCCTACGAAGTGTGTGTTAATGCAGATATCATATCCTTGATGCATGGAACTATGTGCATGCATGTGATGTAATGCATGTAAGCTGTAGATGGAGTGATAGTAGTAGGTGACACTTAAGCGATCATTATGGTCTCATAAATTTATATTCATAGGATTCTCTTGCTCTAATTTTTAATTAATCCTAAGATGATCAACTATGTAAAATATAAAGATAAAAATGGTTATAAGATGTGTAAAAATATGAGGTAAACTAGAAAATAGATTTGGGCACCTTGAGTGGGACTAAAGCACCCCAGGCACCTATGTAGAAGCCTAAGCTACCTGGTTTAGGCTAAAATGATGGGAAAGTGCCAAAATATAACTACCTTCTCGTGTGATCCTTCTTAACATGAAAAATATTACTATAGGGTGAACCTAAATCATTAAAATCGATGGAAAATTCTATCTTAAGGAAATAAAATCACAGTTTTGAGGTTATCATCTTAGCTTGTATGCTTAGTGACATTATCATGACCCCAATGATTAGAAACAACATGGTTAAACTTTATCTTTGTTACGGGGTTCCCTCCAGGATTGGTATTCATTTGTGTTGTAAGGAGAATGTGTTCTCTTGAGGCGGTACTCCATGGCTAACAAACCTTTAACATAATGTAAAACCCTCTTGGCCCGACACATGTGTAGATTGAAGGATGTTAGGTAGCAAAGACTTCCAACTATTCTTCAAAGTCACCTTTAGATTATAAATGAACTCGACATCCAATTTAGATTATTGTTTGGGATTTTATGGTAAAATGTTAAGAGTTAATTATGGAACTTAACAAAATTTTAATTTATAATTATTTTGTGAAAGGGTAATCATGAGATGGTATACTAGCATGAAAAAGAAATTATATCTTTCTTGTAACGTGTGTAAATCAACATGTTAAGATAAACAAAATCCATGATGCGTAAACTTTAATGTGAACCTTAATATTTAAATGAAGAGTTACTTACTCTTGTTCTTCCACTTTTCCCATTGTGAAATGAATGTATCATGTGAAACCAAGTAATCATGTTCTTGAGGAAATTCACTAGGATGAGATCCATAGCCATATAAATATAATATTCACAACATAATCAATAAAAATACTACACAAATATTGTCGATATCATTCCAATGACGACATCATTCAAAGTCTCCATATTCAATTCAAGAAATTCCACCTATTAGATGCATATCTGTTTTATATCTGGATATATCTCTAAAGAATTCCAATTAACAAATTTAAATATTTATCTAGTTTTAACCCTTTAATAACCTTCTTTTGTAGTTTCTAACAAAAACCAAAAAGATAAAATATATAAAAATAGAAGGCGAATTGCGTGGGGAAGTGAATGAGTGTTTTTCTGGTGGAGTCTGGTTTTGCGTGTGGTAGGTAGAAGGGCCTACCAACCTATCATTTTCTTTGCACAATAATTCAATAAATTTATTTGGGATCTAAGGTGTTAATCATGGTGAAACCTAAGTTAACGTTGTAAATCTAGTAGTAATTGGATAGTGATAGGGAGTGCAGAGTCGGAGATTTGTTTTCTGTGACAATGGTAAACTAGAGTTATGTACTCACATAATTAAATAAACATAATGTTGCATGGAATTTTGTTAAATGGATCTCTCTCTAATATCCATACTAAAATCTATACCATTGTGGGTTAGATCAGAGTTTCTTACGGAGATAAATTTATAAGCCATTATCTCCTCGTTTCACTATATGAAAATTAATCGAATTGGATTTGTATCTCTTTTCGAAGTGGATTATATTTTTTCCAAGAGGAGAAGAAGATTATTTTCTATGGTTGGGTTATTTTTTTATGCAGAGAAAAAAGCATATTTGGGTTCAAGAGGCATCATAATTTTTTGTTGTGTTGATTTTGCTTCTTCCGTTTCTAAGCATTTTTGTTATGTGCATTGTAACCTTGAGCACAATTTTTTCCCACTAATTATATTTTTCTTTGAGTATTTGTTATATTGATTAAGGAATTTAAAGTGTCTCTTCCTATTGTTCCATGTATGTCTCTGCTAGATTTATCTCTTCCAATGTTCCTCTCGTGAAACCCTTTATTTTCTATTCTCAACCGCATTTACTTCACCAAATGCAACTGAAAGGTGCCACATGAATTTTTCACCTTTTCTATCATATTATAAACCTTATTAAAATGAGGGGGTTTGAATTAGGAAAATTGAAATTTCCCTGGTTGACAAGTATGCAAAATATGAGAACATACACATGGCACGTGAATTGTTTGACAGAATTCCCCAAATAAATATGTTTCATGCAATGTCAGGGTTGTATGATATACAGAAAAATGGATTTTGTGAAACATATTTAGAAGTGGTGAATTGCAATAGCAATAGGAATTTTTGTAGGGAATGATCAATACAAATGGTCTTTCTATAGAGTTCATTTTTGTACAAGTGTAAACACGGTGCATCATTTATAGGAAAGGATAATAGCTTGTTAAGTGGATGTCGCCACGTTGGAAATGTTTTGTTAATAAGGTGAATTGGATTTTTATTTGGAAAGTGATAGGTTAGGGGAGTTTTAGATTGCACGTGAACTGTTTGATGAGATACTAAAAGAGAGTTGAATCCTTGTAAAATACGAGTGAACCCTCTTGGAGAACCTTGTGCACTACTGGATGCCAATATTTTCAAGGCATGGTCTCCTTACCTTCATATTTT
Organism: Taxus wallichiana var. yunnanensis; assembly: GCA_018340775.1. Taxonomy (NCBI): domain Eukaryota; kingdom Viridiplantae; phylum Streptophyta; class Pinopsida; order Cupressales; family Taxaceae; genus Taxus; species Taxus wallichiana. The sequence continues at coordinate 974,301,652 of CM031239.1, forward strand.
ATAATTTTCATATAATTTGGTTCTTCATTTACAATATAATAGGAAATTTCAAACCATTAGATACTTAAACAGTTGGTTATTTTAAATAGACTTGTATCAAAAAACAATAAAACATCACCTTGTAACTTACACGTTGAAATAAACCCTTGGTGTAAACCTTAGAATTAAACCCATTTTCTCATATGTTTTTAAAAATATGTAATCAAAATAGATAGATGCAGCCCCTTGAGTGTGCTAGTTGAGTTTGAGTTCATAGTTAAACTTATCTAATGTTCTTTGGTAAAAGTAGGTAAAGTGGGATTTTTGAATACTCACAAAACAACCTTCTAGGCCCAGACAAGGGATGGAAATTTCTTTTGTGTCCCTCGTTATGTGGGGAGTCACATCGGGATTTATATTAACCCTTGATTGATAATTTTTTCTCTCTTATCCACCCCTCTAGGAGCCCTGTTATCCCATTTTTAGTTTAGGGAGCTATTAAAAGTGGAAAGTTTTTTTTTATTGTCTCACTTTTTGGACCACGAGTAAAGGAACATTTTCGGTATTCACAAATCTCTAGTATTTCTACTAGACAATATATTATAAAATTTAGGTTGGGAAAAATAAATTTATAGCAAGTTTGGCAAAGGGGATTTGTAGGCCTTTCACTTTGCTATTTGAATAGGTCAAACTAGACTAACTATGATCAATAGCTCTGGAAAAACCGTCATCGTTTGTAACCCACTTTCCAGTTCTCGGTTACCATCAACCCCGATGAATTATATATATATATAGGAGGGCAAGTAAAAATATTTCCATGGAAATTTCATCCATCAAAAGTCAGTTTTGGATATTTTTTCTCATCGCTCATGAAAAAATTGGGTGTTTTTGTAACTAAGGCCATTTACATGATGGCCTGGAAAGCTAACCATAAATTGTAAACCGTACACCATTTCTACATTTCGTAACTTCACGTAAATTCTTTTTATATTAGACTACATGAACAAAATTAACCATTTTAAATTTTCTCATCGGAAGGCATTTTTCTAACGTGGATCCTTAGCCTCCATGCCAAATATTTATGTTTTGCAACTATTAGAAAAATGTAAAAGTAAGGTTGTATGACCCTATTCAAGACAATAACCCGTCATTAAAAATATTGAAACTTATAAGTAATTGTAAGAAACCCTCTCTTTTAGCTTTTTGTATGAAATGTGACTTTTGGGAAAATAGTGTTTCTCTCTATCCTCTCTCTTCCCTATCTCTTTCTCTCTCCTAATTTAGGTAAAAAAATGAAATGAAATAAAATCAATATATGTCTCTAACCCTCTTCAATTATGTGTGAATTATTATGATTATGTAAATGAAAAAATTAAATTTTTAATTATCTTATATTTAGGTGGATGTCATGAAAGCACTTGTGTGGACCATGTGGTGGTTGCACGTACCGAGATACAAAGAAATAAAAGTGTACTAATGAATTCATAACATCTTTATTTAGAAAAATGTAATTATACAAGTTGTAGCAACAATAATGTTAAATATATCAAAAGGCTTATTATTGAAATTTTGTAATGTGTATGAGTCACAAGTGTTTAGGATTGTTTGGGAAACATGTATTTACCATGAGTGTAATTTTGATTCAAAATTATGTATTTTAAAATTTGCATATATATGTTAAAAGTAATTGAGTTTGAAATCTTATAGTTCGTATTCAATATGAAATTGATGACTAAATATTTTTTATGTTGTGTTATTTTCCTTGACAATGTGGAAAGAAAACTTAAATAAAGCGATCCAACCCTGGTATAAAACACTCACATAACTACCTTCTCGTGTGATCCTTCTTAACATAGAAAACTAAAACCATAGGGTGAACCTAAATCATTATACTCGATGGAAAATTCTAGCTTAAGGAAATAAAATCCCAAGTTTGAGGTTAATATATTAGCATGTATAGTTAGCGACATTGTCATGAACTTTGTGACAGTTAGGAACAAAATGATTAAACTTTGTCTTAGGTATGAGGTTCCCTCTTAGGAATTGAAGTCTTGTGCGTAGTAAGGAGAATGTGTTCTCTTAAGGTAGTACTCTGTGGGAAAACAAACTTTAACATAATGTAAAACCCTCTTGGCCCGACAAATGTGTAGAGAGAAGGATGTTAGGTAGGAAATACCACCAACTACTCTTGAAAATTGCCTTTAGATTATAAATGAACTCAACACCCAATTTATATAATTGTTTGGGATTCTATTAGAAAATGTTAAGAGTTAATTATTGAACTTAACAAAATTTTAATTTATGATTATTTTTTGAAAGGGTAACCATGTGATGGTATGTTAGGAGAAAATAAAAATTTATATCTTTCTTGTAAAGTTTTTAAATCATCAAGTTGAAGAAATAGAATCCATGACGCGTAAATTTTAATTTGAACATTAATATTTAAAAAAGAGTTACTCCCTCTTGTTGTCCCATTTTTCCCATTGTTAAATGAATGAATGATGTAAAACCGAGGTAATCATGTTCTTCAAGAAATTCCATAGGACGAGATTGATATTCTCATGAGCATTCAAATGTTCCTTATTAACAATTGGGTTACACAACTAATTTTAAAATGTTATTTAAATCAAGTTAAGTGAAATTATTTTAAGTTGAATGTAAATGATTAAGACTAGATCATATTTCTTAGTTACTCGCACTTGAGAATATTGAGTGTGAATCCCATTTAACCCCTTTCAAAAAAAAGAGTGTCAACTTGGCAAGAAGTATCGAATCTACCTAGAGTTACTAAAAAAATAGTATCCACTCTACCCCTTACAAGATTGAAATTTTATATTTTTGGGAAGGTCCACACTATTAGGTGTATGTCTTCAATAATTTTAGTATCAAGACTCATGCTATTTCTAATGTGTTTCATACCGAGAAAGATGGGTGCCACAAAGTATATCTTAGTAAATCCATAATTCCCCACTAATTCTTTATAGTTGTTTTGTGTTTACTTATACTCTACGGTGTAACTATTTTTCTTTATATCTTGTTGTGCTTATGGTTTATTATGTACTTTTAGACCTTTTTATTCCTGATTTTGGTCCCAATCTTAAAAACCCCTTTTATCCTTTGTCTAAAAAAGCATAAACAATATTCAAAAATTAAAATCAATACATTATAATCCTTATAATCATCTTCTCAATACAATTTTTTTGTAGAGATGTTCATACATGATATACAATCATGTCATGTACATTTTTCTCATTTCAATTGTACTTTCTTGACTATAAAATTGGTCATTGGTTTCATATAAGGTCATTGTTTTTCATTTGTTTATTTTCCATATTTACTATCCTTTATTTTTTGTTTGGTGTTTTAGAGAGTATCATCATTTTCGTTCTCTTCTTTATTCTTTTTATCTATAATTTTTCTCTTTAATTTTTAAATTCATTTTTGACATCCCATGTAGCTTACACATATATTTTATGAATTAAATAAATATTTATTTAATGTAAATATTATGAAATTATACTAAAAACAAATATTAAATTCATCATGAGTTATAAATGTAATATGTCTATTAATACACTATTAATTAAATATATTGGACAATCATAAAATATTTTTATGCAAAAACATACATATTTAATAATAATAGTTTCAAAACTAATTGTAAAATAATACCTTATTAATTTTAAGTAACTTATAATATAAATATAAATAAGATATAAATGCATGTGTTCTATGTAATATAATGTATGATATATACAAATAATAAAAGGGTTTTGAAAGACCTATTATTTGATCCCCAGATTATTTATCACAAGTTAGCTTAATGGTGATGAACTTGTGCTTTTGAAAGAGTTGTGAAAAGTTCAAATCCTGCATGGAGCGGGTATGTACACATCATATTTTAAGCATATTTAGCTATCTCATTCATATTGGGAGTATGATGTAGTCCCATATGCTCCAAGTCACTTCAAGACCAAAACAAAGAAATCGACATAGTGGACTATAATAAGAATTATTATTATTATCATGAGTGAGGAGAGTGAGTAACATCATTCCATGTAAAAGCAAACACATTCGTTTTCTAAATATTGTCCATGATTAATAAATTTTAATTAAATTCACCAAGTATAGAAAACACATTGGTTTTCTTAATATTGTCACGTTTAGAAAAAAACATTATGGTGGGAACTGATGAAAATGTAGAGTAATACCAAGAAGACGAAAGGTAAAATTATTCGACCAATAGAAGGGATTTTGGTCTATTGGAGTTGATGTATGGATTTCGATGTGCACACCACTAATCAAGTCTTATTGAGTGTAAGGCTTGGAGACACCCGTTGTAGAGAATCAAATGGTTGACACCAAGATCATACCATGGGTGATTTTAACACCGAGGATGCCCGTGTTCATCTATTTAGTTTATTCATTTTCTTTGCATTGTTATATTTTTAGATAAAAGTGTTCATCGGTTTAGTCTATTTTTATTCATTTTCTTTATATTGTTAGATTTTTATGTTCCCTAAAAAAATTGCGTGAAAATATCATCAGACTATGTAATATGGTGTCCGATTATATGATAACCCATTAGGTTCTCAATCCAAAAACAAAATTATTTGACAAAATACTCATGCTCCTTTTCAAGCATAAATCATATAACTTATATATATATATATGCCTTATCGATGTTTATTCTTAACAAATGTGTTTAAATCAATCAATTATAATGTTAATTTATTCACTAAAAATTACATTAATATTACATAATAATAGTGTTTCAAGAGTAGTCTAAAATCAAGAGACTTGTTTAGCGGCCAAAGACGTGTAGGTTTTAATAGCGTTTGTTGTAGTCGGGGAATTCTAGGCTTCATTGAAATGAAATGAAAGTTTTTAATGACGTCCACGAGACCGAGCAGTCTATGGGACCTGAAGTGCAAACACAAACCAATGCCCTCTACTTCTGCCTTTCTTCCAGCTCGTTCCTAAGCTTGCTTCTTCTCTTATGAATTTTGATCAAGAAATCTTTTGTTTTCTCACCCTTTCCTCTTCAAACAAAGTTGTAAGATCATCCAATGTTAAAATATCCGCGTAATTGCTCCGTATGTCCCTGTAAGCTACACATTCCATGACAAAATGCCATTCTGATTCCACCACGCCCGACATGCAAAACTGACAAACCCTTTCTGACCACTTCTCTTTGGGCATTTTCCATCTCCTGGTTTCACACCTAAGATGATGTGAACTAGTTTTTAGTTACTAATTAACATTTTAGCCTTCCACTTTATCATCACTCCAATGTAGAACTTTTTCCCATAATCATATGTGGGATTAAAATTATTGACATAGTATTCTCTTTTTCAACCAATTGCTTATTCCACATGATATTTTTGAATTTTTCTCTCACAATTTTTATTTTATTTTTTCATTAGTCTTTAGGACACTCTTGTATGTAGATACCCAATTTTCTCATCCACTCACCATTTTGCTTCATCTAAGTTTTCTTCCTCCTATTTAAATTTTCCTCTATTACTATTTTAGGCCAGGAATCCTCCATGTTTTCCACTTTTTTGAAGTATCCTAATAGTCGGGTCATCGCCACCGCTTCCACTGGAAAGGATCGGCTTTAGCTAGGATGATTTCGTATGGAACCGTGGTTTTTATTTTGAAACTGCTTGTAATTAGATGCTTTTGAATTCTTTCTATTTTTTCCATTTCCCCATGGCTTGAGTTGCACAATATCAAGCCTAAAATTCTCTGCAATCAGAGCAAAATCAAAGTTAATTAAATATATAAATGATAACTAAAAGTGTAAATCACTGATTTTGAATTAGTTGCGGACTTGTAAAAGTTAGTCTATTGATATAACATTCCTAAAAATATTCTAATAATTATTGTTCTTTATTTTTTATTTTGTTTTAGATTTTGAATTTTTTTATTTTATACCAAGTATCTTATTTTATATATTAATTTTTAATATATATTTTTAATGAATATTTTAAATATTAATTATTAATTAAATGTAACAATACTTAAACTCTTGTAAATATAGGTTCCACAAAAATATTCTAGGAATTCCTCTCAACATAAAAAAACCAAAAAAATATTAAATATTAAATATTTTTTTTACAATCACCTTATTATGATATAAGAATTCTTAATTCAAAATTTCAAAATATTTTCTTTGTTAGGGTTTTGTTTGCATTATTTTTCTCATGTTTACTTTTTTATCATTCTTTTAAAGCTTGTATCAAATCACTTTTATTTTTCATAGCATTTTGGGTAATTATTCCACCCATTTTGGGTGGTGCTTTCCTTTATAATGGCCTCTAACCCTCCTATTGCAAAATCTATTTCAAATGGTGGTGATGACGGCTCCCAAATGTGCAAGGAAATACATTTTCAAAGTGTACGATGAGGTCTTGATTCTCAAACCCTCCGGATATTTCTATTGATCTTTCTTTTGTTGATCATGTTGTTTATTTTTATCCTAATAATTTTTAATAGAATATTTATGTGGTCGTATCCCATATGAGACATATTTACAATTGAACTGGATTAAGAACCATTGGGATCTGATCATTATCTAGGTCATTAGTGTTCGAAATCTCACCAAAGGGTTTTATTTTTTTACTTTTCGTGAGTCTTCGCACGTCAACTTGTTTTTAGCATTACTGCTTGGTATAATGATAATACTTTTCTTGTTACGGTATTTTTATTCTATCCATATGGTCTCCTAAATTTATCCCGACAAATCAAGTTTCCCTTCGAGTTCTTGTTTGGGTGGAGCTATTAAGGCTATTATTATAGCTTTGGCCATTTTGAATGACATTGTTCGACCCCTTGGCCATGTTATTTGTCATGAGCATGACCTTTTTTACGCACATCCTCATAAATGGGTTTGTGTTGAGGTTGATTTAGCCTCTGATCTACGGGACCACGATCACGTCTAGGTTGGGTCCATGTGTATCTCACAAAAAATTGTTTATTTCAACTTACCCAATACATGGTTTCTCTGCTTGACTCGACCATCCTATTCGTGAATGCCCTCTTAATCAACACACCAAGCCTTGTATTAATTATTATTTTTCATTCGAAGTGGTTGTCTCTTAGGAATGGATCATTATAGCTAATAATAAAGGTGTCGATTGGGTTGTAAATCCTCTTTGATTCCCTACCTTCTTCTAAGAAATAGTTAGTTTTGTCTCCCTCACCTCCCACCACCGCCACTGACTTTCTTAGCCCTAATCACCTATGTAGAGCCATCCCATTACTGCAAAAATAGAATTCTAGGATGGTTGCTACTACGTCATCCTAACAACACCATTCTCGGATTCCTCCTAGAGAACTCGTGGAGGCATTTGGGTCGAATGGACCTAAGTGCCGCACTACGATGATGGATCCACCTAGTTTAAACCAGTTTGTTTTTCTCTCTAATAGCTTTGGTATTTTAAGATCAAAAAAATATGTTGCGAGAATGGAGTACTGGCAGGAGGATATGATCATGTACGAACCTCAATGAATTATCTCTCATGGAATGTTATAAGACTCATAGAATCCTCTAAAAATATTTTGTGAAGCATGTTTGTCAATTAGTTGGTAATATTGATATTATTTGGTTGCAGGAGGTTAAAGTTATAGGTTTCCTTCTTCAGAATTCCTTAATGTATATGTGCATCGAATTACATGCATTATTATTCTTCTCACTTGGAAATAAAGGTGGTGTTTCTATTTCTGTGTCTCCTATATTTTTTTCAGGATTTCTACTGCTGGGTAACAATCTTAACAATCGGACCATGTGGTTTATTAAGAATCTTAGTGGTTTTATGCTTGGTGTGTTAAATTTTTGTTCCCTAATGATGGCTTTGAAAGGTGCATTATAACATTAGTTGGGAGATAATTTACCCCTTTCATATTGGATTTTTTATGGAAATTTTAATATGGTTGAACATCCAGAGGATAAGCTCGGGGCCTTCCTTTGCATTGGTGCGTTGGAGAGTGGGAAGCTTGGTTTTATTTTAAAAATAGATGGAGTATTAAAGACCCACTTTATAAAAGGTAGCGGGACTTTACTTCTCAAAAAAAATTTACATGGTCAATTTTTTTCTCTCCTACTAATGGGAACATCTTCCTTCTTATTCTTCTTCTTATTTCTCTCTCCTTCTAATAGGATTCTTTCCTACTTTTGGTTTGATATTTCTTCATGGATATATTATACATGAGTACTGATTAGGACCGGTTTACGAGAATCATACTGTGGATATGTTACTTTTATTTTAGACCCCTAACTTCACTTGAGAGGAGGTGTTAGAGTAGGTATTTACCTTATCTCATTTTCACCTAGCTACTTTATTTACCTCATGTATTTTATCCTCGCCCAATTATGTGTGTATATATTTATCTATTTTACTTAGATATTAGGTAGATATTATATAGTTGTTATAACTAGTTCTTTCCTAAATATATGGTCTTGACTAGTTCATTCCTAAATATATGGTGTTGATTATTTCTTTGATTACTAGATATTTCCTTCATGTATGGCTTGATCTACGACCTTGACTTTCTCTTAGATTGATCTTCATTGCATATATAATAAAGGTCCATTCTCAATGTATTTCATAGAGTTATATAAATATACGATATTCTTTACTCATTTTTTTGCAAAGGTTTTGTAAATTTATTCGACAAATTACTTTCATCTCATTGAGTGTGGAATTTAATTAGCATTTGATTTCTTTGTGGCTTGAAAGTACGATCTGTTTATTTTTCCTTTTATCATGAACCTTGAAATGATAATCCTTTGATACATTATGTCAACTTCAATTATGTTAAATGCATAAAAGCTTCTGCTTGAGTCTTTTATACAATACTCTATCAAAAATATTATATTTTAACCCCCTTTCTTAATGTGAAACTTGGTATTAGGGTATAGGTGTTGGTTTGCAATTCAACATCCTAAACATCTTGAACACATCACTAGCATACTATAGTGCTCGCTCCTCTTTGAGACTATTCTATCTTGATATTGATACTATTTAACTGATGTTCAAACATTTGATTATGATACATTGATTAGTAGATGCTAAATTATAATGATATGTGGATTATTGACACTATGATGTTTATATTTTATCATGATGCACTAGATAGTGATGTTAGACAGTTAGATGCATGTTAATTTTTAGGATATGGGATTTTACACTGACATGTTATGTTTTTGAGATGTTGGAATATATTTGTAATCTCATGGATGTTAGGGTTAGATTTTGGCATATTGATGGATAATAGAATTGTTAAATGTTGAATGATGAATTTGGAGATATATATATATATATATATATATATATATATATATATATATATATATATATGATTTCTCGATGTTGTTAATATGGTGAAAAGGCTAGAGATGTATTTGTTGTGTGTAGAACTTTTATCAAAAACATCGAAGGGGATAGGGGACCAACCACGAAAGGATGTCAAGCATTGAGCAACAAGGCCAAATTGACAACTTGTGTAATGTTGTTTTGTGTAGTGTTTTTTTGTCTTGTTTGGAAGTCACCCATGGGGGGGTGATTTCACATATGTGGCCATGGGGTGGATTGTGTCCCTTTCATTAATTTTTGTATGTGTTTATTTATGCTTTGTGTATTTTAAATTTAAAAATTTGTCACTTTATTAACATGTGTAATTGTGTGTTTATTAGACTTAATCCCTCTTGTTTAGTTTAACCAAAGTAGAGATGTGACTTATAGTAATGATGTGATCTTGTAGTCCTTGTGTAAGATGAATTTATGTTGATTTGGGAGTATTTTACTCCACCCCAAGTTCAAAATTCAGATTTTGACTTGGGGGCAACTTTTGAGACTTGTGGGACAAGCAAGGCTTGTCCCATGCCTCTTAATTTGGCCCAACAACCTTACCTATGGGTTGGGAAGCTCAATTTTGACTTATTTGTCCATCTTTGAGTGTAGGAGAAGGAAAATCATTGCACTTTCTCTCTTCCCAAATTTATTTTTGTCCCTTGAAAGCATGGTGTGCAAGTTTTGAGCCATGTGGGTTGTCATAGTCCTTGCTTGTGCATTGATGTTTCTTGGTTTTGATGTTTTGACTTGAGTGTGAGGATGGGGGATGATGAAGTGGCATCCTACATGGAGCCACCTCATCATCCTCACTTCCCAATTCTATTTATTTGTGACTTTTGGTTGGAATGGGGTTACTTGCTCATTTTGCTTCTTGTGCACTTTTGGATTTGGGAGCTTTTGGAGTGCTTGGCTTGGATTTGAAGAGGCTTGTGAAGTTTCTTCTTGGATCTTGATGGAGAGGTAGGCTCTCCACACTTTTATTATTATGTTACTTTGTTGTTGTAAGCAATGTTGTGCTTGTTAAAAGTATTTTTCTTGTGATGGTGTTGTGTGGGTTGGTTGAGTAGTTGGCCTTAGTTGGGTGTGTTGAGAAGGGTTTATGGGACCATTGGGGAGGGAAAAGGGAGTTTATGTGAGGCATGAAAATTTGGTGGGAGTGTGAATGGGAATCTTTCCTATGGGGAGAGAAAAGGGATTCATGGATTTGTTGCTTGTTGCAAGGGAGAGATAAGGAATTGTGTGATTATTTTGTGCACTTGGAGGCTTAGGGAAAGACTCCCACTTCACTTGGGAGGCATAAGGAGGTGGTCTCCATATCCCTTTCTCTACTTGGTTTGATCCTCAAACCTTTGTTTTGATGTGTATGTGTAACTTGTTGGTTATGTGAACTTGGTGGAGTTGCTTGTCTTGTATGTGTGTTTTTTGAGAAGCCTCTTTGTGATAGTTGTCAATGTTGCTCAATGCCCTTCATGGTTCCTTGGTTGGGGCTTGGGGGCCATTAAGGGAATGGATTCTTCCCTTAATGGATTTAAGGTTGGGCAGAGAGCGTTTCCTACTCCCCCTTCCTTGTTTGTGATCCTCATGGTGAAGTTGAAGCATGCCAAAGTTGGAGCTACCTTTGTGGTGGGAAGACATACATTTTGAAGACTTGAAAGTTGGTTTGTGATAGCCTTGTTGTAATTTATTTCAAATTCATACTTCCCACTTTGAGTGGATGCATTGTAAAATTGTAAGTTGTGAGTAAAGTTGTTGTACTCTTTGGAAATATTTCTATCTTGTAAACTCTTTTAAGAGTGTGGATTTAGAGAAATTAAAATATCAAATGTGATTAGTCTTGTGAAAGGAAATTATCAAGATTGTATTGAATGAAGAAAAATTTGAAACAATGTATGAAATGGATATAATTTTATTAAATCTAAGTAATTTTTAGGTTATACTCTTATTTACAAAGTAGTTGATATACTTCGTTTCAAAAATATTGTAATGTTGTTAGACTCCATTTTGAAAGAAACAAGTATTTTGTTAGGTTGCTTTGATTATGAAATGGAATGGTTATTTTGTTACCTTAAAAAGTAGATTGAAGTTTTAAACTTTAAATGTATTTCTAAAACTATTGAAGGTTGTTGAGACTCCATTTTTAAAGGAATAAGTACTTTGAGGGTCACAATTTTCTTGTGAAATGAAACTTGCTTAAATTATTTTTCCTCTTTTGAAAAAGAAAAAAATAAAATGAAGCATTGTTGCTTATACTAATTACCTAAATAGTTGATTTAATTAGTAGTTAGTTATTAAGAATAATGAAATAATCTCTTTCATCACCCTTTATAAATTTATAAGTTGTTAGTACTATAAAAAATCACATTTCTACTTAAATGCAATGGTAGTAAGTTACTTTTATAGAATATTTTCCAAATATTCCCTATTCTCATTTATCTAAACACCTCCTTTAAAATCAAGGAAAATTAAATAAATAGATTGAATAATATTTTATATTATATAATATATTAGTATATAATTATTATTTTATATATCCCAATAATATTATAGTTTAAATATGGCTAATAATTAATATATATTAATAGTTATATGTATTAATATATATTTAATATTATTATTATTAATATTATTAATATTTATTATTATTATTATATTATTATTAATAGCATTGTAATAAAAATTTATTTTAAAATTAAATAAATATTAAAAAATATAAAAAAAATTAATATACTTGATAAGCCTTATGGATTTTTTGTTTTTTTTTAGAAAAGGAAATGGGGTGGGGAGGGGTCGCTTGACCCCCCCCCACCATATTGTTAATATATCGGTGGGGTGGGGTCACCTACCCCTCCAAACCCCACCAAAACTTGAAAAAAAATTTACGGTGGGTTAAACCCCCCCAAACTAGAATTTACATCTCTTCCACAGCTTGCGGGTGGCTAAACTATGTTGTATGCAACATTTTCTGGGGGTGTTTAACCGTAACCCTCTTATTTTGTGAATACTATTTTGGATAAATAAACACACACATACATACATTTAAATATAAATATTTACACACCACATTTTTTGGTATACAAACACACACACATATACACATACATATATATATATATATATATATATATAATTGTATTTATATATTTTAATATAAATATTAAATTTACCCATTTTATGGGTATATATTTGTTATATATATATTATATATTTATACATATATGTATATACACATATATGTATATATATACACATGTATATATATGTGTATATATATATATATATATATATATATAAATAAATAAATTTATATGTGTTAGTATTAGTTTTTGGAAGGGAAAAAAATTTAGACAAAATAAGATATAGATCTATTGGAGGAATAAAATACCCAAATGGGTATTCTTTTAAATCTTATTTTACAATAAATGGAAAATTTACAAACCCCTTGAAAGGGTAGATTAAAAATAAAAATAAAATAAAATAATATGGGTTTGGGGATGTGTATATCCATCCCCAAGCTTGCAACCTCCTTCATCCATGGCTTCCTCCTCTTCCTTCATCCTCCCTAACCTATAAATCAAAAAAAAAAAGAAATGAATGAAATGAACAAAAAAGAAGAATAAAAGACTCCCTTAAGGATTTTAGGGTTAGTTTGAATTTCCCTCATCCAATGGTCCATATTGTTTTCATCCAAGGGCCAAGATTGTCCCCTACAAAAGTTAGGTGGGGGTAGGTGAGGTGATCATTTGATCACATGGGTCCCCTTTTAAATGGGGCCACTTAGTGTGTGTTGAAAGTAAATAGGTTTTTATTTTCTTTTTTTATCCTTTGTTTTTATTGTTAAATAAACTCTACCCTTATTAGTTTAGTTTACTTTTGCAATGGAGAATTAATTAATTAGCTTAGTATAAATGAAAGAGCTATTTTGACTTGAACTTTAATTATTTAATTTTGCATGACCTTAGGAACCTAGGTATTAAATTTATTTAGGATTAATGGAATGAAATATTTTAAACTCAACTATAGATTTAATCAATTATCTTATTTAATATTATTATTTAATTAATTTTTGATGATCATTTATTAACCTAGGGATTATCTTAACGTTTCATCCATCTTTTAAAAAAAAAAAATTATTCCATATTTTCTATTATAATATTTTGTTTGGTTTTGGGTTTCGTGTGCTAAAAATTTGTGGGCATTACATTTGGTATCAGAGTCATGGGTTCAACGCTTGGACCCGGGCACACCTAGAAAACATGAAACAAAAACAATTAAACCTAACACAACTTTAAACCTAGTACACACAACTATGCATGATGTTTTGAAACATAGAAAATTTTAGAAAACTGAAAACAAAAGCTTAGATGATTATAAACTAACTCTTACCTTGGTCTGTGCAGGAGGCATGGACCAGAGAGAGGGTTCTTACATATGGACCTAGATCTACCACCCCTAGATCAAGCAGTAGCTGTTATCCTACCTCAGATATTATAGATGTTACAGGAGGTTAATGTCACTATACGTGCGGAGGATCGATAGGAGGAGGGTGACCTAGTAGAGTAGGATAGACAAGAGCCATCAGTGGAGGCTCGTGCATGCCTTCTCGTCACAGTGTAGAGAGGAGAGGGAAGAGAACTCCCACGTGGAGTCGTTAGACATGAGACACCTCCTAGAGAGCTTAGAGATCGAGATGTGATGCACAAAGAGATAGTCTAGGAGCCCTAGGCCGAGATATCATCATAGAGAGGCCTAGAGGGTGGCAATCATCTACAGTGGAGCACATTAGAGAGATACTCAAGTTACACCCACCTCATTTTCTTGAGACACAGGTGGATTTTAGGCGAGGCATGGTTGGTTAGCTTGAGTGGATGCTTCAAGTTATGCCCTTGTTCTAGCAACATGAAAGCTCATGTTGCCATCCACCTTTTGAGAGATGGAGCCGAAGTATGGTGGAGGATTGAGGAGTAAAAGCTCCATGTAGATTCTGAGATAGTCACTTGGGAGCTCTTTGAGGAGTGTTTCAGGAGAAAGTATATTTCAGGAGGTTCATTCAACATCGATTGATGAGTTCCATGATCTATGATAGGCCTCCTTGATGGTAGTAGAGTATGAGGGCGGTTCTTGGATCTACTTTAGTATGTAGATTATATGCAAGATGAGAAGGTTGAGTTCACAGGTTCATCAAGGGCCTGAACTTGGACTTGGGAGGGGCAGTGCACATTCATTACCCATAGACATTATCAGAGGCCGTGGAGAAGGCCTATATTATAGAGGAAACTAGGGGAAGATGCAAAGGCACATGATAGAGTGAGGAGTCGCATAAAATATTTGCGGACATATAGATCGAGAGGATCATCTCCCTCCTCATGGTGGACACACATCATGTAGTCTTCCTTCTAGCCTCCTCCACCTCCTAGCAATGATGAAGCAAAACATAATGACCACCCTTTTGACCTCCACAATGCCATGATGCTCAGAGAGGGTGTAGCATGGGACCTCTAGCTAGGGGTCCAATAGGACATGGCTCCACCTTAAGCATAGTTGATGAAGAAGAGCACCCACCACAACACCCACATAGATCTATGACTAGATCATTAGGTCCTTCTCCACATACTACTGGGCCACTAGAGGATTATATCTCATAGTGGAGAGGACCAATGACTTGTTATGGATGTGGTGTGCATGGACATCATTGGAGAGAGTTCCCTTAGAACCCTGCTAATCAGGGTAAGACACTTGTTTCTGAGCCTACTTATTGGTGACATGGCTAGGAGCCACATGATTTATGAAATGGTGAAGAACCACCGAGTAGAAAGCATGAGGGAATAGTGATAGAGACCACATGTAGCATTGGTGGTATTTCTATCCCTATTTTATTTGACTCAGGCTCATCTAGATTCTTTCATTTCACCATCTTTAGTAGAGCATTGTAGGCTGGTGGAAGTTAGGAAGGGTCTTAGTTGGGACGTCGAGATGGCTTCTGGAGCCAAGATCTCTGTTGACTCCTTAGTCATGGAGTGTAGTGGACCTAGGACCCTTTACCACTACTTTGGATCTTTGCATCCTTCCCTTGGGATCTTATGGTATTATTTTGGGAATGGATTGGTTGTTGTGCGTACAGAGCCGAGTGGATATTGCTACAGTAAGATTATATCTTGTGTAGATGATTTGGGTGTGGAGTTAGTGATTGTTGGAGTCAGGAGACCCATCTCTATCCACATTATTTCTCACTATGTAGTTGAAGCGGTGTGCATGGTGGGGTTGTCAGCTTTATGCTATTATAGTTAGTGATAGGTCAGAGGATGAGGCTAGTGGACCTTCACTCGATGATCACCCCATATTGTAGGATTTCTCAGATGTGTTTCCTAGTGAGTTTCTAAGGGATGCTCCCCCATGTGAGATATATTTTCACATTGACTTGGTTCTAGGAGTGGAACCTATCTCACGCGCTCCTTATAGGATGACCACACCTGAGCTATGTGAGCTCAAGTTGTCAGCTTGAGGGCCTTCTTGAGAAAGGCCTAATCCATCCTAGTGTATCCCCTTAGGGTGCACCGGTGATTTTGTGAAGAAGAAGGATAGATCCTTGCATTTGTGTGTGGACTATCTTTCAGTTGAACAAAGTAACGATCAAGAATCGTTACCCCTTCCTCACATTGATGATTTGTTTGATCAGATGAAGGAGGGCCAATATTTTCTAAGATAGATCTTAAGTCAGGATACCATCAGCTGAGGATTTCAGAGGAAGATATCCATAATATCAACTTTCGCCATGAGATATGGCCTTTATGAGTTCACGGTTGTGCCATTTGGTCTTTGAAACCCCTATGTGTTCATGAGGCTAATGAATGGGGTGTTTAGGACCTTTTAGATCAGTTTTGTACTCATGTTCCTTGATGACATCTTGATCTTCTCACATGCGCATGAGGAGCACAATGAGCACCTTTTCGAGTTTTGCAGTGTCTTCATGAGAAACTGACTTTATGGGAACCTGGAGAAGTGTGCATTCTTAATCGGAGGTGCGATATTTAGGTCACATCATTTCTAGGGGAAGGTATTAGTTGATAATCCTTTCCAATATTAGAGCCATTATGGATTGGTCAGCACCTACTAGTGTGACCGAGGTGTAGTTTCATGGGGTTGGTAGGATACTATAGGAGATTTTTTAAGACTTCTCTCGGGTTACGCACCCCATCACTTCCCTTCAAAGTGAAAGGGAATAAGTTCATCTGGTCAGATAGATGTGAGAAGCCTTTAGGACATTGAAGGAATGCCTTATAATGGCACCTATTCTTGTAGTTAGACCCTTAGGGTGAGTTCTTTGTTTACATAGATGCTTCTTTGGAATGATTAGGAGGTGTGTTGATGCAGGAGGGTTGTGTTGTAGCTTTTGAGTCTTGCAAACTCAAGGATTATGAGCTTAAATTATCGACTCATGACCTTGAGCTTGTAGTTGTAGTTCATGCCTTGGTTCGATGGAGACAATTCCTTCTTGGGAGAGATTTATACTCAGGACTGATCACTTGAGTCTTCACCACCTCTTCACGCACCCCAATCTCAACATGCATTCATTGGACGTTGGATTGAGTTGCTTTGAGAGTAAAACATGGAGATAGAGCATGTGAAGGGGAAGGAGAATGTGGTTATGTACACACCTAAGTAGATGGAGACATGTGACTATGGCTACCTCAGTGAGTACAAATTTGTGGAGTAGGATTTGCAGCAACTTCCTCATGACATTTTCTACCTTATAGCTAGATCAAGATTGAGTCTCAGATACCCCTTGAAGGGAAGTTTGATGGATTATCATTAGAATAAGATGGTTTTCTCATACATAGAGGTTGGATATATGTTCCTAGAGATGGAGCTTGAGATAGGATATCTTGATAGAGGCTCATCATGCACCTTATTCAGCCCATCCAAGGGTGAAGAAGATGCACACCACTTTGAGACAACTTTATCATTGGAGAGGTCTTCGGTGGGATGTAGCTCAGTTTGTGTCACATGTTTTTTAGAGTGTCAGAGGGTGAAGGTGAGCATCAACATCCAGCTAGCCTTCTCTACTCCGCATGCCATACGGAGTGGAAATGGAACACCATTTCCATGGATTTCATTATAGGGCTACCGATGTTGAGATACCACCATGATGCCATCATGGTCATGGTGGATAAATTGATGAAAGTGGCTCATTTTTCTCTGGTGAAGACCACCTATATAGCTAGTGTAGTAGCATGGGTATACCTTGATGATATTGTCAGACTACATAGGATTCTGGGGAAGATCATTTACAATCGTAATCCCTTGTACACTTCTCACTTTTGGACTACCATGGAGAGAATTCTTGGTATGAGTATAAACTTTATCACATCTTATCATCCAGAGACAGATACTCAGATAGAGCGAGTGAATCATATTTTGAGGATATTTTGTGGATGTATGTCATGGACCAATAGTCTAGGTGGGAGGAGTACCTATATTTGGTGGAGTTTTCCTACAACAATAGTTTTCATAGTTCGATTGGCATCTCTCCTTTTCAAGCGTTATATGGCAGAGAATGTAGGACACCATTGAGTTGGGATAGGTTGGAGGAAGGGTTTATCTTGGGTCATCTTTGGTATATGATATGGAGCAGTAGAGGTTGTCTTGATTCGTCAGGGGCTTAAGGAGGCTCAGGATAGGCAGAAGAAGTATGCATATAAGAGGAGAAAATATCATAGTTTTGAGGTGGGCACGAAGGTGTTTCTCCGTGTTAGGCCTTATAAGAGTCCGATATGTTATGGAAAGGGCTCTAAGTTAGATCCAATATTTGTGGGTTCCTTTGAGATGTTGGAGTGTATCGGTCCCTTGGCCCCTTGTTTAGCATTGCCACCCATCTTGTCTCACATGCATAATGTTTTTCATGTATTTGTACTTAGGAGATATATTCCAGATCCCTCTCATGTTTTGGATTGGACCGCATTGTAGGTGCAATACCGAGGGCAGGTGATAGTGGAGCCCATGCACATCATAGAGCATAGAACCCTGGGCCTTTGAGGCCATGATATTAACCAGGTGTGGGTATAGTGGGATAGGTATGACAAGACTACTGACCACTTGGGAGGATGCTACTATTTTCTGAGTTCAATTTCCTCATCTATTACGGTGACTTACTTCCAAGAGGAAGTCGAGTCTAAGGGAGGGAATGTTGTACCCACTCCTCTTCGACATTGCTCTATCTTGATGTTGATACTATTGGACTGATGTTCAGACATTTTATTATGATACATTGATCAGTAGATGCTAGATTATACTGATATGTGGATTATTGACACTATGATGTTTATGTTTTATCATGATGCACTAGATAGTGATGTTAGAGAGTTGTTATCCTAATTTTTTTCCTTTGGGTAAAATTGGTCAAACACGACCCTCCAAAGAAGAAACCCAAGAAATCATATTCAAATCTAATGATAAGGAAACAACATAACTCTCAAAATGGAGGAGTAGGGTTTGAGAAGGATTAAACGACCCCCCACGAGAAGACATCTAAGGATGCTTCCGCCAAATGATCCCATGTTTCAAATCTAATGATTAGGTTGTAGAAGGGATTGAAAATGGAGAAGAAGCATTGGCTAAAAGAGGTAAACAAAGTGTCAAAGAAACTAGAGGCTCTCAAGAGAGAAACAAGGAAAGGCTCAAATTCTTCGAGCTTTATAAATGATTCAGAGCTAGAAAAAAATGGCTAAGTATGGAGGAGACGACAGAAGCTTCCACGTGCCCCATCGGCGCATCTCCAAAAATTAAATCTAAAGTGGAGACTCAAACCAACACCAAGCCTCTATGTGCCACACTAGTGTAACTTCAAAGGTAAAATCCTAAGGAGGTTCCCAAATGAGTGTAGTCTCGCCACGTAGTCCAAGTTAAAAATTAGGGCAATGCGGGCCCAAATCAGCTAAGTATAGAGAGCTAGCGAATGGAAGCACATGTTGCATTAGGGAAAATTCAAAGGCACGACACAAAGTGGAGACTCAAATGAGTGCGGGCCTTCCACATGTCCCAGGTTCAAAAGGGACAGATTAAGGGTTGAATAGTCAAAATGGGGCAGGCCAGTGGAAGAAGCCAAGTGTCAGCACAACGCTACTTCAAAAGTAAAATTTGGAGGTGGCTTTCAAACAAGCACCAAGCCTCCATGTGTCCATGGTCAAACTTATGGCCCCACCAAGAGAAAAGAAATTAGCCAAAATACAAAGCAATGGAGAAAAGCTGCCGAAGGCGCCACATGTCTCTTCGGTGCAACTTCAAAAGGTAAATCTAGAAGTGGTCCCTAAATACGCGTCGGCTCGACACGTGCCCATTTTGAAAAGTCAAGGCAGGTCATCGAGCCAATTTGAACTTTTTGGCTCGAAAGGTGTAAAGTGAAAAAATGAGCTACACCTCCATCGATGCCGAGAGGAGCCCCGTGTCGAGGCCTAAATTACATGTGGGCAGCGGGGCTTGGGTGAATTTCGCCCAAATGGAAAATGTGGTGGTGGGCGAAGATGGGTTTTTGACAAAAATGAATTACGGGGCTATGGAGCATTTTTTGCATTTTTGTATTT
Organism: Taxus wallichiana var. yunnanensis; assembly: GCA_018340775.1. Lineage (NCBI taxonomy): Eukaryota > Viridiplantae > Streptophyta > Pinopsida > Cupressales > Taxaceae > Taxus > Taxus wallichiana. The sequence continues at coordinate 974,321,564 of CM031239.1, forward strand.
TTGTGCAAAAGGTTCAAAGTGAATTTGAGGCCCGCGGACCCATTCGCTAAACTGGTTTTCACCATTTTATTACTGAGACCCGACTCAAATATTCAAATGGACATATCTTTTGATCCAGTGCCTAAAATTCAAAAAAATTGGCACCATTAGAAAGGTCTCGACCTCATATATGCCATGGGAACCTAAAACTTTAATTTTGATGAGGGTAGGTGGGTGAAAATGGGAAAACAACTTTTAGGACATTAATGTAAAATCTAATTGCTTAACTACTAGATTTGATTTGATTAGATTTACCTCTCTTCCTTCTTTAACATGCCCAACATACATAGAGTGGCGAGACTCAACAAATTTTGGGCTGATTCATAGTGGGCATTGATGGTTGGTGGTTTGAATTTAAGAGATGAGTTGAGTTTCTCATCTTTCCCTCTAATTTTCATCATCTATATTTTGTAACACTTCTCATTTGAGAAGGAGGAGACATTACAGGATGTGGGGAAACTCTGTTAAAGTTATTTCTTGCTCCATTTGAGCTATAATCCTTCTTCTACGCCTAAAGAGCATATTTGTGCCTCTAAGTCCCGCATGTAATAGTTTGTCGACCTTATAGAGCAATAAAATCTATTTTTATGGCGTCTTTCAACCATTGGCATTGTTTTTATTTCTCTATGCCTCTATATCTCATGTTTTCTCCATGTGTATGTATTTCACGTTTTAGGTGTAAGATGTTGTGCTTCGTAGAGTTTGATGGTGGATTTTGATGCGGGTATGTGTCACTTACTGTCGGACCTCCCTCATTCCCCTTTTCAATGTTTCATTCTCCCTTAGTAGAGTATCTCGCCACTTCCTTTATGTATCACCACTTCTTATGTATCACCACTTAGTGTAGGCTCTTTCACCCTATCTCTCTTTCCTTGTCTCCTTGGAGCGGTTAGGTTAGGAAATATTAGATTCTTCCTATGCACTGGATTAGATTTTGGCGGGTAGATTAGGAAGTAAGAACCAACTTTCTCTAGAGGTCCATCTCAATTTTTGTAAGTCCCATGGCTTGAGAGATGGTCTCATGTTGTGTAATCACACCAAATGCCCTACTTCAAACCTAAGCCATTCGGGGGTGCTATTATTTTGCACTAATAGTTTTGGCATGCCCAGTGGGACAGGTTTGAAGCACCTTACCACTTCATTTCATCAAGTTGATGTATTCTTAGTGGGATTTAACCTTTAGAGGCACATTCAAAGCATATTTAGCGACTCCATCTAGTCAAAAACCCATTCTCTGAGTTGCATACCTTTTCCATCCAATTCCACTCATCTTCATTCATCTCTCTTTCTATATCTTTCATTTTCTTCCATTCCATGAAGTTGTGAAAACATGACTTCATTCCCTTCATGGAACTCACACTTGTAGCAAAGGCATTTCCCAACTCCTCCAGATCAGCATTATGATCAGATCAAGAACCATTATGCTTACCCATATGAGTAGCATCAAAACTAGTTTGGCCATGAATCATATCAAGAACAAGGGGACACACATAATGGTGACGAGATACATGGATAATGCTGGTTTTCGGAGAAGTTCAAGGGATGGAGGTGGCAAGGCGATCAATGGTACAACATAGATGAAGGCATTTAGGATTGGTTTTAGGGCATCTTGTCCATGGGGAGGCCCTTTTCCAAGACATTATAGCCCTCGGGAGAATCTTTACGTCATGGTTGAAGTTTTTCCTCAACTTACACAATGGATTGAGGACATTGAGGCTTATGATCAAAGTGTGAGATAGCCTTGCTAATGGGTATGTCAATCACTAGCTCACTATCTTTCATTTTCTCTTTCTCAAACTCCATCATTTCAGCATGATCAAGAGTTAATATTCCTAGTTGTTGCCCCAAGTGTTGATTTATCTCCTACATCTTCTAGTATCCTATCTCATTTCAATTCTTCTCCCCTTTTCCTTCCCAAGAATTCATTCCCTCCAAAAAAATAAGAAGTTCCACCTCCTCTCCACCAAAAACAATAGCAAAACTGGTTGAATCCCAACCTGCCACTCCTCTTTCTTTCCCAAGTCCATGTTGGGAAGAGACTCAAGAACCCGATCAAGGATAAAAACAAGAATAGGTGCCAAATAGAAAATAAATGATAGACAATCGAGGATTTTGGCTGCTAAATTTTGGTTTATAAATATACCTTTGATGGTTAAGATTACAGAGCACATCAAAGTTGAAGAGCCATTGGTGGTTGAGGTGAGTTTGTAGCAGAAGAAGAACAAGAACAAGAACAAGAAGATCAGCAATATTTTTTCCTGGATGTAGTTTCCATGATAATACCCTATCTAAAGAGGATGCTGATCTAATCCAAGTTGCACAACTAGTTAAGGAGGAGGAACAACCAGCTCAAGCCCCATTAAAGAGGAGCATCGGGAGAGATCAAATCGAGTTGAAGTCACTCAATGAAGAAAGCTTCATTGGATATTTTTACTTTCATTTCAAGAGTTTGATTTGATTGATGAAACCATGATGGAGGAGGACCATACACTTTCGGAGGCTCCAAGTGCGGAGCGAGGCCACGAGAAGAACATTCAGTTCTTCCTTCTACTTTGTCCCCTCAATCTCTAAAGTTGAAAAATATTTTGAGCTTTCAAAATTCATGTTTGAAGAATATGGGATGCATGGTGACCAAGTTTCAGATCAGAGGACACCATGAAGGAGGTAGACCATCTAACAGGGAAACGAGGAGGCATACTTCTGTCATACTTGGAAGATTGCTTTGATGGAGAGGATCCTGAGGAGATAATATCCTTTTCTTCACCATCATCCAAATTCCAAGAACATGATCATGCTTCCATGAAGGAGAAAACTCAATAGCCTGCACTTTGTGACAGCCCTCTGGAACCAAGGTTGGAAGATATAAGTCCTCCATGTTCTTCATAAGAGAAGGAAGGGAAGGAGCGGGAGAATTTCATCATCCTGTTGATTTTTTTTGCACTTGTGCATAAATGTGCAACTCGAAACTTTGTTACTGATGGATAACATTGGTGAATTATACCGAGCTATGGGATTTTTCTTTTAGAGAATATTGTTACTGTTAAATTAATTAATGATTGCATGGAATTTACAATTGTGTGTTGTCACAAAATATAACAAATCACATAGTCTACAATTTCATGACTATCTTCAGCAAAAGAACACAAATCCCTGAAGGACAGTTGTGTTGTCTTGATGAAGACATCCAATTGTAGAATAGATGAAATGCTAGGTTTTGGAACATCAAACATAAATGCAGATTGAAAGAAATCAAAATTCATTACTGGATGTTACAGGTATTCTTTAATGTTCTTTCCTTCATGATTAAGACATTCAATTATATTATTGAGTTGTTTAGTTCATCATACAATCCATATCAGAAAGTAGAAATGTAGAAAGAAATACACAACTCAATTTCACAATTCAATGCTTTATTCATAAGGAATTTCAAATGTTCCCACACAAGCTATGGGATGTAACTAGAAAGTAAAGTACAACTACTAAAATAAGAGGTACACATGCATGAAAGAGAAAATAGAGGTGTATGAGTGAACCCATCATTTCCTTGGGTCTTCTCCTTTGGTTGATGTATCTTCATCTTCATCTTATTCCCTCTTCATCTTCATTGGAAGTATTGTACCTGAAAAGAAGAAAAGAGGAAGATTATCAGTTAAGAGCTCAGGGTTAATCCATATTCCTACATTGTCCTTTTTCGTGCATATGGATCTCTTAACAACAGGATATATAGATTACTTGAAGATCATATTGCATACATGATCTACTCACTCAAGATGAAGGAGGAAAGAGAAAAGAAAACTATGGACATAAGAGAGGCCAAAAAGCCTAAATATTTTCTAACTATTTCCTTAAGTGTGTAGGTATAGGTTGTAGTAAAGAAGAAAATAAATCATGTTTTACAGTCTTCACTATTAGATAAAGGTTGTAGTTCTCAAATGAATTCCATCCTATGGTACATGAAGTAGATAATTCATAAGTATATGTTCCGATTGCAACTAAAGAAGAAGGAATTCTGAGGAAATTTTGATAGGCTTCACCATGTGAAATGGACTTTTTAAAACTTTCCAGCATACATATCAAAGTTGTAATAAAAGGAAATGTAGTATTAAATAGATTGTAGAATCAAGAAGAAATAAAGAAGTCTGAATGCCCATATCAAAGGAGGGATACCCAAATCTGGGTTGAAATACCTCAAGCCACAAATTGAAAAATACATGGGTATATACAGATTTTGGAAAAATAATTCATTCATGTAGGACAGTTAAAAGTCCATATACAAATTTATTGCAATAATATGACATTAAGGAAACATGAAATAAAAGCACTAATTTCATTAATTAAAGTGCACTACTAAAGACAACTCATGCATTATGGTAAAGATGCTATAGAGGTTCAAAACAAATCTGAGTATATTTTCAGAGAAAAATAATAGATATCAGTAGCTTGAATGCTCAAAGAAATCTCTAAAGTAGGGATCACAGAGTTTAGGAAGAAATATCAAAGGCACCAAGAGCCAAAGTTTTGGAAGAGTAACAGATCATGTAGAAAATAGCTTCATGTTTTCATCAATGGCCGAAGATAGAAATTTTGCAGAGCTTGGTTGAGACAAATGGAGCTACAATATGCAAATACCCACAATAAATCTAGATTTAGCTCACAATGAGATCAAAATTTCAATGATATATAGATAAACCTTTAAGGAAAAGTCCAGATCCATGGATATAAAAGCTGAAAAGATGAATACCCAGAAACTAAAATATGTGGATCTAGATTTCTAGACAAAAAATAACCAATATCCACATCAATAACAATGACAGTATTGAAGAAAGCAGACTAAAAATAGAAAATTCTTCCAGGAAATATTCATGAGCAATGCTCTGCTATGATAAAATTGACAAGATACTTGTAAAATATGACCAAGTGGGTCTAAGCATCGACCCACAAGAACAAGAAAGGAAAATCATCACGATAAAGATCTAGCTCGAGCCACTGTAAAAGCATGGAAATCAAAGATTTACCTTGAAAAGTGAAGTTACAGAACTCCAAGAAGTCCTTCATCAAGCCACCAAGCAACATGAAATGTAGTGAAGCTTCAAGTTCTCAACATGGTGGCCAAGAGATCACATAAATTCCAAGCCCAAAAAGAGAACCATTTTACATAAGTGACGAGCTCAAAGTTTTCAATAATGGTGGAAAATGCCTGCAACTACCTTACTCGACAAACAGTACAGAGGAATGACTACAAAAATGTAGGATAAAATGAGATAAGAGAATTGATCTGGTAAAGAACAAAGCTCAAAAGGCTTCTTCAATGGTGGCCAATGAAATTTCCACAGAGTTCACTTAGCTCAATTGGAGCCAAAAAAAAAGATCGAAGTTAGGGGTCGAGTTACCCTTTACTATAAAAACTTGATAGAGAAAGTCAATGGAACTCAACCACGGTTGAAGCATCAATGATCAGAAAATACAAGTACATGATCAACAATCGAGATTGATCCCCAAATTTAAAGAAAACTACCATGGTTAAAGTTTTTACTGACCACATTCAATGTAAGTGAGAAACACAAAGATCAATGAACGAGGTTACATCATGCAAAGGATGAATGGAGGAAATCAAATCACCAAAATAGATGTAAACCTCAGCTTGACTCATGAAAATGGTGGGTCTTTTGACTGACTTAGCACTTTTTTTATTATTTTGAAAAAAAGTGTCAAATTGGTCCGCAAGCTCTGACAAAATATAATTGGATGCGGAGAGGCGGGCCATTTTTTTGTTTTTAAGACCTTGTAGAAAATGGTGTAAATTCCTAAAATAACCAGTTTTGGCCCCCGATCACGCCAAAGGAAAAAAGTCAAATATTGAGCTCGCATCAAGAATTCAAAGTGGAGAAGTGGACCGTTGGAATGTTTTTTTTTGAAACTTTGAAAAAAGGAGTAAAGTTTAAAAATTCCCCACATCTCCGCTAAGCATCAAAATTCAATCATATTAAAGTAATTCAAAGGGGATCGTTCAGGATAGTTTGAAATTTGAGCCTTTTGTAAAGGAAAAAAGTTTAAAAGTGCCTCGTGACCCCGCTAAGGACCAAACAAGGCCACGTACTCAATAAAGTCAAAGGTGGAGCATCGGGTCAATTTGAAACTTTGAGCCTTTTGAAAAAAAGGTGAAAAAGTGTTTAAGTCACCCATGACTCCACCCACACATCAAAGGTTAAAATTAGGGAAGAGGTCCATTAGGGCATTTAAAATTTTAATCCTTTTTCAGAAAAAGCAACAAAGTATCAAAAGTAAGCCGCAATCCCACTTTGACTAGATTCAGACACATGTAAGGCCCAGATTAAAAGCAAATGGGTAGGTTGAATATTCAAAAATGTAATTTCTATCAGAAACACGAAAAGAAGGATTTTCTAGGCCCATTTTTGGATCAATTTTTTCCTACGTGGATGATATTTTTGAGGTAATAAAGAAAGATTTCTTCATAGAACCTTTAGTCGAGCTCGAAGTCTACATCAATGGTGGAATTTTAAAAAAATCACACAGAAATCTTGAAGTTATTAATGGCGCCATGGGAAAAATTTTTACAGAGCTTTGCTAGCTCAAATGGATCTTAACAATGCAATTACCAAAAACGATTAATTTTACAATACTTTTGCACCTTAATTGAGTCTGAGTTCACCAGATTCAACCATGGTTAGAAAGTGCTAATATTATCACTACAAATGGATAAGGTTGCATGCCTTTGCAAAAGAACAGACTAGAATATGAATTTGCATGCACAAAGAAGAAAACTTTCTCATCAAGCAAAACTTATTTTTAGCAAATTATCACTCATGCTTTTCTTAAAAATAGAACAGTCAATATGATTGAATGAGTTGTAACCAATGGTTATTAATGCCTCTTTGTATTTGCATGTTCTTTTTTATTCCTTTATTTATTAATAGATGAAGGATAAAAATAGGATGCATGGGTGAGTACAATTTTAGCCTATTTTAGGAAGGGTGGGAAATATTTTGCTATATATTGTGTGCCTTGGCAAAGCACAAAAGGAGTTAGAGGAGGAATTTTAGATACAGGAGTGCTGAAGAAATTTTTACCAGTTTTTCCCTTTGAATGTGAAGTATTTTCTGCCTTTCCAATTATTTGTAGTCTTGTGTATGTTCCATTAATCTTGTGAATGTAAATTCCCTGATTAATCATCTTACCCCTATTGTAAATTCAAGTAATTTTACATGATATTAATGTGTATATGTAGCTTAGTAGTATTGTTGTGATTTTATCCTCAATACATCAAAGTGTTTACCCTTAATTATCTTCAAAAAATTGTTGGCTTGTGCATCAAAAATCCTTTTCATATCAATTGTGCATATACTTAGTCAAAGAACTCATACAAATTTGGTGTATCACCTTAGTTTTAATTTCATTTTACAGTCATCTTTTACCCTTAAACCCCAGAAAATTAGTTTAGGATACATCAATAAGGAACCGGCCTTGATACCAAGGAGACTCACCTCAAAATAGGTATACCCACATACTTGAGGTGTTTCCATTGTATCTACGAAAGAGAGAGATCCATTTTACAAGCTTAGAACACCTGCAGCCATCTCTCTACAAGGTGCACTTTTGAGAGATAACAATTTTTGGCATGCCTGATGGGACAACGAATATGATCTACATACAAGTTACAGATATCTACATCAGATCTATGAAAAATTTACAAAGATCAAAAGTTACTTTCGGGACAAAAAGCTGCAACAATTCTTTCTAAAGATTTAAAGATCTTTTTGGTGACTCCATGAACCTGATTCCAGACTAGTATTGCAGCATGTTCCATGCCTAAAGTGACTACAAGATCATTAGTAAGAGGAATTCCTTCTGAGTTTGTTTCTTTACCTTTGAATTCTACAAGAAGGAGAAGAGTTGGTAATACTTTACCTTATAATAGACCTAGTTTTGATAACCCTCCTCCTAATATTCCTTCACCACGTATCAATTTTTCTATTCAAATCCCAGTCTTTCAAATGGATATTCAACCACCTAGGAATTTTGTGACCTTTACTAATGGCAGCCCATTAGTAATCCCAGTTTACCATGACATCCCCAATGCTGCCATGAAAATTTTTCCATCATTCACTAGTGAAAATTAGGTTACACCTATAGAGCACATTAAAGATGTTGTAGCCTTATGTGTAGTTCATAATATCACTCATGAGGATGTAGTTTTGAGACTTTTAGTTGCATCTCTTAAAGGACAAGCCTTGTAATGGTATAGAAATCTAGAGATTGGATGCATAAGAACTTGGGATGATTTAGGTAATAAATTGTTGAAATAATTTCAAGATAATTCAGATCATTTATCTCTCATAGAACATATGTCTACCATTAAAAGAGCTCCCATGAATTTATGTCTAGTTTCAACATCCATTTTTCCAGAACTTGGGAAAGAATTCCAACAAGTGTCAAGCCTCAAGTGACCATGCTTTCCTTTATTATCTAAGAGCTTTAAACAGTGATATTTCAACTATGATTCAATCTATGGGAGGAGAGACTCTCCCAGCAGCCTATGATATTACCATCCGAGCTGAAAATAGTCTTATTCAAGTTGAAAAATTAGCACCGAGACCTTCAATGCCTTTTTTGGAAGATTTAGCACCTATTCCTCATCCTATCACAATTATAGAACCTATTATTGCAGCCCCATTAGATGACGTATTTAAATATTTTTAGACTATGGGGAACAAGCTTACTTCAATTGAGAATAGGCTTGCATTACCTAGCAGACCTTATCAGGCTCCTTATCAGCAAAATCAGCAAAATAGGTAGCCTTACCAACAAAATCAAAATTATAGCAGCCTTATCAGAAAGACAGTTTGACCCAAAGGCTTCTAGTCCATCTAACTTTAGTCCCAATTAATATGGCTATTGAAGAGTGGTGTCAACCTTGTAATCAACCTCATTCAGCTACAAATTGCCCAAATGCTTTTCTAAACATAAGTCTTGTTGTACAACCTCAATCTGAAACATTATTCATGCCTCAAATGGAGGTTTGGTAGTAAGAAAGTCATGTTCAGAAAGCACTTGAACAGAACTTAGTTAGTTTCAGTGAGGATGATTTCATTGTAGTTACTACTAGGGCTTAGGAAAAGGCTGCAAGAGTAAAAAAAAAAATAGAATAGGCCTGTTCTACCTACTATCACTGATAAAACAACAACTATAATCCTAAAACCAGCTGGTAGTGCATTTGTTGCTCAAAAAAGAATAGGTGTTACAACTGGTAAAGAAAAACAAAAATAGCTACAGCCTGATCCAAGAAGGTTATTTATACCTCAGATATCAAAAGTAGCTAAAGTAGAATCAATTTTCACCAAAGCCTATGCTAAAAAAACTAGTAGAATCTATTTCTAAAATTGTTGTTTCTTTTAACATTGTTGATGTAATGAAAAATCATAATGTTAACATTTCAATGTGGGATGCTCTAAGTATTCCAGGACAACAAGATTTACTTTCTCATGAACTAGCTAAGCTACAGATTTCTTCTAAAACAACAGAAAAGGAATTCTAGAAACAGACACAGTGTCCTTGGAACAATGGAATAAGACCACATCAAAGAAGTTAAATGGATGGTTAGAAAGTATTAAATGCTCATGAAATCAAGAAGCCACCACCATTTTATCTATCATTGATTATTGGAGAACATCTTGTTCATAAATGTATGGTGGACAACGTGTAAGTAGCACAGATTATGCCAAAAGCAATTGTAGAAAAATTGGGTCTGTAGTATGAACCTACGAAAAAAGTGTCCTATAGTTGGATGGAACTACAACTAATACAATTGGTGTCATCAAGATCTAGAGGTAACATTGCATGCTTGCCCAAATGTTTCCATTCTGCAAGATATTACTGTTGTAGACTTACCTCATTACTTTGCTATATGCTTATCTAGAGATTTCACAGCAAAGATAGGAGGTTATCTCTCTTCAGATTGGTCCTTATTTTTCACTACTCGTTATGGGACCAAGGTTACTATCAATTCAGAACCATTGGATAGATTTCACATTGAGCCTCACGCTTCTAATGCAGTAGCTAATTATACAGCCTTAGACTAGTCTAATTTTGATAATATAGCTCATGTTTCAACATTAGATGGTGTTTCTAACCTATTTATGGATGAAAAGACACATGAAGAACATGCTCATGATCCTTTCAAAGAAGTTGAAGAACATTTGTTTGGTGTGTATTGCTTGCATGAAGAAAATACACCAATTCCCTTACTTTCCAAAATAGAAAATACAGCAGAAGGGATTTGGAAGCTTCATTTTGATGGAGCTAAAAACAAGAAAGGACAAGGATTAGGTTTGATGCTCACTTCCCAAAAATGAAAGGTATTTCTTAGCTTTGAGTCTCAATTTTCATGCACTTGCAATGTAGCTGAATACAAAGCATTAATTCATGGCTTACTTTGGGCTAGAAAGAAAGGTATTAGCATGCTACATATTTTTGGTGATTCTAAGTTGGTTATCAATCAAGTAAGAAATTTCAATGTTTGTAAGAATCCATTAATGAAGTCTTATAGACATAGAGTTTCAGACTTAATGGAAGATTTCAAAGCTATTAACATTCAATCCATTCCTAGAATAGAAAATAAGCATGCAGATAGACTTGCAACAATTGGTGCTAGTTTTGAAATGTTGGAACAGATTGAAAATAGACAAAATTCAGCCTCATATAAAGCTAATTGTCAAGGCCTTCGATACTTGATAATGATTTGAATTGGAAGGTTTTTGAAAGTGATGATCAAATATGCAGGTTTTTACAGAAGAAGTTGAATTTCTGTAGTAAATCAAGATAAATTACAACACTTATATGGTGACCAGATTGTTCAGTTAAAGACAAACAAACTACCTCGAGGTCTGGTCACATTAGAAGACATCTTCAGCACTGATGATTAGTTAAGAAAGAAAAAACAAATATGTCAACACATGTTGATAACTATGAAGAGATCTCAATTGATGAAGGGAAAAATTTTTTCTGGGAAAGGTATGCTCCTTGGCTGAAAAAAATTCATTTATTAATCTTTGCAAAGAATTTAAAGATGTTTTTGCTTGGAGATACCAAGACCTAAAAGGGTTTGATCCCAGTTTAGCACAACATACTATTGAATTACAACCAAATTCTAAGCTAGTTAGGAAAAAATAGAGGCTATGTAAATCCCAAAATAGAGCCTCTAATGAGGAAAGAGTTATCTAAGTTAATTGAATTAGGTATTATCTTTCTAGTTAAGCATTCAAGTTGGGTAACCAATCTTGTTCCTGTTAGGAAGAAAAATGGAGAAATTAGATTATGTGTGGATTTTAGAGATCTTAATAAAGCTTCATTAAAAGATCATTACCCACTTCCAAATATGGATCATATTTTGAGAATAGTTTTTGGTTCAGATAGACTATCTCTTTTAGATGTTTATAGTGGATACAATTAGATTTTAGTTCGAGAAGAAGATAGGTACAAAAAAACTTTTACCACCAAGTGGGGTACTTATGCTTACAAAAGAATGCCTTTTGGCCTTTCAAATGTTGGTGTAACATTTCAACGTGTAATGGACATGGCTTTTCGTAGCTTGTTAAATAAATGCATCCTTGTTTATTTAGATGATGTTACTATATTTTAAAAAAATTCAAATGAGCATCTAATACATCTAAGGAAAACTTTTTAGTTATGCAGACAATTTGGAATATCTTTGAATCCAAAAAGTCTATCTTTTTAGTACATCAAGGAAAATTACTTGGTCATATTGTTTCTAAGAAAGGTTTAGCAATTGATCCTTTCATAATCGAAGCCATATTACAACTATCATTTCCTCATCATAAGAAAGCATTACAGAGTTTTCTTAAAAAATCAACTTTGTTAGAATATTTGTTCCAAATTTTGTAGCATTGGTGAAACCATTGATAGCTATGTTAAAGAAAGAGAAGACTTTCTCTTGGACCAACAAAGGGAGAGAAGGATTTGAAGCAATCAAAATAGCCATCTCTCAAGCTCCTACTCTTGCAAATACAAATTTTGATAAAGATTTTACAATGTATGCACTTACAGGAGCTGAAACAATCTCAACCATATTAACTCAGGTTAATGATGAAAATGTTGAACAACCAATTTCTTTCTTTGGATAGATCTTGCATGATTATGAAACAAGGTACACATTTCTTGAAAAACAAGTACTTTCAGTAGTTAGAGGGCTAAAGAATTTTAAGTGCATGTTTTCAAAAATAAAATTCATGTTCTTGTTTCTCATCAAGTGTGAAAGATTTCTTGTTAAATAAAGAATTGAATGAGAAAAGAGTAGGCTAGATACTTGAAATTTATGTAATATGATGTTGATATCGGGTTGTGAAGATAGTTGAGGAAAAGGCTTATGTGAGAAAATAATTGTTGATATAGAAAAACAGCATGAACAAAACTAGATCCAAAACAACATGCTGAAGTTAAGCATCAACAATCAGATGTCATGGTTCAACCAGAAAACCAACAACCTGAACTTGCTCAAGAGATCCAAGAATCAAGATGGATGACTGATTTAGTTAGCTATTTGTAGCATGGTATTTATCCGAAGGTATGGACAAGAATAAAAGAAGGTATTTCAGATTACAAGTTGTACCCTATGTTTTCATTGATGGTGTATTATTCAAAAAGGGATATAAATGGAATCATTGCGATGTGTTGAATATGACAAAAATTAGCAATTATTATCAGAATTCCATGAAGGACCTGTAGGAGATCATTTCTCAAAGCACGTACCATAACCTTAAAAATTATGAAAGTTGGTTACTATTGGCCCAACATATTCAAGGACTATTTTGAATGGATAGAAAGTGTAAGAAATGTGTTTCTTTGTTGGAAAAGAACATTTGGCTTCTCTGTCTTTACAACCTATTTAGTTGATCACCTTTTATTCGGTGGGGTCTTGATTTTATTGGCATGATATACCCTCCTTCTTCACAAGGACACAAGTGGAATTTTAACTATATAGATTACTTTACATGTTGGACTGAAGCAATAGCCTTGAAATATGTTAATGAAACTTGATATTTATCCTTTTATGAAGGTATAGTTTACAGATTTGGTGTTCCAACAACTATTATATCATATAATGCTTTAGCATTTCTTGGTGTAAAGGTAACAAATTGGGTTGTTAACCATGGAATTTACTTAAGTTCTTCATCTAATTATTATCCACAAGGTAATGGGTTAGCTAAAAGTACTAACAAGAATCTTTTAAGGATCATCAGGAGAACACTCAAAGATAACCAGAGAGCTTGAGCATCTAATGTTGAATTCAACACTTTGGGATGATAGAGTGACTCCTAAAATATCAATTGGCAATTCACCATATAAGCTTGTTTACGAAGAGAAGCAAGAATGCCTATTTCAGTTGAGTTACCCACATTATATTTGTTGCATCAAATGGATTTGCTTGAAAATGAACCATTATAGGTTTGTTATGCATAATTAATGGAATTACAAGAGCTAAGAGATCAAGTTGATTCAAACATGGAAAAGAATTAGAAATAGATGAAGAAGACTTTTGATAAGAAAGATCCAAATACAAAATCTTCAATGAAGGAGATATTGTGTTAAAGTGGGATGCTAATCGTGTAAAGCCATGAAGACAATTGAAGTTTGATACAATCGGAGTGGTCCTTACATGATTTCAGATTGTAAACAACACAATGATTTTCAGCTCTCAAAAGTTGAATGGAGAGGAACTTACCATTATTGTGAATGGTATGTTTCTCAAACATTGTTATTGAAAATCCTACAGTGTTTGTTTAGAGTAGGATTTCCCTTTAATAAGTGGAGTCCTTACACATTGAATGCTTTTTCAATTCAATAAGTGCATTTTTACTCATGATCTGGTTTACTAGATCCTTTCCCAGTTCTAGTTAGTTTTGGAAGCGTTGAACATTCAGGAAGACATATTTTGGTTACATCCTTTAGACTCCATGCCCAATGGACAAGAGCAAGGAATTGGTTTACAAGCTAGCAAGTAGCTTTCCCCATAACATTGCCAAAAATGTTGACAATTTTTCACTTGTGCAAAAATGGGAAACTTGAAACTTTGTTACAATGGATAGCATTGGTGAAGTATACCTAAGCTAGGGAGTTTTCTTTCAAATAATATTGTTATTGTTGAATTAATTAATGATTGCATGGAATTTTCAGCTATGTGTGCTGTCACAAAATATAACAGATCACATAGTCTACAATTTCATGACTATCTTCAGCAAAGAACACAAATCCCCAAAGGACAGTTGTGTTGTCTTGATGAAGACATCCAATTGTAGAATAGATGAAATGCTAAGTTCTAGAACATCAAACATAGTTGTAGATTGCAAAGAAATTAGAGTTCATTACTGGATGTTATAGGTATTCTTTAATGTTCTTTCCTTCATGATTAAGACATTCAATTATATTACTAAGTTGTTTAGTTCATCATACAATCCATATCAAAAAGTAAATGCAGAAAGAAATACACAACTCAATTTCACAATTCAATGCTTTATTCATAAGGAATTTCAAATGTTCCCACACAAGCTGTGGGATGTAACTGGAAAGTAAAGTACAACTATTGAAATAAGAGGTACACATGCATGAAAGAGAAAATAGAGGTGTATGAGTGAACCCATCATTGCCTTGGGTCTTCTCCTTTGGTTGATGTATCTTCATCTTCAGCTTATTCCCTCTTCATCTTCATCACTGGAAGTATTGTACCTAAAAAGAAGAAAAGAGGAATATTATCAGTTAAGAGCTCAGGGTTAATCCATATTCCTACATTGTCCTTTTTCGTGCATATGGATCTCTTAACAACATGATATATAGATTACTTGAAGATCATACTGCATACATGATCTACTCACTCAGGATGAAGGAGGAAAGAGAAAAGAAAACTATGGACATAAGAGAGGCCAAAAATCCTAAATATTTTCTAACTATTTCCTTAAGTGTGTAGGTAGTAGGTTGTAGTAAAGAAGAAAATAAATCATGTTTTATAGTCTTCACTATTAGATAAAGGTTGCAGTTCTCAAATGACTTCCATCCTATGGTACATGAAGTAGATAATTCATAAGTATATGTTCCCGATTGCAACTAAAGAAGAAGGAATTCTAAGGAAATTTTGACAGGATTCGCCATGTGAAATGGACTTTTTAAAACTTTCCAACATACATATCAAAGTTGTAATAAAAGAAAATGTAGTATTAAATAGATTGCAGAATCAAGAAGAAATAAATAAGTTTGAATGCCCATATCAAAGGAGGGATACCCAAATCTGGGTTGAAATACCTCAAGCCACAAATTGAAAAATACATGGGTATATATAGATTTTGGAAAAAATAATTCATTCATGTAGGATAGTTAAAAGTCCATATACAAATTTATTGACAATACAACACCAAGGAAACATGAAAGAAAAGCACCAGTTTCATCAATTAAAGTGCACTACTAAAGACAACTCATGCATTATGGTAAAGATACTATAGAGGTTCAAAACAAAACCTGAGTATCTTTTCACAACAAACTAATAGATATCAGTAGCTCGAATGCTCAAAGAAATATCTAAATTAGGGATCACAGAGTTTAGGCATAAATATCAAAGGCACCAAGAGCCAAAGTTTTAGAAGAGTAATAGATCACGTAGAACAAAGCTTCATGTTTTCATCAATGGCCAAAGATAGAAATTTTGAGAGAGCCTGGCTAAGACAAATGGAGCTACAATATGCAAATACCCACAACAAATCTGGATTTATCTCACAACGAGATCAAAACTTCAAAGATATACAGATAAACCTTCAAGGAAAAGTCCAAATCCAGGGAAATCGAATCTGAAAATATGAATACCTAGAAACTAAAATATGCGGATATAGATTTCTAGATAGAAAATAACCAATACCCACATCAATAATAGTGATAGTATTGAAGAAAGTAGACTCAAATAGAAAATGCTTAGGGAAATCTTCATGAGCAATGCTCTGCCATGATAAAATTGAAAAGATACTTGTAAAATACAACCAAGTGGGTCTAAGGATTGACCCTCAAGAATAAGAAAGGAAAATCATCATGATAAATATCTAGCTCGAGCCAATGTAAAAGTATGGAAATCAGATATTTACCTTGAAAAGTGAAGTTATAGAACTCCAAGAAGTCCTTCATCAAGCCACTATACAACATGAAATGTAGTAAAGCTTCAAGTTCTCAACATAGTGGCCAATAGATCACACAAAATTCCAAGCCCAACAGAGAACCATTTTGCAGAAGTGACGAGCTCGAAGTTTTCAATAATGGCGGTAAATGCCTACAACTACCTTACTTGACAAATAGTACAGAGGAATGACTACAAAAATGTAGGATAAAACGAGCTAAGAGAATCGATCTAGTAAAGAACAGAGCTCAAAATGCTTCATCAATGGCGGCTGATGAAATTTCCATAGAGTTCACTTAGCTCAATTAGAGCCCAAATATATATATAAAAAAAAAGATCAAAGTTAGGGGTTGAGTTACCCTCTACTATGTAAACATGAGAAGCGAGTTAACAAAACTCAACCATGGTTGAAACATCAATGATAAAATATTGACAAGTATACAGATCAACATATCCAGATTGATCCCCAAATTCGAAGCAAACCACCATGGTTAATGTTTTTACTGACCACATTCAATGGAAGTCAGTAACACAGAAGATCAACGAAAAGGTTACATCATGCAAAGGGATTGAATGAAGGAAATCAAATCACCAAAATAGATGCAAGCATCAACTTGACTCATGAAAATGGTGGGTCTTTTGGCTAACTTAGCACTTTTTATTATTTTGAAAAAGTGTCAAATTGGTCCACAGGCCTAACGAAATTTGATTAGATGTGGAGGGTGAGGCCCTTTTTGTGTTTTGAGACATTTTGAAAAAGGTGTAAAGTCGTAAAATGACCCGTGGCCCCACTCACGCCAAAGGGAAAAGTCAAATATTGAGCCCGCATCAAAAATTCAAAGCGGACAAGCGGATCATCAAAATGTTTTTTGCCTTTGAAACTTTTTGAAAAGGGAGTAAAGTTTAAAAATTCCCCACGGCCCCGATGAGCATCGAAAGTCAATCATATTAAAGTAAGTCAAAGGTGGATCACTAGGATAATTTGAGAATTTAAGCCTTTAGTAAAGGAGCAAAGTTTAAAAGTGCCCCATGACCCCGCTAAGGACCAAACAAGGCCACGTACTCAATAAATTCAAAGGAGGAGCATCGAGTCAATTTGAAACTTTAAGCCTTTTGAAAAAAGGTGAAAAATGTTTAAGTCACCCACGACTCTGCCCACGCATCAAAGGTTAAAATTGGGGAAGCAAGTCGTTGAGGCATTTTAAAATTTTAAGCCTTTTTGAAAAAGCAGCAAAGTATGAAAAGTAAGCCACAATGCTACTTTGACTAGATTTAGAAATGTGTAAGGCCCAGATTAAAAGAAAATGGGTAGGCTGAATATTAAAAAATGTAATTTCTATCAGAAACACAAAAAGAAGGATTTTCTAGGCCTTTTTAGATCAATTTTGTCCTACGTGGATGATCTTTTTGAGGTAATAAAAGAAAAATTTCTTCAGAGAACCTTCAGTCGAGCTCAAAGTCTACATCAATGGCAGGAATTTTTAAAAACAAAACACACATAGAAATCTTGAAGTTATTAATGGTGGCCACAGGAAAATTTTTGCAGAGCTTTGCTAGCTCGAATGGAGCTTAACAATGAAAATACCAAAAATAATTAAGTTTGCAATACTTTTGCACCTTAATTCGAGTCCTGAGTTCACTAGATTCAACCATGGTTAGAATGTGCTAATATTATCACTAAAATTGGATAAGGTTGCATGCCTTTGCAAAAACAATAGACCAGAATATGAATTTGCATCCACAAAGAAGAAAACTTGCTCATCAAGCAAAAATTATTTTTAGCAAATTATCACTCATTCTTTTCTTAAAAATAGAATAGTCAACTGCAGTTGATTGATTTGTAACCAATGGTTGTTAATGCCTCTTTGTATTTACATGTTCTATTTTTATTCCTTTATTCATTAATAGATGAAGGATAAAAATAGGATGCATGGGCAAGTACAATTTTAGCCTATTTTAGGAAGGGTGGGAAATATTTTTCTATATATTGTGTGCCTTGGCAAAGCACAAAAGGAGTTAGGAGAGGAATTTTAGATATAGGAGTGTTGAAGCAATTTTTTGCTAGTTTTTCCCTCTGAATGTGAAGTATTTTCTACCTTTCCAATTATTTGCAGTCTTGTGTATGTTCCATTAATCTTGTGAATGCAAATTCCCTAGTTAATCATCTTGCCGTGTTACAAATTCAGTAATTTCTACATGATATTAATGTGTATATGTAGCTTAGCAGTATTTTTGTGATTTTATCCTCAATACATCAAAGTGTTTACCCTTAATTATCCTTAGAAAATTGTAGGCTTGTGTATCAAAAATCCTTTTAATATCAATTGTGCATATCTTCGAGTCAAAGACCTCATACAAATTTGGTGTATCGCGTCAGTTTTGATTTCATTTTATAGTCATATTTTACCATTAAACCCCAGAAAATCAGCTTAGGATACATCAATAAGGAACCGGCCTTGATACCGGAGACTCACCTCAAAATAGGTATACCCACAGACATGAGGTGTTTCCATTCTATCTACGAAAGAGAGAGATCTATTTTTACAAGCTTAGAACACCTACATCCATCTCTCTATAGGGTGCACTTTTGAGATATAACACATCCCTCTCACACCATCCACCCAAGAAGGTCAGCAAGAAGAATCCATTCTTGGATTTGAAATTCAGAACCATGGGCACATTCAAAGGATCAAACCATGGCCAATAAGATACTTGGATTCATTGGAGCCAAGGGAGAAGCCTCAACCACTCATGCTTGTTTCTAAGCATGAGAATTAGCTCTATAGTACCAAGGATCAGCTATAATGCCTCATCGGTCAAATAAAGAGCAACTAAAAGAAGCATTTGTCTTTTTTTAGTTAACACCTTGATGATTTGGGTGGAGGACTAGATTATAATCATTTTTTCACTCATGCAAGTAGTCATATTCAATGTCAAATCATTTTCATGGATACCCCTTTTGAGAAAGGGAAGCTATTTATCCCTTCCCGTGGCTAGCTTTGTGTAACCTTTTCTTTGACAGGTTAGTATAGGATTAGGAGTAGATGTTGTTATCAGCAGAAGAAATGCTTGTGCACACTCTACATTTCTCATTTGAGGCATGTATGACATTTGTCTTTGTATATAAATTTTGTTCGTATTACTTCGAGGTACAGAGGCTAGGCCTTTCAATATTCACGACAGAGAGACCCATAGTTTCCTATAACAGTTGCTAGTTTAAAATAAAACATAAATACAAAGAAACTAAAGTTGGATTCAAGACAGTCCATTCTTAGGAATAGGTAAAGTCCCAGCGAGGTGAGTTCAGTGGTCAGCAAGATGCAGGTACTCAGGGAAAAGTTTCAAAGCAAAAGGATTAGTATCAGGCTATTATTCTTGACTCCACGCCCAATTGATGCTTTAAGGCTACTGATCCCTTCATCTAGCAGGCAGATGTCCCATGAGTCACCAAATTGTTATCCCAATTTTTCTCTCTAGGTAAAATTGGTCAAACATGACCCCGCACGGAGAAATCTCGAGAACTCACATTCAAATCTAATGATTAGGCAACAACAAGACTCTAAAATACAGGAGAAGGGTCTCGAAACGATCAAACAACCCCACACAAAAGAAATCTAAGGGTTGCTTCCGTCGCATGAGCCCATGTTTCAAATCTAACAATCAAAGTTACGAGACGGGCTTGAAAATGGAGAAGCAGGATCGACTAAAGAGGAAAACAGTGTCAAAGAAACCTAAGGCTCTCAAGAGAGAAAAAGGGAAAGGCTCAAAGTGATTGGGCTTTACAAAAGATTCAAATCCAGCTCAAATTGGCTAAGTATGGAGGATATGGAAAAATCTTCCATGTGTCCCATGGGTGCATCTCTAAAAAGTAAATCCAAATCAGATACTCAAATGAGCGTCAATCCTCCACGTGTTGCACTGACACAACTTCAAAGGTAAAATCCGAGTAGATTCCCAAATGAGCGTGGTCTCACCTTGTAGTCCAATTTAAAAAGTGGGATAGAGTGGGCCAAAATCAGCTAAGTATAGATAGCCAGTCGACGGTGCCACGTGTTGCATCAGCACAAATTCAAAGGCACAACCCAAAGCAGAGACTCAGATGAGTGCGGGCCTTCCACGTGTCCCAAGTTCAAAAAGGATAGAGTTGGGGGTTGAACAGCTTAAAATGAGGCAAGCCGCCAGAAGAAGCAGAGTGTCGGCATGACACTACTTCCAAAGTAAAATTCAGAGCGGGCTTTCAAACAAGCACAAGCCTCCACGTGTCCAAGGTTAGACTTATGGCCCCGCTAAGAAAAAAAGGACTTATCCAAAATACAAAGGAATAGAGCAAGCCATGGAAGGTGCCATGTGTCTCTTCGACGCATATTCAAAAGGTAAATCTAGAAGCGGTCCCCAAAACTGTGCCAACTTGACAAGTGGCCATGTTGAAAAGTCAAGGTGGGTCATCGGAGGCAATTCCAACTTTTTGGCTTGAAAGGCGTAAAGTGAAAAAATGAGCCGCACCTCCGCCGACACTTAGAGGAGCCACATGTCAGGCCTAAATTACATGCAGGCCAGTGAGCCTTGGAGTGATTATTTTCCCAAATGGAAAATGTGGACCAACGGGCCCGAAGATGGTTTTTTGACAAAAATGAATTGCAGGGCTATGAAGCATTTTTTGTATTTTGGTATTTTTTTGCAAAAGGCACAAAGTGAATTTCAGGCCTGCGGACCCATTCTGCTAAACTGGTTTTTTCCATTTTTGTACGGACCCAACTCAAATATTCAAATGGACATATATTTCGATCCAGTGCCCAAAATTCAACAAATTTTGCACCATTGGAAAGGTCTCGACCTCTTCTATGCCATAGGAGCCTAAAAATTTAATTTTGATAAGGTTAGGTGGGTGAAAATGGGAAACACTATTTTAGGCCATAAATGTAGAATCTGATTGCTTCAACTACCAGATCTGATTTTATTTGATTTGTCGCTCTTCCTTCTTCAACATGTCGAACATGCATAGAGCGGTGTACTCGATAGATTGTGGGTGGATTCGCAGTGGCCATTGATGGTTGGTGGTTGGATTTTAAGATCGAGTCACGTTTCTCTTCATTGTCTATACATTATAAAACTTATCATTTGAGAAGGAGGAGACATTCTTGGTTGTGGGGAAACTCTTTCAAAGTCGTTTTCGACTCCATTTAAGTTGTAATCCTTCTCCTACGTCCGGAGAGCATATTTGTGCCTCCGAGAGCACTACACGTAATAGTATGTGCACCTTATAGAGTAATAAAATCTTGTTTCATGGCATCTTTCAACCCTTGGCATTGTTTTTTTGTTTCTTTGTGCCTCTCTATCTCTTGTTTGCTCATTGTGCATGTATTTCATGTTTGCAGATGTAAGATTTCGTGCTTCGTGGAGTTTCGATGGTAGATTTGGATCTAGGTCTGTGTCACTGCCCGACCTCCTCGGTCCCCTTTTCCCTATTTCATTCTCCCTCAATAGGGTATCGTGCCACTTCCTTTCTCGGTGTATCACCACTTAGTGTAGGTTCTTTCACCCTCTCTCTCTTTCCCTATCCCCTTGGAATGGTTAGATTAGGCTAGATTAGATTCTTCCTGCACTAGAGTAGCTTGTGGCATGTAGATTAGGAAGAAAGAACAGGGTTTCTCCGAAGGTCCATCTCATGTTTTACAAATCCCACACTTGAGAGATGGTCTCGTGTTATGCAATCACATCAAATTCCCTACTTCAAACCAGGCCATTCGGGGTCTTGTGATTCTTCACTAACAGTTAGATGCATGTTGATTTTTAGGATATGGATTTTACACTGACATGTTATGTTTCGAGATGTTGGAATATATTTGTAATCTCATGGATGTTAGGGTTAGATTTTGGCATATTGATGGATAATATAATTGTTAAATGTTGAATGATGAATTTAGAGTTTATATATATATATATATATATCATTTCTCGATGTTGTTAATATGGCTGAAAGCCCATAGAGGTATTTGTTGTGTGCAAGACTTTTATCACAAACATCAAAGGGGATAGGGGACCAACCATGGAAGGATGTCGAGCATTGAGCAATGAGGCCAAATTGACAACTTGTGTAATGTTGTTTTGTGTAGTGTTTTGTTTGTCTTGTTTGGAAGTCACCCATGGGGGTGATTTCACATATGTGGCCATGGGGTGGATTATGTCCCTTTCATTAATTTTTGTATGTGTTTATTTATGCTTTATGTATTTTAAATTTAGAGAATTTGTCACTTTATTAGCATGTGTAATTGTGTGTTTATTAGACTTAATCCCTCTTGTTTAGTTTAACCAAAGTAGATATGTGACTTATAGTAATGATGTGATCTTGTAGTCCTTGTGTGAGATAATTTTTTGTTGATTTGGGAATATTTTACTCCACCCCAAGTTCAAAATTCCAATTTTGACTTGGGGGAACTTTTGGAGACTTATGGGACAAGAAAGGCTTGTCCAATGCCTGTTAATTTAGACCAAAAACCTTACCTATGGGTTAGGAAGCTCAATTTTGACTTTTTTTTCTATATTTTAGTGTAGGAGAATGAAAATCATTGTAGTTTCTCTCTTACCAATTTTTTTATTGTCCTTTGAAAGCATGGTGTGCAAGTTTTGAGCCATGTGGGTTGTCATAGTCCTTTCTTGCACATTGATGTTTCTTGGTTTTGATGTTTTTACTTAAGTGTGAGGATGAGGGATGATGAAGTGGCATCCTACATGGATCCACCTCATCATCCTCACTTCCCAATTCTATTTACTTGTGACTTTTTGTTGGAATGGGGGTTATTTGCTCATTTTGTTTCTTGTGCACTTTTGGATTTCAGAGCTTTTGGAGTGCTTGCCTTTGATTTGAAGAGGCTTGTGAATTTTATTCTTCAATCTTGATGGAGAGGTAGGAACTCAACACTTTTATTATTATGTTACTTTTTGGTTGTAAGAAATGTTGTCTTTGGTTAAAAGTATATTTATCTTTTGATGGTATTGTGTGGGTTGGTTTAGTAGTTGGCCTTAGTTGGGTATGTTCGAAGGGTTTATGGGACCATTGGGGAAGGAAAATGGAGTTTATGTGAGGAATTAAATTTGGTGGGAATGTGAATTGGAATCTTGCCTATGGGGAGAGTAAAGGGATTCATGGATTTGTATCTTTTGTAAGGGAGAGATAAGGAATTGTGTGATTATTCTTGTGGATTTGGAGGCTTAGGAAAGACTCCCACTTCACTGGGAGGCATAAGGAGGTGTTCTCCCATATCCCTTTATCTACATGGTTTGATTCTCAAACCATTTTTGTTATGTGAATGTGTATACTTATTGGTTATGTGAACTTGGTGGTGTTTCTTGTCTTGTATGTGTGTTTTGTTGAGAAGACTCTTTGTGATAGTTGTCAATGTTTCTCGATTCCCTTCATGGTTCCTTGGTTGGGGCTCAGGGGCCATTAAGGGAATCGCTTATTCCCTTAATGGATTTAAGGTTGGGTAGAGAGTGTTTCCTACTCCCCTTTCCTTGTTTTGTGATCTCATGGTGGAAGTTGAAGCATGCCAAAGTTGGAGCTACTTTTCCGGAAGGTACCTACATGTCAAGACTTGAAAAATTGATTTTTTTAAAACCTTGTTGTAATTCATTCAAATCTTATACTTCCCACTTTGAGTGATGGATTGTAAAAATTGTAAGTGGTGGTAAAGTAGTTGTATTCTTTGGAAATCATGTTACCTTTTGTTGGTGCTCAATTTAATCTCGCCCTATTCATTCAAAAATGTCTCAGTCTGCATGGTTTGAAGTTTTCTCTATCTCCCTATATTGATGCATGAAATATTTCTCCTTCATTTGGTTTTCATGGTCAATCCTTTTATTTGGTCGAGGATCACATTTAGTCCAGATATTGTTTTCCGTTTCTCTATTCATGAGAAAGAATTTGTAATTTGGGTGTGAATTTGGGGTTTCCCCTTCCTTCTACTTTTCCACAATCATGTTTTCCGTGTCAATTTTTATCCCAACATCCGTGGAAACATGGTCCTTTCTTATTGGATGCGGCCTAGTAGGTATTTTTGGTGAAACTTGTCACTTTTTTCACATTTGTAAAAATACCAAATTTGCCCCATGGCCTCTATAACATATAATTGGTTATTCAAAGCAAATATGAAGTAGTAGGGAAAAAGTCTTACTTTGACCTCGAAGAAGGACACGTGGTAGTTTTTCAAGTTACAAGCAGGGAAGCGGGTCGCCAGAGCATTTTATAGATTTTTGCCTTTTTGTACAAGGAAGAAAATCTAGGAAATAATCCGCAACTCCATTGGGGCCCACATCAAGAGTTAGAAGCGAAGAGGTGGGTCGCCGAGGCATTTTGAGACTCTCAAGCCTGCTTCAACTCAAAGCTTGTCCATGTGGAGGGCCTGTGCTCATTTCAAAATTTACCTCTCGATTTCACATTTGGATTTATGCCAAGGAGACACATGGAGGCTTCCGCTGGCTCCTTTCTATACTTAGACTTATCAAGAAAATTTATAAGGCTTGGGACACATGGTGAGCCCGTGCTTTTTGGCATCTCCTCTTTTGGGCTCCATATACAAAAATGCATTGAAGAGACACGTGGAGGCTTTCGCTAGATCCTTTTTATAATAAGACTTGTTCAATGGTCGAGGTAACTTTCTTGGGCCAATGGCACGTGGAGAGCCTACACTTGTTTGGGAACCCGCCTCTAAAATTCATCTTTGAATTTACACCAAACAAACATGTGGAAGCTTCCACTGGGCCTTCCCATACTCTAACTTTTCAGCAACCGATGAATTTATCTAGGGTCTTGAACACATAGAAGGCCCACGATCATTTGAGAACCCGCCTCTGGACTTCACCTTTGTAGTTGTGCCATGGAAACATATGGAGGCCTCCATTGACTCTTCTTTACACTTTGCCAACTCAAAC
This sequence comes from Taxus wallichiana var. yunnanensis, assembly GCA_018340775.1. NCBI lineage: Eukaryota > Viridiplantae > Streptophyta > Pinopsida > Cupressales > Taxaceae > Taxus > Taxus wallichiana. The sequence continues at coordinate 974,346,714 of CM031239.1, forward strand.
TCGTAGCACACGAATGTAGGCATCCATGTGAGGACACTCATTTCTCAAGGTTTATTCTCGAGGGTGAAAAGGATTGCTTGTCAAATCCATCCATATGGAGCCACCTAAAAATTATTAAAAAAGGTATTTCTCACACGAAAGAATAAAAGAATGATTAGAAGGACTATCAAAAAGTTATGGCATGTCATCCCATTCATAGTAGAGGGTCTAAGAAATGTGATCAGTTCATGATTCATTTAGCTGGCTCCTTTGGGTGTAATTTTTTTAAACATCACTTTCTGAGACAAATTTTTGACAAGCAAAGGATTCCTCGAATATTACTATTTTTGGGGGGAAAATTTGGGATGAGTGAGTGAGCGAATTGTATAAATGTAATGATAATACTCTTACAAATAATTGGGGTTAATTTCTACAAGAAAATTTGGGAAATCCCATCTTCTTGAGAGATCATCCGAGAAACCGTTAATCTCTTCTGTTTTAGATTTGATCACGTCAAGATGGTTGCAAGTGTATGGCCACTAACAAGCTTTGAGATTATTCAAGAAAATTTCCCCTACTAATAAATCTGATAGATCTTGAATTAATCTGTGTTGATCATGGGTAAAATTGTGTTTGTTTTATTTTAAAATGTCTTCCAAATGGTTTTGATGTTCATGTTGCAATCTTATGTTAAAATTCCTCCAAATCACACAAGATATCATCCATGTGTTGGTATTTTGGCCTTTGCAATTTCATTATGAGAAGAGCCTTCATCGTGTAATGAAATAAACAATTTAAAATCATTTTACTTCCACTATGTTGATAAAGATTGTTTATAATCCTATGAGTGTATATTAGGCATGAGGAACCAAGGGTTGTTAATGTTTAATCAAGTCTTTAGCTCAAGCCTTCATGTTGAATTCTTAAATATTGTGTGAAACCGTGCAGATCTCGGGCTCCATTGATTCACACCTTTTGGTTGAAGGAATATTTTGGCTATTCTAAAGCATTTTGTCTATTAGTTTTCTAATTGTTGTAAAGGTTCTCAAAGATCTAGTGAAATAAACTTCATCTTTCTTAATTACCCACTAAAATTTTCATATAACCATGAATCCTACCCGAAGTACACATGTTTGTGCTATATATCCACAAATGAACAAATTCTACTGCCAAAATATACAAAAGCAAGTAGGTTTTAAGTGTCTTTAGTAACCCGAACCTTGCTCAGAAAATATCTCCATTCTTTAGAAGTGACAACTTGTGAGAGTTAAATTGTGGCGTATTTGTCATATTTTCTTGAGGTTCCCCGAAAATTGTGCAAAGAAGGATCTCTTCATGTCCTTCACCAACATAAGTTACAATACATGTCCTCTCACCCTGGTTGAAAGGCACGACCTAAAGTAGTGAGGATAGATCAAATCCTTAATGAAGGTGCTATCCATTTCTCCAACGTCTCGAGTGACAAAGAGCCAGCTGAATCCCTTCCCTAGCTACAAAATGATATATGATTTTTTTGTCTCTAACTATCTTGTTAAATCTATGATGCTTCTCGACTTCCAAGGGAGAATCAATTTGGATACCAACACCTTGTAAACTCTCAAAGTGTGTGAATTGAGAAAGTTAAAATGTCAAATGTGGTTAGTCTTGTGAAAGGAAATTATCAAGATTGTATTGATTGGAAGAAATGAATATTTGAATGTAGATGAAATGGATATACTTTTATTAATCTAAGTTTGTTTCTATATCCCCAAGTTGATATACTCTCATTTCCAAAATTATTGTAATGTTGTTAGACTCTAGTTTGGGAAGAAACAAGTATTTTGTTGGGTTGCTTTAGATTATGAAATGGGATGGTTATTTTGTTACCTTGAAAGAGAGTAGATTGAAGGGCTTAAACTTTACATGTATTTCTAGAACTATTGTAAGGTTGTGAGAATCTATTTTGAAAGGAATAAGTACCTTGAGGGTTATATTTGCTTGTGAAATGAAATGGGTATTTTGTCCTCTTTAAAAAGAAAAAAATGGAATTGAAGCATTGTAACTATAAAGGTGTTACCTAACTAGTTGATTGAAATAGTAGTTAGATGTATTAAGAATGAATGAAAGCAATCTCTTTTATCACCACTTTGTGTTATAAGTTGTGTAAAAAAACTCACATTTCTACTTAAATGCAATGGTAGTAAGTTACTTTTATAGACTTATTTTTACAAATATTCCCTATTCTCAATTGTCTAGCTTCGACCTCCTTTAATCCATCAAGGAAAAATTAAATAAGAAATATTACCCTAATATTTTCCATTTAATACATTTTAGTATGCTTATATTTTTATAAGCCTAATAATATTGCTAGTTTCAAAATATGACTAATAATTAATATATATTCATAATTGTGTATATATATATATACCTAAGATTATTAATATGTATTATTATTATTATTATTATTAATTAATATTTTTATTAATAAGTAGCATTGTAATAAAAAGAATTTTAAATAAATAAATAAATAAGTTTTCAAAAAAATAATAATATACTTGATTAGCCTTACGGCTTTATTCATAGAAAATGGAATGGGGGGGAGGCGTAGGTGACTCCACCCCCACCCCATATTGATATACGGGGTGGAGGGTGCGGTGACTCCACCCCCTCAGTCGCTAAAAGCTAACCGCGACCCTCTTTGGCATATGAACACTATTTTGGTAAAAATAAATATCTATATATATTTAATTGTATAAATTATTTTAATAGATAATATATTAAATTTCAGGTTTGATCAGATTTTTGTTTGGTATATAACTATATCTATACATATATGCACATATACATAAGTATGTATATATATGTATAAATGTATATATACACGTGTATATCCTTAGTATGAGTTCTTTACGAAAAAAAAGGAGAAATTATAGATCTATTGGAGGAATGGAAAATACCCAAATGGGAAATATTTTAAATCTTGTTTTCCAAATGGAAAATTTTACAAACCCTTGTGAAAGGGTAGAATATAAAAAGAGAAATAAAATATCATGGGTTTGGAGATGTGTATATCCATCTCCAAGCTTGCAACCTCCTTCATCCATGGCTTCTTCCTCTTCCTTCATCCTCTAACCTGCAAAACAAAAACAAAGAAATGGATGAAATGAACAAAGAAGAGAGGAATAAAAGTCTTAAGGATTTTTAGGTTTTTTTATTTTCTTCATCCAATGGCCTAGATTGGATTCATCCAATGGCCTAGATTGGATTCATCCAATGGCCCAAAATGCTTGGATTCATCCAATGGCCCAAAATGCCTCCTACAAAAATTAGGTGGGGGGTAGGTGAGGTGATCATTTGATCACATGGGTCCCCTTTGAATGGGGCCACTTGAGTAAGTTGAAATTAATTAAACTCTCTTTCTTTTTAGTTAGACTATCCATTATTAGTTTAGTTTTCTTTTGCAATGGAGAATTAATTTATTTGCTTAGTATAAATGAAAGAACTATTTTGACTTGGACTTTAATTATTTAATTTTGCATGACCTTAGGAACCTAGGTATTAAATTTATTTAGGATTAATGGAATGAAATATTTTAAACTCAACTAGAGATTTAATCAATGCTCTTATCTAACATTATGATTTAATTAATTTTGTGATGATCATTTATTAACCTAGGGATTAGCTTAACGTTTCATCCATCTTTAAACAAAAAAAAAATTATTCCATAATTTTTCTATTATAATATTTGCTTGGCTTCGGGTTTCGTGTGCGAAAATTTGTGGGCATTACACATACTTGAATTGATTAATGAAAAATTCATTACTTGTTTCATTTATTTCAATGTCAATAATTTTTTTTATCAAATATAAGTGTTTCATTTAAAATTATTTATTTATTTCTAACTCGAATTTATCAACTAATAATTTTATTTTGAATAATAAATCATATATACTAATACACAATAAAAAATTCAGCTTTATCATTCTTTTTGTATAAAAATTTGGGCCTTTGTTCTTTTAAAAAAACCATCACTCATCAAGTATGAGTCAATGCAACTATACCAAGATCTTGGAGAATTCTTGAATCCATATAGATCTTTGTTCAATTTTTATACTTTGATCTTGTAACTACGAGTCTCATATCCTTTTGAGTATTACACATCTAATTATTTTTCCAGTATTCCATTAAAAAAATTTACTTGAAATCCATATAATAACATTTCAACTTGATCTAAGATATTATTATTGGTAAAACTATTCAGAGTGTATCGAGCCTTGCTACTTCTTCAAATTTCTCATTGAAATAGATTCTCAGATGCTTTCAATATCGCTTTGTAACCAATCTTTCCTTTTGTTTATGAATATTTAAAAACGTATTGATCATTATTTTGTAAAACCATTTTACTCAAATAACATCCTTTACTCCTGGAATTTTCAATAAATCGTGTCTTATTTCTATCTATTTCATCAATCTTCTCATCTAGGTTTTTACCCAATTATCATTATGAATTTATTTTTTAAAATAGATGACATCAATTATAATGAATTATAAAAAAGCCACAAGTTTATCATTTTTTTAATTGTTAGTAAATTTCCTTCAAACTTTTTTCTTTTGTGTTTTTGTAGGAATGAGAGCTTAGAAAATATGGACTTGAACTTTATCTTCAGATGTATCCAAAGTGATATCTTGTTGGGTACTATATATGTTACTATAAATATATCCTATGGAGTTTTCTCGAGATCCCTCATTTCTCATATCATGGTGTTGTTGAGTATGAAACTATTACTAATTTTCCTCTTGCGAATGATATTATTGGAGGAACATGAGAATATGCTCGAAAATTTCACTTTGGTGATATCTTGCGAATCTTTTATGCCATATAATGGAGATATCATTGGGGTGATATATTGTGAGGTATTTGATGCCTCACTTTCATTTATCAAAATATTTTCAACCGAAGTATGCATTGCAATGATATCTAAATTATTTCCAATAGGGATAATTGCACCCATTATAACTTATTTATTTTCAATTCTTCATGCTCATACTTATTGTACAATAACATAAACATATCTTTTTATTCTCATTTTTAATTTATTGAACTATATAACTTGTATTTTTCCTAAATAATTTTACTAGAATGCACCCTTCACGATCTTTATTTAGATACTCCATTAAGGGAAATCCTTTTACCATATTTATCTTATACAACAAATTAACACCATTGAAACTCAAAGCATCATCTCTTAGATGCCACATACTTGAGTAATATTCTATGACTACCTTAAAAGAAATAGAATTTTTTTCTATATTTATAGAAAAACATCTATTTCTTTGTCATTGGAACTTGAGAAAGTAACTTTTAACTGTTAATTTCCATCAAGAATTGCACATGCCCTAGACTTTAAAAATAGATTATATTTTTCTATACAATATTCCTAGTGTTTATTAGATTGTGTTTAGGACCTAGAATATAATATGCATCTAGGATGTGCTTCCTTGTTTGTTTTGAATTCTTATTCTCTATTTACCAATGACATGTAAGTTTTTGTCATTCCCAAATTTTACTAGTTATTCCACAATCCCATCTATGTTTCCAAATAGGTCATGTTTTCAACTCGTGTGATTACTACAAACATTGTCTACATATCACCCCTCTTTTATTCTTTCTTCAACCACATCACAAGAAAGTAAGTTGTACCACTATTTTTATTTTCACCATTATTTACTCTTGATTACTTCATAGTTTCCTTTTCTCATCAATTTTTTTCCTTCTACACTCATTTTCATAATGACCAAACGTTTTTTCAAAAATGAAATTGGACATTAGATTTTCCATACCTTTGAATTATGCAAGTGTGGATATTATTAAGGTTTTTCTTACAAATTATCTTCTTGGCAATAAATTTGTGTAGGATCTTCCTTCTTGATGAAAACTAGACATTTGAAGGTATGTCTTCATACCAATTTGAATGTATGATATTATACCTAAAATTTCTATGCACGAAAATAATTAAAAATTACATTAAAAATTTTTGAAAATATTTTTAATATATTGGAAACAAACATTATTTTAAACCAAGACATTGATGTAAAAACTTAGTTGCTACATGCTCAAAAGTGTTATTCTCTTATCTTCTTCTCCTATTCTATACTTCTCTTCTTCTATTACATCTTCTACTTCTAACTGGCACATGTGATTTGAAAGCATATTCTACCAAAAATTCAGTTTTATTGTTCATCCTTTTCTCATGGGTATGTATAGACTCCATCAACTTGTCAATTAAAAATTGGGATAATTTTTGGCCCTTCAATAGAAATCCTAGCCAATAGACTCCCTTGTATTTTTCTATAACTGTTTCATCCTCTTATGCATCACTGTGATTTTTTTTTTTACGACTTCCATTTCATGTTAAAAAACACATCAGTTGAATCAGAATCTTTTGTATATAGTTTTTCAAAATCTCTATACATCAGCTAATCTACAACTTAGCTAGTTTAATATGTTTTATTAGGGATAAAGGTTTTTGTACTGGGATCTTTCCCAGGAAAAAAATAAACAAACGCCATGATAGAACATTAAAGACCAAATGGAAAACCCTAGAAACAAGCAGCCCAACAGCGACACCAGAAAAAAACAAAGACAAAACAATCATTTCAACTTAGAATTTCTATGTGAAACGATATTCTAGCCATTATTTTCAGATGGATCCTTAAGATTCTGCTACGAGTAAAAGATCCTCCTTGGATAATATTTATATCGAGGGCCATCCCAAACCTTAAATATTTTAAGAGAGCCAGCGTTAAGAGGAATGGTGACCAACCCACCGTTAGTCTTGAATAGCAGAAAAATAACATTAAAAGAATCAATATTCAAAACAACTTCTAATTTACCTTTTGAGAATTGTTCTTCCTGATTCAATCTTGTTTCATCAAAGGAATCTTCAGTGTTTGTCTCCTCAATGAAATTGTTGTCCAAACCACTCATCTCTAGAGGAGACTCCAGAACAGTACATTGTAGGGATTGCGCTAGAGTCTAGATTTCTTTCTCAAAATTAATCCCAAAACATTCAAATGGAGGGGCCACATCGGTTAAAAAAGCGTACGTGGTAGGGGCAAGTGAATCCTCAATGGATTCAACACATCCACCAGGAACTTGTAACTTGGTCTCGGATCCCAATCCTTCCAGCTCGTTAATGTCGTCCATCTCAAAAGACAGGCTACACTCAGGCCGCTTGACCTCCATATCCACCATCTGTCACTAAGGAGTAGCAATAATCTCCCCATCTGCATGTTGGAATTTTATTCCGAATGAAGGTTAGATGCAATAGACAGTGCCACATCCCTAGCCAACTGTACACCCCATTTAGTGCATAATGTAGAAGAGAAAGGATAGGGAACATGGGCATCCTTACATGCCCAATCTAGCGAGGCCACATAGCCAGCTGAGAAAGCCCCCACTTCAAAAAAATGGCGTAGAAAATCCTTCGTTATTCAAAACCAAGGTTTTATACCCAGACACCTTTTTTTAATCTGACCCTGATATAGGTAGGGGCTTCCCTACTGGGACATCGATGCAAAATCAGTCATAAATCAATCTCGAGCAAGATTTGGTGATCAGATCAATAGCTAAAAGGATTCCAAGAGCACTAGCAATGCTCTGAATCACCTCAGTCTCCCAAAACTCAAGAGGTAGAGTAGGGAGTCTATCCCAGATAGGAAAAGAGCTAGGAGGACAGCCAAGAAAACTAGGGGCCCAGTTGATCATATTCCGAACAGTCTTGCCATAGAACTAAGGGCCTTCCTCAACAATCATAATAAAATCCTCTTCAATAAGGAAATAAAGATAAATAATTTTTGGCCATGGAAACAATATCTAGGTTACCTCTTGGCTACCATTTCCTCTGTGCCCAGCTCCTCACATCATCAATGTTTGGACGGGTGCCAAGTGCCAACAAATATGCCTTGCAAAAAAATTACCTTTGATCAGATCTAGTGATAAGCTCGTTACGAACAGTTAAGGAGAGGTCTTCATCATCCAATGAAGGGGAAGGAAGGGTAGCCCACAAAGTCACCTTAGACAATTGCGAAGGAGAAGGAATGGGCGAAGGAGGGCCCAAGTCATTCTCCCACCCATCAACATTTTCAAACTCATCCCTAAGGAAATGGGGTAGGCCCTTAGCTAGTTTACTCTTATTTGTACCTTTATATCTTGTTTGTAAACTCTCACATCCGTGTTTGTATATTTTTGTTGATGTAACCCTTGGAAATATAAATTTCTATCCATGGTTTATTTTATGATGGAAAAATGATTTAAATCTTTGTTCTCTTTCTCTATCAACAAATCCTTATCTAATTGTGACAAGGAATTGAATTTTACTTTATTTTTAGGGTCTATAAATTCTTCTATATAAAAACTCATAAATTTTCTCGAGAAATAAGATTCTTTAGTTTGATACTATTATTTCCCATTGAAAATAGGAATTCACGGTTAAAAGGAATATAATACTTAATTTTTCACTAATCCAACAAAATTGAATAATAGATTTAGATCGCAACTTAGCCATGATACAAATTTAGAGATATACTATGATAGATTGAGTTGCTATGCATTCAAGATAAATAAAAACTACACAAAATTTTAGTTAAAATAGTTTTCATACATAGGAAATGAATTTAATTAAATCAAAACATTCTTTCAAACAACCCTCATTATTACAACTTCATAATTCTTCTCTTCTCTTCTCATATCATACTCTCCTATTGTTTTCTCTCTCTTCTTCTTTATAAAAACCTAAATACTACAAGCATATATATGCATTACAATTCTTTTTCAATCCTATTTTTAGATTTATTTTCTAAAATTTCATTTCTTAAATTAATTCTAAAAAGTGTTTCCTAACGTTAACTCCTTGTTCCTAGAATTTCAAGATGTGTGTGCATGCATGGAAGTGTTAGGTGAAGACAAGTTTATATTTGTAATGGAAATTATCCTAGGTAACGCGCATTTTCTATTACATGAAGAAATTTGATAATTCTCACATAATATCCCATAGACTCTAAATTTGGTGAACACACAATATTGTTAATAGATTCTTTGAAGGAGTTCACATGCAACAAATATGAGTTCATAATTATATTCATTATATATGCAAAGTGCCTACATGGTACATAAAAAGAAAAAATACACACACTATAATCCATTTTATACCTAATTATGGAACTTCTTCATTTAGGAGAGATAAAAATCCCTAGCATTATGTCATATCTCTAGGAAATGCCTTTCATACTAGTCTGTGTGGATATTCCCTATCATTTCCATTTTTAGGATAAGAATACAACTTTGAGATAGCTATACGATGAGGTAAAGACATGATACATATGATAACTCATAAATTTAAGAAGCTCATGTGTGTCCTCACCTCTTGCTTAACGTTTTATCTCACAAGTATGTGTAAGAAATAACATTGTACACATGTTCCTTGACCTATGGGTGTAGAATATTACTAAGAACTAACTATTAGTGTAGAATCACAAAGCACCCCGAAATACCTCGTTATAAGTGGGGCATTCGGTGTGATTGCACAACATTGGACCATCTCTCAAGTTGTGGGACTTGTCAAAACGTGATATGAACCTCCAAAGAAGGCAAGTTCCTACTTCCTAATCTACCTACCACAAGCTACTCTTGTGCAGATGAAACTAATCTAATCCTAATCTAACCATTCCAAGGAGATAGGGAGAGAGAGAGGGTGAAAGAGAGCCTACACTAAGTAGTCATACACCAGAAAAGGAAGTGGTTGATCACAGATCCGACTACCTGAAGTGGAGAGAGGTGAGTAGAGAGGGGGTGGACGAGATGCACCACAAACCAAAGATGAATGTCACATGGAACACCACTTCAAGACCCATTAAGCACAACTCTCGGAACTGCAATAAACATTGGAATATACACAGTATACCCTGCAATGACGAGAGGCAAGAAGAGACAAAAAAATAAGCCAAGGATGGACAAATGCATCATGAAACATATTCTATTGCTCCAAAAGTCACATGGTACATCATTAGTGGGAAAGGGGCAAGAAAATGCCATTACAAATCCAAGAGAGGAGGCTTAGACTTCACATTCTACCCTAAGGAAAAAAGAGAGGGGGGGTAGGGGAGAACCAATGACCAACCATTTGAATATTCCCATCCTTTACAATATATAGGAATAATAAGAGAGAGGGAGGGAAAAAGAAAACTTTGTTCCAACCACCCCGAAACGCATCAAATTCCACCTACTCCAACCACTCCAGAAAGCATCAAATCCACCCGCAATGGTGATGGGATTTATCTGCAACACCCATGCCTCATCAATGTCCCTTACTGGGTGAGAAAGAGGCCCATTCTTCATCATGGAAACAAGTGGGATACTTGACAGCCCCTTAAAATAGCGGGCCAAAAAATTAATGGAGGCAGGTGAGAAATTGGCACCAAGATCTTTCCAAAATTCCTCTCTCCCGCCTAATCTGAGTTTTGTGTCGAAATATATGGTTTTCTAAAGATCAGGGTCACGGGCATGTAATGTTTAAAAGATTCTTTCCGTACTGGGTCCATGTGGACTCCTTGCGCATCTTGAAGATTTGGCTCCTTCCTTTTGCTCTTAAAATCATTCCGAATCGACACATGGCAGCTTCGCGGGATCCTTCGTTTCCTTTGTATTTTCCTGAGTCTCTCTCATTAGCAGAGACATTGTGCCTGACCCAAGACATGTGGAGGCTTTGCACTTGTTTGGAAACTGCCCCGCTTTTACGTTTGAAGTTGAACGCTTGAGACACGTGGAGACTTCTGCAGTTTTTGGAATTTTCAACGGATGACCTTACCTTTTTAAACTTTGGGACACGTGGTGGGTTGGCACTCATTTGGGAACTGTCTTTTGGGCCACGCCTTTGAAATTACGCCAAAGAGAAATGTGGCTCTTTCCACGGTTTTTCCCTATTTCTTTTTGTTTTGGCTAAGTCCCCTTTGCTTGGCGGGGCCATAAATCTAACCCTGGACACGTGGAGGCTTGGCATTTGTTTGGGGACACACTCTAAATTTTACTTTTAAAGTTGCACCGTGTAGACACGTGGAGGGACAGTGCTTGTTTGAGTCTCTGTTATGGGTCACCCTTTGAAATTACATTAATGTGACACGTGGCGCCATCTTCTGGTTCTTTATAGTTATCCGATTCAGGCCTCGATTCATTTGATTTCCGTTGGACCTAAGACACGTGGAGAGTCTACGCATGTTTGGGAACCCACTCTTTAGACCTAGCCTTGGAATTGCGCCGATGAGACATGTGGAGGATTCTCCTGACATCCTTATACTCGGTCATTTTAAACGGCCAGCTTTGTACCCCTTTTGGACATGAGACACGTGGAAGCCTCGCGCTCATTTGGAAACCCACTCCGGATTCTACCTTTGAAGTTGCACCGAGTCGACACATGGCACCTTCCGCTAGCTCTACCCCATTTTGACTTTTCAACTTTCGACTTTGTCCCTTATGGACACTGGATGAAGTGGAATCCTGGCACCTATTTGGGGTACCCATTTTGGATTCTATCCTTGGAGTTACGTTGATGAGACATATGATAGCCTCTATGGGCCTATGACTTTGAGCGACCGATGAGACCCGCGGGCTCGGGCCCACATTTGAAAGCTGTACCTTCGAAAAAAGTGAAAAAGTTCCAAAGTGCCCCACAAACCTACCCATCTAATTTTAGACTTGGGAAAAAATTCCTCCTAGGCCCCGCAAACCTGATTTTGGCAAAAGTCATGCTCATGTCCATTGGTCCGCATTTTCCACTTGGACAAAAATAAATCATTTTTTGGACCCATGGGCCCACAATTATACTTGTGCCCCTTTGTGAAAATTGGAAAAATGCCAAAATATCTCCCACCACCCCGCAGTCTACAATTTTCTATTGGCAAAAAATCTTCCCTAAGCCGCCACCCGGTTTTGGCAAAAAACCTTCTAAGGCCTGTCGCCTCACAGTAACTTGAAAACTATGAATAGTTAGAAGGACTTATTTATATATCTGGAAAGGGGAATAAATTTCCTATCTAATGGAAATTCTTTCAGGGCCCTTACGTGCTTAAGATATATACAAATTAAGATTCAATCACAAAGGGGAAAAATGGTTTCAGTTGACCCAAAATAAGTGTGAGGTTATTTTGGTGAACACTAACCATTCACACAACATCATATAAGACATTGAATTGTTTCATACTTTTATCTAAATGCGTCCTTCATTCTTATGCATGACCATTTTGTATGTTACTCTACCTGCACTTCTACATGAAGTGCGCAAACACCAACTATTAATTTTCATGGCAATTTTTTGTGCTTGTATCTGCACTTATATGCGTACAATAAGAATTTCCATCTTCCAGGTTGCATAAAAAAAAATTTTGCACTCATCTACAATTATATTCCAAATTTTAAAACTCCATCTTCTATGTGATTATCTACTTCTATGCAAGACATCAAGCCTATATTGTATCTACGTAGATACTATTACACCTACACAGGGTTTAGGAAAGCAACTTATTGTACATATTCATTTCAGATTATATTGATTTTTTGTACACAGAATGCTTCTTTATCATATATTCTCTTGCAATTCTTGGAAACTTAAATGTACTATTTTAATTTTGTTTTTATAGAGGACTTATATTAAACAAGTAGTTTTTTTAAAAATTTAACAAAGAGAAAATGATAGCACCATGACATGATCATAAGTGCACCCTAACTATTTACATCCATTGAAAATAGGGATGTCATAACTAAGCAACACTAAAAATAAATATGAGTAGCATGTAATCCAAATTTTAGACGTATTAGGAACATGAAATACATGTTTGTAATAACATTGAAAAACACCTAGAATCAAAAACTGAGAAAATTTCAAGAGTTAAATTAATTTGATTTTTTTTAGCATAATATTTTTTGTTAGAGTTTACTCCATAATATTAACCTTCTCATTATATTTGGATAGTTGTATATATTATAGTTAAATTATTACATTGAAAAGTGTTGTCTAAGTGAGAAATGCCTTGCCCCTTCCGACATTTTCGAGATGATCAACAACATGGATTGAAATTTCAGGTTATATGTTGAAATCTAATGGTTGTCCCTCCTACTTTGAGTTGTCTGTCATCCTCCGCTGCCAACATGCACCTTCCTATTTGATCTCTCCACACTTATCACTACATCCTTTCACCATCCCATCACCTATCACTTCATGATTTTATAAAGCTTTTAATGATTTTGTGGGAGATGTGAGAGTTTTCCTAGGAAAAATTTGTAGTCCCCACTTCCCTTTGACACCTTTTGATACCGATCATGATACCGCTGATCATATTATGGACCTTATTATAGTATGATGTTAGATGTAGATCATGGATTATTGTTGACTTGATTCAGTTATGATGCATGATTATTATTAGAGGTATTTTGGATATGATGATGATATAATGTTTGACATGGTTATATTATGGATGTTGTTCGGACATGTGATATTTGGATATTGTGAGTAGACCTAGAAATAGAAATTATTGGATGATGATATAGTTGTTGATAAAACTATAAATGATATTGTTAGATTTCTTTGATGTTGTTGTGATTCATATATCTAAATGATTTTGGGAATTATATTTATATTATTTTGGATGTTCTGATATGGCCACGAGGCTGAAGGAGGTATTTGTGTTTTGTAGGTTAAAATATCACAACAAACATCGGGGGATTGGAGACCAACCACATTGGAATTCTAGATGAATTCAACAAGGTCACCATGGCAACTAGTATTTGTTTGTGTTAGGGATTCCCATGGGGGATCACCTTTAAATGTGACCAAGGGGTTATGTGTATTTATTTATTTGACCCTTTTTTTAAATGTTGCATGTGTTTATTTTGTGTGCATTTGCCCCTTAAATTATTTATTAAATGTTGTATTAATATTATGGGTAAGCATGTTGTTAATATTAATTAATTAAAAGATATCATAAGAAAGTAATTAATAGAGTTGTTGGCCTTGATTTAAAGTGTTGTAAGAGATGTGTAAGTTAAATTTTGAGTGTGAAACACTCCACCTTCTTGGAATTTCGAAATTTTCCTTGGAGGCTGATTTTGGAGGCTTGGGAAAAGTTAAAGTTGTCCAATGCCTCTTAAATTTAATTACCAACCATACCTATGGTTAGAGAGTTGAGATTAGACTTTTATAATGCTTTTTGAGAAGGAAAATTGTAGGTTTTAATTGCACTTTTCTTACATGATTTATTTTTAGTCCTTCGGGGTGTGGGTTAGATTTGAGTGTGTAAGTAAACTTTCATATTATTCACCCACCTATTTATTGTGCATTGGATAATGAAGTTGACTTTGGGGTTGGGGTTGAGGATGTGTGATGCGGCATCCTACATGGACCCACCTCATCTCTTCTCTTCCCTCTTCTATAAAATTCAATTTCCTTTCCTTGATAGGGGTTGCTTCACCTTGGAGACTTCATTCTAGGGTGAATTCTTTTGTTGTTTTGGGGGCTCTTGCTTTGAACAAGTTTTTGGAAGGTTGTTGCATGCTTGTGCTTGGCTGATTTGGATTGTTGGCATTGGGATAAAGCTTTCTATTTTGGAACTTGGAACAACCCCATCATGGAAACATAGGAGCTTGGCTCTTGAAATGATTCTTTTTGTTTGTTTATGAAAATGTTAATGTGTGAATATTTTGGCATGTTTGTGGTTTGTTGGGTAGATGGCCTAGGAATGGTGTAGGAGAAGACTATGGGGTTTATTTTGTGGGAGGTACAAGTGTGTTTTAGGGAGGTATAAGGGTGGAGGGAGTTGGGAGTTGGGTTCCACATTACAAAGAAATAGACTATATTTCTTTACTTGTTATGGGGTGCCATAAGAGGTTGGGAAGGCAAAAGGAAATGTGAGGAATAAGGGGTACTTAGGGAGGCATAAGGAATGTCGGGCTGTGATATACTTTATTTTGGTGGTTATAAATTCAGGTGGTGATACCCATTTCCCCTTTTAGGGATGCATAATAAGCATCCCCCATAGTTTCTTACTCCTTTGGCTTGCTTTTGACGAAGCCTTAATATTGTTTTACATGCTTTAATTTAGTTGTAAACTACATTATGTTCGGATTGTGTTTTTAATTCTGAAATTGTTGTTTGTGTGTTTGTGGAAGCTTGTTGTTGCCATGAGTTGGATCACATCCTTTATTGCTTTGTGGTTAGGGCTCGGGGGCCAATGAAGAAGGATGGCTTCTCATTTTCATTGGATGTCTTGGTTGGGTGGAGAGCGTTGTCTTTCCCCTACTCTTGTTGTGATCACAATTGGAAGAATGAGAAATCTGCATGTTGTTGTTCTGGAGCTGAAAAAGATAGTTTGACAGTCCCTTGTTGAGATAAATTTTATTGTAACCTTTCCCACTTGAAGTGGATGAACTTGTAAATGTTTTGTAATGGAAAGATGTTGTGTTGATTTTGAAAGTTACAAAGTGAAATATAAAAGAGATAAACTTTGTTTTGTTTTGAAAGAATGTGAAAAAATTGCATTCAAAGAATAAAAGAAGGATGTTACAAAGTTGTCTTTTGAAATCAATAAATGATGTATTACCTTTCTCAAATTGCACTATGGTATTGAATTTGATCTTTTAAATGTAGTTGTAATCTCTGTTTGAAAGGAAGAAATGCGTATAAAGGAAGTGTAATACTCTGTCCTTTGAAATATGTGAAAATTGGAAATCAGAGATGTATTTTAGCTTTTGAATAGTTGAATTGAATCAAATAAAATGTACTAGATTAGAATTGGAACATATTATAATACTTGGAAGAAGAAAATGGTAAATAAACTCTTTAAAAGTTTATCTCTATTTTACATTTTTCAAATTGGCAATTATTTAACCCAAAATGCACATGACCGAACTGCAACAATGAAATAACAAACTAAACAATTAAATTGAAGTAGTTTTCCCTAAACGAATATAATTAGACAAAAAAATTTAAAGGAAATCTTTCAAAACCGGAAAAACCAAGTTCAAATCTTTCACATTCGTTTTGCTATAAAAATTGTAAAATTTGAAATGAAATTCAATCAAATAGACCTACCTCATAAAATTATCCTCACTCCATTCTCAAATTTCACTATGGTATTGAATCTAATCTTTTAAATGTAGTTGTAATATTTGTTTGAAAGGAAGAAATGCGTATAAAGGAAGTGTAATACTCTATCCCTTGAAATATGTGAAAATTGGAAATCATAGATGTATTTTAGCTTTTCAATAGTTTAATTGAATAAACTAAAATGTATTAGATTATAATTGGAACATATTATAATACTTGGAAGAAGAAAATGACAAATAAACTCTTTAAAAGTTGATCTCTATTTTGCATTTTTCAAAGCGGCAATTATTTAACCCAAAATGCACAGAGACTAAACGTGTAACAATCAAATAACAAACTAAATGATTAAATGGAATTAGTTTTCCTTAAACGAATCAAATTAGAGAAAAATATGTAAAGTAAATATTTCAAAACCTGGAAAACCGAGTTCAAAGATTTTGCTATCGCTTTTTCTTTGTCAAAATTGTAAAATTTCGAATTAAAATTCAATCAAACAGACCTACCTCACAAACTTATCCTCAACCCATCTAAGAACAATTCTCCATGTCTATTTGACATGTTGAGTGAGGAAGAAGATCAAATTTAATAAATCTCACAAGTTAATATTTACCATTTTGCACTATAAAAGCCTGCAGATCGTTTTCTTGAAATTGACCCCTTACACTTTATCAAAATAAAAATTAATGATTATTGAGTAAAGAGGACGTTCAGAGCTTAGGAAAATTTTTGAGAAAATTTTCCAACTTTTCCCTGCTGCACCGCCCACCCACATCCAATCAAAGGATGCCATGTGGTAGCACGAGGTCTCACTGGAGGGGCGGATCCCTTTTTAACTTAGTGCTTCCAAAAAAAATTTGGAAAATTTTCTAACTTTTCTCCACCACCACGCAGCCAACCAGGAGCTGCCATGTGTTGTCATAAGGCATTGACCAAGGAGCGGGTTCCTATTTGTGTTTTTCACTTTTGGAAAATTTTGGGGAAAATTTCTAAAGCTTCCCCACCGCCCTGACCCAACAAGGAGATACCACGTGGCTTCGCGAGGTGTCGGTAGAGGCGTGGGTGAACTTTACTCCTTTCACCTTTGGGGCGTTAAAACCCCTTTTATCCCCGCCACCTCACCTTCTCCACGTGGCTTAGGAGGCACCATGTTTCCCTTGCAGACTCGCGGGTTTGCAGGCGCAAAGTGTACTTTTCACCCCACAGGGGAAATTGGCAAATTTCCTTCCGCCACCCTGCTTTCCCCTTGTTGGCTTACGAGACACTGCGTGTCCCTCGTAAACTTGCGGGAGTGGTCATGGAAAGGTGGCTTTCCACCCCTTTGGAAATTTTTCTCCTCGTGACCCAAAACTCGCACATAGGAAATTTTCCTCCCCGCGGCCCGCTGACCCGCCCTTGGGGAAAAATTTCTCCCCTGGGCCCGCAGCCCATTCTTGGGGAAAATTTTCACCCTAAGGCCCACCAGCCCATAACTTGGAAAATATGAGGAGTTAGGAGGACTTATTTATATCAATGGAAAGGTAAGGAAATTTCCTATCCAATGGGAATGATTTAGGGAATTTTTGAATGTGTTAATTTTGAGAAAAATCAGGTTGAATCTTTAAAGTCTGTTAGAGAGTGGGTATGGTGAGGAATTACCCTTTGAACCTAATTGAACTTTCTAACCCTAAATTTTGGGACCTTGTGACCTCTAATAATGGTTAATAAGAGAAAATTATTTTCTAGTGGATTATAATTGTTCTAGAACTTGTTAGTGACAACTGTTGTCTTGTAACCTAGTTATAGACTCTCTCAAACCAAAAAAATTATTCCATAATTTTCCCAACTATTCCTAGGTTGTTCTTGGGTCTCAAGTGGGATGTTTTAACGAGCATTACACTTGGTATTAGAGAATTGGTTCAAAATATTGGGCCATTGGGCACACTAGAAAACTTGAGACATGAACCTTAAACCTAACACACTTTAAAATCTAGAAAACAACTTAGTTTAGAAACTACATATTTTAGTAAGCTTGGAAACTAAATAAAACTTAGAAAGATGACCTAACTCTCACCTTGGTTTGTGCGGGAGGCGTAGATGGGACGAGGGTCTTTCCACATAGACCTAGACTTACCACCACCAGATCATGTGTAACAACCATCCTAACCCAAATTTTGTAGACTCTTAAGGATGTTAATGCCGGTCTACACAGAGGATAACTAGGAGGACATGCAATCGGACATGATAGAGTCACTTCCATTGAGGGTCATGTATCTCCTTGACCCATCTAGGAGCATGGAGGGGATAACTCCCATATAAAGTTAGCCATATCATAGTAGTCACAATAGAGGGACGGGGTGATTGAATTTTAGGACAGAGAGAGGTCTCGAATCCCTAGGCTTAGGAATGAGCATACAAAGAGACCTAGAGGCCGTTAGGACACAATCAGATCACATCGGGAGACCCTGAAGCTTTGGTCATCACATTATTTTGGTGACATAGGTGGATTTTAGGTAGAGGCATGGTTGGTGATCTTAAGCAGATGTGTCAAGCTCGTCCTTGTTCTAGCAACATGAAATATTTTGTTACGATCCATCTACTGAGGGATGGAACTAGTGTCTAGTGGTGGATGAGAGGAAGTAAGCTCCATATTGATTCTCGAGAAAGTTACTTTGTATCTCTTTGAAGATCATTTCTAGAGTAGATATTTTTCATGGAGGTTCATTCAGCAGTGGATAGATGAGTTCTATGACTGCAACAGGACTCCCTTATAGTGGCTTAGTATGAGAGTAGATTTATGGGTCTACTCCGGTATGTTGATTACATACAAGATGAGTAGATGTGGATCTATAGGTTCATCCAAGGCCTGAACCTAGACATTGGAGGTGTAGTGCTTATTCAATGTCGAGAAAATAGCCGAGGCCATCGAGAAGGCCTATATAGCATAAGAGACTCGGGAAAGACCCTACAGGCTAGAGATTGAGTTTGGATCCGCATTCGATAGATGTATGACAACATATCAAGGGAGAGTCGTAGCTCTTCCTCATGGTGGATAGGGTTCAACACACGGTCATCTTTTAGACCACAGCGAGTAGCAGTCTCGCCCACCTTATAGACCTTTGCGAGATATTTGATGCACGAGAGGTTGGAGTATGGGGCCTCACCCTAGGGGCCCCATAAGGGCATAGGGCACCTAGAGAGCTCACTCGGTAGGAGCTCACCAGAGAGACATCAACAAACTATAGTCGAATCATCGGATCCACACCACAAACCTCTAGAGTACCAGTCAGACCTACTACATAGGGTAGAGGATCAGGTAGTTATTTTGGGTGTGGTGTTTCTAGACATTTTTGGAGAGATCGCCCAGTAACCCTAATAACAAGGGTAAGATAGATATCAAAGCCTAATATTGGTAATATGGGGTGCAGTCATAGGATGTACGCAGTGGTCGAGAACCACCGTGTAGAGCATCGAAAGTACGATTATAGAGACTGCAAGTAACATTGGTGTATTCTTACCTCCATTTTGTTTGATTATGGTTCTTCTGATTCTTTTATTGTACCATATTTAGTAGAGTGATGCAAGCTGGTAGCAGTTAGGTAGGGTCATAGTTGGTATGTGTAGATGGCTTATGGAGCCAAGATCTCTGTAGACTCCTTAGTTAAGGAGTGTGTGGTAGATTTGGGACCTTTCACCACTACCTCAGATCTCCGTATCCTTCCTTTGGGCTCATATGGAGTCATCTTGTGTATGGATTGGTTGTTTTCCCATAGGGCCAGAGTGGATTATTACCACAAGATTATATTTTGTGTAGATGATTTGGGAGTTTAGTCGGTGATTTCGGGATTCGGGAGACTCGTTTCTATTCACACCATCTCTATTATGTAGCTTAACCGGTGTGTGTGACGGGTTTTTCGGATGTATGTTGTTACATTCAGTCAAAAATCGGAGGATGGCTCCAGTGGACCATCACTATATGATCACCCCATTTTGAGGAGTTTTCAGATGTATTTCTGAGGAGATACCAGGTTACCACCCCCACGGGAGATTGATTTTCATATACATATAGTTAGGAGAAGATCCTATCTCATGAGAACCTTATTGGATGACCACCCAAGAGCTCTACGAGCTCAAGTTGCAGCTGGAGGGCCTCTTGGAGAAAGGCCTTATCCATCCTAGTGTATCCCCTTGGGGTGCACCGCTGATTTTTGTGAAAATGAAGGATGGATTCTTGTGGTTGTGTATTGATTACTGCTAGCTAAACAAAGTAACGATCAAGAATCGTTATCCCCTCCCGTGCATTGATGATTTATTTGATCGATGAAAGGAGCCACAATTTTCTCTAAGATATACCTTAAGTCAGTTACCATCATCGAGGATTTCGAGAGGTGGACATTCATACGACCGCCTTCCATACGAGATATGGCCACCGTGAGTTCACAGTGGTACCTTTTGGTTTGACTAATGCCCCTGCAGTATTTATGAGTTTGGAATGGGGTATTCAAGACCTTATTAGATCACTTCATGCTCATATTCCTTGATGACATTCTAATTTACTCATGTACACGTGAAAAGAACAAGGGGCACCTTCTTTAGGTTCTTCGGTGTCTTCAAGAGCATAAGCTTTATGGGAACTTAGAGAAGTGTGCATTTTTTGAAGACAGAGGTGCAAAGTATTTGAGTCATATCATTTCTGGGGAAGGAATTTCCATTGATCCTTCCAAGATTAGAGCTATTAAGGATTGTCTTGCATCCACTACTATGACAAAGGTGCGCAACTTTATTGGATTAGCAGGTTACTACTGGAGATTTATTTAGGAATTCTCTCAGATTGCACACCCCATCACTTCCCTTTAGAGGAAAGGGAAGAAGTTTTTTTGTCAGAAAGGTGTGAGCAGACCTTTAGTACACTGAAGGAATGTCTCACTAAAACACCTATTCTTGCGGTGTCGGATCCACAGTGTGAGTTTTTCATTTACACAAATTCTTCTTTAGCAGGGCTTGGAGGTGTGTTGATGCAGGAGGGCAGAGTAGTGGATTTTGAGTCTTGCAAGATCAAAGACTACAAGATTAATTATCCAGCTCATGATCTTGAGCTTGTGATAGTTGTACATTATTTGGTTTGATGGAGGTACTTTCTTCTCTGTCAGAGATTCACACTCAGGACAAATCACTTGAGTATTCACCACCTCTTCATTCACCCAATCTCAATGCTCTCGTCGGCGGAATTGGATGGAGTTGCTTTGTGAGCATGATATGGAGATAGAACATGTAAAAGAAAAGGAGAATGTGGTGGCAGATGCTCTCAACAGATGGAGACATGTGGCTATGGCCAGCTCATTGAGTAAAGATTTATGGAGTAGGATTATTCAGCAGCTTCCTCTTGACAACTTCTACATTGAATTTCAAGCACATATCGGTTCTCGAGATACCCCTCGAGGGGAAGTTTGATGGTTTCTCACTAGAGGTAGATAGCCTTCTTAGGCACAGAGGTCAAATTTATGTTCCCAGAGATGGAGGATTGAGGCAGGACATATTGACAGAGGCACATTGTGCACCCTATTTAGCCCATCCACGGGGTGAAGAAAATTTACACTACTTTGAGGCAGTTGTGTCACTTGAGATGACTTCACAGAGACGTGGCTCAATTTGTGTCATGCTATTTAGAGTGCCCGAAAATGAAGGTCAAACATCAACATCCAGCTGGCCTTTTCTTTCCTCATGTTATATCAGAATGGAAGTGGGACACCATTTCCATGGACTTCATTGTTGGGCTACCGATGTCAAGATATCACCATGACGCCATCATCGTTACGGTGGATAAATTGAAAAAATTGGCTCAAGTTTCTCTGGTGAAGACCACTTATACAACTAGTGTAATGGCATGGGTATATTTCGATAAGATTGTTAGGTTGCACATGATTCCACAAAAGATCGTTAGTGACCGCGATCCTTTGTACACTTCCCATTTTGAGTACCATGCAAAGATGCGCTTAGAACAAAGATAAATTTTAGCAAAACATATCACCCGAGATAGATGAACAGATGAGCATGTGAATTAGATTATAGAGGATATGCTCGGGATGTATGTGATGGATCAAAGATCTAGCTAGGAGGAGTACCTGTACTTGGTGGATTTCACCTACAATAATAGTTTTTAGAGTTCAATAGGCATGGCTCGTTTTGGATTTGTATGGAAGAGGGTGTAGGACACCTCTTAGTTGGGATAGGTTAGAGGAAAGGGTTTCTCTTAGACCAGCTTTGTTACAGGACATGGAGCAACAGGTGATTTTGATCAGACAGAGACTGCAGGAGGCACAGGACAGGAAGAAGAAGTATGTAGATCAACATAGGATGGACCGTAGTTTTGATGTGGGAATGAAGGTTTTCTTTCATGTCAGGCCACATAAGAGCCCTATCTATTATGGAAAAGGTTCTAATTTAGCTCCTAGATTCGTGGCTCCTTTTGAGATATTGGAGCATATTGGCCCTTTTTCCTATCATCTAGTATTTACACCCAAACCTATCTCACGTATATGATGTGTTTCATGTTTTTGTTCTTAGGAGATACATTAAAGATCCTTCTCATGTGTTAGATTGGACTTCATTGCAGGTGTAGGATTAGGAGAAGGTGATGGTGGAGCCTGTTTGTATCCTAGATCGCAGGACCCTAGGCCTCCAAGGCGAGAGAGGTTGATCGAGTGTCCGGATGATCTTGTGGGATATATATGATGAGCTGCAGCCTACATGGGAGGATGCTACTTTGCTACAAGTTCAATTTCAACATTTGTTCCAGTGACTTCCAAGAGGAATTCGAGTCTAAGGGGAAGGGGATGTAGTGCCCACTTCCCTTTGACACCTTTTATATTGATCATGATACTACTGATTATATTATGGACATGATTATGGACCTTATTATAGTAAGATGTTAGATCTAGATCATGGATTATTGTTGACTTGATTCAGTTATGATGCATAATGATTATTAGAGGCATTTTGGATATTGATGATGATATATTGTTTGACATGGTTATATTATGGATGTTGTTCGGACATGTGATATTTGGATATTGTGAGTAGACCTAGAAATGGAAATTATTGGATGATGATATAGTTGTTGATAAAACTATAAATGATATTGTTAGATTGCTTTGATGTTGTTGTGATTCATATATCTAAATGATTTTGGGAATTATATTTATATTATTTTGAATGTTCTGATATGGCCACGAGGCCGAAGGAGGTATTTGTGTTTTGTAGGTTAAAATATCACAACAAACATCGGGATTGGAGACCAACCACATTGGAATTCTAGATGAATTCAACAAGGTCACCATGGCAACTAGTAAATGTTTTTGTGTGTTTGTTTGTGTTAGGGATTCCCATGGGAGCGAACACCTTTAAATGTAACCAAGGGGTTATGTGTATTTATTTATTTGACCATTTTTTTAAAATGTTACATGTGTTTATTTTGTGATGCATTTGCCACTTTCTTTATTTATTAAATGTTGTATTAATATTGTGGGTGAGCATGTTGTTAATATTAATTAATTAAAATATATCATGAGAAAGTAATTAATAGAGTTATTGGCCTTCATTTGAAGTGTTGTAACAGATGTGTAAGTGATGTGCAAGTTAACTTTTGAGTGTGAAACACTCCACCTTCTTGGAAATTCGAAATTGTCCTTGGAGGCTGATTTTGGAGGCTTGTGGGACAAGTTAAACTTGTCCCATACTTCTTAAATTTAATTACCAATCATACCTACGGTTGGAGAGTTGAGATTAGAATTTTATAATGCTTTTGAGAAGTCAAATTGTACATTGTAATTGCACTTTTCTTACATGATTTATTTTCGGTCATTTGGGGTGTGGGTTAGATTTGAGTGTGTAAGTAAACTGTCATATTATTCACCCACATATTTATTGTGCATTGGATAATGAAGTTGACTTTGGGGTTGGGGTTGAAGATGTGTGATGTGGAATCCTCCATGGACCCAACTTATTCTCTTCTCTTCCCTCTTCTATAAAATTTGATTTCCTTGGCTTGATTTGGGTTGCTTCACTTGGAGACTTCATTCTAGGGTGAAATCTTTTACTGTTTTGGAAGGTCTTACTTTTAAGAAGTTTTTGGAAGGTTTTTTTCATGCTTGTTTTTTGCTGATTTCGATTCTTTGGCATTGGGATAAAGCTTGCTGTTTTGGAACTTGGAACAACTCCATCATGGAGAAGTAGGAGATTGGCTCTTGAAATGCTTCTTTTTGTTTGTTTATGAAAATGTTAATGTGTGAATTTTTTGGCATGTTTGTGGGCTATTGGGTAGATGGCCTAGGAATGGTGTAGGAGAAGACTATGGGGTTTATTTTGTGGGAAGCACAAGTGTGTTTTAGGGAGGTATAAGGGTGGAGGGAGTTGGGATTTGGGTTCCACCTTACAAATAAATAGCTTACATTTCTTTACTCATTATGGGGTGCCATAAGAGGTTGGGGAGGCATAATGAAATGTGAGGAATAAGGAATACTGTGGGAGGCATCGGGAATGTCAAGGTTGTGATATACTATATTTTGGCGTTTGTAATTCAGGTGGTGATACCCATTTCTCCTTTTGCGGAGGCATAAGAAGCATCCCCATAGTTTCTTTCTCCTTTGGCTTACTTGAGGAATCCTTAGTATTATTTGTCATGCTTTAATGTAGTTGTAAACTACATTCTATTTTGGATTTGTGTTTTTAATTGTGAAAGTGTTGCTTGTGTGTTTGTTGAAGCCTATTTTTTCCATGAGTTGGATCACATCCTTTATTGCTTTGTGGTTGAGGCATGGGGGCCAATGAAGAAGAATGGATTCTTGTTTTCATTGGATGTCTTGGTTGGGTGAAGAGCGGTGCCTTTCCCCTACTCTTTTTGTGATCACAATTAGAAGAATAAGAAATCTCCATGTTATTGTTTCGGAGCCGAAAAAAAGACGGTTTGACAGTCCCTTGTTGAGATAAATTTTATTGTAACCCTTCCCATTTGAAATGTATGAACTTGTAATTATTTTGTAATGAAAAGACATGTTGATTTCTAAAGTTGCAAAGTAAAATATAAAAGAGATAAACTCTGTTTTGTTTTGAAAGAATGTGAAAGAAATTGCATTCGAAGAATAAAAGAAGGATGTTACAAAGTTGTCTTTTGAAATCAATAAATGATGTATTACCTTTCTCAAATTGCACTATGGTATTGAATCTAATATTTTAAATGTAGTTGTAATCTCTGTTTGAAATGAAGAAATGTGTATAAAGGAAGTGTAATACTTTGTCCTTTGAAATATGTGAAAATTGGAAATCAGAGATGTATTTTAGCTTTTGAATGGTTGAATTGAATCAACTAAAATGTATTAGAATAGAATTGGAACATATTAAAAGGAAGAAGAAAATGAAAAATAAACTCTTTAAAAGTAGATCTTTGTTTTGCATTTTTCAAACCGGCAATTATTGACCAAAAATGCAAGACCAAACCTACAACAATGAAATAACAAACTAAACTATTAAATTGAAGTAGTTTTCCTAAACAAATCCAATTAGACAAATTTATTTAAAGGAAATCTTTCAAAACCTCGGAAAACCGAGTTCAAAGCTTTCACAATCATTTTTCTTTGTCAAAATTGTAAAATTTTGAAATTGAATTCAATCAAATAGACCTATCTCAAAAATGTATCCTCAATCCACCTAAGAACAATTCTCCATTTCTATTTGACATGCCTTTGAGTGAGGAAGAAGATCAAATTAAATAAATCTTACAAGTTAAAATTTACCATTTTGCACTATAAAATCCTACAAATCGTTTTCGTTAAATTGACCCCTTAAACTTTATCAAAATCAAAAATTAATAATTCTTGAGTAAAGAGGACGTCAGAAAAAAATTGGGACAAATCTACGTGGCGGGCTCTGCGGCCTGAATTTTTCCCTTAGAGCTTTGGAAAAAATTTGGGAAAATTTTCCAACTTTTCCCAGCCACCCCACACCCAATCAAAGGATGCCACGTGGCACCATGAGCTGTCACCGGAGGGGCGGACTGTTTTTAACTTAGTGCTTCCAGAAAATTTTACGAAAATTTTTCAACTTTTCTCCGTTGCGCCGCCGACCGCAGGAAATCAAGAGCTACCACGTGTAGTTACAAGGCATCTAAGGAGGAGTGGGTTCCTTTTTTCCTTTTGCGCTTTCGGAAATTTTTTTGAAAATTTTCTAAACTTTCCCTGCCAACCTGCAGCAAACAAGGAGATGCCATGTGGCATCGCAAGGTGTTGGTAGAGGCACGGGTGAACTTTCCCCCTTTTGCCTTCAAGGCATTAAAACCCCTTTCATCCCTGCCACCCAACCTTCTTCACATGGCTTAGGAGGCAACATGTGTCCCTTGTAGACTTACAGTGCGTAGGCACAAAGTTGTCTTTTCACCCCGCGGGGAAATTGGCAAATTTCCTCCCGCCGCCCCACTTTCCCTCGCATTGGCTTAGGACACACCATGTGTCCCTCGCGGACTCGTGGGAGCGTGGGTGCAAAGGTGGCTTTCCACCCCTTGGAAAAAATTTCTCCCTATAGCCTTGCAGACCCGCCCATAGGGAAATTTTTCTCCCCATGGCCCGCCGACCCGTCCTGGGGAAAAAATTTCTCCCCGGGCCTCGCAGCCCACTCTTTGGGAAAATTTTTACCTCAAGGCCCGTCGGTCCATAACTTGGAAAATATTAGGAGTTAGGAGGACTTCTTTATATCAATGGAAAGGTGAGGAAATTTTCTATCCAATGGGAATGATTTAAGGAATTTTTTGAATTTGTTAATTTTAAGAAAAATTAGGTTGAATGTTTAAATCTCGTTAGAGAGTGGGTATGGTGAGGGATTACCCTCTCGAACCTAATTGAACTTTCTAACCCTAAAATTTGGGACCTTGTGACCTCTAATAATGGTTAATAAGAGAAAAGTATTTTATAGTGGATTAGAATTTTTCTGGAACTTGTTAGTGACAAATGTTGTCTTGTAACCTAGTTGTAGACTCTCTCAAACAAAAAAAATTATTCCATAATTTTCCTAACTATTCCTAGGTTGTTCTTGGGTCTCAAGTGGTATGTTTTAATGGGCGTTACAAAATTAGGGTTCTATTTCAAGTCCAGATTTGAATCCCTCTAAGGCATACATGTAGAACATGCACTTGCACTTGCAAAAATTTGATGTACTTAAAATCCTCTTCTAGCTTTCTAAACATGTCAATTTTCAAACCCCGAGGGGTAAATTCTCTAGAGCGTAAATCTTTTCCCGGATTTTGATTCTCCTCTATCGAGAAGCGATTCTTTGTGGTTCCAGGACACATATGACCGCCTTTGGGGAAATTTCCATTGTTTCTTCTCCTCCTTAGAATGTCGTGCAATTTTAGGAGCACCACACGAAACTTGCTTCTCAAAAATATCGTCAAGGATGTAGAAGAAGTTACTCAATGGTTGCTTAGAAGAGGCTGCTCCATACAACACATCTATGAGAGACCTAGTTGGTTATTCCATATAGACATTTCTAGCTAAGCATTATCTTTTTCTTCATCAACAACATGAAAAAGAGAGCATACAAGAGCGACTATGACCATAGGCACTTGCTCTACCAGGGAATTGAATGTGAATCTATCTTGTTGCCACTATCCGGTCATAACATTGTGGGCACCAAGATTAACCATGTCATGTCTTAAGCTCGAAACCGGTGCACGTAACTCAATATCGAGAAATTTTGCTCATTCTCTCGTAAGTGGGAGTTTGAATGGGGAAACCCCTAGCTAATGTCATGCACATAGCTTTGTGTTCCCTCACCGAGATCCTCGAGCACGTGTGTCATAAGAGAAGCCCGAGGCATCTGTATCTTCATTCCCTCTCATTTTTATATTGTTTATTTAGTAATTTAAGCAAGATTTTCATTTTTTAATTAAAAAAATATATTTTTAGGTAAGTTGTAGACATTTTTTTTTTAGATTTGCATTTTTTGTTAATATTAATAGTTAATAAAAAAATATTTTATTTTTTATGCATAGAGGCATTGTCTAAGTGAGAAATGCCTTTCCTACATCACTTCATTTGGGGATGTCTTCAAACTATGAAATCTGTTGAATGTAGGCCAGGGGAATTCTCATAAAAAGAATTCAAAAGTGTATAAAGGAGAGGAGACAACATCCATAACTAGTTTGTAATAACCTGTTGACCAAAATTTTGAGGGAGGGTACATTTTCAAATGAAATTATGCGAGATACAATAAAAAAATTCTCTTTTCTTCGAAATGGTCATGGCGTTTGTTGTGAAAAATATCGTTGAGAATCATGCAAGAACTAGAGGAGTTGAGGAGAACTACTTTCTTTTAACCATTGATTTTCCTCTCTCAATTTAAAGTTTTATCTATAAAAACAATTGAAATTGAACCCAGGACCTCTAATATAAAAAACAATATATCATTATTGTTGAGCTCTATAGACCATTAAACCTTCAAGTTGTAATTAACACTTTTTTTTCATTTCATAAATTAGGCTCTCTAATATAACAATCAGGTTAAAATTGAGATTACTGATATGTAGAAGTTGAATGAATATGGATAGAGAAGGCTGAGCATGATGCTCTCTTGAAGGCCAAGGGGAAAGACAATGAAAAGCTGACGTGGAACGAATACCATGGATGTCCTAAAATTTGAAAGGCCTAGTGATTTTGGTTTGTCTTTGGCAATGGTAGGTAATAAATGAAACACTTTGTTTGGCTACCATAGTCTCGTTTGTTAGCAAGGAAGCCAAACAAGATATTAAAGTGAAAGGTTGTGTTGAGGATTTGACATTGGGCTTTAAAATTTACATTATAGTCTCATTAAAATTTTACTACCCACAATAAAGTGTTTCATGAAGAAGACACCGACAGATATTGTTGTGTACTTTGACCGGTTAGATATGTTGAGTAGAGGTAATGGAGATGTCCATTTGTTACGCACTATAACAGATGCCTTTAGACCTGCAGTCTAGTTCATTGTCATATTAGTCCTTACACATGTTGCATTTTCTCTTCTTGATGGTCTTTATGTTATTTCTATAAGGTATGGAACATATGTATCTCAAAGTGCTTTCTGTGTGGTACAAAAAGATATTCAACAAGCTGTAGGAGATAAGTGTCTTGTGAATCCTGTATCCTTGGTAGAAAACCATCCTTCATGCAAGACAAATAGGGCAGGTCAGAGAGTTCTCCCAAATGGGCAGACTTGGAAGAATGACTTGTTGCTACTTTGCTTTGCGTCCAAAAATTTGGCTGAGGCAAATTCGCTCTTGAAGTTGTAAGAAGATGGCATGCCATGAGAAGCCGTCGATAACTCATGTAATGGCTCCATCATTGCCTTCATTTCTTTACTCTTTGTTGTAGTCAAGATCTCAACTTAAGCTTAAATTTGGCCTGTACAAATCCATTTTGTTCTCACGTCTTTAATATTTAATATATAATATTTATTATCTTATCAACTTAAATTAAATTAAATTAAATTAAGCCACGTGGATGACTTTAGAATTTATACGATGGAATCAAAGTAGATATGGAAGTTGGAACCCTTCTATTTGGAGTCGGATTGCCATGTCAATGAGAGGTCCCCAACTTTAGGAAAATAGTTGTCGATGATAGAAGAGGAGAGGATAAGAAAATAGTACATGGAAGGGTGACGCTAATGAGGCGTTTAGTTGAATTATATAACACCCATGGTTTTATACCCATAACTTCAACATGTGAATCCTAGAAAATGGCTCTTTGTTACAACTCTCTCTCATGGTTTAGTTTTAGAGTCTTCTTTTTATTATTATTTTAGAGTCTTCTCTATTCTTTATTATTATTATTTTTTATTGTATTTACTTCATGGTTCTTTATTACAACTCTCTCATAGTTTAATCCTAGAAAATGAATCTTTGTTACAAATCTCTCTCATGGTATCCTAAGGCCAATTCGCTTATGCTTATGACATGAACTTGTAGAGAAAGGGACATGTCAGGAGGACTTAACATCCCATATCAACCCGATGTAGTTGCTTATTATAATAACCACAAAAGATGGAAATTCAGGTGGTTTTACATTAACTCTATAGATAATATTTCTCTTGAGAGGACCTCTAAGATTAAAAGCTTGACTTGCATGCCAACTCATCCTCTCAAGACATGGAGAAAATTTGTGAAAGTTCTCAAAACCTTAAGAATCCCAATCGTTGATGCATGAATACACATCCACTTCCATCCGTAATGTCACCACTCCCACTCATACATAGATAGAAATTATCGATTGCCAATGCTTTTCTCCATACTCTAGATAGTTCGAGAGAGGGCTTGTAGTGCATGTGTTGACAATTTTGCACTTGTGTAAAAATGGGAAATTTGAAACTTTGTTATACGATGAAAGTCATGGATGAAGTATACCTAAGCTAAGGAAGTTCTGGTGTTATTAGTTATTGTTGAATTAATTAATGATTAAGTGAAATCTGCAGCTATGTGTCTATGTGTGTGTTACAAAATGTAACAGATCACATAGTCTACAATTTCATGATACCTTCAACAAAAGAACACAAAGGCCCCTGAATGACAGTTGTGTTGTCTTGATGAAGACACCGAATTATAGAGTATGTGAAGTGTTGAGTGTTGGGACAAAAACACAAGTGCAGATTACAAAAATCACAGTTATTATTACTTGAATGCTATAAGTTCTCAAAGCAATGTTCTTTCCTTTATGTTTAAGACATTCAATTATATTACTGAGTTGTTTAGTTCATCATACACTCCATTCAGAAGCTTGAAATGTAGAAGGAAATACACAACTCAATTTCAGAATTCAATGTTTTATTCACAAGGAAGGTCAAATGTTTCCCACACAAGCTATGGGATGTGACTAAAAAGTAAAGTACATCTACTAAAGAAAGAGGTACACATGCATGAAATAGAAAGCAAAGGAATATGAGTGAACCCATCATTGCCTTTGTATATTCTTCATTGTGCAGATTGTCCCCCTTCCAACTTGTTCCATCTTTGTCTTCACAATTCAAAGCATGGTACCTGAAAAGCAAAAGATAAGAACCATCAATAAAGAGCTCAGGGTCGATCCATATTCCTACACTATCCTAATTTGTGCATATGGATCTCTAACCAATAGAAGATATGGAGTGCCTGAAGATCAAACTGCATAGCCCACTCAGGAAGCAGAAATAGAAAAGAGAATAAGAAACATGGACACAAGAGAGGCCAAAATCCTAATTATTTTCTAACTATTTTCTTAAAGTGTGTAGGTACGGAGTTGCAACCAAGAATAAATAAATCTTGTATATGTTGGAAAGAAGGACTAATGTAATAGAAACTCGAGATATTGTCTACAAATGGAAGAGGGTGATAGTAGAGGACAAAAAGATGCTTGCAGACAAGATACATTTTCCAGATTTGGTCAAAGGAAAGGAATTCAAGGGGAAAATTTTGAAAGGGTGCGCCATGAAAAAAATCAGCATTTTAAATTTTCAACATGCCGAAATGTTAATATAAAGGAAATAAAGCATCTATCTAGAATATACAAGGTACAAAGATATCATGAAATAGAGAATAGTTAAAGTGTTATTACTACCGCCTTAATCAAATAAACAAGCCTACCAAATCACAAAAGATACAAAATTCTCAAAGAGCTAAATTTCAAAACCAGGAAGGATAGAAGAGAAAAGTAATGATAGAGTAGATATTACTGACAGAAAAGCATATGCGCAACCCAAACAACTTCAAATTTACATAAAGACCTCAAGCCCCAAATCTGGGACAAATCAAAGTACGCATCATGCTACATTATACATCGAACTAAATTCAAATACAAGATTCAGGATTAAATAGAATCGAAAACACATGAAGGATCAAAGGTATCTCCTTGACTATGGCTCAATACAAAAAAGCTGAAACTAATAGACAGAGTTGACTGAGTTTGGATTAGAACAGAAAAGGCTCAAAGATTGACTCGAGAACAATATTAAAATCAGAAGCACATTCATACACAAGTTCCAAGTAGCAAGTAAAAAGAGCTTGACATATTATTCATGACACAAACTCAGGTGGAAGAACTTTGAATCAGAAAACTCACACATATCCAAGTCAAAGAAATGTTACAATATTTCAGAGATTGTCATTTCCATTAAAATCATATTCAAGTTACATTATCAGAGTGTGTACAGATCTGGACCATTGATAAAACATTAATAGGAATCATCAAGTTCAGAGAAAGAAGAGCAAGCTCAAAACGAGGTTCAATTTAAAATAACCAAGGCCAAGCCCACAGATATTCAGAAAACCTTCAAGGAAAAGTCCAGACTTAGGCCGTAATGAAATAATGGAGACCCAGATTAATGTCAAGCTCAAAAATGTAAAGCTTCTAGAGGCAAAGAAATTCAGACATCATTAATGGCGGCAGAGGTCAAATGACACCACAAAGTTGAAGAAACCGTCATAGTACAATTGTAAAGAAAATGTACCCATTGTTTGAACTCTCATGGCCACATAAAAACTATAGAACCAGTTAAAATTTGGATAACCAGAAAGTGTTGACCATCAAAACTCATATAGAAATGATAAAGCCGTTATTTTTCAATAGAGCCATCACATTTCTACCTCAAAAGAAATAAGCTAAAGATCTAGTTTAGTAAAAAGATTTCTCTTCATTTTACCAAATACCCATGAAGGAAAATAGACTTACCAGTAATAAACATTAGGTTAAGCTAAAGGAAAATCACTCATAGCATGATCATAGGAAGAGGAAGCACGAATAGTATATCAGTGCAAGAAGCTTCACTTTAACCTTCCATGATGCAGCGATTAAAGCCCTCGAGAATGAACTTGGATGGAGAAAAACAACGAGAATGGAGATATTTCAGAACCCGTAAGGTATATTTACAGAATAAAGCCAATCTCAATGAAATCACTAACAGTGGCGGTCATCTAACGAAGTAAAACAGAGACCAAAAAATAACACAATGTCGAGCTCACAGACTCCAAGACGACGGAAAATAAAGAAACCAGAGACTTCAAATATACAGAGCCAAACAACAAAGATACATATCCAATCAAGCTCAAAGAACAGAATGCAGAGGGGTCAGGTTTCAAAGTTACCCATAATGGCAGAGTTCAGAGCTTCACAAAGCAACCATCAGTGGCATTAAAATTCTAGGGCTTCGCCCGCATCACTAAAAACCTAATGAAGTGATCATTATGGGTCAAGGTCCCATTTATCATACAAATTTGAGAGACAAGTTAATAGGACTCAACCATAGTTGAAACATCGACGATCAATAAAGCATCAAGTACGAAGATCAAAGGCCAAGGATCGTGCTCAAAGATTGAAATAATTAACCATGGTTAGTTCGCACCGACCACATTCAATGGACAATCAGAAACCATAACCGTGAGTCCAAGGATTGACGACTTAAGATCTCAAAGTACACAAATCGATGCTCACAAATGGATCACCAAAATCGATGCAAAAGTCATCCAAGTGGAGTGGCGGTCATTGACCAACTTAGTCAATTTTCAAAATTTCAAATTGTCAAAATTTTGTCCACAGCCCATAGGCCCGAAGAGGACATGTGTCATCACCAGAACAGAAGTGGAAAGGTGGGGGTCGGGCCCTCTTTAAGTTTTGAAACCTTTTGCAAAAAGTTAAAAGTTCCAAAATTTCCCACAAGCCCGAAAGCACACGAGGGGAACGTTAATTTAGGGAAAAGGTCAAATATTGATTCCATAGAACATTGGCGGAACAACGAGCTTTCTTAAAACTTTTATACCTTTTACAAATGTGGTTAAAATTCCAAGTTGTCTCGAGAGCCCACAGAAGCTTAAAGTTTCAAATAAGCCCAAAGGCCCGCAAATGGAATTAAAGCTCTAAACTGACCCGTAGAGGTCCGAAAGTCTACAAAGGACTTAAAATTTCCAGAATTTTGCCCACGGGCCTATAAAAGTAAAGAAGGAATCCACGTGTTATCCAAGCTATCATTTTAAGTTTTGATTTTCAAAACCCGAATTATAATGTATGTTTCAAATAATCAAAAGATGGCCGAAACATGGTGAAGTGTAAAGTGGCCCCCACAGTGGGTGTTTTGTAGGTATTATAATTATTTCTTTTACCCACAAATAGAGAGCTAAATTTTTTCTTGCTCCAAGAGAAGACAGAACAAAGAAAGAGAAAAAATGCATGTTCAAAAGGAAAGACTTGCCTTGCGAAAGATTTTTTTAGCAAATTATTTTACTCTTGCTTTCTTAAAATAGATCAGTCAACTTCAGTTGACCAATTGTAATCAAGGCTATTAAATTCCTATTTGTATTTGCATGCTCTATTTTTATTCCTTTATCTATTATTAAATAAAGGATAAAAATAGAATGCATGGGGGAGTTCAATCCTTAGGCTATTTTTAGGAAGAGGGTGAATTTTATTTTTGATATATATTGTGTGCCTTTACAAAGCACAAGGGGAAAACTGGAGGACTTTTTAGATATAGGAGTACTAAAGCAATTTTTTCTAGTTTTTCCTTCTGAGTGTGAATAATTTCTTCCTTCCCAATTATTTTAGCCTTATGTATGTTTCTTTGAGTCTTGTGAATGTAAATTCCCTAATTAATCATCTTACCTGTTGCGAAAATTGATTGTTTCTACATGATATTAATGTACATATTTAGCTTAGTAGTATTGTTGTGATAATCTCCCTCAATACCTCCAAGTGTTTTTCCCTTAATATTCTGCAGAAGAACTATTGGTTCGTGCACCAAAATCCTTCACATATCAATTGTGCATATACTCAGTCAAATCCCTCATAAAAATTTGGTGTATCACCTTAGTTTTAATTATTTTACAGTCATCTTTTACCCCTAAACCCCATAATCAATTTAGGATACATCAATAAGGAACCAACCTTGATACCAGAGACTCACCTCAAAATAGGTATACCCATAGACCTGAGGTGTTTCCATTGTATCTACGAAAGAGAGAGATCAAATTTTGCAAGCTTAGAAAACTGCAGCCATCTCTCTACAGGGTGCACTTTCGAGAGATAATTGTTTTTGGCATGCCGGTGGGACATCGAATCAGATCTACATGCAAGTTACAAATTCTATAGCAGTTCTACAATAGATTTACAACAATTACAAAGTCACTTTCAGAGCAAGTTGCAGAAATTTATTTTAAAAATTTAAAGATCTTTTGGTGACTCCACAGAGCTAATTTCATACTAGTATTGTAGCATGTTCCATGCCTAAAATGACTACAAGATCATCGGTAAGAGGAATTCCTCTTGAATTTGTTTCTTTACCATTGAATTGTTAGAAGGATAAGAGTTGGTCTTAGGTTGTGGATCCTGTTTTCATGTGTGAAAGTGTCAAGACCTACACTCAAGGGTACCGTACACTTTTCATGTATCCTCGCCGAGGTTGGGCGGGCCGGAGCCCCAGCGAGGGCCCGGGGCGGAAGCCCCTGGTAAGAGTTCGGGCGCGCAGCCTAAAAAAAAAAAAAAAAAAATTAGGCATAAAGATTTTGGCCTCGAAAAATTACACCCGAAATATCGGGAAACGTGCTTTTCTCATATGGGCGAGTTTTTTGACCCATAGGTTTATGGGACAGAGTTTTGCCCATGGTTTTGATACCCACGGTTTTGTAAAACTGCTTAAGCAGTTGTCTATTTATATGGTCTTATGCATATGATAGATGTACAAGCAAATGTATTGCAGATGTGTTTTGAATTCGGCTGTGAATTCTGTAGAGTTTGTTGAGCATAGCTCCAAACGGATCTAGGTATTGTATTGAGAGAGCGGTGGCTTGTAATAAAATTTGAGCAAGTGATTCTTGGTGGACGTAGCCCAAATTGGGTGAACCACGTTAAATACTATTGTCTCTTTGTGTTGTGTTATTTTATTCTGCAATTTTATTTGAGATTTGTAATAATTTTTGCATATTAGTTTCTACTGTTGCGATTCTATGAGGGATTATTCCGCATATTTTATCTCTTATTTCCTAACAATTGGTATCAGAGCCTGGTTTGGTTTGCTAAAGTGTTGAATTGTAGGGAAAGTTTTTAGCTTGAGTGGGAGCTATGGCAGATGAAGGAAGATCTAGGGTTGATAAATTCAATGGGTAGAATTTTAGTCTTTGGAAGATGCAGATGGAAGATTACCTTTATCAGAAGGATCTTTATACTCTGTTGTCTAAGAAGGTGAACAAACCCTCGATTATGAAATATGCGGAATGGGATTTGTTGGATCGGAAGGCACTTGGAACGATCCGGTGAGTCTTGCATCTTCGGTATTATTTAATGTTTCAAAGGAAAAGACTACAAAAGATCTAATGGATGCATTAGGGAAGTTGTATGAAAAACCCTCTGCCTCTAATAAGATATTTTTAATGAAAAAGTTGTTTAATATGAAGATGTCTGAGAATAGTTCAGTAGAAGATCATTTAAATGATTTCAATACGGTAGTGAATATGCTAGCTTCGGTTACAATAGAATTTGATGAAGAAGTTAGGGCTTTATTAATTTTGTGCTCTTTACCTGAGAGTTGGAATAGCCTAGTAATGGCGGTAAGTAACTCGGTTCCAACTAACTCGAAGTTGAAGTTTGAGGATGTTGTAGGGGTGATTCTAAGTGAGGAAATGCAAAGAAAAATCTCTGGGGAATATTCTACTTCAGGGAATGCTTTGACAGTGGAAACTAGAGGGAGACAGAAGAATAGAGGAAACCGTGGAAAATCAAAAGATCGGGCAAGGTCAAAATCCAAGAACAAGATTGTATGCTGGAATTGTGGAAAGCCTGGGCATGCAAAGAAGGACTGTTGGGAGCTTCGGGATAAGAAGAAACAACAGGAAGAAAACAAGGAGGCAAATGTGGCAACGGGTAATGTATGTCAGGATGCTTTGATTCTTTCTTTGCACAATATTACTGAATCTTGGGTTTTAGATTCAAGGGCTTCTTTCCATGCTTCTCCACATAGGCATTATTTTGTTGATTATGTTCAAGGAGATTTTGGGCATGTTTTTCTTGGTGATGATGAGCCTTGCAGCATAGTTGGAAAAGGTTCTGTTCAGGTTAAGATGCAGAATGGGAATACATGGCTATTGAAGAAACTTGATATCGGTGGGGCAATTGGGAAGTGATGGTTGTACTATGATATTTACACTAACTCTTGGAAGGTTCTTGTTATTACCGAATCACAAGCACCCATGTTTTATACAAGTGCATATACTTGAATTCACGGTGTGATTGGATAACATGGGTACTATCTCCAAGTTGTGGGACTTGCTACTTGAGATAGACCTCCGAGAAAGTGGTTCTTGCTCCTAAACTACCCCACAATCTACTCTAATGCGAGGATAAGATAACCTGTTCTAATCTAAATTTCCAAGGACCAGGAAAGAGAATGCATAAAATGAAAGCCTACACTAAAGCGGTGATACACCAGAAAAGGAGGATGTGAGAGTAGTCTCCAAATGTGTGAAATACAGAGGCAAAGTGCACACTAGAAGAGGTGATGATAGTTCACCATAATCTAGCAAAATGCATTCACAATAATATTCCAAGCATACACAATGATAATGAATCCCTGCAAGAACATAATAAATAGACACAATATTCTTATAGAAAGATCAAAGGGGCAAGAAGAATGCAAGAAAACACAGCAGGGGAAGATACATCCACAAACTGGTATTTTATTGCTTCACGATATACGCATTCGATCGTTACAAGATAAGGTCTGGATCACCATGCAAGGAGTCCACTACAAGGGCTTGCAACACTGCTTTGGCTTCACAAAGTAATTTTGGTAGAGCTTTGCTACCCAAAACTCTCCCCTTTACTGAGCCCAACACTCCAATTTATAGAAAAATGAGAAGGAAAAGAGATGGAAATCCCAAAATCTGTCCTTCAACCACCTGTAAGAGGCATTAAATTGAGTGAAATGGTTATACATTACTTGTAAAAGGCTCCCCATACTGTCCCATGTGCTGCAGCAGAGAAAGAATGATGACCATGCCTCTTAATTGCACTCCCAGCTACCAAATAAAACATTGTTCTGAACCCGGCCACATTTTCTTAAAAATATCAATCAATTTCTTATCAAATATAGAATTTCTTGATTTCTGTGCATTGGGCTTGGAACCACAATTCCAACGGTACTAATTTTGTGTGATTTCGTTGAGAAATGCAAAAGTTATGGCCTTCTGAGTGCGGGCAGCTATTTTGGGTCTGGCTAGGCGTTTTCTGTCATTTGACGGGAATGAGCATTGACTGACTGGAGCCAAATATGTTTCTTTTATGTGGTGTAGAGGACGTCGTGCTCATTCCAGAAAGTCCAATTTTGTGAAAATCGGAGCTCGGAGTCAAAAGTTATGGCCGTTTGAAGTTTCATGGGTCAAACGTTGACTTTTCTTCTCTACCCTCGGCCGCTTCGGCTTTTCGCGTCCCTCGCGTCCCTTTGTCCCATTTGGCACAGTGCTGAAATTTCCCATTAAATCCGGTTCAGCCGGTTCACGTACTTTTGTCCGCGCGTCCCCAGGATCTGCTTTGGGCTGCCTTGACTCATTTCGCTCGGTTCGGCCGGTTCGCGTACTTTTGTCCCGTGTGTCCCAGACTATTTCGGGCTGCCTTGACTCATTTCGCCCGGTTAGGCTAGTTCACATACTTTTGTCCCGCGCGTCCCAGACTATTTTGTTTCAACAGTTAGTCAATTTTTTCAACTTTTCGGCCAGTTCAAATTTCCGCGTCCCGCGCGTCCCTTTGTCCCAAATCTGCGAGACCACCTGAGGCCTTTCGGCCGGTTCATGCCCAGATGTCCCAAGGACCACCTGGGCTAGGACTTAGCCATTTTTCGTGGTTTTTCGTGGCCCGAGCTTGTTTTTGCAATTTTTTACATTTTCTCATAACTTGCTCTCTTCTTCTTGGACAGGGGAGTTAGTAAAAATCTGAGGGGACCCTAGAAACATAAATTTTCACCCTGAATCAATATAATTGCTTGGGACTAAAGAATTTGATGCATGTTATCAAAATTACCTTGGGGGTGAATTTTGGATAACTTGATTACCAAGGGTGCTCTTGTGGTGGCAAGAGGTAAGAAGGTTGGAACCTTGTATTTAACCACCGATAGTACTAATGATTGTAATCTTGTGGCTTCGATGCAGATACAACATTATGGCACTATAGGCTCGGTCATATGAGCCATAAGGGCATGAACATCATAAAGAAGAATTTTCCTGGATATACAAAAAAAGGTTTGGATTTCTGTGAGAAGCTGTATATATGGGAAACAAAAGTGAGTAAGATTTCTTAAGGTTGGACCTACGAAGAAAGAGAGTAAGTTATTTGGTACATTCGATGTGTGGGGACCGGCTCGGGTATCATCTCTTGGGGTTCAAGTTATTATGTTACTTTTACGACGATGCAACAAGGAAATTTTGGGTTTATTGTATTAGAAACAAATCTGATGTATTTGACACTTTTGTTAAATGGAAATCCTTGGTAGAGAATGAAACAGGTCTTAAGCTAAAATGTCTCAGGTTAGATAATGGAGGGGAGTATTGCAGTGATGAATTTGATGATTATTGTTCTAAGAATGGAATCAAGTAGGCAAAATACGGTTCCGGGAACTCCATGCAGAAAAATGGAGTATCAGAAAGGATGAACAGAACAATAATGGAACGTGTTAGGAGCATGAGGTTACATGCAGGACTGCCTCTTTCTTTTTGGGCAAAAGCGGTGAGCACAGCTATGTACTTGATAAACAGAGGACCCTCAAGTGCCTTGGATGGAGGCATACCTGAGGAGGCTTGGTCCGGTAAGAAAGTTGATTATTCATTTCTTAGAGTCTTTGGGTGTGAGGTGTTTGTTCATATAGACAAGGATGATAGGACCAAGCTAGAGGCTAAATCAGAAAAATGTACTTTCATTGGTTATGGTGGTGATGACTTTGGATTTAAATGTTGGAGTATTAAGGAAAAGAAAATCATTGATCCTAGGGATGTGGTCTGTAATGAGAAAGTCATGTATAAGCAATAGTTGCAGGAAAACAGGGAAGAATCCAAGAAAGAATATGCAGTGGTAGAGGATCTTCGGATGGGAAAGTGACCCATGAATTAGTTTAGGAACCTACTCAACAGGAACCCCAAACTCCTACAGTGAGGAGGTCTTCTAGGGTAAGAAAAGAACCTGAACGTTTTCTCCTTCTCTTTATTATTTATTACTCATTGATAGTGGAGAGCCAGAGAGCTTTGATGAAGCAATGCAGGTAGATGCCAGTAAGAAGTGGGAGCAAGCCATGGATGAGGAGCATAAGTCTCTCATGGAGAACCAGACTTGGGATTTGGTGAAGCTACCGGAAGGAAAAAGAGCATTGCAAAACAAGTGGGTGTATAGAGTTAAAGATGAAGAAGGAGGAAAGAAAAGATATAAGGCCCGGTTGGTGGTCAAGGGGTTTGCATAGAAACAAGGTATAGATTTTGATGAGATTTTTTCTTCTGTAGTAAAAATGACTTCTATCGAACTGTTCTTGGAATAGTAGCAGTGGTAAGACTTGCACTTAGAACAGTTAGATGTAAAGATTGCATTTCTCCATGGTGATTTGGAGGAGGAGCTATATATGCAGCAGCCAGAAGGATATGAAGTCAAAGGTAAAGAGGAGATGGTGTGCAAACTGAAGAAGAGCTTGTATGGCCTAAAACAAGCTCCATGTCAACTGGTATAAGAAGTTTGATAGCTTCATGATGGAGCAAGGTTATATTATATGTCATTCTGACCATTGTGTGTATACAAAGAAATTTGAGGATGGAAGCTATATTATCCTATGTTTGTATGTAGATGACATGTTGGTTAAGGGGGAGTAAGTGAATCCTTTGATATGAAGGATTTGGGGGCAGCCAGACAAATCCTTGGTATGAGGATAACTCGGGATAGGAAGGAATGGAAGCTGACTTTATCTTAGGAAGAGTACATTAAGAAGGTATTGGATAGGTTTAACATGTAGGATGCTAAACCGGTTGGGACTCCTTTGGTAAGCCATTTTAAGTTATCAAAGGAGCAGTGTCCCAAGACAGAGCAGGAAAGAAACCAGATGTCCAAGGTACCTTACTCATCAGCAGTTGGTAGTTTGATGTATGCTATGGTGTGCACTAGGTCTCGATATTGCCCATGCATGGGAGCCTGTGAGTAGATTTATGAGTGATCCAGTAAAGAGCTTTTGGCAAAAGAAAGTGGATCCTTCGGTATTTGAGAGGGACCATGGGGACAGTTTTGTGCTACAATGGATCAGACAACACTTTACGTGGTTATGTAGATTCAGACATGGCTGGAGATGTAGACAGCAGGAGGAGCACGACAGGTTATATTTACACTGTAGGTGGGACAAAGCAGTGAGCTGGATTTCACGACTACAGAAGCTGGTGGCTTTGTCAACCACAGAGGCTGAGTATGTTGCTGCCACAGAGGCAAGCAAAGAGATGATTTGGTTACAACAATTGCTTGAGGAGTTGGGGCATAAGTAGGAGGAATGTAAGCTGCATAGTGATAGTCAGAGTGCTATACACCTAGCTAAGAACTCTGCTTT
This sequence comes from Taxus wallichiana var. yunnanensis, assembly GCA_018340775.1. Lineage (NCBI taxonomy): Eukaryota > Viridiplantae > Streptophyta > Pinopsida > Cupressales > Taxaceae > Taxus > Taxus wallichiana. The sequence continues at coordinate 974,388,392 of CM031239.1, forward strand.
CCACTCTAGGACAAAGCATATACAGTTAAGGTATCATTTCATCAGGACAGCTTTGGAGGAAGAGAAGTTGAAGTTGGAGAAGATTCATACCAGTCAGAATCCTGTAGACATGATGACCAAGGTGGTCACAAGGGAAAAAATAAAGTTGTGTTCAGCTTTGGTTGGTCTTCACAGAAACTAGTGAAGGGTTGAGAAGCTTGCTTAGAGGAAAACTAGTCTCCAAGTGGGAGATTGTTAGGTTGTGGAGCCTGTTTTCATGTGTGAAAGTGTTGAAGACTGTACACTAAGATTACTATACACTTTTCATGTATCCTTGCTGTGAGTTTGTGGTTTGGGCCGGGCCTCGAGTAGGGGTCCGAGGCGCAGCCTCGAAAAAAAAAAAAAATAGGCATAAAGTTTTTGGCCTCGAAAAATTACACCCAAATATCGGGAAACGTGCTTTTATTATATGGCGAGTTTTTTGACCCATAGGCTTATGGGATGGGTTTTACCCATGGTTTTGATACCCACGGTTTTGTAAACCGCTAAGCAAGCATTTTGTCATTTATATGGTCTTATGCATATGATAGAGGTACAAGCAAATGTATTGCGAGATGTGTTTTGAATTCGGGTGTGAATTCTCGTAGAGTTTGTTAAGCATAGATCCAAATAGATCTGGGTATTGTATTGAGAGAGTGGTGGCTTGTAATAAAATTTGAGCAAGTGATTCTTAGTGGACGTAGCCCAAATTGGGTGAACCACGTTAAATACTGTCTCTTTGTGTTGTGTTATTTTATTCTACAATTTTATTTGAGATCTGTAATAATTTCTGCATATTAGTTTCTACTGTTGCGATTCTGCGAGGGATTATTCCACATATTTTATCTCTTATTTCCTATGATTGGTAATACTTTACCTTATAATAGACCTGGTTTTGATAACCCTCCTCCTAATATTCCTTCACCATGTATCAATTTCTCTATTAAAATCCCGCTTTTCAAATTTCTATTCAACCACTAAGGAATTTTGTGACCTTTACTAATGGCAGTCCATTAGTAATCCCAGTCTACCATGACATTCGTAATGCTGCCATGAAAATTTTTCCATCATTCATAGCTGAAAATTAGGTTACACCTACCGAACATATCAAATATGTTGCAGCCCTATGTGCATTCCATAATATCACTCATGAAGATGTAGCTTTAAGACTTTTAGCAATTGCATCTTTTAAAGGGCAGGCCTTGCAATGGTATAGAAACCTAGAAATTAGAAGCATAATAACTTGGGATAACTTAGGTGAAAAATTGTTGAAAACTTGATTCGGGATAATTCAAATCATTTTTCTCTCCTGAACAATTTGTCTACTATTAAAAGAGCTCCCAAAGATTTTATGTCTAGTTTCAATATCCATTTTTCCAGAACCTGGGAAATTATTCCAGAAGTGTCAAGCCTCAAGCTGATCATGCTTTCCTTTATTATCTTAGGGCATTAAACAGTGATATCTCAACTATGATTTAGTTAATGGGGGAGAGACACTCCCAACAACCTATGATATCGTTATCCAAGCTGAAAATAGTCTTATTCAAGATGGGAAATTGGCACCAAGGCCTTCAATGCCATTTTTGTAGATTTAGCACCTATTCCTCAACCTATTACAATCATATAACCTACTGTTGTAGCTCCATCAGATGATGTATTTAAATCTTTGCAAACTATGGGAAATAAATTGACTTCGATTGAGAATAGAATTGCATTACCTAGCAGACCCTATCAGGCTCCTTATCAAAGCAAAATCAACAGAATCAAAATTATAGGCAGCCTTACCAACAAAGGTAGTTTGACCCAAAGGATCCTAGTTCATCTAACACTTTAGTCCTAGTTAATATGGCTACAGAAGAGTGGTGTCAACCTTGCAATCAACCTCATTCAGCTGCAACTTGCCCAAATTCTTTTCTAAATATGAATCTTGTTGCACAACCTCAATTTGAAACATTGTTCATGCCTCAAATGGAGGGTGGGAAGCAAGAAAATGACGTTCGAAGGCACCGAATAGAATTTAGTCAATTTTAATGAGGAGGATTTCATTACGATAACTACTGCTTAAGGAAAGCTATTGAAATTCAAAAATAACAAAATAGGCCTATCCTACCTACTATCACCGATAAGACAACATCTACAGTTCAAAGTCTAGAAACAACCCTACTATTACTCAAAAAACAAGTGTTTCGGTTGATAAAGGCCATCAAAAATAACTACTGACCTAATCCAAGAAGATTTTTATACCTCGAGATATCTAAGGCAACTAAAGAAAAATGGTTTTCACTAAGGCCTACTCTAAGACAGTTGAATCCATCTCTAAAATAGTTTCTTCTTTCAACATTGTTGATGTAATGAAAAAGCATAATGTTAACATCTCAATGTGGGATGCTCTAAGTATTCCTAGACAACAAGATTTACTCTCTCATGAACTAGCTAAGCTACAAATTTCTTCAAATACAACAGAAAAGGAAGTTCAGAAGACAGACATGGTCCTTGGAACGTTTGAACAAGACCACATTAAAGAAGTTAAGTGGATGGTTTAGAAGGTTCTAAATGCTCATTAAATAAAGAAACGACCACCATTTTATTTATCACTAATTATTGGGAACATTTACTTCATAATTGGATGATGGACAGTGGCTCAAGTAGCACAATTATGCCAAAAGCGATTGCAGAAAAATTGGGTTTGCAATATGAGCCTACAAAAAGGAGTGTCTTACAGCTTGATGGAACTGCAACTAATACGGTTGGTATAATAAAAAATTTATAAGTGACGTTACATGCTTGCCTAAATGTTTCTATTCTACAAGATGTTATTGTTGTGGATTTACCTCCATACTTTTCCTTATGCTTATCTAGAGACTTCACGGCAAAAATAGGAGGTTATCTCTTTTCAGATTGGTCCTTATTTTTCACTACTCATTATGGTACTAAATTTACTATCAATTCAAAACCATTGGCCGATTTCACATTGAGCCTCACTCTTCAAATGCAGTGGCTAATTATTTAGCCCTAGTTGATCGATTTTGATTAGGTAGCTAAGATTTCAACATTAGATGGTGTTTCTAACATGTTTATGGATGAAAATACAATGGAAGAACATGTTCATGATCCTTTTAAGGAAGTTTAAGAACACCTATTTGGTGTGTATTATATGCATGAAGAAAATACACCACTTCCCTTGTTGTCCAAAATAGAAGATTCATCAGAAGGGATTTGGAAGCTTCATTTTGATGGAGCTAAGAACAAGAAAGGATAGGGAGCAGGTCTGATGCTCACTTCCCCAATGAATGAAAGGTATTTCTCAGCTTTGAGTCTCCAATTTTCATGTACTTGTAATGTAGTTGAATACGAAGCTTTAATTCATGGCTTGCTTTGGGCCAAAAAGAGAGGTATCAGCATGCTACAGATTTTTGGTGACTCTGAGTTGGTTATTAATCAAGTAAAAAATTTCAATGTTTGTAAGAATCCATTAATGAAGTCTTACAGACATAGATTTTTAGACTTAATGGAATATTTTGATGCTATTAACATTCAGTCTATTCCTAGAGCTGAAAACAAGCATGCAAATAGACTTGCAGCAGTTGGGGCTAATTTTGAAGTGCTAGAACAGATTGAAAATAGCAAAATCTAGCCTCATATAAAGTTAATTGTCAAGCTGTCAATACCTAATAATGATTCAAATTAGTAAGTTTTTGAAAGCGATGATCAAATCTGCAGGTTTTTGTAGCAAGAAGATGAGTTTTCTGTAGTTAATCAGGATAAATTACAACACTTATATGGTGACCAGATTGTTTAGTTGAAAACAAATAAACTGCCTCAAGGTCTAGTCACATTGGAAGACATCTTCAGCAGTGACAATTAGTTAATAAAGGTCAAGATTAAAATGTCAACTCATTCTGATAATTATGAAGAGATCTCGGTTGATGAAGGGAAAAAGATATTTCTTGGAAAGGTATGTTCCTTAACTGAAAATCAGTCATTTATTAATCTTTGCAAGGAGTTTAAAGATGTTTTTCTTGGAAATACCAAGATCTGAAAGGATTTGATCCCTATTTAGCACAATAAACAATTGATTTGCAACCAAATTCTAAACCTGTTAGACAAAAATAGAGGCCTATGAATCCCAAAATAGAGCCTACGAAGAGGAAATAATTATCTAAGTTGATTGAATCGGGTATAATATTTCCAGTTAACCATTCAAATTGGGTAGCCAATCTTGTTCTGTTAAGAAGAAGAATGGTGAAATTAGACTATTCGAGATTTCAGAGATCTTAATAAGGCTTCATTAAAAGATCATTACCCACTCCCAAACATGGATCAGATTATAAGAACAGTCTCAGGTTTAGATAGACTATCTTTTCTAGATAGTTACAGTGGATATAATCAGATTTTAGTCCGGGAAGAAGATAGATATAAAACAACCTTTACCACCAAGTGGGGTACCTATTCTTACAAAAGAATGCCCTTTGGTGTTTCAAATGTTGGTGCAATGTTTCAATGTGCAATGGACATGGATTTTCACAGCCTATTAAATAAATTCATCCTTGTTTATTTAGATGATGTTACTGTATTTTCAAAAGATTCTAAAGAACATCTAATGCATTTAAGACTAACTTTTTAGTTGTGCAGGCAATTTGGAATATATTTGAATCCACTAAAGTCTATCTTTTCAGTACATCAAGGCAAGCTACTTGGTCATATTGTATCCAAGAAAATTTTAGAAATTGATCTTTTCAAAATCGAAGCCATATCACAACTATCACTTTGCCCCATCATAAGAAGGCATTATAGAGTTTTCTAGTAAAAATCAACTTTGTGAGAAGATTTGTTCCAAATTTTTCAGCATTGGTTAAACCACTCAACTATGTTAAAGAAAGAGAAAACTTTTTCTTGGACCAATTAAAGGGAGAGAAGGATTTGAATCAATCAAAGAAGATATCTCTCAAGCTCCTACTCTTGTAAATCCAAATTTTGAGAAATATTTTACAATGTATGCACTTGTAGGAGTTGAAACAATCTCAAATGATATTAACTCAATTCAATGATGAAAATATTGAACAACCTATTGCTTTCTTTCGATAGAGCTTGTATGATTACAAAACAAGGTACACATTTCTTGAAAATAGGTGCTTTAGTGAGTCGAGAGCACTTAAGAATTTCAAGCATATGCTTTTGAAAAATAATATCCATGTTCTTGTTTCTCATCGAAGTGTGAAAATGTTCTTACTAAATAAAGAATTGAATGAGAAAAGAGCAAACTAGATAACGAAGGTCATGGAGTATGATGTTGATATTTGGGTTGCTAAGATAGTTTGAGGGAAAGGTTTATGTGAACATATAATTGCTGATATGGAAAAACAACAAGTTACAAAACCAGATGATTCAAAATAGCATGCTGAAATCACGTATCAGCAATCAGAAATCATGGTTCAACCAAGAAATCAACAGCCTGATCTCACTCACGAGATTCAGGAATCAAGATGGATGACTGATTTGGTTAATTATCTACAACATGGAACCTATCCAGAAGGTATGGACAAGAATAAATGAAGGTATTTCAGATTACAAGTTGTACCTTATATCTTCATTGATAATGTGTTATTCAAAAGAGATATAAATGGAATCTTGCTGCAATGTGTTGACTATGATAAAATTCAGAAAATATTGTCATAATTCCATGAAGGACCTACAGGAGGTCACTTCTCAGCACGTACCATAGCCTTAAAAATTATGAAAGCTAGTTACTATTGGCCTAGCATATTCAAAGACTGTTTTGAATGGATTAGAAAGTGTAAAAAATGTTCTTTCTTTGTTGGAAAAGAACGTCTAGCTTCGCTGCCCTTACTGACCTATCTCAATTGATCAACATTTTATCTGTAGGGTCTTGACTTTATCGGAATGATAAACCCACCCTCATCACAAGGGCACAAGTGGATCTTAACTACTACAGATTAATTTCCATGATGGATGGAAGCAGTATTTTAAAAGATGCTAATGAAGCTTCAATACTATCCTTTTATGAAGGTATAGTTTACGGATTTGGTGTTCGAAACTATCATATCGATAATTCTTTAGCATTCTTTGGTGCAAATATAACAGATTGGGCTATCAGCCATGGAATATATCTAAGTTCTTCATCTAATTATTACCCAAATGGTAATGGCTTAGCTTAAAGTACTAACAAGAATCTACTAAGAATCATTAGAAAAAAACTAAAGGATAATCAAAGAGCTTGGCATCTAATTTTGAATTCCACACTTTCAATGACAGAGTGACTCCTAAAATATCATTTGGTAATTCACCATACAAACTTGTGTATGAAAAGGAAGCAAGAATGCCTATTTCAGTTGAGTTACTAGCATTGGATTTACTACACCAAATGGAGTTTCTTGAAAATAAACCATTGCAGGTTCATTATGCAGAGTTAATGGAATTATAAGAGATAAGACATCAAGCTCATTTGAATATGGAAAAGAATCAAAATCAAATGAAGAAGAGTTTTGACAAGAAAGACAAATTTAGAGTCTTCAATGAAGGAGATATTGTGTTAAAATGGGATGTTGATCGTCTTAAGCCGGAAGACACTCAAAGTTTGATACACTGGAGTGGTTCTTACATGATTTCAGCTAGCAAGGAACATAATGCTTTTGATTTCGAAGCTGAATGGAGAGGAACTTCCCAATCCTATGAATGGTATGTTTCTCAAGCACCTTTGTTATTCAAAATCTTACAGTGATTGTTAGAGTAGAATTTTCCTCCTATAACTGCCGTTTCTTCACATTGCATCATTTTCAATTCAATAAATACATTTGTGCATGTGATCTGGTTTACCAGATCCTTTCCCAGTTTTAGTTTGTTTCGAAAAGGGTTGGACCTTTGAAAAAGGTATATTTTGGTTATATGCTTTAGACTCCATGCCAAATGGAAAAGAGCAAGGCACTAGTCTTTAAGCTAGCAGACATCTTTCCCTACAGGATCGCGAAAATGTTGACAATTTTTACATTTGTGCAAAAATGGAAGCTCGAAACTTCGTCGTGACGATGAAAGTCATGGGTAAAGTATACCTAAGTTATGGAAGTTATGATTTTATTAGTTATTGTTGAATTAATTAATGATTAAGTGAAATCTGCAGCTACGTGTGTTGTTACAAAAGTATGTAAGATCACATAGTGTGCAATTCCATGATACCTTGACAAGAAAAAGAACACAAACGCCCTAAAGGATAGCTGTGTTATCTTGATGAAGACACCGAATTACAAATTATGTGAAGTGTTGAGATTTGGGATAGAAAACACAAGTGCAGATTATAGAAATCAAAGTTCATTATTGAATGTTACTGAGTTCTCATCAATGATTTTTCCTCTATGTTTAAGACATTCAATATATATGACCTGAGTTGTTTAGTTCATCATACACTCCATTGAAGCTTGAAATGTAGAAGGAAATACACAAATCAATTTTAGAATTCATTTTTTTATTCACAATGAAGGTAAAATGTTTCCCACACAAGCCGTGGCATGTGACTAAAAATTAAATTACATCTACTGAAGAAAGAGGTACACATGCATGAAATAGAAAGCAAAGGAATATGAGTGAAGCCATCGTTACCTTTGTATATTCTTCATTGTGAATATTTTCCCCTTTCCAACTTGTTCCATCTTTGTCTTCACAATTCAAAGCATGGTACCTGAAAAGCAAAAGATAAGAACCATCAATAAAGAGCTTAGGGTCGATCCATATTCCTACACTGTCCTAATTCATGCATATGGATCTCTAACCAATAGAAGATATGAAGTGCCTAAAGATCAAACTGCATAGCCCACTCAAGAAGCAAAAATAGAAAAGAGAATAAGAAACATGGACACAAGAGAGGCCAAAATCCTAAGTATTTCTAACTATTTTCTTAAAGTGTACAGGTACATATTGCAGCCAAGAAGAAATAAATCATGTATATGCTGGAAAGAAGAATGAATGTAACTGAAACTCAGATATTATCTACAAATGGAAGAGGGTTACAGTACAAAACAAAGAAGATGCTTGCAGACAAGGTACATTTTCCAAAATCAAATGAACAAGCCTACTGGTCTGTCAAAAGATATAGAATTCTCAAAGAGCTAAATTTCAGAACCAGGAAGGATAGAAGAGAAAAGTAATGACAGAGTAGATATTGTGACAGAAAAGCATATGTGCAACCCAAGCAACTTCAAATTTACATAAAGACCTCAAGCCCCAAATCTGGGATAGATCAAAGTACGCATCATGCTACATTATACTTCAGAGCTAAATTCAAATGCAAGATTCAGGGTTAAATAGAACCAGAAAACACACGAAGGATCAAAGGTATCTCCTTGACTATGGCTCAATACAACAAAGCTGAAACTAATAGACAGAGTTGACTGAGTTTGGATTAGAACAGAAAAGGCTCAAAGATTTAATAAGAACAATATTAAAATTAGAAGTTCATTCATACACAGCCCAAGTAGTGAAGTAAAATAGCTTGACATATTATTCATGTCAGAAACTCGCATGGAAGAACTTTGAATCAGAAAACTCACACATATCCAAGTCAAAGAAATGTTACAGTATTTTAGAGATTGTCATTTCCATTAAAATTAGATTCAAGTTACATTATCGAGTGTCTATAGATTTGGACCATTGATAAAAAATTAATAGGAATCATCAAGTTCAGAGAAAGAAGAGAAATCTCAAAATGAGTTTCAATTTGAAATAACCAAGGCCGAGCCCACAGGTATTCAGAAAACCTTCAAGGAAAATTCTAGACTCAAGCCGTAATGAAATAATGGAGACCCAAATTAATGTCAGGCTCAAAATGCAAAGCTTCTAGAGGCAAAGAAATTCAGACATCATTAATGGTGGAAGAGGTCAAATGACACCACAAAGTTGAAGAAACCATCACAATACAATTGTAAAGAAAATGTACCCATTGTTTGAACTCTCATGGCCACACAAAAACTATAGAACTAGTTAAAATTTGGATAACCGAAAGTGTCAACCATCAAAACTCATATAGAAATGACGGCCATTATTTTGCAATAGGAGCCATCACGTTTCTACCTCAAAAGAAATAAGCTATAGATCTAGTTCAGTAAAAATATTTCTCTTCATTTTACCAAATACCCATGAAGGAAAACAGACTTACCGGTAATAAACGTCAGGTTAAGCTGAAGGAAAATCACTCATAGCATGATCACAGGAAGAGGAAGCACGAATAGTATATCAGAGCCAAGGAGCTTCACTTTCACCTTCCATGACTGTAGTTGAAGCCCTCAGAATGAACTCGGATAGAGCAGAACAATGAGAATGGAGATATTTCAGAACCCACAAGGTATATTTGCAGAAGAAAGTCAAGCTCAAAGAAAGCACTAACAGTGGCGGTCATCTAACAAAGTAAAACAGAGACCAAAAAATAACACAATGTCGAGCTCACAGACTTCAAGACGGCGGCAAATAAAGAAACCAGAGACTTCAAATATAAAGAGCATGAAGAACAAACATACATATCACATCAATCTCGAAGAACAGAATGCAGAGGGTCATGTTTCAAAGTTACCCATAATAGAAGAGTTCATAGCTTCACAAAGAAACCATCAATGGCGTTAAAAAAATTTCCAGGGCTTTGCCCACATCACTAAAAACCTAATGAAGTAATTACTATGGTTCAAAGTCCCCTTTCTCATGTAAACTCAAGAGACAAGTTAACAGGACTTAACCACGGTTGAAACATTGATGATCAATAAAGCATCAAGTACGAAGATCAAAGGCCGAGGATCATGCTCAAAGATTGAAATAATTAACCATAGTTAGTTCCCACCGACCACATTCAATGCACAATCAGAAACCATAACCGTGAGTCCAAGGATCGACAGCTGAATATATCGAAGTACACAAATCTATGCTCACAAATGGATCACCAAAATTGATGCAAAAGTCATCCAAGTGGAGTGGCAGTCATTGACCGACTTAGTCAATTTTCAAATTTTCAAATTGTCAAAATTTCGTCCACACGAACTGCGCAGCGCAAAGAGGACATGTGTCGTCACCAGAAAAGAAGTGGAAAGGTGGGGGTCAAGCCCTCTTTAAGTTATGAAACCTTTTACAAAAAGCTAAAAGTTCCAAAATTTCCCGCAAGCCCGAGCACATGAGGAGAAAGTCAAATCAAGGAAAAGGTCAAATATCGATTCCATAGAACATTAGCAAAAACAATGAGGCTTTCTTAAAACTTTTATACCTTTTGCAAATGTGGTTAAAATTCCATGTTTTCCCGTGAGCCTCAGAAGCTTAAAGTTTCAAATAATCCCGAAGGCCCGCAAATGGAATTAAAGCTCTAAACTGACCCGCAGTTTCGAAAGTCCGCCAAAGGTTCAAAATGTCAAAAGGGTTTGAAAGTCCACAAAGGACTTAAAATTTCTAGAACTCTGCCCATGGGCCCATAAAAGAAAAGAAGAGGGAATCCATGTGTTATCCAAGCTATCATTTTAAGTTTTGATTTTCAAAACCTGAACTATAATGTATGTTTCAAATAATCAAAAGATGGCCGAAACATGGTGAAGTGCAAAGTGGCCCCCACAATGGGTGTTTTGTAGGTATTATAATTATTTCTTTTACCCACAAATAGAGAGCTAAATTTTTGCATGCTCCACAAGAAGACAAAACAAAGAAAGAGACAAAGTTGCATGTTCAAAAGGAAAGACTTGCCTTGCAAGCAAGCTTATTTTTAGCAAATTAATTTACTCTTGCTTTCTTAAAAATAGATCAGTCAACTTCAGTTGACCAATTGTAATCAAGGCTATTAAATACCTATTTGTAATTGCATGCTCTAATTTTATTCCTTTATCTATTATTAAATAAAGGATAAAAATAGAATGCATGGGCGAGTACAAGCCTTAGGCTATTTTTAGGAAGAGGGTGAATTTTATTTTTGATATATAATGTGTGCCTTTGCAAAGCACAAGCGGGAACTTCTTGAGGAATTTTTTGATATAGGAGTATTGAAACAATTTTTGCCAGTTTTTCCTTCTAACTGTGAAGAATTTATTCCTTCCCAATTATTTGCAGTCTTTTGTATGTTTCTATTAATCTTGTGAATGTAAATTCCCTAATTAATCATCTTACCATGTTGCAAAATTTAGTAGTTTCTTGCATGATATTAATGTGCATGTTTAGCTTAGCATTATTGTTGTGATAATCTCCCTCAATACCTCCAAGTGTTTTTCCCTTAATATTTTATAGAAGAATTATTGGTTCATGCACCAAAATCCTTCACATATCAATTGTGCATATACTCAGTCAAATCCCTCATACAAATTTGGTGTATCACCTTAGTTTTAATTATTTTACAGTCATCTTTTACCCCTAAACCCTAGAATCAATTTAGGATACATCAACAAGGAACTCGGCCTTGATACTAAAGACTCGCCTCAAAATAGGTATACCCACAGACCTAAGGTGTTTCCATTGTATCTATGAAAGAGAGAGATCAAATTTTGCAAGCTTAGAAAACCTACAGTCATCTCTCTACAGGGTGCACTTTCAAGAGATAACAACATGTTATCCAATTTTTCCCCTCAGGAAAAATTGATCAAACATGACCTTGCATAGGAGGAAATGGAGATGTTGGTTTAGACATGTGAGCTCACATTTGATCCCAAAAATCAAGTTGCGGGTGGGCTCGACAATGGAGAAGCAGGGTTGAAAGATAAATGGCCATGGAAATGTTGAAGAAAATCAAGCCCAGAGTGATTCGATTCAAAGTAAAGCAATAGAGTCGTGGAATGTGCCACGTGTCATCTCGGCGCACTTTCAAAAGCTGCAACAAAAGTAGAAACCCTAGGGATGCGCTTGACTCCCACGTGGATCTCAGCACATAGCAGGTTATGGAGAATGCCAAGTGTTCCACCATCACAACTTCAGGAGCTAACTACAAAGGTCCCACCCGAAAAGGGGTTTTGGAATTATATATAGTGGGGCCCTTTACTCACCCAAAGGAACAAAGCAAGCATTTTTCACTCGAGGACCGAATCAGCTAATTACAAAGGGCGAGTGGAAGCCTCCACATGTCAGCTCGACGCAACTTCAAGGGTAAGACTCAAAAGAAAGCCCCCAAATAAGCGCGAGCTCATCATGTGGTCGAGTTCGAGAGATGTAAAATCAGCCATTGAAAAGTCTACGAGTCAACGAAGGACTCCATGTGTCTCATCGGTGCACCTTTAAAGGTAAGACCCAAAATATAGTCCCCAAACAAGCACAGGCTTGCCACATGGTTAGAATCCGAGAGAGGAAAAACTGGCCATTGAAAATTCTATGAGTCAGCGGAGGCCTCCACCTATCTCATCGGTACACCTTCAAAGGTAAAACCCAAAACGTAGTTCCCAAACAAGCGCAGGATCACCACGTGGTCAAATTCCAAGAGAGGAAAAACTATCCGATGAAAATTCTATGAGTAGCGGAGGCCTCCGGGTGTCTCATTAGTGCAACTTCAAGGGTAAATTCTAAAGCGGGTTTCTAAATAAGAACATGCTTTCCAAGTGGTCAAAGTCCGAGAAAGGAAAAATTGGTCGATGAAAATTCTAAAACATGGGAAGCACCAACGGAAGCCTCCACGTGTCAGCTCGGCACAAAATCAAATGTAAGAACCAAAAGGTAGTCCCCAAACAAGTGCAAGTTCACCACGTGGTCAGATTCCGAGAGAGGAAAAACAAGCTATTGAAAAGTCTATGAGTCACCGGAGGCCTCCACATGTCTCATTGGCACAACTTCAAGGGTAAAGTCCAAAGTGGGTTCCCAAACAAGCACAGGCTCACCACTTGGTCGTAGTCCGAGAAAGGTAAAACCAGTTGTTTAAAATTCTACAACATGGGAAGAGCGGTGGAAGTCGCCATGTGTCAACTCAATGCACCTTCAAAGGTAAAATTAAAATATAGTCTCCAAATGAGTGTGAAGTCTCCAAGTGTCTAGGGTATGATGTAGTTGCTCGCCAAATAGAAGGGACTTAGCCAAAAGACAAAGAAATTAAAGCAGCCCGTAGACGATGCCATGTGTCTAATCGATGCAACTCCAAGAGTGAACAGGAGGAGGGTAAAATCTTAAGATGCGTAGGGCTGGCATGTGGATCTTGCACAGATAGAATTTTTGAATATCGTGAGCTTGCATTAAACACCGACCTCGACCTTCGAGACAACCATATCTTTCGGTTGGGAACTCATATAATGAAGTATGGGTTTCCTTTCTTTCCCAACAAGGAATGGTAATGGAAGCATTGGTTTTGTAGTAGAGCCCATCATTGTTGCAGGTGAATTCATTTCCCTCTTGGGGTGGTTAAAAAATAATTCATATTTTTTCTATCTCCTTCTCTAATTCTTCCTATATATTGTAAGGAGAGGAATTTTCAGGGAGCTGATCATTCTTCTCTCCTACCTCCCTCTCTCTTTCTTCCCTAGGGTTGAATGTGGAGCCTAACCCCCATCTCTTTGCTTAGTAAAGGAATTTTCTTGCCTCTTACCCATTGATGATGTACTATGTGAACTCATGGAGCAATAAAATATGTTTTGTGATGCATTTTTTCCATCCTTCCTTATTTTATTGTCTCTTCTTGAATCTTACCATTGCAGGGTATACTGCGCATATTTTTGATGTCTATTGTAGGTTTTGAGAGATGTGTTTAATGGGTTTGAAGTGTTGTTCTGTGTGAACTTTATCTTTGGTTTGTGATGCATCTTGTCCATCCTCTCCATTGCTCACCTCTCTCCATTTCAGCCATTGAGATTGTGATCAACAACCCCCTTTTCTTGGTGCTATCACCTATGTAGTGTAGGATTTATTTATTTTCATGCTCTTTCTCTCCCTGTCTCCTTGGCATTGTTAGATTAGGAGTAGATAGTCACATTTCCTTCCTTATAAGTAGTTTAGCATTAGGATTAGGAAGAAGAACCAACTTTCTCTAGAGGTCCATCTCAAGTAGCAAGTCCCACAACTTGGAGATAGTACCCATGTTATGCAATCACATTGAGATTCTAAACCCATCGAGTGGTAGACATTTAGGGGTGCTGTGATTTTGCATCAAAAAATTTTACACGCCTGTGGGACACTAGTGTTATATTTTTCTCATATTTTTGAGATGTCTCATTATCAAACGAGAAAATATTAAGCCATTGTGTGACCGCACCAATAGTTTTGGCATGCTCGATGGGACCAAGAAGTCTTCATTTTTATTGCAGCAAGATTAATGTGCACTTATTGTAAGTTCCCGGCTTGTGAGAAGCCCTTAAATTGCACATCCGCGAATCCAAAAGGGTAGAATCCATTAGTTTCAGTAATCTAAACTTGATAGATTCATAAGAAGAATTTAGATAAGGTCAAGAACAAGAGAAGAGCAAGGGGAGGAACAAGATCTCAAACATCTCCATCTCCGCCAAATAGAAACTGTCACCACCTCCTCTTTAGGCCTTTCGTTGAATTGACTAGATTTCTTCAACCAATCGGATGGTACATCCCAACCCCTATGTCAACAACTTTGGCAGCATCCCACTAGCTCTTAATGCACAAAACCCGGCCCAATTGTAGTGCTAAAAACATCCCATATTTTACTTGGAGAGCACCAGACAAATCCAATTGATCAAATCTAGAACATTGCAAACATCTATGTAATTCATGAGATTGCTGAAATGGACATTATTATCGGAGTTGTAGGAATCCTCCTTTAAGGGTAAAGCTTTGCAGTGGTTTAGAAGTTTAACCATGGGATCCATCCAGAATTAGGACCATTTATGCACAACTCTCCATAATAAATTTGGAGAAAAGGGGGATAATTTGTCTTTATTGGAGCAATTGACAACAATCAAGAGGGCTCCTAATGAGCAGTTGACTCGACTTCAACTTCAGATTTCAGCAAACATGGGATAGAAATCTGTTGGCTATGAGACCAATAGCTGAAGGTGCTTTCCTATACTTCCTTAAAGCTTTAAATTATGATATTTCCATGATGATTCAATCCATGGGAGGTATAACTTTACCCGCATCCTATAACATTACTATTAGAGATGAAAAATTGTCTCATTTGTGTCGGTAAACTTGCACCTAGGCCACCTATGCCTCTATATCCAGAACTAGGAGCTCCAAGCACTAGTCAAACACCCACATTAGCTCCTATTCCTACTCCAAAAAACAAAATTCGACTAAAGCTTCTACTTCATCTCCTAGCACTTCAAATGAGCTCCAAGAAGTCATGAAGCAACTACAAAACTTGGGTAATGAGTTGGTGACACTTAAGAGGCAGCAAGCTCAAAATTACAGATCATATCAGCCTCAAACTCAACCAAATAGGCCTCCATATCAGCCTAATAGGCCACCCATTCAAGCTACAAATCAAAACCAAGTAAGGCCTCCTGCTAATAGACCATTCCAGCCTTACAATCCTAATGTTCCATCAACATCTAGAGCCTTGGTACCAGTGCAAAATAACATAGCTCAGAATATGACTAGTGTTACCCATGCAATCAACCCCATAACAAGTCAATGTGTTTCAATGGTGCTTTGAATCAAGCTCTTATGGTGACAAAAATTGGTGTGGAATGAGAGACAGGCCAAGAAGGAAATCAGCAAAGTAGGAAGCAAATCAACAAGAGGCACCTCCAAATGAGACCACACTTGTCAATTGGTAGGTTGAAGATTTTTGTGGTATAAATCAAGCCCCTTCTCAAAGTGTAGCATCCAATACACGATCCAAGAGAAGGAATATTGGAGAAGGAAAATCATCAAATTCAAATGATTTACAACCCTCTATTACTCCGTAAGGTGTTAACAATCCAAGTGTAGTCCCTAATGAGCAAGGTCATCCCAAGCCACCTTCCAAACTAGCCCAGGTGTCGGTCATAACATCCCTTGTACAAGAGAATATCATGCAAGGTAAGCGGTAGCAGAGAGATAACTCGTCTCCATTAAACATCTTTGAGTAGATGAATCAAAGAAATGTAAACATCTCGATGTTAGATTCATTGGCTATCCCAAGACAAAGATACCTATTGCAAGCTGTTATGGAAAATTGGTTAGCATCAAATCAGCCACCCAATCAACAAGACAAGGTACTTACCAATGCAGCTCAGCAAGGACCATCAGGTCAAGGAGGTCACCAAGGTAAAATTCTGAAGCCCCCTCCATTCTATATCTCATTGATCATTAGAGATAAGTTAGTGCATAATTGCATGATTGATTCGGGAGCAAGTAGCTCAGTCATGCCGAAACAAATAGTTGATCAGTTAGGTCTTCAATATGAATTCATCTCCAAAGGTGTGGTGCAATTGGATGGGACATCAGTAACAATGGTTGGAGTAATCAAATATTTGAGCCTCACATTGCATGCATGTCCTAATGTGACCATCTTGCAAGATGTATCAGTCATAGACTTACCACCACTCTTTGCATTGTGCTTGTCAAGGGACTTCACTACCAAAATTGGTGGATATCTATCTACATATTGGTCACACATGTTATTTAGAACAAGGTATGGAGCAAAGGCAACCATTAGGTCATAACCAATTGTAAAATTTCACATTGAGCCTCATGTACCAAGTCCTATCAATGCAAATTTATCATCCTTTTATCAAGAGGAGTGTTCACTAGATCTAGTATTCCAGATTTAACCCTAGATGAATGGGCGAACAAAAGGCATGCATTCTACCCATATAAGGAAATTGAAGAATCTTTTTGGGTGTATATTGTGTACATGAAGAAAACTCACTTGTCCCTAATATCACCAAGCCAGAAAATAAGGTTAACAATGAAGTATGGCACCTATATTTTGATGGTTCAAGAAGCAAAAAAGGTGTTGGAGGTGCAATGTTGGTTTCACCACATAACGTCAAGTATTATTCAGCTTTTCATTTCCAGTTTTCCTATTCAAATAACAAATATGAATATGAGGCCTTGATTCATGGAATTCATTGGGCTAGGAAAATAGGCATAAAGAATTTTCAAGTACTTGGGAATAGTGAACTAATCATGAACCAAGTCCGGGGGCAACATGCTGCAAAGAATGACCTACTCAAGAGCTACAAAAGTAGGGTATGGGCCCTAATTGAGGATTTCAAAGCTTTCAACATTGTGTCCTTACCCAGAAGAAGAATGAAGTTGCGGATAAATGGAAGGCGGTTGGAGCAACTTTTGATGTGGTGGATAGCATCAAGACAAACAAAACACAACCACGTATCCATGTGATTGTAAGACCAATAGTTCCAAACAATAACAAAAGCTAACAGGTGTTTGATAATGATCAATAAATCATTAATTTCTTGCAAGAAGAGGTTGAATTCTCAGCTAGGAATCAAGATAAATTTGACCACTAGTACGAGGCATAAGTAGTGCATTGCAAACTAACAAGCTTCCCAAATGTCTAGTAACATTGGAGTCAATATTCATTCTTAATGACCAGTTTTGAAAAGAGAAGGCTAATATACGGAGTTAAGGGAGAGGATTTGGACCTAATCTCGGTTGGGGAAGCTAAAACACTATAAATTGGTAGGGTAGCCACCGAGCAAGAGAGATATGAGTTCATACGAATTTTCTAAGAATTTCAGACGTTTTTTCCTAGAGTTATGAAGACCTTTGAGGATTCAATCCGAAGGTTGGCACAACATACAATAGAACTAGATCCGGATGCTAAGCCCATCAGGAAAAAGAAAAGACCAATCAACCCACACATTGAGCCTCTAATGAAGAAAGAGTTGAACAATTTGATAGAGGCAAGCATTATATTCCCAATCAAGCACTCAAGCTGGGTTACAAACTTGGTACCGGTCAGGAAGAAGAATGGAGAAATCAAGTTGTTTGTGGACTTCGAGACCCGAACAGGCATCTCTCAAAGACCATTACCCACTTCCTTCAATGGAATAAATCTTACGGTGTAGTATATCGGATCAGAAATATTTTCTCTCCTAGATGGTTACTCAGGGTATAATCAGATACTGATGAAAGAAGATGATCAGTTCAAAATGGATTTCACCACTAAGGGGGCACCTATGCCTATAGAAAGATTCCATTCAGATTGTCTAATGTCGAAGCCATTTTCCAAAGGGAAATAGACATGGCATTGAGGGTTGATCAAAAAAATATTATTAATATATCTTGACGATATCACTATGTTCTCCAAAAATGTAGCCAATCACCTCTTTCATCTGAGACAGGTATTTTAAAGATGTAGGAGATTTGGGGTATCGTTGAATTCCAAAAAATGCATATTCTTGGTTCATGAAGGAAAGCTCCTAGAACATGTTCTGTTAAATGATGGATTAATGATTGACACAAAGAGAGTTGAAGCAATTCAAGCATTACCATTGGCAAGTCATAAGAAGGCTCTTCAGAGCTTTCTAGGAAGGATCAATTTTGTCCGCAGATTTGTACCAAACTTTGCCACTCTTGTGAAGCCAATAACGATGATGTTGAAGAAGAGTATGGCATTTAGGTGGAAAGATGGGGGTAAATCAAGTTTTAAGGCTATATCTGAAGCCCCAACTCTCGTGAATCTAGACTTCTCTAAAGACTTCATGCTCTCGCCTTAGGTGGTCGAGACATAATTTCGTAATACTAGTACAATGGAATAAAGAGGGATATGAATAACCGGTTTCCTTCTTTAGCCAAATTTTGGAGGACTATGAAGTGAGATACTCCTTCATCAAGAAGCATGTCCTTACAGTAATCAAGAGCTTAAATAAGTTCAAACACCTGGTCTCAAATAACAAAATTCAGTTGTTGGTCTCTCATGTGGGAGTGAAGGATTTCCTTTTGAAAAAATATCTGAATGAGAAACATGCAGGATGGATCACTCGTGTCATGGAATATGACATTGAAATTAAGGTCACTAAGTAGGTCCGTGGAAAGGGACTATGTGAACAGCTAGCCTCGAGTCAACAAGTTGATGCAAGTAATGGAAATGAAGTTGTCTTGGTACTACAAGATGGTCAAGAACAAGCAAATGATGATGTGCCTATCCCTTGTTGGACTCAAACTATGATACACTTCCTACAAATAGGCCTATGCCCTCTAGAAATGAGAAAAACAAAGAGGAGATACTTCAGATTGCAAGCCATTCCATATGTGCTTGTTGATGGTGTTTTGTTCAAGAAGGACATCAATGGTGTTCTACTAAGATGCATTAGAACAGATCAAATTGAGAGATTGTTACAAGATTTTCATGATGGAGAAGTTGGAGGTCATTTTTCTCTGCGGGTAACAACTCTCAAGATAATGAAGGCGGGTTATTATTGGCCCATAGTGTTTAGTGACTGTTACACTTGGATCAAGAAGTGTAAAAAATGTGCATTCTTCATAGGAAAGGAAAGGTTAGCAACACTTCCATTGCACCCAATTTCAATTGAGCAGCCATTCATGCAATGGGGATTGGACTTCATTGGGGCCATCAATCCAAACTCAAACCAAGGCTACAAGTGGATTCTCATAGCAACAAACTATTTCACCAAGTACTAGGCTATCATTCATGACTCTGTGCCCAACGGATACTTCAAGGTAACTGATCTTTTCACCTAGCAGGCAGGTGATCCCGTGAGTCACCAAATTGTTATCCATTTTTCCCCTCAGAAATATTGATCAAACACGACCTTGCACAAGAGGAAATGGAGATGTTGGTTCAATCGTGCGAGCTCACATTCAATCCAAAAAATAAAGTTGCAGCAGGCAGGATTGACGATGGAGAAGAAGGGTCAGAAGATGAATGGCCATGGAAATGTTGAAGAAAATCAAGCCTAGAGTGAATTGACTCGATGCAAAGCAAAAAATCCATAGAAGGTGCCACGTGTCACCGGGCGCACTTTCAAAAGGTGTAACAAAAGCAGAGACCCTAGAGATGCACTTGACCCCCATGTGGATCTCAACACATAGCAGGCTCACAGACAATGCCAAGTGTCCCACCATCACAACTTTAGGAGCTAACTACAAAGGTCCCACCCAAAAGGGGTTTTGGCATTATATATAGTGGGGCCCTTTACTCACCCAAAGGAACAAAATAGGAAGTGTTCACTCGAGGCCCAAATCAGCTAAGTACAAAAGGGCTAGCGGAAGCCTCCACGTGTCATCTCAAGACAACTTCAAAGGACATACCCAAAAGGTAGTCCCCAAACAAGCGCATGCTTGTCACGTGGTCATAGTCCGAGAGAGGAAAACTGGTCGTTGAAAAGTCTACAAGTCATTGGAGGCCTCCATGTATCTCATCGGTGCACCTTCAAAGGTAAGACCCAAAAGATAGTACCCAAACAAGCGCAGGCTCGCCACATGGTCGAGTCCAAGAGAGGCAAATGGGCCGTTGAAAATTCTACGAATCAGCAGAGGCCTCCATGTGTCTCATCGACGCACCTTCAAAGGTAAGACCCAAAAGAGAGTCCCTAAACAAGCACAGCTCGCCATGTGGTCAAATTCCAAGAGAGGCAAAACCGATCGTTGAAAATTCTACGAATCAGTGGAGGCCTCCACGTGTCTCATCGATGCAACTACAAGGGTAAAGTGCAAAGTAGGTTTTCAAACAAGTGCAAGCTCGCCACATGGTCAGAGTCTGAGAAAGGAAAAAAGAACCATAGAAAATTCTAAAACATGGCAAGGGCCGGCAGAAGTCTCCACGTGTTAGCTCGGTGCAACTTCAAAGGTAAGACCTAAAAGGTAGTCCCCAAACAAGCACAAGCTCGCCACGTGGTCAAAGTCCGAGAGAGGAAAATTGGTCGTTATAAAGTCTATGATTCAGCGGAGGCCTCCACGTGTCTCATTGGTGTAACTTCAAGGGTAAATTCAAAAGCGGGTTCCCGAAAAGTGCAAGCTCGCCACATGGTCATATTCCGAGAAAGGAAAATCGGCCGCCGAAAAGTCTAAAACATGGGAAGAGACAACTAAGCCGCCACGTGTCACCTCAGTGTACCTTCTAAGGTAAAATCCAAAGGTAGTCTCCAAACAAGAGTGAATCCTGGAACGTGTGTAGGGTCTAACATAGTTTCTCCACCAAATAGGATGGACTTAGCCAAAAGACGAAGAAAATAGAGCAGGCCCGCAGACTATGCGAAGTGTCCAATCGACGTAACTCCAAGAGTGAATAGGAGGGGGTGAAATCTTAAAACACACGGGGCTACCACGTGGATTTTTTGATCGATAGACTCTTTTGAATATTGTGAGCCCACGTGAAACATCGACCTCAACCTCCAGGATATTCATATCTTTGAGTGGGAAGTCGAGTTGAGCAAAAGAGGACCTTTTGGAAAGCTCCCGACGTCTACTACTCACCTACCCCCATAATGAAAAATACAATCCACCATTTCCAAGGCTGTTAGGCTTCTCACCTACCACTATAATGAAGTATGGGTTTCATTTCTTTCCCAACAAGGAACGGTAATGGAGTTATGGGTTTTGCAGTAGAGCCCTTTTCCTTCTTGGGGTGGTTGAAAAAGAATTTGGATTTTTTCTATATCCTTCTCTAATTCTTCCTATATATTGTAAGGAGCAGCATTTTTCAGGAAGCTGGTCATTCTTCTCTCTTGCCTCCCTCTTTCTTTCTTCCCTTAGATTGAATGTGGAGCTTAACCCCCTCTCATTGCTTTGTAATGGCGTTTTCTTGCCTCTTGCCCACCGATGATGTCTTGTGTGAACTCATGGAGCAATAAAATATGTTTTTTCGATACATTTTGTTCATCCTTCCTTATTTTATTGTCTATTTTTTCCTCGCATCATCAGTAGGTATACTCTGTGCATATTTCGATGTCTATTGCAGGTTTTGAAATGTGTGTTTAATGGGTTTGAAGTGTTTTTCTCGTGTGAACTTTATCTTTGGTCTATGATGCATCTTGTCCATCCTCTCCATTAATGCTCACCTCTCTCCATTTCAGAAGCCGAGATTTTTATCAACAACCTCCTTTTCTTGGTGCTATCACATCCGTAATGTAGGATTTCTTTATTTTCATGCTCTCTCTCTCTCTCCCTGTCTCCTGGCATTGTTAGATAAGGAGTAGATAGTCGCATTTCCTTCCTTAGAAGTAGTTTAGCATTAGGATTAGGAAGAAGAACCAGCTTTCTCTGGAGGTCTATCTCAAGTAGCAACAAGTCCCACAACTTGGAGATAGTACCCATGTTATGCAATCACACTGAGAGTCTCAACCCATCAAGTCAGACATTCGGGGTCTTTGTGATTTTGCACCAAAAGTGCCCCTTTTCCATCAATAGGGACTCTGATGCATTGACCACACTCATTAATTACTTCCATTTCTTTCATTTCCTTGTAAAGATCATTCCCTTTCTTAATAACCCCTCATCCTTTCCATCTTTTCGCTTCAAGTATTTTCCTATCTTTGCTCCATCCCTTTCAGCATTTCCATCGTACACTTCATGTACAATTGCTATTAATAAATATAAAGATAATATATAGACATACGTATAAATATATTATTAAATGTAAATATCATAATGTAATATTGCTTGTTTTCAGTAGAAAAGTTTACATTTATATTATGGCCATTATAATAATGCATTTTAAGAATTTGTCGAAACCTAGCCTAAGAAGTGGGGTTTATAGTTATACTTTTTTTTCATTATAGTTTAATGAAAACTGATTGATTATTGTATATAAAATTCAGCTATATTGCCATCAAAATTAGTCCCTACGTGAGAGACACACGAATAAAGACCACAAATACCCAATTTTCATCAACAGTGCAAAAGGGAACCTAAATTGGAGCAACGATAATTACAATCGACTACTAATTATAAATGTGTAGGCCATTTTTCGATGGACTTATTTTTTTGTGTTTCCTCCAATATTTTCAAACGCCTCTCATCAAACTGCGAAAGGGTTTAAGAAACGGTGCGTGAACTAAATAAATGCGGAAAACTGCACATTTCATTCCCACTCAGCCGAGCACATAGTCTCACAGAAATAAATGTATATGTTATTCGGCAGAATCTACATTCATTTATGTTTGAATAAATATGAGTAAAAACAACAATAAGAATAACAGCACCAACAGAGTTGAATCTACAGACAGCCCAAGGCCGAAAGCAGGGAAACGCCCTCGTTCTCCTCCTCTTTTCCGTCTTCTTTTCCAAAACTTTTACTTCTTCTACGGCCACTTACAGCAGAATTTCTAGAAGAGATTTCATGGCCAGAACAAGCAATAGCTCGGCAGCTACGAAAGTGAAAGCTCATAGTTTGACAGTTTTAACAGATATCGAAAGCGAGGAAATTGAAAGAACAGAAAATGAAAGCAAAGAAGTTCACAAAACTCAATGCTTCACAATGTTCACAGATATGGAAATTCAAGATTTCAAAAGTAAGGGAATTGAAGGAGAAGAAACTGAAAATACAAAGCAAAGTGAAGAAATTGATAGAAAAGAAAAAGGAATTGATGAAATTCAAATCCTCTCGATGTTTACAATTATGAAAAATGAGGAAACTGAAAGGAAAAAAACCAAAAGTGAAAGTGAAGAAGAGAGTGATGGACGCGAAGTGAAATTTAATAAAAATAAAAACAAAAATGACAATGAAAGTGACGAATATGAAGGAGAAGAAACTGAATTTGAAGAAGAAGAAGAAGAAGAAGAGTTAAGTAATAATGTAAACAAAAGTTACAAAGTGAGTGAAGAACATGAACTAGAAGATACTGAAGATGAAAGTGGTGAGGAAAATGACGGAATCGAAGATGAATATTATAATTATGCATATCAAAGTGACAATGGAAGTGAGGAAATTGAAAGAGAGGAAAAAGAAGGTGAAAAAGGTGGTGGAAAAGAAGATGAGAATGAATATTATAATTATACATATCAAAGTGACAATGGAAGTGAGGAAATTGAAAGAGAGGAAGAAGGTGAAAAAGAAGATGAGAATGATGAAAACAAAGAGAAATATAATAATAATGACAATAAAATTGACGAAGGAAGTAGAAAAAATGAAACTGAAGCAGAAAGTGAAACACTTATTAACATTGGTTTGTGCGAGATGGCTCTCAGAAATAAGGATTCTTATTTCCAGATTCGGTAATTAGCTCTTGTGATCATAAGACTACATGCATTATATAATGATTTTTCATACAAATTATTTTGTTTAAGGTCTTCCTCTGACTTTGCATCGATATTCATATACATGCAAATGCAGCTGTTCGGATGGAACGGTGTTCTATTGGGAATGGGATGAGCTAAAAAATTTAGTCCAAAAAAAAGGTTCTTGGTATCTAGCACTCAAATGGATACTTTCTTACAGTATGTACATTTTACTAATATTTAGTTTTTCATGATCTAATTATTGTTTAATTTATAGATATTGAAAATTTAACTATATTATATTATTTGGGCGATTTTTAACTAGCACGCACAAATATTCAATAGGTTCTACACTCTACACCACTCAATAAATTAATAAAAATATTTATTTATTTTGATTTTTGATTGGTACAGAACATAGAACCCACCGGATTTTTACTTACTATTTAGGACCAACTCATCATCTGAACCTTTTTCTTTTTAGGAAGGAAGGAAAAATGGACTTTGCATCAAAATATAACTAGTTTACACCTTAAATTTACCTTATATCATCCACTTGGACTGTGTAGTTTATGTTTGCAGCGAACCAAAAGGTGGCTGGCACGCTGTCACATTTGCTTCTCTGATATAATTGGCCAGAAAATAGCGGTGTATACATCCTCCATGGAAAGTGCAGCCGGTGTTCTCAACCAAGAACTTCATCAGCTGTTGAGAGACCTCCCATATAATCTCATTCCCTTCTATCTCGTGTAAAAAAAAATTTGTTTTGGTTACTATGTAATAATATATTTTGAGTTTTATATAGACTTACAATTCAACTTATTAATATATACGATCAAATGGATTATCCTAATGTCTTAACATTTTTATTTTTTTAATTTCTCATTTACAGTGGACATTGGCACTTAATTATCATATGCGGTCTCGACGGACAAACATGTGTACCTCCACGCATTTGGCACTTGAATTCTTATCAAAGTTGCAAAATAGATCCACATTTGAAAAAGGCAATAAAAAGGTAAGAAAAAAATTGTCCCACAAATTTTGGTTCAATATTTCAGTCACTTCTAATGAACAATTAAAAAAACACAATCAACAAAAAAAAATTTAATTTAAAAACCGCAATCATGATTTTTATTCATGACGACTCATAAGAAGTGAACCCAAACATCTAGCTAAAATATGTTGACCCTGTTTTTTTCTTTCAAAAACTCTGTAAATAAGTACATTACAATTAGCATATACTGCGCTGACATGCATGTAATCCAATGATAAGCTGATCAACGCACTTTCTGTATTGTTTTAATCAACTTAAGAGTTGTGAGAGAAAAGACTGGAAATCGAGCTGTTTGGTATAAATTAAAGGTATACTATGGCTTTCGGATTTTTCATTTTCAAATTTTCCTGACTGCTAATATAACGGATTTTTATACTAAATAAAAGATTTATCTGAATGCAGGTTCCACAACAGAAAAATCATTGTGACTGTGGATTTTTCGTAATGAAATTTGTATTTGATTTCAAAACCAGCTTGATGTCATCTAATCCACATAATTTTATACACTCGGTAAGTTGGATGGAGATTTTTTTATTTATTTTTAAATCTACTTGTTGAGATGCAAGAGTGATTAAATTACTCTCATGATTGTTTGTAAATGCTGAACAATGAATTCGACGTTAAGATGGCTGCAAATGTCGATAATAAAGGCTACGGAGATGGATTACGCGACGAATTTCAAAAATTAATGCTTTTTGCCCTATTTCACCCTCAAAGGGATCCTGCAGTGCATTTCTCGCCAAGTAAAACCTGCATCTCCTTTCATTTTTATTTCTTGGTTATGATTTGTCCTTGCATTTTTATTCTTGGGTATGACAAAGTTTGATAAAAAAACAATTTTGTGGTGAATATAGTGACCGTCCACGACTATATAGACGCCTGCTTCGGTGTGCAGGATGACCATGGTCCCAATGAAGATCATGATGAAAATCAGGAAGAAAATCAGGAAGATACTGATACTGTTCATCACGATGAAGATCAGGAAGATGGTGATAATGTTCATCATGATGAAAATCATGAAGATAACGATACAAATAGTGATTAAAAAAATAAAAATCACGTTTGTTTCTTATAATTTATTGTACATTTTATTATTTTGTTAATATGATTTATTAACGATTTTTAATAAAAATTATTCAAACAGTAGAATTATTTGATAATGTTAAATTAATTTTAATTTATATGAGCGATTTTATGGTTATATTATTATTTTGTGTGTGTTATTTTTGATAATTTAAATTATAAAAATAAGCTAATATAATTTTTAATTTACATAGAACATTTTTATGATAGGATTTTGGTACTTAAAAAATTAAATTGGACGAAGAAGAGCCCAAACCTTACAATATAATTATGATATTATTATTTTTTGATTAATTTTTAAAAAATTTAAAAAAGATTTAATTTACGTTCAAAATTAATATAGAGAGTATATTTTACCCCTTGTAAGAACAAGATGTACACTCAAATAGCTTTAAAAATATATTATTGTTTTGTGTGAGGAACATTTTTCATAATTAAAATTATCAAAAATAAAAGAATATGACTTTTAATTGTACCTAAAACATTTATTCACTATAGAGTTTAGTACTTTAAAAATTGGAGAAAAGAAGCCTAAACCTTACTATATAATCATTATACTATTATTTTTGATTGACTTCTCAAAGTTTAAAACAAGATTTAATTAGCATTCAAAATTAATATAGAAAAGTTTGAAGTTAAAAAGATCACACCATTTAATCATACCCCTTGTTGTTATTGTAACAAGATACACTTAATTTTTAATCTAGATTGTAAATTGTAACACAAACATACCATTAAGTCCCTTCTTTTATTATACCTCAAATTATTATATATAGTGACTACAATGTTAATATTTTTAATATTACTATTATTATTAATAATAGTAATAATATTAAAATGTTAGTAATGTTAATAAATATATATCTATATTTTATTCTTCAATATAAAATTTTTTTTTTTTAATTTGATAAAATTTTATAAGATGATTAACTCAGTCCAAGTTCCAATTATTGTTACATTTTCCATTATTGGATTTATAAATACATTTATAATAACCGATAAATCTATAGTCTAAATTATATCCATACATTTTCTAACCCTACTAGATCCAACGAAAGTCAATCCATCTAATGACAAGGTGAATATTCATGAAAATTTAAGGCTTTTTCCATTTACACATATAGAGTTCTATGCTATTCTTCCAATCAAATCAAATAATTGAGCAAATATAGTTAAGCTTATTACCACATGCCTATCACGTAAAGCAATAGAAATTAATAATTCTTCCTTTCGCCACACAATGCAAGTTTCAACATTTCAAATAATAACTTATAACAAGATTTCCCAATAGTTTTAAAATAAGAATTACTAACTTCCCAATGAGATTTACACACTTATATGAAATAATAAGTTGACTAAAATGTGAACAATTTGTTTCTTTCCTTCCCAACATACAATACAATCTTAATAACTAATGATCAATACAACTTTTCTTCAAAAGGAATAATACAATAACTTTTTCTTTTCAAATAGACAATCCAATGATCTTCCACTTGAAGTGGAGATTTTACAAGAAGGAACTAAAATGAAATATAATTTGTCTTCTATTATTGCTCCAAGAATCCAATCTTTAGCCAAGCTCCATCTTCTCATCACTTGACCACAACAACCAAAAATGGGGAGAGGCAACACTCTCCACCCAACCAAAAATTCCAATGAGAAGAAGAAGCAATTCTTCTCATTGGTCCCCGAGCCCCAACCACAAGGCAATAAGGGATGTTTCAACACATGAAGACAAAAAAATGCTTTAACATTCACTTTCAAACAACTGAACACATAAGAAAGATAACCACCAAAAACTTATTTTTAAACACAAAGAATTTCCAAACAAAGGCTTCCAAAATATCCAAAAAGAGATAGGAAAAATGGGGGTGCCCTTGTGCCTCCCAAGGGTTTGGATGCCCACCTCTAAAACCCTCCAACACACATTCAACCCAAAGTCTCTTATGCCTCCCTCACAACAAAACTATGTCTCTTATGCCTCCCTCACTCTTATGCCTCCCTCTCTCTTATGGCTCCCACAATACATAACATAATAGAATAGAATAAGGTGGGGCATCCAAAACCCACTCCCTCCTAAACCCAACAAGAATCTCTTATGCCTCCCAACATATTTCATCCCCATATCCAAATCTCAACACAACCTAAGGTCAAAATACTACCCAACACTTCAAGAAAGAACACAATTTCATACAATCACATAACATGCAAGAAACAAGGAGAAAAATAAAAGAGAAAGATCCTACCTTGCCATGGTAAAGCTCCTCTTTGAAATCTAGTCCTAAAATCTTCAACACAAGAAATTTTCTAAGCACTTTTCCAACTCCCCAAGAAAACATCCAAAAAGAGAGCTCCAAAAATAAGTGAGTAACCCCAATTCCTCTCAAAAATTTAAATAAATAAAAAGAGGAGGAAAATGAAATGGCTCCAAGTAGGATGCCACATCCTTTCTTCTCCACTCCACATCACCCAAGTCAAACCCATACTCCAAGGAAAATAAATGGGTGGTTGAGAGGTATGAAAAACCTCTTACACACACCATTTCAACCCATACCCTTTTAGGACAAGAAATAAACATATGTAAGAAAGTGTGATCAAAACTTACAATTTATCTTCCCAAAACACATAATGGGGTCTATTTTTGACCCCCAACCCATAGGTAGGGTTAGTATAATAATTTAAGAGGTGTGGGACAAGTTTAACTTGTCCCACAAGCCTCCAAAATTGACCCTTAAGGACAAATCCGAATTTTTAAGGAGAGGTAGAGTGTACTACACTCAAGGTCACAAGCACTCAACTTACAACACATAACCCAAAGAGACATCTAATCTAATAAATGAATTATTTTGTCCCATCCATAATTTGTTTAGTAACATGATTAATTTACTAATCTAGACACAAATTAAATAATTAATAAAAGGGAAATACATCACTATAAAATAACATACTAAAATTAAATAAAGGAAACAAAATAAAAGAACACACAAACCCCTTGGTCACAATTGGAGGTAATTTCCTACCACGAGGATCCCCTAACAAAAAACAAGACACAAACAACACAAAACAAGTTTCCATGGTGACCCTTGTTGAATCCATTCAGTATTTCGATGTGGTTGGTCTCTAATCCCTTGTTGGTTGTTATGTTATGTTTTACCGAAAACATAAAATACTTGCTTTGGCATCGTGGCCGCATCAAAACATCCAAGATAAAATATACAATATAAATCAACAATCATCCACATGTAAATTAAATTAAATCATCATCTAGACAAGTAATGTTACTATTTTCAATTTCCAACAACATCTCAATTCTACATTTCATCAATATCAATAGGATCACAAGATTAGTTCAACTGCTAAGTCCTACTCAATATGACGAGAGAATAAAATGTCAAGATATATAAACATGTCGACAATTCATCATCATCAATATACCATATCTCTAATAATCCACACACATAATACTATAAATCAAAATCCAACCATAGTCTAAGTATCTCAATCATCAAACATCATGCTAAGTCAAAATGATACAATAATGTCCATTTATACCCAACAATATCGAAATCAAAAGTAATAAGTGTCGAAGGGAAGTGGGCACTACATCCCCCTCCCCTTAGACTCGACTTCCTCTTGGAATTCACTGGAATAGGTGTGGGAACTGGACTTGTATCAATGTAGCATCCTCTCATGTAGCAGTAGTCTTATCATACCTATCTCACCGAAATCAAACACGGTCAATCTCTCTGCCTCGAAGGCCTAAGGTCCTACACTCTAGAATATGGAAGGGATCCACCATCACCTGCCCTTGATCCTGCACCTGTAATGAGGTCCAATCTAGCACATGAGAAGGATTTGCAATATATCTCCTAAGTACATAAACATGAAATACATCATGGATGTGAGACAAGTTGGGTGGCAATGCTACACGATAGGCCGAAGACCGATACGCTCTAAGATCTCAAAGGGACCCACAAATCTAGGAGAAATCTTAGAACCTTTTTCGTAATGGATAGGACTCTTATGTGGCCTGACACAAAGAAACACCTTTGTGCCCACCTCGAAACTATGATCTTTCCTATGCTGATCCGTATACTTCTTCTGCCTGTCCTGAGCCTGCTACAATATCTGCCTGATCATAACAACATGCTACTCCATGTCTTGTAGTAAAACTGGTCCAAGGGAAACCCTTTCATCTAACCTGTCCCAACTAAGAGGTGTCCTGCACTCTCTGCCATAAAGTTCCTGAAAAGGAGCCATGCCTATCAAACTTTGAAAACTATTATTGTAGGAAAACTCCACCAAAAATAAATACTCATCCCATCTCGATTGATGATCCATAACATACATCCTAAGCATGTCCTCCAATATCTCGATTCACCTACTCATTTTTTCCATTCATCTCGGGGTGATAAGATGTGCTGAAATTAATTTTCGTCCCGAGGGCATACCGCATGGTAGTCCGAAGTGGGAAGTGTACAAAGGATTGTGGTCATAAATGATCTTCCACGGAATCCTATGCAACCTGATGATCTCATCAAGATATACCCATGTCGCTGCACTAGCTATGTAGGTGGTCTTCACCGAGATAAAAATGAGTGACTTTCTCAATTTATCCACTTTGTGACTATGATGGCATCGTGGTGGTATCTTAACATTGGTAACCCAACTATGAAGTCCATGGAAATGGTGTCCCATTTCCACTCCGATATAGCATGAGGAAAGATAAGGCCACTGGATGATGATTTTCGACCCTCACCTTATCACACTCTAAAAATGTGACATAAACCGAGCCATGTCTCTCCAAAGTCCCCTCCAATGGTACAACTACCTCAAGGTGGCGTGGATCTTCACCCGGGGATGGGCTGAATAAGGTACACGATGAGCCTCTATCAAAATGTCTTGTCTCAAGCCTCCATCTCTAGGAACATATATCCGACCTCTGTGTCGGAGAAGGGCATTTGTCTCCAATGAAAATCCATCAAATTTCCTCTCAAGGGGCCTCTCGAGACTGAAATCTGCTCTGGCTAAAAGGTAGAAGTTGTCGTGAGGGAGCTGCTGCAAAAACATTCTCTGTAAATTTGTACCCACCGAGGTATCCATTTCCACATGTCTCCATCTACTCAAGGCATTTGCAACCACATTCTCCTTCCCCTTTACATGTTCTTTCTCCATGTCATACTCACAAAGTAACTCCATCCAATGACACTGACGAGTGTTGAGATTGGGTTCTGTGAAGAGGTGGCAAAGACTCAAGTGATCAGTCATAAGTGTGAATCTCCAATAAATAAGGAAGTGTCTCCACCAAACCAAGGTGTGCACATGATTTGGATAATTGAGCTCATAATCCTTGAGTTTGCAAGACTCAAAAGCAACTACTCTACCCTCCTGCATCAACACACCCTCAAGTCATGTCAAAAAAACATCTATGTAAATGAATAAATCACCTTGAGGATATAGCACTGCAAGAATAGGTGTCATCGTGAGACATTTCGTCAGTGTCCTAAAGTCTTGATCACATATATCTGACCATAGGAACTTCTTCCCTTTTCGCTAGACCGAAGTGATGGGGTGTACAACCTGAGAGAAGTCATGTACAAATTTCCTCTAATATCCTATCAAGCCCATGAAGCCGCGTACCTCAGTCACACTAGTGGGTGCTCACCAATCCATAATAGCTTGAATATTGGAAGGATTGACTGCGATACCTTCCCCAAAAATGATGTGGCCTAAATATCGCGCCTCTTTCTGAAAGAACACACTCTTCTCTAGGTTCCCGTAGAGATGTTGCTCAAGAAGACATCAAGAACCTCGACAAAGGTGCTCCTCATGCAGCATACATGAGTACATCAAAATGTCGTCAAGGAGAATGAGCACAAAGCGATCCAAAAATTATTGAATACCCCATTCATCAAGCTCATGAACACTATGGGGGCATTTTTCAGACCAAAATGCACTACTGTGAACTTATAGTGGCCATAGCTCATACGAAAAGTAGTCTTATGAATATCTACCTCTATGATCCTCAACCGATGATAACCTAACTTAATATCTATCTTGGAAAATATTGTGGCCCCCTTAATCGATCAAATAAATCATTAATGTGTAGAAGAGGGTAACGATTCTTAATCGTTGTTTTTTCACTGGTGGTAATCAATACACAACCACGTGATCCGTCCTTCTTATTTACAAAATCACTGGTGCACCCCAAGGGGATACACTAGGAAAAATTAGGCCTTTCTCCAAAAGGCCCTCAAGCTCCAACTTGAGCTCACGAGCTTAGGGGTATTCATCTAATACAGTTCTCGTGGAGATGTGCTCGCTCTGGAACCAAATCTATGTGAAAATCTATCTCACGTGGGGAGGTAACCCAGTATCTCCCTTGGAAAGACATCAAAAAAATCTCTCAAGATGTGATGGTCATCAAGAGATGGCCCACTAGACTCATCCTCATATCTGTCACTAACCATAACAATATACATTTGGCAACCTCATCACATGCACCGCTTAATTTGCATAGTTGAGATTGTGTGGATGGAAACAGGTCTCCTAACCCCTGTTATCACTTACTCGACTCCTAGATCATCTGTACATGATATAGTCTTATGGTAACAATCCACTTTGGCTCTATGTGTAGAAAACAAGTCCATGCTCAAGATGACTCCATACAAACCCAACAGAAGGATACGAAGATCCGGAGTAGTGATGAAGGGTCCCAAATCCACTACACACTCCTTAACTAAGGAGTCTATAGATATTTTGGCTCCAGAAGCCATCTCGACGTCCCAACTAAGACCATGTCTAACTACCACCAACCTGCAATGCTCTACTAAGGATGGTGCAATAAAAGAATCAGATGAACCAGAATCAAACAGAATGGAGGTAGGAATACCACCAATGCTACTTGTCATCTCTATCACAAGACTCGGTGCTCATCCCGGTGGTTCTCGACATCCGCATAGATCCAATGGTTACGTGCCATGTTGCTAATAGTAGGCTCTAAACTATATGTCTTACCCTTGTTAATAGGGTTCTGTGGGAATTCTCTATAATTATGTCTGACAACACAACAACCATAACAATTTCCCGGTCCTCTCTAATGAGATACAACTACATTCGATACTCTATAGGTCTATCCTGTGGATCCCGATGATCCGCCTATGGACTACCGAGTTCTCTCGGAGAGCTCCTCGCTACTGAGCTCTTGGTGCACCCTATGTCCTAATGGGACCCCTAGGAGGAGGCCCCATACTTCATCCCATATGAACTTTGAATCTTTGCAAAGGTCTATAAGGTGGGCGGGTCTGCATATCTGCTGCTACTATTAAGGTGGCTGTTTTGGTGGCCTCGAAGAGGATGATTGAACCTTATGCGCCACGAGGAGGAGTCAATCCCTCGACTGCTATCTCGCATCTCTTGGATGCGGCTCCGAACTTTGTCCCTATCCTGCTAGGTCTTTTCCGAGTCTCCTTTACTATGTAGGCCTTCTCCATGGCCTCTCGGTAAGGTCTGTGGAAAATGGATACACACCACACCTCCCAAATCTAAATGCGGCCCCCGATGAACCTCGAATCTGTACTCTACTCATCCTACATGTAGTTGACATACTAGAGTTGTTAGTGTAGAATCACATCACCCCCGAATGGCCCGGGTGTGAAGTGGGGCATCCGGTGTGATTGCACAACATGGGACCATCTCTCAAGCTGTGGGACATTACAAAACTTGAGATGGACCTCCGGAGAAAGTTGGTTCTTGCTTCCTAATCTACCTACCACAAGCTAAGTTCCAGATAGGCGAGAATCTAACTAACCTAATCTAACCATTCCAAGGGGACAGGGAGAAAGAGAGAGAGGGTGAAAGAGCCTACACTAAGCGGTGATACACCAAAAAAGGAAGTGGATGATCACAGACTGACTAAGTAGAGGAGAGGGTGGACAGAATGCACCACGGTCCAAAGATAGATTTCACACATAACACCACTTCAAAACCCATTAAACACGGCTCCCAGGACCTGCAACAAACATCAGAATATGCACAGTATACCCTACAATGACGAGAGGTAAGAAGAGACAAAAAAATAAGCCAAGGATGGACAGATGCATCACGAAACAAATTTTATTGCTCCAAAATGTTACACAGTACATCATCAATGGGCAAGAGGTAATAAAATGCCATTACAGAGCCATGGGAGGAGGCTTAGACTCCGTATTCTACCCTAAGGAAGAAATAGAGAGGGGGCAGAGGAGAAACAATGACCAACCGTTTGAATATGCCCCTTCATTACAATATATAGGAAGAATAAGAGAGAGAAGAGGGAAGAATTTGAATCCTACTTCAACCACCATCAGATATGCATTGAATCCCTGTTTCAAGGCTCAACCACTATCAATCAATGCCCCTTGTGGATCCACCCACAATCTGTCATGTCTGGTTCCCTGTCTATTTGGCATGCCAAGGAAGAAGAATGGTGGATCAAATCAAATCCAATCTAGTTGTTGGAGCAAATCAGATTTTATATTAATGGCATGGGAGACTTTTTCCTACTTCTCACCCACCTGACTCGTTAAGAATGATATTTTATGTTTCCATGGCATAGAGGGTATCGAGACATTTCCAAAAAGTCTTCTCCCACCCAAATCTGATTTTCTTGTCAAAAGATATGGCCATTTGAAGATTAGGGTCACGGGCGCACAATATTTAAAAGATTTTGTCCATATAGGGTCCACGTGGAAGCCTCGCACTCATTTGAAAATTGCCCCTAGATTTTACCTTTGAAGTTGCGTGGTCGAGACATGTGGAGACCTCCACTTACTTTTGGACTTTTCAATGGCCGACAAAGACTTGTTCGAGACTTTGGGACATGTGGCGGGTTGGCACTCATTTGGAAACCCGCCCCAAATTTTACTTTTGAAAGAGTGCCGTGTTAACACTTGGCTCCTTCCACTGGCCTTCTTTTGCTTTGGCTATTCAACCCTGACTTTATTCCTTTTTGGACTCGCACTATTGGAAGGCCGAAATCATTTGAAAAATCACTCAAGATTTGACCTTTGGAGATACGTCGAGATGACGCATGGAAACTTCCACTAGCACCTTTATACTTAACCAATTTTGGGTCCACCCATGCTTTATTTAATGCACCCCAACCACCAAAAACACTGTTCAGGTCATGTCCACATTTTCAGTAAAATCACCATCGATTCTTCATTGAGCCCTAGATTTCTTGATCTCTATGCATCTGGTTCGAAATTTATGGCATTTTGAAGTTCAGCGATCGAGTCTGCAAGGCGTGAAATGAAAATAGAGGAAAGGCGCAGATGTAGGTTCACCCACAGGAGGAAGGCATACCTATAGAAGTCATGAAAATAGGACATGTGGGTGTTCAACTGAAGGAGGGCGTATGGCTCTATACAATGTACATGGATGTGTAAGAGGAAGAGTAGGGATGACTGATTTTAAGATGTCTCTGCAAAAGGGAATTCAAGGAAGGTGTGTGGGGATAGAAAATGGGCATGTAGGAGGAAGGCATGGGAGGTACATGCGTAAGAGGGAAGCATGAAAGGGGGAAATAGAAGGAGAGCATAATGCGAAGGAAGAAACAAGAAGGTGCGCAAGGACATGCGGAAAGAAGGCTACGATGAAGCAAGGTGAGCGGTAAGATGAAAGTGTGAGAGAGGAAAGCAGGGAGAATGCGTGTGCATAACTCCACACTCGCAGAAAAGAACACATTCTTACGGTAGATAAGTATGGAAGTATGACATGAACATCAAATCGGGAAGGATACGTGATAAAGAGAAATAAAATAGGACGTGCGGCAAGAAGGCTCGGAACTTAGCTAATTTGGAAGGCATCTATAGAGGGGCGCGTGGAAGAATTGCAAGGTGTGGGGAGCATGCGGAAGGGCTACAGCCTATGCAAAGTGCCAAATGAGCAAGTCTGCGGGCATGCAACCTAAAATGTAAAGCATCAAAGTCGAATGAAGATACAAGTTAGCCAAAATAACTAGGAGAGTTATTTGGATAATAGGATTAGCTCCAGAAATTGACTCTCATACTTAGCTAAAGTCATAGATGCCTGACGGAGATTGTGAAACTCATCTGTCCTCTATTAAATCAACCTCCGAGATAAGTACTTGCTCCTAAATCGCTCCTCAAAGAGCTCCCAGGTAACTGTCTCCGAATCAACGTGGAGCTTCTGATCCTCGGTCCTCCACCAAACACCTACTCCATCCCTTAGAAGATGGATTGCAACACGAGATTTTGTGTTACTGGTACAAGGGTAGAGTTTGAAGCGCCCACTCAAGCTCACCACCAGGCCTCTTCCTGAAATCCATTTATATATCTAGAATAGTGATATGGTTGTAGCTTTAGGATCTCTCTGATATGGTCTGCAGCTGATGACTGGTGACCCCTGGGTCTCTCATCATCCTCCTCCTCTCCGCCAGGACTCGAGATCTATCCCTATGTCTAGAAATCATGTCTCTTTGTCCCCTTTGTGGTGACTCTACTCGGATGACTCCACATGGGAGTTATCCGCCCTCTTCTCCTCACTTTTTTGAGGAAATGCAAGATCCTCAATGGATGGCTCCTTATCCTATCCGGTAGAACATCCTCCTAAGGACCCTCCACGACGTAAGCAGCATTGACATCCTAAAGCATCTCAAAATCGAGGTAGAATGGCCGCACTGACCTGATCTAGAGGTGGCAAGTCTAGATCTATGTGTAAGGATCCCTCGTATAGTTCGCGCCTCCTGCATAGAAAAAGGTGAGAGTTAGTTCATTATTCTAGGTTTTATTTCAGTTTTCTATGTTTACTAAAATATACAATTTTCAAACAATTTTTTTTTGTAGGTTTAATATTATGCTCGGTTAAATGTTCATGTCTCATGTTTTTACTATGTGCCCAAGGTTCCAAGTTTTGAACCCGCGGCGGTGATATCCCCCTGTCTCCTTTGTAAATTTACTTTCATCTAAAAGCTTTTTAATATTTTTTTAGTCGGATGAAGTCTTTTTCTAATATTTAGTGTTTTTAAATAAAATATAAATTTAACTGGTTATGTGTGTGTGTACTATAGTTTATATTTTTATATAAACTATATAGTGTTTGCAAGATTTAAATCATAATATGTAAAATATATATATCTGGTTTCTGTTTATTAGAATTTATGAACAAATACCTTCAGGATCTGCTCATATTTTTTAAAAAAGAGAAGATTAGAAATTTGGGCTTAAATATAAAAATTGTATTTTTTTTAGGAATCGCAAGCAATTTTCATCAATTCTAGAAATTTTACCAACCAAAAACCCAAATTTGAAAAATATAACCATTTTTTTATTCATTGTTTTTTGAGACCAAATCGCCAGCGATTGATCCAATCACCGATGATTCTCCCTTGAATCATTGGTGATTCATACAATCACTAGCAATTTTTGTAGATTGTTCAAAATTGGCATTTGATATTTGTTGCTTCTATAGATCTGAATCTGTTATGATTTGTCTTTAAATATATCTGATGAAAAATTCAAGTAACAACTTTTGATATATATCTAACATTATATACTGAGGTGTGTTTTACAGGTTCAGAAAATAATGGCATCTAGTTATTTCTGCCTTGACAAATCCCAGATCCTAAATGGAACCAACTACAACATTTGGAAGATCAGGGTTAAATCAGAACTTATGGCGAGGAAAATTTGGATGATTGTTTCAGAACTGAGATTGCACCCACCAGCTTGTCAAGAAACTATAGATAATATAAATGCATTCTCTCAATGTACACTTAAAGCCCTTTCCATGATTTTGTGCAATGTGAATGATGAATACCTTCTACACATTGGTAATATCAAACATCTGAAAGAGGTATGGACACAATTAGAATCCATGCATGAAGGTACATGCTTATCTAAGATCATTAAGCTTGTTTTAGAATTGCTTACAACTCCTATGAAAGGAGATGAAAAAGTAGTTAATTTCTTAGCCAAAATTAAAAATATTAAAGCACAATTAGATGGATGCAATTGTGACTTAATTGGTGAAAAATTAATCTACTTTATTGTTCAGTTAAATATACATGAAATATTTAGGAATTTTATTTCTATCCTAAACTCGAAATATCATAATGAAGATGAATTGCCTGATTTGAATACTTTAAGCTCTCTTCTGATTTAGGAAGAGCAAGTGATGATGAACTTTGACACTAAAGAGAATGCCTCTCAAGAACTTCTTTCTCAGAATTCAAAGTTCAAGCCTCACAAGCCCTTCTCTAATCAAAAGTATAAATCTAAATCTTCTTTTGTTGATAAGAAAAGTTTTACTTCTGAACAATTGTGTGTAATATTTAATGGTAAATGTCACAAATGTGGTAAATTTGGACATAAAAGGAATATTTCAAATCTAAGAAATCTATCCATACAAATAAAAAAATTGTTTCTTCTAAATATAATTTAAATAAAAAGGATAGTTTTAATGATATTCCAAAAACTGTTGCATTATATGTTACATTGTATTCTTCCTCTAATGTTGAATGGATTCTAGATTCAGGTGCATCAAATCATATGACTGGTGTTTCAAATTTTTTATTTGATGTTTTGAAAATCAATGAACATGTGTATGTTGGTGATAACTCGTCTTTAGAAGAAATAGATAAAGGAAAAGTAAAACTTGTTAATGGTATGTTGCATAATGTTTTATTTGTTCCTAAGCTCAAAAAGAACCTTTTATCAAGTTCTCAATCAACTCATGATGGTTTGTCTATTCAAATTTTGAAAGATACTTTGTATATAAAGGATAGTAATGATAGTATAATCGCTAAAGGAATTCAAAGAAATGGTGTGTATATTTTTTATGTTTTCTCTTCGCATTCTATTTTGTTTCTCAAATTTTGAATAATTCCAAAATATGGCATGAAGGATTAGGAGATGTTAATTATGGAAGTTTATATGAAATGGCTAGATATAATCTTGTGAAAGGTTTTCCTATGTTGTCTTCTTCTCACGATGTGTGTGAAGGGTGTTTACGCTCGAAACAAAGTGTTAAACCCTTTCACTCACATCCTAAGGAGAGTTCTTCTTCTCCTCTAGATCTTATTCATAGTGATGTTAGAGGACCTCTTAAAGTAGCTTTGTTAAATGGTTCTTTATATGTTGTGAATTTTATTGATGATTTCACCAAGATGATTTGGACATATTTTCTTAAAAATAAATCTGATGTATTTGGAAAATTTAAGGAATTTAAAGCATCTGTTGAAAACTCATCAAATTATAAAATTAAGAGACTTAGAACAGATAATGGGGGTGAATATGTTAGTAAGACATTTGAAATTTTTTTATTGATTGTGGTATTAAAAGGGAATTAACTTATCCTCATTCTCCTCAATCTAATGGTGTTGTAGAAAAAAATAGGACTATTTTAGATATGGCTTGCACTATGCTTCATTCTACCGATCTTCCCAAATTTATATGGGAAGAAGCAATGAACACAACAATCTACATTCTAAATAGGTTTCTAACAAAGCTATACAACTTTCTAATCCTTTAGAAAAATGCTCAAATAAAAACTTGATATTTCTCATCTAAAAGTTTTGGTAGTCCTACTTCTTTATACATTCCTAAAAATAAAAGAAAGAAACTTGATATGACTTATTTTTCTTTTATTTTCATTGGATATGGTATTAACACTATAGGTATAACAATTTATGACCCTACAAAAAGGAAAGTAACTGAAAACCGCAATGTGGTGGTTTTGGAAAAATGATTTTGTTCATCTGATAATGGTAAAGATGTTCCTAACTCTATCAATATTTCTAATGATGGTTCTGATTCTGATAATGAGAATATAGTAAATGGTCATGATGATGATATGGATAAATCCCCTATCTCCTTAGCTAAGAAACCAAAATGGGCTCAATCTGTGTTAGAGAGTTCTAATCCTATTGACCTTAGGAAAATGACTAGAAGCCATCATACCTATCATGCATTAATGACCTTGTATGAACCTGAGCCGCAAAAGTTTGAAGAAGCTTCTCAAGATGAGAAGTGAATCAATGCAATGCAAGCTAAATAAAATGCCCTAATTCAAATTCAAACTTGGGATTTGGTTCCAACTCCAAAAAAATAAGTATTATACGATCCAGGTGGTTATACAAAGTAAAATACAATGTTAATGGATGTATTGACAAACATAAAGATTAACTTGTTACTAGAGGTTTCACTCGAAACCCTGGTATTGATTATGTTGATACCTTTGCCCCTGTAGAAAAAATGAGTATTGTTAGGGCCCTATTTGCAATCTTTACTCAATTTGGGTAAGAAATCCACCAAATGGATGTGAAAAAAACTTTTTGAATGGTGATTTAAAATAAGAACTTTACATGTCTCAACCTAAAAGATTTGAAGAAAGCGGTAAATAAATCTATGTTTGTAAATTGAGAAAATCCTTGTATGGTTTAAAACCATCTCCTAGAGCTTCATATGTGAAAATTAATTCCTTCTTTAAATAGTTAGGTTTTCTTAATTCTTCTTCCGAGAAGGATTTATTCATTACTCAAGAAGGATCTCATATTATCATTATTTTTATATATGTTGATGATTTACTTATGACTAATGATAGTTCTTTAATTTGTAGAATTAAAGAAAAATTTAAATAGTACTTTGAAATGACTTATTTAGGTCTCTTACATCATTTTCTTCGCATGCATGTATTTAAATATAAGCATTTTATTTTTGTTTCTCAAGCACAATATGCAACCAATGTATGAAACTTTTTAATATGATTGTTTGTAAATAAATTTATACTCCTATGGAAGTTGGACTGAAATTTGATCCTAAACATGCATGCGAAAAATTTGATCCTACTTTATATGTGCAGTTAGTTGGTAGTTTGATTTATCTAACTATCACTAGACCAGATATTTCCTATGCAGTAGGAATTGCTTCAAGTTTATGCAAGAAACTTATAGAGATCATTGGAATCTTACAAAAAGGATTCTTAGATATATTAAAGGAACAATAAATTATGGGTTGCATTATAATAAGAATGAAAATGCTAACTTATATGGATTTTGTGATTCTGATCATGTTGGTGATGTATTAGATAGAAAATCTACTTCTGGTTATGTGTTTAAATTTGGTGTAGGTGTCATTACTTGGTGCAGTAAAAAGTAGCCAACTATTTTTATCTCTTCAACTGAAGCTAAGTATAGAAGTGTAATGGAAGCTACAAAAGAGGCTCTATGGCTGAAGAGGTTGTTTAATGAGATAAAGATGAAGGATCCACATAGTGTTCCTTTGTTCTGCGATAACTAGAGCACCATAGCTCTTACACATAATCTAGTACAACATCAAAGGATGAAGCACATTGAGATACATATACACTTCATCCGTGAGAAGGTGCTAAGTGGTGAGATATATCTCAATTTCGTGCCGACTGAAGAGCAGGTTGTTGACATCTTCACAAAGCCCCTGAGTGCTACAAAGTTTTGTCATTTTTTTTAAAAACTTGGATTGCCATAGTTACCATTGAGGGGGAGTGTGTATGACAATGTCACCTCCTAATGGAACTTTTTTTTTATAAAAACCTTCGAGCATTTGTAAAAATACCTTCGGGAAAGTGTAAAATGACCTTCGAGCAAGTGTAAAAGAACTTGAGCATTTATACCTCCTCAGATTCTTTTTTAGAAATAAGTGTAGAAATATCTTAAAGGTGGTCTTTAGTAAACTCTTTAGTTCTATTGGGTTTACTAGTAAACAACTAGTGCAAGCATATTGTTAAGGAGGTCATTAGTTATAAAAGACTCCTATATACTCGGATTCAATAGCCTTTTACGAGAATGTGTGAGAACATGTAAAATTCACAAATCATACTTAGCCATTGATCATGGGATGATATTTGAGATTCCAAATCCTTTTATGCCAAAAGGTAACCTTAGTATGATGAAGGTGTTATAATTCCTTCACTTGATATGCTAGCCTAAAACTTTTATAGATTAAGGATTGTAAATCATGTAGTGTACCATGGGAAGGTAATCTATTGACATATGTTACCCCACTTAACATTAAGGGGGAGTGTTGGAACATAATGATTAAGTGGGTTGGCCACCCCTTAATGTATATGGGTCCATCACTAATATATAGGTTAATATTTAATAATATGAAATATTTATATTTCTATTATTAAATATGCTAACCTAGGTATATAATTTAGGTTAAATATTTAATATCATGAAATGATTATATTTCTAATATTAAATATTATAAACCTAGGTGTATGTGTCAACCTTTTAGGTTGAAAAGGTGGGTCGGGAGACATACCCGATCACCTAATATAAAAAGGACTTTAGGTCCTCATTTGATATCTTGTGAAATATATCAAAGGTGAAAATTATTTACCCTTGAGATTAGGGTTTGAAGGAGGAGGTGGAAAATACTGGATGTAACTTTGGTTCTCTGAAAGTAAAAGGTTATTTCACAGTGGTTTTTACCCTATTTGGGGTTTTCCACTATAAACATTGTGTCATTGTGTTCTTACTTTTGGTATGTATTACTTAATTAATATGTTATGTAATTTATTTATTACATTGCATAATGTTTAACATTTAATGTTTTATGGTTTATGTTGGTATTTAAATATGTTGGTTGATTAAATTTGTAATAGTTAGAATCCTCTAAATTCTAACAGAATTTACTCTTTTATAGTAAAGAAAATTTTTACTTTTTTATAAATTGAAGATAAGTTTCGTAGAGATACTTCTAACTCTTCTTTATTGTATTCTCAATTTCGGGTATAAAATAATTCTATATTTTAGATTTTTTATTTTCATTATATAGTTGTTATCCTCTCAGTACTTATAAAAGGATGCATCTAAAAATGATTGTTTCATGCATGTTTTAGACTCCTCCCCTGTTGTATTCCGACTTTTCTCGGGTATAAAATATTTTCATATTTTAGATTTTTTTGAATTTTTTATATGGTTTTTTATAAGAATATAACTTCAATCTTTTCATTGTAAGACTTGTCTAGTAGTTATCCTCCATAGTTATAAAAGGATGCATTTAAAAATGACTATATCA
This sequence comes from Taxus wallichiana var. yunnanensis, assembly GCA_018340775.1. Classification (NCBI taxonomy): domain Eukaryota; kingdom Viridiplantae; phylum Streptophyta; class Pinopsida; order Cupressales; family Taxaceae; genus Taxus; species Taxus wallichiana. Next base: position 974,431,646 of record CM031239.1, read on the forward strand.
TACATGTTTCAAAGTCTCAACATAATCACATTCCCTTGCAAAAAATGTATATGATTCTAAGAAATCCACTTCCAATCCTTCTTGCTAAGACGAGGAGTTAACTATTTTTTTATTACTAAAGTACAATGTGGGGTTACCACCTAGGAAGCGTTGCTTATTTTTCAAGTTGGGTTGTGTATCCGAGTAGGCCCGAGATGGACAAACAAGATGTCGTGACCGAGCTCGGTAGAAGAGATGACATTCTAACTTTGGTGGGAAAAATGTGAGCCTCACTGGGTGGGTGAACTGATCTAGTGAGCTTCCTATCGAGATGGCCTATCGAGTGGCCATTTGAGATGGCTTGTAGTGCCCACTCCTCTTCGACACCTATTTTTGCTTTGTTGATGCTTTTAGCTACCTAGAGACATGGATATTTATATAGTATCTTGGTTATAATGTCATTATACTATATGGGCATTTTATTATTATTATGATCGACCCTTATTATAATGCACACATTTTCGATGCATCAAACAAATTCAATCCTCATTAATTACTTATGTTAAAATTAATGGATAAGTTTTTCGTTTAAAATGGTTGTAAGGAGTAAACATTAACTACGTTTAATTAAATTACCATTAATAATTTCCACACATTCAAAGGGTACTCAGAATTAAATTAATTATTAAATATTATTAATTTACTTCATGAAATCCTTTTCACAGCTTCAATCCCTTTCTAGGGTTTCAAAGAAATTTAGTCTTGTTATTTCACCTAAATAAAAATACCCTTATGTTTATCAAAAATCATTTCCTAAGTTGATTTAAAATTTAATTCCCATAAAAAATTAATAATCATTCCCATCATTTAGCTATTTAACCATACATTTTACGTTTAATCACTTTAATCCCCATTTAATCATTCATAAATCACCCATGCACAATATTATTCATTTAATCCCAATAATCAAATGTCATGTAATTATTTATTAACCTATATTGGAAAGGTCACAACTTACCCTAACCCATTAAGTGGCCCCATTCACTTAATACCCATACCTTTTATTTAAAATTACCCATTCCCATAAAATTTCAACAATTTAAAATTGTGTAAGGTTAAATCTCTATCCTTATATTTAATTAATATGAGCCCTTAGATTTGTGTTTCCTCTAAAAGCCCTAAATTTCCTTATGTTGCCTTTTTATTCTTTCCTTTTCCCTAATATCTTCATTTATTCATTTTGTTTCATAGGTTTAAGGATTTAGAAGCCATGGAAGCATGATGGGCAACCATGGGGAAATTTCTTTTGGTTCAATTTTTGTAAATGGGAGGAAACCCTTCCTCTATTTTGCTCTTTATTCCATTATTTACATTAGGATTATAGTGTGTAGATTATCTCTTGTTTTATTATAAGAATCCAACCCAAGATATGGTTGTGGGTATTGATTTGATCACATTTTCTCGAGTTAAACATTTGGGAAAATCCCATTTTATTTTATCTAGGGTGTCTTTACACTTGTGTGTGTGTGTGTGTGTGTGTGTGTGTGTGTGTGTGTGTGTGTGTGTGTGTGTGTGTGTGTGTGTGTGTGTGTGTTTGTGTTTGTGTGTGTGTGTGTGTGTGTGTGTGTGTATTACTAAGATAGATCTACATTCGTTCACATATATATTAATTTAAGTCACTGGTTTGGGTTGAAAACACATTTTTTGAAAAAGAGTTTGACGCATAGGTGACTGGTTTTGGTCACCTAACCGGTCACGGTTTTTACTATGCTACGATGTCGGTATGGTTTGTCGACACCGATTACTATGAATCTAGCACAATTTATAAAAATATACACAAATGTATATATTTTACGTAAGTTCAATTTTATAATAATCTATGGTTTGCATTTTCTAAGCAATAGAATTCATGCAACTAAGTGAAAAGTTAAATTTAATAAGACTATATACATTTTACTAAGACCAATGTCAATTTATGTTCTTCCGACGTAGTTGGCGACTGTCGTCGATCACTATGCAAAATAGTTTGTTTTATAAAAGCATATATACAAATATGTATTATACAACATATATATATATAATCTCAGCATTTTATTTACTTTATTAATTTAACATAATACTCAAAAAACTAACAACTTATTTCTTGATTTAAATCACAAAACAAGTAACTTTTCCTTTGCAACATTGTATAAAATTTGACTACAAGGGTTCATTTCCAACCATAATGCATTTACTCTTTCAAGGAGAGAAGGAATTTAACCATTTACTAAGTGCAAGTTTCTTTCCTTTTCACAAACAAGAATGACAACCATTTCAATAAGGAAACAAGTATAAGCTTCCATATATTTTCTAATAAAAACAACCATTTTAAAAATGAAGGCATAAGGAAACTTTTGATTTTTTCCAGATTTTGGAGGGTAAACATTTCCACTAATTACAACTCACACAAATTCTTTTTTCAACCATTTCTAATACATATCTTAATAATTAAATTTTCAAGAACTCTTTTTAAAACACAAGTATATATAAGCCTTCCACTCAAAGGTGAAAACAACATGATGAATTTTACAAAATAACTCTCTTTCTTTGTCTTCTACAAAATTTCTTCATCTTAACAACAAGTTGAAAATCTAAATTTTTCTTCAACTCCAAATAAAAATAACAAGGATGGGGGTAGGCAATGCTCTCCTCACAACCTATATTCAAATGAGAATGAGAGGCCATCCTTTTCATTGGCCCTCGAGCCCCAAAACAGAAGTAATAGGGATATCAAAAACCATATCAACTATTTACAAATTCTTCACAATACAAACACTCATACTAACAATTTGGAACACAACAACCATCATAAAAATTGAGAACAACATACAATTTTCCCAAGCACAAATGCTTTAAAATCTAAGCCAAGGGAGAAGATAAATATGGGGAATCCCTTATGCCTCCCAATGGGTTAAGTGTCCACCTTAAAAGCCTCCAAAAAATTCATCCACATAACCAAAATAAAACTCTTATCCCTCCCTTAATCTCTTATCTCTCCCTTAATCTCTTATCACTCCCTCAAATGAAACATATCAAGATAAGTAAGAAATCTTTCTTATTATCACAAGGTGGGACACCCAACCCAAAATCCCTCCAAATGCATATACAAAACTCTTATCCCTCCCTCAAAATATCCCCATTTTCCTTCTCCCACATCCTTAAGGTCATACTACTCCAAATCCAAAACAACACAACATTCATTCATTTTACATACAACACACAACAAGTAAAATAACAATGCAAGATTAAAGGCCCTTCCTTTCCATTACAAGAATTTTCAATCCACAAGCATAAGCTCCAAGATCTTCCAAGTCCAAGACAAAGCTCAAATACAATCTCCCAACAACCGCTCAAGCAAGCAAGCTCCTCAAAAATGCAAGTGTGAAAATAAAACAAGTAACCCCCAAAACTCCAAAATAACTTACATAAATAGAAAATGAGGAGAGAGTGGTGATGTGGCTCCATGTAGGATGCCACATCACTTCTCCTCCAATCCACTTCACCAAGTCAAACACCAAGCCCAAGACTCATAAATTGGTGGGTGAGAATATGACAAGTTTCCTTCCACACACAAACCACTACTCCATACTTCTAAGGAAAAAATTAAATGAGTTGTAAGAAAGTGCAATTAATTCCACTTTTCCTTTCAAAAAAACACATAATGAGGCCTAAAATAAACCCCTCACATCATAGGTATAGTTGGTGGGTGATTTTAAGAGGTATGGGACAAGCTTAACTTGTCCCACAAGCCTCCAAAAGTGGCTCATAAGCCTAAATTTGAGATTAGAAAAGTAAGGTTGAGTACACAACACCAAAATCAATAAAATCCCTTTCAAATCCATAAGGTAACAAGGACTATCTACCAAAATTAAATTCCCCTTGGTCACATCCCAACTTAGCATAATCACATGATTAATTAACTTAACAAAAGCACAATAACATAAGAAAATAAATAAGTGGAAATACATTACAATAAAAATATCACATACTCACAAAATAATTTAAAAATAAAGAGGGAAAAATAACACATTAAACCCATGGTCATATTTGAGGTTACCCCTTCCCATGGGGACCTCCAAACATACTCAACAAGATACATAACACAAAGTTTCCAAGGTGACCTTGTTGCCAATATCCAATATTCTTTCATGGTTGGTCTCCTATCCCCTTCTTGTTTATTGTGATGTATTTTCCTGCAAAAATCAAAACAATACCTCTTCAGCCTCAAGGCCACATCAAATACATCATGAAATAAAATGCACATATACATGTCATCCAATAACATCATACACATATCTAAATCATCATCAAGCTAAGAAATTCTATTAATCACTTACAATTTTAATTATTTCAATTTTACCATTTCATCAACATCAATGAGATCACAATAATAGCTCGATCATCTAACAAAATCAATACGTCAAGAATCCAAAGTGTCAGTATATATGTGTATAGTAATAACACTAAATCATCTTCAACACTGAAATATACATACATGCTTCTAGGAGTCCATATAATCCACAATATGAGTCATGAAATATCAATAATCCAAAATATTTATCTTGTCTATCAACATGAAAATCAAAATATAATGACAATGTTCATCTATTAATGTCGATAATCAAAATATGACAATAATGTCCATGTCTCTAATCAATAATAGTCAAAATCATAATATAATAAGTGTCAAAGAGAAGTGGGCATTACATTCCCCTCCCTTTAGACTCAAATTACTCTTGGAAGTCACTAGAACAAGTGTGGGAACTGGGCTCTCATAAAATTAGGTTCCTCCCAAGTAGTTGGTGTCTCGTCATAACTATCCCACTCGACGCACACCTAATCAATCTCTCACCCTCGAAGGTCTAGGGTCTTACATTTTATAATGCGTACGAGAATCCACCATCACATGTCCCTACTCTTTTACCTATAATGTGGTCCAATCAAATATATGAGAATGATCTAGAATGTATCTCCATAACACAGAAAGATGGAAAACATCATGGAAACGAGATAAGCTAGGTGGTAAGGATAAGTGGTAGGCTAAGGGACCAATCCACTCCAAGATCTCAAATGGACCCACAAATCTTGGAGCTATCTTAGATCCTTTTGTAATGGATGAGGCTCTTATGAGCCCTGAATCTCCGAAATATCTTCGAGCCCACCTCATAACTACAAATAACTCTCCTTTGGTATGCATACTTATTCTACGTATCCTACACCTCATGCAATATTTTTCGATGAAGATAACTAGCTACTCCATGTCTTGTGACATAGCTGGTCTAAGAGTGACCATGTCCTCTAGCCTATCTCGACTCCATGGATTCTTACACTCTCTGTCGTACAAATCCTGAATTTTTCCATGCCAATGGAACTATGAAAGTTGTTATATGCAAACTCTACCATATATAGGTACTCATCCCAACACGACGATGATCCATGACCTACATACAAAGCATGTCCTCTAAAATATGGTTCACCCACTCTGTCTTACCATCTATCTCTGGGGATAGGCTATACCGAAATTAATCCTTGTTCTAAGAGCATGTTGCATGGTAGTATAAAAATGTGAGGTGTACAAGGGATCACGGTCAAAAATAATCTTCCACAGAATCCTATTAAGTATGATTATCTCATCCAAGTACACTCACATCTCCACAAGTCTATTTGTATAGGTGGTCTTCACTAGAGAAAGATGAGCCACTTTCTTCAATCTATCCACCATGACCATGATAGCTTTGTGGTGGTGTCTCGATATAGGTACCCACACTATAAAATCCATGGAAATGGTGTCCCATTTCCATTATGGTATAACATTCAGGTAAAGAAGGCCAGGTGGGTGTTGATGCTCAGTCTTCACCCTCTGGCACTCTAAACATCGAGACATAAACCAGGATATATCCTTTCGAAGTCCAATCCAATGATACAATGGTATCAATGTGGCATAAATCTTCTTCACCCCTGGAAGGGTTGAATAGGGTGCACAATGTTCCTCTAAACTAAGATATTCCACCTCAAATCTCCATCCCTAGGTACATAAATCTGACCTCTGTGTCTGAGAAATCCATCTAGCTCTAGTTTTAATCCCTCAAAATTCCCCTTAAGGGGTCTTTAAGACTCAATATCTACTCTAGCTGAAAGGTAGAAGTTATCGTGTGAAAGCTTTTGTATGATCATGATCCTCAAGTCTATGTCCACCGATGTATCCATAACCAAATCCCTCGATGAATCAAATAAATAGTAACTATATTCTCCTTTCCCTTCACATGCTCTATCTCCATATCATACTCACATAACAGCTCCATGTAACGCCGTTGACGGAATTGAGATTAGGAATTTGTGTGAATAGGTGTCATAGGCTCAAATGATCTATCCACGAGAATGAACCTCCTTCCTAGAAGAAAATTTCACTATCGGACCAAGGCATGAACCACTATTGCAAGCTCAAGATCATGAGTCATATAATTGAGTTCATAATCCTTTAGCTTTGCAAGACTCAAAAGAAACTACTTGGCCATCTGAATCAATACTCCTCTTATCCCTTCCAAAGTAAAGCATTTGTGTAAATAAAGAAATAACTCTTTTGATCGCACTTTGCCAGATAGGTGTTGTAGTAAGTCATTTCTTAAAAGTCCTAAAGGTCTTTTCACAAATGTCTAACAAACAAACTTCTTCCCTTTGCACTTTGTAGGGAAGTGATGGTATAAGAAATGCATGATAAGTCCTAAAAAAATATCATGTAGTATCATGATAAATCCATGAATATGCATACATCTGTCACACTATAAGGTATTTTCCAATCCATGATATCTCCAATATTGGAATGATCATCGTGATACCTTCCCTAGAAATAATGTGGCCTAAATACTCAACCTCATACTTCAAGAACGTGCACTTCTCTAGATTCCCATAAAGTTATTACTCTTGAAGACACTGCGAGAACCTATCAAAGGTGCCCCTAGTGCTCCTCATGTGTGTGTGAGTACATAAATATGTCATCAAGGAATATGATGATGAATCGATCCAAAAATTTCCTTAACATGGCATTCATCAAACTCATGAACATTATGGGGGCATTTGTCAAACCAAATGGAACAAATGTGAACTCGTAGTGGCCATATCTCGTGCAAAAGGTTGTCTTATGAATATCAATCTCTGTAATCCTCGAGTTGATGATAACTTTGATTTAATTTCTATCTTGTAAAATGTTTTCAAGCCCTTAAACTGATCAAACAAATCATTAATGCATGGCAGGGTGTAACGATTCTTGATCATTACTTTGTTCGGTTATCTGTAATCAATACACAATCGTAGTGATTTTTCCTTCTTATTCACAAAAATCACTGGTGCACCCCAAGGAGATACACTAGGATGAAGAAGGCCTTATGTCCAATCGTAACTTGAACTAACAAAGCTTAGGGGTAGTCATCCTATATGACACGTGTGAGATAGGATCTGTTCTAGGAACAAAATCAATGTGAAAATCTATCTCACTTGGGGGAGTTAGTTCCGGTAACTCACCTGGAAATAAATCTACAAACTCCCTCAAAATATGATGATCATCAAGTGAAGGCAAGCTAGACTCATTCTCCGACTTGTCACTTTGACTATAATAGCATAAACCGACATCCTTACCGAGCACCTTGCTTAAGTGCATAGCAGAGATATAGTGCAAATAGAAGTAGGCCTCCTAACCCCAACGATCACTAACTCAATACCAAAATCATCTACACAAGATATCACCTTGCTATTATAATATACTCTATCTTTGTGTGCAGATAACAAATCCATACCCAAAATGACTCCATAAGAACCCAAGGGAAGGATGTGAAGTTCCAAGGTTGAGGTGAAGGGTCTTAGGTCAACTACACACTCCTTGACTAAGGAGTCCATTGTGAGATTGGCTCCAAAACCCATATTGCCATCCCAACTAAGGCCCTGCCTAACTACCACTATCCTACATTGCTCTACTAATGATGGAGAAATAAAATCAGAAGATCCTAAATCAAACAAGATAGAGGGATAAATACCACTAATGTTACACAGAAGTATCTCATCATTTTACCCGATGCTCTTCCTCGTGATTCTCGACTACTACATAAATCCTATGACTACATGCCATGTCACCAACTATATGCTCTGAAATAGGTCCCTTACCCTTGTCATTATGGTTTTGTGTATACTCTCTCCAATGTTGTCAGCTACATCGCATCCATAACAACTACCAGGCTCTCTCCAATGAGAATCGGTTCCCCGATGCTCTAGTGGTATGTAGAGTAGATCCGATGATCTTTTCATGGACTATTATGGCTGTTGTGGATGAACTCCAACCGACCGAGATCTAGGTGTTTCTTTTTTCATGATGGGTCCTCTAGGAGGAGGCCCCATACTCTATCCTCTCTATATATCAAATCTCTTTAGAGGTATAAATGGTGGATGGTTCAGCCTCTCTGCTGGTGTGGCTACTATCTTGGCTTGAAGAAAGAATATGTGGATTCATGTCCACCACGAGGAGGAGTTGTCCCCCTTGACCGATTGTCTTGCATCTATTGAATGCATCTCCTCACTCTATCTCTATCTTATTATGTCTTCCCCCTATTTTCCTCTGCAATGTAGGCCTTATAAATGGCCTTAGCTAGAGTCTATGTACAATGCACATGCACTATCCCTCCCAAATATAAATTCAGGCCCCTCATGAACCTATGAATCATGACCTACTCACCCTGCATGTAGTCGACATACTAAAGAAAGTCCAAAATTGAATCTCATACTTAGCCACTATCATAGATTCTTGTCACAGATCATGGAACTCGTTGATCCTCTATTGAATGAATCGTCTAGATAAGTATTAGCTCCTAAATCACTCCTCAAAGAGATCCCATATAAAATTATCTGAATCCACATGGAGCTTCTACTCCTCATTCCTCCACAAAACTCCTTCTTTGTCTCTCATAAGATCAATCGCAACACAATCCTTCATGTTTCTAGTACATGGGCATATCTTGAAGTATCCACTCAAGCTAACTAACCAAGCCTCTTCCTGAAATCCTCATGTATCTCCAGTGAAGTGAGATGGAAAAGCCTTCAAAATATCTTAGATATGATTGGCCACCTTATAAGCCTGTCTACCTCTAGGTCTCTCCTCATGGCCATCTCTCTTTGTAGCGCTCCTAGATCTCACAACCCTATCTTTGTGCTCTCTCGGTGGTGAATTTGGTCTTATTGGATTCACATGGGAGTTATCCACCCTATACCCCTCATTATCCCATGGAGATACATGAGCCTCCACTGACGGCTCCCTGTTATGTTGACTAGGTCATCCCCCAACTGACCCTCCGCATATAGCAGCATTGACTTCTCGTAAGGTTTGTAAAATCTACTGACGGTGCAGCAAAGAACTACATTCTTTGGTGGTGGTATATCTAACTCGACATGAAAGAAGCTGCTCATACAATCGTGCCTCCTACATATACCAAGGCAAGAGTTAGTTTTTCATCATCTAGTTTTTTTCAGTTTCTAAATTCCTTCATTTTTAGTTATCAACAAAGTAGTTTGTCCTAGATGTAAAGTTGTGCTAGGTTTACTTGTAGTCTTTCCATGTGTTCCCAAGGGTCCAAGTGTTGAACCCACACTACGGTACCAAGTGTAACTCCCACATTTTTGATGCATCAAACAAATTCAAACCTCATTAAGTACTTATTTTAAAATCACGGGATAATTTTTTTTGTTTAAAATGGTTGCAAGGGAGAAAAAATTAACTACGTTCAATTAAATTTCCGTTAATAATTTCCACACATTCACAAGGTAGTCATAATTAGGTTAATAATTAAATATTATTAATTTAATTCCCGAACTCCATGTTAGAGCTCAATCCCTTTCTAGGGTTTCCAATAAATTTAGTTGTGTTATTTAACCTAATTAATAATCCCCTTAAGTTTATCAAGAATCATTTCCTAAGTTGATTTAACATTTACTTCCCACAATAACTTAATAACCATTCTTATCATTAAGCTATTTAACCATACATTTTACTTTTAATCACTTTAATCCCCCTTGAGATCATTCCTAAATCACCCATGCACAATATTATTCATTTAATCCCAATAATTAAATGTCATGTAATTATTTATTAACCTACATTGGAAAGGTCACAAATTACCCTAACCCACTAAGTGGCCCAATTCCCTTATTACACATACCTTTCATTTAAAATTACTCATTCTAATAAAATGTCAACAACTTAAAAGTGTGTAGGGTTAAATCTCTACCCTTATATTTAATCAATATGAGCACTTAGATTTAGGTTTTCTCCAAAGAGCCCTATATTTCCTTATGTTTCTTTTTTAATCTTTTCTTTTCCATAATCTATTCATTTGATCATTTCGTTTTGCAGGTTTAAGGATTGGAAGCCATGGAAGCATGAGGGGAAACCATGGAGAAATTTATTTTGGTTCAAGTTTTGCAAATGGGAGGAAACCCTTCCTCTATTTTTTCTCTATTCCATTATTTGCATTAGGATTATAGTGTGTAGATTATCTCTTATTTTATTATATAAATCCAACCCATGATATGGTTATGGATATTGGTTTAATCACATTTTATTGAGTTGAACATTTGGGGAAATGCCATTTTATTTTGTCTAGGGTGTGGATGCACTTATATACATATATACATACATGTATATATGTATATACATGTATATATATATATATATATCAATTACTAAGATAGATCTACATTTTGTTCAAAAATATATTCATTTAAGTCATTGGTTTAGGTTGAAAACACGTTTTTTGGAAATGATTTTCACACACAAGTGACCAGTGTCGCCTAGCTTGGTCACATTTCTTACTTTGTGCTATTGACGCCGGATCTGGTTGTCATCGCGGTTAGTGTGAATCAAAGCACATTTTATAAAAATATACACAAATGTATATATTCTCAAATATATACATTTGTATATATTTTACGAAGTTTGTAAAACAAGGATAGAAGCCTGAAAATATTTTATTAATAAAAAAAATCATCCTTCTGATGGAGTGTTGCAATTCTTATAGGAATTGTACAGCTAAATACATACACGGAAATATGTTGCACAAGTGCAACAATAAACTAATTCACATAAGCTTCCAAAAAGACATCGGGAAGCATAACCAAATTAAATACAAATAAACAATAGTATTGTTAAAACAATAACAAAACTCCCGTATTTAGAATAAAACAAAATAGATGGTTATATAAATATAACCATATTATAATTAATAATAAATACCCAATTATTATAGTTAAAGTAAAATTAACTATAGAGAAATATATATTTCCTAACATTCCCCCCCTTAATTTTGCATTGCCTCAAGGGATGAGGAGAGGAAATATTTGAACAAGTCGAAATTATCATGTGCAAGTGAGTTTGTGAAGATATTTTCTCTTTGTTTAGCGGTTAGACAAAACTGAAGTTTTATGTTGTGCTTCAAGACATGCTCACGTATGAAATGTACATGTACCTCAATGTGTTTTGTTCTTTCATGAAAAACTATATGGCGAACAAGTTTGAGAACACCTTCATTGTCAACATACATGGTGGTCAGTTTGTCCTGTTGTATTCCAAGTCCTTCAAGTATGTGACAGCTAAATCGCTTCACAGACAACTTATCATGCAGAATGATGCTCAGCTTATGTGGAAGAATGAGAAATAAAGTGTTGTTTCTTGCTTCCCCGTGATATTGGTCCAGATCCCATAAAGAATATAAATCCTGAAGTGATTTTTTTGTCATCAATATTGCCTGCATGATCTGAATTCAAATATCCTAACAAGAATAAGTTGTTGTTCTTATTGTATTCTAGACCAAGATTCACGGATCCTTTGAGATATCTCAAGATGCGCCTTGTTACTTTCCAATGACAAAATTTGGGTTCCTACATGAACATGGATAGATAGCTCACTACAAAGTTGATATCTGGTCTAGTGTAGGTCAGGTAAATGAGACTCCCAATCAATTTTTGATAGAGAGTGGAATTTACCTCAAGAGATGGATTTGAATGAGATAATTGTAATCTATTCTCCATAGGTGTAGCAATTGGTGTGTAATCCATCATCCTAAATTTCTTGAGTGTTGTCTTGGTATATTTCATCTGAGAAACAAAGATTTGATTCTCTTTCGTCATACTTCAATATAAGACAATAGTGTATTAGCTCGAGATCTATCATGTCAAACGATCGATTAAGATCTTTCTTTTTACATCGATCATCCTCATGAACCGCCAGTGATGACTATATCATCGACATGGACAACAAAAATCACAATCTCCCCCTTGTTTTTGAGGTTAATATTGGGATCGTATGGATTTCTAAAAAATCCATGTTATACGAGATGCTACACAATTTTGATGTACCATGCCCGGAGTGCCTATTTGAGGCTTGACCAAGTACTACATGTCCCTCAGGTTGAGTCATATCGACTTCTTCTTATAAATATTCATTTATAAAAGAACTTTTACATCCATCGATGGACTTTCCAACCAAACTGTGTAACTAGAGCAAAGATCATCCTAATCATTTTGATCTTAGTTGTGGGAGCAAATGTCTCCTCATAGTTAATGCCTTATTTTTGTGCATACCCCTTTGTTACTAGTCTCACTTTGTACTTGTCCTTTGTCCCATCCGTTTTGTACTTTGTTATGAATATCCATCTCGCATCCAATGGGTTTCTTCCACAGTGGAGGATCGAAAAACTACCAAGTATTATTTTTCATTGCTGTGATATTTAGAGTCCATGGCATCTTTCCAATCTTTTGACTGTAGGGCTTCCTGGACTATAGAGGGATCATCATACGCGATAAATCTACTCAACAAAGAAAATTTAACTTATTCTCTTGCTTTATTGTGAGTTTGTGGTCCAGGGGTGGATGTATCCCATGGAGCATCCATTCTTGTATCTCGTAACGTGATAGTACACCACTTGGGAATATGTTGAACTATTCCTATGGGTTATGGTTCTATCAGATCAACACCATCATCCCAATCATCACTTTCATCATCTGTGGGAACATAAGCTTCAGTCTTTAAAACTAGAGAAGAATCTACATCAGGTGAGTCTGGAGGAGGAGACTTTGCTTCATTCTTCTCAAAGAACTCAACATCTCTGCTGGTGTAGACTTTCCTGGTCTTCAGATCCATCAATCTGTACCCAATATTCTCTTCACTATACCCAATGAAGATGAGTTTTCGTGACTTCATGTCCAATTTTTTTGTTCTGCTTGGGTATGTGCATACTTGCTTTACACCCCAATACTCTAAGGTTTACAATAGATGGTTTCCTATTTGACCATGCTTCTTGTGGTGTTACTCCGTCAAGAGTGACTGTCGGTACTCTGCTCAACAAATACACTACAGTCTTTGTTGCTTCTACCCAAAATGTCTTTACAAGTCCAGATTCATCCATCATGTATCACACCATTTCCATGATAGTATGATTTCTTCTCTAAATAACACCATTCTATTGTAGTGTGTGTGGAGGAGGAATTTGTTGATGAATCCCATGAGCTTGTAGGTAGTCTTTGAACTCATCACTGGTGAATTCCCCCCTCGATCTGAGTAGAGAGTTATGATGTGACGACCAGTTTCATTCTCAACAACTACTTTAAACTTCTTGAAGGTTTCAAAAGCTTCACTTTTCTTGCGAAGACAAAAAATCCACATTTTTCTTGAATAGTCATTAACACAAAGCATGAAGTATTGAAATCCAGAATGAATTAGTTGCATCGGACCACAAATATCGGTATGAACCAAGTCAAGCTTGCCATGAGATCAAAAATTACTCTTTTAGAATGAAGCTCTGTGTTGTTTTCCTACTTAGGTAGTGAGGACACTTGTCTGTATCCTTATGAAGAGATGGTAACCTATGTACCATATTATGTTGGCAAAGTGTCTTGAGATACTTGAAACTAACATGACCAATTCTTTGATGCCATAACTGTGCTGAGGTAGAGTTCTTAGCCACAAGTTCCTGATCATCTCTGTGGAAAAACTCAAGCTAGAACATACGTCCCACATTGGAGGCTTTTGCAACTATTTTCGAGCCTCATGATTTGTCTCATATTAAACATGTTTTCTTACGAATGACTATTAAAGTCAATTTTTAATTTTTGATCTAGGATTTAAGCCTGATCATTTGAAAGAAGATTTTTAGTCAACCCGGGGTCATAAGACATCTGATAGTCTATAGTTGCGTGAACCAAGGGGTACAGAAATGTTCCCAATTGCATGAACTGTATATGAAGAATCATCACCAAATGAAACATGGTTTTTCAAGGATGTGTCCCTCATTGAAGTAAACTAGTCTCTATGTCCGGTCATGTGTTGAGTGGCTCCCGAATCAACATACTACACATCACTAGATAATGTGGATGGTTCACTTGATTGAGTAGTGTACAAGAAGTATTCATTATCTAAATGTTCTTCTTGCTCATCCATATTTCCTTACTAATGGGGTCTTCTTTTCCAATTCCCATTTTTCTTCCCTTGATTGTAGTTCGTATGTCCCTTATGAGATTTTTGGTGTTGAGGTCCATATTTACATGATGAACCTTTCTTATAAATTTTATACCAACAATCTTTCAATTCATCTCCTCTTTTCTGATTGGACATTGTTTCTTCGTTGTTTTTTTCCTTGATGTTGATATTGATTCTGATGTTGGGGATTTTGATAGGAATTAGGTTTTCCTTTTCCTTTTCCTTTCCATTTTTATGTGAATAAATTTCTTGTTCCTCTTCATCATCCTTATTATGCATGGCTTCCTCTTGCTACAGTAGGTTTACCATCTTGTAAAAAATAACTGTCGTATCGACAAGTTTAGTGTTGTTACAAAAATGTGGTAAGAAGAAGGGAAAGATCTTAGAAAATGGGAATGAGAGCTTCATCTGTGACCGCTTCTCCCAGGGCTAGAAGTGAAGCCCTCAACTCTGTAACTCTTCTCAAGAAAGCTTTGATTTTCTCATTTTGTTTCAACTTCAATATATGTAACTGACTTTGCAAATGTAGTATGACATTCTTGTTTTTGGCCTCATATACTGTGCTTAATTTATCCCACGCTTCTTTGGATGTTTTGGCATCTCGAATGTGGGGTTGCACATCGTCAGACACTCCAAACTAGATGATGAATTTGGCCTTCTGATATGATCTATCAAGCGCCATTTTTGTGTTGTATCGGTAGTTGATCTGCGGTCGAGTACCCGTCCAACAAGAGCCATATCTCTTCAAACTCAAGTTGTGTCTTGATTTTAGTCTTCCATGCATCATAGTTGTTTCCTCACGAGTAGTTGTGAATCGGAAGAAAAAATTGGGGACATTGGTTCCCATTTTCAAGAATTCAGCGACAAGGTTTGGCTCTTATCACTCCGAGGTATAAGGTCTCCCAGTCTATTTATTATTACTACGATATACCGAACCTTTCTATATATGCACCCTTCCTATATACTATGAGGTAAATGGAAGAAGCTCGCCCTTTCTATATATCTAGCTGCATGACGTGAAAGAGGTGTTAATGTACATGAAATAATTTGATACATGGTACCAAGATAGTCTTGAAAGGGATCTTTGTGAATATTGACATCGGTTCAAAGAAATATCCTTATACGCGTGCGTAAATTATATATATACTTGGATAATTTCTCGGTCTGGATTTAGGTCGTGCGATCATTCATGACGGATGGGATGACTCATAGTGTGTGCATTGTGACCTTCTTACTCCCCATCGATTTAAAGGGATGATGCTCGGATGATGTTGTTTTAGCTATATTAGGCATTAGGTGTAGTAGTAGTCGTGATAGATTTACCTATAAATGCTTCCCGAGAGCAACTTGTATATCTGAGAACATTGCAAAAGAGATTTAGAATCTGTTGTGAGTGTTTTAGAACCAATTTTTACAATTTTTTATTACAAATCTCTACCATTTTTTATTATAACAATACCTTTGAAGCATGCAATTACATTCAAAAATTTGGAAAAAAATTGAATGGTAGATAAAAAAATTGTTTTGCGGGCCCTGGTGGCCTTGAGCCCAAAACAAACATATATGCCAAAAAAATAGCTGAAAATGCAATTGTTGGTGTACCTCCTTTAGAAAAAGTTGCTCGGAGAATCAAAAAATAGGCTTATTAGGAGAAAAAAAAATTCCTTTTTCTCACTAAAGGTTTAGGGGTGGTTTTAGTTATAACTAGCGGGTTGGAGGAGGTTTTCCGCTACATCTACTTCTAAAGTTGGTGATTTCTCCAAATTTTCTGCTAAACTTCAAATTTCAAAATTGTTGTGTTGGAGGTGGGGGTCAAACCCCAAACCTCATCCAACCAAGTCTATTTGTCTAACCACCTTGGCCACTTGTGTTTTTTATTAACAAATTGAAGAAAATTGTAGTTAATAAAGATTAAATTTGACTCACCTTTTGAAAATGGCAACCTAGCTAAAGTGGAGCTCCACGTGGACTACGAGCTTGGAAGTCAATTTAGGGTTATGCCACTTAAAATGGATCTGAAGCATTTTTAACTGCTCTTGATTTTTATTTTCTCCACCATTTTTTTGATAATGATGCCTCTACAATGTTTTGGATGTCGTTCCAACTAATGAATGGCTCAACCCATGTGGAGGTGAACTCACTGACTTCATTTGCATTTTTTTATTTGAATTCATTTTTTCTTGCAAGTTCATTTATTTTTCTCCTCTATGTTTTTTTATTCCTTGGTGTAGGTTATAGGGGTGTGTTAAACTTGGATCGACGCCCTATGTATGTTTTTGTAATCACCATTTTTGAGTGTTCCGTCATTGTTTGTGTTGGATTGAGGGCTTGATACAAAGTATAAAATCTTGCTGCAACTTGATCAATAAAATAGAGATTGATCCATATCCAATTCTTTTCACCTAATGCAAGGATGACTTGGCCATGTGAACAAGGGCTCGTTAGGGAGTTTGATTGGTTCTCAAATGACTTACGTTTTCAAAACTCACCTTTACAAAACTCAATGAAACAACTTGGTTGGTACTTTTTTTCAACTCAGTACAAAGGAATAGAACTTGTCCTTGATGGAGTTCATTGCAATCAGCTCAAATGTCCAATGAAACAGCTTTCCTATCAATGTTTGGTCTCCAAACAATGCAACTCAAGCAGTGGTGACCAATTCCTCCAAATGTAGAGGTCTGATAAAAATATCAGAGACTAAATTACTTCTCTAAAATTAGAGGTAAAACCCCTGGATGGGGAAAAAATATTTTTTTTAATTTTCTGAATATGATTAGCTCCATAAACAAATTTTCTTGGTGCAAAGAGCACCAAGGAAAAAAATTTCTTTCCGTTTACGTGGAGATTGCACAGGAGGTTGTGATACTTTAGGGAATTCTAGGAAGCTACAAGAGGCAACACTGGCTCTCCGATCTAGCAATTTTATTCTCCAAAACTTTTCCTTCCTCTGCAACCTTTCTCCAACCTTTCTAGGAACTTCGACCAGCTCTGGTACCAAATGTAAAATAGGGACGAAAGCCTGACAATATTTTATTAATCAACCGAATCATTCTTACAATGGAGTGTTGTAATTCTTATAGGAATTGTACAGTTGAATACATACATAGAAATATGTTGCATAGGTGCAACAATAAACTAATTCACATAAGCTTCCAAAAAGACATCCGGGAAGCATAACCAAATTAAATACAAACAAACAATAGTATTGTTAAAACAATACAACAACTCATATATGCAGAATAAAACAAAATAGATGGTTATATAAATATAACCATATTACAATTAATAATAAATACCCAATTATTATAGTTAAAGAAAAATTAACTATAGAGAAATATATATTTCCTAATAAAGTTCACTTTTATAATAATATTCGTTTTACATTTTTAAGCAATAGAATTCATATAACTAAGTGAAAAATTAAATGCCATAAGATCGTACATACATTTTACAGAGACCGATGTCGTTTTTTGTTTTGCCTATGCGGGATGGCCGACCAACATCGGTCTTTGTGCAAAATAGTTTATTTTATAAAAGTATATATACAAATATATATTATACAATATATATATATATATATATATATATATATATATATATCTAATCTTATCATTCTATCTCTTGTATTAATTTAATGAGAATACTCAATAAAACTAACAACTTCTTTCTAGATTTAAATCACAAAACAAGTAACTTTCCTTTGTAACATTGTATAAAATTTGACTACAAGGGTTCATTTCCAACCATAATGCATTTAACTTTAAAGGAGGGAAATATATTTAACCATTTACTAAGTGCAAGTTTCTTTCCTTTTCACAAACAAGAATGACAACCATTTCAAAAAGGAAAACAAGTATAAGCTTCCATATATTTTCCAATATAAAACAACCATTTTCAAAATGAAGGCACAAAGAAAAGTTTTGATTCATTTCTAGATTTGAAGGGAATTACATTTCCACTAAATACAACTTACAAAATTTCTTCTTTTAACCATTTCCAATACATAGCTTGATAATTAAATTTACAAGAAATCTCTTTAAAATACAAGTATATATAAGCCTTCCACTCAAAGGTGGAAACAACATGATGAAATTTACAAAATAACTTTCTCTTTCTTTTTCTTCTACACAATGTCTTCATCTCAAGATCTACTTGCTGACTCCAAATCTTTTCTTTAACTCCAAATCACAATAACAAGGATGGGGAGTAGGCAACGCTCTCCTCCCAATCTATATTCTAATGAGAAGGAGAAGTCATCCTTCTCATTGGCCCCCGAGCCCCAACAATGAAGCAATAAGGGATATCAAACAACCATGGCAACTTTTTATAAAGGCTTCACAATACAAACACTCATTCCTACAATTTTCAAAACAATAAGCATAATAACAAAAATGGCAACAACATACAATTTTCCCAAGCACGGAGGCTTTAAAATCTAGGCCAAGGAGAAGAGAAATATTGGGAATCCCTTATGCCTCCCAATGGGTTAAGTGTCCACCTTAAAAGCCTCCAAAACTTCATCCACACAACAAAAACCAAACTCTTATCCCTCCCTCAATCTCTTATCTCTCCCTCAATCTCTTATCACTCCCTCAAATGAAACATATCAAGATAAGTAAGAAATATTTCTTATTATCACAAGGTGGGACACCCAACCCAAGCTCCCTCCAAATTCATATACAAAAATCTTATTCCTCCCTCAAAATATCCCCATTTTCCTTCTCCCACACATCCTTAAGGTCATACTACCCCAAATCTAAAATCCTTAACTAAGTGCTAATTAGTTCCTCCTGCTTGTGTCCTTGCTTTTCTCCGGGAGCTCCTCCTCCCTTTTTCAACTCTTCCTCTAGGAACTTTACCCTATCATTTCTCCTGAAGAGCCTGGCTTCAACCTAAACTAAGAATTTTTAGCACGTTGCATATTTTCTCATCTCGAAAACTTTCGAGCATTCACCAAGGGTTTATCCCTTTTGTCTTTGCACTTACATCAATGCTTTTGGCTTATCTCAAATTCGGGTCATCAATGTGGGACTCAAATTCCCATGAAAGCATTTTCCTTGTCTGAGGGTATGCACCTTACTCATCAAATGAAGTCATGGCTAAAATTTTTTCCATTGGAATGGTGCTCTAGAAGTGCGTGCGCAACACCTTGTTTAGATCATCAATGTAGCCCATTCCTTGAACTTGTGATGCTTCTGTGCTCTTCCTCCCTATGTGTATGGCCTTTGGAAAGCTTACACCAAACTAGGATCTCCTCCCATGCTGCCATATTCTTTTTCCATGCTCTCCTCCTCAGCTTCCTTCATCACCACATCCATGTTGCATTCAACCTCTTATTCTACCAAGTCCTTGATGATTGTTTCCACTTATTTCTTCATAAATTCATCTATTTATTCCTTCGTGAGGATTGGGGTCCTTTGATTTTTTATAGCATCTTCCCTAACTACCCCCTTGCCTTGGGTCTCAACTTCTTCTTCATCCTCCTTCTCCTCATCTCCTTTGTTATACTCCTCATCTATTTCTTCTTCATAATCATGTATCTCATAGACAGGATGGTCTTCACCTCCTTCTAGCTCATCATCATCATCTATGTCACCGATGTAGGCATCTAGACTCTCCATCTCTTCTGAATCGGCCTCATTTATCACCTTCTGCTTCTTCCTTACTTGGGATTCCAGTACAAGATATTCCTCTTTTTCTTTTTCTTTGACAGGTGATGTCTTCCTTGGAAATTCCTCTTGAGTGAGGGGTTCTTCGTGCTCTAGCACCTCTTCTTCTAGGGTATTTTCTTTGACTAGATACTTCTTCCTCCATGCATAAGTACTAGGCTTAGCACTTGTCTCTAACATGCTTACCATCTGTGTAGTTTGAACACTTGGTGCCTTCTGCACCTCTTCTCTTTCTCTCTTTCTAGGCGTGGCCTTATTCCTTCCTATAGGGTCTTCAAGGATGGAGACATCATTCTCCAAGTAAGCGCATTTTTCAAATTTCAGCCTTATGTGAAGGTATATCCTTACTGCAGCCCTTCCAGTGATTGGCAGTGTTATAGGATTCATCATTTGTATCTCGTGGGAGACATATCTCTCCACGTATGTGTACTTATTTGGGTAGACTAGCTTTTAGTGCAGCTCACAGTGGTCTGCATCTACCTCACTAAGGTTGAACCTTAGTATCTTGGCCTCCTTGAACCGATTAACTCCAGATTTGAAGTATAGCACGGTGAAGGAGAAGGGTAGCTTGCACCATAGACTCATATTCTCATCTTTCAACATAAATATACCAATGCAGAAGTGTTGGTACACTACAAATTCTTCCTCTCCACTAATGAGTGTGGAAAACTGGTCTGGGATTCTCCACTAATCCCCGAATGCATCACGCATTTTCTTATACCACTTCTCCAGGCGCACCTTGTGAGTGGTTGTCATTGTTTCACAAGTATATTTCATAAATCTCTTTGCGGGTGATCTTCTGGATATTCCCAAACAAATTTTTGGCCCATCGGGCACTCCAATATCTGAAAATACAATGGTGAGGAGGACGTTACCTAATAGTATCTTCTCTCCCTCCTATGCATTTCTTATAATTTCATATGCAATGAAAGTAGACAATTTGTATATGGTCCCTTCTGATATTTTTCGGCATTCATTCAACCATGCCTTGTTCACTTGTGTTCATCGTTTGTGGTCATTAATCTTGGTGACCAAACACGTGGCCATCCTCGAGTATTGGGTCTAGTATCTCGGTGATGTCAAAGTATCACAACCCTTTTTTGTAGTCATACGTGGCTATAGTATCCTTAATAGCCTCCTTGTTACTTAGATCATCATCAATGGTATCTCCTTCACAATTGAGGCCTGTGAACTTGGATATCAGTTGTGGTGTGATGCGCATCTTGTGCCCCACGAAATAAAACATCAGCTACTCGATAAAGGTGCTCGAGATTGGAAAATTAGGGAAACTCGTATAATTGTAATATTCCAACCTTATCCAATTTTACCTTTACCTCATCATTATAAATGGGCATTGCATCGGCGTCCTATTGTTAGCTGGTCGAACCAACTCCAACGACATTTCCTTCTCCCTTGTGCTCATGCGATGGTTATAATTTCTTACGGCTATCTATCATAAGTGTGACTACAATTATTTTCCTAGCAACACCCCATCGGGTACTTTGCATTTATGTGTACCATTATTTTTGGTGCTCACGATGAAGTAATTTGTTTCCCTTTCCCTTTTTTTTTCTTTGGTGAAATGGTTAGTTTCCTTGGTGCCATTCTTTTGGTCAAGCTAAACTTAAAAATCCTTCCTCCTACTCTATTCTTCTACTTTTTCAATCCCAAATCTCACTCTAAAGCTTCAATTCCTGAAATGAATCTTTCTTCCTTTGTGCCTTCCAAACCATAACCAAGAAATCCTTCCACAAGATGACACTCTTCACACAACCTTCCTCATGCCCATCTAATCATTTCTTCTGGTTCGCAGATCTAATCTAGATGCACACTCAAATTCCTTGGATTCTCCTTTCTTCACACAAATTTCTCTCTGGATTCTTTGGTTCACAAGAGCTTCTTTCACTTCATAATTGCAAGGTAACAAATGACTTACCCGACCTTGTATTTATAGTTTTTCCTTCTTTCCAGCATTAAATTCTATATCACCTACCACTGTACTTTAAAATTAAATGTGGCTTTTTCCACTAATCTTATTTTAAGTGTCCTTACCTACACGCCACATCCTGTGCACAAAACGCTTTACAACCTTCTAGCGTGCAAAAATCCAATTTTTCCCTTGCCTACCTCATGTTGTTCTTACACTCTTCATCCTTTTTGTATGTGGTTTTCACAAAGCATTTTTGACACCAACCATTTTTGTCCACCTCTTTTATACATGCTTCTTACTCCTTACGCATTTTTATCCATCAACCGGGCCATTCACCACAACTTCTATTGCCAGTTCAATCTTGTATTATGGGCCTATACTTCGCATCACTCCACCCCACACTAAAATAGATGTTCGATCTTACTCGCGCATACATAACCTTGGGAAAAAAATGTGGTTACCCGCGTCAAGGTGCAAACCAAAAAAAGAGACGAACAAGCAACGAGAAAGGGAAACACAAGAAAAGAAAAAGCATAAAGGAAATTCTAGACTAATTGGCAATATTGCCTTATTTACAAACACCAAGAAGACTTATTTATAGTAGGGCTTCAGCCTACTCCCATTGAAGTGACCTAGTAACCACGTCCCATCGAGTGATCAGAATGGAAAGGCCCTAAATCAATAATGTATGAGATGATGTAAGGTCCCAACCAATGGAATTTCAACTTCCCAGGATGGCACAGATACTTGGAATCATACAACAATACCATCTGCCAAACTTCAAACTTCTTGTTCTTGATATGACGATCATGCCATGATTTTTGTCTTACTTTTTCTATCTTCTAAATCCATCTAACAAGTGATCTCCTTTCTCTCAGATGGGATCCCAAATTCATTTACTAAAGGTATAATTATATTAAAATATTTTAATATTTTTTGATTTTATAATAACATTATTCTCTCGAGATGGGATCCCAAATTAACAAGTGAAATCATAGAAAATGAAGATTATTTATGACAGGATACCTATCAACGCACTAATTACCGAGGTGGTTGGGAATGTGTCAATTCTTTAAATTCATGACCACCACTAAGGCTATTTTCTATAAACTCAAATAGCTTGGCAAGCATCGACATCTAATATTTCATATTTTGAATAGAGTGGTGGGGATTCTAATTTTTGTTTATATAAAACAATATGGATAATTTCTCTAGTGGAAATTATGAAGTCAAGATGATTATATGGCTTTAACAAATTAAAGTAAGATATTTAAAACTTAGCGGTCACTAGGTAATGCTAATATACCTTATCTAGGTAAATTAACATTATTCAAATTAGAATTCACCATAAATAAAAATATTATTTAACCTTTTTATATACTAACATATTTATTGATAGAAATACGTTTAAATCCTTTATCATATTATAACACTACTAAATATAGTCACACACATTATACAAAATAACATTACTAAAGATAGTCACACACATTATACAGAAAGGTGTTCTCAAATAAATTTAGGGACAAATTACATAATTATAATTGGGTTTTTGATTTAATGACATCGGATGTCTTCCACATCCTTCAATAGTTGCAACATAGGCCACAAATCATCTATCAAGTAGTTTTTTGACAATTTAGATTGTATGTTAAATGTTTTAGCAATTACATAGTTCCCCACATCATTGAAATTTTTTTCTCTAAAGTGTCATTTATAAGCATTGTATTTTTACAATTGTAATATGCATTAAACTTGCTCCAAACGGTGCTAAGATTTTTGAGAAATATGTTTGGATTCTTGGAACCTCAATAATTGGTACGTATGGAAATGAATGAATGAAGGCAATGTATCAAAGGAATGAAGGCATCATTTTATTAACATTTTACTTTCTTGTCGATGTCCACGTCTTTATTTTGAATTTTTTTTGTGATATTGCAAGAAATATTTGACATTAGGTCTTAAAAAATATATATTTATTATTGATGTCAAAGTCACCAAATTCTTTTAACATCTCATGCGACAAATCATCCTTGTGAATGATGTGGACTAATACACCATTTATATCTAATATTACCAGTTTCATGTTGGATATGTTCTTATCTACAAATGAAGAAAAACATAATCAAATGGATGTGGGTGGTGAATTTTGACAAAAATAAAAGTTGAGGGGTGTACAACAACCATATAAATACCATAAAATTTGAAAAAAAAAAACCCTTTAATAGATTTTGTTTTCTTCAAACTTAATATTTTCTTTTGAGCATTTACATTGTATGGAAAGAGGTTTTTTAAGGTATTTAAATCAAATAGTATTCTATACAAATAAATTTAGAGTGGACTAGTTACAAGGCATTATGTCATGCATTTCTTTCTACTAATGTGGCATCATATGATTTGTTGATTGTTTGATGTGACTCATTTTATTGGCTTTTTTTTTAATTTTAAGTGAAAAATTGACATGTACTAGTCCTTGACTTTAAATCTACCCTCACCATTATTTTTCCATGATCCACAATTGTCTCCTCTCCCTTAGAAATAACCTTTTTGTTACAAAAATTTGAATTGAAAAAAAGATTGTGCACTGCTAATCTTTAATAACTTTAAGGTAGTTATTCTATTCCATATAAATGCACAATACATTGTTGGATTTGATAGCAAAAATATAATTCAAATGCCAATAGTGCATTTGAAATTTTTAGCGATCTACACATGTTCTTGTGTTTTCCTACATGTTTTAGCCATGTACATAATTCAGTGTAAATTAATGAATCAATCTTATATTTTCCATCAAATCTCCAGCATGTTGGGGTTTTGAGAGTAATTTCTTCTTTGACTTTGTATGACATGAATCTTATGTCATCGATCAAAAGTATATTATTTTCACCATAGAAATTACCAAAAATGTCTAGTATTTATTGACTCATATTTATTTTCATCTTACATTTTTCACATCCCCAAACAAAACTAAAGTGGGTATCTCGCAGCCAACTAAATATTTTAGCAAACATGTACTTCACCATATTTGAATCCATAAATGTAGACCATAAGGCAATGTCAAAATATTCTGATGCAGTTCTTATCAATTCAACACTAAATGCTCATTCAAAGTATTTAGTATTCCTAGCTCTATAATCTAGAACCATATTACGAGGTATTTTGTTTCCAATACCAATAATTCCAAATAGCAAACCTTCAACTCCCAAAACTAGTAATTTTTGAGGCTTCCCAATTGAATCTATAAAAATAGCTCAGAATTAATTTAGTCTTACAAATTTGATAAAAAAACAAGTCAAAATATTGTTTTGATAATATTTTATTTTGCTAATTCACACAAACAACTTATAAATCTATAATCTCAACTTAAACAAAGTGAAGCTATAAATACAACCAACTTATAATTTGTAATCTCAACATATAATCTGTTGTAAATATCTTCCCATCGGGTAGATATAGACAAGCAGAAGAATATGGAAATCACAGGGAACTCAAAACCCTACATTTATTTATGGAAAAAGTTGTGCCTTAGCGCACGTAAAGGGCGCATGACACAGAGTGTCGACATGGCAAAAGTTGTGCCTTAGCACACGTAAAGGGCACATGACACAGAGTGTCGACATGGAAAAAGTTGCACCTTGGCACACGTAAAGGGCACATGACATAGAGTGTTGACATGGAAAAAGTTGTGCCTTGGCGCACGTAAAGGGCGCATGACATAGAGTGTCGACATGGCAAAAGGTGCGCCTTGGTGCACATAAAGGGTGCATGACACAGAGTGTCAACATGGCAAAAGTTGCGCCTTGGCGCACGTAAAGGGCGCATGACATAGAGTGTCGACATGGAAAAAGTTGTGCCTTGGTGCACATAAGAGGATGTCAACACAAATATGGATGTGCCTATGGCGCACCTTCAGGAGGCGCAACATTCTGAGCGCTGACAGGAAGCAGACCCTGACCCAGATATTCAAACGGCCATAACTTTTCACAGGGAGCTCGGATTCACGCAAGGTTAGACTTTTTGGAAATCTTACGAGGTCCTCTATCCAACTACGACTAGATATCTTTAATTGGGTGAGAACAAATTCTTAAAAATGCAAAATACAGTTCACCACTTTTTGGGTTTGCTAGGGTTCTCACCTACCACCATAATGAGATAAATTAAATGCAACCTGGAGGTGGTTGGGGTAGATTTGGATTTCCTCTCTCTTTTCTCTCTCATTCTTCCTATAAATTGTAAGGAGGGGATTCTTTCTAAAGGTTGGAAATTCTTGTTTTTCCCCTCCCTTCTTCTCTTTGGCAGGTGAATTTGTGGAGTTCAAACCTCCCATCTAAAACTGTAATGCAACTTTGCCTCTTGGCATTTTGTAGTGTATTGTATCAATATTTGGAGTAATTAATACATGTCATGGATGATTCTCAACCCCTCTCTGTGTTTATTTGCATCCTCCGATCTTTCACTACAATTCTAGTTATCATGCATGATCTTGCATTACATTTTTATGGTTTGTGTTTATTGGCAAGACAGGTGTTCTTCATTCCTCGGTGCATCACCTTTGTTAGTTTAGGTTTATTTTTATGTATCTTCTTACCATGTCTCCTTGGCAAGTTAGATTAGGTTTTTGAGTAAACCCTCTACATTTTTATGTGTGCATCTGAATAGAGGAGTAGGAACCGACCTTCATCCAGAGAGCTTTTCTGATTTCGCAAGGTCCCACACTTGGGAAAAGCTCCATGTTATGCAATCGCACTGAGAGTCTCAACCCATCAAGTTGTAAAAATTCAACGGTGTTGTGATTCACACCAATAATTTTGGCACACTCGGTGGGACCAAGAGGTCATTCCACAAGATTTGAAGGAATTTTCAAGAAATTTGGACTAAAAATTGCAGGTTTTACAATTTCAGATTTTTCACCTTCCAAGCTGAACTTTGAAATCGATTTTCAAGGGCTTAACTTGCTCAAAACAAGTCAAAATTTCACCAGTTGATAGATCGGGGTAATATTCAAAAGGGTATTCTTATATTTTTGAGATTTTGACTTTCAAAATTTCATGGTTTTTAGTATTTCAGGTTTTCCCAGGTATTGAGCATGTCCCAAGTTCTGACACGGTGTATTTCAGGTTTTGTAAGTTGCCTTGCATGACCTGAGTTTTGCCTGTACCTTTTGGGGATTAGTAACTACACAACAATACCCGATAACCGAATTGAAGAACTGTATCTTTCGGGTCCTTCAAAGTTTTAAATTATTTTTTAATATTGTCAGGTTTGGTGTGTAACTTGGCAGAATCTAGCCTTTTGAGGCTCACTTTCTAACACATCTGGTGACTCCGAAGGGATAGAATTCAGTGGTATAGCAACACAGGTTGCCCAGGTACATGAGAAGAATTTGAACCAGGTCTGATACTCAAGAAGAGGGGCTATTTGTTCACTTGCAGCTATCACCAGGCAGAGGAAGGAGAGGAAGAAGACCACAAAGATCACCATCTCCACCTAATAGGACTTTATCAACCCCTCCACCTGGTAGACCTTTCATCCAATCAACAAGGGTTCTCAGGCCAATCAGAATGGCGCAACCACCAAATCCCTTTGTCAATTTCACCGGCAGTAGCCCACTTGCCCTCAATGCACAGAATCCAGTTCCAATTGCAGCATTGAAGAACATTC
The DNA here is from genome assembly GCA_018340775.1 of Taxus wallichiana var. yunnanensis. NCBI lineage: Eukaryota > Viridiplantae > Streptophyta > Pinopsida > Cupressales > Taxaceae > Taxus > Taxus wallichiana. The sequence continues at coordinate 974,459,433 of CM031239.1, forward strand.
CATTTTTTTGGAGAAAATCATACCACTCCTAGTGATCATGTCAAAGACATTGCTAACGTTTGTGCAATCCATGAGATAAATGAAATGGATGTTGCTGTCAAATTGTTGGCATCTTCGTTCAAAGGGAAGGCATTGCAATGGTTTAGGAGCCTTGGAGCTGGTTCTATCCAAAATTGGAATTAGTTATGCATAGTTCTCCATGAGCAGTTTGGAGAAAAGGGAGATAATTTGTCTCTACTAGAACAATTGACGACTATCAAGAGAGCTCCCCATGAGCAGCTGACTGACTTCAACTTCAGATTTCAAAGGTCTTGGGATAGAATTCCAGTGGCCGTTAGGCCAACAGCTGAAGGTGCTTTTCTATACTATCTTAAGGCTTTGAATTCTAATATTTCTATGTTAATTCAATCTATGGGAGGCACAACCTTACCTGCTGCTTATAGCATTGCCATTAGGGCTGAAAATTGTCTTATTCAAGCTGGTAAGCTGGCTCCTAGGCCTCCCATGCCCTTGTATCCAAACTTAGAAAATCCAAGCACTAGTCAAGCACCCACTTTGGCTCCTATTCCCACTCCTAGAAATCAAAGTTCAAATGAAACTTCTACTTCATCCTCTAGTGCTTCAAATGAACTCCAAGAGGTTATGAAACAATTGCAGAACCTTGGAAATGAGCTGGTGACTATCAAAAGACAACAAGCTCAAAGTGCTAGACCGTATCAGCCTCAAGCACAGTACCAGGCTAGGCCCCCATACCAACAAAATAGGTCACCAGCTCAGGCTACAAATCAAAATCAAAGCCAAGTAAGGCCTCCCGCTAATAGACCATTTCAGCCCTATAACCCCAATGTTGCATCTGCTTCTAAAGCATTAGTGCCAGTGCAAAACAACATAGCTCAAGAGTATGATTGGTGTTTCCCATGTAATGAACCTCACAACCAATCTATGTGCTTCAATGGTGCTTTGAACCAAGCCTTGATGGTGACAACTACTGGCGTAGAGGGTGAAGTGAGTCAAGAAACAAATCAGCAACAAGGGACATCTCAGCAAAACACAACTCCAAATGATACCGCACTTGCGAATTGGCAAGCTGAGGATTTTTGTGGCATGAATCAAATAATTTCTCAGAGTGTAGCAACTAACACAAGATCAAAGAAGAGGAATATTGGTGAAGGGAAGTCATTGGCTCCAAGTGATCTACAACCTTCCATCACTCCACAAGGTGTTGGTAAGCAAAATATAGTTCCAAACACGCAAGGACAGCCCAAACCACCTTCTAAGCCAACTCAAATGCCAATTGTTGCTGCCCATGCGCAAGAAAGGAATGTCAAGGCTAAAGGACAGCAAAGAAATATTTCATCCCCATTTAACATCATTGATCAAATGAAGAAGACAAATGTGAATATATCAATGTGGGAATATTTATCCATCCCAGGCCAAAGAGATCTTCTACAAGCTGCCATGAAGAATTGGTCAACTTCGAACCAAAGCATGTCCATATGCAAGAGAATGTCCTCACAAATGTTACTCGGCTGAAAGGAATCATGGAGGAAAACAAGGTAAAGTTTTGAAACCCCTCCATTCTATGTTTCATTAATCATTGGCAATAAACTAGTACACAATTGCATGATTGATTCTGGGGCAAGTAGTTCTGTCATGCCCAAGCAAATAGCTGATCAGTTGGGTCTCCAATATGAAGTCATATCAAAGGGGGTAGTGCAATTGGATGGGAAACTAGAGTAACAATGGTGGGAGTGATTAAAAGTTTGAATCTTACCTTGCATGCATGCCCCAACGTTACCATTTTGCAAGATGTGTCAGTGATAGATTTGCCACCACTCTTTTCCCTATGCTTATCAAGGGATTTCATAGCTAAAATTGGAGGCTACTTATCTGCTAACTAGTCACACATGTTGTTCAGAACAAGATATGGTACTAAGGTCACAATCAGATCCGAACCAATTGCAAACTTTCATATTGAGCCTCATACTCCAAGCCAAATCAATGCGGTTTTTTGGCATTTGATCAAGAAGATTATCCAAGCACGGATGAAGTCGACACCAAAGTTGGAAGCATCCAGATTTGACTCTTGATGAATGGGAAAGCAAGGTACATGCTTTTGATCCCTACCAAGAAGCGAGAAGAATCGAGCTAGGAGTCTATTGCATACATGAAGAAAACTAGTCTATTCTAGCATCACCAAACCGGACCATAAGGATGGCAATGAGGTATGGTAGTTATTTTTCGATGGATCAAGGAGTAGGCAAGGTGCTTGGAGGTGGTGCAATGTTGGTTTCACCTCAAGGCATCAAATATTATTCAGCTTTTCATTTCCATTTTTCCTGTTCAAACAACACAGCTGAATATGAAGCCTTGATTCATGGAATTCATTCCGGGAAAAGGGCATAAAGAACTTACAGGTGTTCGGGGATAGTGAGTTGATCGTCAATCAAGTCGGGGACAACATGCTACAAAGAATGACCTGTTGAAGAACTACAAGAACAGGGTATGGGACCTCGTTGAGGATTTCGAAGCTTTCAACATCGTGTCCATACCTAGGAAGAAAAATGAAGCCGCGGATAGGCTCGCAGCAGTTGGAGCAATGTTTGATGTGGTTGACAACATTAAAAGGGAAAAAATGCAACCACATGTCCATGTGATTGTGAGGCCAGCAGTTCCAGATAATAACACAAGTTGGCAGGTGTTTGAGAATGATCAACAGATCGTCAATTTCTTACAAGAAGAGGCTAAATTCTCAGCTAGGAATCAAGACAGATTAGAGCAGTAGTATGGGGATCAAGTAGTGTAGCTGCGGACAAACAAGCTTCCCAAGGGTTTAGTAACATTGGAGTCTATCTTCAACCCTAACGACCAATTCCGTAAGGAAAAGGCTAACATACAGGTCAAGAGAGAAGATTCAGAGCCAATTCCGGTTAGGGAAGGAAAAACACTTCAAATTGGCAAAGTGGCCACTGAGCAGGAGAAATCATATTTCATACAACTTTGCCAAGAATTTATAGATGTCTTCACTTGGAGCTATGAATACTTAAGAGGTTTCAATCCAAAGTTGGCACAACATACCATAGAATTGGATCCAAATACTAAGCCCATCGGGTGAAGCAGAGACTAGTCAACCCTCACATTGAGCCTCTAATGAAGAAAGAGCTAAACAAGCTAATAGAGGCAAGCATTATATTCCCGATCAAGCACTCAAGCTGGGTTGCAAACTTGGTTCCAGTCAGGAAGAAGAGTGGAGAAATCAGGTTGTGTGTGGACTTCGAGACCTCAATAGGGCATCTCTCAAAGACCATTACCCACTTCCTTCAATGGAACAAATATTGCAAGTAGTATCGGTTCGAAGAGATTCTCTCTCCTAGATGGCTACTCAGGGTATAATCAGGTAATGGTGAAAGAAGATGACCAGTTCAAGACGGCTTTCACCACCAAATGGGGCACCTATGCCTACAAGAAGATGCCATTTGGGCTATCAAATGCTGGAGCCACTTTCCAAAGGGCAATGGATATGGCATTCAAGGGTTGATCAATAAAATAGTTCTGATATATCTTGACGACATCATTGTATTCTCAAAAAATGTAGCGGATCACCTCTGTCATTTGAGGCAAGTATTTCAGAGATGTAGAAGATTTGGGGTATCATTGAATCCCAAAAAATGCATATTCTTGGCTCACGAGGGAAAACTTCTAGGCCATATTGTTTCAAAGGAGGGGTTGACGATTGACCCAGAAAGAGTTGAAGCAATTAGAGCATTGCCATTGCCAAGTCACAAGAAGGCTCTTCAAAGCTTCTTAGGAAGGATCAATTTTATCTGCAGGTTTGTTCCAAACTTTACAGCTCTCGTAAAGCCAATAACGCTAATGTTAAAGAAGAGCATGGCATTTAAGTGGACATCTGAAGGCAAGGCAAGTTTTGAGGCAATAAAAGAGGCTATATCTCAAGCTCCAACTCGTCAATCCAGACTTCTCCAAGGATTTCATGTTATATGCCTTTGGTGGTGGAGACACAATTTCTGCAATCTTGGTATAGCAAAACAAGGAAGGATTAGAACAACCAGTTGCTTTCTTCAGTCAAGGCTTGGAGGAATATGAAAATAGGTACTCTTTCATTGAAAATCATGTCCTCGCAGTGATCAGGAGCTTAAAGAAATTCAAGCACCTAGTCTCAAACAACAAGATCCAATTGTTGGTCTCTCATGTGGGAGTCAAGGACTTCCTTCTAAACAAGGATTTGAACGAGAAATGTGTAGGATGGATAACCCGTGTCATGGAATATGACATCGAGATTAAGGTCACTAAGCTAGTACGTGGAAAAGGACTATGTGAACAACTAGCTTTGAGTCGGAAAGTTGAAGCAGGTGATGAAAAAGAGACTGCCTTAGTACTGCAAGATGGTCAAGAACAAGAAAATGATGATGTGCCTGCTCCTTGTTGGACTCAGAATATGATACACTTCCTACAAGTAGGCCTATGCCCTCCAGAATTGAGCAAAGCGAAAAGGAGATACTTCAGATTACAAGCCATTCCATATGTGCTTGTTGATGGTGTTTTGTTCAAGAAAGACATCAATGGAGTTCTATTAAGGTGCATTAGGACAAGTCAAATTGAGAGGGTGTTACAAGATTTTCATGATGGAGATTCTAGAGGACATTTTTCCCCATGAGTAACAACTCTCAAGATAATGAAGGCAGGGTATTATTGGCCCCACGGTGTTGTTGACTACTACACATGGATAAGAAAGTGTAAGAAATGTGCACTCTTCACAGGCAAAGAAAGACTAGCAGCGCTTCCATTGCACCCAATTTTGGTTGACCAACCATTTATGCAATGGGGATTGGACTTCGTCAAGGTCATCAACCCAAACTCAAGCCAAGGCCACAAGTGGATTCTCACGGCAACGGACTATTTCACCAAGTGGACTGAAGCAGTAGTGCTCAAAGAGGCAAATGAGTCTAACATACTAGACTTTTATGAAGGAATAGTGACTAGGTTCGGTGTGCCACCACTATCATATCAGACAATGCATTGGCATTCATAGGTTCCAAGATTACAGAATGGGCTGTCAAGAATGGAATCTATTTGAGCACCTCTTCAAATTATTACCCGGTGGTAATGGGATGTGTAGAGTCCACGAACAAGAATTTGCTAAGAATCATCAGAAGGACTTTGGATGAAAACCAAAGGACATGGCATACCAAGCTAAAATCAGCATTGTGGGCTGACAGGATAACGCCAAAGAGGTCTATAGGTAGTTCTCCCTACAAATTGGTCTATGGGAAAGAGGCAATATTGCCTATGTCATTAGAATTTCCAACATTGGAGCTCATGAAGTAGTTGGAGTTATGCGAGTTTAAACCAATGGAGGCGGTATGCAGAGTGATGGAATGGAAGAATTAAGAGAACATGCGATTCGATGATTGAAAAGGATCGGGCCTTAGTAAAAAGATGGTTTGATAAGAAAGTGAAAGCAAGGACCTTCCAAGAAGGGGACCTAGTACTGAAATGGGATGCAGATCGGGAAAAACCAGGAAAGCATTCCAAGTTTGATGCCATGTGAAGTGGCCCCTACATGGTCACGGGATGTAAAAGTAGTAATGCCTTCCAATTATCTACATTAGATGTAGAAGAACTCCCGATTCTGGTTAATGGAATCTATCTTAAACATTGCTACTAAAAGGGAAAGGGTTTACCCTTGTAAATATTAGCCTAGATTTCATTTCCTCTAAGTGCGTATGCACATTGTCTTGTTGTAGTTAGGTTTCAATTTCCCTAAGTGCTTCGGCATAGGTTTTGTTGCTCTCAGGTTGATTTTCTACAGTTCAGAGTGTTGTCGGAGAAGGAGTTGCAGTATCAGGCTCGGGATCAAATATCAAGTTGGTTTCAAGTTATTGCTTATGACTCCATGCCCAATGGATTGCTAAAAGGCCACTGATCTTCTACCTAGCAGGCAGGTGATCCCGTTGAGTCACCAAATTGTTGTAAATATCTTCCCCTTGGGTAGATATAGACAAGCAGAAGAATATGGAAATCAAAGGAACTCAAAACCCTACATTTATTTATGGAAAAAGTTGTGCCTTGGCGCACGTAAAGGGCCCATGACACAGAGTGTCAACATGGCAAAAGTTGCGCCTTGGCACACGTAAAGGGCGCATGACACAGAGCGTCGACATGGAAAAATTTACGCCTTGGTGCACGTAAATGGTGCATGACATAGAGTGTCGACATGGCAAAAGTCACGCCTTGGCACACATAAAGGCGCATGACACAGAGTGTCGACATGGCAAAAGTCGCGCTTGGCACATGTAAAGGGCACATGACACGAGTGTTGACATGGCAAAATTTGTGCCTTGGTGTACGTAAAGGGTACATGACACGAGTGTCGACATGGAAAAATTTGTGCCTTAGTGCACGTAAGAGGATGTTGACACAAATATGGATGCGCCTATGGTGCACCTTCAGAGGCGCAACATTTCGAGCGCTAACAGAAGCAAACCACGACCCGAGATATTCGAGACGGCCATAACTTTTCACAGAAGCTCAGATTCACGCAAGGTTTGACTTTTGGAAAGCTTACAAGGTCCCTCATGTCCAACTACAACTAGATATCTTTAATTAGGTGAGAACAAATTCTTAAAAATGCAAAATACAGTTCGCCACTTTTTGGGTTTGCTAGGGTTCTCACCTACCACCATAATGAGATAAATTAAATGCAACCTAGAGGTGGTTGGGGTAGATTTGGATTTCCTCTCTCTTTTCTCTCTTATTCTTCCTATAAATTATAAGGAGGGGATTCTTTCTAAAGGTTGGAAATTCTTGTTTTTCCCCTCCATTTTCTCTTTGGCAGGTGAATTTGTGGAGTTCAAACCTCCCATCTAAAACAGTAATGCAACTTTGCCTCTTGGCATTTTGTAGTTTATTGTATCAATATTTGGAGCAATTAATACATGTCTGTGGATGATTCTCAACCCTCTCTGTGTTCATTTTCATCCTCCTGATCTTTCACTACAATTATGGTTATTTGTGCATGATCTTGCATTACATTTTTATGGTTTGTGTTTATTGGCAAGACAAGTGTTCTTCATTCCTCGGTGCATCACCTTTGTTAGTTTAGGTTTATTTTTATGCATCTTCTTACCTGTCTCCTCGCACGTTAGATTAGGTTTTTGAGTAAACCCTCTACATTTTACGTGTTTATCTCGAATAGAGGAATAGGAACCGGCCTTCATCCGGAGAGCTTTTCCAATTTTGCAAGGTCCCACACTTGGGAAAAGCTCCATGTTATGCAATCACACTGAGAGTCTCAACCCATCGGGTTGTAGACATTTAGAAGTCTTTGTGATTCGCACCAACAATAACATAAAGAGTAACCATATCCATGTATCTTATCTAAAATGTTTAACAATATCATTATAAAATTATTTTTAAATTATTAATAGTTATATATTTTTGTTTTCTCCAATGTTTTAATGTCTGTATAACACTCAAAGCCGAGACTGGATCGGTGATATATTTTGGTAACAATTTTCCCCACTACTTTTCCTCCCCACTATAAAATTTTCTGAAGGGTTTCCCTTTGTATATATTGTGATACAAAAATTTTCTCTAGAACAAAAAACAATATCATCTCTACTCCAAACCTTTTGTAGATATTTTACTACAATTTCATCTTGTACAGTGTAATGTTATTTTTCCAAAAAAATACTAGTTTTAATTCAGCTCCTATTTTTTTCAAATCCTTTACTAGCTTTTCAACTTTGGAAGAAGTGAGAATGTTAAACCAGAATCCCACTTCAAATTTTGCTAATAGTAACTTTAAAAATTCTTTAAGGCCACCTCACAAGTTGATAGTCTCCTTACCAAACTTGAAACCCATCTCCTTATGGGATTGGTTTTTCTCATATAAAAAACCCTCCAAATCTAAAATAATTAAATAATACTTTTTCCAACTACGAAGTAATTTTTTCAATTGTCCATAATTTAATATCAACCTATTAAAATAATCAAAATTTCGGAGTTAACACTTAGTGATTGATATTCGCAACTTGGATTCCTTCACACTCAACCTCGTAGGTTATTTTGATATACACTATATTTTAAAAACATTAACAAATTCAAAATAAATTTTATTTTGAGGTAAATAAATTTGTAATACAATTTGCTTCCATATAATGTAATACCCTTTGCTAGACAATATTTCATAGCAATACATTTATATTAGTGACCACTAGGCTAAGCCATTACTTCCTATATTGTGTTTGGCTACATCATCTTTAATGGGATTATGAGCCACCGTTATTCTTATGGATACGATATCAAATAAATATAGTAAATAAACCACTTTATTATAGGTTCCTATAATTATGTGGGGCTTATAAATGGTTTTGTTTATAATTACACGCGACTAGGATATGAGGTTCTATTTGGGTATTCATGCATGATGTGCCAACAACCTCCCCATTTGGAATTAACACTTGAAAAATGTAAAGTATTATTAAATAAATGAAAACAATGAAAATCGAAAACATATCGCAGTGATAAATTTATAAACTAAATAAATACTAATCACCTATTATATATCCATTATGTGTAGTGACATCGCACAACAAGTTGAATGGGCGAGAGACATGTTAAAAACGACATCATATCCATTATTTTTAAGTATCCTGGAAGAGATGGTTGCTTCCTCTCTTTGTTGGTTGTCTACATAAATATTGTATGTATCATTTCAAGGGCATTAAACTAATAGAATTTTTTAATGTTGTCTTAATCAATGTACCTTTTTTCAAATGAAAATAGTAATATTTTGAAAAAATTTCATGATCATGAGTCTCAAAAAAAAACCATAGATACAATAGAGTAAAACAAAGCATGTAATGAAAAATACTTCCCTAAATCACTATTAGAAGAGAATTTCTGAAGCGAGTCAAGTGAAAATTCGAGAGGTAACTCATAAGATCTCTCGAGTAAAGAAAAGGATGTGTCTTTCCCCATAGGCTGATTTCTCTGTAGTAATAAATTTATGTAGAAGTTGCTTCATCCAATCCATGATGATTTCTTCTCTCTCCTCATTGTTAACATCACAATTATGTGCACCGCTTATTATGCGTACATAAAATAAAAGTGATTAAATTTTCTATTACTATCATAAAATCTATAATAGCCATCCATAATTGATTCCCCCTTGTCTTTAACCTTTAGTAGGTATTTTTAATTATTTCTCTTAGCATTATTGAATAAGAAATAGGTAACAACATGATAATAATACAATTTAGCAAACTAGATCCAACAATTGTAAGCAGGTCCATTATTACATCAAAAATCATGTTGTTAGACAAATTATAGAAATCTGCAATCATATATTCTACAATTAATGGATTAGTCGATGAAATAGATGATATTTTTTACTAAAAATAGAAGTGATATGCACATTACCAAGTAAACTCTCCTATGTATTCCATCCTTGCTGGAATTTGTTCTTCCATTGAAATTACATAGTTTTCTATAAAAATTAAGCCTCACTGGAAGAACCTCTACCAATTCAAAGATCAATGTTTCTTATTGATTTTTCACTTCCTTGGGAATCAACTTTTATTTTCCTTTTTTCTCTTCTCCCAAGTGTACACAGTCTGAATTTTTGAATAACATTAGTTTCATTGCATTCTGCGAATACAATATTATCTGGATATTTATTTTTCAAATATGTTAGAGCCTTTCCTCTCATTTTTTCCATTTTTTACTCTCCGGTAGTAAGATTCAAAAGTCTCTTCTATGATGAATGCTCAATAAAATTAGTTAGTTATACATTCTTTGATTACACTTTTTTAGCTAGTAATGATAGTTCATCATCAGTCATTCCTCTTGCAGCTCTGAAGGAATTGGTCATGAAACTTGTCAGTGAATTTGGAAGAAAGATAGGTTGGTTATCCTTACAAGGATAACATGCAAGCCCATCTGATCTAAATAACTCAAATGTTAATGTCCATTTTTTCCATATATCCTCGGGAAAAATAGAAAATTCCATTTTTCATAAATACTCTCTATCTTTTGCATGCTAAAAATAATAAGACATTGTTTCTCGAAGCTCTACATTCAAAGCAAAAATAGTACATTTACTTTGTGCATATTACAAAAATTAAATTTTAAATACTAATGCATTAAAATTAAGTTTCATTACCCTCCACTCCTCTGTCTTTTTGTTTCCCACTCCAGGCCTCTGAGGACATCCTAGGGATTACCAAATCAATCGAGCCTTGTAAATTAAATCAATAAAATTTGTTTCATTTGAGTTTTGTTTACTTTATTTTACTACTTACAAATATTAATAATGTCTTTGCTATATGATTTTGAGGATAGAATGCGAGCCTTTCTAAATTGCAACCTAGCATGTAATGACTCCGCCACAAATTGTATGTTGGCCGTCAAGAATGTAGAACTGCACATCATCCCTTTTTCAGGTCATATGGATCCTCTAGTTGCACAATTTCCTTTGTAAAATGTAAAAAGGGAAGAAGAATTACGTCCCTCTATGTAGGAATAACATTAATCAACATGGAATGGACAATAAGCTCAACATTCTCTTCATCCTACAGGATGGTATGGATATTGTTAAGGTGCTACATGGCACTTAGAAACTTTAATTGGAAATACATTTCCATTGAAAAAACAAATTAAGTTGTTCAACAGTTGAAGATTTTGCTTTCTTGAATATATTGGTCACTTTTTTCAAGAATACATCTGATTTATTATTCTTTTTAAGCTTGTGAAACTTTGTTTTAGATGGATCTATCTCTAATTTAGAAAAATAAGTTCACCTTGGAACTATAAATAGCTCGACGTGCTTTGGTTGTGAAAGAAAACATTTTCTATTCAAATAGTGACAAATAAAAGAGGTATTGTCATATCTATATAATTTTTTTAATACTGAATTCATGCCATTATGAATTTCATGGGAATTTACACAACCTATTTTTTTTTAATTCTATGAACATCCCCAAATTCTAACCATATTTAATACAGGAACATGTATAATTTTTTTATAGAAGCCTTCATTTCCTGTTTCTTGAACAAGGAAACTTCCAACTCCATTTCAAGAATAAGGAACTTATTAATTTCAACATCAATGCATTCAACCTGAATATGCAGTGTTCATTGATCAATAACTTCTGAAGATAGAACCATACCAACTTCATGGTTGACATCATCATCAACAAAAAATAACCAAAGATCAGTGTGATAGTTTTCTAGAGAATGCATTTCAACAAACCATTCCTCGTATCTCTTCTTCCAACCCTCTGCTCCTTCAATGAATGGAATTTACATGAATGGAGTGTGACAAATGGAAGACATATTACCTGTAAAAAGAATTTTAAAAATTAATAATTCATAAATATATGGGAAGGATAAATGCTTTTTCAATAAATTAATAGCGATAAGTTGTATCTTGGTTTAGCAGACATAATATTGTTATAAGGAGAAGACACACATAGGATTCACATGTGAGAACAAGGTGCATTTCAAGGCACAAAAAGATAAGAAAGGAAGCGCGTGCGTTTAATAAGTTGACTGGGACTTAGCCATTTTTATGGATACATGCTATTTTTGGAGATAGCATGCGGAGCACACATCGGGATGGAGACTTGCACGACACAAAAATGGTATTTTGGGAATGAGCGACTAATAAGTACCATGCATGAGCTTGAGTTAATAATAGGATTTCTCTATCAGTTAACTATAGGATGTCTATTATTAGCGCACTTACATGTGTGCATGTTATTGTAAAGGCACATGGTTATTATCAAAGCATGCGGCCTATTTTGAGATGTGCGTAGGTGGTGAAGGGAAATTCCCCACCCCTATAAGTATGTATTGAACTATGTAGTTTAGTAGTGGTGAGTTATTGTAGAGTTATGTTGTTGGATTTGATGTGTGCATGACTTATGGTGATACTTTATAATGTAAGAAGCTTTTATGTTTTACAGTGTTTAATGTAATGGAGTATGTTGGCTGGATAATGGTGTTAAACATGATTGTAATTGGTTCTTGTATGGTTGATCTTATTATAGTTATTGTTTAATTCATGATTCTCTAAGATCTAGATCTGGAATATGCTCTGTGGAATTTTTATGGTTATTTATGGTTCTGAATATGCTTTATCTTCATCACACTAACATCTACTCAAGTAACTCTAAATAGGGTCTTGGCACCTTTGCGCATTTTGGGTGAGTGCTCGGCTCGGGCTAGGTGATGTGCCGGCATGATGCTCGGGTTTTATCCAATGGATTATAGGTTGCATCATTGGTTCCATTGTGGGGACCTATTTTTCATTTGTTTTCAAGATGGTTCATGATGAAGACGTACTTATTGACCTTAGAAAGTGTTGAGAAGTGGATAAAATATCTACTAGAAGAGTACGCTCGAGAGGTTTAGCAGCTGGATCGAGTTTGATGCATGTACATGGGTGGAGCAGAATTTGTATGAGAGCTTCTTTGTTATCTTTCGGTAGAGCTATATGATTGGATAGTTGTTTATGTGTCTAAAAGGAATTAGAGGTATCACACACTTGTCTGCATGCGGGGAAGAATTTCAGGCCCTTTATGATGCTGATCTGTTTTGGGCGCGCACTGTGGACACTTGGTTTCATGGTGTTCTGAATAGATATATTTTTGAGTAATCAATTTCCACCTACTGCGTTCCCAAAGGTAGCTGAGTTCTAGTTTTTACATTATCCCGAGGAACTTATTTGCAAGGTATTTCATTGTGCAATCAAAATGTTGATGGTAACCCTGAACTTGGAAGAAAATTTGATGGCTAGCCAAACCCTACCACGCATGGGGTAGGAGCAGGTTATGTGAAGGATGGTGGACCTAGCAGCAAAGACATATCGAGAATAAATGAGTCTTAAGTAAAATTAGGCACACGAGAGGGAGACAGAGAAGTAGTGTGATATTATAGAGTGGATGGCATTAAGGAGCGAGATGGCACATGAAGGATTTGGAGCTCGCGCCGAAGGCATGGATCTAGATCATCTAGAACTCCCCATTTGGGAAATAATAATAGGGAATCCTCCTCAGCCTCACATGGGAGTACACTAGCAGAGAGGACATGGGTTGCGGGCATGCATATGAATTTACCTGGCAACCTAGCCCTTGTGCTTGGTTTTCCATTATCTAGTATAACTTGATGTAGTCAACAAGATAGTTTGGGCAAGTAGGAGAGTAGGAGAAAGTCATATAGCAAGTAAATCTATAAATTTGGGAAAACATCTTTTTTTTTAGGTACCTTCTTAGGCACATCATCAACACGAACTCAAAATGCATGAATTTGAGACTATCTTCTAGGAGTAGTACCACTTCACAAGGCTATAGGAGTTCATTTTAGTACCATTTTTGGGACACGGGAAAGTACATCCACCGGTCCACTTCTAGATATATGTGGAGGATCGGGGGACATACATGGCTCTAGTTCTAGTGGATCTAGTGGTTCTGGAGGAAGAGGTAACACAGGAGGTTCTGGATCAGGTGGGAAGGGTCCTCATCAACCCCAGAATATTTATATGGAGATGTCTCTCTGTCTTCTAGAGTATAGGGCCATAGAACATGCTATTAAACATGTGCACATGTGTGATATACTATAGCATGAAAAAGTAATTACAGTTTCTAAGTGCAAGGAAAGTTAGTTTGTAATTACATTACAGGGACGTGCACACAGTTGTTATAGGAATTTTGACCGATCGGACTTGCATAGATTATGCAGCATTAAAGGATGCTTTCCTTAAGGAGTTTCGTATCCCTAAGTTTGAGCAAAAGATTATAAGCACTCTTAAGGATATTAATTAGGGCACTACTGAGAGTGTTCAGGAATAAGGTCCCCATTTGAAGACACTGTTGTCTAAACTTTCAAATGATATTCATTCAATCTAGTATGCATAGTGGTTTGTTGGGGGCTTAATAACACCTTTTAGAAGTGTCTTTGTCACATAAGACATATACTGAGACCCACACGCAAAGCACTTGAATATTATTCATGTGGTGAAGTAGTTGAGAGTATAGACACTGAAGTGAGCCCATTCCTAGAGGCATTTATTGCAGCTATGGCAAAGTAGTTGGAGAAACTATTAGTAAATTTAGCACATGAGATGCACACTTTGGGATTTGGTGTATAGATTATGAAGTGGAACGGCACACTAAGGATAGTTATCCCTGTAGATAAGTGTGTTCATGGTGTTAGACTATGAGATATGTCATTTGGACCATGATGTAATCCGGTGCCCATTATTACAACGCACGATAATAAATAATGTATCTCGCTATTGTAAGATTTTACGATCGGCGACTCAACAATACGTAAGACCGTAGGTTTATTGGTCATATCCATGATACCATAGAATTAGTGTGTAACGAGACATGGGTATCGAGATAACTTGAAAGGAAAAATTGATCACCATGACCATGATCACACAAGCGCGTTATGATCGGAATGAAGCGTGCTTTGAAGGAGGTCATGGAATAGGTTGAGGATACTGAGGTGTATTTGGGTGTCAAGGCCATAATGGTGGATGAGGTGAGTTTCCTCGTGGAACATGTTTTACATATGGATCTCTTGACCACTACAAGTGTGAATATCCTCATAATATTACTTTTCTTTTTGTTAGAAGAATCACAAACTATGACAAATGTTTGGACTTATATGAGCATTTTAGCAAGAAGCATAAACAAGAGAACAAGTGTGTAGAGATGGTTAGAATGCAACGTGCTATAGAAAATTAGTGGATGCCAAAGTTGGCATCGAACCGAGGTATTACTCGTGAATATTACCGCATGCACTTGAATTTGTGTGCACCTGGGGAAGCATTACAATGAGTAATCCTACTATCACTAAGGAGGAAGTTTTACATTCAAGGTACCCATATCCCGCACATCGAAGGAGGTTTATAAAGAGACCCTAGAGGTACTTATAAATCTTCATGGTGAAATACAATATTTAAAGGAATGGTCAAGTAAGTTGGAACAAAATAAGGTAGCAGAGACAGTCAATAGGATATTGATGACTTAAAAGAGGTATGCAAGATGTTGCACTAGAAGAATATCATTCCATTATTAGGGAATTGGCTAAAGGGAAACACTTCGCACGCAAGTATTAAAAATGGATGGCATATCCTGCATGTTAATCTTCCCCATCATATTTTGGATTATGACAAGAAGATCACTCTGAATGTTATTTTGGATGGGTGGCTCTTGAGAAATATATTGATTGATACAGTGTAAAAGTGAATTTGCTTACTTTATATGTATGGGTATAGATGGGAAGACCTCCATTACAACCATCCTCTAATGTACTATTTATAGATAATTGAAATAAGGCCACTCTAATTAGAGTTTTAAAGGATGCATCCATTACTATACAAGGGGCCAAGTTCACTAGGGACTTTGAGGTCTTAGCACTTGCAGAAGTAGACAGCTTCCCAACTCTACTTGGGTGCCCTTGGTGTTATGCAAATAATGTTGATCTATGGTTCAACAAGGGGTATATAAGTTTTGAGAACAAGGAAGAAAGAGTGATTATCCCTTTGACAAATGGGAAATCTACACCTTATGTTGAAACTTTGAGTGAGGAAGACCTTAACATAATTTATGTATGTGTCATTTGGGATCCGGAAGTACTTGAGCCATCTAAGGAAGGAATCCTCCAATGGGAAGATGCACAGTCTATTAGTGATACTAAAAGTATTGCTTGTGATAACTAGATGCATGGCACCTATAAGATGGTTAGGCATGAAGTAAAAGTGCATTTGCATGGAGAAGAAAACCTTGTTGTGTTAGGAGGATAGGTAACTTTGTACCTCGGTACACTAGAGAAGGAGACCCTACATTATTCCTATGCGCCATGAAGAAGTAGTAGATGAATCAAGTGGAAGAAATATGTTAGTGGATACCCTATGTGGGACAGCAGAGTACTTGGTGGATGGTTCATAGGGATAATCTCATAGAATGGAATGAAGTCAGAATTGCTCTAACCACTTGGTTCTTCAGGAGAAATGTGCCTACTCAAATCTACATGTATCATTGTAATTAACTTTGTTCATCACCACGTTGAGAGTGTGAGAGACTCTAAACAGAGGGGTAGGAAGCTTTACCACCTTCACTATGGGTGCACAAGCTTTATTCCACTTTACAAGGTTGCACACACACTTGGTATGTTTATGCAGAGCTGCATGTAGGAGACCGGAAATTGGCGGGACTTGATTACAGGAATTACCTAGACATTTGAATACTTCTCTACTAAACCTCGGTAGAAGAGGCATTAAGGGATATAAATTGATTAACTATGGGAGATAGTGAAAATGCTAAATAACTCATTCAGGATTTATTTGGTGAGGTAGACTTAGGAGCGTGTTTTGATGAAGTAGAAGAGACAAATGCCACACTACTTAAGCACGCTTGCTGTGAGAAAGAAAAAGGAAATATGGTCTATATAGTGGATGATGAAGAAGTAGAAAATATGGATATAGATCATTCAACAGGTACATGTGAAGTGTTAGACAATGTAAATAAGAACACGTGCAACTATCATGAGCCTATGAAGACCAAGAAAGTGAACATTGGCACAGATGCTAAACCTAAGGAGGAAATAATTGGGGATTATTGGTCTGATTCTAAAGTGGCAAAGATAATTGAATTACTACGTGATTTCCAGGACTTATTTCCTAGGGGCTACTATGAGTTTAAAGGAGTGTATGAGTCATTAGGGGGATGAAGATTAAGGTAAAGGAAGATGCACTCCAGTGGGAAGATACCTTATAGGATGAGCCATAACTGTGTGTAAAAGTTAAGGAAGAAATTGAAAAATGTTGATGTTATCTCAATTTTTCCCGACAAAATTGATCAAACATGACCCTGTGTAGGAAGAAATCCAAAGGATGGTTCCATCGTACAAGCCCATGCTTCAAATCTAACAAAAAAGTTGTAGATGGGCTCTATAATGGAGTAGCAAGGTCGGGGAAGAGCCAAACAATTTCAAAGAAAAACCAGAGGCTCAAAGGAGAGAAATGGAGAAAGACTCAAAGTCTTTGGGCTCTACGAATGATTCAGAGAGCAGCTCAAAATTGGCTAAGTATGGAGGAATCAGCGGAAGCCTCCACATGCCTCATCGGTGCATCTCCAAAGATTAAACTTAAAAATAAGACTCAAATGAGCACAGAGCTTCCATGTATCCCAGACCCAAAAAGGGACAGATCCAACCATTGAAAAGTCCAAACAAGAGGAAGGAGCCACGTGTCAGCTTGGCGTAATTTCAAGAATGAGAGCCAAGGTAGAGACCCAAACTAGTGCCATCCCTCCACGTGGTCAGGGTTCAATGGAATTCAAATGGAAATTGGGCCCAAATTGGTCAAGTATGAGAGTGCAGGTGGAAGGTGCCACGTATCTCAATAGTGCACAATTAAAGGCGAGCCCAAAGCAAAGACTCAAATGAGTGTCAAGCCTCCACGTGTCCCTAGTCAGATATATGGCCCCGCCAAACAAAAGGACTTAGTCAAAAACATAAAAGAACAAGAGAAAATCCATGGAAGGTGCCACGTGTTATTCGGTGCACAACTTCAAACAAAAAATCTAAAAGTGGTCCCCAAACACGTGTCGGCTCACCAAGTGGCCATGTTGAAAATTCAAGACGGGAAGGCAGGTCGTCAGAGGTAATTCGAACTTTTTGGCTCGAAAGGTGTAAAGTATAAAAATGAACCACACCTCCGTTGATGCCCAAGGAGCCACGTGTTAAGCCTAAATTGCATGTGGGTTGGTGGGCCTTGGAGTGATTTTTTTCCCAAGTGAAAAATGCGAGACAGGTGGGCCCGAAGATTGTTTTTTGACAAAAATGAATTGTGGGGCAATGGGGCATTTTTTACATTCTATATTTTTGGTGCCAAAATGCACAAAGTAAGTTTCGGGCCCACGAACTTGTTCTGCTAACTGGTTTTTGCCATTTTTGTACGAGCCTGACTCAAACATTCAAATGGACATGTCTTTCGATCCAGTGCCTGAAATCTAACAAATTTGGCACCATTGGAAAGGTATCGACCTCATCTACGCCATGGAAGCCTGAAACTTTAATTTTGATGAGTTTATGTGGGTGAAAATGGGAAAACATCTTTCAGGCCATTAATACAAAATTTGAATGCTTCAAAAACTAGATCAAATTTGATTCGATCCGTCGTTCTTCGTTCTTCAACTCGCCGAACATACATAGAGTGGCGGACTCAACAGATTGTGGGTGGATTTTAAGGGGCATGTATGGTTGGTAGCTAAGCTTCAAATTGGTTTTCTGCCTCTCTCCTTCTTATCTCTGTGTAACATATATAAAAGGATTTGGGCTCATTATAAAGGGTTAGAAGGTTTTGTTTTGCATCCTGCCTTCTTCCCCTTGTTTGCAAGAGAATTTGTGGAGCTTTCCAAACCTCCCATACGGGTTGTAATGCAATTTTTTCACCTCTTGGCCACTGTAATGTACTGTATCAACTCCTGAGAAATAATATATATGTTTGTGGATGATTCTCAACCCTCTCATGTGTTCATTGTTGTCTTTCTGATCTCTTATTGCAGTTTGGTTACCTATGCATGGTGTTTGTATTACATTTCTGTGGTCTATGTTAATTTGCAAAACAAGTGTCTAACATTCCTTTGGTGCATCACCTCGTTAGCTTAGGTTTATTTTCTCGCATCTTCTCAACCATGTCTCCTTGGTAAAATAGAGTAGGCTTAGAGTAGATCCTCTACAAAAATTATTTGCATGTGCCTAAGACGGAGGAATAAGAACTCGACCTTAATCTATAGAGCTCTCTAAACATGTAAGGTCCCACACTTTGAGAGATGCTCCATGTTGTGCAATCATATTGAGAGTCTCAACCCATCCGGTTATAGACATTTAGGGGTGTTGTGATTCGCACTAACATTTGAAATATGGCATCATTAAGCACCTAGAGGAATTAGAGTCGGTTAGCCCAATGGTAATCGGTATAAATAAATATGGTCGATTAGGATTTGTGTGGATTACAAGGAGCTTAATTACCGCATGTGTGATTGATCCTTTTCCTATTCCTTTCACCGAGGAAATATTAGAAGGTGTTATAGGGGGTGAAGTTTACTCTTTCACAGATGGATTCTCAAGGTATCACCAGGATAGAATTTCTTAGGAAGATCAAGAGAAAATGACTTTCACAACTAAATGGGGAAGTTTTGCATATACTGTGATGCCCTTTTGTTTGAAAAACGTGCCTGTTGTATTTTCGCGCATAGTTTTTCAAGCATTCTAGGATTTTATTCACAAATTCTTACAGGTTTACTTGGATGATTGGATGGTATATGGGCTTGTTAAGGACCATTGTGACAATTTTATCATAATGTTTAAAATATGCAAATAGTTAAGCATCTCCTTAAACATCAAGAAGTGTGTGTTTGCTACACTTTTGGAACTCTATTAGGGCATATCATTTGCAAGGAAGGTTTGTTAGTAAATCTAGTTAAGGTTTTAGTTATTGTGGGCCTAGCGGAGCATACCAGTCAAAGTGAGGTGCATGATTATTGGGCCACACAGGGTATTATAGAAATTTTATCAAAGGATATGAGAAGATCATGTTATCACCGAATCACAACACCCTTATGTTTATACAAGTGTATATACTTGAACTCACAGTGTGATTGGATAACATGGGTACTATCTCCAAGTTGTGGGACTTGCTACTTGAGATAGACCTCCAGAGAAAGCTAGTTCTTGCTCCTAAACTACCTACCACAATCTACTCTAATGTGGGATAAGCTAACTGTTCTAATCTAAATTTCCAAGGGACCAGGGAGAGAGAATGCATAAAATGAAAGCCTACACTAAAGTGGTGATACACCGAAAAGGAGGGTGTGAGAGTAGTCTCCAAATGTGTGAAATACAAAAGCAAAGTGCATACTAGAAGAGGTGATGACAGTTCTCCATAATCTAGCAAAATGCATTCACAACGATATTCCAAGCATACACAATGATAATGGATCCCTATAAGAACATAATAATAGACACAATATTCTTGTAGAAATATTAAAGGGGAAAGAAGAATGCAAGAAAACATAGCAGGGGAAGATACATCCACAAACTGATATTTTATTGCTTCATGATATGCACAGTTCAATCTATTACAAGATAAGGGCCTGGATCACCATGCAAGGAGTCCACTACAAGGGCCTACAGCACATTGGCTTCACAAAGCAATTTTGACAGAGCTTTGCTATCTGAAAAACTCCCCCTTACAATGAGCCCAACACTCCAATTTATAGAAAAAATGAGAAGAGAGAGAGAGGGAAAAATGAAAATCCCAAAATTTGTCCTTCAACCACTTGTAAGAGGCATTAAATGGAGTAAAATGATTATATATTACTTGCAAAAGGCTCCCCATATTGTCCCATGTGCTACAGCAGAGAAAGAATGATGACCATGCCTCTTAATTGCACTCCCAACCACCAAATGAAACACTGTTGTGAACCCAGCCACGTTTTCTAAAAACTCTACCAATTTCTCATCAAATCTAGAATTTCTTGATTTCTATGCATTGGGATCAGAGCCACAATTCCAACGGTACCAATTTTGTGTGATTTCGTTGAGAAACGCAAAAGTTATGGCCTTCTGAGTGTGGGCAACTATTTTGGGTCAGCGGGGGTTTTTGTCATTTGATAGGAATGAGCATTAACTGACTAGAGCCGAATATTTTTCTCTTAATTAAATACTTCTAACCTCATTAAAAATAATAAATCTAGTTTTTTTTGCGTAGAGGACGTCGTGCTCATTCCAGAAAGTCCAATTTTATGAAAATCGGAGCTCGGAGTCAAAAGTTATGGCCGTTTGAAGTTTCACGGGTCAAATGTTGACTTTTCTTCTTTTCCTTCGGCCACTTCGGCTTTTCGCGTCCTGCGCGTACATTTTTGTCCCAAGCGTCCGGACAAAAACTTTTCTTCGGCCGATTCGGGCTTCCTTGTTCCTGTTTGAGGTGAAGACACGTGGCGAGATTCCATTCGTTGGCGGCTCTTTCGGCTTTCCGCGTCCCACGCGTACTTTTGGCCCAACTGTCCCAGATGAAAGTCCCCTGTTTTGGCCAAATTGGCGGTTCACGTCCTCCACGTACTTTCAGCTTGGATTTCCCAAACTGCCTGGGACAAATATCTCCGAACCACCCGAAATGGACCGACTTGCGCCAAACCGGCCGACCCGCTTCCCGCGCGTACTTTTGTCCGGCTGTCCCAAACCGCGTGATAACAAAACTTGGCAATTTTTTTCCACTTTCGGCCGGTTCACCTTTTCACGTCCCATGCTTCCTAACATCCCAACTACTGCGTGGACCGCCTAGCGGCTTTTCAACCGATTCGTGACCCGTCGTCCCAACTGTCTCAAGACCGCCTGGACTAGGACTTAGCTGATTTTCTTCATTTTTCAGCCCCAAGCTTGGTTTTTTTGCAATTTTTTCACCTTTTCTAACTCGTTGGGTTTTCTTCTTGGATGGGAGAGTTAGAAGGAAGCCGAGGGGGCCCCAAAAACATGATTTCGGGCCTTAAATCAATCTATTTGCTTGGGACTAAAGAATTTGATGCATGTTATCAAAATTACCTTGAGGGGTGAATTTTGGATAACAGATCACCGCACCCCTAGAAGAGTTACTAAAAGGAAAAGGCACATTCTATTATGGAGATCCGCAGCAGCACACATTTGAGGCATTGAAGGAGAGACTTACTACAGTGCTTATTCTATGTTTTCTCTCATAGAACCAACCATGTCACGTACATGTGGATGCCTCTGGCACAACCATTAGCACGGTGTTAGCTCTTCCTAGAGAAGGTATTATAGATCATCCTATCTATTTTGCTAGTAGAAATTTGACTCATATAGAATATAATTACACAACTAAAGAGCATGAGGCCTTTTCAATGATCTTTGTGCTACATAAATTAATAAACTATTTACTAGTAACACCCTTTGTATTTTATATTAATCATATGGAATTAAAATACTTGGTAAATAAGCCCATTTTACAGGTTTACATATGTTGATGGGTGCTCTTATTCCAATAATTACACTTTACATTCATGGTAAAACCAGGTAAAAGTAATTCTAGCCTGGACCACTTATCAAGGATTCAATCAGGGGAGGACGTGTAGACAATTAAAGATATAATGTCGAATGCACAGTTATACAAAGTTACATCGTGCGCTTTCGTGAATTGGAAGATATTGTTGTCATTTTACACATAGGTATGGCACCAAAAGGAATGAAAGCATTAGAGAAGAAAAAACTTACAATTCACAAGGCACCCTTCATGTTGATCAGTGGTGACTTATACATACTAGGCCGAGATGAAGTATTATGTCGGTGTGTACTAGAGCATGAACGCATACAGATATCATGGAAGAGGCTCATGGTGGTATTGCAGGTGGGCACTATGTAGGTGACACCACTGCATGTAAAATTCTACTCATTGGATTGTGGTGGGAGACCTTGTATAAAGACTGTAAAGAGTATTGTAAGGCATGTGATCACTTTATCACACCTTGGAAAACCCGGAAAAGAGATGAAATTCCTTTTAGGCTTATTACTAGTGTAGAGAATTTGAGAATGGGATGTCGACTTTGTGGGTCCTATTTCCATAGTTGCACATAGAATAGTACCACGTTATATCATCCCTTATACGATTATCTTACTATGTGGGAAGAATCATCACCTACAAATCATTGTACAACAGCCCACAAAGCAAGGTTCTTATGGGAAAATAAACTTACTAGGTATGGATGTCTATTGAGCTTGAAAATTGATAGGGGCACACACTTCTTGAATGAGACAATCAGGATATTGTTGGATGAATTTATGGTTGTGCACCACAAGACTACACCCTATCATCCTCAAGAAAATGGCATTGCAGAGGCTTTTAACAAGATATTGAGCTATACTTTGACAAAAATTTGTGATGTTGGAAGGAAATATTGGGATGATAAAGTTTATGTTATACTTTGGGCATATAGAACAACCTACAAGAGGTTAAATAAGGCCACACCCTTTCAGTTGGTGTTTGGTGTAGAAGTAGTTCTTCTAATGGAATTCATGTTACCATTATTGCATCTTGTGCGCGTTGGAGGTCTAGCTGATGAGGAAGCATTAGAAGAAAGAATTGGCATTTTGATACGATTGGATGAGAGACGTGTCATAGCATATTGGAGTTAGAAGCACAAAAAGGCTAGGCGAAGGCATGGCATGAGAGACACATAAGGGACAAGAAGCTTGAGGTTGGATAGATGGTACCTTTTATGATTATAAGTTTTTACACCATCCAATCAAGCTTAAGGTGTATTGGTTGGGACCATATTTTATCACTCATATACTTGAATCGGGTGCTTGCTAGTTAGAGGCACTTGATGGAATACAATTACCCAGTTACTTTAACGGGAGTAGGCTGAAGCCCTAATATAAATAAGTCTTCTTGGTGTTTGTAATAAGGAAGTGTTGTCATTTAGTATAGGTTTCCCTTTCTGTATTTATTTTAATGTATTTCCTTCTTCGTCACTATGCTTTGTGCGTTTGCTTTGCTGGAAGCTAATTACAATTTGAAGTATTTTTATGCACAGAGGATTGCACATACCATTGGTGTGGGGTGGTTGTTATTTGTTATTCAAAAATGGGTACACATGAGAAAAACTATTACAAGTGTTATTCAAGTATGGAAAGGAGTTGTTAGAAATGATATTTCTTCTAAATAAAACCATAGATGGAAATGAATGAAGGAACAATATAACACGAGGTAAGCAATGACCATGGAAACTACCAAAAAGAGTGTTGTAGTGAGGTACTTATCACATGGAAGAACGTGGAAGAGAAGTTTGTAGCCATAAGGTAGGAAGGCACACTAGAAGGTTATAGGTGGGTTACAATGGTGTACTATGTAGAAATTGGGAAAATGGTAAATTAATGAGAGGATTGGTGGTAGGTGAAGAAGTAATAAATGCACTAAATTCTTGAAAATCTATATAAGGATGTGATACGTGTTCATTTTTACTTTTGCAATCAAAATTATTCAAGCGAGCTAAGTGTGAGCGAGCCAAGTGAATCATATTGAGGTGTGGAGGGCTACGAAACCAGAAGTGGAGAATAAATTTGTGCATGGAAGTGGTTTTTATCCCCATTAGTGAAGGGGTTGAGCGCGAGAGAAAAATTGAGAAGGAGCTAGAGCACATGATTTTGAGCTAGGGCATGTGATTTTGAGATAGGGTTTGAGATTACTCGATATAGAAGACAAAAGGTGGGATTTTTACAATAGCACCGAAGAAAGCACCGACAAAGCATGAACAAAGGGAAAGAAAAAGGTGGAGGTTGAGGTAGAAGTTGTGCTCGAGAGTAAATTTTCATAAATGCAATACCGAGGAAGGAGTGATAGTCGAGACAAGATTTGGATTCCCACATTCAACAATGCAAAGTAAGTGATTACACCACCAAAAACAAGGGAGAATTGGATACATTGTTGAACAAGAAGACCAAAAAGCACATGGTGGATGATATGCCAATATATGATGATGTTGGGGAGAAGTTGCTTAAGAAGGTAGGAGTTTATCAGTTATATGAACTCCCATATTTTGGAAAACTAGAAGCATTATACCAATGGCTTATGAGCAGAGTCCACGAGGATTTTTTCTATTTTTTGAATAGGGGTAAGGATCATAGTAGCCTTTATTGCCATATTGAAAGGATTGAATAGAAAAAGGACAGATATTATGAGTGATCTGACTAATAAGGTATCTATTATAGCCACCAGCAAGGAGTTAGGATATTCTAAAGACCCATGCGGAATGGACATAGACAAAATAAAAAAGTATCTTGTAGTACAATCAGTGGCACATCTACTCATAAAGTTAAATGATCAAGAGAGATGGTCATAGGTAAACACAATGTGGCTACATATTGCAAAGAAAATGTCAGAGGGTGAAATCTACAACTTGGTTGGCTACATTGCGAAACTATTACTGAGGAAGTGCACATATGTGAGAAGATAAGTTTTGTCGCTATCCTACTATCCCTTGTTTTTGTAGAAATTGGAGTGTATGATGGGCCAAAGAAAAAAATTTAGGAATACCCTACCGAGAAGAAGTCCCTCGTAGAAACATTCGAGAAATATTCATGTGAAGGATAAATGAGTGGCCCATTCAAGAAAAGGTAAAAAGCGTGATATGACTAACTTCGCGTAGATTTTGAGGAGAAATGGCACATTCTAAAGGAAATACCTTCAGTAGTAAGCAAGTATAGTTCGTAGTGTATCAACATTTCTACATCACATGATTTTCCATAAAGGATGGAACATGGATTCCATGGTGTAAACTGCCCTATACCTTCATAGCGCACTATTTCCATGTCTCAGTTCACATATTTACTGATGTGTGTCGTCTTAACTTAAATTCGAGATGAGGTAGATTGTGACTACCACATTCTTAGGAAAACATATGTATAGCCAAGTCAGTCTGCCTACATTAAGAAGCTCATTTTAGACATCATAAATATAAATCCAAAGAAGTTTGGTTATAAGGGACACGGTGGAGCCATGCTCATCTATCTTCATCTCAATCCTAGGCTGGAGAATAACAAGTATGTGGAGAATGATTACATGCTCCTAGGGCCGCCTAAGGGTAAACACACGATAGAGAATGTGTCATCTCTGTTGGTATCTAGATTGATTCTCCTACGAGGGATGAGCAAAGCATTCTCAAAGCGGCGCAGGATGCTTAGAGACGAGACAAATCATGATATAATTCATTTTGTAGCGAGAGAGGATTTAGCTGACTCTTTGTTACTAAGGTGTTGGAAAAATGGATAACACCTTACTAAGGTTTTGATCTACCCTTACTTACTTTAGGTCGTGCCTTCAACCAAGGTGAGAGGACCCGTTCAGAACTCCGTGTTGGTGAAGGATATCAAGATATCCTTCTTTGCACAATTTTCATGAAAACCTTGAGAAAATATGATCAATACAACACAATCTAACTCTCACGTGTTGTCATGCTAGAGATTGGAGATGTTTCCTAGACAAGGTTTGGGTTTACTAAAGACAATACTTAAACCCGATTGTCTGTATATTTTGGTAATGGAATTTGTTCATTTGTGGATACAGTACAAAAGGGGTAGTTCATGTAGGATTCATCATTTGAGAAGTTTTTGGTGGGAAGTTAAGCAAGAAAAAGTTGATTTTACCAAATATTTAAGAGCCTTTACAAATATTGGAACACTCACAGACAAAATGCTTCAAAATAGCCAAAATATTCCTTCAACCAAAAGGTGTGTATCAATGGAGGCCTAGAGATGCACAATTTCATACACTCTTCAATAATTCAACACAAAGTCTCATGTTAAAGACTCAATTAAACGTTGGAAATCCCTAATTAGTCACACCTAAGATACACTCATAGGCTTACAAACAATCTTTATCAACATAATGAAAGTAAAGTGATTTTAAATTGTTTATTTGCATCACAAGATGAAAGCTCTTCTCATAATGAAATTACAAATGCCACAATACTAACACATGGATGAGATCTTGTGTGATTCAGAGGGATTTTAACATAAGATTGCAATAGGAACATGAAAAACTATTTGAAAACATTTTGAAATAAAAGAACATAATTATGCTCATGATCAACACAAATTCATTCAAGGTTCACTAGATTCATCAACAGGGGAGAGTTTCTTCAACAATCTCAGATATTGTCAATGGTTGTACACTTCGCAACCATCTTGACATGACTAAATCTAAAAACATAGGAAATAAACAGGTTTCTCGAGACGGTCTCTCAAGAAAATAGTTTTCTCAAACTTTCTTAGAAAAATTAACCCCTTTATGCAAGAGTATTCTCATTGCATTTATACAATTTCACTTGCTCACTCATCCAAAATTTTCCCCCCAAAAGAATAATATTTGAGGAATACTTTGTTTGTTACAGATTTGTTTTCAGAAAGTGATATTTAACAAATTTACACCCAAAATCTACTAGGTGTACAAAAGATAAGCTTTTTCAATTATTTCCACCGGTTGTTTTAACTGGGGTGTCTAGTCATCTCCTTTGGTAGCATGTCCATCCTCTTTCAAGCCTGTAGCTTCCTTCTCCACATCCTTTTCCTCTACATCTTGCTCTACTGATAATTCATTTTCTACAGGTGCCCGAGAAACTCTGTTTCAAAACTTCAACTTTTGCACTTCTCATATTTACAAATCGAGCTCCACAATCAATTCAATTGCACTTCACTGAAAAAAATAACAAGAGACCATGGAATTAACCAAAAAGGATGAAAGCAATTGAATCCCTTAAGGTCCCTAGTTTGCATAGGAGTAATAATGGTAGCAAAACCAGATGCATTGTATCACAGTTGTTAACTTTGTCTTTCACAACTTCAAATTTGAGCCATCCACGTGGAAAATATTTGAGTTGAAGTGGGTCTAGGGGTGCTTTTCACATTTTGTATCACTTAAAGAAAATGAGTACTTTTAGACAATTTGGCCTGCCCACCCACTTTTAATATAGGCCCTACACGTGGCTTTCTTGGGCGTCGACGGGGTTGCGGCTTACTTTATGACTTTTATTCTTTTTCAAAACAAAGCTGAGAATCTCAAAATTCCTTGGTGACCCGCCTCTCCACTTTTAACTTTTGATGTGGGCCCCAATGGAGTCGCGGCTCACTTTTATACTTTTACTTCATTTCAAAACGGAGCTTAAAAACTCCAAAGTGCTTCGAAACCTGCCTCCCTGCTTTGACTTTTCAATGTTGACTCAAACATGTGACATTAATTGGTCCCCTGCAGAGTCGCAGATCATTTTATAACTTTACTCCTTTTCACAAAAAATACAAAAACTTCAAAGTGCTCGATAGCCCACCTTCCCACTTTTGACTTAAAAGCGGCCATGTGTCCTCTTGTGGGCCTTAGGCATTTCTTTTACCTTTTTACTCTTTTTTCCATAATGCCTTAAAACAAAAAAGGCCCGCTTTCCTGCAACTTCTCAACTTACGACATGTGTACACCTTCGGGGAAAAAATAAGAAATTTTCTCCGCCACTTCATAATTTTGACTAGCCAATTAGAAATCAACGGAGCATGGGCCAATTTGATATTTTTGCAAAAGTGACAAGTTCACCAAATAAACCCGCCATGCCTTGTCCAATTAGAGATGAACACATATCTGTAGACATTGAGATAAAATTTGACAGGGAAAACATGACTGTGGAAAAATAAAATGCAAGGGAAACTTCACCATTTGCACCTCAGAATTCAAAATGTTCCTCATGGACAAAGAAATTGCAAATAATACATGGCTAAACATGATCCATGACCATAGAGAAGGATTAACAATGACATAAAAATGAAGGAGAAATTTTTACACATCCATACAGGAGATAGAAAATACTTCAAACCAAGCAGACTGAGAATTTTTTTAAACAAATAGGGTGAGATTAAATCAAGCACCAACAAGCTCTAAAGTCTTCAGCAAAATTAGAGATAGATGAGAAAAATAACATGAGGATAGTGGATTCTTGGACCATAGAGGTTGGAGGTATCCCCATGAGACAGAGTAGAGAAAGAGTACGTAGATACTCAACCACAAGTGGAAGAAGGAGAGGAGGACTTGGACATGGATGCAGTCCTTGATGAGCACCAGTTTAAAATGGTATTTAGAAGAACCAGGACCCAAGGCGCAAGAGTGTCACATCCTCGTAATAATATCACCTCGACTCTCCCCTCAGAAAGAAGCACCTGAGAATAAAATAAGAAGAAATCTAAAGCTTAATGAGGAGGTGGAGGAGTCCAAAGAGAGCACGCCTGGAACTCCAATGCAACCAGAAGATGTGGAGGATCCCAAGGATGAAGAAATGAAAGATGAAGAAGAAGGGGTGAAAGAAGTAGAAGAAATTATGTGTGAGAAAACCAACGCACCAGTTACAACTTAGATAGGAGAAGGGCCAACTCCAAACCTTGGCGCTCAAGTTCCTAAGGGGCCAAGGATAAGGAGAGGTGAATAATATGTTGTGCCAAGTATGGGCTACACTGAGGACACAAGAAAAATCATTTGTTCCTAGTTTAAGAGCACAATGGACCTTAAGGATTTATATGGGTGGGAGATGATGGACCCATATGACCACTACACGCATAAGGAAACATCTATCCTAGTCCATGCAAACTCACATGGATGAACCGTATTCTTATGTTTGCGAGGAGAGTAAACAAGGTGCCTCGGAGTAGGAACATGACCATAAATCCCACTCTTATGTCTGATGAGTAGGTTAGTAATGCTTTAGTCAAGGTATCTTCTAAGGTGGCATGGAGAAATATTGATAAGGTCACCACCATTAGAGCACTGATGGAAGATAACAAGGATAAAACTACGGAGATAGAGCACTTAAAGGCAGAGAAGGAGTGAGAATGGACAAAGAATGAGGCCTTCATTAGCATGGCAGAGGAGATTGGTGATTACATTCTGAAAGCAAGGCCTCATCTAGAACCAAAGGTACCTAAAAATTTTCCTTCTACAATGCATTATGTATGCACATTGGTTGATTTGGTGCTAGAAGATGGACCACTTAGAATGCCTACACCAAAATATGTTGAACAAGAAGTAGAGAGAGCAAGGGCCTCTATGATCAGAAAAATTTCAACGTATGAGGTGTTGCTCCAGACTTTAAAGGATGAGCTAAAGAAAGAGACCAAGCTCTAAATTTGTGTGCAGCTCTAGAGGTAGTAATAAGGACCAAAACTCTAGTTGAGGATAATGAAGTTCTGGCAATAATGAAGGATGATACTTTAGGGCATGTAGAAAGATTGGCACTAGTGAAATAGAAGTGTGAAGCCCTTACAATAGCCCAAGATCCACATAAGGAGAGGATAGATGAGATTGGGAAGCTCATAGCATAAAAGATGGATCTTCTAGAGGGAATGATGTCTATTATGGCCAATGTTTTCCACATTTTATAGAATGAGAAGGAAAATATTACTCAGGACGAGTTGGATGCCATCGCTACAAATATTCCAAAGAAGACAAGGACTGCGTTAGATGACTGACAAACATTGGAGGCGAAGATTAAAATTGAATGTCTAGAATTTATCCTCCCGGTTGAATAAGAGGAAGATGCAGAGTAAAACTCCATTCTTTTGTACAGTGATTCTTCACATTCTTTCAATTCTTATTCTTTGTTATTTGGGAACATCAGAAATAATCCCAATTTCCGGAATGGAAATGTAATTTAGTGTGGGGTAATGTTAAGAAAACATAATATTGTGCTAAGGAGAAGACACGCATAGGATTCACACACGGGTATAAGGTGAATTTGAAGGCGTGGAAAGATAGGAAAGGAAACACACGCTTAATAGGTTGACTCGAGACTTAACTATTTTTATGGATACGGGATATTTTTGGAGATAGTGTGTGGAGCACACATCAAGATGGAGACTTGCGTGACATGCAAATGGTATTTTGGGAATGAGTGACTGATAAGTGCCATGCATGAGCTTGAGTTAATAATAGGATTTCTCTATCAATTAACTATAGGATGTCTATTATTAGCGCACTTGCATGTGTGCATGTTATTGTAAAGGTGCATGGCTATTATCAAAGCATGTGACCTATTTTGAGAAGTGCGTAGGTGGTGAAGGTCAGTCCCACCCCTATAAGTATGTATTGAACTATGTAGTTTAGTAGTGGTGAATTATTATAGAGTTATGTTGTTGGATCTGATGCACGCATGACTTATGGTGATACTTTATAATGTAATAAGCTTCTATGTTTTACAGTGTTTAATGTAATGGAGTATGTTGGTTGGATAATG
Source organism: Taxus wallichiana var. yunnanensis (assembly GCA_018340775.1). Taxonomy (NCBI): domain Eukaryota; kingdom Viridiplantae; phylum Streptophyta; class Pinopsida; order Cupressales; family Taxaceae; genus Taxus; species Taxus wallichiana. The sequence continues at coordinate 974,490,302 of CM031239.1, forward strand.
GTGTTAAACATGACTGTAACTAGTTCTTGTATTGTTGATCTTATTATAGTTATTGTTTAATTCATGATTCTCTAAGATCTAGATCTAGAATATGCTCTGTGGAATGTTTATGTTATTTATGGTTCTAAATATGCTTTATCTTCATCACACTAACATCCTGCATAAGAAACTCTAAAGAGGGTCTGGTACCTTTTCTCACTTTGGGTGAGCGTTTAGCTCGAGCTAGGTGATGTGCGTCCTGGGTTTATACTGAGAGATTCTAGGATGCATCAATCTTAATCCAATTATTTTTGTTGATTAAAAAATCATTCGTAATGGAACTTTAGAGATTAGCGGCCTCTAGTAAAACTTTAAATGAGCTATAGAATAAAAATGGAAAGGATAAGTACTTTGTAGATTAATTTACATAATTTACATCATTCAAGGATTGTAAATACTGTAATAATCTTCCTAACAGAATTAATCATAATTTTTGTAATGTTATGTCATCGATATATAATATATGGCACGTTCAAGGTCTACTAGGAGTGAAATATCATGTCAAATTATATACTCGTAATAATGAAATTAAGCGTTAGCTAAGTAGTGTCTTTTATGCAAGCAAAAAAATAATATGTGAAGAATAGACATTTCATAGTATATAGGATTTTATGTTGATAACAAATCAATGTAAGCATTTTATTGTTTAGCGATCATTACACAATTCCTCAAAAAAACTATATTGGTTGGACTATCCACGGCAGAGCCATGTTCGCACTACATACGCCGAGAGGGATCAAGCTTGATGTAGTTATCATAAGATATAATGTGTATAACACATAGTTCACATTGGTTTTTATCAAATAAAATGATTAGCGGAGCACTAAGCTCCATTACTTATTGAAAGGGATGGTTTTGTGGTAGTTGCACTCAACATTTTATTATTTTGAAAATAACGATAGAATAACAAATCATCTTCTATTTTAGCACCCGCTAGGCTCTAACCATTACCTATTATTATTATAAAAACTATTAGTACATATTTGGATTGCTATTATTTTCCATTGATTATAATTGCATCGATTGGTTGACAATCCCTAAAGATAGCCAATTGTTGTACTACATACTCTAGAAATGGATCAAGACTTATATAGTTCTCATAATATATATTGTGTATAACACATAATTCATAAATCCCAAAACAAGACTTTGGAGTTGGTTCTGATGCTTTTTTCTATTATAACATTATCTGATTCAATAGGAGCTCCATATAACTGAAAAATGTCATTTCTTTCAAAAATACATGATCATCCAATTTGGTAATTTTGTTTATACGTATCACTATTTTCCCCATATGGTCTCCTAGTTTCTTTTACAGGATATGTTTCATTCTACAACATGCTTGACTCACTCATTGTTGTCACATTTAGGTCATTTTCCATTATGGTATAAGGTTTAGTTAGTCATATCTATGGTAGAAGTTGAAAATGCCTATGATAAGAAACAAGAAGACCTTGTGGGAAAAAACAAGTGATATGATTAAACAAAACTATCAAATTAGCATATCAAGAAGATGTGACAGAGATGACATCCATTACTTATCCTTCACCAACTACCCATTAAATCGTGAATGCTAAAGGTGTGCTCATTTTTACTATGACTTCTTCTTGAATTTACTGGTTACAACAAATAACACATACATCCAGTCATGATTCCTTGTTGAATACCATTATTCATGAAGGTTAGATAATAGTAATAGAAGTAAATCATTTAATCTTGAAGGAGAATCATGTACATCTTTGCCTTGCATTATTGGTAAATTCATGTGTGTCTATTTTCCTTGATGGATGATTGAAAAAAATATAAAAGGCCAAAATGCTCATGATTCATCCTTCAAGATTAAATGATGAACATCTATTACTATGATCTAACCTTTCGAACAATGGTATTCAACAAGGAATCACCATTGGTAGTATGTTTATACATTGCACCCAGTGATTTCAATAAACATTCGCTATAAAATTGGCACACCTCTCACATACAATCATTCGATAAGTATTCAGGAAAATAATTTCTTATTATTTTCTCTGGAATGTAAAATATCTCCTAAAGGTAGCTTATCTCAAATGTTCATTATGTTGTACTTGTTATCACCAAATCACAACACCCCTCTGTTTATGCAAGTGCATATACTTGAACTCACGATGTGATTGGATAACATGGGTACTATCTCCAAGTTGTGGGACTTGCTACTTGAGATAGACCTCCAGAGAAAGTTGGTTCTTGCTCCTAAACTACCTACCACAATCTACTCTAATGTAGGGGAAACTAACTATTCTAACCTAAATTTCCAAGGGACCAGGGAGAGAGAATGCATAAGATGAAATCCTATACTAAAGCGGTGATACACCAGAAAAGGAGGGTGTGAGAGTAGTCTTCAAATGCGTGAAATACAGAAACAAAGTGCACACTAGAAGAGGTGATGACAGTTCTCCATAATCTAGCAAAACACATTCACAACAATATTTCAAACATACACAATGATAATGGATCCTTGCATGAACATAATAATAGACACAATATTCTTGTAATCAAGGTTGAAGGGGCAAGAAGAATGCAAGAAAACACAGCAGGGGAAGATATATCCACAAACTTATATTTTATTGCTTCATGATATGCACAGTTCAATCTATTACAAGATAAGGGCCTGGATCACCATGCAAGGAGTCCACAACAAGGGCTTGTAACACATCTACTTCACAAAGAAATTTTGGCAGAGCTTTGCTACAAAAACTACCTCCCTTTACAATGAGCCCAACACTCCAATTTATAGAAAAGATGAGAAGAGAGAGAGGGGGAAAATGAAAATCCCAAAATATGTCCTTCAACCACTTGTAAGAGGCATTAAATGGAGTAAAATGATTATATATTACTTGCAAAAGGCTCCCCATACTGTCCCAGGTGCTGAAGTAGAGAAAGAATGATGACCATGCCTCTTAATTGCACTCCCAACCACCAAATAAAACACTGTGATGAACCCAGCAACATTTTCTAAAAATCTCAATCAATCCCTCATTAAATCCATAATTTCTTGATTTTTTTCATCGGGCTCAGAGCCATGATTCCAACGGTACCAATTTTGTGTGATTTCGTTGAGAAATGCAAAAGTTATGGCCTTCTGAATGCGGGCAGCTATTTTGGGTCTGACAGGCGTTTTCTGTCATTTGACGGGAATGAGCATTAACTGACTAGAGCCGAATATGTTTCTTTTATTTAAATATATCTACCCTCATTAAAAATAAGAAATCCAGTTTTTGTGGCGTAGAGGACGTTGTGCTCATTCTAGAAAGTCCAATTTTGTGAAAATCGGAGCTCGAAGTCAAAAGTTATGGCCGTTTGAAGTTTCACGGGTCAAACGTTGACTTTTCTTCTTTGCCTTTGGCCACTTCGGATTTTCACATCCCTCACGTCCCGTGCATACCTTTGTCCCAACTATCCCAGAAAAAAATCTCCGCCGGTACCCGATTCGAGCAAGCGCCCCAAGCGTCCCAACTGTCCCGCGAACCGCCTGGGACAAAAATGTCTGAATTAGCTGATTTTCTTTGTATTTTGACTGCAAGCTTGGTACAACGAACTTTGATCACGACCCGAATTCAACCGGTACGATCCGAACCCTTCGACTGAAATGCTTTAAACCAGTCTATGCAACCTTATTTTTTGCATTTTTCCATTTTTCTAACTCGTTGGGATTTCTTCTTGGATGGGAGAGTTAGAGAGAAGCCGAGGGGGCCCCAAAAACATGATTTCGGGCCTTGAATCAATCTACTTGCTTGGGACTGAATAATTTGATGCATGTTATCAAAATTACCTTGAGGGTGAATTTTGGATAATAGTACTACATACCCTAGAGAGGGACATAGCCTTATGCAGTTATCATAAGATAGATTGTGTATAACACATAATCCATATTTTTCTTATCAATAAAAATGCTTACCAACCGCTAAAATCCATTACTTTTGTTAGGCCTTAGTAGTCACTAAGCTACTTCTTTCTATAGGAGTTCATGAAAAACAATGTGTGTTTTATGTTGTCCAATTATTGGTTGATGAGAATCCTAGGTCCGATAGTATCTATAATTTATAAGAATCCATTTTAACAATGAAAAAATAATCTAAAAAACTTTTGATGGTTTTTTCATTATTTATAATTATATCATCTTGGTTGGACTATCCCTAGTAGAGCCAAGTGTTGCAATACATACCCTTAATAGGATCAATCCTTACGTAGTTCTCATAATATATAATGTGTATAACACATAATTCACATCGATTTGTATCAAAGAAAACTCTTAGTGATCACTAACATCCTTTAATTATTGAAAGGGATGGTTTTGTGGCAGCTAGGCTCAATAATTTCTTATTTTGAAAATAACGATAGAATAACAAATCATATCCTATCTTAGCACCCACTAGGTTCTAACCATTACCTCGTGTTATTGTAAAAACTATTTGTACATATTTTGATTTCTAGTGTTTCTCATTGATTATAATTGCATCATGTTAGTTAGACTATCCTTGATAGAGCCAAGTGTTGCACTATATACTCTAGAAATATATCAAGCCTTATGTAGTTCTCATACTTGATATATTGTATATAACACATAATTCAAAAATCCCACAACAAGACTTTGGAGTTGGTTTTGATACTTTTTTCTATTATAACATTATCTGATTCAACACGAGCTCAATATAATTGAAAAACACCTTCTCCATTAAAAATACGATCTGTCAATTTGATAATTTTATTTCTACACATCACTATTTTACCCATAAGTTATCCTAGTTTCTTTATGCATGAGATGTTTCATTCTACAACATTCTTGAATCACTCACTCTTGTCACATTTAGGTCATTTTCCTTGATTGTATAATGGTGAGTTAGTCAATCATCGGTAGAAGTTAAAAATACCTATGATAAGAAACAAGGAGACCTTATGGGCAAAAACAGTGATGTGAAGAACCAAAACTATCAAATTAATAAATTAATGATTGAAGGTGACTCTCAAGTTATTGGTTACATTGTCATCAAAAAGTAATCCTTGTCATGGAAAATCAATCTTATGTTAATAAAATTCCTTTTTAGGATTTCATTAATTCTAGATTGGTCCTTAAAGCATATCTATAGGGAAGATAATAAAGAGGTGTATTTTTAGAAAATCAAGGGATTGTGTAAGAGGTTAGTGATAATATTGGTAATAATTATTTTGATTATCCATAATTCATCACCTTTTCCAATAATGGTTGATGGTGAAGGCCGAAGAAAGTTTTTCTTAATTCTAAGTATGTGATGACAGAGTCTCTCCTATATTTGTCATATCGCTCTCCCTTCTTTTCGCACCATTCAGGTTTCTTTCAATGGATTTATTTTCATCTTTCACAGATGGTCCATTGTTTTCTTTCATACAATTCTTTGTGTTATTACATGAATGGTGTTCTATACTAAGATTTCACGTCTTCATCTGAAATCTATTTTTAGGATGGATCAGAGAAAAATATTGTTGTTATTGAGGGAGTTATCAATGTTGATTATCTTTCTCTATAGGGTCATCCAAGGGTTAATACAAAATTTTATGTGACCTTCATTTGTCATCTACTTATTATACATCTTGCAAAGGATTGGGCTTTGGAGTTGGTGCATCTTTGGATCAAACTAGCTAATAGGGTTGGCAAGGAAGCTAAAATTGACAAAACCTTACTTACATTATGACCCTTTCACTTTGTGCCTTGCTATTTCTAGGATAGTTTGGTGGATTGGGATTATTTTCTAGATTTTTGCAATTGGTTCGAGGTCCTGATGGGTTTCAAATATTATGTGGCTAATTTTAGCAAGAGCTTGAATTTGGGTTCCATTTTGATCAAATTCTCTAACCTGGATGCTCTTTCTCGATCTCTTGCATCAGAACCAAATCGTTGGGGTCTAATTCATATCTAAGGGCATGAGGCATATGATTTGTTGAAGATTCAAGATATCTGCTGGAAAATATCATCTTTTTTGGGCTTTGGCTTTCCCTCTTGTTTACCGCCTTGTTAAAGTAGAGATTCTATAGGCATCCTCTAATTCTAAGAAATATTAGTTCCTAAAACAATTCAGTCTATAGCTTTGTTTTGGTTGTTATATAGCCTTATTAGTTTCAGAGTAATGGAATCATATGGTCTGTTTGGTTGGTCTAGGGGTTTTTTGGGTATTCCCAACCCCTTATTTTTTTTCATATTCTCTTGGGCTTTTAGAAAATTATTGTTAGATTTTTCGGTGTTTTGGATTGATCTTCATGATATATTTTTAATGTAAAGGGAAAGTTACCCTTCGACCCTCATTTAATTATAAAAAGGAATCACCGATAAAATTCTATGTTATACGTTGCACATAGAAATTTCAACAAGTAATCATTAATAAATTTGGCACACGTCTCCCATACAAACAGTCATTAATTATTCATTCAAATAAATAGTAATTTCCTTATCTAGAATGTAATGACTATCATAAAGGCATCTTATCTTAGATGGTCATTAGGATGCACTACATACACTTGAGAGGAATAAAGACTTATGACATTCTCATAAGATATATTTTGTATAACACATAAGTCATTCCGGTTCATTTGAATGAAAATGATTAGTGGTCACTAATCTAGATTCCTTGCATTTTTTTTTGTGGCTGCTATGTTATTCCATTTAATAGGAATTAGTGAAAATCAATGCATTTTTATGTTTTCAATTTTTTGTAGACGAGAATCCTAATAGTCGATAGCCTCTATATATTCTAGGATTCCTTTCAAGAATGTAAAAACTATCTGTATAGCTTTAGATTGCTATTATTTTTCAATATTTATAATTAATTAAATCATATTGGCTAGACTATCCCTGACAGAGCTAAGTTTTGCACTGCATACCCTCTAGAGGGATCAAGCCTTATGTAGTTCTCATAAGATATATTGTGTATAACACATAATTCATATCGGTTCGTATAAAGGAAAATGCTTAGTGACCACTAGGCTCCATTACTTATTGAAATTAATGGGTACACAACTGTAAGATTCGATAGTTTCTTGTTTTCAAATTAACGAACAAATAACAAAAAAATCAGGGACTACCCTATAATCTGTTAGGATCCTAGTGTATGTTAATCCCAATTCTTTGTTATGTTTCACCAATGCAATATAATAATACTCGACATTAGAAGCCGCTACATTTTTAATATCATGTTAGGATTTGAAAATCATGTGATAGACTTTGATTATAATGTCAAACTTAATGGTTGCTAGGATTAAAATTTCATCTTGGATATTGAGTATTCAGGAAAATTGTCAATATTTGTCTTATCTTGGCTAGTTTGAAATATCAAAGTAATGTAGTAAACATCCAACTTAGTAGCTACTAGTCTTGGAATATCGTGTTAGAAATTTTAAAAATAATAATGGAGCTTAACTCAGTTTTCAGGTAAGTCATTACTAATTGTCTTGTATGAAAGAAAACAAATATCCTAGTTGTTGTTAATCTCAATTATTTGTTATGTTGCACCAACACAATATAATAATCTTCGACCTTCACGGTCCATAGACTTTAAATATCATGTAAAGAATTGAATATCATGTGATAGACTTAGAATATCATGTTAAACTTAGTGGTTGTTAGGCTTAAAATTTTGTGTTGGAATACATGTATTTAGGAAAATCGTTAATATTTTTCTTGTCTTGGAATATTTGTTGTCTTTTCTTGTCTTGGAATATCAAAGCAATGTAGTAAACATCCATCTTAATGATTGGTAGTATTAGAACTGATTTAACAAATATGGAATTATGTTGAATCCTAATTACAAAGTCACATATGATAAATAAATGCTAATGTACATATCTCGACACAAGCAATAAGATAGATGAAAATGAAACCCTTATTGTAATAGAGAGAAGTATAGTTAGTTTATTTCACACTCAATCCCAAAGTATTTTGGATTGTAAAATTGATGACTAGGAGGATCATACTCTGCAATCGAACTTAGAAAATCATAGAACTTTCGGATGAGCCAGACTAGGTGTCTAGACAAGGGCAACCGCGGTGCATAGGCATCGGGGACCTCCGTAGGTGCCTATGACTCGAAAGGGCTCAAAACTGATTTTTCTTGTTTCACACCAATATCGTTAAATTTCACTATTTATCACATGTATGTCACTCGAGAATCACATAATTCACTTATAACCTATTAAAAAATGATATCCTGTAAAACCCCAAACTATATCAAATCCTAAAAATAAATATGTAAATGGGGATTCGAAATGACCCCGGTGGTCACCCAACAGAGTGAACTTACAACCAAGCACTATATTACATCTCATAATCCATGTATTTATTGTGTTTGTATGTAGAAATCATGTTCTAAGAAGCTCTTGTGCAAGATGCACTTGATAGCGAGCAATATCTAGATGTAGCAATTTAGATAGATGTGTGGATGGAAAATTGAACTTCCCCTCCTATGTGTGTATGCAGAAAATTCAGTCCCTTGTCCCTTAAATGAAAGCTAGATGGATGCCTTTGATTCTCTTAAATGCCTTTGGATGTAACATTAGGTGGTGATAATGGATGCTTAGAGCTTGGTCCTTTTTTATGGTCACATAAATTTGTATTTATATAATTCCTTTGTTTGAATTTTGTAATTGAAAACTAAAATTCCAACCTATAAGAAAAAACATGCCCAAAAAGACAAAATATTCCTAAAAGAGGTGAGAAAGATACAAAAAGGTCGGGACGCCCGAGGGGAAGAAGGCTTCTAGGAACTTGCTTCGTGGATGGGCTCTCGTGAACAAATTCAATAAAGATAAATCACTGAGGATTAGATTGGATTGTGGTATGTGTAATACCAAAGAGGAAACAAGAAAGACAGAAAAAGAGACCAAAGATAGTTGTTAATTATTAGTTTTCTCACTTAGGAATCATATGAATAGTATCATGTGATTAGGACCAATAAAAGTACAAAAGTGTGTGATTGTTTATCTACATTTTCCCCACTTTATGTTGTTGAGTGAATAATCGATAACATAAAGTAGATAAGAGATGCGTACCTAATAACCATGTAGAGTGTGATGGAAAAAGTGTGGAGAGATAAAAATGAATTGTGGAAGCTAAGAAAGAGAAAGTGACCCTAGGAGTGAAGTGTACAAGTTATGTCGTGTTGTACCTATTTTTTATCACTTGTGCTTGTTAATGTGGGGCTCCTTTTTGTTGTGTATTAAGAATAAACTTGTAAAAAAAGAGTGAAAGAGTAGTCAAAGTTATGTGTTATGAAAACTCTGTAAAAATCATATAAAAGTATGTAAATGTGAATAAGTAGTAAAAATGAAAGTCCGCACCTAATCCATGACGAGTGAAAAGGGATAGAAAATTTCCTGAACTATTGTAGAAGAGTGAGTTTTTTGGGTGATCTCATTCCAAGAGTGATTTTTTTAGGTGATCTCACGCCAAGAGTGAGTTTTTTGGGCAATCTCTCACCAAGTGCACATTTTTGGGTGATCTCACACCATGACAGAAGAGTGTTAGGGAGAAAGGTCTAGTGTTATTCTCCATCCATGATTGCTTCTTGAATTTATAAACAACTCGCACATGGTGTGATTTATGTTTAGTTATGTGTCGTTCCAGTTTGATCCAAGTAGAAAAGGAGATAGAATACATTCTAATTGTTGGAGGAATGTTCATGTACAATGAAAATTACTTTATGAACTGCTAAAAATATGTTCATCTGAGTAAGTAAATGTAACTACCCATGGTCATAAGCACCTAGGAAAGGTCAAGAGCGCCCATGTGCTAGTGTCATGTATCTAAGAACTTTTGGTTGTGCTAAAATAAGTACCCAAGTCGAACTCCGGGTCATTCTCGTGATCAGTAAATATATTATATTTATGTTATGTGCATACCTATATTTGAGCTCTAAGTTGTTGTATGGGGTGATTGGTTCACCCAATGTATACCCCCATCATTTTGGGTGCATGTGGTGTCACTAAGAGGATGTGTCCCAAAGGAGAGGACTTGAAAATGATCTAAAACCGATACCCTAGAGGGGGAGGGAATGTGTATGGTATAAACCAAGGCACATGCAAACAAAGTGACTAGAAACATGTGTTAGTACAAACAAGACAAGTATGCATATAGAAGATAAAGTGTAATCTAGCAAAAAAGAAGAAAATGTAGAACACGAAAAATAGGTTTCAAACATGGGACATCGCTCATAATGTCGCAAAACAATTAGGGCCAAAGAAGCCAAAAGAATAAAAGCAATGAACAAGAAAGACATAGGAAAATCCTGCAAATAATAACATAAAATGGAAAATAGTATCAAGCAAAGTATCAAATAAACATTGTGTTAAATAGTTCGTAAAGAAAATGTTGCACATGAAGTGCCCATTAGCATGTTACAAAGATAAAAAGTATGTCAACATGTGTATATATTGATAGAGTAGTGTGCTAGGAAGAATAGTAAGGAGTATAAAATGAAACAATATCACATGTTGTTTTTAAGAAAGTAGATGCCCTAGGATCCTCGATGGGAGTGGTAAAGGTACAGTGTCAAGAATCCATGCTACATGTAAGGATCGTCAAAGAGTCTACATTCATAAATAGATAAAGAGTGAACACGCATGTGTATATAATGATAATAACATACGAAGTATCTGTCAGCATGTGAAATAAAGTATGCATGTAAGTATAAGCAAGCAATAATAAAAGCAACCAATATATACAAAGTATGTTGTGAATGGGTGAGATGGAATACTATGAGATGTGAATGTGATAGGAGGATTATGCCCCTAAGTGGATGTGAGTGAGTATGAGATGAGGATCATTTATAAAATACCCCTCGATAGACAAGAATGAAAAATAGCACAAGAGTGCATCAACAGGAAATGGTTTGATAAATGTGTGCTAGAAAGATGTAACATGAAGTGTAGAGTGAATATTATAGAATACGATACTATGATATGTAATAATTGAATGGTAGAAAGATGTATCATCAAAAGCAGAGTGTGAAATGTTTAGTGTGTGAGGTTCATGGATGTATTATTCCCTCAATAGTCAAGTGTGAACATTAACACGAGAGTGCGCCATAGGGTAACGATGATACAATTTGTTTTTATCAATGTGTGTAGGATGGATGAGAAAGACTAAATTTGAAGCATGTAGCATGATAGTAGAAATGTGAGTTAATCAATAATGCTATAAGGGGGATAAGTAAGCATGGTTCCCCCAAGTGTACATTGATGAGTAAGATATTCAACAAAAGTGAAGGGAAAGGTTCCTCCACCCAATGATTACATAAATAAATATATGTGACCATGCTCTAAGATTGGTGATGTATGAGACAGATGATGTATCGGTTAATGAGACCTACGTTCATGATACCTAGGAGGTGATGAGCACCTATGTGAAGGAGACTAAGGAGGTGATGTACACCTATGTGAAGTAGACCAAGGAGGTGATGTACACCTATGTGAAGGATCTGTTCAACTGTTATACCTAGGCTAATGAGATAGACTAGTGGACTGATGAGACCGAGTAGGTTGTGTGAAAATAGGAGATATAAGATCATATTACACCTCATATTTGAGAGGTCTAGGGGACCTAGATGCTCTAGTGACTACAATGGAAACCTTAAGATGAGGCTATGGCCATGGTGTGCATGGGGCGACACCTTTGATGGTGATAAATTACTTGTTGTGAATGAAATTTAGACTCAAGTGATTCGTGGAAATGATATCTTTAAAAGACAGAGCAAGGAAGACCTAAGATCATGTCACATCCTTTAATTGAAGGAGTCGCAATGAATGGCACAAGCATGGTAAGAGGCCCAGCTGAAACTGAAAGCTTGATGTAACCATAAGATTTGGTAACTTGATACACAATATGATAGATTGGATAGTTAATAGTGAAAACAAGTGCAAAAAAACACACACTCATATGAATCAATGGATCAATCGGTGTATTATTGATAGCATGAGGCCCGATAGAAGCATTAATAGTAATGTATCAGAAGAGAATGTAGCATGATAATCATTATCATAGAAAGTAATGAATGGTGGAAATGCATCATCATTAGTAACTAGAAAATTGACAGTCCCTAATGAAGGAGGGGGCACAACATGATACGTATGATTAATAGAAGAATCGGCAGATTTTTTCATGCTTAGGAAGAGGATCATTAAATATTTTGAAAATTTTGTTTTCATTGACTGAAATAGATGTTGAAGGCTCGGGGAGATTGATTGCATTATTTTTGATGAGATCTTGAATAAGATGCCTTAATTTGAAACATCGATTAGTTGAATTCCCAACACATTGATGATAGTCACATATATCATTTTTGGTATAGTTTTGGCCCTTGGAGAGAGATATTTAAAGATTAATTGGATGTGTAAGCGTAATGAGATTTCTCTCAATAAGTTACAACAATAGAATATGTGGAGCAGAATGTAATTTTTTGAATGTACACTTTGGAGGTTGTCATTGAAGCTTTTCAGGAGTAGAGACAAAGTTTACATTATATTTTTCTTCGGAGGTTGAGTAGATGGCTTAAAATTTAATTTTCTTTGAAATCAATTAGAAGATGATGAAGCTTGATCGTGATATTTGAGTTTTCCCATAGAGATAAGTTTTCCTTCACATAATTTAAAAGTATGACATAATTGATCAAATGAAGGAGATATCTCAAAGATGACACTCTCTTGGAGAGGTGGTAAGATACTTTGGATAAATAGATATTGAAATTCCAAGTCAACAAGCAAATTGTTCATCCTAGCTAGGTTGTTTTTATATCATAATGCATAGTCTTCTAGATCATCATTAAATCCTTATTTGAATTATGTAAGTTACACATAGGATATTTTAGAACCAATATTGATTGAAAAATGAGTGAGAAAAGCATTAGCTAAATGCATAAATGATGTTATTGAATGAACAGGTAGATCATAAAAATAATGCATAGCATAGTCTCGGATACTTCTAGGAAATATATTTGCTAGTATAGTATGATCATCTGCATAATCAAGACATACCACATGAAATTCTTGGATATGATCTTGAGGGTCACCATGTCCTTTTAAGGTGGGTAGCTTAGGGGTGAAGAAATTTGGAGGAAGTGGATAGGATGAAATTACGGGTGTAAAAGGAGTGTGAAGGATTAAAGTGGAATCAAGAGATGGAGATGCACAAAAAGAAACCATTTGAATTTGATGAATGTGAGTTTGAAAATACCGATAAAAATAATTTAAATCAGGAGTGTTTGAAGAAGATCTAGGTTTTGCAAGTAGAATCGTTAGGTTGAATTATGGGAGCAGTAGTAGTGGGAATGGAATTAGGATTATGAAGGAGTTGAGTGGATGCTATGACAACCGGGAAGAACTGATAAGGGGTGCAGAAGAAACATCTCAAGAGTTTTTAGCAGCAATCAAATCATGGAGAATATGTAGAAGATGTGTAGGATTATCACGCAAAGATTTTCAAAAATTGGTAAGCTTGTTTAATTACTCTTCATCAGTGTTGGTATCCTCATCATATGATTTCTCACTGTCATATGGGTTGGTGATCAATCTAGTTCTTTGGATCGATTTAGTATTTTTCCTTGAATACCCAAAGATGTAACTATTATGTGTGATTCATATTACTCCCCATGCTTCAAATATTGGTCTGAGTAAAGAAAAAATGATCAATTTGTAATAAATTTCATGCCTTGTAGGAAAAAAGAAAAGATTTAGCAAAAATGTTGGAGTACTGGTTTAATGGACTGGTTGATCAAAGTATAAAAGCTTCATACTTTTGGGTGATTGAGATATGTCTACATATTTTGCAAAGAACCCACAATCAACACCGAATGATTCAAACTACCCTAAAAAATCTAAAGCTCTAAAGACCCAAAATAATGTAACCCAACCACAAAGTATAAAGTTGCAAAACTATTTAAATAACTCAGTTAAAATGGATTTATCCATTTAAGCAAAGACTTGGGCATTTAAACAACCAATAAAGTTTTTTACCGCTAAGCAATACAATTTCCCAAAAAAGCAGAGGACATATGATGGGATTCTAGGCCTCTCTAATCCATTCATTTTTATGGAAATCAGTCTACGGAATTTATCGAATTTTGTAAAGCTTCGAGTCGGGTGATGTGGTGAGTCAACAAACAATATGTGGAAACATTTCAATGAATCCAACAAATAAGTCTACCTAGAAAGAAATATGAAATATGAAGGCCTGACCCTGTAACTAATAAAAGATAAACATGAAGCAAGATATCCCAACGCTACAAAATCCAAAGTAACAAGGAGATTTCTCATGTTTCTATGCTTTACACCATGACAAGGTTGATACCAAAAGTTGTGTAGATATTTTTGATTAGTTTATACTTCGCACTTTAAAGGTCCTTGTAAATGATATTGAATTACGATAAGTGTGGAGATTTCTCATTGGCTTACGTTTTACGGCAATCAATCCAAACTTATCAAACAATCGAAATTGTGAGAAGTTTGCAAATCTCTCATGAGCTCATGTTTCATGGGGATCAATAAATCTCATCAAACAGTCTAAATTGTGATGAGCGTGGATCTTTCTTATTGGCTCATGTTTCATTGAAATCATCGATTTTATCGTAGTCTAAAGTTGTGAAGGAACGTGGAGCTTTTTCATTTACTCACGCTTTTTACGACAAGTAGTTAATTAAAAGAAAAGTTGGGCATTAAAAAGGAGTATGGAGCTTTTTCATTGGCTCATGCTTCAAGGTAGCTAGTACAAGTGAAAGAAAATTCTGAAATTGTGAAGTAAGCGTGGATGTTTTCCATTGGGTCATGTTTCGAGGCATCTAGAGTACAAGTAAAAGAAACTCCCAAAGTATGAAGGAACGTGGATATTTTTCATTGGCTCGTGTTTTTATAGCAATAATTCAATTAAACAAACAATCTAAGAAGGTGAAAATGTGTGGCTTCTTCTTATTGGCTTATATTTTTAAATAAGACTTGTCTGCATGTAGATCCATAGAACTATCTAGGAAAGCTAAAGGAAGCGGCACACGAAGGTAAAACCGACTCTATATCCAACCGAGAAATGAACATGTGGAAATGAAGGCATAGATCCGATCCCAAAATGTATAACTAAAACTCATATTTTTAGTTTGACAAAGTACATTCCCATTATATTCCAAATACCTTTGACTACGAATAGGAGGGATTTAGTTACTATTTTGGGAGGAAATTTAATTGTAAGGACATACCAAATTTTGGACTAAATTTACATAAATGTGGGGGCTTGTCATAATATCAAGAGGAGGTGAAGGGGGTAGTTACAGAGATTTTTCAATCAGGTTCTCTTTTAAGTTCCAGTTTCTAGTTTTTAGTAAAACTTTTGTATTAATCCAATTCTGTTAGGAAATGCTAAGTTGGTTGTGTTGTATATCCATTAGTAGGTTTTGAAGGAATTTTTTTATGTCTCCTTACTAAAAATTACAAGAATAGATTCTCTCTATTTTGATAAAACTATACTTTCTCGTTTCTTATGTTTTAAAAGTATGAATGAGGTGATATAATTTCTGTTACAATCTTGTACTGGTTTTACTTTGTTAATTACGCAAAGGTCCTTCTTTAAACAAATCATTCTTTTGTTCATCATGAGAATATTGTAGAGTAGTGTATACTTTACAATAGTTTAGTCTCGGTTGTAAAATCCTAAGGGCAGCATCACTTTTGAAAGGCTATTGTTATCCCTTAAGGGTATTTTGGGTGTATGAAACAAATATAGCAAGTTCTTTATCTAAATTCTAACTCAAGGATTTGTAGTTAGGATTCTAAAGACTATCAATAACATTTGTGCAAATTGAGTATCAATGAATGTAAATGTTATTTCACATATTATGTCAAATTGATTGTTTTATCCAGCATTTCGTTACTGAGATGGATTCTTTCCATGGGAACATTAATGTAGCAAATTCACAAAGGAAATGACCCTCCCCTTCCATTTCAACTAAGAAAATATAATTATCTTTGTACCTATCAAGCATATCATACTTGCATACCATACATATGTTTATTCTGCAAATTTGTGTTTAAAATTTATTCATTACCAGTAAACATTGTTAAGAATCCCACCAAGTCTATGATCCAATATCATTTAAATAATCATTGGTCGATATAATTACATGAATGTAATATATGAGATTATTCATTTTTTTTTTTTATATGTATTTGACATGTCAAGTGTGTACAATAATCAAGTGAAAACTCTTTTGAGTGAGTATTATCTATAGTGCGATTTTCCTCAAATTAAGTTGCACCAATTATAAAGGAAACTAATCTAGGATATATTTTCCTTTATTCATATCCTCCAATTAGGTCCTCTCACCTTGGTCCAAGAAGAGCTAGAAGTAGCAGGGTTGAGCCATCCCCTTAGTTAAGGTGTCTCCTGATCACCTCCCAAATTTGAGTCAGTAGGTTGAGTGTTGAAAAAATCCTCGGCTATCAATGATAAAGAATTTTTCATTGCTCATCACTCCCTCAAATCCAACCTGCTATACTAATATGCTTAGCTCTTCGGGGTGCAATTTCGGGAGCCAACACTGAGTGGCGTCGTTTCCAATGAAATTTACATTTATCTCATAGCTATCTTTGAGTTTTGTGTGACTCAATTTTTCTTAAAAGGAATACCTACATGTTTAAAGGTTCCATCTATTTCTAGTAATTTGATATTCTAGTGGAAACTCTCTAAAAGTAAATTTTGGATATCTTGGTTTTATCCAACTATAATTGCTTATTTTCTTTCTATTTTACAAAATTGGAAGGATTACGATCTTCTTTCAAATCTGGTCCCACAAAAAAGTTTCTCTATGAGTTTTATTATGTTTAGAAAAGTAAGATATATGGAAGCATGTGAGTGGTCATAGGTCAAAGAGCAATTGCAATCAAGTTAATAGGATTTATATTCCGCTAGTTAAGGACTAATCATTCTCGAAGCTTCTAGTCTAGATTATCATTTACACTCTTTGTACAAACAAGCTCCTGATTCCAAGGCTATACAAGGTAATCCCGATCTGGTTCTTTTATTTGCTCACGAGAATCATGAATTTGGTTGAGAATCTACTCCTCTTTAAATATATCATTATGTTATTCAAAATCCATTAAAGCAGTAAAGCCACTTTGTTAAACATTGGTTACACCATCCTCCACCTATAATTCCCATGCAAAATAGCATGGTTGACCCCCCTCCTAGAGAACCTTTCAGAGTTAACACATATAAACCTATTGATTTTAATGACATGGAAGGTTATCCAAATGAAGTACCACATGAAATTAGGATGATGTTTCCCAAATTTCAAGGAAATAATTCTATTAGTGGTGATCATTATTTAAATTTATTTTAAAATGTAATAGATGATTATGAGGTTGGGTTTGAGGATATAAATGAAAAGTTATTAGTACACGGTGTAGAATATGATCATGAATGGTTCAAATCCTTGCCTAATGGATCAATTGATTCATGGTAGTGTTGGGTTTTAAAATGGTACTTTAACAAACCATAGTCAGGGGACAACAAGTCCCTCCTCTTTATGGGAGAGGTTCCCTTATTGAAAGCAAGCAGCAAAACTTATATACAAATGTACAACTTTCAAAGTGGGGATTCCTAATATTTTTAAGTGTTTTATGCCCAAAAGATTATCAATACGAAAGAATAGAAGAACTAAGGAGATGAGAGAGGAAGAACATAACAATAATTTTAGGTAATATAGATAGCAGAGTATAACCTTATGCGTATTGAGAAAAGGAGATGTAGAATGGAATCATTCACGTTTATAACAAATATAATTTCACAGACACAAAGTTCCTGAAATTATATTAACAAGAACCCAAATTTTATTATCATGAAAAGATGGATGATTTGTAAATTTGAACAAGGAAAGAAGGAATAGCAGAGGAAGAAAGGGAAAAAAACTTCGTATTGATTACTTTCAAATTTATTACATCTACAGAGTATCGAGGATCCCACCAACCATAATGACATGGAGAAGCCATTAAACAATCCTCAAAAATGATTACATTCAGTTTCTTGGTTCTTACAGAAGTGTTAATGGCGGAAAAAAATGATGCTCCGTAATGCAGTGGTTAAACCTAGTTTGTAACTTCAAATATGAGCCATCCACGTGGAAAAGATCTAAATTGAAGCAGCCTGAGGGCACCTTTTGTATTTTGTGACTTTGTAGATATTTTGCATTTTTTTACATTTTGGCCTGCCCATCCACTTTTGATACGGGCTTGACACGTGGCTTTACTTGAGTGGGGACGGAGTCACGACTCACTTTTACAATTTTAACTCTTTTCAAAGAAAATCTCAAAAACTCAAAGTTCTCCGCCGACCCACCTCTTCACTTTGAATTTTGAACATGGGCTCAAGACCCCAGTGGAGTCGAGGATCATCTTATAACTTTTAAATCTCTTTTTGGAATTAAAACCAAAATTCCCAAATTGCTTGACGGTCCGCCTTCGCACTTTGACTTTTCAACAATTGAGTTGCGGCTTACACTATACTTTATTAGCCTTTTGGAAACAAAGGTAAAATTCCTAAAGTGCCCCGATGGTTTGCCTCCCGCTTTGACTTGAAAAAATGGCCACGTGTCCCTTTGTGGGCCTTAGGCATTATTTTTACATTTTACGCCTTTACCTCAAAACACAAAAAGGACCCGCCTTTCGCTTTTGACCTTTCAAATCATCAAAAAAACAAAAAGGGCCCACCTTTCCACCATCGCTTGTTTATCAATCAGGATCCTTTGGGCCACGGGGCCAATTTGACACTTTTGCAAAAAATAACAAAAGTGACAAGTTTAAAAGATAAACCTGCCACGCCACATCCAATCAAATATGTCCACGTATCCGCAGATGTCGGGATAGAATTTGACTGGGGAGATACGCCCGTAAAAGATAAAACAGAGAGGAAAAACTCCACCATTCATGCCCATATTACAAATTTCTTTTCACATGAAGAAAACTGCAAATGACACAAGGCTCGACGTGATCCTCAACCAAAGAGAAGGATTGACAACAACATTCGAATGAAGGGAACAATTTTTAAGCATCTAGATGAGGAAATAGAAAATACTTCAAACTGCGAAGATGAATAATTTTTAAGTGAAAGGATGAGATTAAAACTAAGCACCAACAACTTCAAAGAATGAATTTCTCAAAGGCACCAACTCAAAATTCACAAAACTTGACTTCAAAAAGAGGGGGATTTTGAGGGCGACAACATTGGCTCTTTCTGGGGATGGCTTGGCTTGGAAAAAAGAAACAAGGCAAGATCAAGAACCATAGAAAAACTCTAGGAAAGAAGACCAGTGCCTTATCCATTAGGAAAATAGAGTCAAAGGCAAAACCAATACAAAAGACAACACACACACAATGGGAAAAGAAACAAACCAAAAAGGAAAGACCAAAAACAAAACACAAAGGAATGGCCAAAAACCAAAACATTGTACACAATATACAAAAGGACTGCCTAATCACCTAGGACTTGAACAACTTCAAATATTTCCCACTATAAGGAAGTGGGAGAGAAGATCCATCCATATAATCCAAGTAGAAATAATTTTCTCCAGCAAAGTGCCTAATTTTGAAAGGGCCAAGCCAAAGAGAATCAAAATTTCCATGGCTTCCTCGAGGTTCATGTCTTTTTCACAGTAGAACAATTTATCCCACTTGAAAATCTTTGGGTCTAGTATTCTTATCAAACAAATCTTTCACCTTAAGTTGATGAGCTGAGATTCTATCAAAAACTTGCATCCTTTCTTCATCAAAGCCTTCACGGAGATACATGATCCTCTTGTCAAGGAACTGATAAAGCTTGAATCTTCAATAGCCTTCATTAAGTGCAAGGCTGGTAATTCCACTATTCTTTGGAAGATGAGCTTCAACACCATACACCACTAGAAATGGATACATCCCAATTTGTCTTTTGGGTGTAATCCTATCTTCGAGAGAGCATCATAAAGTTTCTTGTGCCAATTCCTTTGAGATTCATTGACAATATTCCGAACGATGGTTACGAAATTCTTATTTGTTGATTATACTTTTCCATTCCCTTGAGGATAATAATCTGAAGAATGAGAAAGGGAAATTCCATAGCCATATCAGAAATCCATCATCTCAGAAGAAGAAAAATTTTAAGCATTATCAATCACAATCTTGTTTGGTACCCCAAACCTTATCAAGATGTTCTCTTTGATGAAATTACACACCACCTCAGAAGTAGTTCTTTTGACTAAAATAGCCTCTACCCACTTTGTAAAGTAATCTGTACTAGTTATCACGTGAGTATTCCCAGCACTAGAAGGAGGATTAAGATTTCCAATGAAATCCAATCCCCACTGTTGAAAAGGCTCATCAATCACTACTGGTTTTAGTGGTAAAGTAGCCAACTTAGGTCTCCCAACAAAAGTCTCATAGGCTTCACACTTACCTACCCATTTTGATGCATCTCTAAATAATGTAGTCCAATAGTACAAAGCCACGAAGGATTTTATGGGCGTGTGATAGAAGAGAAATTCCCTCCACAAGCCTAATCATGAAAAGCTGAGAGCAAATTCTTTTGTTGCTCTTTGTCCACACACTTCAAGAATCTTTCATCTATGTCTTGCTTGAACAAAGCATTCTCCCATAATACATATTGTGCAGACCTTAACGTAATAGCTCTCTTTTCCTTAGTACTCAAGTGGGATGGACACTCTCCATAAGTAAGAAAATGTACAATATCATCATACCATTCATCTATTGAACTAAGGAAGAGGACAACATGAACATCAACTACTTCTTTGGACAATTTTGCATCAGCTCCTTCACCAATAAGCTCACATAATCCTTTACCCCAGACTAGCTTAGTTGTCTTGATATCAAGGTCATATTCTTGGACTTTTTCTACCCAATTACCTCTCTTAGTTCCAAACTCCTATTTTTTAAGAATAGACTTGATGGTCGTATCAGTACAAGCACAACAGAGTGAGAATTAAGAATATAATAATGAAATTTCTTGACTGCTTTGACCACTACAAAAGAAAGTTTCTCCATCATAGTATATTTCAATTCATGAGCTTTCAGAACATGGCTCATTAATACAATTAGAAGTTCATGATCCTCATAATTTCTTTGAGTTAGCACAGTAGCCAAAGTACTCTCCGTAGCATAGAAATAGATGATAAAATCCTTGCTGAAATTAGGACATGCTAAGATGGGAGTTTTACCAAGGACTTTCTTGATATCTTCAAATTCTTCTTTACCTTTGGAATTACAACCAAAGTTTTTCTTTCCATTCATCATGTGAGCAATGCTCATAGTTAGTTATGTAAAATCAGGAATGAATCTCCTCAGGAAGTTCATCTTACCAAAGAAAGAGTGAACACCCTTTTTGCTTGTGGGAAGAGGAATCAACTGGATTGCTTGAACTCTTTCTAAATCTATCTTGATTCCTTCTTTGGAGAAAATATGTCCCAGAAACTTTCCTTCAGTAACACAGAAGACAGAAATCTTAGGATTGAGAGAAACTCCATGTTCTTTACATTTCTGGAGGACTGATTTAAGATGTTGAAAGTGATCTACCCTTGTTTTGGAGAAAACAGTCAAATCATCAAGGTACACAGCAATACACTTTCCATTTAGACTACCAAAATCCAATTCCATTTCCCTCTAAAATGTGGCACCAACATTGATAAGACCAAAATGCATTCTCTTATAGGAAAAGGTGCCCCAAGGTGTAGTAAAAGTAGTTTTGTGTTGATGCGGGAGTCTTGACTTCCACTTGATTGTATCAAAGAATCCATCAAGCATACATAACATCTCAATTCTGTGACATCCTACAAAACTTGATCCATCATGGGGAGAGGATATTTTTCTTTCAGAGAGGCCTGATTCAAATTCCTGAAATCCACATAGATGTGAATCTCACCATTCTTCTTCCTAACAGAACAATGTTGGTAATCAATGTTGAATGATGTATAAGGAAAATAATCTTTACCTTTAGTAACTTTTGGATCTCTTGAAAAATATTACTAGCAACCTTGGGATTGTATTGCCTTTGTTTCTACTTGAAAGGTTTGATCCTAGGTTTCAAAGGGATAAAGTGTTACATTTCCTTTGGCTAGAAAGCCTTGAGATCATCATATGAATAAGCAAGAACATCAGCATAGCTTTTTAATAGATTTACTTCTTTCTTCTTCTCTTCTTGAGTGCAAAATTTTCCAATGCTCACAATCTTGGGTTCATCAAGACTCCCAATATTAACCTTTTCACATTCAATACGTTTGTCGAGCTCTTTGGGAATCTTTAGACTTAATGTACATATCATGCTTATCAAACAGATCTTCTAGACTCACCAGCCCTTTAGGGATCTTGTTACCTTTCAATTTTATGCAGCCATCTTGATCCATATCTTCCTTGATATCTCCTTCATTAGAGGATACACACTCTCTAGGAAAAGTCTCACTTCCTTCAAAATATAATTGGTTGAAGTTGTCCTTAAGCTCCAAGAAAAAGAGAAAATGTTGATCATCTTTGAAAACATGTCGGTTGTTTGCATTATCTAGTACACTGGGCCTATGAATCATTTCAATGGTAAATTTATCTTGAGAGAAATTTGGGTGAGGAATCAACAAAGATCCTGAGAAAGCTAGAGAATTAGCTCTAGTATTCTTCTCTCTTGGCACAACTTTAATGGAGAAAGCATCAAGAAACTCAATGGAATCCTAGACAAGATTTCAATAATGTTTTAATCTCCTATTCTTGACTTGGTAAAGAACCCTTACCTGTTTCACAATCAACTTTTCATCACCATGATAAAAAATATTTTTCACTCACATTTCTTTTGCCATGTTTAACCCAAGGATGAGAGCCTCATATTCAGCTATATTATTTGTATTTTCAAAATAAAGCTTGAAAGAGAATGGATGAATCTTCCCTTCTAGAGAGGTTAGCACCACACCAACCCCAGAACCAGCTGAAGAGTAGCTTCCATCAAATTCCAAATCCCAAATGCCATTAGGATCATGAATCACTTCCTTAGGAGGTTTTTCCTCATCTTGTGACATGATCATGTAGTTACCATGCCCTATATCTTCATAGAGTATCTGTGCTTTTGGATCATCAATCTTTTGCACAATGTATTTAGTTTGTTTCTCAGGTAGCAACTTCTTCATTTTTCCATTGACCAGGATCAAAGCGTGCAACCAATCCATCTAAATTTCACCTCCTACATCCTTACAGAAATTCCTACTCAGCAACATACCATATGAGGGAGGAATATCAGCTACCAAAATAGTGGCTAAGACCCTTTTCTCTAGCAAAGTAGCAAAAGCTACTTGTGCATCTTTAATTCTTCCAACCAAAGGAACTTCTCTACTCTCCATGGAATAGCAGGAACCAAAGGTACATGTTAGAGTCAGGCCCAAAGCATGAGCTACTTTTGTAGGCATTACATTTTCTGATGCTCCTGAGTCTATGACATAGTTACTAAGTTTATGGCCAGCTATGAGAAGAGTCACATAGAATGGTTTAATTTTCTCATTAGGGGAAGTGACTGTAGCCACAAGGCTTGGTTGAGGTGAGGAAGAGGGAGTGGGCAAAATACCTTTAGAAGTATTGGATGAAGCTTTGGATTTGGAATTGACAAATTTTACCATTTTAGCAAAGGCTTTTGGATGGGTTTGGTAAAATTTTGCCTCTAAAATTTGGATTTTGATCTTTTGAGGTGATCAATGATATCAAAATACCCAGAGGTGGATGGGGCATCACTACTAGGAACAGGAGAAACTTTTGATTTATCAACTTTAGGAATTGAAGGACAAGAAGTTTTGGAAATAGAGGTAGAAGGAGGAGGATTAGCATTACTCACCTTTTGCATGGATGCAGTGGGAATAAGAGCTCCTCTTCTTGCAACCATTGGAATAGTTATAGGAAAATCCTTGGATTTCTTAGCAGGTTGCATCACTTTTTTTTTTGTTTGCTCTCGAGTCATAACATCATATGACTCACTATTCATCTTTTCCACTCTTTCATCATATTCATCTTCATCATCCATACCTTCAGTGGTAAGGAAATGAACTTGAAATCCACCAAGCTCCTCTTGTTCTTCATCAACCTCTTCTTCTATTTTTTCATATAGTTCATTAAACTCCTCATCTTCAAGTTCTTGAACTTCACAAGTTGCATTGAATGGAACCTTGATGGGTGGGCCTTCAATAGCCAATCTAGTCTGAGAAGAAGGCAAACGGTTCCTGGGTTGAAAATTCTTCCTTGGAATATCTTGGTAAGGAGTATGTTGAGCCAATTGTTTCTTGATAGTAATGAGATCATTTGCAAGCTTCTGTACTAACTAATCAGAATTGGCTCCAAGGGAAGAGGAAGAAGAAGATGCTTTAGATTTGGAGGATTCTCTTTTCAGTTTACCAGACATGATTAAATCATCCTCAACACTGATAGCTAAATGTTGATCAAAGCATCCAGAGTTGCAAGGTTAGCTCTCCTTAGTGCATAGCTTACTTCAAGTAACTGAGCATTAAGGAAGAATCATTTTTGGATTTGATCTACAAGATGAGTGTTCTGTGGAATTTTATGAATGAGATTTTTGAATTTGGCCACAAATTCTCTCATGGGCTCGAATGGTTCCTTCTTGATATGAGAGATTTGAGCTAATAGAGCATGCACATCTTCAACAGGTTTGAAATGTTTCTCAAACCAAGTTGTCATGGTGTTCCAATTAGTGATCGACCCAGAAAGAAGATGATAGAACCAATCAATAGCATTATCCTGCAATGTTTCCACAAATATCCTGATAGAGACGTCTTCATGTTCAACCCCAAGAATCCCACATGCAACAATGAAGGCTGCAATGTGTTCATCTGGATGAACCTTCCCATCACCCCGGAATTTGGGAAAAAAATTCCTATTACCCCTAGGTAACTCATGCAATGGCTGAGGAAGAGCAAGAGGCCCAACCTACTTTCCACAAGGCAAAGGGGCTGCCATCTATGGAAAAATTGACTAAAGAGGAACTAAAACACCAGTAAGTATCAAAGCATGAAGATTATGACTGATTTGTTCTTGAGGAATTCTATTCCTCAAATTTAGGTCTTTAATAGAAGGTGTGTTTGTAGAATGAGTTCTTCTATTCCTTCTTGCTGGAAGAAGAGAGAAGTTTTGTTGCTCTAGAAGTTGAAAATGGGAATATTCTATTCTGAGAGATTTCTTCCCATGTGTATACTCGTAGAGTTTCGGACCAAAAATGATCTTTAAATTGTTCTTTTAGAAAGGGATACATTTGAAACGAAATCCCCAGTAGAGTCACCAAAAAATGTTGGGTTTTAAAATGGTACTTTAACAAACCACGGTCAGGGGATAGTAAGTACCTCCTCTTTATGGGAGAGGTTCCCTTATTGAAAGCAAGCAGCAAAACTTATATACAAATGTACAACTTTTAAAGTGGGGATTCATGATATTTTTAAGTGTTTTATACCCAAAGATTATCAATACGAAAGAATAGAAGAACTAAGGATATGAGAGAGGAAGAACATAACAATACTTTGGGTAATATAGATAGCAGAGTATAACCTTATGCATATTAAGCAAAGGAGATGCAAAATGGAATCATTCACGTTTATAACATATATAATTTCATAAACACAAAGTTCCCGAAATCATATTAACAATAACACAAAGTTTCTTATCATGTAAAGTAGGATCATTCACAAATTCGAACAATGAAAGAAGGAATAGCAGAGGAAGAAAGGAAAAAAACACGTATTGATTACTTTCAAATCTATTACATCTACAGTACAGGATCCCACCAACCATAATGACATGGAGAAGCCATTAAATAATCCTAAAAAATGGTTACATTCAGTTTCTTGGTTCTTTCATAAGCGTCAATGGCGGAAAAAAATATGCTCTATAATGCAGCCGTTAAACATGTTTTGTAACTTCAAATATGAGTCGTCCATGTGGAAAAGATCTAAAAGCTGAAGCGGGCATGAGGGCACCTTTTATATTTTGTGACTTTGTAGATATTTCACATTTTTTTTACATTTTGGCCCGCCCATCCACTTTTGATATGGGCTTGACGCATGGATTTACTTGAGTGGGGACAGAGTCGCGGCTCACTTTTACAATTTTAACTCTTTTCAAAGAAAATCTCAAAAACTCAAAGTTCTCCACCAACCCACCTCTCCACTTTGAATTTTCAATGCAAGCTCAAGACCCCAGTGGATTCATGAATCATTTTATAAATTTTAACTCTCTTTTTGGAAATAAAACCAAAATTCCCAAATTTCTCGATGGTTCGCCTTCACGCTTTGACATTTCAAAGGCGGAGTCATGACTTACTTTATACTTTATTACCCTTTTGGAAACAAAGGTAAAATTCCTAAAGTGCCACGATAGTCCACCTCCCGATTTGACTTTAAAAAAATGGCCACGTGTCCCTTTGCGGGCCTTAGGCATTCTTTTTACATTTTACGCCTTTTCCATAATGCCTCAAAACACAAAAAGGACCCACCTTTCCGCCTTTGACCTTTCAAAGCATCAAAACACAAAAAGGGCCTACCTTTCTGCCACCGCTTGTTTCAGCCAATTAGGATCCTTCGGGCCACGAGGCCAATTTGACACTTTTGTAAAAATAACAAAAGTGACAAGTTTAAAAGATAAACCCACCATGTCACATCCAATCAGAGATGTCCATGTATCCACAGATGTCGGGATAGAATTTGATGGGGAAGATACGCCCGTAAAAGATAAAACGAAGGGGAAAACTCCACCATTCATGCCCAGATTACAAATTGATTTTCACAGGAAGAAAACTACAAATGACACAAGGCTCGATGTGATCCTCAGCCAAAGAGAAGGATTGACAACAACATTCGAATGAAGGAAACAATTTTTTAAGCATCCAAATGGGGAAATAGAAAATACTTCAAACTGCGAAGACTGAATAATTTTCAAGTGAAAGGGCGAGATTAAAACCGAGCACCCATGACTTCAAAGCATGAATTTCTCCAAGGCACCAACTCAAAATTCATAAAACTTGACTTCAAAAATAGAGGGATTTTGAGGGCAAGAAGCAGGGCAGAGATGAAAATTGCATTCAAAATTTAGTATGGTGATAGAACTGATCCAAGGTTTCTATTGTTTGAGTTTGAAAATATCAAGAATAATCCTAAGAATTCAATACCATATTCAATAAAACCTTGACAAGGTTTCCAATAATATAAGGCCCAGTGATGATTCTTGTCTTATTAAGTACTCAAATGCATTTGATAAGAAGGAAGCATACTACTTAAGAGACAAAAATCCTCGAACCATGAGACAAGATTTTACCATGGCTATTCAGATCAAGAATAATATTAAAGCTGCTAGGAAGCCACCAAAGAGGGAGGGTGTGAAGTTGGTTAACCTAGAGAAGCCTCAGACTAGCAAGACAGTTGACCTTGAAGAATTTTTCAAAACTTTGGTAGGGGATGTTAAAGAAATTTCTTATAAATTGTCACATATTGAAAATGGATTATCTCCCAATCCAAATAATCAGTGTCAAAATGTTGAACACAATAGATTTGGTAATCAAGCTAAAGGAGAGCATTGGGCTGAGGATAGAGGAAAAGGACCTATGGGTCACATTGATAAGAAGTAAAATTTTAGAGATAACAAAGCATTTCTTAACTCTTTAGTAAGAAGAGTAACTACTATTGACGAAGAACATACCATTGATTGGTGTGACAAATGCTTATTTCCCCATGTGCCTTGTGATCCACCTACAAGTGATAAAAGTGGTCCTGTTGATTTTAGTGATGTATGCATGATGGAATGTCAACAGAATATGATCAAGATGTATCTCGCATCGACCTCCTCCATGCCAAAATTGTGGTTGAATTTTGGATCCGTGTTGAAAATGTTAGGTATATCCTGTTGAAATTAATGTTGAGGCTGATATGGCCCAATATTTTGAATTACCTAATCATGATTTTGAGTATTTAAGATCCTTGATGATCAAGAAATATGATGGTGATGTTCCTTCCAATGAGGATAAAAAATTATTAATCAATGCTACAATTGCTCAGAAATGGAATATAACCTCAGAAATAAGAAAATTAAAGGACCTACTCCTATAGACAAATCAAGGATAACTATTATTTCAAATATCCCAAGATATGATCCTCAAAAATATGTGTTAAATAGAACCCTATAATTCATATTCAAGTATTTTCTCCCAAACCCCACTAAAAGAACCCCTTTTCCATCGATAAAATTATACCAAAGTGCCTTCTAATGCTCCTCTTCCCACATTTAATGTGTGTGATATGTCCCGATTCTAATCTAAATAAAGATTACAGTTCAATTATAGAATTGTTAAGGATCCCTTATCATAAACAAAGTTCCTTCAAGTATTTGGGTTTTAAAGAAGATGATATTGTTACCAATAAGGATCATGTTGATCGAAATCATCCCCCATAATTGTTGAAGCTAAAGTATAAGAAACTGAAGAGGAGATGGAAACTCCTCCTAAGGTATATTTAGGAACTTCTTTGGTGGAAACACAATTGGATGTTGACCCCCTTTTCACATCCCTTATTATAAATGGGTGGCTCTTACACAATTATATGTTTGATTCTGGAGCTTCATGTAACATCATGCCTCTTGCAGTCATGAATGAGTTAAACCTTAAGATAACTACTACTCTTGGGAAATTCTACACTATGTATTATAGAGAAGTACTTTTTGTGGGCTATGTGAAAGGATTGATTGTATAGTTAGCATCACATCTAGGAAAATACTTAACTATTAATGTTGTCATTGTTTTTATAGTTAAATGCTTTTGGCCGAGCTAAGAAGCTCTGGAAGGTTGGTGGGGCCCCACCCTACAACAATGTCCTCAGACAAGATATTACAATTAAGACCAACACAAACCAATGTGGCCACTGAGCCCGCACCGACGATGTAATTTTTCTACCACTGCCATTTTTAGAGCCACCAGTTGCCGCCAACACCAATGCCAATGATGCAAATTCCACCACCATCGAGAACCACCAGCCAAAGCCACGAGCCACATCCATCGGTGATGCAACACCCGCCACCATTGAAATGTCGTAACCTACCGGTGATGCAACACCTGCCACCACCAATAAACCACCCTGAAGGGATCGTGCCTAGCGGGATTTGAACCTGGGTGGATCTGGACACAACCGTCTATCTTAACCAATCCACCCAAACCCCATTGGTTGAATGTTTTCATTGTTGATTTCCCTATAAATGGGAGATTTGTTGTCAAAAAAGTGGGTAGCTAGTGTGGGAGGAAGTGTCCAAATGGATATTTCCTATGCTTCCTTACCATTGGAAGGGAAATTGGTCAAGTTATATAGAGAATATTAAATGTTACACTTCATTGAGGATCCTAACAATGCATCTTATGAAGTATTGTTTTACTAATGTATGTGTGGAGAATTTTATAGGAAATGTTGATTTTGAAGACCAATGTATGGATGAAAATGCTCAGTTTGAAGACCGGAAGTCCCATGGACCATGACCTTCGATGGAACATGCTCAAGTAGTGGTAATGGTGCAGGAGTGGCGTTAAGTTCTTGTTATCCAAAATAAGCTCATGCTTATTTTTGGTTAATTGCACGGATTTTCCCTCCTTTAGTGCTTTAATCCAAATTTTTAGATATTCTAAGCACTTAAGGTTTCTGAAAACATTTCCATTAGATAGGAAATTTCTTCCCCTTTCAAAAAATATAAAGAAGTCCTTCTAACTCTTCATATTTTGCAAGTTACGAGTTAGCGGGCCTTGGAAGGTATTTTTGCCCAAAAGCGGGCGGCGGGAGATTTTGAGACTTTTCGCCCAAATGGAAAATGCGGGCCGGCGGGCCTGAACATGGAAATTTTCCCAAGTGAATTTCAGGTCGGTGGGTCTATAGGGAGTTTTGGAACTTTTGTGCTTTTTACAAATAGGGCACAAAGTGAATTTTGGGCCCACAAGCCCGGGGATCTTAAAGCCAAATGAAGAAAAATGCCTAAGGCCCGCAAAGGGACACGTGGCCATGTTGAAAAGTCAAATTGGTTCGGCGAGTCATCAGAGGCAATTTCAACTTTTTCCCCAAGAGGGTATAAAGTGAAAAAATGAACCGCGCCTCCAATGATGCCAAAGGAGCCAAATGTCAAGCCTCAATTGCATGCGGGTCGGCAAGCCTAGGAGATACTTCATTCCCAAATGGAAAAGCTTGGATTTCATCGAGGCCCGAAAATGATTTTTTGTCAAAAGTGAATTGCAAGGCCGTGGAGAAATTTTTGCATTTTTTATTTTGGTGCCAAAAGGCACAAAGTGAGTTTCGGGCCCACGGATCTGTTTTAATTGGTTTTTGCCATTTTTGTACGGATTCAATTAAAAAATTCAAATGATCATATATTTCGATCCAGAGCTCGAGTTTTGAAAATTTTGGACTTTTTGGAAATATCTTGACCTCCTCTATGCCATGGAAGCATAAAATATCATTTTTAGTAGGTTTTGGTGGGTGAAAAACAAGAAAATGTCTTTTAAGCCATTAATATGGGATCGATTGTTTCAACAACCCAGATTTGATTTGATTCGCTATTCTTCCTTCTCCAACATGCCAAAGTAGACATGGAGAGGAAAATTTGATAGATTATAGGTGGATTTGTAGGGCATTAATGGTGGGTGGTTGAATTCTCAAAACAGGGTTTGTTTTCCTCCTTTCTCTCTAGTTTTCATCATTCTAAACTTCTATATATTGTAACACTTCTCATTTGAGAAGGAGAGATATTCTAGGCGTAGGAAAATCATCAAAAAAATTATCGACTCCATTTGAGTTAAAAACCTTCTCCAACACTGGAAAGTGGATTTGTGCCTCTGAGAAAGAATGTAATGGGTGCACCCATATAGAACAATAAAATGTGTTTTTGGTGTTTCTTCAACCCTTTGCATTGTTTTGTTTTCTCCCCATGCCTCTCCCTTTCAAATCTTTTTTTGTATGTATTTCACATTTGCAAGTGCAAGGTGTTGTGTTTCATGGAGTTTTGATCATGGATTAGGATTTGGGTTTGTGTCACTTCATGTCTGACCTTCCCATCTTCCTTTTCCTTTGTTTCATCCTCCCTCAACAGAGTATCTCACCCCTTTCCTTCTCTGGTGTATCACCACTTTAGTGTAGGCTTTCTTTCACTCTCTCTTTCTCTCTAGTTCCTTGGAATGGTTAGGTTAGGATAGTTTAGCTTTGCCTACATTAGAGTAGCTTGTGGCAGGTAGTTTAGGAACAAGAATCGGCTTTCTCTCGAAGGTCCATCTAAAGTTTTGCAAGTCCCATAGCTTGAGGGATGGTCCCATGTTGTGTAATCACACCATATGCCCCTGCTCACAACCGAAGCCATTTGGGGGTGTTTTGATTCTGCACTAATAGTTTTGGCATGCCCAGTAGGACATGTTTGAAGCACCTTACCACTTCATTTCATCAAGTTGATGTGTTCTTGGTGAGATTCAACCTTTGGAGGCACATGCAAAGCACATCTAGCGACTCCATCTAGTCAACAACCCAATCTCTAAAGTTGCAGACCTTTTTCCATCCATTTTCATTCATTTTCTTCCACATCTTTCATTTTCTTCCATTCCATGAGGTTGTGCAATCATGACTTCATTTCCATCTTGGAATTCACACTTGCAACAATAGTGCTATTCAAATCCATCTCCAAGTTACTTCAACACACCTCCAGAAAGGTTTCACAATGAAAATAAGCACTATGCATATCCAGGTGAGCCAAATTCAAATCAGTTTGGTCATTTGCCAAACTATACAGTTGTTACAGAGCATGGATATATAGATTTTGGAGGTAGTTCCACACCTGAAGAAGTTAATCTGCTGGAGAAGATTCAAAAAATGGAGGCTAGCATGGTTCAATCAAGGGCTACAATACAAATGAAAGCTTCAGAATTGGTTGTAGGGCACCTTGTCCATGGGAAGTCCCTTTTCCAAGACATTACAGCCCTCAGGAGAAGCTTGACTTCATGGTTGAAATGTTGCCTCAACTTACACAATGGACTGAGGAGATTGAGGCTTATGAGTTGGATATAAGACAACCTTGTCAATGGGTAAGTCCACCATCTCATAGCTTTTCTTTTTCTCTTTCTCAAGCAGCACCATCTCAACCCAAGCTACAATTTCCAAGCTTCCCATCTACTGCCCCAAGTGTTGATTTCCCTTCTCCATCTCCTAGTCTTCCATCTCATCTTAATTCTTCTACCCTTTTCCCTTCTAAGAGTCATTCCCTCCAAAGAAACAAGAAGTTCCACTTCCCTCTCCACCACAAACAACAACAAAACTGGTTGAATCCCAACCTACCACTCCTCTTGCATCCCCAAATCCATGTTGGGGAGATGAAAATCAAACAACCAGCCAAGGGCAACAAGAAGAGGAACCCAACAGAGAAGAAATGATAGAAAATATGAAGAGTTGGGCTCTCAAATTTGGGATTACAAAGATCCCCTTGATGGTTAAGCCAATAGAGGAGGTCAAGGTTGAAGATCCAGTGGTGGCTAAGGCTGATTTTGCAGCAGAAGAAGAACAATCAACTCCAAGTCCAGTTAAAGAGGAGCATATAGAGGAGAACCATACATATCGAGAGGCTTCAAGTACAAAGCAAGCCATAGAAGAACCTTCAGTTCTTCCTCCCACTTCATCCCTTTCAAACTCTAATGTTGAAGAAGAGTTTGACCTTTCAAACTTCATGTTTGAAGATGAGGGGAACCATGGTGAGCAAGTTTCAAATCAAGAGGACATCATGGAGGAGGACAACAAGGAGGCAGATTATCTATCTAACTTGGAGGATTGCTTTGATAGAGAAGATCCCATGTAGATCACATCATTTTCTCCTCCATTATCCACATTTCAAGCACATGAGACTACTGCCATGAAGGAGAGCTATCAAGAATACCTTGTTGTCCCAAATATTCCTCTAGAGCAACAAATTGAAGATTTTGATTTGAAAAATTTCATGCTAGAGGAAGAGGCTACCCAAGAGCAAGTTGGTCTTCAAGAAGCAACAAAGGAACTCCAGAGCCAACAATGTGTTGCAAAAAATTATAATGATGCAAAGGAAACTTTAATGGATGTTGTAATCAATAACAATGAGTTGTAGATTGTAGAGGAGTTTCATACTGCTATAGAGGAAGGAAAAGAGCAAGAGGATGTCATCATCTCTTCCACACCATCCACCCAAGACGGTCAGCAAGAAGACTCCATTCTTGGAGTTGGAATTCAGAGATGGGAAAATTCAAAGGATCAGACCTTGCCCAATCATGTACTTGGCTTCATTAGAACCAAGGGAGAAGCCAACACTATTCATGATTCCTTCTAATCATGAGGATGATTATCAAAGTACCAAGGATCAACTGCAATGCCTCTTCAATCCAAATACAGAGCAACTAAAATAGGTATTTGTCTTGTTTACAGTTGACACCTTAATGATTTGGGTGGAGAATCAGCTTATAGTCAGTTTTTCACACATGTAGGCAGCCATATTCAAGTGTCAAATCATTTGCATGGCTTCCCTTCTTGAGAAAAGGAAGCTACTTCTCCTGTCGGTTGCAGGATTTGTTTGAACTCTCTTTCTCTCTTGTTAAGATAGAGTAGGTAGGTTTTCTCGTCAATAGAAGAAGTACTTTTGCACACTCTGCATATCCCACTTGGGGTGTGTATGATTTCAAATTTTGTACATAGTGTGTTGTGGTGTTTTTTTGCTCTTGCACAGTGCATTGAAAATGGCATTTGGAGAGATCAACCCCAATTTCAATGGTTTCCAAGTGGCTCGTGGATCGATTTTCAAAGTTCGTATAAGAATTGTGTTTACGGTGTAGACTTCATGCCCAATGGATGCTTCAAGGCCACTGATCTTTTCATCTAGCAGGCAGATGTCCCCTATGAGTTGCCAAATTGTTATCCAAAATAAGCTCATGTTTATTTTTGGTTAACTGCACCCATTTTCCCTCCTTTAGTGCTTCAATCCAATTTTTCAGATATTCTAAGCACTTAAGGTTTCCTAAAAACATTTTGTCATATAGGAAATTTCTTCCCCTTTCCAAAAATATAAAGAAGTCCTTCTAACTCCTCATATTTTGCAAGTTATGAGCGGCAGGCCTTGGAAGGTATTTTTGCCCAAAAGCGGGCGGCGGGAGTTTTTAAGGATTTTTCCAATGCGGAGAGGTGGGGCGGCGGGATATTTTGAGAATTTTCTCCCAAATGGAATTATCGGTAATATATTATTCTAGTGACTCGACACGCATAATGTTCTAGTGACCCTTGCACATATAACATTCAAATAGCATGCATACATTGCCTTAGTTAAATATTCCCTATCTAAGCCATTGATGTAGGTGATAGTTTCTGTATACAATTTACTTTCTTCATACCCAAACATCACTCTTAGCCATCACACCCTTGATCTGGCTTTTCTACATATTTTTCTCGAATCAGCAGACATTCAGATGCTCCTTTTAATTTCCTTTTTCCATCTCATTTTCCATGACATTAAACAATTGTCATGGGAAGTGCTTCCTGTCTTTTACATGCGGGCAATTTAATCGCATTTTAGAAGATTCTATGCTCCCAAGTAATGATCGATGATTGATCAAAAATATAATGATATATAGGGTAATAACTAGCCTAGCAGTCACTAATCTCAAATTTTTGTTATGTTGCATCAACACAATAAAATAAATATCGAGCTTAGTTATCATTAGGCTTAGAATATTGTGTTGGAATATGAAAATCTTGACCTTACAAGGTGAGCTTAGGTGGGGATTGAGTATGGTCATAATGATGAGGTAACAAGTTTTCTATGTTTTATTAAATGTTGAGCAACTCAAAACTACTTGAAAGACTATTACCAGAGATATCAAAATAATTCATGTTCTTACAATACTTCAAGCCATTGGGGAATCCTCTTTCCACCATTATTCCAGGATCTTGATGCTTAATAATTTTCTATCATCGTTGTGTCGGCATTGAATTCTGAAAAAGTTATAAATGAAGCATGTGTTGTTATTCCCAAACTACCACGTGAAAATGGAATCCTTTGGGTATTTCAATTCTGTTTTAGTGTCGGACATGAAATTGATGTCATCTTTTGTAAACTTAGTCATGTGTGGTGCATTGTGACATGGAATTGATCATAGTAGCTCCATGAGACTTAGCATGCCAAAAAAATTTGTGGTAATGGCTATCACTTTAGCCTTGTGACAAGAGGACCAGAAGGATGTTGGTTCAAACAACTTAGATTTAATTGTTCCCAATTCCCTCAATCCATCACAGGCGTGGGGGTGTGTTATGGTTCGGGGTGTGTTGTGGCATTGCACCACCAAAATCACCATGCCAATGTTGTTTTCTCCATGTCTATCACTTTGTCCTTGTGATAGGAGGACCAAAAGGAATCTTTGTTTAACACCTAGCTATATTTGTTCCAAATTCCCTAAATCGGCTCAAGGTTAGGGTGTGATGTGGTGAGGGTGCGTTATGGCATGATACCACTAGAATCATCACACTAATGTTATTCATGGCCATGGCTATTACTTTGGAATTGTGATAGGAGGACCAGAAGGAGGCTCGGTCAAACACCTAGTTATATTTTCATCTAATTCCCTAAATCCATCTCGGGAATTGGGGTGAGCTATGGCTAGGGGTGCACTAAGGAATTATACCACTAAACTCAAAGCACGCCAATGTTGTTCATGGCCATGGGTATCACTTTGGCCTTGTGACAGGAGGTCCAAAAGGAGGTTGGGTCAAACACCTAGCTATATTTGTTCCCAATTCCCTAAATTTGTCTCCTCCCTACAATTTTCAACATCTTTTATCACAAACTGTAGGATTTAAAGAAACAAGAAGATGTGGGGAGTGAGGGGATGGGGAAATTGGTTCTAAAATATAACTTATTTTTATGCAAATCCCTTTGTGCATTGCTTCTGATGGAAAATCCATGCTTTCTTTGGTCATGACTCACCCTTTCACCCGCTTCCTACACCATGTGATGTTGGCATGGTGTGTGACCCACATAGACAAATATGAGAATGGGAAATGGGAACGAGATGCTTCCAACTTCCGTAGACTTCCCTTCCTGGTCAACATGCGATGCTTCCAACTTCCATAGACTGCCTTTCTAATTTCCAACTTCTATTTTTTTTATTCTATGTTTTTATAAGTACCCACCAAACTCATTGAGAGACATCAAACATCTCATCTTTCAAGTTCCACTCCAATATTCCTCGTCCCTTCTTCGACAATTGATCATAAATTATATTGGTAGGCAAGGTAATTACTAGCCTAGTGGTCACTAATATTTTCCCTTATTCTCCTCAACACTCACCTAACTGGATGTAATATTTTAGAATTTGGCATGAAATACTGTTACAAGAGAGATCCTAATAAGTGTCTAACAATGGAACCGATTGGGTCTTTCAATTCCATTTTAGTGTCGGACAGGAATTTGATGTCATTTTTGTAAACTCGGGCATGGGGGCACGTTGTGGCATGGAATTGATCATAGTAGCACCACCAAACTTAGCACACCAATGTTGTTCATGGCCATGGATATCACTTTAATGTGAGAACCATAAGGAGGCTAGGTCAAACACCTAGCTATATTTGTTTCCAATTCCCTAAATTTGTCTCCTCCCTTTCAATTTTGAACATATTTTCTCATATAAAGCAATAATATATGGGGGATTGAATGGATGGGACACTTTGGGTGTTGAAATGTACCTTAATTTTTGTGTAGGCCCCTTCGTGCACTACGTCAATGGTAAATACATTGTTTTTTTGGTCACGACTCGCCCTTGCACATGTTTCTTTAGTCTGTTGTGTGACCCAAATAGACAAATATTGTAGACACTAAATCACACACTTTGGGTATTTATCTAGTCTTGATTACATACTACTATTCATATGATTCCTAAATGATAAAATTAGGAATTGATCACTATTTTTATCAACCTTTCCTTGGTCTTTGTTTTCTCTTTATATCTTACACTGTTTTTAGCCCAGTTTTTCTTTTCATACTTTGGCATTTCTCACTCTGGACACCAGCACCTAGGTGCCCCCGACTTCTTTGTACTTTGCTCGCATTTTTGGGTCCTTTCTAGCTATTTGAGCATCTTATTTTCTTACTAGTTGACCTTTTAGTGATTAATTATGAAATTCAACCAAGGGAATCATATAAATATAAATTTATGTGATCATAATAAAGGACCAAGCACTAAGCATCTACTACCACCACCTAAGGTTGCATCCAAAGGCATTCTAAGAGCATTCAAGCATCCATATAGCATCCATTCAAGGGAAAGGGACTACATTTCTACATACACTTCATAGGAGGGGAGTTCATTGTTGACATCCACACATCTATTTACATTTCTACATCTAGCTATTGCTCGTTATTCAAGTGTGACACACACAAGAGCCACCTAGGGCACAATATTCTCACACACACACATAGAACTACATTGGGTTTGAGATGTAATAAAATTCTTGTCATAAGTTTACTTTGTGATAGCAAGGACATCCCGACCCCTCATTTTCACTATTTTATATTTGGGATTTGACATGTGTTTGGGGTTTTGTAGGTCATTTCTTCATTACAGGTTATAGGCGACATCTCTGAGTTTAGTGTGACACACACAAAATTAGATACGAAGGAAAATGAACATCTTGTGACCCTACAAAGCTATTTTTCTGAGCTTTTGAGTAGTCACATGTGCCCGGGAAGGTATATGGCACCCCAAGCACCCTAGCCCTTGCACGGGCACCCCATTTCAGGAAGATCCTATGGTCACACAATTTTCTTCAGCTTAGTGTGACATTTTCCTTCTTTGTTCATCAGGTCATTACTTTGGCATAGTCTAAGATTATTTGCAAATCAGCTAAGTCTTTCTATCTCTCCTTTTGCAACTAGGGTTTCAATACTTAATTGTTTATTTTCTTGGGTCAAATTCTATATTTACTTTGTCTATACTTAAGAGTTGTTACATATATAGAATTAGTAATTTTATTTATCCATTTAAATAATTTTAATTAATCATTTGGTGAACCCGACTCATTTCAAACACTCTTAAGGTCCTGATTACTTTTATTTTCCTTTCATTCTCCTAAGATCTTCTTATCATGGATATTTCTATTCATGATTTCCTACTCATCAACCATGAATTAAGAGCTAAAATTACTACTCTTGGCTACTACTCACATTCCTTCGATATTCATTCGGATATAGTATATAACACATTCGCTGATGTATTTTATCAACACATTACTTTCCCATCTAATCTTGCTATTTTTACAATGATCCATCTTTTTACATCATGATCTACATTTAGAATGCGGGTGTCAAGAACACCATAGTTAATAATCAATCGAGCTTAATATTTTCACTTTATCATTCATTGAAAACATCATACTTTTTGCTTTGATGTTAATCCCTCATCCATTTCTCTTCGTGCATATGATGGTTTCATTCGTCATGTATAGGCCAAATTACTTATCATATCAACTGTCGGGCCAAAAACTCTTCATGTTGTTTTCTTCATCATCGACTTCCTAGTTCAATATAATTGTTTACTTAGTAGGCCATGGCTTCATGCCATGTAAATAGTTCCTTATACATTATATTGATGTATTAGATTCTTACATGAGGGTGTCAAATACACAATCCCTAGTTATCAACACCCATTTAAACATTGCAATCGTGACCTAGCCACTACACTTCCTGCTCCAACATTTGATACTACCAATGAACCACAACCCACGGATACTACGGATCATTTTCTACCACTTGAAGGTGTTATTTGTATGTTAGATATTGTCCCACCTACATCGTCCCCTCCTCCTGTCTCTACTAATGTTATGATTCTTTATTGAG
The DNA here is from genome assembly GCA_018340775.1 of Taxus wallichiana var. yunnanensis. NCBI lineage: Eukaryota > Viridiplantae > Streptophyta > Pinopsida > Cupressales > Taxaceae > Taxus > Taxus wallichiana. The sequence continues at coordinate 974,529,284 of CM031239.1, forward strand.
GGATTGTTTAAATAGTGGATGTCGTTCCACCTCCTTCACCTTCTCATGAGAAACCTCCATTAGCGCGTCCTACATTTACATGTACACTTTTCATGAATGACTCTTATTGGGAACACATTCCATTCGATCCTATTTTCTTTGATATTATATGCACACATGATGGGTTGACTCACCTAGGATTTATAGTACAGGACATCTTTCCTCACTTCATGATCCTCATTTATACCATGGATTTATCCACGCTACCACTTCTTATGGTTTTTGCAACTTGTATCTCATGGTATTTCTTGCACATGTTCCTCTTACTTCTCCATTTACACTTAGAGAATCTTGGCTTGATTACATCGGGGGCACATTAGACCTTGATCATAATAATATATCGTTCCCCATGCCATTTGGCCATGTTTACATTTGCAATGACTCATTTCTTGACTATTCGCAAAACCTAACTTGTTGGTATACACATGGTTTTCCACTACCTCCTTTCACTGATGAAGAATATGTTATGGGCATGTATAATTTAGACTTCAATGTTTCCTTACTTGACCAAGTGACACTATTACTTATCAAATATCATATGCTTCACCATTCAATTTTGACCATGACAATGACAACATCTTATATGACATTACTTGATCACTCTCACCATCACATACTTGGGGGGAATCACACTTATTCCCCCTCCATCATCGACACACATATCATAATCTCATCATTTCACATTTAGCCTTTCACAAACAACATACACATCTTGATACACACTTGTATTGTCACTACCCGATGATGCACTCTTGTGATACGGTTCACACTTGATTGTTGAGGGAATACTATACATATGAACCTCACACACTACACATTACACACTTAACACACTTACAAAACATTCTTTCTAGCACACATTAAAAATAACATACTACACACTTGACACATTCACAACACACTTTGCACACATACGGTGTTCACACAATATATCTCTCTTGTGTGCAATCAACATAACACATTACACATTAAATGTGTTCACAAAATAATTCTTTCACATATGATACATGATATTACAAATTTGGTGCTTACATGATACATCTCTCTCACACACATTCAACACATGGCATTACACACTCAATGCATTCACAATGAACATCTTTCACAGACATTTGACATGACATAATAGATATTATCTCCCAAACGCATACAACATGACACGCTTGTCTATGACGCTCTAGTTCCGCATTTCATACTCAAGCTGTTGAGGGTTTACATTTCAAATGAACCCCACCACACTCATGCACTCAATCACTCACTTCATTATATGCTTTCTTAAATATATCTTTCTAGCGCAAATGTTCAAACTATTTCCGATGATGCACTCTTACTCTATGGTTCATTCCCAACTACTTGAATGGACATGTATAAATGAACCTCATCACATGCATACACATTCAAACTCACTCGGGGAACATGGCTCCTATCACACTCATTCTACATTTCATTCCATCTCACTGTCCATTATTAAATATGCAGGGTCGCATATTGTTCTTTCTTACTTATATTCACATGTTACACTTGCTTACTATATTAACTAGATATATTGTATGTCATTATCTTTTCCATATGCACATGCGCATTCACTTTCTTTCTAGTTTTAATCATAGAATTTATAGAGATCGATACACACATCATGGATGCTTGGCATAGTACCTAATACTTTCCCCCACTTTGTGGTTCTTGAGGGAATCCACTTTCATACACAAAAGTCGGTGTTATTGTTTCAATTTATACTACTTCCTATTCATACTAGCACACTATATTATAGCAAATATTTCACGTTTTGACATAATTTTTATCTTTCTAACATGATAACGGGTGCTTCATGTGCATTATTTTTCTTGTAGTAACCCTATGCCACCATGGATGTCTGTTACATTACTTGTTCTTGTATGTCATTACTTGTCTTTGTTTTCCATTGTTTGTGGGCTTTTCCCTTTGTCTTTTGTGCACACTATATGATTTTTTCCATGTCAGCCTTGATTGTCTTGCGACATTGTGAGTGATTTCCTATGTTTATAACCCACTTTTCATGGTCTACTTTGTCTATATTATTTTTGTCCGCATTTTCTTCTTGTGTGCTTAGCTTACATTTTGTCTTCTACATGTATGTTTATCTTACTTGCACTAACACTTTTTTCTAGCCACTTTTTTGTGTGTTCCTTAGTTTCTACCAAGTGCACTCCCTCCCCGCAAGACATCAGTTTGAGCACAACGGTCGGCCCATATTTGGGTCACATACTCCTCAACAAAATTACATGCACCCTAAATGAGGGGGCATCCATTGGGTGAATCAATGACCCCATACAGTGTTCCATAGTCATAGTTCAGTATTGGTACAACACAGTCTTCAGTATTACAAACAACTTAGAATCTAACTTGGGTCTTTAATATAGCACGAGAACCGGTGCCCAAACCCTGACAAAAAGTAGTGTTGAGGCACCCCTAACCCTTCCTAGACAACTGTGACCGGGGAAGTTACACAAAAAAATTTAGTTCATCTGAGTTTTTGGCAATTTACACAACGACTTTTACGGAAAGGTAGTCTTTTAGCACTCAGCATGCATGCACTACACCTTTTCCATTTTCGAGTTAGATCAGAATTGTTTGAAACATATCATATTTTTATACACAATTTGTAGTGGTGTTCACATTTTGGGAAGTATTTAAAGGTTGGAGGATGACACTAGACTTTTCTCCCTACACTTCTTCCATTCTAGGAGTTAGATCGGCCAAAAAATCGCATTCGGCCGTAGTTGCATGAGATTGCCCAAAAAACTTGTTCTTCTACAACATCTTCAAGATCCTTTCTATCTCTTTTCCTCATCAAGATCAGGTGCACATGTTCCTTTTCACAGTTCTACATACTTTCTTACATATTTTTTACTCGTTTTGATCAAAATTTTCATAAACATGTATTTGACTAGTTGTTTATTCTTCTGTTTTGTAGGTTTGTCCTTATGGGAAGCGATAGTCACATCATCACACATTCAGTAACACCAAAAATAGGTACAACACAAAATATATACATACACTCTCACCCTAAGGTCATTATCATTACTTTTTACACTTCCTCTTCTTTTGTTTCCATGCTTCACACTTTTATCACTCCACGCTTTTTCTTGTCTCTCGGCACACTTTTCATCATCGATCTACATGGTTATTTAGTACGCATATCTTATCTACTTTATGTTATCAAGCATTCTCTCAACAACATAAATTGGGGAAAATATAGACACTAAATCACGCACTTTGGGTATTTATCTAGTCATGATTACATACTACTATTCATATGATTCCTAAGTGAGAAAAGTACTAATTGATCACTTGTTTTTGGCCACATTTACTTTTTCCCTATTTTTTCATTTGATCTTATACTCCTTCTAGCTCATTTTGTCTTTTCATACTTCATCAAATTTATCAATCTTAAAACTTGCACCTCACCAAGACGCGTCGGTTCAGAGCCTCCATCCCGCCAGGTTCCCCGGTCTCTTTGTACTTTTCTTGCATCTCTTGGGTCATTTTTGGAAATTTGGGCATCTTATTTTCTTACTAGTCGTCCTTTTAGTGATTAATTACAAAATTCAACAAAGGGAATCATATAAATATAAAGTTATGTGATCATAATAAAGGACCAAGCACTAAGCATCTACTACCACCACCTAAGGTTGCATCCAAAGGCTATCTCAAGAGCATTCAAGCATCCATCTAGCATCCATTCGAGGGAAAGGGACTACATTTTTATATACACTTCATAGGAGCAGAGTTCATTATTAACATCCACACATCTATTTACATTTACACATCTAGCTATTACACGTTATCCAAGTATGACACACACAAGAGCCACCTAGGGCACAATCTCTTCACACACACACATAGAACTACATTGGGTCTAAGATGTAGTTCACCGCTCAATCGTAAGTTCACTTCCTAATAGCCGACGATAGTCTAACCCCTCATTTGAACTATTTTATTTTTGGTATTTGATGTGTGTTTGAGGGTTTGCAGGTCATTTCTTGATTATAGGTTATAGGAGACATCTACGAGTTTAGTGCAACACATAGGAGATCAAATATAAAGGACATTAAACATCTTGTCACCCTCAAAGCTAGTTTTCTAAGCTTTTGAGAAGTCGAAGTGTCCATGAAGGTCTCGGCACCCCAAGAACCCTAACCCTTATATGGGTGCTCCGGTCCGGGTAGATCCTAATGTCACACAATTTTCTAAGGCTTGGTGCAACAGTTTTTTCTCAATGTTTTCATTAGTTTGTTACTTGATACAGATCTAGGATTATTTTTGAATTAGATAAGTCTTTTTATATATCCTTTGCAACTAGCATTTCAATACTTAATTACTTATTTACTTGGGTCAAATTTTATATTTACTTTTTCTATACTTGAGCTATTACATATATAGAATTAGGCATTTAATTCATCCATTTAAATATTTTTATTAATCGAATATGAGAATGGGAAATGGGAACAAGGTGCTTCCTACTTCCGTAATCTGCACTTCGGAGTCAACTTGGTATCCTGGGGACCATTCCAATTTCACTTCACCTATTTATAATGTTACCCTCTCACTTTTACTATGTCTCATCTAATTTTCTCCTTACCATACACAATAAAGTCAAATGCATATTCACTTAGACTCTCCACTTAAGTATCTTCAACCATTTACTATAAAACTTGTTATTACTCCACATTACATTACAACTATTTTTAAACACACCTTGTTATATTTTTTCCTAATTCCCTAAATCTATCGGGGGTGCATTATGTCATATGTTTCACACTTGTGGATGGGGGATGCGTTGTGGGGTGCGTTGTAGATGGGGGTGCGTTGGGGATGCACCGTGGGCTGACGGGTGCATTGTGGCTAAGGGTTTATTTTGGTTGAGAGGTACTCGGTATGGGGGTACACTATGGCATGGCATCACCAAACTCAAAGACGCCAATGTTTTTCATGGACATTTCTCATTTTGACCTTATGATGACATGACTAGAAGGAGGATGGGTCGAACACCTACCTATATTTTTTCCCAATTCCCTAAATCCATCTCAGTGCATGTGGGGTGCATTGAGGCTGTGGGGCTAATTTGGTATATCACCACAAAACTCGTAACGCCAATGTTGTTCATGCCCATGGATATAACTTTGGCCTTGTTATAGCAAGAACAAAAGGAGGCTAGGTCAAACACCTACCTATATTTGTTCCCAATTCCTTAAATATGTCTCGGTCGTGTGGGGTTTGTTGTGGCTGGGGGTGCATTGTGGCATGGCACCATCAACCTTAGCATGTCAATCTTGTTCATGGCCATGGCCATCACTTTAAAAGGAGGACCATATTGAAGCTGGGTCGAACACCTAGTTATTTTTGTTCCTAATTCCCTAAATCCATCTCAAACATGGAGGGTGCATTGTGGTTGGGGGTGCATTGTGGCATGGCACCACCAAACTTAGCACGCCACTATTGCTTTTGGTCGTGGCTATCACTTTGGCCAATGTTGTTCATGGTCATGGCTATTTCTAATTTCCAATTTCCACCCACTGCTAAATTAAATTGGAGGAGATAGCAATTTTTGAATAGAGGAGAGGAGAGGAGAGGAAAATATTAACCTTCGATTTGGTTGACTTGGTTGAGATAGAAATTGGTAAACAAAGGAGAGGAGAGGAGAGGAAATTTAAACTATTTTCTCTCTTTTATGTCAATTGATTTGGTTTTTCCCTTAATTATTTATATTGAATGCATCTATGATTCCTATTATTTGGTTGTTATCGTTCTAGTCGATATTTTTCATGTCCTACATGTTAAGAGTTGTTGTCATCCTCCTATCAAATCTATTTTAGGCTGAAGTTTTGAATTAGGTGCATAAGTAGATTATTGTACTAACATCCTCGTCTCAAATGCCTCACAATGTTTTTTATTTTCTTTGTTTTAGGTTGAAGTTTTGGTTTATGCATAAGTAGATTATTGTATTTTTTTCTTATCAAAATTTCAATTAATTATTTCAAATTATCTCAAGTGTATTTGAAACTTGGGAATATTAGATGAAATTTTAAGGGTTAAAATGGTATTAAGGCAACCTGCAATATGTTTCAGTGAGATTTTGACATGAAGATTATTGTTTTCCATGGTGGTTGATGTCACTGGTTAATGGTGGTGTAGTACTAGCTTCTAATCCAAGTGAACGTATTTGATCAGGCACTTCAGTATGTGATTAAATATGGTACCGGTGACTACACCATTTATCCCATAGTCATGTTCTCCTACTTTTCGCAATGTTTTCCTCTTCTTGTGTATGACACATCAGTTGTGTTATTGTGAGCTACATCTATCATCACAAAACTCAAAGCATGATGAGATAGACTTTGAGTTCTTAGGAATGGGCAGATATTCATTCTCCAAACCAATGTGTTTAGTGGAGGGAAAGGAGACGGAGCAGCATATATACCTCTTGTTTGACCCTACAAAAGATTTCCATTTTACTCTATTATCTGGAACATGCATCATTGATTTGGATTGTGTAAGTACAGTTCATTGATTTGGATTTCAAATTCTTTGAAAATGATATTCCAATCAAAGTCTTCAAAAACATAATAAGGACCTAGTAGTTAGATATCAATTGAATCAAACCATGAATATCTACTCAACTTATACAAGGCTAAGAGAATGGGCTACAAGAGGGGAATTGAGAAAATATATTTGAGTAAAGCACTATTCCACAATGAGGGGTGTGATGCAAATGTGGCTCATTCATAGTGTCCAACACTAGGCAAAAAGGTGGTGGCAATTCTTAACTCACAAATAATACAATTGTGGCACAATGTGTCTTTTGATTGATGTAAACCATATAATATTGGTTCAATGTATCTCCAAGGGCATTTGACTGTGTTTCTCACAAGCATTTTCTCTTGCATTGTGTTAAGGATTAATTCATTTTCTTCCTAATGGAAGTAAGTGACTCATCATTTATATGGAGAATGGAACAATTTACAAGCATAAATTCTACTTTCTTTCACAATAATTGAATTTGTGATATACATAGCTCCCAATGATGTTGTTGGCTTTTAATGATAAATATGAGATATAATTTATAATAATAAGCAGTAGTAAACTTAAGGCCATGTACAATCTAAGAGAAGAAGACTTGAGTTATTTCAATGTTATGACTGAGATAAGCAAACTTAAATGTCTACCAAAACAAAATTACTTCTACCACGTATCTTCAACAATTTTCAAATTTAACCCAAAAACAGAATGACCAACTAGCATAAGTTTGATATTTTGCTTCAATAATTTCACTATTATAATATCAAACAAAAAAGGTCATATTTTGAGAGAATCATAACAAATATGAGCACTTAATTTTATTGTAAGTTTGACCAGAAATCAAAATAACACCATTAGCATTCGAGGCCAATGCCAATATCAAGGATGCGCATAATGACTCCAACATTGAAAGTGTGAGTCCTCACACTTTGAAAGTGGGAGACTCGTGACTTTCAAAGTCACGAGTATTGCAATTTCCTTGCACTTTGGAAGTGCAAGCCTCGCACTTTGAAAGTGTGAGGCTCACACATTGAACTTGCTTTTGTAGGAATTTATTGTTAGTTTTTATTTTAGTTTTAATCCAACGGGCTCATGCCTTATAATAGTTAGCAGCCGCTAACCTTACATTGAGGCTTGCACTTTCAAAGTGCGAGGAAAGTGTGAGCATCGCCTTTTCAAATTGTGAGGCTTGCACTTTGAACTTACTTTTGCAAGAATTTATTATTAGTTTTTATTTTTATTAATCCAATAGGCTCATGCCTTATAATAGTTAGCAACCACTAACCTTACATACTCCCAAAATGAAAATCTAAAAACCACGAAATTGGAATCTAATAATAGTGATATTGGAATCCAATAATAGAAAAATTGGAACTCGAATAAGTCCAATAATGACAATATTAGAATCCAATATTGCTACTAATGGAATCCAATAATAGTAATAATGGAATCTAGTATAAACAAAAATGGAATCCAATATACGCAAAAATGAGATAGATTTCTTCCAAAACTTGTAATATTGGAGTCCAAAATCACCGGATTATGTCTAGATTTCTTGGAATAAGTATTCAAACCATTTGGACTAGAATTCATAAATTTTTCCAACCTTGACTCGAACCTTTCCATTGGTAGCATATCCTATTAGGGGATTGGTCGAGCATGTTAATGGTCTTCACCCATTTTTGGCATGCTTTTAGAGTGGAAATTCATTTTTATCTAGAAAGAAAGAAATTCAACTATATTTGATCATCTTTATTCTGATTGTAATCTTTCGCCTTTTAATAAATTGATGATTGTTTCTAATGTTTTTGCAGATTCAAGTGCAAGCATAGAAGGTGGCACTAGAACTTTCTCACCTCCCCGACCATACTATACCACTTGGACAACTCCCCTTACACGCGGTTGCTTGGATTCTACCACCCTCAACCCCTGGAGCAACTCTTTGAGAGGTAGGGGTCATCGCTCCAACAAGTCTCATCATCGCTCTAATATATGATTTGGATGGGGTTAGCTACTACTCTCCACCACACCCTCAACGTGGTGGGTAGGGCTCGCTACTCCCACATCATCATAGTCAAGGTCCACTTTCGCAAAAAACAAATTCCCTCATTTGGCTATGGCGATTCCGCCACCCTAGGACCAAGAAATAACTAATGAAGAAAAAAATAAGCATTGAAACCATTATTGCTGGTTGAGATCCCATTCTGTCGGTAAAGACTTATAGATGGTGGGTATGGAAAACCCAATGACAGAGTCCCTCCGCCTTCTTCTCCCTTTCGCAACTATTGCCCAAGTCTTATGTGTTCTTGAACTATACATATTGATTTTGTAATATGCTTGTAGCCTTTGGGCTTGTGTGATTTTTCTTTTAGTTTCCATATCTTTGAGCTAATTTGACACTTGTGGCGTGCTCCCATACCACCAACCTTTTTGTGAATAGTTATAATATTTTTATTTTCATAATAACCACTACTCCATCCACACTAAATAAGAAGAAAACTTTACACTCCAACTTTCTAGTGCCATTCGTATGGGTTACATAGCCAGAAACATCTTCCTCCACATTTTTCTATTTTGAATACCTAAAACCACTACTCAATACTCAATAAATTAACACTAGCATACCCTCTCCATCACCTTCTTTTGTCTTGGTTGCATGGCCCTTAATTCTGCTAGGCTAATAACTCTAAAGTGCGATATCGAATCCTTTCCAAAACAAGACAGAATCGTATTAAAACATCTCGTTAGTGGACTGTGTTATCCTCCTTTTTAAAGTTTCTGTACCATTCAGCAGCAATGGAGCCCATTGCCATTGAGCTTTTGAGCAAACAAATATTTAAAACCCATACAACCCAAAGTTTTGAGTATTGGAAACTACTTGAGTTTTGCTTAGAAAACGGCCAGACACAGTCAGAAAACTGTCACAAACTTTATCCTGTCTCCACAATTGGAGAAACTGCAGAGTACAGTCATCCTACACAACTGTTAGAAATCTTTTTGTCCCCACAACACTAACTTTTTTACACGAACGATTATGCAAAGAATAATTCACATTCTAAAACGTGTTCAGAGTGTTATGGCACCGCCCATAAGATTTTCATCTTTTCTAAAGAATCTTGCTTTTTCTGTATTTTCAAATACCGTTTCTCCTTCTCTTTGCCTTTCGGTTTTCTTATGTGGGTGGCAGCATCTTCTTTTACAGTTTATATTCCAATGCTCATTCTTGCTTAGCCATCAGTACGCTGTGTGTTCTAAGGAGCTATATTCTATAGCAAAAATTTCATGAGAAACATCTGTAATCAAGTGATTTAATTTTGATCTTGTGGGTAGTTGTCTTTGAGTCATCTCGGCAATCAGATCAATTTTCTGTGTAAGAACTTGCACTTTCTTCTGCTCTTTTTGAGTCCATGGACATCTGGTTTGAAGATTAAACTTTGATATAATGAAGATTTTATGTTGGGTTTTTGTAGTTTTCAATATAATTCAGTATTCTTATATTTCTATATATGAAAGCTTAAATTAGTAATCGTGTTCAGCTCAAAAATTATTTTCTGGGTTTAAAATTTAAATTCTAATCAGCTCGAGATTTAAGGGCTGAAATTGGGTTTCGTTTTTTCTTGTTTTTTAATATTTATATTAATATCTTCATACAGTGTATCAAAAATTCAGAATAATTATGGATGGATTCAATATGATGTTAATTTCATTATTTGGAGGAGGTATTGTGTTATAGCTGGTTTCAGAATTATTAAAAGATAGTAACAGTCTAGTGTTTCTTCATTTGGGTGGTGGTTGTAGATTATTTAGATTCATTACTTAGCCATGGAGGACGGAGAAGAAGCTCAGGCAGTTGTTTGCGACAATGGATCAGGGACTGTTAAGGTAACCACTCATATGCCCAATTGCTTCAATAGTTCCGGTTATTATCAAATGGTTCTTGTCGTAACTAGTATAAATAGTGTCATCCACTTTGCAAACTTCTTCTCTGACTTGTACTGAAACTGCTTGGAAGACATATAGTTCATTTTACAGGCTGCCAAATTGTTTGCATGGTAAAATATTCTTTTCAGTTTTTTATGTCAGAATGCTTCTCAAAAACATGTCCTGTAGGGGTAACACACAGATTTCTACTCGGATTATATGCCAAGTTTAAGTGATATCTATTCTGCCAAAGTGACCTACAACTTGCACCAGGCCTAATGGATGGGGTAGTTTACAGTTGGAGTGGAAGTCTTGGCGGTGATAAAAATCAGTCAAACTCAACTTTGAAGCATGGGAATTGGCAGTTTTTGTACATTTTTAGAAAATTAAACTGTTAATGAAATGAAAAATTATGTAGAGAAATCTTTGTATATGCAGGTTTTATCCCCGTTGCTAGTAGACTGGTCTGGGAAATTTGAGTTTATTATGGCTAAGTTGTTTGACTGTTTTTTTTTCCTCCAGATTTTCTCCATAGAGGAGATCTAATACTTAAGGAAATGATCTACATGCTTGAAATGTTTTATAAGAATGAAAAGATAACTTTCACAGTAAAATGGAAAAAATGGATTTTGATCTGATACAACTATCCAACCCCTGTCATAATCTCTATGGGACTCAGTCAATAGTGCTATTAATGTTTATATTGGGGATCAATAGTGCTATTAATGTTTAAATTGGGGATTATGTCTGCTGATATTGTTTGAAAAGATTTATGACATATTGTTTAATCTGATAGACATTCAAAATAATTGTGTATGCAAAAAAATTTGATCAACACGGTTTGAATCAATATCCGTGATTCATCATCAAGAAATTAGTTTCCTGACACGTTTTCTGATGATGAATCTGAGCATTGATTCAAAATGCGTCAATCAAACAATCTTTACAATACATGATATGGTATTTTTATTGATATTAATAGGACATGTTACCAATTAATCACAAAACTAGATGGCCCTTTGTTGCATGAATCTTTCATTATCAAAATCGAATCAAAATTAAGGACTCCTGTCCGAAAGAGTGAACACAATTTCTGATGATTGTTATGGGTACGTGTTTCTTTTACCATTTCTTCTGCTGGTAGAGAAAATATAAAATATCAATACCCAGTGACACATTAACAAATAGCTGGATGGAATGTATTTTTGGGTAGTAGTGAGGGTAATAAACATCTCCAAAGTCCAAATTATGATCAGATAATACATATTTTATGATGCTATGAGAACAATTAGCAATGGGAGTTTAAAGATAAGAATTTCCCTATTGGTTCTGAGGTCAGAAGTCATCTTGGTGATATCAATTGCACTCCTGAATGCAGTGTAAGTGTCTTTAGATTAATAGAAACCAAACTTGTAGAAGAGAATAGTTGATAACACTTACCATTAATATACACTCTTGCTTTACTCCATTTTGTTGCCAATGATACTGAACATGATTCTGTGTTGGTTGTCTCAAGGCTGGATTTGCAGGGGATGATGCTCCAAGAGCAGTTTTTCCCAGCTTAGTAGGTCGTCCCAGGCACACTGGTGTCATGGTTGGAATGGGCCAAAAGGATGCTTATGTTGGAGATGAAGCACAGTCCAAGAGGGGCATTCTCACCTTGAAGTACCCAGTAGAGCATGGAATTGTTAACAATTGGGATGATATGGAGAAAATATGGAACCATACTTTTAACAACGAGCTTCGCGTTGCTCCTGAGGATCATCCAATTTTGCTCACAGAGCCTCCTTTGAATCCCAAAGCTAATAGGGAGAGGATGACCCAACTTATGTTTGAGGTCTTTAACACCCCTGCTATGTACGTTGCTATCCAAGCCGTGCTCTCTCTTTATGCCAGTGGAAGAACTACAGGTTTGCAAACTCCCAATCTGTTTCAGCTTTGTTTCTTGAATATTGAAGTAGCTCTGTAATAAACCCTGCAAACAAAATTGAAGCCAGTTAAGTTTAAACTGCAATCTTAATTTTTCCTTTTCTGATCTTCCATTTCCATCATTTGATGTAAAATCTAATCCTGGTAAATAAGGCCTTGAATGATTTGGAATCATATAAAATACAAAGGTAATTATTTAGGTCACAACTGAACCAGCATGCCTCTATGAGACAGTGACCTTCTGTTTGTGAACAAGGGGACTCTGTAACTTAATCCTGCAAACAAAAGAGAGACCATCTAGGTTTTAAGCTTTAATCTTTGTTTCTCCCATGTTTTGATCTTTAATTTCCATCATTTGATGTGTCTTGAGTGATTCAGACTCATATAAAAGGTAAAAGGTTATTGTTAATGTCAACCTAGCCAGCAACTATCTATAAGAAGCCCTTGTTTGAATAAGAAAACCTTTGGCTTTACCTTATATGTACGGTTATATTTTTGTACACCCTGGATTTCAACCTCAAGGTTAAGCTCAGGAATAAACCACGCATATCTTTTTTTCCCTAGGTAAATACAATCTAGTGTATAGTTGCCATTGCCAAAATGTAAGCATATTCATAACCTTTCTGTTTTATGTTTGAAATCATACTATTTCTGATCATTGAAATCTTTGTGAAGGTATTGTTCTGGACTCTGGAGATGGAGTGACTCATGTTGTGCCTATATATGAAGGCTATGCCATGCCCCATGCTATATATAGACTTGACCTTGCAGGCAGAGACTTAACAGATGCACTTTGCAAGATCCTTACAGAGAGAGGCTACACATTCACCACTACAGCAGAACGAGAAATTGTTAGAGATGTGAAGGAAAAATTGGCATATGTTGCAATGGATTATGAAAGGGAGATGGAACTAGCAAGAAGCACACCAACATTGGAAAAGACTTATGAGCTTCCAGATGGACAAGTCATAACAATTGGCTCTGAAAGGTTTAGATGTGCAGAGGTGTTGTTCCAGCCTTCTCTTATTGGCATGGAAGCTCCGGGAATTCATGAGACTGCTTATGGATCCATCATGAAATGTGATGTAGATATCAGGAAGGACTTGTATGGAAACATTGTTTTAAGCGGAGGCTCCACCATGTTTCCTGGTGTTGCTGATCGCATGAGCAAGGAAATTTCAGCTCTTGCCCCAAATAGCATGAAGGTCAAGGTGGTTGCTCCTCCTGAAAGAAAATACAGTGTTTGGATTGGAGGCTCCATTTTGGCTTCACTAAGCACATTCCAACAGGTACCACTGTTCACCATTTTCTTTGCAAATTTAATAATTTAAAATCAAGCACAGTTCAAACATTCAAGAATGAAAAAGCAAACATCAATATATTTTGAGATTCTAGAATGGTTTTCTTTAAATAGGAACTATTTCTTTCTCATTAGGTGTCCCTGTAGTAAAGAGGTAAAAGCCATAGAGAATCTTTCTTTACAGCTGTTTAATAAGGTGCAGATTTGGGTGAGGGTTTTCGGGCATGTTTCTTTTTGCTTGGCTTCTTCTTCCTTAGCTTTATTCTTTTACCCAACTAGCAAGGATGTCTTCTGCTGGCTAAGGCCATGCTATCATGTCTTATAATGAATATATGATGTCCTGTTGGGTGCAAGGGTATGGCCTGATGGTGGGGTCTGAGTGTTCTCTAATCACCCACCTAAGTTCTAATCTCTCAGGTCTTATGGAACTGTTTACCTTTGCATTTACACAGTCAATTGAAAGGACTTGCCCTGTATTAACGTGCCACCTTCTACACTTTCATAGGCCCCCAAATATATAATATAATATAGTACCTATGCAATTATTAATAGTCTGCCTTTCTTGCTGGCTGTCTTTTCTCATGGCAACATTGATATTTCATTTGTTTTGACATTCTGAGGTGTGATTCCATACTATCCATTTGTATGATTAATGTTATATTTTAATGTATTATTAATACAGATACGCATTTCAATCAAAATTAAAAATCAGGAATTATAACTAAATGAAAATTAGACACTAACCTCTGTGATAAGCAAAACCCATCAGAACTTCGATACATTTTAAGGGTATCCCTTTCTGAAAAGCTTCAGTACCAATGTTCTAATATCAAACGAAATGAATATTTTTATTATGTTAGTTTTATTGAGAAATCACTGCATTATATTGAGTAATGTTTGTTACTGATTTTATGTTTGGGTTGTGCAGATGTGGATTACAAAAGCTGAATATGATGAGTCTGGCCCTTCAATTGTTCACAGGAAATGCTTTTAGGGTATCAGAATGCAGTTTTTAGAAGAGATTTGCTACGCCTCTCTGTTGTGGTTTATTTATGTTACCCAATAGTTTTTATGAGGAATGTTTTGCCTGTTCCAGCTTCGTAAAAATATGAATGAGGATACAAGTGTAGTAGAGTTAATACCCATTTGCAGCAGAGGTCATGCTGCTATATTTATGTTATTTTTGGGTTGGATTGATATGTTTCTATATGTGTGTATGGTGAGAGACAAATGATTGAAAGAAATAGAACGAATTCTTTATCTGATACTTTCTTCGTGGTTACTGGAATCGGCTATATGGCATTCTTTTTCTACATTTTCATGGGTGGCAAATTCGATATGGAATCCTTACACATTATTTGCATGGATGCCCATTTGAAACAATTACTGAATTTATGTAATCAATGGAAGGTTAAACAAAGTCTTTGGAACATAATAAGTTTGTTTTTCTCACACTTCTTAACAATATATAATTAACTCAATTACAAAGCAAACGAAGTGTTCACTACTTGGCTTTTATCATTTTACACTTGATTTTCTTTCATAAAAATGCCTGGTTAGTGATAATAATGATAAAAATATTAATGTTTAAGAAAGATAAAAAAGGGTCTATGGAACTGAGAAAAGTACAATGTGAAATAAAGAAAAAGGAGTGCAAAAGTAACTCTATTAAAGTAAATAAAAAGAACAACCAACAAAGAAAATATGCCATATTCATCGATGTTTCACCTATCTCACCATATCTACAACTCTATTAGGAGGTTGCTTCCTTATCAATCTTGAAAAAGAAACAAATTGAATTAAAAAAGTAATTATTTAAGTACCAATCATTAAAGAAGTAGATTCTTTGGTCAAATGTTGTCATAAATTAAACATCTCTCAAAAGAAAAGAGTCAAGCAGCTCTAGTCCTCATAAGCCATGAAGTTATGGAGAGAGTCATACGAGTCTCTAAAGAGGAAATAGAATTTTCCTCTTATCTCATAACAAGGAGAACATCTAAAAACAAAATGGTCTTCAATTTTGGACTCCAAATAACAAATATGATGTTCTTGAGGATATGTTGGTGTCTCTATGCGAGGTGATGTATGCAAACTCTAAATTGTACGGAATGAACCTTCATACCGCAAGATAATTGGCTCGAATTTAGCCTCGGAGGTTCGATGAGCCCATTCTAAAAGTGAGATAAGTATTGTAATAATGTTGAGGCTTTGAGGAAAGAGGTTGACAAGGCTCTATCCCTTTAGGATCGAACATAGGCTCTATAGATCTCATCTATAATGCCCTTATTTATCTCCCTTTTGAAAATATTTCATGCATCATGAGAAAAACTATGTGGCGGGAGTATGTTGAAGTGAGTACCTACAAGGCTCAAAGAAAAATCCTTGGCATGGTAAAAACGTTTTGATCTCATGTTGTGCTAATTGCATAGAGGATTTGAATGCTTGAGATGGGTACCTGAAAAAATCAACTAGATAGTTGGCCATTTTTCTAGCATGTGTATCATAATCACCACTTGAAAGATCACACTAGTGAGGAGGTCAGATCAATTCAATGAGAATGATGTCTATGAGGAATTGATATTTTAGCATTGAGATGTTTGCATAACATGGAGGTAAGTTCTCTTTCAATTTGGATTTGATCGGCTTTCTTAAAATAAGGCCTCATATTTGAGCTTCATGGAGAAGAGTAGGTGTAACAAGTGATATGAAGAGGTGAATCTATATCAAGTGGTAAGGGAAGCATACCCTTTTCTTAGTCTGGACTCGGTAGTTGATGATATATTGAAGTGTGGCCCAGAAAAAATGACTCCAAAATATATAGATATGAAGAGACCATGTCTTGATTTTTTAACTTTTATATATAAGGAAAACATGTTTGAAATTATAGTTTGTAGCTTTAAAAACAATAACTTTTGTGTTTTATACTTTGTATTACTAAAACCATGAAATATTGTTATTTCACACTCAATATAATTTAATTTTCTAAGCTCCAATATCTATTATATGTGTTTGCCCTTAAAAATGTATTATTCTTTCTAGTATTAAAAACCATGCAGAAATGTCATTTCACACTCATTAGAATTTAATCTTCTAACCTCAAACATCTATTATATATCCTTTCCTTGATTATTGTGGTGTGTTTTGACTACCGGTTGTTAAGCACTCTAACTTAAGGGGTGTATTGAGAAAAATTAGGGCTCAAGGGACTGTCAAATTAACAAGCCACATCCTATATTTTCTTGCAATTTTAAAATTTTGGATTTCCCACCTCAAAGACCACCTCGTGTGCCATGTGGCGTGAGCCTAAACTTCAATTCACATTGAAAAAATCAATTTTGGATGGTGAACCGATGGCCAAACCCTTCCACCTAAAAATATTCATGGTTCGGCATGGTACATTGTAATGCCCAAAAATAACACACCCTAAAAACAACGGTAAAATTACCAAAATAATTTTTTTGTCTTTCATAGCTTGTTACACGACACCACTGGGCTCAAATAGAAAACTCAACATCACAAAGAACACTTACACAATCATGGGCCCACATAGCCAATAGAATAACACCATAGCACACTATTGAAAAACTTAATCAAAATGGATGTATACTTTACAAAGACTCAACCCCCCATGAGAAACTTAAAGTTAGCCGCATTCTACAATACATCACCCATGGTTACATCTTTATTATAATTCAATTCCAATGTTTACCCTTGTAGATTGAAGGACATTAGATGCATACGCAAATATTTCCATTCCCAAAGCTATATATATATTTTTACAATGTTGTTTAAACCACATTATATGTATGTGCCCATACCTCAAGGTTGTATATGTCCCATTTTCATAAAATGTTTTGGATAACAATGATCCCCTCCTTTATTTTCATTCTAATTATGTTTTCATTGTTACTTAGATCTCATTTTATTATCGACATTATAAAAATTCTTATCGGAATTTCCTTAATTTGAGTCATGCAAATTCTTTCTTCGTATTCAAAACTAGAAGTTCCATTCAACTCCTATTGCTGAAGATGGATCTTTCCACTCTTTAATTATGGTTATGCCCAAAGCATCTAGTCATCTACCTATTTGTTTCATAATTAGCTTTTGGAATATTGATTTTGTGGTGAACACCAAATACTGCAAGAAAAGCCTTCTTCCTCAATTGATCATTTTACTTAATTGTTTCCCTCAACTTCATAACCATTTTCAAGGACAGAACAACCATAGCTACCGTAGAAACAAGATGCAGACTTCATTTAAAATATTATCTTTTCCTTAAAAAAAAGTTCAAGAAAATGCAAGGGACGCTTAATCTTACATTTCTCATACCTATTAGATTCATGGTCTTTCCTTGTGATTACTTGACCAATTAGACTCTCTTATAAGATTATTACAACCTCCTTTAAATTTTCTAAACTTGAAATTCATTTCATCTCTCTTTTGTAGTTATAACGATGGTAAAAACATTGTTCCATCTAATGAGTTCTCAACTTAACATTATATCGAAAATTACTATGATTGCACTTAACCATTTCATTTAAGATTCACAACTAGGATTATTATATAGCTAAGCAATGACCTAGTATTGGAGTTCCCAATATCTCATCAATACCTTAATACTTGTTCAAGAGTTAATTCCAACTCTATTAAATTAATATCTTCCGTGATATGATCAAATCATATATTCATAACCGTACCAACTCATTAGTATCTACAAAAAGTGTCTTGTTTATCGAATTAAGTTGTTTAATCAAATATATATAATTTCTCTTACTTTCTTACCCAATTAAGTATAAAGGCGCATATTCGTGAAATCAACACTATCTATAGTAACACAATACAAACTTGGCAATATAGTTAACGTACTATTATTATTTCCAAGGAATAATTCAATGTACTAACATCATGCCCATAATGAAATGTCAAGATATAGACTAAGGAACCCAAACTTGGGTTAATGAATTTAGATGTTTAAACCATGATAGCTTTTACTTGTAATTATTGGTGAACCAATCACATCATACAACAAACAAAGGTTGATCCAACAATGGGTTGTGTGTGTGTTTCAAGCCAACCCATAAAGGGATAAATCCATTATACAATGAGCTCGGGTATATAAGTAGCCCCTAATAATTATACCTAGATACATGCAAGCATTATGAAACTATGTTTTACAACCGTTTCCAAAGTGGATCATCCACAAGGCATTAAAAAAAAATTTAAAGAATCTCTAGCAAGTTACAACAACACACATTTTCAAGAAGTAATACTTATTTCTTTTCTTAATCAATTCAAAAATTACATTCATATTGAGTGAGTAGAAATCTTTTTTTATTCATAATTTTTCCCTTATCCTCCTTTCACTACAACAAGGAGATATTATTCCTTTCAAAACAGCAAGTGTTTGACAATTTTTCTTCTCTTATTCCAAGTTAACGAAATAGTATACTAGAAAATAAGAAACTCTAAATATGGGAGGGTTTAAGGCTACCTCCAATATTTGATAGTGATGATGATGAGAGACATGCGCACAAATATTTTCCACAATGAGCTTGATGATCAGACAACGCAAAGGAAAACTACACAAGAAAATATTAGTAGATTTGGGTGGTGGGTTGCCTGACAAAAACCAGTCCAGAAGTGATGAAATTCCTAGGAAGGATGTCATCCCACTTGTTTAGAAAATTGATTTTAAATACTAACTAGATAACATGCTAGAAGATAACTAGAATGGGAATGCTTAGAAATAGATAAAACAAAGATTGGATGATAAATATAATGGTAAATTGAGACAAGAAATTCAAACCAGACAAGCGTCAATAGAAAACCGAAGCATTTGAAAATGTTTGTGATAGAAAATTGAGGTTTTGGGGTGTCTCTCAAGAAGAATACAGAGATTTCAAGGATATGAAAGTTGCAGGAGTAGAGAAACCGATGGAAAAAGGGACAGAATGTAGGAAAAATGGTTGAGATAGATCGGGTCGATTAAAGTGACCAGAAGCAATCAATGGTGGTACGCGTTGGCTTAGGGTTTAGGAGGGTTGATGTATGGTAAAATAGCTTTGAAAATCAAAGAAGGTCGGTAGATGTGATTTGAGCTTCAAAATGACAAACAAGCCCGCAAATGGTTGATGAAGAAGTGATGAAACAAGATAGGTCTTCCAACAATCTCCAAGCTCCATATTTTCTAAGAGAATAGACAAAGGCTCCAAAGTGTCTTCAAGAGGATGGTGGTAACTCAAAAGAAGACAAGAAACCCGTAAAATTTTGCTAGAGGTCGGATCTCAAAAGTTTCATCCTCTTAGGGAGGGTGATGTTTGATTATGCTAAAATGTAAAATAATAGCCTAATCTAATGCAAGTTTGTAGTAAATAAATAAATATTGAAATACTGAAATAATACCCAAGTAACTAAGCAATGAAAATATGAAACCCTAATTACAAAGAGGGTTTGAAGAGTCGAGTTGACTCAAAGAGGTTTTTAGACTATGTCATAGTGGATATCGTTTGAAAAGAGATGGAGGACCATCACATGAAGTTCTGAAAAAATACATATCCGGTATATTTGACTGGACTAGAGCACCTAAAGAAGGGTAGGGGTGCTCATGGCCGCCATGGTCTAATTTCTAGGTGCCCTGGTCTGCGTAGATGCTCATAAAACCTCCTCTAAGGTGTCACAAGAGGTTTGCACTTATTCACCTTTTTCGTGTGTATGTCATTGTGAGATCGTTAAGGTCCTTGTAAACTTGCAATGAAGAAAGCACCTGTAAAACCCTTAAATAGACATCAAATCCCAAAAATAAAGATGCAAAATGAGGGGTCAAAATGTCCTCAGTCACCACAATGGTGGACTTACAACTGAGCACTGCACTACATCTCAGACCTAATGTAGTTCTTTGTGTGTGTGTGGAATTTTTCCCTAGGTTTCTCTTGTGCATGTTGCACTTAAAGTATCGAGCAAGTAGCTAGAGGTAGAATGTAAACAATGTTTACGTGGAAATAATAAACTCCGCTCCTATGAATTTTGATGAAGATGAACCATCCTTTGTCCCTTGTGATGGAGCTAGATGAATGCAAATTGAGCTATAGATGCCTTTGATGTATGTAACCTTAGGTGGAGATAGTAGGTGTTTAGTGCTGGTCCCTTATTATAATTTCATATCTTTATATTTGTATGATTCCTTCGCTTTAATTTCGTAATTAACCCCAAAAAGTCATTTTATCAAAAATATAAGATGCTCAAATGGATAGAAAGGACCCAAAAAGTGTGACCAAAGTACAAAGAGGACAAGGGCACCCATGGGGATAAGGGTTCATGGCGTTGGCATCCTGGTTGGGTCTTTGGTGTCTAGAATGAAAAATGCTTAAAGGTGTAAAGATAAACTGAGAAAGTAAGAGTGCAAGACTGAAAGAAAAAGCATAAAGCAAAGAAAGGTGGAAAAATACATGGGTTAATTCTCAATTTTCTTACTTAGGAACCATATGATTAGTAGTATGCGATCGAGACAGAGATAATTACCCAAATTGTGTGATTTTGTGTCTACAATGGTGTATATATAGGGTCATCATTTCCCGATAGGGTCACCATTGATTGTGGAGAAATATTGATTTGATGATGTAAAATTCAAGAGATGAGGCCCCATTAGGTGTTGATTAGGGCTAGAAGTTGATTTGGCAAGTTGGAGTTGCATAGGGATGAGAAATGGTGGTTGGATGGTTGGAAATATTAAATGAGGGTAGGTGGTGAGTCTAAGAAGATTAAATGGGATATGATTAAGGTAATAAGTAGATTTATGGATGACTAAGTGTAATTAAGGTGGATAATGAGAGATGAAATAATGATAACATAGGATAGAATTAATCTAAGGGAAATAAATTTTAATTAGGAGGAAAAAGAAATTCAAAAGGGGACATGGGTGCGATTGTGCATAATGATGATGAAGAGGAGAGTGAACACGACATGAGGAGCTAGCGAACCAAATTTTGGTGTACAGTTTCCCCCTTTTGTCAAGGGGTTTGTGTTAAGTAAGTCACGAGACAAAAATCAGAAGTGATAGAATATGGTTGAGGTGCTCCCCTCAAACTAGGGATCGATGACACAAAGCAAATCGATTACTATATTGACAGAGATAGATGGAGGGAGGAAAGGGTGGAAAGATGATAAAATATGCCCCAAGTGGAGAGTGATATGACCATTGTAAGAAGGATGGGATAAACAAAATTAAATATTGAAGTAATCCTAGAAACACTTAATAAGGAACATAGCATGGCCTTGACGGAGGTGATGTTAATGTCATATGGACCCGTGAGTCCAAAAATATTGTTGTAGTATGGAGGGAATCCACTAGGAATCCGCTTTTATGGATGTGCAAGTTGTGGCACTAATGGGTCAAATGCATACATAGAGAGTATATGCAAAAATGCAAGTATGGTCAAGAAAATGGTCGTGACGGAATTTCAGGAAACAAAGCAAGGAAAAAGAGTAAGTGATGTCCCGCACATATGAGGAAGTAAATAATTATGCATCCTTTTGGAACGAAAAGGAAAAAAATTGCCACAAAGGTGGGCTTAAGGTGAGATATGGTTCTCTGAGAGGGAACATGGAGATGGCCACAGAGTGGGCTTCTAGATATGAGGAAGGATGTGTTGCAAGATAGGCAAATAGGTAAAAAGAGTAAAATAAGCTATCTAAGGAAAGGAATGGTGTGTTATGGGTGACACAATTCCAAAGTGGAAGAGAATATAATTTAGATAAATAGATTTATTGAGACAATATGAGGATCAAATATAAGGTTTTGTCGACGTTGACTAGGCACGGATCAACAAAGTGACTAAGGGGGTGCCCTTATAAAAGCGATTTTGGGAGGGCTGGTGACAAGGCTCTTTTGAGAAACATAATTTGTATGACCGAGCTCGAGTGATATACAATCTTGTGATTTGATCAAAATGATGTCGGTAAAGGTGGAAGGAAATGCCGGTGGTCACGAGAGTGATAAGTTCCAAAAACTTAGCTTTTTTAGATTTTAGTTTTTTTATTTTATTTTCTCACACGCCCAAGGCCGATTGGTGGCGACTAGGCATGGTGGAGGTGATACAATTCCTATGGGTGGTGAGGAAGTTCATATTGGTGCAGATGGTGTATGTGGAGCCGATTGGATATAGGCATGATGACATAGAGAGGGACACCTACCCGGCCTAGTGATGGAAGATCCATTGGAGGATGTTGTGCTAATGGATGCAGATGATGATAATGTGGGGGTTGAAAGAGGGGTACATGGAATGGATGACCCAAAGAATGGATACCCCGTGGTCTAGAGGAGGTGTCACAGGTGGGAGGAGATGGGGAGTTTAGGGAGGCGAGGAGGAGAGAGAGAGAGATGGAGGTGTGGCATCGAAGGTAGCATAATTACAGTAGAGCTTGATGTGGCTCGTTATGAACCTAATGTCTTTGTGCAGAAGAGAGACCTAGCTATCTAGCAGATGGATAGATATTGGAGGAAGAGAGAGGAATTTTGAGAGAGATATGGAGATCTAGGCACTCCTTTAGAGGTGATAGGGGAGTGACCCAGGAGATACATAGGAAGTACCTATAGGGGAGGTTAAATGGATCCTCTCGGTTTTGTGATGATGGGGTAGTATCGTGCTCTAAGGGATGAGGCATAATATTATGAGTGCATAGTGATTATAAGACTACCCTATGTACTATGATGGATGGCACGTGTGGCGAGAGGAGATCGGGATGGCAAGAGGCCTCGGGAAGTACAGCAAGTGTAGCGCATCCTAGGCACAATTTGGGTCCGAGATGGTGAGTAGGGAGGAGGACAAGCGGGAGGAGAGGGTCCTACCCATGATATACAGTAGTCTCATATTTTGATTTCACTACTTAGTGGGGGAACATTGTATATGTATAGATTAGATGCAGATAGAGCCCAGTTGAGGCCTATCATTCACATACAAACATTCAGATGATATGAGTATTTATATGATTTTTTTTTTCTCACATGTGTTTTGATATGTGGATGAGTAGATTAGATGTATGGCGTAAATTTATGTTTTGATGTGAAATGGATTATGATCCTGTTATGGTGAGTAGTCTATTGAT
Source organism: Taxus wallichiana var. yunnanensis (assembly GCA_018340775.1). Taxonomy (NCBI): domain Eukaryota; kingdom Viridiplantae; phylum Streptophyta; class Pinopsida; order Cupressales; family Taxaceae; genus Taxus; species Taxus wallichiana. The sequence goes on from CM031239.1 coordinate 974,553,135, forward strand.
GTGAAAATAATTTAATGGATAAAGATGTTGATTTAGATATTGATATGATGTAAATTGATTAATTTATACAAAAATTATGTGGTGATTGGATTAGATGTGGAATTTATGTGATAGATTTAGATGTTAGACTAGATATGAAAATTATGTGATGGATGTACAATGTGACATATTTAGATTATATATCATGCTGATTTTTTCTCGATGTAGATGCATTAATTACATTGGATAGGATGTGATAGATTACAACATAGATTATAATGGGCATTTGTGTTCAATGTGGATGAGTTTGATACGATGGGATAACAAAAATGGTTAGAATGAAAGGTATGAATAGAACATGACCTTGTCGGGTGATCTAAATATAGGAAGTACACATTCATCGAATAAGGATTTCACGTGAGGATAGATGCTTTTGAGACTGGATTGGAGGTAAAACGTGATAAGGAACAAGAACAAAGCAATGCACTTGTAGCCATATGATAGATGTTAACACTCTGTTTATCAATATTTTTTTCTTCATGTTTCAGATTAGTGAAAACTAAATGAGAAATCAAGAAAACCTCAAAATATGGGAGGGATTAAGGGATCTCTTGATGTGGATGGTCATGAGGATGGTACGGGCACACAGAACAGATCCTTCTCACCATGAGTTAGTAACATGCACAACAACAAGAACTAAACATGAGAAGGATTAGTGATAGAGATGGCAAACCGCCCAAAGAAGAAGATTCTGAGAAGCAAAAGCTTGCTAGAAAGGATGTCAGCCCACTTTTTGATAACAAGAAATATAATCAATGATGGATAAAGATTACAAATAATAGAATATGAGATAAAATCTAATAAATTGAAAGATAGTCAAATGATAACCTGGTAGTAAAAATGCTAAAAATAAGAACAACCCGAGAATGGGTTGATGGTGACCCGAGTAGAAATGGTAAGGTCGAGGGTGACCAGAGTAGAGATGGTCTAAAAATGTGTAAGAATAGAGCTAAAATACTAATGCGAGCTACGAAATTGATACCGGAGCATAAATGAGGTAAAAGGATAAAGGAAAGGGTAGATCGAATAGAGTAAAGAGCGGAGTTGACGGTGACCCGAGGTAAACAAACACAATCAATGGCAACCTATGCGGGGTTGATAAAAGTATGCAAAAACAAGGAAAAATACAAGTTCTTAGATGTTAGGATGGGTGACAAAATGCTAATAATGTGGGTATGATGAAAAATATGATAGACATGATGCAATACAAGGTGAATAGGATGCCGAATAAGTTGGATTTAACATATATATGAAATAAGTTGATGGCGACCAAATCCAATTGGTGACAATCAAACAAATGTGGGATCTTGGCTAAATGATGGATTAGATAACGTGTCTCGAGGATGATAATGGACAATGAAAGGTTAGGCATAACTCCAAGTAGATCTATAAATCTATAAGAAAAATAAAAGCATGGATAGGTGATATCTCCAAATATTCTTCACAATACTTCAAGCTCTAATAATGGCATACAAAGGGACAACAAAGTGATTCAACTGATAACAAGAGCTCCAAAGATGATGGAGGAAGAAACAATCACAAAGAATGTAAGAGATTCAAAAAAATTCATCCATATGAGAGGAGGGTGAGTGTGTTTAAATAAAATAGGATAGGTCGATTGAAGACTTTGGGTTAGTCATCAATGACTAGGATGGAGAGTCTGCCAAGAGACGTTTAAACAATAATGGATGGCTGGAAATGGGATAATAACAGCTAGCGGGCTATTTTTAGGCTTGTATGCATGTTGGGGGTGTTTAATGGGTAAGTGAATCTTAGGAAGGGGTAAATGGGTGGAAAGAATCTTATGATTGGCGATAGAAAACTATGAGACAAAACAAGAATAGATGGGAAAGGTAATTGATGAGTTGTTCCCCCTCAAACTAGGGATTGATGATACTGAAAGGGGGTTGATCATGAGTTTGAAAGAGATAGATGATAGGGGAGGGTGGGAAAGGATGGGAAAAGAGAAGATGAGGCATGATGCCCTAGGAAAGAAGGATTCAAGAAAAATAGAAATTTAAACATGGCGGTGATTTTAAGATTCACTTTGGTAGGAACAAAGCACGACCTCAATGGAGACAATGGCAATGTCCTACGAACTAGTGAGTCGATAAAAACCACTGCAAGAGGGAGGAAATCCAATGGTAATCTGCTTAAAATGGATGTGAAAGTCATGGGACCAATGGTTCAAAGGCACACATCATGCACAAGCCAATGCAAGGGTTAAAAATTGAAATCCTTCATACATGAGGAATCAAGCGAGAAAATGGATCCGGAAAGACAAGAAAGGAGAAAATAATGGTGCCCTTAAAAGGACATGAATATAAACAAAAGGTTAATTATGTGAACCAACAATAAGAACCAAATATGAAAAGGAATAGTGTGTTATGGGTGACACACCATAAATAGAGGGGAAGAAAAGATGATTAATGATGAATATCATGAAAATGGGGAAAATAATAAAAAACTAAGGTCAGGTTGATAGTGACAAGAGAGAAGCGATAACAACCATAGATAAATGGAGGCGTCAAGGAGTGATGCACGCGCAGAATCACAAGGGTTAGGACATATGGAACCTTTAGGTATTGTGTCCCTAGATTTATACGAAGCACTAAAGCACCCGAGGCGTGATACTATGAGCTGATTATGACACATAAGATACCATGAACACCGAGATAAGTAGCATATTTGGCTAATCGGTGGGGAGTAGGTGGTGCAACACCATTTAGGAGTGTAGAAAGCGTGGCACAACCACCACGAGATGAGTCTACGTGATGGAGGAGATGAGGCCTAGATACATATTCAGGCACATGCCCCTGTGGGCAAGATTTGAGACTCTAAGATATAAAGTTTACTGATCTTGATGATGTATCTGCTTTGACATAGGACCCTTAGTGTTTTGTGACTTAATGTATATGTATTTATATATATGGAATTATGATGAGATATATATGTATATATATGATCTTGATTTTTGTCTTGATTCATCATGTCATGTATATGATTCATGGTTTTGATGGTGCCATATTAGATTTAGATGTGACGATTATGATTATGATGTTATGGATTAGATGTAGATGTATGAGTTTTATTATGATGATTATGGATTCGATGATGAGATGATTATGGATTTGATTTGGATTTGATGTTAAAGATAATAGATAATATAGAAATGAATATGATAGATGATTAGATTTGATGGATTTAGAAACATGGTAGTTATGGGATGTGATGAGTAGGATAGAGAATATAAATGGTGTGATGTTAGGATAATAGATAGGGGATGAAAGGAAGGAATATGAATTGATAGGTGGTGACCAATGGGTATGAATGACACTACACCATAGGAAGAGCACCTTTGGCGAAGGAGTGATCCAAACTAGATTAGAGGTAAAGTGAGAACATGAATCAAATAAAGCCATGCACTTGCGACCAAAGGTAGGTGTTAACATAGAACCAATGATAGTTTATCAGACTCATGATCAAGAAAGAAAATATGGAAGGGGGAAGCTTATATACCTATTGTCGACATGACAAGGGATCAAGATATAACATACACGCGGGAAATAGGTTATCTTTAGGTGGTGTTCCTAGGACTATGACCCAACTTTAGCTATAATGATGAAAATTGATCGATACGGGAAAATTGCTTTTGATGGGAAATTTGATCATTGTGGGAAGATTTCCTAGGATTCTTTTACATGTTAAATTTTGATCAATACGGAAAGCCTTTTACTGCCATGATATAACAAGGTAGCCATCCTTCAAATGAGTGTTCTACATTTTGATTTTTTTATTTTCTGTTTCTTTTTCTAATTTTGATTTTGAGATGGTAGGATACATGATAGTTTTCCTTCAAGGGATCATTCTATATTTTACATTATTTTATTTACGTGAAAAAATTTCCTTCGAGGAGAAATCGATTTTTGGATAAGATAACTTGATAATAATATCCTTGATTTTGAATATTGAATTTTACACAAGAGCTAAGGATAGCCAAGTAGACCACTTGGGGAGGGGATAATAAAGATGTGCAAGCTATACTTGAGAACCCTTATCATGGTTCCAGAAGGTAGATAAGAGGAAATGGAAGTAACAATCACAGATTTCTCACCAAGAAGGAAGAACCTATCCATAAGGAATATGCTATGAGCAGAGCCGTGGTGCCCATATTTAAGGTCATAGACAGGATAGTGATGGTAGACCACATAATTCTAGATCATTATAGTGATAGATGGAAGAGGAAATTGATGGAAAGAGGGGATTACTAAGGTGACTAAGATCTCATTGGTAGATATGTTAACAATATAAAGGTTACAAGTGCAAGGCATTGAGAGGTTCCGGTTTAAGTTTACCATCAAGAGAAGCTAAATGATAAGCACCAGACCCATACTTATGCATGATAATGTATGGTCCAATCCAATTGGGAGTAAACTTTCCACATTGGATCCTTTCTAGAGTAATTACGTTTTGGTTTTCTTTAAGAACAAGGTTATTGATGTCAAAGTCTTGAGGCTTATGATGCTTGTTGTAAGCATGTTTAATTTGGTCTTAATATACTTTGATGATGTTAAAGGGTGATAAAGCGGATTTTATCTAACAACTCAAGTTGTGCTAGACATTCCTAACAATACTCCTCATCGAGATAAATTGCGAAGGAAACATGCAAGGAAGGTATTTTAACTTCAAGAGGAAGGATAGCCTCGAGTCGTAAATGAGAGAGAGAGAGGAGTAGGAGTGCGAATGCTAGTCTTGTAATCCCAAAGAGAAAAATCAATATGAAGATTCCAATTACGACCCACCTATTAATAGTCTTAGCAAGAATGTTACGAAGGGTCTTGTTAAAGGCTTTTTCCTAACAAGTTATTCGGGGATAATAAGGAGAAGAGAAGCTAAGCTTAATATTGAATGAGTCGTAAAGCTTCTTGAGATCTTTGTTTTTGAAGGAATTTTCATTGTCCATGATGAGCTTGTGGGGGATTCCAAAACGGAAGATGATATGTTGATAGATGAAATTAATGATCTAGTTAGCTTTGGTAGATGTGAGTGGAATGGATTCCACCCATTTGGTGAAATACTCAATAGCAATGATGATAGAATGATGGCACTGAGAAGAGGACAGATTGATAGTGCCAATGAGGTCGAGCCCCATTATGAGAAGGAAAAAGTTCTTGGGTCGACTCTATAGCCTAGTTAGGAATGCGAGATAGTATTCGAATATTGCTGAAATTTAACACACCTTTTAATATACTCAAAGTGGTCTTAGTTGAGGGTAGGCCAAGTAATAGCCTGTAAAGGACACACTTAGAAACATCAAGGCCACTAAAGTGTCCACCACAAATGTCATCATGGACTTATTGAATAGACAGTAGATTAAAAATACTTAAGGTAACGTAGAGAATGTCGTCAAACCCACATTATAAAGGATACCACCAAGGATAACATAGCAGGTTGCACATTGAAGAAAGGACCTCCTACTATTCTTGGATAGGTCGAGGGGAATTTATATTGGGATAGGTAGTCGAATATCTGAGAATACCAAAGATCATATTGATTGGTGTTGATATGATTGACATGGGAAGCTCATGAGATGTCAAAAAACAACAAAGAGCTTGGATTCTTCCATTGTCCATGGGATAAGGGATGTGAGGGAATCCATCATTTCAGTAAAATAATTTGATGATCGCATGATGGCTTGGATGGTATAGGAGTTGAATGCTTCAAGGAGGAAGATGACAATATCCCTATATTATTGAAGGATGTCATTTTTACATTAATAGGTGCCTATAACTTGATTGATGATGAGCTAGGAATCCCCATATATATCAATAATTTGGACGTTGAGCATGACAAAGTGATTTCAAGGCCCAAGATGAGGGATTCATACTCAACCATATTGTTAGTGCATTCAAAATTAAGCTTTGAGAAATGGGGATGGGAGTATCCCAAGGAGGAATGATAATGACGTCGGCACCTCCCCCTTATTGAAACTTAGATCCATAAAAGAAAAGGGTCATATTAAGAGGAGAGAAATCATGATCAAGAGTGAAGATAGATTCATTAGGAAATTGTTCATGAGGGAGTTGATTATCGGGAAGAGGGGCCTCAGCGAGTTGATCGGAAATAACCTGGCCCTTAATGGATTTTGGGAGATGAACTCTAGGTAAAAATTTTCATGATCATGAGCCATTGAGTGATATGTTCATTATGATAAGGATTAGAATGCATGGTGTTAAGAATGTGGAAATTAGTAACGATGAAGGTTTTATGGTTAAGAAGGTAATGACGAAGTTTAGAAGTGGCAAAGAAGAGGGTGCAACACATCATTTTAGATTCAAGTGTAGTGGGTTTCGTAATAATGAAGGGTACGGATGATATAATAGACATCCTTCTCCTTGCCTTGCTCATTGCGGTGTGCCAACATGACACCTAGATCATGATTGGAGGTAGAGATATAGAGATATAAAGGCTCCCCCTCATGTGGAGGTGTGAGCACTGGTGGAGAGAGAAGATATTGCTTAAGATCATCAAAGGACTTTTGATAGTTGGCATCCAAATTGAATTGGGTGTCTTTACAAAGAAGGTGATGAAAGGGTTGGCAATAATCGAGAATTATGAAATGAAGCGACGGGCTGATTGAAGTCGGTCTTAAAGAATACAAAGTTGCTTAAGGTCGAAGGGGATACATCTCAAGAATTGCCTTAATTTTGGTGGGGTCAACAGCAAGAATACCCCTAATAGAGACAATGAAGCCAAGGATTTTACCAGTTAGCACTCCAAACACACACTTAGTTGGATTAAGATGAAGGAGGAAGTGGATAAGGCACTCGAAGAGGATTTCAAGGACAAAAATATGGTTGTGCTAACGCTTGGATTTACCCAAGAGGTCATCAACATAATCTTATATATTTTTATGGATAAGATCATCGAATATATATGTCATATCACGTTGGTAAGTGGATTTAGCATTTTTCAAACTAAAAGGTATCATGTGATAGCAAAAGGTACCCCAAGGGTGATGAAGGAAGTCTAATGTTGGTCCTTTGGGGCAATAAGGATATGATTATAACCATAAAAACCATCCATAAGAGATAGCATGTCATGGCCAGCTATGAGATTGATGATTTGGTCAATGTTGGGAAGGGGAAATTCATCTTTAGGGAAAGTGAGATTTAAATCTCGAAAATTGGTGCAAATGATGAGATTTATATATGATTTGGAAACAAGAACAATATTCAAAACCCATTAGACATAGTTGATGGGTTGGATGAAGTTAACAAAAATAATACTTTATAGCTCTTCTTTGACAAGAAGGGAAACATGGGGGTGCATGTGACGCATCTTCTATTTAACAGTCTAGCATCGTGGATAGTGATGATGTTATGGACAAAAATGGTAGGATCAAGACCCAAAGTATGTCGAGTATGACCATGTGAAGGCTTGGATATGTTTGGATAAGGAGGTAAAGGCTTCGAGTTCTTAAGGATCAAGATATTTTCCAACCTTGAAGATGAGGGGCTATTGGGGAATCCCTATGTTGATATCGATGATGGATTCATTAAGAAGGTTGGAAGTATTAGGAGAAAGATATTTATGGATATGATAATCCTCAAGCACCCATCTAAGAAAGAATGGAATCGTCATCACTTCATTGAATGATATCAATGGTAGGGGAATCATCCCCTATCATCTCATGGTACTTAATAAGAAAGGACCAAGTCTCATTTTTAACCTAATATGTGACCGGTCTGAGGGAAATAGTGGAGATTAAAATAAGTCAATAGGATAGACACAGTGGCATCTACGTCCACAAGATAGTTGGATGAAGAAGAAGGATGTGGTGGCTCAATGTCAATGTGAGAGGAGGAAGAAGTACATGGAGGAGGAGTGGAGAGATCTTTGTATCCTAAGCCAAACTTATTGCAAGGTTAGCGGGATTGGTTAAGGACAAGATTTTGGATACCCTTTTCATAATGTACAAGACCATATCCCTTCCATGCACAATGATAAAGGTAAGTATAGGAAAAATATTTGTTAGAGAGGAAATTGAAACCATTGGTATATGGTTTTGTGTGAGGGTGGTCATCAGCATGAGAAGAAGGGAGATCAAAGCCACCGTAGATAATATTGGTTTTAAGGAAAAAGGGACCTGAAAGAGATGATATCCCGAAAATGGATTGATGCATAGAAGCCTTGTTAGGGAGAACAAGGTGGTTAAGAGAAGGAAGGGAATTAAGAGCAAGGAGTTGATACTCCCTAGAGAAAAGTGTTGCATCACATCATCGAAAGATCCATCATGGGGTAATTTAGATGCAAGACATAAAAGAACTAGTGGATGCTTCAGAAGAAGAGTCTTTCTTAGGGAAAAGCATGTCATTTGTTCAATAATTCATGTGACATGCTTTAAAGGGAGGGAGGTCAGTAAGGAGAGTATGGATCTTCCCTTCATGTTCATATTTAATACAATGGTGGAGGGTAGATGGGATGCAATGCATGGCATGAATCCAAGGGCATCCAAGCAAGACATTATATTGAAACTCCCCTTCTACAATGTAGAAGATATCATGAAGGATTTTATGGCCAACACATATAGGAAGGATAATTGTGCCCAAAGTGGGGGAACAACATCATTAATAGAACGAAGGATGACAGTGATTCAAGCGACAATGGTGTCAATGAGTTTAAGTTGATTGAAGGTATGGGAAGAAATGATGTTGATACTAGCACCATTTTCAATCATGGATCGGCAGATGAAGGTGTCATTGATACGAATCGTGATGAAGAGAGGAAGATCATGGTCTTCAGGAAGAATGTCAGGTATTTTAAAATCCTTAAAGGATATAGCAGTGGAAGTTGCGAGATCTCCAATAAGGGACACAAAGGACCAAGGATCATCGGATGATATGGGAATGCTCTGTAAAGTTTCAATAAGATCGTTTTTGTGCTTAGGGGAGCTTTGGATAATCTCATAAAGGTACATCTTGACAGGATCTTGATAAAATTGTTTTACGATGGTTTGTTCGATGGAGGAATGATTGTGTAGTGCCCACTTCCCTTTGACACTTTTAGATACTAATTTTGATACTATTGATCATATTATGGACACTATCATGTTTTGTTTAGTATGATGGTTAGATGTTAGATCATGGATTATTATTGATCTGGATTCGGTTATTATGCATGATGGTTACTAGAGACATTTTCTATATGTGGTTGATGATGTACTTGTTTGATAGGGACATATTATGGATATTGATTTAGACTTGTTACACTTGATATTTGGAGTAGACCTAGTATGGTAAATTCTTGATGATGATATAGTTGATTTATGAATTAAAAATGATGATGTTGAATTCTTGATATTGTTGTGATTCATGTGTTTAGATGATCTTGAAATGTTGTTTATATCATTTTGGATGTTCTGATATGGCCACGAGGCCGAAGGAGGTATTTGAATTTTGTAGGTTAAAAATCACAACAATGTCGGGGGACTGGAGACTAACCATATTAAAATTTCGGTGAATTCAACAAGGTCACCATGACAACTGTGTTATGAGTTTGTGTGTTGTGTTATGTTAGGATTTCCCATGGGGGAATTTCCATTATTGTGACCATGGGATAAGTGTTTTATTTATGTGTTCCTTTTTGAATTATTGTTGTATGTATTTTATTTGTAATGTGTTCCTTCTTTTAATTAATTTAAATGTGGTAGATTAATGTGAGAGATCATATAGTTAAATTTTATTTAAATTAAATTGGGATGTGGAATGTAATTAATAAATTTTTTGTCTTTAGATATTAATGTTGGAAGAGTGTGTAAGTTAACATGTAAGAATGTGTAAGAAATTTGTAAGAGTCTTGTAAGGCAGATTTTGGAAGGTCATGCACTCCATCTTTTATGAAATTCGAATTTGACATTGGGGGCCAAATTTGGAGGCTTGTGGGACAAGTTAAACTTGTCCCACACCTCTTAAAATGATCCACCAACCATGCCTATGGTTTGGAGGTTAAATGTAGGCATTTATAATGCATTTTGAAGTGACAATATGTAAGTTTTAATTGCACTTCCCTTACATGTTTTAAATTTGGTCCTTTTGTAGTATGGGCATTTTGGAGTATGTAAGTGATTTTGTCATTTTTATTTATTGTGTTTTTGTGAAGGATGTTGACTTTCCTCTTGGGGTTGAGGAAGAATGATGTGGCATCCCACATGGATCCACATCATCCTCTTCTCTTCCCTCTCCTATAAAAGTGAAACTCCTTGCTTGTTTATGGTTGTTGAAACTTTGTTATTTTCCTCTTGGGGAGCATTTTTTGGTGTTGTTTCTTTTAGAGCTTGTTGAGGAAGAGCTTGGAGTCTTTTTACATGCTTGAGCCTTGCTAATTCTGGACTGTAATTGGAATCTTGGAAAGCTTGTGATCTTGGAACAAACTCCAGTATGGAGAGGTAGGATCTTGAGTTGTGTTTTAATTACTTTTCCTTCTCTTGCATGCCTGTTTGAATGGTGTTTGTGTTTGCATTCTTGGCTGGTTGGGTAGAATGCTTAGGGCATGGTGTAGGAGAAGGCTATGGGGATTTCATATTGGGGGCATAAGGGATTGCCAATGACACTATTTATTGAGGAGGGAGTTTTGGTTTGGGATCCACCTTGGAAAAGAAACTACTTGCATTTCTTACTCTTGGGGGGGCATAAGGAGGGGTTAGGAGATATAAGGTTTATGGGGTTGATATGTTTATTGGCGGTATGCATTTTGGTGGATGCCCAATTCCAAATTGGGAGGCATAAGGAGTTCCCCATAGTTCTTGCTCTTGTTGGCTTGCTTGATCAAGCCTATGTGTTGTGTGTATGATTTCAAATGCAGTTGGGAACTGTTGTCTTATTGGACTATGTATTTTATTGTTTGTATGCAATGTGAGGAATGTTTTTTATGTGGAAGAAGCCTTGTTGCCATGTGTTGATGTTCATACTTTATTTCAATATGGTTGGGGCTCGGGGCCAATGAGGAAAGGATGGCTTCTCCTTTCTCATTGGATGTCTTGGTTGGGTGGAGAGCATTGCCTTCCCCCTTCCTTGTTGTGATCAAGTTGCAAAGAAGAAGAAACAAGCATGCTGCTATTTGGAGAAAGAATTTCACAGTTTGACAGTCATTTCCCTTTGAGTAATTCAATGTAACTTCTCTCGCTTTGAGTGGATGAATGTATAAATGTTGTAATGTGAAGCATTGCATTGTTAATGGAAGATTAAATGTAGTTGATTGAGGAATGTAAAGAAGAGTTACACTTGTTTTGTGTTTTTGGAAAGAAATGTAAAGGATATCATAAGCATTGTATAATTTGTATTTTGAAATCAAATTAGAAGAGTGTTAAGTAGTAAAAGTGTATTGAATTATGAATAAAAGATTGAAGTAGTTTCAAAATTGATTGTATACTTAGAATTGTTTTGTTGTCTAAGAACGATATCTTTGTTTTGAAAGGGAATAAGAAATAGTGTTGTTATTGATGTATTGTATTTGAAAGAAAAAAATGAAAAAGGAAAGGCAATATTGTTCTCTTTTGAAAAATGCATATTTGAATTGAATTCAGAAACTACAATTAATTTAGAATTGGATGCATGATGTAATAAGCAATGTATTTTACTAAGTTAGAAATCATACGCACATTTAAATGACAAAACGGAGATTCCAATTTAAAGAAACTTGATTCACCTGTAATATACTTCATCTGGCAACTCACATTTTAATAAAAATAAACAGTTCATACTTGCACTAAAACATAAGTGATGAAACATTGAAAATTAGGCTTAAGTTTACCTAAGGAACTCAAATTAACTATAATAGTCAAGAATGCATCTCCAAAACTTAATGAATTTCAATTCGGAGCTTACACGATTTGTTTTTCCGTCTATTGCCGAAAAAATGCAACCTTGAACGGATTGGATAAATTGACTTCCCTAAAACACTCTAAACCCTCCCTAGACTAATTCTCCATGTCTTTTTGACATGTTGAGTGAAGGAGTTGTTCTAATTTTATCAAAATTATAAGTTGAAGATTGTCACATTTGCCAAATAAAGGCCTGCAGATATTTTTTACAAAATTTACCCTTAAAACTTTATCAAAAATTAAATTTTATGTTCTCTGTACAAAGAGGGCTTTTAGAGCTTTCAGAAAAGTCCTCTTTTGCCCAAAACTGAGCTTTCTAGCTCAATTTATGGCACTTTAAAGTTTTTGTGCCTTGGTAGGAAAATTTGGGAAAATTTTCCCTGACAGGCCCACAACCCAAAAATTTCCCATCAAAATTTCCCTTAGAAAATTTTCGAAAATTTGGGCTCAAAAAAATTTTCTTTTCCCTAGCGGCCCGCAGCCAATCAAAGGCTGCCACGTGTCCTCCAATGGCTGAGGCGGAGGCGCGGATAAATTTTATCCCCTTAAACTTTTTGAAAATATTTGGAAAATTTTCACTTTTCCCCACGCGGCCCATACCCAATCGAGAGGGTGCCACGTGTGTCCCCTGTGGCTATGGGGGAGGCGGGTTCTTTAAAACCCTTAGCTTTTTAAATTTTTGGAAAAAAATTCCATGTTTGACCCACCGACCACCATAGCCTAATGAAAGCGTGCCACGTGGCACCTTAGGGGGTGGCAGCAGAGGTTCGGGAGAAATTTCATTTTTGGGCCTTTGGGAAAAATTCAAAAAAATCCTCCCGTGGCCCACAACTCTACCTTCTCCCTTGGATTCCCTTCTTCGGTGAGCGTGTGGACCCGCGCGTCCTTTCTTTCCTTTTTTTCTCTTCGTTGGCGCAAAGTGCCAAATCGGTCCGCCGCCCGCCCTTCCCTTTTCCCTTTTTCACCTTGCGCCAGGACCTGACACGTGTCCCCTGGGACCCATGGGAGTGTGGAGCACATTTTTGACTTTTGATCCCACATTGGGAAAATTTCCCAATGTTGCCCCGCAACCCGCCAACCTACCCAAGGTGCACTCCTCCTCTCACCACGTGTCCCTCCAGGAAAATTTGATCCCCAAAATCTGCTCGCTATATCTTGAGTTCTACAAGGAGTTAGGAAGACTTCCTTATATCACCGGAAAGGTGAAAAATTTTCTATCCATTGGGAATGGTTTAGGGAAATTTTGAAAGTGTTGAGTATGGGAAAATCAAGTTAAAGCTCTGATCTGTTAGAGAGCAAGCATGGGGTAAGATTACTCCCGAACCTAACTAGAACATCTAACCCTAAAATTTGAACCTTGTAAACTTGTTATAAGTTATAAAGGGAACTTTGTATCAGTAAATAGGTTTATTCCAAAACCTATTAGTGAAAACTGATGTCTTGCAATTTAGTTGTAGACACTTCAAATCAAAAAAAATATATCTTATAATTTTCTAGCTAACCCTAGGTTGTTTCTTTGGTCTCAAGTGGTTATTTAAATGGGCACTCAGTTTTGGTAGTGCAATTGGATCAAACACACTAGAAAACTTGAGACATGAAAACTTAAACCTAGCACACTAAAAACTTAGAAAACAACTTAGCAAGAAAATGTATGTTTTTAGTAAACATGGAAGTTGTATAACTTAGCAAATGAACTAACTCTCACTTTGGTTTATGCAGGAGGCTTAGATGGAGTGAAGGAGACATGAGAGGAACACACTAGAGACTCATATTTACCACCACATGAAAACTTAAAGCCCTACCTCAGATTCTACAAACTTCAAGAAATGTCACTTACGCGGAGAATTTGTATGTTTGAGAGTAAACATGGAAGTTGATAACTTATCGAATGAACTAACTCTCAACTTAGTGAGGATCATAGAGGAGGAGGCTCGAGACGGAGTGAGAGTAGATTCACCATAGGAGACTCAAATTCTGGAGCAGAGACCACCACCACCAGGGATGAGCATGCGCAGAGGACCTGAGAGCCCACAAACCACAGATCTCACGGATCACATCAAGAGATCCTAAATAGCCCTCACATTACTTAGGTGAGGATCGGTGGAGGGTAGAGGCGACTAGTCAGATGAGAGCTTCCAAGCTTTGTCGAGGTTCTGAAGCAACACCGAAAGCTCATGTTGGATCGATCTACCGAGGAGAGAAGGAGTATGGTGGAGGACAGAGGTCAATATCTTTGTAGATTGGGGCCACTTGGGAGTTGTTTGAGGAGAGGGAGTAGAGTACCTATCACGGAGGTTCATCCAAAGAGAGGATTGAGAGAGGTCTTGAGCCAGCTAGGCTTAGGGATGAGCATGAGAGTAGATTTCTGAGATCTACTCAAAGATTTAGAGTATATGTAGGATGCGGTGTGGATCACAGATTTATTCGAGGCATGAATTTGGATATTGGGAAGCGGTGTTGAGGCCCACAAACTTTAGTAGAGGCCGTTGAGAAGGCCTATGTAGGTGGATCGGGGTAAAAGGCAAGCTAGTGAGTTTGAGCGGAGCCACATTCAAAAGATCCTTGATGGTAGATTGAGAGGTTTAGTACCTCTTCTCATGGTGGTGGAGCGGGAGTATAGTGGATCCTTTAGGCCCACAGAGAAGGAAGTAGATCCATGCCCACCGTATAGATTCAGAGAGCCGATGGGAGAGAGGTGAGGAGAGCATGGGGCATCCTCCTAGGGTCCTATCAGACAAGGTGGACCTAGAGCTCATCGTTGAGCTCGCCAAGAGGATTGATGAGATCCATTGACCACCACAGCTTCTAGGTATAGAGGTGTTTTCAGAGGATTAGGACATTTTTAAGGAGATTGTCCTCGAACCCTAACAAGGGTAAGGCAGAGTAGATTTCAGATCTATAAGATTTAAGCAAGGTGAGAACCATAGAGTATAAGCACTGATGGAGTGCATTGGTTATACATATTACGGATCCATAAGATTCATTACAAAGGAACGATGAGAGTTAAATGATGTAGCATAGGACACCATTGAGCACTGATCATTGAGACCTTAGATTAGCATGAGTATTGCCAAGATCTGATTCTTTCATACACCCTTTAGTAGAGCGATATGTTTGTAGAGAGTCCTAATTAGGACCAGAATCCCGTGGAATCCTTTTAAGTCGTGATGGAGCCGCTTAGGTCACCACCTCATACATGTTAGTAGATATGGAGAGGTTGGATTACCTCTTCGTGATGGATGAGACTATAGATCAGATGATTTGGGAGTTGAGTCGACAATCTCGGGGGTCATTAGACTCATTTCTATTCACACCATAACCACTATGCTTAAGCGGTGTGTGATAGACCTCAAATGTATGTTGATTACATAGAAAGATCGATATGGGCCTCAAAGGATGGGTCTAGTGTACCATCACTAGATGATCATCCCATCTGAGAGTTCGATGATGTTTTCAAGGAGCTACCAGGTTACCACCCCCACATGAGATTGATTTTCATATAGACCTAGTTCCAGCAGAGCCTATCTCATTAGAACCTTATCGGATGACCACCCAGAGCTCTGTGAGCTCAAGTCAGAGCTTGAGCGCCTTTT
The DNA here is from genome assembly GCA_018340775.1 of Taxus wallichiana var. yunnanensis. Taxonomy (NCBI): domain Eukaryota; kingdom Viridiplantae; phylum Streptophyta; class Pinopsida; order Cupressales; family Taxaceae; genus Taxus; species Taxus wallichiana. The sequence continues at coordinate 974,568,648 of CM031239.1, forward strand.
AATGGAGTGTATCCTTTTGAGAAGGTGCCTTATCCATCTGTGTATCCCTGTGGATCAAGAATCGTTATCCCTCTTCCTCATATGATGACTTGTTTGATCGAGATGAAGAGCGAGTGCCTGGTCGAGGTTACTTTGATGTTCTCTAAGATTGATCTAACAAGTCAAGAATCGTTACTTTCATATAAATGAGGATTTTGATGAAGGAGCCACGATGTTCTCTAAGATTGATCTCAAGTCAAGCTACCATCATTTGAGGATCTATGCGAGACATTCATAGACCACCTTCCACACGAGATATGGGCACTATGAGTTCCAAAGTGGTTCCTTTTGGTGACGTAATGCCCCTAAAGGTGTTTATGAGTTTGATGAATGGGGTATTCAAAACCTTTTATATCACTTCATGTTCATCTTCCTTGATGACATCTTGATTTACTCACGTACACGTAAGGATCATGAGGGCACCTTAGACAAGTTCTCTCGAGTGCCTTTTATGAAGCTTCTTTATGTGAACTGGAGAAGTGTGCTTTGTAGATTTGGGACCTTTCAGGTGCAGATTTGGGTCATATATATTTCTAGGAAGGTATTGTCGATCGATCCTTCTAAGATTAGAGCCATTATGGATTGGCCATCACCCACTACAGTGACCGAGGTGTATAGCTTCATGGGTTTAGCAGGTTACTATCAGATATTTGTTCAGGACTTCTCTCAGATTGTGCACCCTATCACTTCCCTTCAGAGGAAAGGGAAGAAGTTTGTTTGGTCGAATAGATGTGAGCAGGCCTTCAGGACACTGAAGGAGTGCCTCACTACAAAGCACCCATTCTTGCAGTTTCAGATCCACAGGGTGATTTCTTTGTCTACATAGATGCTTCTTTAGCAGGGCTTGGAGGTGTGTTAATGCAAGATGGTAGGGTTATAGCTTTTGAGTCTCAAAACTCAAGGATCACGAGCTTAATTATCCTACCCATGATCTTGAGCTTACAAAAATTATGCATGCTTTGGTTAGATGGAGGCATTTTCTTCTTAGACGGAGATTCACACTCAGGACAGATCATTTGATTATTCGTCACCTCTTCATGCAACCCAATCTAAACGCTCGTCAACAGCATTGGATGGAGTTTCTTTGTGAGTATGACATGGAGATAGAGCATGTGAAAGGGAAGGAGAATGTGGTAGTAGATGCTCTTAGTAGACGAGACATGTGGCTATGGCCACTCGGTGACCATAGATTTGGGAGCAGATTCTTTAGCAGCTTGACAACATTACACACATGAGTAGAGAGCGAGTCACGAGACCCCTTGAGGGGAAGTTTGATGGATTTTCTTTAGAGGCAGATGGTCTTCTCAAGCACAGAGGTAGGATATATGTTCCCAGAGATGGAGGCTTGAGGCAGGACATCTTGGTAGAGGCACATCGTGCACCCTATTCAGCCCATCCTAGGGGTGAAGAAGATGCATGCTACCTTGAGATAGTTGTACCACTAGAAAGGACTTCGTCGAGACATGGCTCAATTTGTGTCATGGTGTTTAGAGTGCCAGAGGGTTAAGGCCGAGCATTAGCATCTAGCAGGTCTTCTTTATCCTCATGCCATACTGGAATGGAAGTGGGACACCATTTCCATGGATTTCATTGTTGGACTACCTATGTCAAGATATCACCATGACACCATTATGGTCACGGTTGATAAATTGACAAAAGTGGCTCACTTTTCTCCAGTGAAGACCACTTATATAGCTAGTGCAATGGCACAAGTTTATTTGGATGAGATTGTCAGGTTGCATGGGATTCCGCAGAAGATCATTTGTGACCGTGATCCTTTATACACTTCACACTTTCTGGACTACCATGTAGTATGTCCTTGGGATGAGGATTAACTTCAGCACAACATATCACCTTGAGACAGATGGAAAACCGAGTGAGTGAATCATATTTTGGAGGATATGCTCAAGATGTATGTGATGGATCAGCAGTCTAAGTGGGAGGAGTACCTATACTTAGTGGAGTTTGCCTACAATAATAGTTTTCAGAGTTCTATAGGCATGGCTCCTTTTCAGGCATTATATGGTAGAGAGTGCAAGACACCCCTTAGCTAGGATAGGTTAGAGGACAGAGTATCTCTTGGACCAGCTCTTTTGCAGGACATGGAGCAGTAGGTAGTGTTGATCAGGCAGAGATTGCAGGAGGCATGAACAGGCAAAAGAAGTATGTGGATCAGCATAGGATTGATCGTAGCTTTGATGTGGGCATGAAGGTGTTCCTTCGTGTTAGACCACATAAGAGCCCTATCCGTTACGGAAAAGGTTCTAAGTTAGCTCCTAGATTCGTTGGTCCCTTTGAGATCTTGGAGCGTATCGGCCCTTTAGCTTACCGTCTAGCATTGTCACCCAGCTTGTCTCGCGTACATGATGTATTTCATGTTTCTATCCTTAGGAGGTATATTGCAGATCCTTCTCATGTGTTGGACTGGACATCATTCAGAGGTGCAAGATCGGGGCAAGTGACGGTAGAGCCCATCTCATATCATAGATCGCAGGACCCCGGGCCTTCGAGGTACGTGAGAAATTAATCAGTACATGTGTAGTGGAAGAGGTATGATGAGACTGCAACCACTTGGGAGGATGCCATAGTATTACGAGTGTAGTTTCCACATTTGTTCCAGTGACTTCTAGGAGGAAGTTGAGTCTAAGGGGAGGGGGATGTAGTACCCACTTCCCTTTGACACTTTTAAATACTAATTTTGATACTATTGATCATATTATGGACTCTATCATGTTTTGTTTAGTATGATGGTTAGATGTTAGATCATGAATTATTATTCATCCGGATTTGTTATTATGCATGATGGTTACTAGAGACATTCTCTATATGTGGTTAATGATATACTATTTGATAGGGACATATTATGGATATTGATTTGGACTTGTTACACTTGATATTTGGAGTAGACCTAGTATGGTAGATTCTTGATGATGATATAGTTGATTTATGAATTAAAAATGATGATGTTGAATTCTTGATGTTGTTGTGATTCATGTGTTTAGATGATCTTGAAATGTTGTTTATATCATTTTGGATGTTCTGATATGGCCATGAGGCCGAAGGATGTGTTTGCATTTTGTAGGTTAAAAATCACAACAATGTTGGGGGACCTGGAGACTAACCATATTAAAATTTATTGAATTCAACAAGGTCACCATACAACTATGTTATGAGTTTGTGTGTTGTGTTATGTTAGGATTTCCCATGGGGAATTTCCATTATTGTGACCATGGGATAAGTGTTTTATTTATGTGTTCCTTTTTGAATTACTATTGTATGTATTTTATTTGTAATGTGTTCCTTCTTTTAATTAATTTAAATGTGGTAGATTAATGTGAGAGATCATATAGTTAAATTTTATTTAAATTAAATTGGGATGTGGAATGTAATTAATAAATTTGTTGTCTTTTGATATTAATGTTGGAAGAAGTGTGTAAGTCAACATGTAAGAATGTGTAAGAAATTTGTAAGAGTCTTGTAAGGCAGATTTTGGAAGGTCATGCGCTCCATCTTTTATGAAATTCGAATTTGACCTTGGGGGGCCAAATTTTTAGGCTTGTGGGACAAGTTAAACTTGTCCCACACCTCTTAAATGATCCACCAACCATGCCTATGGTTTGGTTAAATGTAGGCATTTATAATGCATTTTAAAGTGACAATATGTAATTTTTAATTGCACTTCCCTTACATGTTTTAAATTTGGTCCTTTTGGAGTATGGGCATTTTGGAGTATGTAAGTGATTTTGTCATTTTTATTTATTGTGTTTTGGTGAAGGATGTTGACTTTCCTCTTGGGGTTGAGGAAGAATGATGTGGCATCCCACATGGATCCACATCATCCTCTTCTCTTCCCTCTCCTATAAAAGTGAAACTCCTTGCTTGTTTATGGTTGTTGAAACTTTGTTATTTTCCTCTTGGGGCGCATTTTTTGGTGTTGTTTCTTTTGGAGCTTGTTGAGGAAGAGCTTGGAGTCTTTTACATGCTTGAACCTTGCTGATTTTCGGGATTGTAAATTGGCATCTTGGAAAGCTTGTGATCTTGGAACAAACTCCAGTATGGAGAGGTAGGATCTTGAGTTGTGTTTTAATTACTTTTCCTTCTCTTGCATGCATGTTTGAATGGTGTTTGTGTTTGCATTCTTGGCTGGTTGGGTAGAATGCTTAGGGCATGGTGTAGGAGAAGGCTATGGGGATTTCATATGGGGGCATAAGGGATTGCCAATGGCACTATTTATTAGGAGAGATTTTTGGTTTGGGATCCACCTTGGAAAAAAAGCGCTTGCATTTCTTACTCTTGGGTGGGCATAACGGATAAAATCGGGGGCGGCATAAGGAGGTGTTGGGAGATATAAGGTTTATGGGGTTGATATTTTTATTGGTGGTATGCATTTTGGTGGATGCCCGATTCCAAATTGGGAGGCATAAGGAGTTCCCATAGTTCTTGCTCTTGTTGGCTTGTTTGATCAAGCCTATGTGTTGTGTGTATGATTTCAAGTGCGTTGGGAACTATTATCTTATTAGACTATGTATTTTATTGTTTGTATGCAATGTGAGGAATGCTTTTTTTATGTGGAATAAGCCTTGTTTCCATGTGTGTTGATGTTCATACTTTATTTCAATATGGTTGGGCCTCGGGGGCCAATGAGGAAAGGATGGCTTCTCCTTTCTCATCGAATGTCTTGGTTGGGTGGAGAGCATTGCCTTCCCCCTTCCTTGTTGTGATCAAGTTGAAAAGAAGAAGAAACAAGCATGCTGCTATTTGGAGAAAGAATTTACAGTTTAGATGACAGTCATTTCCTTTGAGTAATTCAATGTAACTTCTCTCGCTTTGAGTGGATGAATGTATAAATGTTGTAATGTGAAGCATTGCATTGTTAATGGAAGTTGTAGTTGCATTGAGGAATGTAAAGAAGAATTACACTTGTTTTATGTTTTTGGAAAGAAATGTAAAGGATATCATAAGCATTGTAATTTGTATTTTGCAATCAAATTAGAAGAGTGTTAAGTTGTAAAAGTGTCATGAATTATGAGTAAAAGATTGAAGTAGTTTCAAAATTGGATTGTATACTAGAATTGTTTTGTTGTCCAAGAATGATATCTTTGTTTTGAAAGGGAATAAGAAATAGTGTTGTTATTGTATGTATTGTATTTGAAAACAAATGAAAAAGGAAAGGCAATATTGTTCTCTTTTGAAAAATGCATATTTGAATTGAATTCTGAACTACAATTAATTTAGAATTGGATGCATGATGTAATAAGCAATGTATTTTACTAAGTTAGAAATCATACGCACATTTAAATGACAAAACGGAGATTCCAATTTAAAAAGCATTCAATCGTAATATACTTCATCACAGCAACTCACATTTTAATAAAAATAAACAGATTCATACTTGCACTAAAACATAAGTGATGAAACATTGAAAATTAGGCTTAGTACTACCTAAGGAACTCAAATTAACTATAATAGTCAAGAATGAATCTCCAAAACTTAATGAATTTCAATTCGGAGCTTGCACAGTCGTTTTTCCGTCTATTGCCGAAAAAATGCAACCTTGAATAGATTGGATAAATTGACTTCCCTAAAACACTCTAAACCCTCCCTAGACTAATTCTCCATGTCTTTTTGACATGTTGAGTGAAGGAGTTGTTCTAATTTTATCAAAATTATAAGTTGAAGATTGTCAGTTTGCCAAATAAAGACCTGCAGATATTTTTACAAAATTTACCGTTAAAACTTCATTAAAAAAGTAAATTTTATGTTTCTTTTGCAAAGAGGGCTTTAGATCTTTCCAAAAGTCCTTGTTTGTCCAAAACTGAGCTTTCTAGCTCAAGTTATGGCACTTTGAAATTTTTGTGCCTTGGCGGGAAAATTTGGGAAAATTTTCATGGCGGAGGCCCATAACCCAAAATTACCCTTAGAAAATTTTAAAAATTTTGGGCTTGGGAAAATTTTCACTTTTCCCTCCGCCAACCCACAACCAATTAGAGGGTGCCACATGTCCTCTTGTAGGTGGCGCTGGCAGAGGCGAGTTATTTTAAAACCCTTAGCTTTTAAATTTTGGGAAAATTTTCCATGTTGACCCTTGCCAACCCGCAGATTCCCAATGAAAGCGTTCCACGTGGCACCTTGGGGTGGCGGTGGAGGTTTGGGAGAAATTTTGTTTTAAGGCCTTTGGGAAAAATTCAAAAAATCCTTTCGCGGCCCGTAACTCCACTTTCTCCCTCGGATTCCCTTCTTCAACGCGTGGTGCACGGACCCACATGTCCTTTCTTTCATGTTTTCCCTTCGTTGGCGCAAAGTGCCAAATCGGTCGCCGCCCGCCCTTCCCTTTCCCTTTTTTTCCTTGCACCAGGACGACACGTGTCCCCCACAGGGACCCGCGGGGGTGCGGAGCACATTTTTTCTTTGAGCCTGCATTGGGCAAATTTTCCAATGTCACCCCGCGACCCGCTAACCCACCCAAGTGCACTCCTCCTCTCGCCACGTGTCCCTCAGGAAAATTTGATCCCCAAACTCTGCCCGCTTATATCTTGTGTTCTATAAGGAGTTAAGAGGACTTCCTTATATCACCAGAAAGGTGAGAAAATTTCCTATCCATTGGGAATTGTTTAGGGAAATTTTGAAAGCATTGAATATGGGAAAAATTCAGTTAAAGCTCTAAGCCTATTAGAGAGCAAGCATGGGGTAAGATTACTCCTGAACCTAACTAGAACATCTAACCCTAAAATTTGAACCTTGTAAACTTGTTATAATTTAATAAAGGAAACTTTTGTATTAGTAAACAGGTTTATTCGAAACCTATTAGTGAAAATTGATGTCTTGCAATTTAGTTGTAGACACTTCAAATCAAAAAAAAAAATTATCCCATAATTTTCTAGCTAACCCTAGGTTGTTTCTTTGGTCTCAAGTGGTTGTTTGAATGAGCACTACAGTTTGGGAGTTGTTAGAATAGATACCTTAGCCTTCGAGGAAGAAGGGGTGGAGAAGGCTCATTGGGAGGAGCAATGATGATGAGTTTAGACTTGGATGAGGTGGAAGGTTGGGATTTGTAAGGGTGATATTGGGTGGTAATACGGATTGCTTCTATGTACATAGGAGGGTTATCTTTGGAAGAAATAGAAGCCAAAGGTGGGATACCGATGAAGGTGGATTTAGAAGTCATGGACTTGATTAGAGGATTGGGTTTGGATGAGTATGGGATAGGGGATGGAAGGTGTCTTCTTATTCAACGAGAATATTATTCTCTTCCATAATACCTTCAACAAGGTGCAGAGGGCTTTACAATGTTTGGTAGTATGGTCGGGATACAATTCTAGAAAAAAATTATGTTAGGATCAAACCATGTGTTATTTGACCCATGTGTGTCAAATGGTTTAATAGGAGGAAGGGTGACCATTGATGCATGGAGATGCATTGAAAGACCTTGGTACAAGATCCGATGGGCATTTTTAAGATGAATTCTTGGGGACTTTAGATGGGTTTGATCTAGAATAAAAGGATGAATATGGAAGAGGGGTATTATTCTTATGAGGCTTGATAGGAGCCTTGGATTCATATTTTGATGTGGAAGGAAGGATGGATGTTGATTGAGAATGGGATGAAAGGTTTGATGATGATTTGGGTGATGATGTAGAATAAGAAGGAATGGGTGATTTAGATGGAGGGGTAGATAATTTGAATATAATTTTAGAGGGATGGGTGGTGGATTTGGATTTTGATTGAGTAATGATGGGTGCTTTGGATGAAGGTCCTAGTCCCAAATGTAAAGGAGGGATCCCCAAGATGGATGTTTGGATACTAGGTGGTTGAGATTGAGGAGGATTAGAAAGGGGCAACTCCAGTTTCTTATGTGGATGGGTAAGTGATTTTTGGATAGGTGCGCCAAGATTTCTATATTTATGTTTTAGAGGTTTACTCTTGGTAGGGATGATAATAATCTCAAATGGGGGTGTTTTGAGAGGTGGAAAATGTTGATTTTAATATTTGAGGTAAAATGGGTTCATGAGAAGATGATGGGGATGTTGATTTGATAGGAGATGATTCAGATGTGGAGGAGGGGGATAAAATAGGGACATTATTTGGATAAGTGTCTATGGAAGGTGTAGAGATAAAATATGGCATAGAATAAGATGTAGGTAAAGGTGTGGATTTTGATGGGATGTTCAAGATAGGGGTAGATGTAGTAGGTGTGGTGGGAGGTGTAGAGGAAGAGGTGGGGTGATGAATCGGCATGGAGGTAGGTATAGAAAAAGAGAAGGGGGTGCGATGGATGTGAGAGAAGTAGGCTCAGGTATGGTAGATGTGGGGATAATAGATGTAGATATGATGGGTGCAGGGGTAGATGTGGATGCGATGGATGGGGTGGGTAAGTATGATGATGTAGGGACCTAACTTATCATGTTAATTGTATGAGCATTAGGTGTTTGAGATGTGGAAGGGGTTTCTTGGCTAGTAGGTGGATGATTGGGAAAAGGTTGTTTAAAGATGTCAAGTGGTTGGTTAGGAGGGGCATTAGGATTACTCACTTGGAGGTCCCCTTGGTTAATGAGTTGTTGAATAAGGTCCTTAAAGGTATGACACTATTTAATTTCATGCCCTGAGAATCAATGATGTTTTCCATTGGAGTCCTCTCGATACCAAGCAAACTTGGGTCATGATTCCCTGTAAGGGTTAAATAGGAGGGAGTTGGATGAGATTGGTAGCCATAATCTTATCAAAGACGGAGCATTTCACCTATTCATCAATAAAGTGGATCTGATCTTCATCAGAGATGGAGTGTTCTTCATCCATGCTTTAGAGCATCATCTCCCTCTTTCTCTCTTTCTCCCTCTTCTTTCTCTCTCCTTTCTAATTCTTCATTGGGCTTCATCATTGTATTTTTCCTATTCACTTAAGTGACATATTTTAAAATTGTAAAATTATTTTCTCAAAATTATAAGAGAAATACTTAATTTATGGAAAACGAAAGGTCACAAGTGGAATATGAATATGAAGAGTCATATGAGGGAGGTGAGAGGTCAATTCAAATGGCTATAAATTAGGATGGCTTCTCCATTCCAAAGGATTCCATATTTTGAATACTTTCACTCTGTAGCAATTGTGAATTGTAGTTGTTGAGCTTTGTATCAATGCACAAGGAATAAAATCTACAATTTCTTCCACTTTCTCCTTTTCCCTTGCTTTTTACAACTAGTGTAAATGTCAATTAAGGAATAGAGTTTCTAATTTTCAAGATGTATGAATGTGTGTGGATTTTTATGCATGGTTTCCTCTCATCATTGACACAATAAGCATGGTTGTTATAGGCATCTCATGGTTCTTCTATTTCCGCTTTTATACACTTTTTAAGCATAATAACGCAAGAGATTTGTATTTTTGATAGATGAATCTGAGAACTTGGTGTCTCGATTTGTCCATATCACTAGATATCTTCATTTTTTCCTCTATATTGAATGTTGAACTACTTTGGTTACTAGGTGTGAGATTTGTAATCCTACTCACGGAAGTAATCTTCCTTTCATAATTTCTCTCCTTTCCCTCATCGTTGTAATTTCCTCCCTTGTACCCTATACAAGCACTTTTTCATAGGTTCAGTGGAGTGCCCATATGTGATCCTCAGCCAATTTTACCACCCATAGCATTTAGATAGGATTAGGATTAGTTTACTTTCAATAATGGGATTTGTACCATTCAATACAGAGGGGTGTAGCCCCATGAACATTGGTGGAGACACATAATTTGCCCAACCAAAAAAATTTCTCACCAACAATTTTTGGAGGATTTGGTGAACTCCATCTTAGGTTTGTTAGATCTGATTTTAATGTGGCCTTGCTCAAGGGCACAGAGTTCTAATTTACAAGCCATGGTAAAAGCTTCTTAGAAGATTTGAAAGGATAAAATTTGAAGGGTGGAAGAAATGTGCTTAGCACAAGATCAAGAAAAGAAATCGATGAGCTCATTCCCGAGGAAGGGAAAAGGATAGTTGTTTGATGATGTCATGTAATCTCATGATGAAATATTTGATGCATTCATCTTTTAACTATTTAATGTCGTATAGATCAGTAATGGTGATTTTGTGAGAAATTTTGATTTATGAATTCTCTAGGAAGAGTTGGGAAAGCTGTGTGAAGGAGAAGAGGGGGTGTTGGGGATGCCATTATACTAGTCTAATGCAGGGCCAGATAATGACATGGGGAAGGTCCTAAGCATGAGATCCTAATCGTGGGCTATGAGGTAGCACACATGTCTAAAATCTCGAGAGATGTTGTTGAGGGTCCTTTGCTGTTAAATTTAGAGAACTTAGGAAGTTCCCAATGGGGAGGATAAGGTTTGACTAAGACTAGAAGGATGGATGGGATCATTACAAATTTGTTTGTACATGAATGAGATTTTAGGGCCCAAAGTAACATCTTCCAAGTTAGCTTGATATATTCAATAATGTTTGCATGGGGTCGTTAGAAGTAGGTGGAAGAGAGGTTGAAGGATGAGGTTGTTGGACATAAGAAGTGGATGAGTTAGATTGAGGATGAGGTTGATAATGTTGAGGATGGGTAGGAGCCTGAGGAGGTGGTTGATAAGGAGGAGGATAAGTGATAGGTTGGGATTGAACGGGTTGAGAGATGGGTTGTTGAAAATGAATGTAAATAGGGGAAATGTTTGAGGGATTTTTCATGCATGACAAGGGGGTTGGATTGAGGATGAGTATGATAAGGAGGTTGAGATGTGTGGATGGGTTGGTGATGAAACATATGTTGAAGAGTAGTATGAAGAGGGGTTTGATGTGTCTTGGTAGATTTTGAAGGGAGTGGTTGAGAGGTGACAACATTACAATGGATTTAGGATGTAAAAATGGGGATTGAGTTTTGAAGAGGGTGCTCAAATGCAGGAGGAAGAAAGGTGGATTCTGGAAGAGGTTGAGTAAGGGCATCAGTGACCATAGTGGATGAGGATGTGATGGGAATATAAAATGAAGGGATGGTATTGATACGAGGTAAACCAGATGGGATGGGGACCACTAATTGAGTATATTGGTGAGAGGAAGAGTCAAAGGAGGCATGCTCATGTTGGGCCATGGCCAACTCATTCATCGCTCGAGGGAAAAATATGGCAAGTTGGGAGGTGAGAACTTGAGTGGACTAGGCTGCGAATGGTAGACGTAGATCTGTTGAAGAAGAGTTCCCTCAATGGGAAGGTGAGTAGATTTATGGATGAGGTAGTCATGGAGGGCAACAGATTAACGTCTAGGAGTTCTTGGAACTCAACGCATCCATGGGGGATAACATGGGCCAAAGACTTCAACGGAAGTAGCCAATGGGGGAGTAGCTAGTTTGGAAGGGATCAAATGGTGATAGAGGAAGGGGTTGGTCTCAACATGAGAATGGGTGTGAACCATGGGTGGCTCACTAGAAGGGATGGTAGAAGTGATAGGATGGGTAACCATAGAGGAAGAGATGATAGCCATGGCTGATGTCTGTATAGGAAGAGTGGTAGAAACAGGAATGTTAGATGAAGAGGCTTGTTCCATTTTTCTATTCTGTGATTGGGTAAGAATGGGCATAAAACAAGAAACCTAAAATCCTATGTTGATAATTACTATAGCAAGAAAAGCACACAACACAATATTATTTATCTTGATTATTAGAAGAAGTGTGAAAAGAAAATAAGAAGACTCAAAGGGAACCTAGGAAATGGTCGATCTAAGGTTGGTTTCATGATGTTTAGGGATGGAGTTATTGATATACCCAAAGGTACGTGAGGCCTGATTTTGTGATAAAATTTATAACATAGCCAAAACAATGCGACGACTTTCCTATTGGGTGATGAAATCCCAATAGTTCCACTTGGGAGGAGTTTTTAAATGTGTAAATTAATGTGTGGATTTGGACGTGTGTGAAAAAGATTAGATGCAAAGGATTAACCCCTAGTTATACTATGTGAGCAAGCAAATAATGAGGGTGTTATTTTTAAGATTTGAAAATGAAGTGTGGAGATTCGATGAGGAAAACAAACAAGATATGTAATGCGATAAAATAAAATGATGGGGAACAAAAACAAGGAATACCTGGAATACACTTTTCCTTTTTATTTTATATTGAAACCAAAAAAGTGAGAGAAAAGGCAAGTCTAAGTAATCCATGATCTAACGCAAGCAAGAAAAAGTAAAACTCCTACCTGCAAGGTTAGTAGAAAATGGATATGGAAGAAAATATAAAAATGACAAATGAAAATGAAAGAGATCTCACCAAAGAATGGTTGGTCCCACCAAGCATGCCAAAATTTTGTCAAGATTTCATTCTTCTTTTTCATATTAGTGAAAACTAAATGATAAATCAAGAAAACCTTGAAATGTGGGAGGGTTTAAGGGACCTCCTGATGTGGATGGTGATTAAGATGGTATGAGTACGAAGAGAAGATCCTCCTCATTTTGATTTAGTAACCTTCATGTAACAACAAGAACTAAACATGAGAAGTATTAGTGATAGATATTGTGGGTTTTCTAACGAAGTTAGTTCCAAGAGGAAAAGGCTTCCTAGAAAGGATGTCAGCCCATTTTTGATAACAAGAAAGATAATCGATGATGGATAAACATATGAAAATACCAGAATCGAGATAAATATCTAATAAACTCAAATATAGTGAAATGATAACCTGGTAGTAAAAATAATAATAATAATAATAAACTAGAGTGGTTTTATGGTGACACGAGTAGAAATAATACGGTCGATTTGAAAGCTGGAGCGAGAGATGGTATAAAAATGTGCAGAACAAAGCTGAGATACTAATGCATAGTTGCATAAAAGATACCAAAAACATATAAGGTAAAAGGATAAACGAAAGGGTATATCTAAAGGGAGTAATGAGCGGGTTGATGGTGACCAAAGGCAAACAAACATAGTCAACGCTAACTTTGTGCAAGGTTGATAAAAGTATCTAGAAATAGGGACAAATGTTGGCTCGAGATGTTATGATGGGTGAAAAAAAATTGATAGGTGGGTATGATTACAAATATGATAGACAAGATGTAATACAAGGTGGATACGATATTGAATAAGGTGGATTTAATAGATATGAGATATAGGTTGATGGCGACTAGATCTAGTCGGCGGTGACCGAAATAGATGTGGGATCTTGGCTAAAGGATGGAGCAAATAACTAGGTGCGAGGACAATAATGGATCACTGAAAGGTTAGGCATAACTCCAAGCATACCTACAAACCTACAAGAAAAAGAGAAGCATGCACAAGTGATCTCTCAAAATATTCTTCACAATACTCCAAGCTCTAACAATGGTATGAAAAGGGACAACAAATTTATTCAACTGATAATAAGAGCTCCAAAGATGATGTAAGAAGTAGCACTTATGAAGAATGCAAGAGATTCAAAAAAATTAGCCCTATGAGAGGAGGGGTGAGTTTGAAAAAATCAAACGAGTTAGGTTCGATGGTGACCCAAGTCATCCTTGGTATCAGTGACTGGGGCCAGGCGATCTGCCAAGAGACATTTAAACAATAATGGATGGGTTGAAATTGGATAATAATGGCTAGAAGGCTATTTTTAGGCTTGCATGCATGTTAGGGGTGTTTAATAGCTAAAGTAATCTTAGGAAGGATTAAATGGGTGGAGGGAATCTTAGGAAGGGGTTTAATGAAGGGTAATGATTAAGGGGTATGGGAATCCAATAGGGGTATTAAATGGGGGTGATTAGGATAAGATTAGGATAATTAAATGGGTTTAGGGTAGATTAAGGATTATGAAAATAATAAGGATTAATGGAGATTAAAATATGGGAATAATGGGAATACCGGGAATAATGAAAAATAGATGGGATGTGGGGGGAAATAGGATTTTGGAGGGAAATTGGGTAACTTAAAAGTAGGATGGAAATTAAACATGTTATGTGAGGATGAGAGGTGAACACAAAGTGAAGGCAAGGGGTGCAAAAACAAGTGTGTACACACACAACTAATGGTAGTTAATCGCATATAAGATCATATGGTGGAGATGGAAGGTGTGCTTATATATGCATTGTAGACACAACAAGGGGTAAATGTGTAGCTTGTATGGGGAATGATGTAGGGGCGTCACTACAAGGGCATGTAAAGGTCAAATTTTGGTTTGTGTAAGTATTTAGTGAGGTCTAGGATTCAGTCTTGTTGTACTTTTAGGCTTTAGAGGTTCAAATTTTGAATTTGGGGTTTCCCTCCATTTTGGCTTATTTTTAAAATTTGAATATTCTAGAGCCAATTTTGGCTTTCTTTACATATGTATTTGTTTTCCTATTCCTAGTGGGTCTTGAGCATGTACTTAGGTCATTTTGGTCATTTTGTGTCTTTGTGGGCTCTCTATGATGTAATATTTCTCATGTAACTCAAAATTAGTCTGTTAAGCCTTTTGTTATATGTAAATTCCATGGGGGTCTTGGTCATATGACCTAGAAGTCAGTTATGAGAAAGAAATTTGAATGGAGGAAGTATAAAAAGGCATTTTAATTGTTTTCTCATTCACTAATCAATCAACATAAGAAAAATTGGATCTCTAAGTATGTGCATTAGGAAAAGAACTTTTTACCCCAAGTTTTATTGTATTCCAGTTTGTGTGAGTGCAAAGTATTGAGGATTACATGCATGAGGATAAGGTCATAAGAACACAAAAAGTGATAGGAAACTGGTATGAATTCTATTTTATTGAGGTTGTTAAAGAATCATCATGAACATGATAACAAGAGAGGGAGTTAGAAACCTATGGGGGTTTTAACTTTTAGTTCATAGACATGATCCATGAATAAGGTGAGTTAGACAATATTTAATAGTAAATGTAAACTTGGTTATATCATAAGGAATTTAGATTGTGTTTCAAGTTGTGAAATCTATCAGAGATCTAATTTAGGAAGAGATCCACTAATATTTCAATTACAACCCTATTTCACTATCAAAACCCTTATCTCAGTGACGGAGACGGGGGTATTCTAAAGGAAAATCCCGTGTAATGCGAATGGTTGAGACTCACTAGTAAGCTTACAATATTTTGTAAGTGTGTACAGACCCAATTGAGGTCATTAGAAGATTTGAAAAGCCTTCCAAGGAATATGCATACTCGAGCTTACTGAGAGGTTTTGCTAAGGTTTTTAGGAAATTTTTTACATCTAAATAAAATTGAGTCCTCCTCCCTTGTAGCTTGGTAGAGAGTATTGTGAGTAGATAAGTAAGAAGAATATTGAGGCTTCAAACCTTAAATATTGCTCAAAATTTTGAAATCCATGACGATTTGTTTGGAGGGCACCATAGCAATCTAGGAGACTTGATTTTTAGGGTCTATAAATGGGAATTTTAAGCATATATCATAAAGAGACTTAAGGTGAAATTTATCCCTCATAAGTTACAACTAAATGGGTAGTAGAAATAGTTCTTAGTTGATTAGGAAATTCTCTTAATCAAAATTCATCTTACATTTTCATTGTTGATTAGAGAAACTAGGCTTCAAGAGTGAATTGTAAGGGAAGTAGTGAATGCTTCAAGATTTGAATCAAAAGAATTTGTCCATGCTTATAACTCATTATAGTTTACTCAAAACTTTCCTCATTTTTCAAGAGACCTATTGGATCATTCTGACTCACTCCATTCCATTAATGATGTTCTCAAGAAGCCAAGATTGGCAATTATTGCAAAATAGAGTAAGTTGATCTATTTTGTGGTTTCCAAGGATTGAGAAGGTTTAGCTAGGTGTATTATAAGATCGTAAACTTGAATGAAGTATTCAAGGAACCTTTTCAATCTCATAGGTTATATTGTACAATTTTGTTTGTTATCTAGCATTGAAGAATAAGGTGTTTTTGCAAGGTATAAATTGAATTAGAAGAGGTTATCTGATCCACCTTGTTGGAAGTATGTGTAGAGATCCTATGATGATCTACATTAGGGAAATATTTTATCCTTAAGTGGTTGTCTTAGGTGTATGCCGCAGCTCTTAGCATTATTGTGCAAACTGATCAATGCAAGAAGTTTTCTTTTGATGGGAAAGTTGATCGATGTGGGAAGCTTTCCTAGGATGGGTGATTTTGGATTGATGCATTTTTCTTTGGATACTTTTAAGGTTGATCAATACGGGAATCCTTAACTACCATTATATAATGAAGTAGCCATCCTTTGAGGGAGTGGTCTATAAGTAGGGATTTCTGATTTGGATTTTTAGCTTTTAATATGGTCGATAAAATATGTGATAGTTGTACTTGATAGATCAGTCTATACTTTTGGATGATATAGATTTGATTTAACGGTTTTCCTTTAAGGGATAAGTCCTTATGAGTATCCATAATTTTTATTTTATTTTATGGTGGACACGAGGATATCCTAGTAGACCACTTAGGGAGGGGAAGTAATGTGTACAAGCTACACATGTGGACCCTTATCATGGTTCCAGTAGGTAGATAAGAAGGAGATAAATGTAATGATTATGGGATACCCACCAAAAAGGATGAAATTTTCCATAAGGAATATGTTATGAGAAAATTTTTGGTTCCCATATTCATGGTCATGGATAGGATAGTGACGAAAGACCACATGATTCCAAATCATTACGATGGGAAATGGAGAAGGTTAGTAGGTGTGTTAATAATAGAAAGGTCGTAAGTGTAAGGTGTTAATAGGTTCCTTTTTAGGTTTACCATAAAGAGAGGCTAAGAGATAAGCCCTGAACCCATACTTATGAGTGATAATGTATGGTCAATCCGATTCGAGAGAAAAATTCCAAATTTCCCACATTGGCTCCTTTCCGAGTAGTGACATTTTGATTTTATTTTAAGACAAGGTCACCAATGTTAAAGTCATGTTCTTTGATATGTTTATTATAAGTTCATTTGATACATTCTTGATAGATATGATGATGTTGGAGGTTAATCAAGTGAGGTTCATCTAATTTTTCGATTGTGTTGGACGCTCTTGGTGATAGTCCTTGTCAGAGATGAATTTGTGAAGAGAAATGTGTAAAGAGTGCATTTGATTTTCAAGAGGGAATACGACTTGAGTCATAAATAAGAGAGAAGGGAGTGGCTCCCATAGGAGTATGGATGCTAGTCGAGAATCCCAAAGTGTGAAGGGGATATGAAGGTTCCAATCCTAACATGTCTTATCGATAGTTTTGGAAAGAATGTTGTAGAGAGTTTTGTTAATAGATTCAGTTTGGCCGTTAGTTTGTGGATAGTTTATAGAAGAGAAACTAAGATTTATGTTGAAGATGTCATAAATCTTTTTAAGGTATTTGTTTTTGAATTAATTTTCATTGTTGGTGATCATTTTATGAGGAATGTCGAAGAAAAAAATGATGTGTTGATAGAAAAAGTCGACAATTTTTTAGGTTTGGTTCACACGAGTGGAATAGCTTCCACCCACTTAGTGAAATATAAATGGTAGCAGTGAAAATGGAATGATGATGTTGAGAATAATTTTGATTAATGATACTAATAAGGTCAAGTCACCATTATGAGAAAGGCCATAGATCTTGGACCGGTTACAAATCTTGACTAGGGATATGGGTGAGATTGGAATATTGTTGGAGCTTAACGCACTTTTTAACATATTCAAATCAATCTTGATTGAGGTTTGGACAATAGTAGACCATCCAAAGAATGAGCTTGGTGATGAACAAACCACTAAAGTGTCCACCATAGATGTCATCGTGTACTTCTTATATGGATCGAATAGATTCATGGGTTTTAAGGCATCATAGTAAAATACCATCAAACCCATGTTTATAGAGGATTTCGCCAATGATAACATGGTGGTTGGTGCATTGAAGGAATGACCTCCTACCTTTTTTGATAGGTCAAAGGGAATTTTGGATTGAGATAGATAATCAAAGAACTAGGTATACTAGAGATCAGATTGGTTGGTTTCAATGAGATTGATAGAAGGAAGCTCATTGGTATGGGATGGTTAATCAATGTGATGCACAACAATGAAGATTTTCAATTCTTTTGTTGTCAAAGAGATGAGTGATGAAAGGTATGCCATGGTGTCTGTGAAGTGGTTGGATGAATGCAAAATGGTTTGGATAGTGTATTGATCAAAGGCTTTGAGGAGAAAATTGATAATGTCCTTGTATTTTTGGAGGACTTCATTTTTACATTGATAAAATCCTTTGATTTGATTGATGATAAGTTAGGAATCACCATAGATGTCAAGGATTTAGGCACCTAGCATGATAGCAGTTTAGAGGCCCAAGATAAGGGCTTCATACTCAACCATGTTATTGGTACATTCAAATTTGAGCTTGCAGTGGCGAAGATAGGGGTCCCCAAAGGAGGAATAATAATGACATTGGAACCTCCCCTTTCGACACTTAGAACCATTAAAGAATAGTGTCATTTTAAGGAGAATACTCATGATCAGTTTTGTTGATGGATTTTCCAGGAAACTACTTGTGGGGAGTTGATTATCATGAATAGGGGCTTTGGGGAGTTGATCGGTGGTAGCCTAGCCGTGGATTGATTTTGGGAGATGAACTCTAGTTCAAACTCAGTCATGAGCATGATTCATCGAGTGATGTGATCATTTTGGTAGGGTTTGGAATGCATGGTTTTAAGTGGGTTGAATCTAGTGACAACATATGTCTTGTGATTGAAAATATAGTGGTGAAGATTAGAAGTTGCGAAGTAGAGAGCGCAACATAAATATTTGGCTTCAGTGTAGTAGGTTTCATAATCATGAAGAGTTTGTCTGATATAATAGATGGCATGTCATCTACCTTGTTCATCGTGGTGTGCCAACATGGCACCTATAGCATGGTCGGTGGTAGAGATGTAGAGATAGAATGGATCCCCCTCACATGGAGGCATGAGCATAGGTGGGGATAGAAGATATTTCTTAAGTTCATCAAAATACTTTTGACAATTTATATACCATTTTAAGTGGGTTTATTTTCAGAGGACAAGATGGATAGGTTGGAAATGATCAAAAAATTCGAGATGAAGCAGCAGACTGATTGAAGTTGGCCTTGAAGACTACAAAGTTTCTTTAGATTGATATGAGGAAGCATATCAAGGATGGCCTTGATCTTGGTAGGGCCAACTTCAATACCCCTGATGAGAATGATGAAGCCAAGGAGATTTCCAATTATAACTCCAAACACACACATGGTGATATTGAGGTGAAAGAAGTATCGGATAAGGCACACAAAGAGGATTTCAAGGATAGTAAGATGGTATTTACGATGCTTGGATTTAACCAAGAGATCATCGAAATAATCATCTAGGGTTTTTTGGATGAGATCGTGAAAGATATAAGTTATGGCATGTTTATAGGTGGCCCATGATTTTTTCAAACGAAAGGGCATAACATAGTAACATAAGATTCCCAAAGGGTGATGAAGGATGTATTATGTTGGTCTTCTAGTGTGATAAGGATTTGATTGTAATAAGAAAAACCATCCATAAGAGAAATCATTTTGTGTCCGACAGTTAGGTCGACAAACTGATTGATGTTAGGAAGGCGGAAGTCATCCTTGGGACAAGTGAGATTTAAGTCTCAAAAATTCATATGGATACGAAGCTTCCCAGAGGATTTAGAAATGTGGATGATGTTAGAAACCCATTAAGAATAATCAATAGGTTGGATGAAGTTGGCCAAATAATATGTTGCAATTATTCTTTAACAAGGATGGCTACGCAAGGATACATACGACTTAGCTTCTGCTTAATTGGATTGGTGTTAGGGATGGTGACAATATTGTGGATGACAATACTAGGATTTCATCCTAGCATTTAAGTGTATAACCATGTAAAGGCCTGGATATTCTTGGAGAGGAGAGTGGTGAAGGATTCTAGCTCTCGTGGATTAATAGATTGGTCGATTTTAAGGATGTGGGGTTCTTGCAAAGTCCCTATGTTGATATCGATGGTGGATTTGTTAATAAGAGTGGATGTGTCAGGAGGTAAGGCCTTATGAAGATTATAATATTCCACTCCCATATAGGAAAGGATGGTTTCATCATCATGACATTAAATAATTTTGATGGTAGGGGAATCTTGCTCTACCATATTGGGGAATTTAACAGGAAGGGACCTATTTTCACCTTCAGCCTGATAGGTGACCAGTTCTAGAGTGATTATATAGATTAAAAAAAGTTAGGGTGAAGGAACTGTTATCCAAAATTCACCCCTTAAGGTAATTTTGATAACATGCATCAAATTCTTTAGTCCCAAGCAATTATATTGAGTCCGGGCAAAAAGTCATGTTTCTAGGGTCCCCTCAGATTTTTTCTAACTCCCCTGTCCAAGAAGAAGAGAGCAAGTTCTGAGAAAATGTGAAAAAATTGCAAAAACAAGCTCGGGCCAGAAAAATTGCAAAAAATGGCTAAGTCCTAGTCCTCGCAACATTCGGGACATGAGGACATCTGGACGCGAACCGGCCGAAAGGCCGCCAAAGCGGTCTCGCTTGCATTTGGGACATTTGGGACAAAGGGACGCATGGGACGTGGAAATCCGAACTGGCCGAAAATTTGAAAAAATTGACTAAGCTGTTGAAAGCAGCGATTGGGACATCTGGCAATTAGTACGTGAACCGTGGATCGGGTGAAATGAGTCAAGGCAGCCGGAACAATTGGGCGAAGGTACGCGAAATCTGCGAACCGGCCGGATCGGCGAAATGAGTCAAGGCAGCCCGAGCAGTTGGGCGAAGGTACATGCAGAAATGCACGCGAACCGGCCGAATCAGTAAAATGAGAACTTTCAGCCCGATCGACGGGACAAAAGTACGCGAACCGGCCGAACCAGGCGAATCGGGAAAATTTGTCCCAAACGGCCCAAAGAAAATGGGACATCTGGGCCGCGAGTACGCGAACCGGCCGGTTCGGCCAAAATGGGAAATTTCAGCCTTGTGCTAAATGGGACGAGAGGGACGCGTGGGACGCCTGCCGAAGGAGCCGAAAGCCAATCAGATCACGCCACGTGTCACCGGCAGAAAAGGGACATGGAAGCCCATTTCGGGCGGTTCGGAAGAATTTGTCCCGCACAGGACATTTGGGACATTTGGGACAAAGGGACGCGTGGGACGTGAAAAGCCGAAGCGGCCGAAGGAGAAGAAGAAAAGTCAACATTTGGTCCGGAAACTTCAAACGGCCATAACTTTTGACTCCGAGCTCCGATTTTCACAAAATTAGACTTTCTGGAACGAGCACAACGTCCTCTACGCCACAAAAACTGGATTTCTTAATTTTAATGAGGGTAGATATATTTAAATAAGAGAAACATATTCGGCTCCAGTCAGTCAATGCTCATTCCCGTCAAATGACAGAAAACCCCTGCCAGACCCAAAATAGTTGCCCGCACTCAGAAGGCCATAACTTTTGCATTTCTCAACGAAATCACACAAAATTGGTACCGTTGGAATTATGGTTCCGAGCCCGATGCACAAAAATCAAGAAATTTCAGATTTGATCAGAAATTGATTGATTTTTTTAAGAAAACGTGGCCGGGTTTAGAAAGCAGTCTTTTATTTGGTATGTGGAGTGCATTTAAGAGGCATGGTCATCCTTCTCTCTCTTTGCAGCACATGGGATAGTATGGGGAGCCTTTTGCAAGTAATGTATAATCATTTCACTCAATTTAATGCCTCTTACAGGTGGTTGAAGGACAGATTTCGGGATTTCCATTTTCCCTTCTCTTTTCCTTCTCTTTTTTCTATAAATTGGAGTGTTGGGCTCATTGTAAGGAGGAGAGTTTTTGGGTAGCAAAGCTCTGCCAAAATTGCTTTGTGAAGCCAGTGTGTTGCAGGCCCTTGTAGTGGACTCCTTGCATGGTGATCCAGGCCCTTATCTTGTAATAGATTGAACTGTGCATATCATGAAGCAATAAAATACCAGTTTGTGGATGCATCTTCCCCTGCTGTGTTTTCTTGCATTTTCTTGCCCCTTTGATCTTTCTATAAGAATATTGTGTCTATTTATTATTTTCTTGCAAGGATTCATTATTATTGTGTATGCTTGGAATATTGTTGTGAATGCATTTTGCTAGATTATGGTGAACTGTCATCACCTCTTCTAGTGTGCACTTTGCCTCTGTATTTCACACATTTGGAGACTACTCTCGCACCCTCCTTTTCTGGTGTATCACCACTTTAGTGTAGGCTTTCATTTTATGTATTCTCTCTCCCTGGTCCCTTGGAAATTTAGATTAGAATAGTTATCTTATCCTGCATTAGAGTAGATTGTGGCAGGTAGTTTAGGAGCAAGAACCGACTTTCTCGGGAGGTCTATCTCAAGTAGCAAGTCCCACAACTTGGAGATAGTACCCATGTTATCCAATCACACCGTGAGTTCAAATATATGCACGAAGGGTTGTGATTCGGTGATAACGGGAACATGGTGTCATCCATGTCTATGGGGTCGTTGGATGAGGAAGGGTTTGAAGGATCCATGTTCATGGTGGATTCAAAAGAAGTGTGTGAAATATATTCTATGGGGGTTCTTGGAATCCCAATTTGTACTTGTCATGGGGTTTGCGGTATTGATCAAGGAAAAGATCATGTGTACATTTCTCATAGCATCCCAAACCAAATCCCTTCTATGTATAATAGTGGAGATAGGTATAGGTGAAATGATTTTGTAAAGGAAATCAAATCCATTAGTGTATGGCTTAGTATGGGGTTGATTATCGGTGTGGGAAGAAGGGCAATCAATGCCACCGTAAACAAGATTGGTTTTCAAGTGAGGTGGGTTGAAGGAAATAATATCCCCGATGTTAGATTGGTACATGGGATATTTGTCGGGTCTACCAAGTTGATTGAGTGTGGGGAGAGAATTAAGAGCGAAGAGTTAATACTCCCCAGTGAGAGATGTTGCATCATGGTGTCAAAGGATTCGTCGTTGGGAAACTTAGATGCAAGTACAGATGAACTAGTGGAAGCTTCAGAAGATGATTCTTGCTTGGGGATGAGCACATCGTTTGTCCTATAGGTCAAATGAAATGCGTTAAAAGGAGGAAGATCGGTAGGGAGTGTATGGATTTTCCCCTCATGTTCTTACTAAGACAATGATGAAGGGTGGATGGGATGCGGCGCATAGTGCGGATCCATGGCCATATAAGAAAGATGTTGTATTGGAATTACCCTTCTACAATGTAGAAGAGTTCATGAAGAAGTTTCTCACCAACATGGGCGGGAAGGATGAACATTCCTAATACCAAGGAAACAACGTTATTAGAGGCTCAAAGGACTGCGATTGATTGGGTGATAATAGTATCTAGAAGATTGATTTGATTGAATGTGTGGGATGAAATAATGTTAATGTTAGCACCATTATCAATCATGGATTGTTTGATGAAGGTGTCATTGATACAAATAGTGATAAAGAGGGGAAGGTCATGATATTTGGGTAGAAGCTTGGGGATCTCATAATCATTGAAGGAAATAGTAGCAAAAGTTATAAGAGCTCCAACGAGGGTCGCAAAAGGTCGGGTTCATCGGTTGTGATTGGGATGCATTGTAAAGATTCACTGAGAACCTACCGATGGTGAGGGGAGATTTGGATAAGCTCATAAAGGGACATTTTGATGGGATCTTGATGCAATTGTTTCACGATGCTTTGTTGTATTGTAATATGCCCTTGGGTTTGTGGAGTGGCTAGGATAGATACCTTAGTCTTGGATGAAGAAGGAGATGAGATGGGTTTGTTAAGAGGAGAAAAGATGATAACTCTCAGTTTTTGTAGAGTGTATAATTAAGATTCATGGGGGAGAGAGTGAGTGGCAACATGAATAGTATTCATGTAGAGAGGGGGACCAATACATCCAAGAATCAACACTTGACTCTAAGGTGCACTCGACCTCTTGAGGCCATGTCAAGACAGCCAATATGAGATGGAAAGATTCGTGTGGAATGGATGAATAGGATGAATAGGTGGAATAAGAAAAAAAAGGAAAAAATGGATGAAAGATAGATCAAGGAAAACAAATACTGTTAGCACAAAATTACAACACCCTCGAATGGCCGGGTGTGGAGTGGGGCATCCGATGTGATTGCACAACATGGGACCATCTCTCAAGCTGTGGGACTTGTAAAACTTGAGATGGACCTCCGGAGAAAGCCGGTTCTTGCCTCCTAATCTACCTGCCACAAGCTACTCTAGTGTAGGTAGAACCTATCCTATCCTAATCTAACCATTCCAAGGGGACAAAGAGAGAGAGAGGGTAAAAGATCCTACACTAAGTGGTGATACACCAGAAAAGGAAGTGGTTGAATCACAGACCCGACCACCTGAAGTGGAGAGAGGTGAGTAGAGGAGAGGGTGGACAAGATGCACCACTAGACCAGAGATATATTTCACACAGAACACCACTTCAAAACCCATTAAACACAGCTCCCAAGACCTACAAAAAACATCAGAATATGCACAGTATACCTTGCAACGACGAGAGGCAAGGAGAGACATAAAATAAGAAAAGAATGGACATACATCACAAAATAGATTTTATTGCTCCAAAAGTTCACACAGTACATCGTTAGTGGGCAAGAGGCAAGAGAATGCCATTACATAGCCTGTGAAAGGAGGCTTAGACTATGTGTTCTACCCTAAGGAAGAAAGAGAGGGGGGGCCGAAGAGGGAAGATCAATAACCAACCCTTTGAATATGCCCCTTCATTATAATATATAGGAAGAATAAGAGAGAGAAGAGGGAAGAATTAGAATCATGCTTCAACCACCTAGAGATACATATTGAATCCTACTTTAAAAGTTTAACCACTATCAACCGATGCCTTTTTCAAATCCACCCCAAATCTGTGATGTCTGGTTCCCCAGTGGATCAAATCGAATCAGATCTAGTAGTTGGAGAAATCAAGCTTTGTATTAATGTCCTAGAAGAATTTTTCCAAATTTTCACCCACCAAATCCTATTAAGAATGATATTTTATGTTTCCATGGTGTAGAGGGTGTCGAGACATTTCCAAAAAGTCTTCTCCCACCCAAATCTGAGTCTCCAGTCAAAAGATATGGCCATTTGAATATTTGGATCACAAAGCGCGCAATATTTTAAAGAGTTTGTCCATACATGGTCCATGTGGTGGCCTCCGCGTGCTCCTTGGGCTTCTTTGTATTTTTCTTGAGTCTCTTTGCTTGGTGGGGCCAAAATTCTGACCCTAGACACATGGCGGCCTAGCGCTTGTTTGGAAACCCGCCCCAAATTTTACCTATGAAATAGCATCGTGTTGACACTTGGCTCCCTCCACTGGCCTGCCTCTGCCTTGACTATTCAACCCCGACTCTGTCCCTTTTTGGACTCTGAGACACGTGGAAGGCCCACGCTCATTTGAAAACCCACTCAAGATTTTACCTTTGAAGGAGTGTCGTGTTGACACTTGGCGCCTTCCGCCTACACTCTATACTTAGTCATTTGGGCCCGCTCTCCTTTTTGACCTCTGTTGACCATTTGCTATGTGGAGGGCTGGCGCAAGTTTGAGTCTCCGGCCTGGATCCCACTTTTGAATGTGCATCATTAAGACACTTGGCACCCTCTCGCTAAGTCGAAGAATTTTCAACGCAGTTAGTGTAACTTTTTGGGGCTCTAGACGTGTGGAAGCTTGGCACTCATTTGGGTCTACCCCTTTGGATTTAATCTTTGGAGGTGCGTCATTTGGACACTTGGCTCCCTCCACTGTCTCCTCCATACTTAGTCATTTTTGGGCCCATTCTGAACCATTTACGAATCCCGAAGACTTCGAATCTTCGTCATTTCTTTTCCTTTGAGCCTCTAGTTCTTTTGACACTGCTCGGCCTCCTACCCCGACCTGCTATTCCATTTCCAAGCCCGCCTATAATCTGTTTGCTGGATTTGAAGCACAGGTTTGCTCAACAGAGCCATTTCTTGAATTTCTTCTTGCACGGGGTCGTTTGATCTTTTGCAGGCCTTGCCACTCCATTATAGAGTTCCTTTGTTGCCTGATTGTAGGATTTGAACATGAATTCTTTGGATTCTTCTTGTGTGGGGTCGTGGCTGATCAATTTTTTTGGGGGACAAAATATGGATAACAATTTGGCGACTCACAGGGGTATCTACCTGCTAGATGAGAGGACCAGTTTCCTTGAAGCATCCATTGGGCATGGAGTCACAATTAATGGACTCTCCGATTACTCACTTTTCACTTTACCCGACCCCGACCCTTCCCGCATGGCTCCCGCACTCTCAATTTTCATAAGAGATCTTGAAACAAGGCTTCTAAGAGTAGAAAATTGTTTTGACCTGGGGCTTTTTCTGTCCCGAATGGGTTGTCTTGAAAACATTCTTTAGTTTCTCTACATTTGTTTTATTTTGAAATTTGCAACTATTACAAGAAACTATGAGTCTTCTACCATGAATAGTGAAGGGCCTAGCCTCAGTAGCTCTAGAGCAATACGAACAAAACTTATGTACAAAGACAAAATCATACATGCCTCAAATGAGACATGCAGAGTGTGCACAAGCACTTCTTCTGCTGGAAACAAAGTCTACTCCTACTCCTAAACTAACCAGAGAGAAAAGGGGCTAAACAAAGCCTGCTATAGGCAGGGAGAAGTAGCTTCCCTTTCTCAAGAGAGGCAGCCATGCAAATGATTTGACACTAAATATGGCTACTGTATGAGTGAAAAACTGACTTTAAGCCGATCCTCCACCCATATCAGCAAGGTATCAACATTAATGGAAAATACCTCCTCAAGCTGATTTGCATTGGACTCCTGGAGGTGTTGATGGTGACCCTTGGTGCTTTGATACTCATCCTCATGCCCTAAAGTAGGCATGACTAGTTTTAGCTTCTCCCTTGGCTCCAATGAAGCCAAGTATCTGATTGGGCATGGTTTGATCCTTTGGGTGTGCCCATTGCTCTAAACTTTAACTCCAAAAATGGAGTCTTCTTGTGGACCTTCTTGGGTGGATGGTGTGAGAGAGATGATGACATCTTCTTTCCTTTTCTCTTCCTTCTCTTGTGAAGAACATGGAAGACTCATATCTTCCAACCTTGGTTCTAGAGGATTGTTATGAAGTGCAAGTTGTTGTCCTTGAATATTCTCCTCCATGGCAACAGGCTCATATGCTTGGGAGATGGATGATAGAGGAGTAAATGATGTAATTTCCTCAGGCTCCTCTCTATCAAAGCAATCCTCCAAGTCAGACAGATAATCTGCCTCCTTGTTGTCCTACTACATGTGCTCTACCTCCTCCATGGTGTCCTCCTGATTTGTAACTAGCTCACCATGGTTCCCTTCATCCTCAAACATGAAGTTTGAAAGATCAAACTCTTCTTCAACATCAGAGCTTGAAGGGGATGAAGTGGGAGGAAGAACTGAAGGTTCTTTTGTGGCTTGCTCCACACTTGGAGCCTCTGAAACTATATGGTCCTCCTCCTCTGCTGCAAACTCAGCCTCAACCACAACTGGTTCCTCAACTAGCTTTGCAATTATTTATGGTGGGGAGGGAGGTGGAACTTCTTATTTGTTTAGAGGGGATGACTGTTTGGGAAAGAAAAGGGGAGAAGAACTGAAATGGGGTGGAAGACTAGGGAATGGAGAAATAGAATCAACACTTGGGGTAAAGAATCGGGAAGCTTGAAAATTGGAGCTTGGGTTGAGATGGTGGACTTACCCATTGACAAGGTTGTCTTGAATCCAACTCATAAGCCTTGATCTCCTCAGTCCATTGTGCAAGTTGGGGCAACATTTCAACCATGAAGTCTAGCTTCTCCTGAGGGCTGTAATGTCTTGGAAAAGGGCCTCCCCATGGACAAGGTTCCCTGCAACCAATCTTGAATGCCTTCATTTGTGCTATGGCCCTAGATTACACCATGCTAGCCTCCATTTTTTGAATCTTCTCTAGCAGACCAGCATCCTCTGTGTAGCTGTTACCATTATATGCACCCCCTTGTTCTTGATAAGCTCTATGGCCAAACTGATTTTGACCCTGCTCATATGGGTAAGCATAATGGTTCTGGATCTGATCATAATGCTGATTTGGAGGAGTTGGGAAATGCATTAGAGGTGGATTGCATTATTGTTGTTGTTGCAAGTGTGAGTTTCATGAAGGGAATGAAGTCATGATTGCACAACTTCATGGAATGGGAGAAAATGAAAGATATGGAAGAAGAAAATGGATGAAAATGAGTGGAAATGGATGGAAAAGGTCTGTAACTCAGAGGATGGGTTATTGACTCAGATGGAGTCGCTAGATGTGCTTGCATGTGCCTCAAAAGGCTGAACCTTAATAGGAACACACCAACCTGTTAAGATGAAGTGGTAAGGTGCTTCAGACCTGTCCCACTAAGCATGCCAAAAATGTTAACGCAAAATCACAGCACCCCCGAATGGCCCAGGTGTGGAGTGGGGCATCCGGTGTGATTGCATAACATGGGACCATCTCTTAAGTTGTGGGACTTGCAAAACTCAAGATGGACCTTTGGAGAAAGCTAGTTCTTACCTCCTATTGTATGATGGAAAAGTGACAAGCGAGCATGGGAATCTACAAGTAACTTTTCCTCGCACCCGACCTCCCAAGGTCGTGCCGAGATAGCCAGTGGGGATTGAATATGTGTGGGATGCAAACAAGCTAATTAGGAAATCTGATGTCTTCGACGCGCACTAGTGGAAATTATGAATCTAAGGCAAAGAAGGCCCTCCTAACTTGAACTAGTGTGATAGATTGATTAGCAAGGATGACTGCTCGAAGGCTCCAATCAATATCGAGCTCTGGCGTGATTCAGTCTATGGGTTTTGGAATACGTGGAAAATGACCTGGGATAAATTCATGTATGTCTCCAGATAAGGTCATAGGGTGGATGGTAAATATAATTAACTCTATGGATGATTCTCTAGCCTAGTCCAGAACTCCTTAGCTTTGTTAGCTGATATGTTTAACAAGGATAACTGTTTGATGATGATAGGTGGAAGTGGGGTAGATCTGAATACTAGTGTGCGTGAGGCCGGCATCTATGTCTGATTCACCTATGGATTTGTTGGGCTATGGGATTTTTGGGTCACAATCGTAGATTCGTGGTCTTTGTGGGCCTCGCTTATGGTCATGTGCGGAATCAATCCCTAATCCCTAGTATCCAATAGTCATATGCTTTTTCAGCCTCTATATTTAGAATTATCAATTGTGTGATCTTTTCGAGTATCTCACAGGTGTTCATGCAACCTGAATTCTTAATCTGGTATATATATCTGTGAGAGTGTCTCCTACATTTGGCTATGGGACCAAAGGATCACAACCGAATGTTTGCTCTCTTTCAAACCCTTCCATAGTCATGCGGATATGTATCTAGGGTAATCTGTAGTTTGGTTGATTTGACCAAAACGTGTGTGCTTGGTCGTCTTCTATATTTAACCCATGTAATTAGGAACCGATTTGTTGTAAGTTTACTGTTGTTTGGAAGACATGGATCCTAAGATTCTGATCTATATCAGTTATGGCTGTGACGAGATTGGGTTGGGGCATGATTGGCTCGAATACGTATTCCCCGGGATCTCTATGTCCCGTGATTGTCATAAAAAATCCACAATGTAAACGAAATGCAGCAAAGTAAAATTAGCTATGTGAAGTATATCTATAACATATATGACTTCTATATTTTTGTATTTTTCTGATGAATTTTATAAATGAAATTGAAGGAGCAGCTATTTTAATATATCTAGAAATTGACAATTAATCTAATGACGAATTTAAAACAAACAAAGTAACCGAGTATAGCTACTTTCTGTGTAGTTGTAAATCTATTCTAAACAATGAAATAACTAATCTAATCTATTTGAAAGACTCTCGATCCTACCTCAGAAGTGAGGAATGAATCATAGTTTCTCAGAAACTATCAATCCCCACAACTTCCCTGGCAATATCGAAAGTAAATTGACTGAAATAAAGTGATTGGCTACTCTATTTGATATGCTTCTAATTTAGAACTTTGAAATCTAGAACCTGGATTCTATAGAACAGTGGTGAATCCGATTATGTGTGTGATCTTGTCCCCTTAGTGTGATCTCCTCGTTCCTTCGTGTTCACGTGGATCCAGAAAAGCGTGTAATGCTAGCATCAATAGAAGTAGATATTGGGACAAAGGAAGCTTAGGATACAAACTGAATACAATGCGAGTAGGAGAGAGATAGCGCAAGAGTACAGAGCTTGGCTTATGTAATTCCTAGCGGGATCTATTGCGAGTCATGCAACATAAAATGTCCAGAACACGAAACTATTTTGTTTGAAGAACAAAACCTGCAACTTTAATGGCTTCCTATTGAAAACAAACTATTCTACTCCAATGGATTGGATGAAATATCAATGACACTTGCAGACAAGATGGATATGTGGTTTCTAACAAAGACAAAACAACACTAACTAGGCATGCAATGAAAGAAACTAAGAATTCTAAGAAAAATGAAAGACTAATCTATTGCAATGAGAAATTCAGAGGCAAATTTGAGGGGCCATTTTCTTGAGCACAAGCCAACTATTTATAGCATTTGCATTTGCCCAAGGTAAAAACCAAATTGATCTCTTAAACTATAAACAATGGCAAAACACTATTCCAGGGAACTAGAATCATTAATGCAAGCTTATGGCGGTGAAAAAAGTTGGTAAACGTTGAAAATTTACATGAGTCGCATTAAAAGAGCATTCTAGAAAACACGTGAAGGACCGCCGCCTGAGCGGGGGTGGCGAGCAGACAGACCGCCACCCTATCTAGGGCGGCGGTCACGAGACCGCCGCCTGTGCAAGGCGGTGGTTTCAGAATCAAGAGCAAAAGACAAAGAAAAGAGGGGAAAAGGGAAAAACAAATCACGCGGGGCTAAGTGGGGCATACGGGATGATAACGCATACTTGGAGAGATTTTCGGATCCGAACACCTTGCGAGGAGACTCTGATATCATCATTGGGGCTTTCGTAACCAATTTCCATTATCAGACGGGACATACAATTTTGGGTACATACTGCCTACTCCAAAGGTGCAAGAAGAACCTATCCTATCCTAATCTAACCATTCCAAGGGGACAAAAGAGAGAGAGAGAGAGAGATTAAAAGAGCCTACACTAAGTGGTGATACACCGAAAAAAGAAGTGGTTAAATTACGGACCTTGGCCGCTCAAGTAGAGAGAGATGAGTAGAGGAGAGGGTGGACAAGATGCACCACATATAGAGATAGATTTCACATAGAACACCACTTCAAAACCCATTAAACATAGCTCCCAAGACTGTGAACAAACATCAAAATACATACAAGTATACCCTAGAATGACGAGAGGTGAGGAGAGACAATAAAATAAGAAAAGGATGGACAAATGCATCACAAAATAGATTTTATTGCTCCAAAAGTTCACACAGTACATCATTAGTGGGAAAGAGGCAAGAGAATTCCATTATAGAGCCGTGAAAGGAGGCTTAGACTCCGCGTTCTACCCTAAGGAAGAAAGAGAGAGGGGGCAGAAGAGGGAAGATCAACAACCAACCCTTTGAATATGCCCCTTCATTACAATATATAGGAAGAATAAGAGAGAGAAGAGGGAAGAATTAGAATCCTGCTTCAACCACCTAGAGATATGTATTAAATCTTTCTTTAAAAGCTTAACCACTATTAGTCAATTCCTTCCTCAAATCCGCCCCAAATCTGTCATGTCTAGTTCCCAGTGGATCAAATCGAATCAGATCTAGTAGTTGGAGAAATCGAGCTTTGTATTAATGTCCTAGAATACGTTTTCCCATTTTTCACCCACCAAATCCTATTAAGAATGATATTTTATGTTTCCATGGTGTAGAGGGTGTCGAGACGTTTCCAAAAAGTCTTCTCCCACCCAAATCTGAGTCTCCAGTCAAAAGATATGGCCATTTGAATATTTGGATCGCGAGCGCGCAATATTTTAAAGAGTTTGTCCATACAGGGTCCACGTGGCGGCCTCCGCATGCTCCTTGGGCTTCTTTGTATTTTCCTGAGTCTCTTTGCTTAGTGGGGCCAAAAGTTTGACCCTGGACATGTGGCACTGGTGCTTGTTTGGAAACCTACCCCAAATTTTACCTATGAAATAGCATCATGTTGACACTTGGCTCCCTCTCTACTAACCTCGCCTCTACCTTGACTATTTGACCCCGACTCTTT
The DNA here is from genome assembly GCA_018340775.1 of Taxus wallichiana var. yunnanensis. Taxonomy (NCBI): domain Eukaryota; kingdom Viridiplantae; phylum Streptophyta; class Pinopsida; order Cupressales; family Taxaceae; genus Taxus; species Taxus wallichiana. Next base: position 974,600,782 of record CM031239.1, read on the forward strand.
CCCTTTTTGGACTTTGAGACATGTGGAAGGCTCGCGCTCATTTGAAAACCCGCTTAGGATTTTACCTTTGAAGGAGCGTCATGTTGACACTTGGCGCCTTCCGCCTGCACTCTATACTTAGTCATTTTGGGCCCGCTCTCCTTTTTGACCTCTGTTGACCATTTTCTACGTGGAGGGCTGGCGCAAGTTTGAGTCTCCAGCCTAGATCCCACTTTTGAATGTGCATCGTTAAGACACTTGGCACCCTTTGCTAAGTCGAAGACTTTTCAATGGCTGGTGTAACTTTTAGGGCTCTAGATGCGTGGAAGCTTGGCACTCGTTTGGGTCTGCCCCTTTGGATTTAATCTTTGGAGGTGTGTCATTTGGACACTTGGCTCCCTCCGTTGTCTCCTCCATACTTAGTCATTTTTGGGCCCATTTTGAACCATTTGCAAAGCCCGAAGACTTCAAATCTTCACCATTTCTTTTCCTTTGAGCCTCTGGTTCTTTTGACACTGCTCGGCCTCCTACCCCGACCTTGTTATTCCATTTTCAAGCCCACCTATAATCTATTTGCTGGATTTGAAGCACGGGTTCACTCAACAAAGTTGTTTCTTGAATTTCTTCTTGCACGGGGTTGTTTGATCTTTCACAAGCCTTGCCACTCCATTGTAGAGTTCCTCTGTTGCTTGATTGTAGGATTTGAACGTGAATTCTCTGGCTTCTTCTTGTGTGGGGTCATGGCTGATCAATTTTTCTGGGGGCAAAATATGGATAACAATATCTTCTATGGGAACTAAGGGAATTTTCTCATTTAAGGAAATGAATGCTTGTCTAACTTATTTGGGTGAGATGGAACAGTCAAGGATAATGGTTGCACGAAGGTTTTGATCAATGTCAGAATCGCCAAATATACCTTGAATGGGTTATGGAATACATGGGAATTTTCATGTTTCTATCACATAAAATATCCAAACAAGGTCATGGAGGTGTGAAAAGAGACATGTGGGAAGGAAAATCTATGGATTGTGGGATCTAGTCTCAACTAGGATGATTGTGATATAATTCATTAACGTTACTCGCTTCATCATTCAGGGCTATCAATTGTGAGATGATGTTTAGTGGAACCGATGTGATTTGGAATATGAGTTGTCTAAGGCCTTGATCTATGTTGGTCAATTATGTTGCAATGTTGGGTTGTGGCACTCTTGGATCACACACTCTTCACCTAGGTTGTCTGGGGCCTTGGATGGTCATGTGGACATGCAAACAAAGAATCTAAGGAAACAAACAAATCACACAAAGAAACCAAAGGAAACTAAGGTCAAGTTCAGGTAACCTAAGCCTCTAAGGTAACATGGGGAGCTTGTGTTAATTCCCATCTAATTAAATCTATGTTCCTAAATTAACAAAGAAATGCAAACAAATTTAAATTAAACAAAGTCAATTACTCTCCTTTGATTTAATTAAATCTACGTGTAACTAATTAATTAAAAGAAATGAAACTAATTAACTAAAATAATGAATTAAATCTAGTCTACTTGTTTTTGTATTTTCAAATATTTTAAATGAAAGGGAATAAGACAAATAAACAAATCTAATTAATTTAATCTATGTTTTTGAGGATTTTCTGGTTTTCTATGATTAATTAAAGGAAGCTACACAGATAATATGAATGTTTCTAATGAAATGGAAACTATTTTTATTCTAAAATAAAATAAAATAAACAAAGTGAAATAGTTAGATGTGGCTATTTCCCTGTTGCAGAATGAATTTAATCTACTCTAATTAAAACAGAGGATTTTCCTAATTTGTAATTGTGGATCTAATTTCCTTTGGTTCTACCTCAGAATCATGGGAAGAATTGAAAGCTTCTCAGAAGCAATTTCTTCCCTGAGAATTCCCCAGTAAAACACTAAAATTCCTACATAAGATTTTTGTGAAGAAACTCAATGAAATACACAGAAACAGAAGATTCTTCAAACTTACTTCCCTTGTAGATCCATAGGGATAAGAAGGGAGGAAACTCTCAATAGAAGCTTTACCTGTATGCACATACAAACTAATTAATAAACAAAATAAAGCTACAAGTGTTTTGATTATGAAGAAATGAAATACTCTGTGCACAAGAACTTCCTCTAAATCCTTCCCAGACAAATCCACAGGATGAGCTGAGAATAAATCCTTAATGGAAGTTAATTACAGGAAATGTATCCAATTACAAATTCTACTTTCTTTAAAATAGATGTTTGAATTGATTACAAATTGAAATCTAAACTAAAATAAATAAATCTTCAAAGAATTCAATTACACCCCAACCTGGAAGTGTAGAACTAAGACAATTTCCAGTGTTGGTTGTGTTTTTTTTGTCCCCTCAGCTTCTTTTCCACTGGAAAATCCAAATGTGTCCAAGGATATGTGCTAGAAATGTGTAGATTAAATGAAGGAGTGTTGGAGCTAGTTGGATTGCAAACAATATGGTAGTAATGAAAGTAAGAGAATAACAAGGAAAATGAATTGTGTTTTCTTGTGTACTTGATGGTAGGATTCCAACAACATAATAGTGTAATTCCAAATCAAAAGACTCCAACTAATGCTTTGGGAAAAATTATGGTTTTTTATAGAAAGTTGGCAGGGAAATGGTGCAACACACTTGGCAACCAAGAAGTGCCAAATCACCATGGGAAGGGGTAGTTAACTTACTAATAATAGTAAGTGAAGGAGAATAAGTCTATACACATCTAACAAGCTTAATGACAATTGATTTAGTCAAGAAACGTGTAAGATATCAACTTGGGAAGAAGTAACACGCATTTGAATACGCTAGCAAAGTCTCTGGTAAATATGCATTGAACCGCAGTGTATCGAGATCGGTGGTTACGCAACCACCATGAGGGTTGTGTAACCACTACTCAAGACAGACAGTGGTTGTGCAACCATCGTAGCAGCTTATGCAACCGTCGGTGTGGTTCTCAGTAATTAAAGGTTAAAATGCTAGAAAAAGATTGAAAAAGTAACTAGTAAAGCGGAAAAGATAAGGTAAACAAATATACAAGAACATGCTGCAAATGAGAAATTTGGACTTGGATACACCATTTTAATCTAGAAACAAAATTATCATCATTGGGGATTTGAACTGTTCCGAAAATGTAGCACCATGAAAATTTGGGTGCATACATATTTCCCCCTGAAGAAGCATTTTAGCCATGAAGAGGCATAAAACGTGAAGTCCGAGTATGGTGCTCCCAAATGGGAAAGTTAGAAATTATACCTGACACGCTTGTGTGTTGATACTACACCAATCCAAGCTTCCCACCACCTACAAGAAGAAAATGGGAATCAAGTGTAGATATAATGTATAATCGACAAAATACTAAAACTAAAATGACAAGACTACTTACCATATCCACGGGGATAGAGTTATAACTGCACCAACACTCCGCTTCTGTGAGACACTCACTTGTAACAATGTTAAGACATGTTATATACTGAAATTGATATTTATAGAAAATCATTTACACCTACCTACGTAACGAAATTTGAGCTCGGATTATCTATGATGGTTTCTTGCAAGAGTAGAGTCGAAACAAAGAGGATCTCGTGATGATGATAAAGTGCAACCAACGAGAGGAACACCTGGTCGGGATCGGGTTAATTATCTTTATTTATTTATTTTTACCCTAAAATGTAGCAAATGTGAAAAACTTGATGTAGGGGCTATTTTTGATAAATTCCTAGTTAAATGACGGCAACGGGTGCCATATAAGATTTGTAGTTTGGTTTATTCAAGTGGTCTATTTTTGTGCATTTTTACTTTCTATGACCTTAGGGTACAACCCGATATTCGCGGTAGAACCGTCATGGCATTACATAACCGCCACTCTACATAGAGTGGTAGTTGTGCAACCATCATGATAGTTATGTAATTATTAATGAGCATGTAACAAACATGCAATTTCCGCGTAGGTTACGCAACAAATGCTCTACACAAAGTGGTATTTGCGTAATCTTGTTGGGACAATTTGCTAAATTTGGCCAAGTGTGGGGAATTTTTTTCTTTTAATTTTTATAATGTTTTTGGTGAGCTTATTATGCATATAAATGGTTCTAATTTTTCTTCTTCACTATTTTGAATGCAAGGGGATTATATCAAGTGAAGCAGGGCCTGTGAATGTGACTAGTTAACTCGATTTTGGATGGGTCGACTCGGTGTTGAGAGGGATTTGTTACAGAGGGATGGGATATGGATGATTTCTTAGACACGGCTAGTTCCACCCACCAACCACTTATTATGTGACTTAATATCCTATTGGGATACGAGACTAAAACACTTTCTGACTACTTGGAGTTAGGGGGAGTGTACAATCACTTTAGAGAATGTCTACCAAATCTTAGCAGAAGTTGGTTTTGGCTAGCACGGGTTCAGTGGCACAAGCTCGCATTTGGGCCATGTATATGGGAGATACATAGGCACCTAACACTGGTGCCAAGCATGGGATGAGATTACTATCAGTTACCTCTACTCCTATCCCTGCCTTGCACAAGGCCATTATTGGTATCTTGGCTTCACGTTTGGTGGGAGATAAGGGTGGAGATAAGCTTCTTTACTATTGGGCACCCATTATACAGAGTATCAAGCATCATGGCCATATTTTCATGGGGTGCTGACATTCTAGGTTCTACATACCATAACTTGTATAGAGTCGTTCGACCAAAGGAGAAATCCCTCAATCATCCTACCTTGGTCATGAGTTGGGTCTATAAGCACATGAATCTCTAACAGAGGGGCATCGGGATAGCACATTCCAAGGTGGTCGTGGTGGAGAGATGGGTTAGTATGACTCCACTCGAGGGCCACACTATTCAATTTCTACACTTATGATAGATGACATGATCACATAGCCATATCAAGACATGGTGACATATGGGGTGAGGAGATCATCACTTTGACTACATGTAGTTCCACGACACATTTTGTGGATAGGACCTGGGAGAGTAGAGACCTTTCTCATCCTTAGGGTGCCTCAACAATTTGGACTCCCTTACATAGATTCCCTCCCAACAGCTCTGTGGTATACGGGGGCATCTAAGAAGTGAGAGCTGGCCCAAGGGGAAAGCTAGAGTAGACCATCGTCACTCTTGGTATTTCGATTGCCACATGACATGTTACTCTAAATTCATCCAGTGGAGGAGTTGTTAAGCCCAAATAGGTCCTTCTAATAGAGGAAAGACCCGCACACAATGGAGAGGATGAGGAAGTCGAGACAAAGGTGGAGGAGGAGCCGGAGGAAGAAAGTGACCCCGAGTGGGAGGTCGCTTTGGAGAGGCCTTCGTAGCCACTAGGGCCGAGGTAGAGGTAGATGTAGAGACACTAGACATAGAGGAGCCCTTTACTATAGAAGGTGGCAATGAGGAGTTAGTCCATCCTCAGTAGATGATAGAGAAGGTGAGAGTAGAGGAGAATCCCATGTCGGCTCCTACACCGCCACTAACACCGGTTGAAAAAACCTCGATGCTCGTGAGATCCGAGAAAGTAGAATATTCTTCTCTCAACTTTACTTTCTAGACTAGACTGTTAACGAGCTATCTACTATGTTATTTTATTTTATTTCTTTTAGAAGTTTTCTAACTTGTTGATGTTCAAATTGCACTTTGTAGCTACTGCAGATGGCTGGTAATATTTTATTCGCGATTATCTTGGACACATCCACACTCCCTACGAGGAAGACATAGGAGCAGTTTCTAGTAGATGTTTTATTCCCAACGATGGATGGTAATCACACATATGTGTTTGCACCACTATGGCATGTCTGCGGAGGCCATGATCTAGATGAGGACTAACCGAAGCACATGATCTAGCCGAGAGGAGGAAGAGGTGAGACCATTCTTATAGTGGAGCCACCACTACCGAGAAATCACATGCCCCATCTCATGGACACTCCCACTAATCAATGCATGAAATCTCTCTCTCTCTCACCATAAGAGCCACAACAAGAGTCCTCATTGTGCACCTTCACAAGGATCTTATAGAAAGGGATAGGCTATATGCCTTTAATGCTTTGGACCATTTTTTATCAGATAGCGAATTTTTTGGTTTTTGGCTCATAGATGAGCGTTTTGACCACACTTGTTAGAGTGTGATGGAATTGTACATGAAACTTGATTTTATTGATATACATATATACATTTCTTTTTGGTTTGGCCATTCTGTGTAAGAGTTGAATCATTTGTGATTTGTCCCATCTGTGTACTCTTAGATAGCTAGAATTTCTAATGCTTTTAAAATGATTTTATGGATGCATGTTATGGATGATGATGCAAATGTGTAAAAATGATTTTTATTTCTTATATATATATGATACACATGAGAACAAATTGTAATTAGATACTTTGGTTTCAAGCAATATTTAGCACTTCTATTTTATTGGAAAAATGTGATGATTCTCGTAGGAGTGGTAAACCTATCTCGTAATCTCCACACTTGTCGGTTGGCACAATGGAATTATAGTTGTGTTATATTATGAAATTGTAATTACTCTTAGTGATTTCATAGTAGTAAACCTATTATCTCCACACATGTCACTGGCACGATGAAATTGTAGTTGAGTTCTATTATGAATTTTGCTTAATAAAATTACCCGTGAATTGTAGAAGATAGTTATATAATCATGAAAGCTTGAATGATTCAAACTTTGAGTACTTATTATAAATATGCCATTAAAAATTGAAGTGGGGGTCATCATCTTTATATTTTTGTAAAAATATTGAGAAGATAATAAATTTCTAGTATGTTGTATATTGGTGTAAGGGGAATTTGATAAAGTTTTAGGAGCCAAATCCAAGGGAAGATTAAGGGCCACTCTCACACAAGGAGGAGGACGATTATGGAATTTCAATTAGTATTATTATGTTTAGTTTCATTTAAATAATTTTAATTTTCTTATTGTTGAAGATTATATAATTAATAGATCATGTAGTTTAGTATTCAAAATTATTTATTGTTTTTTATTTTGATTGAGTAGCTCATAATTGTTTTTCACCCGCATAATATAGTTGTGAATTGGGTGTTTGGTTGATTTAAATCTTAGAGAAGGATTCTTTGGGAAATTATTCCCTCTCTTTCCTATAGCATATAACCATTGGATGTCGCCTTGTTTTGGAAAGTGATGAATTAAATTGAAGGAACAATGACCCTCATTTTCTAGCATGGCCCACCGGTCATCCTCTTTTGTGCCTTTGGTTCCCAATAGAGGCACATAACAAGAGGAGATACAAAGTTTTTTCTTTCCTATGGAAAAAATATCCCTTCTCTTTGTCTTGGCCAAAACTTGTGCTTTCCCAATAAATGAGTACAACACAAAAGGGTTGTTTGTTATGGATTTTTTAAATTCATTTCGACATGGGAAGCCATGTTTAAACAACTACACATGAAAAAATTCTAACTACATGAATATGCTCTACATTGGATATGCTACCACAATAATTGATTTGGATGCGATTTGTGATTCAAATACTTCTTTCTTAACCTTGTAATGTGCCACTAGAGCCAGAAACGACAATTATTTTCATGAAGTAAAATATTGAGAACATATTTATTGTAATATAGGGGACCTTTGATAAAGACCTCATGACTTTATGAATGATGGTCTTCTAGAAGTTTTGATGCACTTCAGCACCAACTTGTAAGAGACGTCCTATTTTTGTCAAAAGTATAAGTGAACTTTCGGACATAATCAAAGAAAATTATCCTTCCAAATCTATTCTTTACTCTCATTGTCGCTAACATTAAATAGTCGAATCTCCATAAAGTAATGGCTAGAAATCCCCCTGTTGACACATGCAAATCTTGACAATGGAGGAAACTTGACATTATTTCTAAACCTCATTGTGTTTATTCCTACTTACACCAAAGATTCACAATATTTCATGAAGAATTCTTGGAGAAACACCTTAGGGCCCATGAATATTGATACAAGTACATACAAATCATCATTTATTTTTTATTTTCTCTATTCGAGACATCCATTGATAGTACGGTTTCTTTTTCTCTACCATATACAAATGGAAACATACATGATCTGCACATATTCATGGTTTCTTTTGGACAAATGTTGAGGCATTGGATTAGGCAACACAACTTTTGTAGCATTTGTAAAAATATTCTTTGGAAAATATGTTTATGCATGGACCCCATGATGTTAGCTCCAATGTATAGATTATGTTCACTAACTCATTTAAGATGACCCCTTCCTATTAGACACAATGTAAAAATTGGCTTATGATCCTCTTGTGGACCTCAAAGATCTTCTTAATCATGTTTAGTGTCATACAAATTGGTTAGAGCAAACACATTTGAGGAGAAAGTGGTGAGGATTTCAATTCCGTTATAACACCCCATGGGAAGTGCACCCCCAATCATCATTCATCACTACGGATGAAAAAAATATAAATTACTTTCTCTCGAAGAAATGATGATATGATCAACACACAACTAGACCATGCTAACTATTTAGAGATCCAATGTTGAGTGTCAAACTATGCTCTTGTGACATGTTGTTTTGAAATACGTGGCCAAATACACATCCAAGCATAATAACATTCCAAAACACACTATCACATGTTCACAAGGATTTCAAAAGGTGTCATGTTAGACCAACTATTCTATATTTACATCTAAAATTTTTATCCGAAAGTGTTATGAGCATGACATTAGAAAAAAAAATTGCCACAGGTTGTAAGAATTGTCTATTTTTCTTTCGCAAACATTCATTTATTTCATCAATGTTAGTAAGAAGGTATTTCCTTGAGTAATCAACAACAAGTCTAAAATTCTTAATTTGTTCATCTTATTTGATGCATATAGGGTTTTTCCTCCAACCATGGAATTTATTTCACTTATTAAGGTTATTCATTTGTGGTCTTATAACAAATACAAGTGTGTCAATAAATTATGGAAACTATGAAGTGTGCCATCAATTGTGAGAGTCTCCCTTATTATTTCAAGTCCCTCCACAAAATTTAACTTATTTTAAATTTTTTTAGAGTGAACTCTTGTTATACAATTCATTTCAAAACATTTCTTCGACATATGAACCATTCTACACAATTTTTTTGTAATTGGTAACTCCTAAAGAATAATTATTAGCCTTGGCATGTCACTCGCACCCTCCATCCCAAAACAACCTTCAAGTGAGGAATATTTTAATGAACAAGAAACTAGAAGTGCATTGAATCAATTAGATGAATGAAAACTTCTATCCCAATTCCATCACGGAAAAACATGTGCCTTGATGATCTAGAAATGTTAGGTCATTCAAAATTCAACATCCACCACAATTGGAACAACAATGATGTTCAACCTTCTTTACAAGAGATTGGGAAATCATTCATAAGTCTCAACTAAACTGTTAGGATTCATACACATAATCATTCCTCTTCCACAACACTTGCATTTCCTTTATCACTAGAGAAAACCTGCATTAGATACTATACTTCAAAACTTCATGTGAAAGACTAGTTTCCTCCTTTAAAATTGATAATTCGATATATTGCACTAAAAATAAATCATATCTCATAATCGAAATATGTTAACTCTATTCGTCATAATACAATGATGCCAATATCTATTTATAATTATTAGTTTCCCCTTCTCTCTTGTGTGTATACAATGATTAGCAATGTAAAGGGGAGAAAATGAAATAGCAAATGAATGTGGGGATGATTGGTTTCCTATAGCTTATCATCCTCTAATATTTCATTTCCTAATTGCACCTTGGATAGGAAATTTACCAATCAATCAAAGGGTACAAGAAAGAGTTTGGGACATATTGAGGAGGAGTTATGGATATTTCTATTCAGAAGAGGAAGGAACATGAACACCCATAGATTTCAGGCAAGAATGCAGTTTCTAAAGCATAAAATATATGAATCTCTTGAATGAGGACATTCAAGCGTTTAAGTCGGGGGTGTGATGAGTTGTATTAATTGCTTTCATAACAACTCATCTTTTTATTTTGATAAGACCATTGTAGCCATGTCTATGTATTTCCTAAGTACATTGTTGAACATCACTATTACAACCATGAACTTTTGGCATAATGACTAATTGATATAGTTATATCTAATTGTCTTTATTTTGTGATATTATGTGTGCATTTATTCTTGTTATTCCAATAAATTGTTTGGATGATTATATGTGTTGATGTCACTCTTGGTTGTAAGAAATTTTTCATATAGCAAAGGAACTTGTCTGCAGCAACTCATCCACAACTAAAGAACTTGTTCGCAACAACTCGTCTACAACATAAGGAAATCATTCACAAAGCAAGTTACAACGCATTTATGAATATCTTTTGAAACATGAAGTGATGGCACTTAATTCCTTACACGTCATTGGAGAAGTAGTTACAACAGAAACATGGAAAATTTAGAAACAAATCAATCTTTGATTTGGCCATTGATTAAGAACTAGTGAACAACTGATTTCTCGTTGAACACTTATGTGTTTCAAACATGTGTCGAATATCTCACTTGTTCTATTAAAGACTCCTTATTGTATTCTTCTTCTTCTCACGTGTTGTAAATGATAGGATATAAAGGAAAGGGTTGGTGCCTTGTAACGGGAGAGAAGTGAGTTAGAGATAAATTTGGAATTAGAGAAAATATATTTTGTTCCTAGATGTAATGTTTTATGCAAATCAATAAAGAAATTTGAGTTATGTCATTTAGTTTTTAGTAATGAGTTAGGAAGGGATTAGCACCCAAGTTAGGGCCCACTTGAGGTCTACTAAATCCCCTCCATTATTTCATTTCATGCATATCCGCTAGGAACAATCTTCTCTCTGAATCTGAACTTTGTTTCAGTAATAACATTTAACAATAGTTCATTTTAAAGTCCAAGTTTTATTTTACTTTCAAAATTGTTATGTGATAATTATTTCCTTTCCAACCTCTTAGATCAACTATAATTATGCATATAACACTAGCAATATTTCAATTCTACACTCCCTGGTCTGACAACTAAATGAATGTAACCCAATGTACAACATATTAATTGCTACAAGTTGATTTACACCACCAATCCCCATATTACATCTTTTATTTTTAGGATTTGATGTAGTTTTGACGCTTTATAGGTCATCTTCTCTTTCGCAGTTACAGGTGGAACTTCGTGATCAAGGTTAGACATACGGGTGATCAACAACGACTATCGGTGGCTACCTTACGACACCAACAAAATCAAGTTTCATGCTCCTACATAGTCACAGGCACCCAAAGCAGAGCTCTCTACGATGCCTAGGTGCCCCCACCCTAGTCCGAGCTCCCTACTCTAGCCATATCTACCATCTCTAAAATTTATTAGGCACGGTTGCGACAGTATGCCCTTCTTGTTCATCAGTCTTAGGTCCAGATCGGGTCCTAGAGATAGTGCAAATTAGCTAAGTCATTATTTCCTTCTCTTGCACTTAGGGTTTCACATTTATTTATCTTATTGCTTGTGTCATATATATTCCAACATTTTTTTAACATTTTTTATCATACGTCACTCTGCAACTAATGTTTTACATAATATAAATTTGATAAATCATTTAGTGAACACATCTTTGAACACTCTCAGATATTTCTTTCTTCCTTTTGCTTCAATCTCCTAAGCTTCTTCCATCATGGATATTTCTATCTATGCATTTTTGCAAGCTAATCCGAATGTAAGGATAAAATCAACTCTCTTCTAGATAATACTTACATTCCTTCTACTACTCCTTTGGATCATGTATATCAAGTTATTCATCAATGCATTTTCTCAACACCTTACTTTCCCATCTGATGTAGTTGTCGCTCTTTCTGTTTATGATAGTGATCCTCCTCTTTATATCCAGGCTTGCATCTTTCACATAGACATTAGCGAGTACTATTTGATAATGGATCTAAGCTCAATCTTTGTAATCTTACATTTCTTCAACAACTTGGCCTTTCCTCAGCTCATCTCAGTCCAACATCCATTTCTATTCATAGCTATGATTCTTCTACATGACCGTGCATGGGCCATATCACCTTACCTATCACATTTGGTCCAAAAACTGTCCCTACAGTATTCTTTGTTAGCGATGCCAAAATCCAATACAATTGCTTACCTATTAGACCATGGCTTCACGGTATGTACTTGATACCTTCTATAGTTCATCGGTGCATTATATTCCTACATGATAGCTATGCATATATATTATTCTTGTTGATCGCGACCCGTTCAAATATTACAACTTTGACCCACTCACTGCTCTTCCTACTCCATTTCTCTATCATAATGTCGGTCATCCCCATAATCCTCCTACATACCTCAATGATGAATATCAACTTACGGAACCTCCTTCCCCTACCACCGACATGATTCATCTCTAGGGATCCATTTGTGCATTGGAAATCATACCATCTACCTCATCTTCCCATGCACACCCTGCATTGACACTTCCTCCTTTCACATGCACTATTTTCATAAATAAATCTTATTAGCCACACATTCCATTCAATCCTACTTTCTCTAATATTTTTGCACACATGATGGCTTGGCTCAGCTAGGATTCGCATTTGTTGATCTCCTCCCTCCACCCCATTTTCCTCACCTCTATCATGAATATGTTCACATCATTGTTTCTTATGGTCTTTACGTCTTCCATCTATCAGTATTTGTTGCACGCACTCCTCGCACTTCTCCACTTACACTTGGGTAGTCTTGGCTTGACTACATTGGTGGCACTTTGGATCCTAATCATATTAATATCACATTTCTCATGTCTTTCGGTCGTGTTTCTATTTACAATGATTCATTTCTTAGTTATACAAAAATCTTACTTGTTGGTATGCACATGGATGTCCACTACCACCTTTCACTGATGAAGAATACACAATGGGCATGTACAATTTATGCCACAATGGCTCTTTATCTGATCAACTCCATACTATTTCTTACCAAGTCTCTGACGTTTCTCTATTTGGCTTCGACCATGAAAATGATGATATTTTAGATGATGTTACTTGATTCTTATCTACATCATACACTTAGGGGCATCATGTTTACTTCCCTCCTAGCATTATCAAGTGTCTAATGTTTCTACTCTTGCATTCTGTGCTTCACATCGTCTTTCCCATTCATCTTACACAAATTGATACACACATCTTATATCATCCTTGCCCTATGACACTCTCTTGTGCTAAGGTTCACACTTAGACTGTTGAGGGCATACTACATCCATGAACCTCACCAAATTCACACTCTTTACACTCTATGCTTCATTGATGTATCTATCTAACGCACATTTTCAAACCATTTCATGATGACACACTCTTGTTATATGGTTCATTCTTGACTGTTGAGGGGCATTTTATGAATGAACTTCATCTTATGTTCACCCACATCCACTCGGGCAAATGTTGCTCCTATCACATTCACATTGCATACCATTCCATCTCATCCATACACTACATACTGCATATTTTTGTTGCATTTATTCTTTCTTACTTATGCTTACATGTACACTTTATTTTCCATGTTAGACAAATACTTAGGATGTCATTATCTTTATCATATACACATGCACATTCACTTGGTCTTAAGTTGTGAATGCAAACTTCTTACATATCTTTACATGCAACAATGATGCTGGGCATTGTACCTCTTACCAATCCCACTAAGGATATTGGGGGCATCTACCTTCTCACACACTACAGGTGTTATTGTTTCATTTTATACTACTTCCTATTCTTACTAGCACACTATTTGTTCCATTGATACACATATGTTTTAACATTTTTTTATCTTTCTAACATGCTAACAGTGCTTCATGTGTAGCATTTTCCTTACAGAACTATTTTCCACCATGGTTTTTTATTACTCTTTGCTTGTTATTGTCTTCTATTATATGTCATTGTTTACGAGCTATGCCCTATGTTTTGTATGATCATTAATTATATACTTTTAGATGCTTCATACCTGATTGTTTTGAAACATTGTGAGAGATGTCCCATGTTTGAAACCCACTTTTCATAGTTTAGTTTATCTGCACTATTACTTGTTTACATTGTCTTCTATAACATGCTTGTCACTTTTCTACTAACACATATTTCTAGCCATATTGTTTGCATGTATCTTGGTTTCTACCATGCACATTCCCTCCCCTATAGGGATACAATTGCATATCATATTCAAGTCCTCTCCTTTAGACTACATGCTCCTATCAGTGTCACATGCACCCCAAATGAGGGGGCATACATTGGGTGAATCATTCACCCCATACAACAGCTCAAAGATTCATTACGGGACTACACAATATAGGAATAGAACAATCTACGAGTTATAGAAATGGACCAGAATCTTACTTGGGTCCTTAGTTCAACACAGACACCAACACACAAACATGAGACACTAGTGCCTAGGCACTCCTTACCTTCCTAGGCACCTATGACCATGGGTAGTTACATGCATTACTTCCTTAGATTAGCACAATCAACAACAATTCACATAGTAGTTTTCACAGTACATGCACAATCCTCCAACAATCAGAATGCATTCTATCTCCTTTTCAACTCGTAACAAACACCAAACAATATAGAACTAAACATAGATCGCGCCATCTAGAGTGGTGTATAAATTGGGAAGCGATCATGGGAAGGAGTAACACTAGACCTCTCTCCCCAACACTCTTCTACAATGGCGTGAGATTGCCCAAAAACTCACATTCAATGTAAGATCACCCAAAAATCATTTTTGGTGTGAGATTGTCCAAAAAACTTGCTCTTGGCATGAGATCGCCCAAAAAAATCACTCTTCTACAATAGTTCAAGAAATTTTCTATCCTTTTCACTCTTCACGGATCAGGTGCACACTTTCCTTTTTACACATTTTTCACATACTTATGCAAAAAAATCATATACACATATTTGACTACTTCTTTTGCTCTTCTTTTGTAGGTCCGTCCTTAATACACAATGAGAAGCAACCCCATATCAACAAAAACAAGCATAACAATAGGTACAACTTATTACAACACCATACACTTTCACCCCTAGGGTCACTTCCTCTTTCTTAGCTTCCACACTTCATTTTTTATCACTTCACGCTTTCACTTGTCTCTTCAAAGACGTTATCGCCATCACACTCTACATGGTTATCAAGTACGCATCTCTTATCTACTTTATATTATCAAGTATTCACTCAACAACATAAAGTGGGGGCAAGTGTAGACACAAAATCACACACTTGGGTACATTTTTAGGTCCATAAACACATACTTGCATTCATATGATTCCTAAGCAAGAAAACTAGTAATTGATAGCTATCTTTGGCCTCTTTGATTTGTTTCTAGTCTTTTTTTAATCTCTTACACCCTACAACCTAGTTTGAAATTTATTGCTTTATCTTTCGTGACTTCGAGACACAGGCGCGCCGGCCTAGGACGCTATGAGCCAGTGCCCTCGTCCCCTCTGGGTGCCCCGACCTCTTTCTATCTTACTCACTCTCTTTGGGATTCTTTTATCTTTTGGGCATCTTATTTTCTTATGGGTCACCTTTTAGTTGTCAATTACGAAATTCAAACAAGGGAATCATATAAATATAAAGTTATGTGACTAAAATAAAACACAACACTCTAAGCATTTATTATCATCACCTAAGGTTGCATCTAAAAGCATATAAGAGCATCAAAGGCATCCATCTAGCTTTCATTCAAGGGACAAGAGATTGTATTTTTACATACGCGCATAGGAAGGGGAAGTTCATTTTTCCATCCACACATCTATTTACATTGGTACATCTAGTTATTGTTTATTATAACCTACACTTGCACAAGGGCTTCCTAGGGAACGATTCTATATCACACACACACACACACACACACACACACACACACACACACACACACACACACACACACACACACACACACACACGACTACATGGAGTTCGAGATGTAATGCAACTCTCGATCGTAAGTTCACTCAGTTGGGTGACCACCGAGGTCATTCCGACTCCCCATATTGCATATTTTATTTTTGGGATTTGATTTAGTTTGAGGGTTTTGCAGGTCATCTTCTCTTTGCACGTTATAGGTGACTTCTACGATCAAGGTGTGACATACAAGTGATAAAAAATGACTATCAATGACCACCCCGTGACACCATAAAACCAGGTTCCAAGATCTTACACAGTCCACGGGTGCCTAACAAAGGTCTCTCGCACCTTGGTGTCCTCGCCCCATTCTAGGTGCCATAGTTTAGACATATCAATGTACTCCAAAATTTATCGTGCATAGTTGTGACACCGTCCTTCGTGTTCACCAGTCTTCTAATCCAGATCAATCCCGGGGATAATGTGAATCAACTAAGTCATTCTTTCCCTCTCTCACACTTAGGATTTCATGTTTATTTAGCTTATTGCTTGTGTCATCTGTATTCTAGCATTTGTTTATCATTTTTTTTATCATACGTGACTCGTAATTAAGGTTTTACAAAATCTAAATTTGATAAATTAGTTGTATAGTGGTAATATAGTTGTAGAGGGAAGGCCTAATCACTAGTCACAGTTATATACCTTCTCTCATTTTTCTTCTGACACTTCTCCAATTGCATTGATGACTCACTCTAACATGGTTAACAAACTATGACATGATCGATTTGGCCGACTTAACTATTGTTGCGTGGAATAATTGAGAAAACATAATATGGTTGAAGGCTTGCCTAAGGTTATTTTTTCTAAAGGTCTTACTATGCCAAAATGAATTTCTTTCTTCTCACTATAGGGTTCAATAGATGTCACTCTGATCCAAATGTCTACATTTTACGACATGATGATTCACTTTTGATTCTGGTACTTTATGTTGATGACCTTTTGATCATGGGCAGCTCTTTATCATCTATCAGAAAGCAGTGATGTGAAGCTCTAGAGGAAATATTTTACATGACTCGACTTGGGTTTGTTGCATTACTTCCTTGGGATTCAAATTTCACAGTCTAACTCAGGGATATCCATTACACAACCTAAGTATGCTCTTGATTTCACATGGTTGATTGTAAGCCAACTCCAACTCCCTTTCTATCTAGAGTCAATCTTGAGGCTAATTATACTTCACCATTGGTTGATGCTACCTTGTATCAAAAACTTGTAGCAACCTTATATATTTGACTCACACTAGACTCGACATTTCATATGCAGTAGGCCTAGTCTCTAGGTTCATGCGAAGCCTCATGAACTACATTAGAAAACAACTAAGAGGATTTTGCACTATATTTAGGGTACACATAGATTCGGGATTCACTACGGAGCTAGTATTGATATTGACTTGGTTGGATACATAGATTCAGACTGGGCTGGCGATGTTCAAAATCGCAAGTCCACTTTAGGATACAATTTCTCCTTAGGATCTTGCCCAATTAGTTGGTCAAACAAGAAGCAGAATGTTATTGTTGTATCATCTACTGATGTCGAATATAGAGGAGGTATGAATGTTGCCACGGAGGCCATTTGGCTTCATCGGATTTTGACTGATTTTAGTATTCGACATCGGTGACCCACAATCATATTTTGCAATGACCAAAACACCATTCGGATGTACATGATTTTGGTTCAATATCAGCGTACCAAACACATCGATATTCACCTGTATTTCATTAGCGAGCTAATTCATGGACAAGTCATTGATCTCAGATATTTCCATACATCGATTGATTGTTGACATCTTCACCAAACCCTTTATTGAGACCAAGATTTTTCACTGCGAGCTCTTCTTAGGTACAAAATACATTGACATCATCTTTCAGGGGCCTTTTAATCCTCCTCTCCTTTTTCTCTTTTTTTTTTTTTTGGAGGGGGTGATATCCCGCCGGGTTTTCTCCTTTTCTCCACTTTTTTAGAGTTGCATTGTACTTGGGTACCTCATCAAGCCTTGTTTTCGGGACCCATTTTTTCTTCTTTCCCACCTAAGCTACACTTCAGGGGATATTAGTGTAGGATATTATTTTCCTTGTATTTATTTATTTACTTGGAATATTTCCTACACATGGTGACTCATCTTGCTTAGGTGTCATTTGTGTCATAGAGTTACTATGACATGTATTACATGTCATAGTTTATCATAGAGTGTCATAAGAGTTAAATTCCCATTTTGGAATGTAACTCCCTTGGGAATATTCTCATGGAGGAGTTACACAACACTCTTATTCGTACCATTGTTTTTCTTGTGGATTAATTTCATATTACATTACTTGTTAGATTTTTCTTAGAATTCATACAACTACATGTGTGCAAGCATTCTTTATCATAGATTCTAGTGAAAACTCCAATATTGTGGACCTCAAAGATCTTCTTAATCGTGTTCAAGCACCACGCAAAATGTTTAGGGCAAACACATTTGAGAAGAAAAAACGGTGAGGATTTCAATTCCGTTATAACACCCCATGGGAAGTGCACCCTAATCATCGCTCTTCATTAATGATGACATAAATAAAAATTACTTGCCCTCAAGAAATGATGATAGGCTCAACACACAACCAAACCATGGTAACTATTTAAAGAGCCAATGTTGAGTGTCAATTTATGCTCGTGACATATTGTTTTGAAATACATTGCAAATACACATCTAAGTAGAACAACATTCCAAAACACACTATCACATGCTCGTAAGGATTTCAAAAGGTGTCATGTTAGATCAACTATCCTATATTTCTATATGAAAAATGTTATTTGAAAGTGTTGTTGAGCATGACATTAGTACAAAGGAAACTTACCACATGTTACAAGAATTGTCTCTTGTTCTTTACAGCTTGTTCATTTATTTCATCAATGTTGGTAAGAAGGTTTTTCCTTGGGTAGTCAACAACGAGTATGAAACTCTTAATTTGTTCATCTTCTTTGATGCATATAGGGTTTTGCCTCCAACCATGGAATTTATTTCACATATCAAGGTTGCTCGTTTGTAGTCTTACAACAAATATTGTGTGTCAAGAAATGGAAATTGTGAATTGTGTCATCATTTGTGAGGGTCTCCCCTTATTTCAAGTCCCTCCACAAAATTTAACTAATTTTGAGATTTGTTGTTGGAGTGAAATTTTGTTATACAAGCCATTTCACAATACTTTTGTGACTTAGGAACCATGCTACACAAATTGTTTATAATTAGGAACTCCTAAACAACGATTACCAAAACAACCTTCAAGTGAGGAATATTTTGATGAAGAAGATAATAGAAGTGCATTGACTCAATTAGATGAATGGCAACTTCTATCCCAACTCCATCCTGGAAACAACATGCGCCTCAATGGCCTAGAAATGACAGCCATTCTAAGTTCAACATCCATCACAATTGGAACAACAACGATGTTCCGCCTTCTTTACAAGAGATCGACAATCATTCATAAAGTTCAACTAAACAGATTTAGAATTCCCGCACATAATCATGTCTCTTCTACAACACCTACATGTCCTTTCTCGCTAGAGAAAATGCTTGCATTGAATACTATTCTTTAAAACTTCATGCAAAAATCTGGTTTACTCTTTTAAAATTGATAATTCAATGTATTGCAAGAACGAGAAAATCATAACTCGTAATCAAGAATATGTTAACTCCATTTATCATAACACAATGATGCCAATGTCTATTTAAAATTATTGGTTTCCCCTTTCTCTCTTGTGTGTATACGATGATTAGCAATGTATAGGGAGAAAATGACAACCCATTTTTTTTAACATAGCTATGTGGAAAAACATAGACCATTGGGTATACCTAAATCAGAATGTTTAACCACTCGCAAAGATCTATTCTCCCTTTGTCGGCATGCTAAAACCTAATCTGGGGTGCAAACTACGCACCAAACTATTTTCCTCGAATGTACGGTACCGATCATCTCCAACAAGATAGGCATGCATCTCCACCGTTCCTTAGCGCAATTAATAGGTCAAATCTGTACGTCGCCGGCGGAAGATACAAAAAAGAAATCTGCGTAAGGTAGAAATAGAATCACCAATGCCAGCTGGACTAGGCGCGTGCCTCCCACAGGCACCCGTCTACATCTCACACACGCGTCAAAATCCTGATCGTCAAACTTTCCAAATCAACGGTAGAATATCTTAATCAATCAGAATTCTACCGTACATTCCAGCGCACAATTACCTTTAAACGGCAGCGTTAACTTCCGGCCTCAGCAGCATCATCTGACCGTTGAATAATGCACACGCGCTAACTCTTACCGTCAGATCTCTTTGACCGTCTAACTGACAAAATCTTTCAATACTTCGAATTTAGTATGTTTTCGAATCCGCAAGACGAAAACTTTTCTGAAAGCTCTGAGACCTGTAAACGTTATCTTCTCACGAGATTTCCCTTCGTTCCTGCAAATTTGGCACAGCGGCTTCAATTTCTATTCCCACGCGAACAACATCGTGATTTCTGGGGTAAATTCTGCCTACTAATCAGTCATTTTTATAGAAATGCTGAATATTTCATAAATTTTTACCTTTTTAGAGATTTTTTTATTGTTGAAGTTTGACTACTGGGTTGGATTTTTATGTGCACTTTTTACTGTAAATCTCCCCTTCTTGTGTTTTTAAATGTGTATTGTGGAATAATTTTTGCATTTTTCTGTATAGATTTATAAATTTGCCCCCACGAACTTTTTTTTTTGTAACAATGCTTGAATAAATCGTGCTGTTAGTTTAAAAAGATTTAAAGGTTCATTTTCTCCAGTCTTTGCCGGAACATTTCTGGGTTTTTACTTTTGCCACCGATTTTTTAACCATTTTGATTTTTTTTTTTTTCAATTTAAAAATGTCTAAGTCGCCCTCTTTTCTGCAGTGTCAAAATTTTAGATCTGTAAATGCTTTTGACACTCTTAAAAATAATTTATCTTTATGTATGTGATTTTAGCCCATTTGTTTGAATTTTGTACTAAATTTGATTTTTATCAAATTTGGACGACTTTTGTATTGTATGTAATTTTAGTCTATTAGCTGGAATTTTGTACTCTAATTGTAATTGTAGCCCTTTTTCTGAATTTATGTAAGACCATTTTTTGGACTTTTGAACTGTATATATTTTCGTTCGTCCATCTTCTGAAATTTCGTATTACGCGTGATTTTAGCCTCTTTTCTGGGCTTTTCTACATTATGTGACATTAGCCGTTTTTATAGAATTTTCTACAGGTGTGTTTAAAAAAATTTGGAATTTTGTACTGTATATGATTTTAGCCTATTTCTGAAATTTTGTACCGTATGTGATTTTACCCTATTTCTAAAGTTTTGTGTCGTATGCAATTTTTAATTTTCTGTAATGCTGTACCGTGTGTAAATTTTAGCCTATTTTCAGTAATTTTTGTATTGTGTAATTTTAGTCATTTTCTGTAATTTTCATCGATGGGATTCAAGTCTATTTTGTTGAATTTTGTACTGTACAATGGTAATAATTTTAGCTTATTTTATGCAATTTTGTTCCCTATTTGATTTTACCCTGTTTTTCTGTACCATACCTGATTTCTGCCTGTTTTGTGTTATTTTGACCTGTATGTGATTTCTATATTCTGTAATTTTATGTTCTATGTGATTTTAGCATATTTTCTGTAATTTTGTGCTATATGTGATTTTAGTCTATTTTCTGCAATTGTGAACTCTATTCCATTTCACCCTATTTACTAGAATTTCATACCAAATACTAGGCTATTGATGTGAGTCCCAGGTTGATGTTTAGCATCTCCCTCCTCTCTGTTACTGGCATGGCTTACTGGTGCTTTGTAGGTGCCCTTGCGTTGTCATTATTTCCAATGTGAATGCTATTCTAAAAATTACAAGTTTAAATAAAAATATAAATACAGTGGCATATCTGTTGCTGAGGATTTTGTTTCAAGTTAATATCTGTCTGTCTCTTTCTGCACAAGTAGGGAAATCCAGTAGTGGCTCCATGTTTCATTGGGCTTTAGATTTTGTAAATTAGTCAATCATTTAGCAGTTTTGTTTTCTTTGTCTAGAGCCATGATGTGGCCTTTGCATGATGTAAGCCCACCGTCTTTTCACAGGGGGTACAGTTGATTGCTTGCTTTCACTTGATTTATCTCCGTGGTCATGTCACAGGGATTGGAATTGATTGCTTGCTTTCAAAGGCATCATCAGTCTTGTGTATACACACCAGAATAATTGCATGGACCAAGTTATTCAATCTGGATTTTCAGGGATGAATCTGTGCACTCCGGCGAGAGGCAGTTTAGGACAAGTCAGTAATCAGATTGCAGTTCAGTCTTCTAGGTTATGGCAAGGTCATCTTATTCAGGGAGATGAAACAAGCAGAAGGGGCATCACTCATTCTTCTCCTTTGTGTAGAGAGCCAAAATTGCTATCTTGTCATGTCCGGTGTTCGGGTTTCCCAAAACAGGATTATGGAAGTCAATTTCTCCGATTCCGAGCAAGAAACTCAGCAGAGAATTTTGCTGGAAGCGTTGAAGCCTTTGAGGATGCAGAGCCCCTCTCAAAGATTGCTACTGGCAGAGATGTTTTGAAAAAGGGTGCATTATCAATTCCTCTTCTTCTTTGCTGGCTGAAGATGTCCAAAAGCATCCGAATAATTTGGTAAGCTATCACTTCAATTAGAGTTTGGTACGGTTATTTCTCTATGATTATGCTTACAAAGTGTTGTTTTATTAATTTTTTTGGTCTTGAACAAGGATCAATATTCCAGTCAGTGGATGCAGAGAATATTGAAAGAAGAAGAATTTTGATGTAAAAACTTATACTCAACCAAGATTCTAAAATATAATTCTAAAACCTTGGAGGGGATATAGAATTGTCCATGGGCAAGCCTTCATTTACAGATTTCAAACCTGAGAACTTAAAAATTGTTAGTCTCAATATGCAATTCCTGTAAACTTTATGAGTTCATTTTAATGATAGCATATCAACTTTCAACCTTGATATGTCAGTAAAAGATCTTAACTTGCCATGAGAGAATGAGTCTTTTTCAATTGAATCTTAACACAAGAAGCTAACATCCCAATCTTAAATACAATGGGAAGCTACTCACAACAAAACTCATAGCTAAAAGAAAAACCTCTACAATTTTATTTGTGTGAATTCTTTTCCAAAAATATAATTGAAGAAGCCAATTTTACCAAAAACAGTTACATACATTTTTTTCTTCTGCTGATAAGCTTGCCTAGCACGCCAATAAAAATATCCACTTTCAAATGTCATAAAAGATATAAGGACTCAAATCATCTTCAACTGCCAAATTGTAGAAATTGAGTCATCTCCTACCCTTATATGGGACCAACCACAAAACCAAAACAAGAAAAGTAAATCGAAGCAAAAAAAGATTTGAGAATTGGTTAAAAGCCCTCAAAATTTGCCAGCATACAAACGGTAATTATTTTAAAGAGATAAATTGCCAAACAAGCCGAGTCAAAAGGCAAACCCATTGAACCTCTCAAATCTTCACAACGTGTTCTCATGTATATTACAGCAAATCTGGATGTCTCTACCTCTCGAAGACTGATCTTTAAAGCTCAGAATTGTAATGCAATTGCAATCACATTTCGATATGCCACCCAAAAGCCCATTTTTCCTTGTGAATGAAATCAGCTCAAGACTCGGTCATGTAAACAGGAGGATATTGTTAGGAAATAAGGGATAAAATATGCGGAACAATCCCACACAAAATTGCAATAGTAGAAACTAATATGCAGAATAATATCACAGATCTGAAATAAAAGTGTAGAAAATAAAAGAACAAAACACAAAGACAATATTTAACGTGGTTCACCCAATTTGGGCTACGTCCACCAAGAATCACTTGCTTAGATTTTATTACAAGCCACCTCTTTCTCTCAATACAATACCCAAATCTGTTTGGAGCTATGCTCAACAAACTCTCTTGAATTCACACTTGAACTCACACACATCTACAATAATATGTCTCACCTATCAAAAATACATCAATAGGCAACTGCTTAAGCAGTTTTACAATACCGTGGGTACCAAAACCATGGGCCAAAACCACCCCATAAACCTATGGGTCAAAAATCCTGCCCATATGAGAAGAGCACGTTTCCCAAGATATTGGGCATGTTTTTCGAGGCCAAAAAAATTTCTCGGGGCGCAGCCTTGCTACAAGAAAACTGTGGAGTGTATACAGTATTTTTTAGTGTATAGTCTTCAATACTTCCACGCATGAAAACAGGCTCCACAACATAACAAATATTTGAGCGAGGAATTTTCTACAAAAACAAAACCTGAAATATGTTTACATTCACGAGGAGGAGCCATGACCAATTGACAACTAAGAGAACAAGAATTATAAAAAAATGTTTTCCTTGATCGCTAGCAATCGTGCTGATAATGGTTTTATTATCAACCTGATTAGGAACCAATTGTATAAGATAGTTTTGGATATGGTATAGATCTAATTGTGAATCAATTATACAACTGATAGTTGCAATTTTCAGACATTTTCATGATCAGTTCTTTTCTATGAAAAACATGTTCTCACAAAAATTGTGATGATCCTTTCAGACGACACGCATTGGAGCAGTTATTATACTCTCAGCATTGACTTTAATCTCTATAGGTCCTGCTTTTGCAATATCAGCCATCATAGGTACCAATGCTACTGCAAAAGGAGGGGCTTCTGCTGCAGTTGCAGTTGGAGGGAAGCGGCAAGCTCCCTTCTGCGAACGGAGCTTCTTAGTAGTGCTTGGACTGGACTTGTCGCTGGCTGTTTGCACACTTTAACCGGACCTGATCACCTTGCTGCTCTTGCTCCCCTTTCAATTGGTCGCACAAGAATAGAAAGTGCTGCAGTGGGAGCTCTGTGGGGGTGTGGTCACGATGCTGGACAAGTTATGTTTGGT
This sequence comes from Taxus wallichiana var. yunnanensis, assembly GCA_018340775.1. Lineage (NCBI taxonomy): Eukaryota > Viridiplantae > Streptophyta > Pinopsida > Cupressales > Taxaceae > Taxus > Taxus wallichiana. The sequence continues at coordinate 974,625,631 of CM031239.1, forward strand.
ATTCTCTTTCTGTTATTGAAAGATAAATTACACATTGAGCTTCTTCGCTCATGGGGAGCTAGAGTTGTTGGCATCACATTACTTATTATTGGAGGTATGGGCATTAAAGAGGCCTCGGAAACATCTGAACCTTGTGTGGCTCTAGAGAGTGGTCATCAGCAAGTAAATCTGTCAGAGTCTATGCCTACTCTGAAAGGTGGCAAAATGAATTTTGGATTTGCAACCTTTGCTACAGGAATAGTGCATGGCTTGCAGCCAGATGCACTTCTCATGGTTTTACCTGCACTTGCACTACCTTCTCGTCTAGCTGGAGCAGCTTTTCTCTTAATGTTTTTGCTTGGAACTATCATGGCAATGGGTAGTTACACTGCATTTATTGGGTCTTGTAGTGATGCACTGAAAACAAAAATTCCAAGGATTACAGAGGGCCTTTCATGGGGTTCTTCACTCATAGCAATTGCTCTTGGTGGAGCAGTTCTTTTGGGTGAATTCATGGGAATCAATCTTTTTTAGTATTGGTCGAGCAAATATTCTTTAAACCAGTTGTTACTTTTTCAGCTTTGTAACTAGGAATTCTTCCTCTCAAAGGGGTTTTTTTCTTCTCAATTATAGAAGCCATTATTTTAATTGTATTGTTTATTATATCAATGATTATTTTCAATATCCACACCGCATCCAAATCTTTTGTTTAAATTAAAAAAATACTAGCCGAAGATTATATTAGGTGGGAATCAAGATTACATATTTGAGTATGCCAAGCCTGAAAGCTATTTGCCCAAGCTTGAGCATTACACAACAGAAGAGCTAAAGAAATAATCATGATTGGGAGTCACAATTTAGAATACATGTAATGTCCTCTTGGAGCTTGTTGGACCACCATGTAGGAGGCATGCCATAGCAGAGAAGATCCTTGTTATCTAAGGCCCAGTTCGCCAACCCATCAGCAACTTTATTTCTTACCCGGGGAATGTGGTGAAATTGAACTTCTTGAAATTTCTGATGCAATTCTTTTATCTTCCAAACCTCTTTAGCAATTTCGACAATTGGGACAGGAATCTGGTGTATAATCAGATAACAAATTCATAATGATTACATTGAGAGCTCAGATTTGTAGGCTGTGTAACTGTTCAACATATCGAATGGATTCTAAAATGAATGGTCAAAAATTACCTTCCATGAGAGAACTTGTTATGTCAACCATCGTTCAGAATAAGATAGTAAGCACCTTTTCATGAACTGAATTTTGATATTTTACTTTGAATATCAGAATTTTTTTCTCTATAATTCGAATATCAGTGTTTTTTTAATGAACAGAACACGAACATTTTTTCCAAAATTAATAGAAACTGCTTTTGAGCAATTTCAGCAATAGTGGGCCAATTTCCTTTTGGAACTACTTCCATATTGATCTTGGAAACTGTGAGTGTCCTTTCTCACAAATTTTAATGATGATAAGACATCTATAATATTTGTCTTTATATATTAAAAAATATTTCTTTTTGATCTTGATGATAGTGTCCCGGGTGCATTATAAGTGGTTCATTATATTCATTCTCGAGGGAGTTAGCTGGTTATCCTTTATCACCCATTGTAGGCTATCTCTTCTAGCTTGAAATGGAGCATAAAATGGACTGTTTCATTCCAACTCATGCAATCTCTGTGATTGATGCACTTCCCTGAATACAGACAGTAATAAGCTTTTAAATCAAAGAGATCATCGAAATATGTTTTGTTAGCAAGTAAGATAAATAGAGGTGTGTGTTGTCCCCAAAGATTGAATTCAATCAAATACACCTGGTTTCCATTAATGCCTCTCTTCTTAACCTCATAGCCAACGAATTAGCTAGGGTGGAGATGATATCCAGTGAGGATAAGGAATTAACATAAAATGGGCAAGTGCATGGGGAGGAGGGATATTGCCACTTAGGTAGAGGTCACCATAGAAATGTAACATAAAGTTGATCACAGAATTTCTGTGCTATCACAATGCTTAAGGGAGCTGGAAGCTTCTTTAAAATTTTAATTATTCATCGTAACTAATGGATATATCATATATTATTTCAAAAGATAATAACACTACACTAAGCTACAATAAAATGTCCCTGAATACATTGCCCTAAACACAAAAACAATATATCAAAACACCAAGTTTGACATATCATGCACATATAGCAATAACAAAGGGGGAGGTGGTGCTGTCAATAATCCTACGGAAGCACACCCCAAGTAAGAGATTCATCTAAAGGCAAAGCAGGTACCATCCACGTCTCCAAGAGTGTCACTTACAGGATCCGATGAAACAGTAACTCCCCACTTGGGTGGCGGGGGTGCGGCCATTTGAACATTTGCTTTGCACCACCAGAGTGGACCACTGAGACGAAGCAGCTGAAGAGTTGCCACTTGGCGGTGGACTCGAACCAAAGAATAGCAATGTGTGCATGCCGGTTAGCATAATCCTTGAAAAAAATCATATGCCAATTGAAAGGCTCCAGATGGAAGGGTTGACAAAGACTACAAACCCAATTCTAGGTATACTGGACTTTAGGACAAACCTAGAACAAATGCTTAAAAGTTTTAGGGTGAGAACATGTCGAACATTTAGCATTATGGGTGTTGACATGTTTTGAGTCTTCTCCTGGGGCAATCCCTAGTAGACTAGACTCCAAAGGAAATGAATTAATTTGGGTTTTATCTTTACATTCCAAATTTTGTTGGGTCCAATAAGCCAACTAAGAGGAGAAGAATGTAAATTCCAATTCCTATTGAGCTTGTCTAAAGAAGAGGAAAACAAACACATAATTTGATACAATATCCCAGAAGGTAATTTTCAAATGCAATATCATAATTCCATCTTCATTCCTTTTACCAAGCCAAGGCTAGTTATAGCACAAACTTATGAAGCATGACACCAATCGAAAGCTCCCTAATACGAAGGAAAGAAGAAACGCCTAAAGCTAAGAGTTGAAGCTTCCTCTACAAGTTAGGCTAAGAGAATTAATCTATGGAGGAGAGAGGCTCGTATAGAAACAACACCTTTTCAAAAAAATCTAAGGGCTTGTATATCGAGGATTTCGCTTATTAAAACCATCCCCCACCCACTTAAGATGGTATTTAACCAATTCGGAGAGGCTTTCCAACTCAATTTTAAACATCAATGTGGTGATAAGAAGCGTGCATGATCTTTTGTTTTTCCAACACGGTTTTCCTTATGGGGAACGTGATCCGAATGCCTCTATAGGATTTTCCAAGCTCCATTTCCGTCTACAACACTTAACATAGAGAGTAATGCTTTCATGGTGGATGTCAATGATTCCCATGCCTCCTTTTTCTTATGGGAGGCAACGCATATCCCAAACAACATTGTGGAAGCCTAGGCCCCGTTTGGTATTAGTCGAAAAATATCTTAACAATTTAGACAATTTATCATATGCAGCCTTAGAGGGAGCCCAAGGAGACAAGTAATAAACTTGGGGTGGGCGAGAATTTTGTTGCAAACTTGAAGTTGCCTACAAGGGAAAGAGGTTTGATAATCCAAAAAGATTCTTTCTCCCTCATAATCAATCATATATTGCAAATTAGAATGACAACAATCAAAAGCAAAAGGAATACCAAGGAATTTGAATTGCTTCCCTATTTTGATCCACTTGCATTGAAAGTCTTTAAGCCAGTCTAACATAGGCATCATACTTTGCTTGTAACATTGTGTCTTTGCCAATTGCAGATTCAAACTTGATGCTTTACAAAATATATCCAAGCAAAGCTTAATTGAAAGAAGTTTTCTACTTATGAAGGGTGAGAAAATAATCATCAACAAAATGGTTGTGGATCCATTTTGAAGTTTGATCAGGGAAGGCTATTCCCCTAATCGCACCCCTCAACATGATAAGAAAGAAAGCATCCAAAGGCTCTTGTTGTAAGAACATATAAGGCATGAGCGAGAGGGCACACTTGTTAGATAGAACAAAAGAGGCCAAATTTTTTTGTACTTGTTGCCATCGATGTCAAACAAGAGAAGGCCTCCAAGAAGAGAATTTGAATCGCCAAAATGAAAATTCTTCAAACCCAAGGGCTTTTAGTATATCGAGAATAAATGGTCATTCAATGCATTCATCAGTGTTCTCAAAATTTAGCTTGAGGAAGATTGTTCTTTATTGAGAAACATGGGCCCATTCCATGCATTCTCAAACTACAATGATATTGGCCATAATATAGTGACTTTTAATAAAAACATTTTTCTTTTGGTTGATTTCATGCAATATATTATGAAGACAAAGGGACAACGCTTTGGCAATGATCTTATAATCAAAATTCATAAGAGTAATTGGTCTCAATTGGTAATTAACTTGAATCTCCCACTTTAGGGATAAATCGAATATTACATGTTATCCAATTTTTACCATCAGCAAAATTTGATCAAACACGAACTTGCACCAGGAGGAAATGGAGAGGTTGGTTCAGTCATGCGAGCTCACATTTCAATTCCGAAAATCAGGTTGCATGCAAGCTCGACAATGGAAATGCAAGGTCAACAAATGAATGGCCAAGGGAACATCGAAGGAGATCAGAGCTCAAGTGGAAGAATGGAGAAAGGCTCAAAGTTTTCGGACTTAACATTTTCTGCATTTCGGAGACAAGGCAGGAATTTTTATTTTTTTTAAAAGTCCGAAATTCGAAGTTTCGGGTTTCAAGTTTTGAGATGCATTCGGAGTTTCTGAGTCTTCGATGGCAAAACAGAGAAGTAACCAAAAGTCCGAAGTCTCAGAAAGTCCGAAACCCGAAAGGCTTCAGTTTCAAAAGTCAAACTTGGTTCGGGGGTCAACGTGACAACATTTTTCATATTTTCGTGTTTCGGAGTTTCGAACTCTCTAGGCGTTTTGAAGGATGAACAATGAAAAGGTCCGAATAGGGAAAATGCTCAAAATCCTCGAAGTCCAAAACCCGAAAGGCTTCGGGTTTCAAAAAGTCAAACATGGTTTGGGGTCAATGCAAGTGGCATTTTTGGAGTTTTGGAGTTTCAAGTTTCGGAATCTGTTGAGGCATTTTCAAGGATGAACAGTGAAAAAATCGAAAAGGAAAATGTCTGAAATTTTGAAAGTCCAAAATTTCAAACTTTTAGGTTTCGTAGTTTTGCATTTTTGAGTTTCGCAACTCTCGAGGCGATTTGAAGGATGAACAATAACCTAACTTCCGAAACTAAAATTTCTAAAATTTCAATTTCGGGATTTCAGAGGTTGCATGCATTTCGGACTCCGAAAAGGGAAGATCAAGAACTCGCATTTTTTGAATGACACCCCGACCTTCAGATGGCCATAACTTTTGACTAGGATCTCGGATTTGCACAAGAAATGACTTTTTAGAAATCTTACAGTCTCCTCTACGCAACTACAACTGAATATCTTAAAATTAGTGGGACTAAGTTATTAAAAATGAAGAAATACAATCCATCTTTTTGAGTGTGTCAGGCTTCTCACCTACCAAAATAATGAAGGTATGGGCTTCCTTCTTGCCCAACAAGGCATAAGTACATGGGGTATGGGTTTTGTCATGGAACCCATCATTTTTGTAGGTGAATTCAATGCATTTTGGGGTGGTTGAAGCAAGATTTCGGATTCTTCTCATCTCCTTCTCTCATTCTTCCTATATATTGTAAGGAGGGGCATTTTTCTAAAGGTTGGACAATTTGGCTTTGCACCCTCCCTTCTTCTCTGGTCCTGTAAGTGAATTTGTGGAGTTCAAACCTCCCATCTAAATTATAAATGCAATCTTGCCTCTTGGCCATTGTAATGTATTGTATCAATATTTGGAGCAATAATAAAAGTCTGTGGATGATTTTCAACCTCTCTTGTGTTCATTGCTTTCATCTGATCTCTCATTGCAATCTTGGTTATTTGTGCATGGTGGTTGTATTAAATTTTAATGGTTTGTGTTTAATGGCAAAGCAGGTGTTCAACATTCCTTTTGGTGCATCACCTCTATTAGTTTAGGTTTAATTTCTTGTAATCTTCTTAACCATGTCTCCTTGGCAAGTTAGAGTAGATTTTTAAATAGTAGATCCTCTGCAATTTAAGTGTGTGTGTCAGAACAAAGGAATAGGAACCGAACTTCATCCGGAGAGCTTTCCCAATTGTAAAGTCCCACACTTTGTGAAAAGTTCCATGTTATGCAATCGCACTGAAATTTTCAACCCATCGAGTTGTAGACATTCAGGGGTGTTGTGATTACGCATCAACATTACCTATATTAATAATGTTTCCTAAAGTTTTGTTGTCAAGAGCTTCTTTCAGAGCCCTAAAGTAAGTCTAGCCTGAAAAATTTTCAAGCGACCTTGCAGAATTTGCAAGGAAAATTGTTGAGGTAAGTAGCTTTATCATTAGACATGATCTAAACAAAAAACAACTCATCAAGAGTGTGAGGGGCATCACAAAGTTTTGAGTGGAAGTGCTAACTTTGTGGGCACCACATCAAGGCATTACCACAATGCTTGGATTCTCATAGTCATATATTCTTGGGCCTAGAACACCAATTTGTAATGTTCCAAAAGAATTAAGGAAATTTTTGGCAAACTAGCAAGACAAACATACTAGTTTGGATGGCCTTAATTTTATCCTCAGTATGCTTGAGTTTAAGGGATTTGAAAAAATCCTTAGAGGCACGATCTCTCGACTTAAGAGGAAATACATATGATTTCATATTTTTATTTCTTTCTTTGGCTTGAAGTTCCACAAGCTTGAGTTTATATTTGAGTAGAGGTAGATTATAAATGAAGTTCTAAGGGATCGTACTCTAGTTGTGATGAAACTCTTTAGTGGTCTTCTAAGAGAGTCATCATCCCACTTCCTAATCCACACCACTAAAATGACATATTGGTGGAGTAAAAAAGTGGTAATATTGATTGTGTCATTCCACCACCCCATTCAATTGTTATTTTGGGAAGGACATAGAGCGAAGTTTCACTCCTAAGAGATGAGTCGGATGGTGCCCTTGTGGCCAATAAGTGATGTATTCAGAAAGAGTTAGTCACAGAGGACTTTATGAAGGTCACCTCCCTACTCCATTTAGCAAACGATTGGACTATGGTCAAACAAGACAATCTCTAGGTGGATGGAAACTAGTTTCACGACAAAAAGGAAAAAGAAAACATATGTTGCTCAAAGAGTATGACACGATCAAGGCATTTGAGAACCCGATCGCCGCAACCCTATAAAAATGGACCATGTAAACCACATATTGTGAGTTAAAATTCATCATCAAAAGTGGGGGCTTGATAGGCCATATCATTTTTTAATATAGTACCAAGTCGCACTTTCTTCGATCCACCAACAAAATGAAATTCGCCTCTCCATATGCTTCGAGAGTCTCCACCATATTAAATAACCACAAATTAGCCAATTGATGAAAATATGCACTAACCAATGATAACTTTAAGAACCCCCTAAAAATTATACAAAATTATGGCAAATCCTAGCCTACATACGTTAAAAATTTGGCGAATCTATGCCTATTTTGAGGAGAAAATTATTTTTTGTGAAGAAGAAGTCAGACACTTTGTCCAACTAAGTTGTTTTTTACTTGCAAATTATAGACCGATACATAAAAATAAAATAGTTTATTTGGTGAATTATCAATTTATTAAAATAAATAAATTAGTTTATTGTGTGAATTATTGTCTTATATAAAAATATTACATAAAATTAAAAATTATTCTAATAAAAAGGATAAAGATTAATTTATTTGGTGAATATACATCATCATATTACCAAGGATCATCATGTAGTTATTCATGTGAACAATGAAAAACAACACTAAATGGAAGACAAACAAACAAGTGTGCAAACCTTCTTGTAGCTCTTCATTGTAAACCTCAATGTAAGATTTGTGGAAGCTTTAAGCTTGTAAAATCTTGTTGATTTTGATTTGTGGGTTCTCTTGAATGACCTCCAAATGTGGTGCAAATTGCTACGAACACATTTTGAAAGCTTCCAATATGTAGATATTGGAAAACAAATTAGCAGAGTTATTGTGTTGTAAATCCAAGAGGATTTGAGATAGGATAAGCTTGTGTTTTATAAGGCTAAGTAGTGGTTGGAAGTTGGTTGGAAGTGGTTGAATGCACATGCTAAAAATAGCATTTGAGGAAGTAGCAGCCTCGGAAGATAAATGTCATTGAGGGGCAGTAAATAGATTTAATTAGCAGAAGTTACATCCGGAAAGGTGGTTGTGCGTGCAATTGAATTGCCCCCACCTTTCTAGGATTCTAGAACCTGAGTTGACTGGACTGGTGAAGTGGAGTCCAAGTGGAGTTGATTGGGATGAAGAATTGGAGTCCAAGTGGGTCTAAAGAGGTAGTTGACAAGGAAAATAGATGTATTTTCCTAATTAGATAGCTAATTTAATTAGTTATAATGTGCACACTAACTAATTAATCATTTATTTAATAAATGATAATTAAGCTAGCTAAAGGGGTACTAAGGATTAATTTAATTAATCTAAAGGGGTACAATGTGCATGATTTAATCGATTTAATCAATCAATCATAAAGGGATGAACTAGGATGTACTGGGATAATATTGGGAATAGGTATGTGAATTTAGGGTGTCTACATTTTCCCTCTTTAAAGTGTTATTGCGAAGTAATAGTGCTTTAAATATAGTAGATGCATGGAGAGTAGAAGACAGTGAAGTATTTGGATGCCCCGGCTAATAGGATAGTAGAGGAATGCCCCTCAAGCGGGTGGATGACGCAACAACGTGGTGGATAGTCGCTTGATAGGAAGAAGAAAAGGGATTTGAACAAGGATGGGAAGAACTATGCTCATAGCATGAACATCATTTGGAGAATAAATTTAGAGAAACCTTATTTTTGTTGTTGCACAATAGAGTTGTCACCATGATTATGAAAGAATCAATATGGTTAACCCAAATGTGCGTAAACAAACACACACACACACACACACACATAGGAAAGAAAAGATAAAAAGGAAAATAGAACCAATATATAGAGTAGGTGTAGGCATCAAGGTTATAAAGGAACCAAGATGTAATCACACTACTTGTAAGTGGTCTAAAAATCAAACATCAACAATGCAACAAAAAGACAAAAAGAAGACAATTAATTGTGCCCCTAATGTGTGCCACAATGGTGACTAAGAAGATACAAATTCCCCCAAGCGTTAAATTGATGAAAGGCTTAGGAATAGGATCAGACTAGAAGAGCAAAGTAAAGTGACTCCTCATGACACTCTTGGTGGATCCGTTTTACAAATGATCTCAAAGAAATTTCCCCATGTGAACTTATATCACGCAGAAAAAAATTGTGACTTGCCCCAAGCAGAGTTAGTTATCATGCAAAGGGAAGAAAGTGATAGTTATAAGATTGGAACGATCACTAGGGTAGTAGATAAAGGTATGACTTTATCAAGATTGTGTTGAGATCTTGAAAGATCCACTTCACGGGTTTTTCAATTGTAGGATTCCTATGATAAGTGATTGTTTATCCGAATATATGGTTTTTTTTTAATATATGATTTTTTTGAGCCTTTTTAATTTATGATTTATTTAGTTTTTGTGAGTTTTGAAAATTTTGAAATACAAATGCAAAGCAAAAAGAAAAACATTCCATGGCTTATTTAAAAATTGGGAGGAAAACACAACACGTGCAAGCAAAAAAGACACGAAACAAGCATTGCAAAACAAACCCAATATGAACATGAATGTACGATACCAACGTTATATGTGAACTACAACAAAATAAAAAAGGTAAATAAAGGTAAATTGGTCTATAACAAAGGTAAATAAAGTACAACAAAATAACAAACTGAAAGAATAAAAAGCATCATCACAATGTTAACAAACCACAACAGCACAACACAATTTGTAATAACGACGTCTAATGACACTCTAAATGTGTTCCACATTGAAGAACTAGACATATTTGAATGCCCCGAGAGATAGCTTAGAATGTGAGAGGATTGGATCGGGACAAAGAGCGGAGTGATGCTTAGATACTCCAAAAGCAACTCTTGTCAGATCTCATTGAAGTTTGATATGTATTGGATTAAAATATTAAATTCAAGTGTGCCCCAAGCAAAGTTATATTGCAAAAGGGTAAATGATTGCCTCAAGCATAGATATACACCACGGGAAATAAAGATGATTATCAAAAATGATCTATAACGATAATGAGGAGCGTCGTCAAATGAAATTTTTTTGAATTGTGTTATCCAATTGCTAAAAGTTGGTCAAACATTATTTAAATGTTTTGATTTTGATCGTTTTATACTATTTTTTTGTATTTTTGAAACAATTTTTTTTTTTGTATTTTTGAACAATTTTATATTGTTTTTTTATTTTGAGAAACATATTTGAATGTTTTTGGTTTTTTTGTGAAACATTTTTTAATGTTTTTGATATTTTTAAACTTGGTAAAGGGGGTTGACGCTTTGCTTGAAATCATGTGAAAATAATTAGAAGCATTCCATTCCATTGACATAAGTGTAGATGGAAAATGATAAGATGTTTCACTCTGCTCATGACTCCACACAACTAGGAAGATGCGAGGGCTCGTCACCGAGAGCCAAGAAGGATGTGATAACAAGGTGAATAGTGATATGAAAGTGAAGATGATGGATGCGAAGACACAAGGTGTAACAATGATCCATATGAGAAAAATGTAACTCATATCTAGTCAAGATTATCTGACCAATTCCAAGATGATTCCACTTTATAGGTGTTGACTCGACTTAGATCCATTGATGGCCTATTAATGACAAGATTCGGTTGAAGGAATTGTTGTCTCTCTTTAACATAAGCAACTTCTTGGGATGTTTTTGATTAATAACTTTGATTCATATTTGTAAAGGATTTATTGGTTATTTATTTTGTTTATTTTGAAAGGGACCCCCTACATGTTGCCCCATGTCACTAGTAAGAGACAATGGTTCAACACTAAATAAAAACATATGCGAGTAAGGACATTCTTCGTCTATTCCTGGGCCTCATACTACTAGTGAGAAGTATGGGCTTATCACCAAAGACTGTGAAGGACAAAAGGTCGATGATTTTATAGTTTTTTGTATTTTTAGATTGATTTGATTTTGCTTGTGTGTTGATAATGTGCTTATTGGGAAGGAATATTCTGCCCCCAAGTCTCCACCTCATGCGACTAGTAAGATGTAAGGGTTCAACACCGTAAAATGAAATGGGTGGTCAAAAAGGACCAGTAAAGAAGTTTGAGCTTTCTGTTAAAGAGAGAGATTATTTTGAAAGGAGTTGCCATCAGTAAGCTTCGAGACAAAACCATAGGTAAAAATATTTGAAATGGTAGAAACCATAACAAAGATGAGACACACAATGCCCAATAGGAACAAGGTTAACCTATGTCGTGATAGGTGAAGAATGTGAATATATGATAATGTTATGATTAAGGTATTTGGCAATATATGAAATGCTTAGTATTATTTGTACTCACTTTTCCATTTTCAATTTGCAAACAGTGCTTTAAGGAATGCTTTAATACAAAGTTTTATTTTCTTTTTATGTTTTTTAAGTTTTCTAAATTTTTGCAGATGAGGATTTGAAATGGACTCATCAGAAAGAGGTCCATGTTTATTAAAGTTGAATGGTCCTAAAATACAAGACTTGGGTGGATGAAATCCAAGTCAAGAGAGGGAATTGAAAGATTCGATAAGTCCTGAAATATGAGACTTGGGTGGACAAATTCCAAGTCAAGTGAGGAAATTCAAAGATTTGAGAATTCTGAAGTACAAGACTTAAAGGACAAGATCCAATTAAAAGGAAATAATCGAAAGATTCGACATGTCCTCAAGCACGAGACTTGGGTGGACAAGATCCAATTCAAAGGAAAGAATCAAAAGATTTGATATGTCTTGAAGCACAAGATTTGAGTGGACAAGATCCAAGTCAAAGGATGTGCGATTAGATAAGTCTTCGATGGGATTGAAAGACCTATGTGATGTTAGAGGAGGATTTTCAAGGCGGGAATATGTTGAGATTCATATTCATCCATGAGTGGAAGAGTGCGAAAAGAGAAGGACTGGTCTCTAGATGTACACTCGAGGCTCCTTATAGGTCGTAGAGAGAAAATATTCAATGTTGCTCCATTGAGGTTAAGGATTAATTGATCTGACAAAAGATTTGTAATTAAAGCGTGAAAAGGTTGTATGAGTTATTCCTAGGTATAAACACCTCATAGAGTGTACGCATGTAGATGTCTTGACAAGTAGGAATCATCATCAATGAGATGCCTACAATATTGATCGTGTGAGATATAATGGACACAGAAGGATGCATTATTGAAATTGTCCAAGCTTGTTGTGCTTGTGTTTCTACAACAATGTTAGAGATGTCAAGCATAGGATCCGATAGTGGAAGAATAGAATCAAGCTCAAAAGTGCTTGATGATGGACCCTCTTCTGTAGAGTCTACAATTATATCAATGTTTGAAAGGGAATCTTGAATATCTGGTGTATTAGAGCACTCTAATTTCTTTCTAAGATAAGTAGAGGAATCAAGGTTTATATCAAATCCCTGCATGTGGTTCGATAAAAATAGTGTCTTGTGTCCTAAAAAAATATTGGATTGTCTCCTCATCCTGAAAGATGTCTATGGAGAGGGGACATTGTTGATCTTGATGTATGAGGGATGGATAGATGATGTCAAGGGTTAGAAAGGAGTCTTGAAACAAGTTCAAGCTCTCGTTTGATGTTAGAAAGTTGTTCAAACAGTTCAATTTCTGTTTGAACCGTAGGAAGAAAATTTAGAAGAGATTGAATGGTTTTGAGGGAGAGATACTTGACCATCATTGTGATCTCATTAAATTTCAGTATGTACAGAAGTGGGGACAACATTCACCTCTTCATGATAATTTTTGGTAGTTGACATGTCATGTGGTTGCAAGAGCTTCATCATCAAGCTCTATGATGGCTCCATCATCAATTAAGTCTTGAACATAATGATGAAGAGGTGTATAATTATCAATAGAATGGCCATCCATGCAATGGTATTCACAATATTCAGATGCATTATAAAGCATAGGATTGGGTTCCCTATTAGAAAAGGGTCTTGTAGTTGGATATTCAATCATGTTAGCCTTTATTAATTGTTGAAAGGAACTAGATAGACTTTCTCTAAGAGGTGTAAACTAATGTTCAATGGTGTGAGTAGTGTCAATGATACAAGATATGATGGATTTATAATCGACGTTGTTCAAGGATTCACCATGTTCATGATATTTTCCTTTGTATCATGGTTAGGAAAATGGATTAGAAAACACCTTTAGATTATCATTGGTTGTTTTGGTATGTGGAATATCTTCGGCCACTATGTCTCTATTTTCAACGAGGTCTTGGATGTAATTGTGAAGTTGTTTGCATTTGTTTGTTAGATGACCATCAATGTGATGAAAATCATAATAAGTGTTAGATCTATATCAATATGGCTTAGGTTCTCCTTCAGGGAAGGGTTGTGTAATAGGATAAGTGACCATATTGGAACTTTCCAGTTGTTTTAAGATGCTTAAAAAAGATTCCCTCAAAGACTTATATTGTTGTTGTTTGTAGTCATGAGGAGGTGTTATCTCGACAAAAGTGCACATGTGTTGAGGGGTAATAGATCTTCTAACTTTGCTTTTCCCTCACTTTTGTGGATAGACAATTGAGACACCTCATGGGTTATGAGTCTCCCTATTGTGAGGTGAATCTATGGGATTACAAGGTCGGTTCCTTCTTTGGAGTATCCCTAAACTAAAATTGTGGGGTTTAAGGGTTAAGGAGATGGATAAAACTAGTGATAAATGGAAGTGATACACCAAAAATTTTAAGGGCTTGACTGAGAAACACACACAATATACTAAGAATAAATGGAACAACACATGATCCAATGGGTTGTTGCTAATCTCAAGGAAAACACTATTATGTTAAGGGATCTCTCACAATAACAAGGCAGATAATTGCATACTAAAACTAACATAAACACCTATTTGCAACAAGGTAAATAGCATAAACAAGCTTAGTAAATTTAGGGAATAAAATTCACAAGAACGACTATTTTCATACACACCACTGCAAATTGTTGGAAAGGCAATCAAATGATTCTCATATAAGGGAAATTCTAGCAACAATGGCTTCAACACTCAATACATCAAAAGTACTCCTTGTGCTTTGCTAATGCACACAATATATAACAAAATTATTCACCCAATCCCCCTAAAAATAGTCTCTGCAGCCTAACTCATACTTGCATGGTATTATCAAGCACTTATCATAAATAAATAAAAGGGCTAAAATAAACATGCAAGATGATTACAATGTAAAAGTAGCCCTTATCCAAGACTTGCACTTTTAGTCAAATAGATTTGACTTCTTTTCAATCTCTGCAAGAAGGTGTATGGTGATTCTAGCTCATGAATAAAGGTAATTCTAGAAATACAAGGTTGTGTGATGGCATGCAAAGTTTTGATTAAAATAATCAAACTTGTCTTATTCCCAAAAAGTTACATGTGTCCTATGTGGAAAGCTATTTTTAGACTATTCCTTTGACTGTGCATGAGACTAATAACCCCAAACTCTACATGGGCTATTAATGATTTAAAACGATAATTGGGCACCCTACCCCACCTTGCAAATCACAGGTTAGTAATTTCCGCTAAGGTCTAAGACCTTTATAATCTACAAAAACAAGGTCAAAGACCTTATGATGATATGCAACATTTTTTGCCCCCTAGCCCACGAGGGCATACACATGATGATGTCGTTGATATTTTTTAACACTTTGTCGATTTAGGGTTTTAGTGTTGCCTCCACGTGTGTACTTTTGACTATGGGTCAAGTTGGTTAACTCACCGCTAGAGTTAGGAAGGTAAAAAAGGTTTCAACCCTAATCATTTTCTCATTTTCACTCCGAGCTCCACCGAGTGGGAAAACTCGCAAAACAATATCTGGGCACCGCCATGAATGGACTTCCAAGCTCTCTCGTGAAGCTTTCTAGTTTATTATCCATAAAGACGTTGTGTATCAATCATGTTGTCATGCTAGTGAGCTCGCTTTGTTTGAAAATTTGTCAATATTTTAACCTGTGGCCACCATTACTATTATTGAAACTTCATTTATGTTTATTTTCTCTATATTCGACAAGGGACATCATTTTAGAAAATAAAGCTCTGTTTTATTTCAATGGTCACCATTATTCAAGAAAACCTCTACTTTTTATGCTCTTTTGTGACTCGAATCGGGGTTTTGATCAGCTTTTCAAGGGAGATTCGCTATGACTATAAAATGGTAAGCCTCTTGTTTAGCTCATTGTTATTCCCCAAATTTGGGATTTTTATTTTGAAACGACTCTGTCTCGGCATAGCTATTATTTTCTTGCTCTAGGTGTTCTCCATTTTAATGGGAGCCATAAATGAGTTCATGGACTCGGTTTCTTTTGTTATTGAAGTTTTAATGGCTGCCATTTTTCAACTCGTCCGCTTAGATTTTACTAATCAAAACCCCCTGTTTCATTTCCAAATGCTAAGGCTATGTTTTTCATTGTTTTGCTTAAGGTTTGTATTACACTTTTGGCCGAGACTTTGTATTTGATACTTTACTTCCAAATTTGGGTTATGTGATAGATTTGGGTGCTTCTTTAATCGCCTAAAGATTTGGGTTGTGTTTTCATACTTCTTTGGATCGTGCTTCTAACTCGGGCATTGAGATCTCGCTCGACATGGGCTTATGTGGTCCGGTCTCGCCTTCTAAAAATGTTTTCTTTGGATAGCTTGGCTCTATGAGGATTTACCTTCTATATTGGTAAGCAACTTAATTAACTCAACCTTTTAATGGGGTTTCATTGTATTTTTGACCTAGATTTTAATCGATGTATGAGATTTTGATTGTTTTACCCCCTTGAGTTAGGTTTTTAGTTATTACATGGGAAAACTCTTTTAAAATAGTAATGGGTGCCTTTGGCCAAACTCGTAGACTTAAAAGGTTGTTTCTCTTGGATTTTTGGGTGGTTTCCTTTCACATGAGTTCTATTATGATGCCATTAAATTTTTCTCAAAGTTTTTGAGATTTGGGTTATTATTATCCTAGTTTTGCACAAATTTCTCTCCTTTTCATTGATTTGGGCATCATTTTGGGTGAGTGCTTCGAGGGTTTTGACCCATTATTACATGCCTTCAAACCGTGCTTGGGATCATTTGTGTTGTGCTTTTAGAGGGACTTGGTTATCTTTATTAGAGCTCACCTCTTTTGCAAATAATTTTTTTGCTTGGTTTTTCTCGTGCTTTTCGACCATGGCTGCCACTACTCTACATTCCAAAGCTTTATTATTTCCATTTTATGATCCTTTTGACTCATTGAAGCTAATTTGATGTTGATGGTTCGAGTTATTGATTTTTCGCTGCTTAATATGCATGGGATTCATATTTTTATCGAGCTCTAGTATAACCCAATGTTTTCACTATTGATGGGTCGCCATAATCTAGGTAACTCTATTACTATACATTTGCATTTTGTTGGCTTGTGTTTCATTTGCACAATTGTTATGGGTAGATCTCTTAGCTATAATTTTGGATGTTTGCAACTTTTGATATGGATACATTATTTTGTACTTTCAAACACATATGACTATATTGTATATCCATTTTCCAAATATCCTTCTATGGGCTAAGTTCATCTAAGTACATGTAGCAAGTTATTTATTTACTCTTTATTATAGTGAGTTACTATATCTCATACCTTATTGCTTGAGTTTTAACTTTGTTGTAATGAACTATGTACAATACATTGTATTTGTTGGATAGCTTTCATAATCTTCCTCTTCAAACGGTGTTGAACAATATCTTGTGTTGATTTAGAAGCTGAAAATTCCCATTCCATTTAACCTATGTAAAACTTACAAATGAAGAACAACCTACACTGTTGTATGTTTATCTTATGCAATTGTGTGTTTATTCTTGCATTTATGATATTGTTCTTTCTTAATCCCTTCCCTGAAATCTCACTTTGATCAAATATACTCATTGTTGAAGGCCCTCGAACACTTGAATCCTCGATGAAGAATTTTACACTTTTGTATTTATTCTAAAATATTTGGTTTGATTTTTAAGAATTATATCTTTGGAAATGCATTCAAAGCTTTATTTATCATGCTTGAGACTCAGTAAATTTGAAAATGCACTCATGTAGTTGAAAACCTTGCTTCAATTTCACTTGGATTTTGCAGAGTATGTGCCTGCAGACTTTGAGTTTTACATCATGGTACCACCGTAGCTTACTTATTTGAATTTGATGTCTTCTCATCCATTCACTTACTTTGATTTGGGGAATTCTGTATTTGATGTTAATCCATTCATTTATTATAGTTTGATAAGTGTATATGCTCTTCATATTCTCAAACCTTTGACTTGATTGAAAACCAAGGCTTTGCTATTTCGAGCTCATGAACCTATGGATGTTTTCTGTAGAATTGATATCATGATGAGTTTCCTTTGTATTTTGATCATTCGAAATGGTAATTACACCATTATGTATGTGAGGATTTCATTTCAGTTGTAATTTAACATGAGAGTTCCCAGGAACTGGCCATGATTGTTGTTTAAGCTTTATCAGTAGCTAATTGCATTCATTTTACATGATTGTTTGTAACTTTACAGCCCTCTTTGAACCCTCTTTTGATGAATTTACTATTTTGTACTTGTATCATTTGCTACAATCTTTAGAGTTGTTCAAAAATACTTGCTACTTATTTGTGTGCAACAAATATGACCGTAACACTGTGTGAAATGTATTTTTTTCCCGTATCTATACACTAAGAGAAATAGTTAGAAAAAATAGGTGAAGGCTCAAAGCCTTTCCTTTGCTTCGACTTATTTTATGCCATACTTTTGAAGATGATATTCGCTCTTCAATTAATTTTTGTACTTCTGACTTCAAGTTCAATTTTGAAAGCTCATCTGTTTAAAGTTGTGAATACAACAAACATGAAATTGAGCCCCGACATTATTTTCCCTTTTAGGGTACAATGACAACAACTGGAGAAGATGATGGAGAGGAAGCAACGAGGAAAATAACAATGATCATAAGTAGAAATCCATCTAACAGGTAATGATGGATTTCCTTCTTTCTTTATTCATAGTTTTACATATATGTACTTTCATTTATGTTCTTGATTTTCGAGTTATTCCCATGGCTTGTGTGGGTTCATTGTACTTTATAATTATGAAATAAATGAAAATTTCTTCATGTGATGAGTTGTATCTTTATCTTTTTGCATTATTCTTTCATTTACATGATGTAAAATAAATTATGTATAAATCTTACACACTAGAACCTTTCATTTAATCATAATTAATGAACTCAAGATAACGATAACAAATGAAAAGTGAATAAAGATAAGCTGAAACCTACTTCATCCCTGAAGTGAACTATCCCTTTTTTAGTTCTGGGTTGTCCACCTTCAACCTCATCTATCTTTCCCATCTGTGTGGTCTTGCATTGGTTCCTGAGGGAGCTGATGCATGATCATGACTAGGATGTGATTGGAAAGACACCTTAGGTAGGAGGTAGACATTCTAAAACTAGAACAACAATATTTTATTTCCTTTTCTTTCTAGTTAGGTCCATCACATCAATCCCTTCCATCTAAAAAAATTGAGTTGACCTTTTGCACGAGTGTGAAAAATGTCATCATTTCTTGCGATTTTGCGAGATGAAACTTCCTGCTAGCTTTAAGACCAGTGACTTGCTCTTATCTATTGGGAATGGAGTCAAATCCCAAACCAATTTTTTTACCTTTTCGAAAACCAAATCATCTCGAAAACGAAACTAAAGTAAGGAAAAGATCTAGTAAACCAGATCACGTGCATGAAATGCACTTATTGAATTGAAAACAAGCAATGTGTGAATGCACTTATTAAAAGGGAAATCCTAATCTAATATAATTTAAACAACATTGTAGGATTTTCAATAACAATGCTTGAGAAACGTACCATTCACAAGAATGGGAAGTTCCTCTCCACTCAACTTTGAGATCTAAAAAGTGTTGTGTTGTTTCTGAGCGGAAATGATATAAAGGCCACTTAATATGGATCAAACTTTGTGTGGCTTTTTGGCTTTGCTCTATCTTCATCCCACTTCAACATAATATCTCCTTCATTAAAAACTATGATGTTGGATTTCTTATCAAAAGTACTATTAATCTGCTTATGATGTTTCTCCATATTCAAGTGAGCCTTGATCTCTGAGCTCTTACAGTTCCATAAGTTCTGCATAATGGACCTACATTGGTTCATTTTCAATTAACTCCAATTAATGCAACAAATCCAATGTGGGAAACTCAAGAGAAATAGGCATTCTTTCCTCCCATCCATAAACATGTTTGTATGGTGAATTACCAACAGACCTCTTGGGAGTCACTCTATCAACCCATAGTGCTGAATTTAACATCGTATGCCCGGCTCTCTGATTTTTTTAGCATTCTCTTGATTATCCTTAACAAATTTTTATTAGTACTTTCTGTGCAATCTATTACCTTGAGGGTAATAATTAGATGAAGTGCTCAAATAAATACCATGTTGAGCAACCTAATTTGTCACACTTGCACTAAGAAAAGCTAAAGCATTATCAGAAATGATAGTGACTGGAACACCAAACCTACAAACTATACCTTCGTAAAATGACAAAATTGAGGTCTCATTGGCTTCCTTCAAGGCCACTGCTTTAGTCCAACGAGTAAAATAGTTTATGGCAGTTAAAATCCACTTGTGTCCCTGAGATGAATGTGGGTTAATCATGCCAATGAAGTCAAGGCCCTACTACATAAATGGTTGATCCATTGAAATAGGTTGCAAGAGCAACGAGGATAATCTTTCTTTTCCAACAAAAAAATTCACATTTTTTGATCCATTCAAAACAATCCTTGAATATGTTGGGCCAATAGTAACCAAATTTCATGATTTTAAGGGTTGTTGTGCGTGCTAAGAAGTGACCACATGTAGGTCCTTCATGGAATTCTAAAAGTAATTGTTGTACTCTATCAAAATCAACACAACACAATAATATTCCATTTATGTCCTTTTTAAACAACACCCCATCAATAAATGCATATGGTACAACTGTAACCAGAAATATCTTCTTTTATTCTTATCCATGCCTTTCGAGTATGTACCATGCTGTAAGTAATTAATTAAATTAGACATCCAACTTGAAAATGGAGCTTCCAAATTGATTTCTAGCTTCTTATTTTCGTCAGTTGTGATAAAACTACAACATGCTAAGATTCTACATCAACAATAAGATGTTCACAAAGACCTTTTCCTCAAACTATTTTAGCAACATGGATGTCAACATCATACTCCATTACCTTGGTAATCCAACCAGCTATTTTCTCATTCAATTCCTTGTTCAACATGAACACTTTAACACTTGGATGAGAAACTAAAACATGAATCTTATTATTTAAAAGCATGTACTTGAAATTATTCAAACCTCTAACTACTACAAGTACTTGTTTTTCAAGAAAAGTGTACCTTATTTCGTAATCATGAAGGATTTTCCTAAAGAAAGAAATGGGTTGTTCTATATTCTCATCATTGACCTGAGTCAATATGGCTGAAATGGTTTCAACTCCTGTAAGTGCATACATTATGAAGTCTTTATCAAAATTAGGATTTTCCAATGTAGGAGCTTGTGAAATAGCCAACTTAATGGCTTCAAATCCTTTTCTTCCTTCATTGGTCCAAGAGAAAGTTTTTCCTTTCTTGAGCATGGAGGTCAATGGTTTGACCAAGGCTACAAAATCTGGTATGAATATTCTCACAAATTTGATCTTTCCCAAAAAACTTTTAAGAGCCTTCTTATGATGCGGTAAGGACATCTGCATAATAAAATCAACTCTTAAAGGATCAATAGCCAAACCTTTCTTAGAAACAATATGACCAAGTAATTTTCCTTCATGCACTAAAAAAATAGATTTTTGGGATTCAAAGAGATCCCAAACTTCCTACAAATCTCAAAGGTTTCCTTAAATGCATGAGATGATCATCAGAATTTTTTGAGAAAAGTCACATCATCTAAATAAACAAGTATGCATTTATTCAAAAGGCTATGAAAATCCATATCCATTGCATGCTGAAACATTGCACCAACATTAGAAAGACCAAAAGGCATTTTCTTGTATGCATAAGTGCCCCACTTTGTGGTGAAGGTTGTCTTGTATCTATCTTCATCATGCACAAGAATCTGATTGTATCCACTGTAACCATCTAACATGGACATCCTATCTGAACTTGAAATTGTTCTTAAAATCTGATCCATATGGGGCAAGATAATGATCTTTCAATGATGCTCTATTAAGGTCTCTAAAATCCACACATAACTGAATTTCACCATTTTTATTTCAAACAAGCACAAGGTTGAAAACCCAACTTGATTGCTTGATGGGGAAAATAATACCTGATTCAATCAACTTGGACAACTCATTCCTCATTAATGGTTCGATTTTTTGGATTTATAGGCCTCTATTTTTCCTTATAGGTTTTGAGTTTGGTTTTAATTCAATAGTATGTTGATCCAAACTAGGATCAAAACCTCTCAGATCTTGGTATTTCCAAGAAAATACATCAAAAAATCTTTGCATAAGTTAACAAAAGCTTTCTTTTCTACTATGGAACATACCTTTCCAATCTGCAATGTTTTACCTTCATCAACTAATATTTCTTCATAGTTATCAACATGAGTGGAAATATTTCCTTTATCTTTTCTGAGTTGATCATATGAAGTGAAAATATCCTCCAAAGTGAAAATTCCTTGAGGTAATTTATTTGATTTCAGTTATACAATCTAGTCACCATATTGGTGTTGCAATTTGGTTTGATTTGATGATGAAAATTCAGCTTCTTCCTGTAGAAATCTATATATTTGTTTATCATCATCAAAAACCTTCCAATTCTCTTCATTATCATGCACTTGAAGGTCTGATTACATCTTGATATATGGCTTAATTTTATCCTTTTGCACTTGTTCTAACACTTCAAAGGTAACTCCAACTATTGCAAGTATGTCTTCATGTTTATTCTTTTCTCTTGGGATAGGCTAAATGTTGAAAGCTTGAAAATCGTCAATTAAATCCCAAACCAAACTCGTGTTTGTAAGACTTCAACAGTGAATTTTTACAAATATTATAGTCTTTAACTTGATTTATGACTAACTCAGAATCACCAAAACCTGTAATGTGTTGATTCCTTTCTTTCTAGCCCATTGGAGGCCATGAATCAATGCTTCGTATTCAACAACATTATATGTACAGGAAAACTACAAACTCAAAGCTGAAAAATACCTCTTGATTTGAAGGGGAAGTAAGCATCAAACCTGCACCTTGTCCTTTCTTATTATTTTCACTCCATCAAAATGCAATTGTCATATGCCTTCATCAATTTTTTTTGTTTGGGACAACAAAGGAATAGGTGTATTTTCCTCATGAAGACAATACACACCAAGTAACCTCTTCTACTTATTTGTAAGGATCATAAGCATATTCCTCTTGTATTATTTCATCCATAAACAAGTTAGAAACACCATCCAAAGATGAAATATGTGCATTAGTATCAAAATCAGCATGATCTATGGTTGCATAATTTGTAACAACACTTGAAACATGAGGTTCAATGTGGAACTTAGCTAATGGTTATGAATTTATTGTTACTTTAGTTCCATACCTTGTGGTGAAGAAAAGATAAGACCAATCAGAAGAGATATACCCACTAATATTTGTTGTAAAATCCCTAGATAAGCAGAGAGCAAAATAGGGAGGCAGATCTACAACAGTTACATCTTGAACAATTGAAACATTAGGACAATCATGCAATGTTACCTCTAAATTTTTTTATCAAACCCACTATGTTAGTTGTTTTCCCATCAAGCTACAAAATACTCTTTTCAGTTGGTTCATATTGTAATCCCAGTTGTTCTGCAATTGCTTTGGGCATAATTGTTTTCTTGCACCGATGTCTACCATACAGTTTTGAACTAAATGATTACAAATAATAAGAGATAAATAAAAGGAGGTGATTTTCTTATATCATGCATTTCAACACTTTTTAACCATCCACCTAACATATTTCATCCATTCTTGATCAACTATACTAAGTACCATGTAAACTTTTATGGCTCTTTATTAGTCGGTTTTGAAGAAATATGTAATTTAGCAAGCTCCTTGGCAATGAATTTCTTGTTGTCCTAGAATATTCAAAGCATCCCATAATGAAATACTTATGTTGTTTTTTTCATTATTTCAACAATATTCAATGATGTTGTAATAGTCTTAGAATAAGCCTTAGAAAACACGGATACTACTTCTGTAGTATTTGTAATCTGCGGTATAAATAGACTTTTAGGACTTGGTTTTTCCTATTTTTTTGCTCTTAGGGGATAAAATAGGATTTGCTTACAACTTTATTAGAAGTAGAAGGAATATTTAACCTTTATCTCTTTTCTTCTTCTTCAAGTGCTCTTTTCTTAGATCTGGTCATAACTGCACAAAAATCATCCTCTCCAAAACTGACAAGTGTTTGTTTCGGATGTGTTTGAATATGAGTATCTTGTTGTCCACCCTCCATTTGAGGCATAAATGATGTTTCAGATTGGGGTTGGGAAACAAGATTCAGATTCAAATGAGCATTTGGACAAGTAGAAGGAGGATGTTGTTGATTGTAAGGAGTACACCATTCTTCTAAGGCCATATTAACTAGTACAAGAGCATTAGAAGTACTAGGGGAAGCCTTAAAATCATTTTGTCTCTATTGAAAAGGAGCCCTATAATTATGATTTTTCTAATAAGGTTGCATATTAGCTTGATAAGGAGCTTGATAAGGCTTGTTAGCTTTGAGCCATTTTATTCTTTATTGATGTTGGATTATTTCCAAATGTCGCAAGGTCTTATTTATCTCAGTCAAGTCATTTGGTTGTGTTGTTACAGCAAGATCTACCCTTTGAATAGGTGGTGGAATATTGGCTAGATCTGTAGTTAATGGGCATGGAAGGCCTTGGGCCTAATTTTCCAGCTTGGATAAGACTTTTTTCAGCTTTTATGGCAATATCATAGGTTGCTGGAAGTGTAGAACCTCCATGGATTGTATCATGGTTGTAATATCACTTTTTAAGGCTCTGAGATAATACAGAAAGGCATGGTCATCTTGAGGCTTAACAGTAGGAGGAATCCTTTCCCATGTTCTAGCAAATCTTAAGTTGAAATTTGTCATAAACTCATGAGGAGCATGCTTAATTGTGGACAATTGTTCTATAAGAGATAGGTGATCAAATTTATCTTCAAATTATTTACATAATGCTTCACCTAATGCATCCCAAGTGCCTATTGTACCTACTTCCAAACTTCTATACCACTGAAGGGCTTGTCCTTTGAATGAAGCAACCAAAAGTCTTAAAGCTACATCTTCATGAGTAATATTATGGACTAAACAGAGGGCTGTAATATCTCTAATATGCTCAACAGGGGTAATTTGATTCTCACCGGTAAATGATGGAAGTCCTTTTAAGGAAGCAATAGGTATGTCATGATAAACAACAATTTGCAAAGGGTTGCCATTAGTAAAGGTCACAAAAGCTTTAGGTGGTTGATTAACAACCATTGGAATAATTGGGATCTGAATCGCAAGATTTACTCGAGGGGAAGGAGGGTTTTCAAAACCGGGCTTGTTATAGGGCAAGGTGTTACCAACTCTTCTTCTCCTAGTAGAATTTAAAGGTAATGAAACAAAGTCATATGGAATTCCTTAGACTTCGATGATCTTGTAGTCACTTTAGGCATGGAACATGCTACGGTACTCATCTAAGATAAAATATTTACGAAGTGGCCAAATAGTTTTCTTTTGATTGTCAATGGATGACTTTGCACGCCTTAGGTTGGATGTACAAATCAGATTTACAACAAGGAGCAACCGTTGTTAGGAGGAGGACTTTTTGATGTACTGAGTGTTGAAGCCATTGTTTATAGAATTCCCTTATATGAGAATCAGTTGATTTCCTTTCCAATAATTTGCAGTGGTGTGTATTACAATAGTCATTCTTGTGAATTTTATTCCATGAATTTATTAAGCTTTCTTATGTTATTTACCTTGTTGCAAATAGGTGTTTATGCGAGTTTTAGTGTGCAATTATCTACCTTGTTATTGTGAGAGATCCCTTAACATAATAGTGTTTTCCTTGAGATTAGTAGTAACCCATTGGATCGTGTGTTGTTCCATTTATTCTTAGTATATTTTGCATGTTTCTTAGTCAAGCCCTCAAAATTTTTGGTGTATCACCCCATTTATCACAATTTTATCCATCTCCTTAACCCTCAAACCCCACAATTTTAGTTTTGGGATACTCCAAAGAAGGAACCGGCCTTGTAATCTTGGAGATTCACCTCACAATAGGGAGACCCACAGCCCATGAGGTGTCTCAATTGTCTATCCACAAAAGTGAGGGAAAATAAAAGTTAGAAGATTTTTACCCTCAACACAGTAATTTTGTCATATAATAGGAGGAAAATAGATTGAGCACATAATTCATCACCTACACATGGATATTATTTCCTTCCCACCCATCTTCCTTCCATCCAAAATCCAACCCCTTTCGCATTTAATCCATTCTTATCATCACATCCATTTATATCGTCTTCCAATCCATTCATTTGAACACTAGATCATCTTTCTCACACATGTTGTAAGACAATAATACCTACTATAATCGTGTGACCTTGGTCTACCATTACCTTCAACATTCAAGCATAATTATCCTCATAGAGATCCACACACTTTAACATACTTAATCAACTTGTGGTGAAGAACCTTAGGTGTGTCTTTTGAGAATCTAGCCAATGTCATTTCGACACTCATTTGCATCCCCCATCAAGCCACTAGTGATTCTTAACCCCTTGAGAGTTCTCAAGAGAGTGGAACCTCTTTATGTAAAAATACAAATATAAAAAAGCAAAACAAATCATATCAAAATTAAAAATATCAAATAAAATCCACCTCAAGACTCTCTCTAGGGGTGTTTCCAACATCTCTATCGGGGCTATGGACACCTAGGTATCAAGAGAGCGATGTTGTGACAAGGATCAAATGCATCTTCGTCAGGGTTATGGACACCTGGATGGAAATAGAGAAATGCAAGGCTTAGCCTTCTATTCACCCTCCATCCACCTATCTGACTTAATCATTCAATATACATTGGCTAGTTTGTCTTCACGTAATACCCATTAAGTCTTCACTTCAAGTGGTAATTAACCATCACAATCACACACACTTTGATCTCGCAAAGATATAGGGCTCGCATGTTTCCAAGTATTGTTTAGACCTTGGTCAAACTTCTATTTTAGTCTAACTCTTTCCTTACAACATGTGTCATTAGGATCATCTTTTATTCATCACTAATGTCATTTTCCTTCCATCCATCACATCCACATTATTTTTCCTTAGGATTGAACATCCATGGGTAGATGATGATCCTTTCTTTTCATCCAATCTTCCTCATGTCCCTTTTCAACTGTCATCATCATGACTGGGGGCAGCCTTACTACTATCCGTTGGGGGCATCATCCATTTTAGATACCCATCACTTCCCATCCTACCCTATGCCTAGGGCATATCTTATCATCTTGAATATCCACCATCTTATCATATACCACATCCCTCATCCTAATCTTACATCCCATCTAATCCTAAGCTACCAACCAATCCCTATCCTATCCAACCTATCCAATTTCCCTACATCCTTCCCCTTTCATCCTACCCAAACACACTTTGGGACTTATAGGAGAAATTTTCAATCCTTTCATCTTACCTATCCTCAAACATTCCCCCCTTCCCAAATCCGAAATCTCAACATCCAACATCCATAATACAAAATCTAAAAATCAAAAGATTCAAAATGGAATGTGTATTTTCTTGCTTGTCTGCATTTACATTTTGGCCATGATATGAGGCCCCTTTTGTTTCCTTTTTTAGGAACAATATAATGATATGAGGACCATATTTTTTGTATTAATCTTTCCAGTGATATGAGGACAATGGAATTTGATAATTCCATCGTCATGGCCTTTATACCTTAGTGCATTTTACTTTATGCCACATCAATAACATTGCTAATGATGATAACAGTGGTCACTTTATGGTATCAAACCCCCTTCTATCCTCATCATTTAAGCCTTATTATCATTCACACCTAATCCTCATCATCATCTAACTAACTATCTAACCTCCTCATCCTCCTATCCAATCCATCCTTTATCAATCAATCAATATCCACATCCAAATCTTATCATCTTGCATCCAACATCCAAAATCCTCACCCCTTGGCTGGGGCATCTTCTAACATCCTCATATCATTCAAACCTAAACATTCATTCTCATCACTTCATCAAGCATCATCCTAATCCTTTCCTCATCAATGTCCTATCATCTAAATTGATCCAAAACCACTCCTTATTCTCTCATCCAAACATCCTCAATCTTGTAATCCTCAAAATCCAACATCTTATACCATATCTTCCTATCCAATAAATCAAACCTCAAATGTAAAATCCTCAACTCCCGCATCTTCACATATAACATCGTGAAATCCATCATCCTTAGATCTAAAGCCCAAATCTTCTATCCTCACCCCTTTATTAGGGCATCTTCTTCTCCAAAATCAAATATCTCTTGATCCTCTAATCTCCTAATCTTTTAATCTCCTACTCCTCTAATCCTTCCTCCTATCTTTTAATCCTCTAATCCTGCATCCTCATCAATATCCTAATCAACATCAACAATCCTTCTATTCTCTAATCCTCAAATATAATATCCTTAATGTTAACCCCTTGACTGGGGAATCCTATAATCTAACCCCTTCAATCAATCTTCTAATCCTCTAATCCTCTCTCCTCTCCTATAATCCTCAATCTTCTCATCCTCTAATCCTCTCTCATCTACTAACTTGGGCCTCTCCTCTTTTGAGTGGTTACCCAACTCATTCCTCCTCGCCTAACCCCTCGAGGGGGCATCATATCACCATCCTAACATATTATCTTCTTTTTTGAAAGGTCATTGCTCCATAATAACCCTTCAAATAGGGAGAAAATGTAGACATCTAAAATGTCGGGATAATTAATTCGATTAATTTGTCTAGTAAATATATTAGCATCATCATTATATATTAATAAATAAATAAAATACCTATTAACATTATTAATTCCTAATATATATTTTCCCCTCTATTACTAACTTATCATCCCACAATTCCCATTTTAACTCTATAATAATTAATCACAAGATTAATTATTATAAACCCCTTTCTTAACCTTGTTAAACATTTCTAGGAATTTAAAATTCCTACTCACCTACCCACCTACTCTACACCTACCCTACACCTAGCCTCTCCATGTAATCACATCCCTAATCATATTTTAATCTAATCTAATCCTAAATTAATAATATCCTCTACCTCTAAATCTAGAGGCTTCTATTTCTAGAAGCCTCTCTAAACTTCTCCCTCCATTGAATTTTAAATTCAATGGAAGCTTCTTCACTCACGAAATTTTAAATTCAATAGATATTTATCATAGAATCTAAAATTCTCCATTATAGAATCCTCTAATCATATCCTCAATTTCCAACCATTGATCCTCATCTCACTTGGATCAATCCTCACCATCCATCCTCCCTGCCACAAACTATAAATTGAAGTCACGTCCTCCATGAGAAATAAAGATGGAATATCTTGCAATTCCATAGAAAATATCTTACTTTATCCTTCTTCAATCATCCAATATATCATCCAATCTACTATCCATAAATTCTTCATCAAGCAATCCAAGAAAATCAAGGGGAGGTGCTTCCCAAGTGTCTCCACAAAATCTGAAGCAATCAACACCATCCATGAGAAAATCCAACACAACAAAGGAGGAACATTGCATCTTGTTGGTAAGTGCAAGTATTGATTCTCTCCCTCTTTATATCTCTTTCTCAATCTAAGGTATTGTTGGAAGGATTATCATAGGATAACAATTTATTTGTTTTCTTACATTCTCTAACCAATCTTTTCTAGCATATACATCTAGGTATACATACCTCATAGAGTGTACGCATGTAGATGTCTAGATAGGTATGAGTCATAATTGATGAGATACATGTAAGATTGATCGTGTGAGGTATAATGGACATGGAAGGTTACATTGTTACAAGTGTCAAAGCTTGTTGTGGTTGTGTTTCTACAACAAGTTTAGAGATGTTAGGCATAGGAGCTGACAGTGGAAGAATAGAGTCAAGCTCAAAAGTGCTTGATGGTGGACCCTCTTCGTAGAGTATACAATTATATCAATGTTAAAAGAGGAGTTTTGAATATTTTGTGTAATGGAGCACTCTAATTCCTTGCAAAAATAAGCAAAGGCAACAATGTTTATATCAAAGCCCCGCATGTGGTCCGATAAGGAAATAGTGTCATGCGTCCCAAGAAAAACTTGGATTATATCCTCATCCTAAAAGAGATCCATAGAGAGGGGAGATTATTGATCCTGAGATATGATGGATGGATAGATGATGTCAATGGTTAGAAAGGATTATTGAAACAAGTTCAATCTCTCGTTTCATGTTAGAAAGTTGTTGTTTGAAACAGTTCAATTTCTGTTTGAGTCTGTAGGAAGAAAATTTGTAGAAGATATAGAATGGTTTTGAGGGAGAGATACTTGACCATCATCATGATCTCATTAAATTTCAGTATGTACAGAATTGGGACAATAGTCAACTCTTCGTGAGAAGTTGTGGTAGTTGATGTGTCATTAGTTACGAGATCTTCGTCATCAAGCTCTATGGAGACGACTCTATTGTTAATTAAGTCTTGAACATAATGATGAAGAGGTGTAAAATTATCAGTATAATGGGCATTCATGCGATGGTATTCACAATATTCAGATGCATTATATGACATAGGATTTGGTTCCCTATTAGAAAAGGGTCTCGTAGTTGGATATTCGATCATGTTAGCCTTTACTAATTTTTGAATGGCACTAGATAGAAGTTGGAGTTGCTATGGGCATAGCATTTGTTATGCCTCTTGATGAGCCTTCATAAATACATAGTTCAAGCCCCATCTTTTCTAATATTTCCATCTTATCTTGTATAGAACTAATAATTGCCTTATAATAAATAAATAAAATTACTTGACTAAAAGATGTGTTTTGACCACGTGTATTGGTTATTTTTATTCTTTTATATGCCTTCTTTATTTGTTGATATAAATTGATTTCTGGTGCTAACATATGTAAATGGAAGGATATAAAAGAATTTGTATGCATGAGATTCTCGTTCAGTCAAGCTCGGGACTCATTTAGTCAAGCGCATCACTCACATAGTCAACACATGATCTATACAATTCATGGAATTTCCTATTCAGCACCAAATCCATCATGGAATGATCTAAAAATGGTACTTATTTATTTATTTTTGAATTACTTAGAAAATTTCCAGATTTTGAAATTTACAAACTCAACATTGATCTTGAGTTAATTTGATCCAATTTTTAGGTGTCTTGAAACCCAAATCCTCAACTCTTCCAAAAAGACCAATTAATCTGATTTTTCAACTTTAAGTGAATCACTTGAATCTAATACAAATCCATTTTACTTCACAGTTGATTTTTAATCATACACTCAAACTGACATTTGAATCTAAGATGATAAGTGTATTCAAATCTTGTTGTGGGTTATGGATACTGAAAGTTCCTTCAATCCATTTACTCCAGTTTTATACTTATTTTATCAATTAATAAAATTAATCCAATGATGAATTTCAACTGATAAAAAGCTTTAAAAAACTGAAATGCACAAATCCACAAAACAAGAAATTGATAACGGAGTTCACCCGAAGGCTACATCTCCGGATTCACAAAAAGTGAATCGATCCATTAAACGTCCAATGAAGTACAATATCCCTTCAATCTTGACTTAACAGACCTTTATACCTGCAAATGAGCTGATTCAAACCTCATGGAATTCTGCAATTTACCATAATCATTCCCAAGTTCATCCGTGGCTCCTACAGTATTTCTTCTGTTTGTTCCCTGTGCAAATACGTTCAAAAAACGTCTACAACTTGAAATATACAAGACCTATACAAATAAGGTTTACATTTCTGGAAACTTTAGGAAATTATTAAAAACTTCCCTTTTTACTTCATGGTCTGATTCGGATCAGAAGTGGATGCAAAATACAGATCTCTGCTTGCCCCTCGTGCCTGTTCTGTGAAACTGCGATGGAAAAATGCCTACACAGAAAAATATATAGCACTTCATGCAACAAAAGTTACCTTTCTGGAAATATCTCATAATTTTTAACAACTTTCATTTTTACACCAAGTCCTAATTCGGACCATAAGTGCCTCGAAAATTGTGATCTCTGCAAACTGGTCCTTGGCTGTCCCCCTTTCCAACCTACCAAAAGCTTCCCTTTAAATAGATGTGATCTCCTTCTCTATCACTTGCTACAAAGTGGCAGCTTGGGAAGGCTGATTACTATTTTGGCAAGGGTTCAAATCCCCCTTCCATAGGTTTAGGCGCCCAATTTAGCCATTGACCCCATGTTTGGTGGGAAAGAGATAAGATAAGCCTTAAAATAGCTTTTTGGCCACAAAATCCTCCTTATACCATGGGATTTGAATTTATTCACATGGAATGGATTAAATAGATTTTTAAAATTATTATTTTAAAATCTAAATCCACTACAAACCTGCCAAGTGTCACGCCAATAATATGCCATTTGTCCACGTTAGAGTGTGCCACGTCATCATTTGACCGCAACTTTGACTATGCATATCTTTCGCATACGAACTCAGATTTGGTCCGTTCAAAATGCGTCGGAAAGCTTGCGATGAGCTCTATACCATGGAACTGATTTTGAAACATTACAGTACCATCAATTTTTTCTCATCACCAACTGCCACGTGTCACCTTGTCATTGGTCCACTGGTTGACCTATTGACCAGAGTTGACCCGTTTGGAGGCCCATCTTCGACCGGCGATAGAATTTGCATACGGACTGTTTTTGGAGTTTAGCATACCGTCGGAAAGGTCTCAATAAGCCCTTTAGCATGGTCCAATTTTAGGGAAGTTTAGGGAAAATTTTCATAGTGAAAAATCCTCCGGATCATGGAATCCATCTACATAGATGGAAATCACTTCTTTTTGACATGAAGATCATTTATCTCACACGGATCAATTAATACATTAAATATTTAGCTGGAAACAACAAGTCCTAATTTTATGGAGTCCTCCACTTCTCAAGGAACATGATTACTTTGAATTCAACTAAATCCTAAAGATCACCAGATCTAGTCAAGCACCATTCCGATAAATCCTCTCACATGAAGACAAGTCTAGATGAAATCTACAAGCATACTTGTGCATTGATATCGCAACTACTAGTTCCAAGATTGCCCTATCATGTAACTATTTAGTAATTCTTGCTTGTATTTTAGTATAATAAATTCTATTAAAAGAGGGAACTCTATTTCCTAATAGGAAAATGACTCGCTTAATATATATAACAAAGGATCATTGTAGAAAAAATTGTTGGACGTTGAAATAAGATAATAAGGGTATTGTAACTAAAGCGCTAATAAATAAAGAGCATGTTTCTAGGATAGAATTGCATTTTATTGAGTAGACATTAACAACTGGATCAAAGGGAAGGAACAAGGGACAATCCTCTCCAATGCGAACGAAGTTTCATTTATTTCTTGTCAGTTATTCTAATTACTTTTACTTCCAATATTAATGTGCTTCAATTATCCATACTATATTTTCATTCCTGTATGTTTTCATTTTCATGATCATAGAATTAGAAGTATTGTACCTTGTTTTTACCAGTTTCAATAAACTTAGAATAGATTCTTTAATCACAAGCAATCGTGCATTATTTCTAGTTTGATTAGGTTTACATACTCGATATGTTCTAAATGATCTCTTCATTGAAAATAGCCTTGGACACCGCCCTGGTATTGACATAGTATTAAAGTGTGAGGATTAATGATGCTCATCATCTCTTACACATGTATAAGCTAGTGATGTAATTTTCAAAATTAATTGCTTGTATTAAATAACATCATTTAGTATAAATAAATGACATCCATATGTATTATAATTTTATTCATCATGGTTTCCACGGGAGGAGGTGAAACCTCTATTTCGTGCACCTAATATTGAGTTTTTATCCCCGAGGTCGATCCTAAGAGGCAAAAGATGATTCAGAGTGATTATGAGATTTTTGTAAGTATTTACTTGTAAGTAATGTCATTTTTATGCCATTAGTTGTATACTATTGTCAATGTTTATTTTTATTAATAGGTGGAACTACAATCATCCTCTTGAGCATGGAGGTCCGATTGATGTAAGGGACGTTCCACTTATGAGACCGGTTCATATTCTCTGTGGGCTAAGAGAACCAAATTGTTTGATGATATCCCATAGTTTTGATGTATACATATATTGTTGTATTCCTTTATGGAATGTAGGTATAAATTTGTATTTTACTGGTGTTTATCATTGTATTCCTATATGACTTTGTTTATCCATTCATTTTGATCAAATTTTTATGTCATCATGGGTTTCAGATATCAATATAATGTACGAGATAATTACCTTTTTCCAAACTTATATAGTGGATGAAGCGCTCTTTATATGTATTTAATTGAATTAATATGATTCCATATGTATGATTACATTACCAATTTTATTTTTTAATGTTTTGAACACGGATATTAAAATATATAAAACTTACATACAATTTATCCACTATTATAGTCATTTAATGCCATCAATTATAATCATATAATGTCAATGCCAATGTCAACCACTTCTGGAATCTCAATAATCATATAATGGCAACACCAATGCGAGAGCAAGAGATAGTTAAAGAGAGAGTGAGAGATAGGGGGAGAGATTGCTCAAGTAAGAGTGAGAGAGAATGAGAGAGTGTGTGAAATAGAGAAAGAGGGAGTGATAGAGAGGGGGAGAGAAAAAGAGCACAAGAGAGAGAGGGAAAGATAGAAAGAGAGAGGGAGAGAGGGAGAGAAAGAGAATGAGAGAGAGAGAGAGAGAGATAAAGAAAGCGAGAGAGAAAGAGAAAGAGTGAGAGAGTGAGAGCAAGAGAGAGAAAGAGAAAGAGAACAAGAGGGGGAGAGAGAGAGAGAGAGAATATGAGATATATATATATATATATATATTGATAGAGAGTGGAAACGAGACACCCTCTAGCAAAATGATAAGGAAATTCCTCTAGTATAATAGAAAATGTCATTTTAAAAACACGCGTTTTTAGGAAACCTACTACAAGCCTAATATGTTAGGGTGACTAGGGCTTAAGAGTCACATGGTACAAGGAGAAGATATTTCTATACAAAGTAATTGCAAGATCTAAAAAATAGAGACATGAGGTGTAAAATGAGGTGGTTTGCAATATACTCCATAAGAATTAATAAGTTGTGAAATTTTGAGGTTGTAAACTATTTTACGAGAAATGTATTTAGGTGGAATATTTTATACACTTTCTTTCTAATGTCTTTTCTACAAATATAAAAATGATAATAGTAAATAAGATGAAGTGCTTAGAAAAATCCCTATTTTGTTTCATGCCACTACCATAGATTGTAGGTACGGTGAAGATATATCTTGATTGTGGATGCAATATATTTGATAGTTGACACGTAGTGTAATTTCGCCTTCTTGTCGAAGACCCTTAGCCCATTCATTGTTTCCTGATGGCTAAGAGATGAGAAAAAGGGAAAATAAGTCATAGTAAATTAATTATAAAGTGCATCATAACATAATATTATAAGTACTTATTTTATTAATGACAAAATAGAAAAAGAAAAAAAGTAACTTTATGTTTTATTTGTCCCTAGAGGAAAAATGCAACACATGTGGAGAAGAAAAAAGGAAAATAAAAATATTAAATATGGGAAAATAAATTTGATTGGTTGTTTTGGGCAGAAAAAAAGGCCAAGAAAAATTATAACAGGAGGTTGCCATGCATAGGAGAGGATGTCTCTTTTGTTTATGATAATTTTCATATTTTTGGCATAAGCTTGCATGCTTTCCATAAAAATCCAAAGGACAAAAACCCTTTGAAGTTAGTTCTTGAGGAGGAAAACCCTCTTTAGGATTAGAGAGAGAGGAACAAAAACTCTTCTTTATTTTGAGAGAATTCTCCATTCAGGGGTTTCATTAAGATCAATGTTCTATTTTTGTTTTCCAATGAGTGTATAAAGGTTGTATTTTACATATTTGGGTCGTGGTTTGAAGAATAATATTTGTTGATGTGATTCTTCTTCATTTCCAGCTTATTCATGGTGGAGTAACACATAAAGATCTATTTTTGTATGTCCTATATATTTTTTGGATCAGATATGTATTGTTCCAACATCTTATTTTTTAGAGATCAAATCAGCCACTTGGTGTAATTTTTGGCACAAAGGAATTTGTACTTTCGATTATGTATATAAGTGGTGCAACTACTGATTTATAATAAATAAATCAGTCTTCTATTTTGATCGAATTTATTATTTTTCTCATTTTATTTCCCTTTTAATAATTTATAATCATTTTGGGAAAGAAATTTAGTTGATTTACTTCAGTTTTGGTTGAAATTCTTCCTTCATGCAATTCATCATTCACTAGTAAAATTCAAATCTGCATCATAATTTTTTTATATATTTTATATAACTTGGTCTTTGAATTGGGATTTGTGGATAATCTATTTGGGGGTATAATTTTTCCATTGGAGACATTACAAGAATTTTATCAGGTCACTATATATTAAGACAATAATAAGAAAGAAAATACATAGAATTCCCAAGAGAATTTTGTTCTTATAAGAATTTACTTGCTACCCTCTTACAAAAAAAAAAATGTGTACGTAAAGTGTAGAATCATGCACAAGGTATGTGATCTTTTTAAAATGACACTTGAATGAGGTCTCACAGACTACAATGATTGTAATATGCATAAAATATGTTTGTTGATAAGGCTTTGAAAACTTTCACAAAAATGCAATTGGGAGTGGTACACCTAGACTCCACAAAATTTTCCAACATGCTCCTAGCTTATGTAAATTTGGGAGCTTTAGAAAATGATATATAAATCCTTCAATGTATATAGCAAAGTTCTTTTTCTATGTAGTTCATGTTTCCTAGTAGACATGCATGTAAAATGTGGAAGCATACAAAGTTCATGTGAGCTATTAAAACAAATTCCTTAAAGAGATGTGGTCTCATGGGATGTAATCATCCAGTATAATTCAAAACATGGATTTTCTCGCATTATTTTTATTTCACTTTTTAGATCTTGCAATTTATTTTCCCCTTCATCTCCGCTACTCTTGATAAAGCACGTCTCTTATCATAAAAATCACTCTTTTATCCTTTAAATATTTGAATTTGAAAAACAAACAAGTTGAAATGAATCATGGAGCATCTAAAAATTTTAATGTTCAAAGAGAGAGAGAGAGAGAGAGAAAATGAGAGAGAAGTATATATATATAGAGAGAGAGAGAGAGCAAGAGAGAGCGAGAGAGAAAGAGTGTGAGAGAGAGAGAGAATGCTAAAATGAGAGAGAAATATGAAGATAGAGTGATTGTGTGAGATAGAGAGAGATAGAGAGATAGGGAGAGAGAAAGAGAGAATGAGAGCAAAAGTGGGAAAGAGAATGCAAGAGTGAGAGAGAGAGAGAGAGCGAGAGAAAAGAGAAAGATAGAGCGAGAGAGATAGAGAATGCGAGAACAATTGATGTAGGTACATTTTGAATAAGAACTATATTTAGGTTGTTTTAGAGTCTTGAAGGTCTTGAGAGTCTTTATATGTCGATAAAAATCCGTATTCATGTTCCAATGGTGTGTAATTGGTCATATAGACTTAGTTGTAATTTTCCCTCCATTTCTAGATTTGAAATTTTGAAACTAGCTTGTATGGTATGAAAGGGTGAAAAATGTTTCATAATAATATATCACTTTCATTTAGTCCTGGGATTCTAAAATTATTATACAAATGTAAATAATTTGAATTCTAGTCAGTAACTAGTCAATAATGCAACTCAATTTTCCCAAAGTATAGTAGGATTGTAACTCCTATTTTGAAGCATTTTGAATGAGCATCTATATTTGTGTGATTAGTAGGTGTAATTGAATGAATGTTTGTATTTGAAAACCTTGTTCATTTTCCATGCTTATTTCATGTTACAAGCTCTAGAAACCCTAAAAACAAAATTCTAGGAACTTAGTTTCATGCAATCTTATAATTTAGATAATTTTGTGCATGATCACCACTTGACCCCTGAAGATGAAAGCTATATAATGTCAAAATAGAGTTGAGGAATTTTGAATGAGATATTGAAACACATTTTTGTTCCACATATCCAAATTTTATCTCTCCCTTAAAATCCCCGAGAGAAGAAAAGGATATAATTTTGACATGTGATTTATTGGGATTCATGACACTTTAAAAGGTTTCATTTAGACCTACATTTATGCATTGATAACCTCTACAAAATATAGTTATAGTTTGTGTCAGGTCAATGCATTTTTCTCGATGTCCTATCGAATGTAATGGTGTCAAACTCTCCAATTTGAGTTAGTGTTGGGCCGCCAAACGTGATATTTTGCAACAGGAATCTCATGGAACCAATCAAATAGTTCCCACACATCTAGGTGGGATGGTATATGCTAGGGGAAGTGTTCATTTGATGGCCAACGATCCCGATCCTTCCCAACTACTCGGGTCGAGCATAGTCCTTTAAGAGCCCCGAGAGCAAAAATGGATATAACTTCGATAAGTGGTTTCTTAGGATCTACAAAATTTTGAAAGGTCTCATCTAGACCTATACCTCCACGTTAAGACCCTATAAAAATTCTCTCATGCTTTTCCCGTGTCCATTCATTTTTCTCGAGTATTATTAAATGCAATGGTTCTAAACTCTTTAAATTGAGTTAGTGTTAGGTGCAAAACGTGATATTTTACAAATGGAAGCTCATGACACTAAATAGACAACTCTTACATGTCCGAGGGGGCATTTATATTCTAAAGGAGGAATCCATTCAGTGTTTAGGATCCCGATCCTTCCCGGGTACTTTGATTGGGCATAGTCCCTTAAGATCCCTGAGAGAAAAAAGGTTGTAACTTCAACAAGTTATTTCTCATGATCTGTGGCACTTTGAAAGGTATTTTCTATGCCTACACATCCATGTTGAGACCCTCTATGAATGCCTCTCATGGTTTTCCCCATGTCAATGTGGTTTTATAAATTTCCTTTTAAATGTAACGATGTCAAACTCTTCAATTTGAGTTAGTGTTAATCCGCCAAACACAATATTTTACAAATAGAAGCTCATGAAAATGAATGGATAACTTGTACACATTTGAGTGGGCTAGCATACACTAGGGAAGCATCCATTAGTGCCGAATGATCCCAATCATTCTAAGTTCCTTTGATCGGGTGTAGACCCTTAAGATCATTGAGATAAAAAAGGTCAGTAACTTCAACAAGTGATTTCTTGGGGTCCATGGCATAGGTATCGTCTAGAACTACACCCCGCATTGAGACCCTCTATGAAATTGTCTCGCATTTTCTTGAGGTCAATTCAGTTTTATTGGTTTCATATCGAATGTAATGGTGTTGAACTCTTCAATTTAAGTCAATGTTAGGTCACCAAACATGATATTTTTCAACCGTAAGCTCATGGCATTAAATGGATAACCTTTACACATATGAGTGGGATAGTATATGCTACTGAGAAGATATTCATTTGGTGCCTAATGATCCTAATCCTTCTCGAGATACTTCATTTGGGCATAGTCCCTTAAGATCTCTAAGAGTAAAAAAGGATGTATCTTCAAAGCATGTGGTTTATCAAGATTCATGGCACTTTGAAAGGTCTCATCTAGACTGCGCACTCCATGGTGAGACCCTATATGAAATCCTCTCATATTTTCCTTAGATCAATGCATTTTTTACCAACCTATCAAATGTAATGGTGCCAAACTCTTCAATTTGAGTCGGTGTTAGGCATCCAAACGTGATATTTTGTAGCCAAAAGCTTATGAAATTGAATGGATAGCTCTTATAAGTCGAGGTGGGTTGGTATACGTTAGGGGAGACATCTATTTAGTGCCCAATAATCTCTATGCTTGTTAGCTACTTTGATAAGGCATAACCTCTTAAGAGCCCTAAAAGCAAAAATGTTTTAACTTTGACAAAATATTTCATGGGCTCCATGGAACTTTTAAAGGCCCCATCTTGACCTACACCTCCGTGTTGATATCCTCTAGGAAAGGCTCTCACCATTTTCCCTAGGTCAATGTGGTTTTCATGTAGTCCTATTGAGTGCAACGATCTCAAACTCTTTAATTTGAGTCGGTGCTAGTTTAAAAACATGATATTTTACAATTGGAATCATGTGGCACTAAAAATAGCTCCTATATGTCTAAATAGAATTTTATACGCTAGGAGGCATCCGTTTGGTGCCCAATGATCCCAATCCTTCTTGGCTACTTTAGTTGGGTGTAATCCCTTAAGAGCCATGAGAGTAAAATGGTCAGAACTTCAACAAGTGATATCTCGGGATTTGTGGTACTTTT
This sequence comes from Taxus wallichiana var. yunnanensis, assembly GCA_018340775.1. Classification (NCBI taxonomy): domain Eukaryota; kingdom Viridiplantae; phylum Streptophyta; class Pinopsida; order Cupressales; family Taxaceae; genus Taxus; species Taxus wallichiana. The sequence continues at coordinate 974,665,291 of CM031239.1, forward strand.
AAAGATCTCGATGAACCTACACCTCCACGTTGAGACCATCTATAAAAACCTCTCACGCTTTTCCCTAGGTCACCGTGTAGTTTTCTTGTTGTCCTATCAATCAGTAACGATGTCAAACTCTTCAATTTGAGTCAATGTTAGGCCATTAAACGATATATTTTGCAATGGAAGCTCGTGACACTAAAAAGACAAACCCTACATGTTCAGTGGGCTAATATACACTAGGGAAGGTGTTAATTTTGTTCCCAATCATCCCAATCCTTCCCAGCCTACTTGGTCAAGCATAGCCCCTTAAGAGACCCGAGAGAAAAAATGGTCAGTAGCTTTGAGAGGTGATTTCTCGTGCTCGTGGTACTTTAAAATGTCTTTTCTACACCTACGATTTCACATTGAGACCATTTATGAAAGCCTCTTGTGATTTTCCCTAGGTTAATATGGTTTTATCATTGTCATATCGAATGCAACAGTGTTGAACTCTTTAATTTGAGTCAGTGTTAGGCCACCAAATGTGATATTTTGCAACTAGAAGCTTGTGTCACTAAACAAATATATCTTACATGTCTAGATGGTCTCGGTATATGCTAGTAGAGGTTTTTGTTTCATGGCCAATGATCCCAATCTTTCCCACTACTTTGGTCAAGTGTATTCCATTAAGATCCTTAAGAGAAAAAAATATTGTAACTTCAATAGGTAATTTCTTGGGCTCCATGACACTTTGAAAGGTCTTGTCTCCATCTACACCTCCATGTTGAGAACATCTATAAAATCCTCTTATTATTTTCCCCAAATCAAAGCAATTTTCTCACTATCCTATCAAATGCAATGGTGTCAAACTCTTCAATTTGAGTTAGTGCTAGGCCACCAAACGTGATATTTTGCAATAGAAATCTCGTGGCACTAAACGGACATCTCCCACACATCTAAGTGGGTTTTTATATGCTAGGGAGACATCCATTTGGTTTCCAACAATCCCTAACCTTCCCGCCTAGTTTAGTAGGGAATAGTTCCTTAAGAACCCCAAGAACAAAAATACTATAACTTTGACAAGTGAGTAATTGTTTTTGGTTTTAGGAAACACGTTAAGAAGATATTTTTATACAATATAGGTAGTGAAATAAGATTTTTTTCTTGTTTTTTTTTCCAATATTTATGTTGGATAAGCAACTTAGACATTTCTTTTAAGTCAACTTCACATACACATGAAAATGTCACCATTAATAAACTAAACAAGCTATCAGGATTGAAACATGCACGTCCAATCCCTTTAATTTCTCTTAGCTTCAAGAATATGGAAATATCTACTAACAATGCCAACCACATGAAGGTGGAAGCTTTTTTGGCACCACTAACCTACATAAACATGTTAGTAAGCAATTAAATAGAATTTAAAAACTTTAAACAAAATCATTAAAATTTAATCAAATAAAATTCATGTAGATGTATATCTAGTCTTAAGCATGCATACTTTATAAATTCAAACCAATGAACTGCTAGGATCGACTCTGCTCTTGAAAAAAAAAAAAAAATTACTTCATAATTTGAATCACGAACCTTCCACAAATTCCTATTTGATGGCATGCCCCAATATTTGATCAATTGAATATTTGTTGCATAAGAAATGTTATCACCAAAAACAACACCCTATGATTTTTCATGAATGGATGATGAGCAATAAATAGTTTTGGGTAACATGGGATTATCTATCAAGTGTGGGACTTGTTACTATAGAAAAACCTTCAAAGAAGGCCGGTTCCTCTACCTATTCCTAATTCTAAAATTACTCCTACAATAGAAAGAAATTCTAACTAATCCTAATCTAAACATTCCAAGGGACCAGGGTTAGAAGGAGATGCACAAAAAGGGAAATCCTAAGCTAAAAGGGGTGGTGATAGCACTAGAAAAAGGGGTTGAGCTCTCTCCATAATGGAAAGGAAAGGGAAACAAAAATGGTAGAGAGGTCAGAAAAACATGCCATAGATCAAGAACCATGTAGACTCCACTCACCCACACATTGAAAACACAACAAAAATGGAACCTACAAGCAAGAAATATGCACAAAATGCCAAAAAATGAACAAAGAGGAAAGAATGCAAAAAATGAGATAGGATAGACAAGTCATGCCACAAAATATATTCTATTCCTTAAAAATATGCACAACTTCATTACATTCTTGGCAGAAGGCGTGAATACATTGCAGGACCAAATTTGATATCTGAAACTCATGGGAAGTCAGCCACCATTTTAGCATGGTGTCGTTAAAACAAAGAGATATCCCCTTAAATAAGCATCAATTTACAATACATAGAAGAATGGAGAGAAAGGGGAGAGAAAAGAGAGGGAAATAGATCATATATGATCTTGTCATTAATGAAAATATTTTTCTTTCCCTACAACACGACTTCTAAGATTTAACCACCATCAATCATCCATTAAACTCTAACAAACATCATGGGCATCATGTCAAACCTATTAATCAATGTCCTTTTACTTCTAGGAGAAGGTAAAAGCCCCATACTTCATCAATTCGGGTGGTTGAGTTGTATGTAACTACATATTAATGCCCAAAAAATTGTCATATTTTTCTCTCACCGATTCCATCAATCTCTAAATCAAATGATTTCAAATTGAAGGGATCTAGGAGACCTTTCCAATGTGACAGATATTGCGTGATTTGGAGCTCTAGAGTGAAATATATGGCCATTTGAAAATTTGCATGTCGGGACGAACAAGAGAGTGACACGTGGTAACATTTGATTGGCTTTGAGAATTGTCTTTTCTACGTATGTATTTCTTTCCTTTGCCACATGTTCATCTTTCATTTTTTGGGGGTCGGGCCTTTGAATTTAGCCTTGTATACTACCCCTGGACCCGAAACCCTTTGAAATCTAGCACATTCTATGGACTTTATGTCCCCGGGAGCCCATCTTCTCTCGCCCTATTCCAAAATGGTGACGTGTGTCCACTAACATTCATTGATTTTGTGCCACCTTTCATCCCCTAACTCTACCATGTTTCTCTCTCGACCGCTTGCTTGACTCTTTCTACCTCATCGTGGACTCGAAACCATATTGAATTTGGTTCATTCCGCATACTTGAAGTCCTGGTAGAACCCAAATGGATCAAAGAGGATTGGAATGTCAACACGAGTCCATTTGATACCTTTGATTTATGTCGTGTGTCACATCCACTTCGCCGCATGTCATATTTACCTTTCAACCTTGCCTGCACACGACACCCTTATGAAACTCAGTTTATTCCATGACTTGAGGTCTATGGAATGCATTGGCTATGGAAAGCATTGAAATACTTCCATGTGTCCCTTCCTTGTGATAATTTGAATTTCTTGGCAGTGTAGACCTTTGATGGTCATTTGAATGTCCTAGGCTTGTATAAAGTGTTAAGTGCATTTTAAATGAATTATCCAAATTAATCTGAGAGGGGTTAATTTGGGATAACATTTTGGCACCTCTAGGGGATACCTTCCTACTAGATGAAGAGACCAATAGCCTTAAATCATCCATTGGGCATGGATTCAAGCCTAGCCTTGAAGAAATTGATCTTTTCCTTTTAATATTTTTCTCCCGAATCCATATGAACTTAGCATCAAGCTGAAACTGGCTAATGACCGCTAGCCTGAAATTGATTTATGGAGCTCTAAATAAATCTTAACAATTGCTCCAACTATTTGATTCCACCATAAAACTTGCTCTGCCTTCCAAAATGGACAAGGTAACAACAACAAAATCCACAAAAACTATGTACAAAATGGAAAATCATACATGTTCTAAGTGGAACATGTAAAGTTTGCACAAGAACTTATTTTGTTGAAAACAAACCTACCTACTCTACTTTATCTAGAGATAAAGGAGCTAAACAAAAACCCGTAATAGGTCAGAGAAATAGCTTCTTTTTTATAAAATGTGGCCATGTAATTAATTTAGCAATGAACATGGCCTTTAATAAGAGTGGAAAACTATCATGAAGTTGGTTTTCCACCTCATCCATCAAAGTATTAACAACAAACAAAGTGAATACCTCCTTTAGTTGTTCTACATTTGGATCTGGGAGGCATTGTTGCTTTGAGCTTTGGTGCACTAAAGTTCATCCTCATGCTCTAAAATGAGCATGACCAGAGAAAAATATATTTTTGGCTCCTAATTAGCCAAATACCTGATTGGGCATGTGGCCTTGGGAACCAACAGACTGATCTTTGTGATCTGCCCATTCCTTTGAAGCTCACCCCCATGAATGGGGCATCATATGAAATTTCTTGAATTTGGTTGTTTACAAATTGATATGTACCTTATTCTACTTGCTCTATAAACAACTCTTCCTCCTGCGGATTTTCCTTCTCCTCATCAAATAAGAAGTTTGTTCAATCAAACCTCTCCTCCTCCTCGATATGAAGTTCCCTTTGATCAATTGCAGCATCTGAAGATGTTCTTGGTGTATCATTACAATTAATTGATTCTCCTTGCTCACTTTATAGATTCTCTTCCTCTACTTAAAGATCAAACTGATCTTCATATCTGACTTCATCCTCTATGTGCTCCTTGGGAACATCTTCCCTAGTAGATTGCTCCATGAAAATAGCTAGAAGTTCATCAAGTACACTATCTAAATCATCTATTCCTCAATAAATATGTCATGGTTGTATGCAATGGAATACACTTCAAATGATTTTAGAAAGTGAAGGAGATGTAGAGATAGAAAGGGTTTAGAAAATAGAGGAGGTGAAATTTTGGCTTGTAGAAGAGATGGGGACTTGGAAGAAAAGAGGGCAGATAAGTGAAGTTTAGATGGAATGGATGAAGATAAAGAAGTGGAATCCTCAATGGGAGAGGGAAGAAAGATAGGGACATGAAAATCAATCTAATATGGTGTAGGTTGGGGAGAAGGAATGGGAGGGTTGTATGATGTTAGTGTAGAGTTACCCCATTGACAGGGTTTCTCAACACTAGATTGGTGAGCCTCCATTAACTCGGCCCATTCTCGTAATTTTAGGTATCATCTCAGCCATGAAGTTTAGCTTCATTGAGGGTTGAACTATTTGGCATAGGGCCAACCCATGGATAAGGGACCCTAAAACCAATTTTACATGCCTTTATTACACATGTAGCCCTGATTTGCACCATGTTTGCCTCCATTTCTTGAATCGCTCTAAAAATTAGCATTTTCCATAGAATCACCACCATCACCGCATAACCTTATTCTCAAAAACATTATGGTTAGAAGGATAACTACATGGATTAGTGGGGGTTGGGTTATATGCATGTTCTTCATGATGGGGCTCGTAGAATTGATTTGGAGGAGGATCTTAGGAATACGGGGATGGAGGGAACTAGTACTCTTATTGCAAATGAGAGTTCAAAAGAGAAAATGAAGTCATGATTACACAACTTCATCAAAGAGGAAAATGGAAAGAAGGAAAGAAAGGAAATGTAAACAAGGAAAGGGAATGGTTTGTTGATGAGATAATGGGTTACTTAGAATAGTGGATTCGTTATATGTGTTGGCCGCAAAGCCTCCAAAGGTTGAATATTCACCAAGAACACATCGAACTTGGTGAATAGAAGTTGTAAAGCTCTTCAATATCCTCCCACCGAGCATGCCAAAACTATTGTCACCAAAAAATAGCACCCTATGATTTTTCATGAATGGATGATGAGCAATCAGTGTTTTTGGGTAACCTGGGATTATCTCTCAAGTTGTGGGACTTGCTACTTGAGACAAACATCCGAAAAGGTTGGTTTCTCTACCTATTTCTAATGTTAAAACTACTCTTACATCAGAAATAAAATATAACTAATCCTAATCTAAACATTGTAAGGGACCATTTTTAGAAGGAGATACATGAAAAGGGAAATCCTAAGCTAAAGGGGTTGTGATAAGACAAGAAAAAGGGGTTGACATCTCTCCATGAGGGGAAGGAAAGAGGGAAAATATGGTAGAGAGGGCCAACAAACATGACACATATCAAGATCCATATAGAATTCACTCGCCACGCATTAAAAACACAACAAAAATGGAACCTAAAAGTAAGAAATATGTAAAACATTAAAAAAATGAACAAAGCTGAAAGAATGCAAATAAAACCATATAGAGCAAATAGACGTGCCACAAAACATATTATATTGCTTAAAAATATGCACAACTTCATTAGATTCCAGGCACAAGGCGTGAATACATTACAGGGACTAAATTTGAGGTCTAAAACTCATGGGAATTCAGCCACCATTTTGGCATGGTGTCATTACAACAAAGAGAGATCCCTTAAAATAAGCATCAATTTACAATATATAGAAGAATGGAGAGAGAGAGAGAGAGAGAAGAGGGAAAAGAGAGGGGGAAAGATCAAATTTTATCTTGTCATTAATGAAAATATCTATCTTTCCCTACAGCATGACTTTCAAGCTTCAACCACCATCAATCATCCATTAATATCTATAAAAAATCATGGGCACCCTATCAAACCTATTCCCCAATGTCATTTTTCTTCTAGGAGAAGGTAAGAGCCCCATACTTCATTAATTTAGGTGGTTGAGCCATCTATAACTACATATTAATTCCCAAACTATTGTTCCTATTTTTCTCCTACAAAACGCCATTAATCTTTGAATCAAATAAAACCAAATTGAAGGGCTTGAGGATACCTTTCCAATGAGACCAATCTTGTATGATTTGGAGCGTTAGAGCGAAATATATGGCCATTTAAAAATTTGTATCTCAGATAAATATGAGAGTGGCATGTGGTAGTGTTTGATTGGCTTCAAGAATTGCCTTTTTCTACATGTGCATTACTTTACTTTTCCATGTGTTCATCTTTCATTGGTTGCAGGTGGGCCTTTGACTATAGCCTTGTATGCTACCCCACGGACCCAAAACCCTTTGAAATCCGGCTCATTTCACAAACTTTACGTCCTGTGGGATCCCATATGCTTTCCTACACCTGGAATGGTAACACGTGTCCACCGTTGACCATTCATATTACACCACTTATCATCCCCTAACTCCACAATGTCTCTCTCTAACCAAGCTAACCGTGTCTACCTCACCGCATACCCGAAACCATATTCAATTTAGTTCATTCCGTAGACTTGAAGCCCGTGGAATCCAAATGGCTAAAAGAGGTCTAGAATGCTGAAATGTTTCCATTTGATACCTTTGATCTACGCTACATGTCACCTCTAGATTCTTTCGTGTATCCCATTGACCTTTCAACCTTTCTCGGAACCGACGCCCTTATGAAACTTGGTTTATTCCACAGACTTGAGGTCTGTGGAATGCATTGGCTATGGAAAGCATTAGAATGCTTCTACTTGTCCCTTCCTCATGGGCATTTGAATTTTTGGCAATGTAGACCTTTGATGTTCATTTGAACATCCCAAGCTTGTATAAAACGCTAAGTGCATTTTAAATGAGTTATCCAAATTAATCTAGGAGGGGATTAATTTAGGATAACAAGAACCAAATTTAAATAGTGGAGTATCTTCCTATGTATTTCGTAGCCTTCAAACAACCACATATTTTATTGTTCTATAGGATATCATCGAAGCTGAATTCTAGTGACTACCATTGACCCGATGGGATACTCAATTTTTTCACCATTAAGGATTGGGGAAGTCAATTTCTTTTTCCCTCTACACAAAGCAAGACAAGAAGTAGTTTATTCCTCTTTATTAAGTTTTGTCACAATAACTACAAAAACGTTCCTCGCATCACAAAGTAAAACTCAAGTCAAATTTAAAATACATTCAGAATTAATATTTAATAATTTATAGATCTATACATGTGTGTACCTTGTTGCACTAGATCAAAGACTTGGTCAAAGTCAAGTGATGTTATCATATGAGTTGAAGACAAATTATAATGCTCATAATACTTGATATGTGTCGATTGGAATTAGATGTTTACAATTTTATTTTTCTACCCACTCATGTGACTCACATTCCTTCAAAACAAAATCAATGCATGCTATACAAAAACATGTCATTCATCTAGTATGAATAGTGCAAGAACTTACGTTTGAGCTACAAAATGAGTGTATCTCACTTGATCATGTAATTATCATATAATCTTCATAGCATTCCAAATGGTGTTCCTCTATCAACCAAATAAATATATGAACTGTTGAGATATCTTGAGATTTATGACCCATGTTCTTGTTACACCATTCAACAATGCTTTCTACACCTATACAATTAGCACCATCTTTGAACTTTAATTCTTCTCTTGTGAGGTCTCCTTTCACACATGCTCGTACACCATCATGTTATCCTTTCTCATGTCCCGCTCAAGTAAAATTCCAAATATGTTGTATAATTTTTTTCACATTCATCTTGCTTAGCCAATAAAACATATTTGCATTCTTAAATTGTGATGTGTAGTTGTATGACCAAATGTAATGTTGATTGAAAATAATGTTTGTTTCAACCAACTTTGTATAAAAACTGGAAACACTCATGCACATATTTTGTAGAATTTTTCAATCATCACTAATGTATAAATGATACTCTCTTAATATTTTTTGATATTGCTAAGTGCTTTCTGTAGAGTGCATGAATGGTATATGCACAAAAATAGCAACTTGCACTGAGTTGTAGTATTGTGACTAAACCTCCATTTGTGGTCAGATCGAACAACTCTCTACAAAGTCAACTACTGAAACAATAGTACCAAGTGGTAATGTTTCCTTACTTAAATTTAATTTTTCATCCAACCATCAAGCTCTAGGTGTGTGCCTTGCATACTCATAAATAATTTCCTCTCAGAATTTAACCATATATATAATACATGTAATTACTCTATAACAAGATCACACCTCTTAGATTCTTTTCCATATTTTAATTGGTATGCCACATATTTATATTTTTGCGACCATCTAATAATTTTCTTATTGCATGTGTACTCTCCTCATGGATACAAATTTTCAATTTCAAAAAACCACCACATATGTTGCACATTCCATCCAAACATGTTTTGTTATAAACAAATTATCTAATTGATTTTTCACAAAATATGGTAGGAATAAATTCTCTTGCTGATTTTGGTGGGATATTTATTCGACACTCAACAAAATAATGTCAACATGTGTAAAACACAACATACTTGACAAAACACATCATAATGCGTTGAAAATTCAACATGATGCCTACAACAACATGTGGTACACGAGTGATCAATTTTCACATAAAATGGTTTTTTCATTTCAAAAAATCTTTGGCTAATGTTAATTTCTAGATTTTCCTTCTTAAACTTAGAGAATAATTGTGTTCGATTCATATATAAGAAATGTTTTGCATGTGGTTCACGATAAAATAAGAACATATTCTTATTTTCATCAGATCTCTTCTATTTGGTGAAACCCTTGTGTTATCATTCCAAAAATTTACAAGTAATTATTTTATAATATCAAATGTAGTTGTCTTTTTGTGGGAGTCTACTAAAGAATGTTGAATAGTTAGTTTTATTGGATGATTCAAGACTTTGTGTCTCCCTATTGCTTTCATTGGTGTTTTTCTTTTTACTTTCAAAGCTCTACTTGTTTTTCTAATCAAGTTTTTTTCAATGTTTTATCACTTACTATACAATTAATAAGTGTACATCATGTAGCATTACTATCTTTGTTGCATTTTTGCCACCTACAATATGGTATGTTTTAGGTATATTTTCAATAATCATCACATTTCGAACATCAATATTAGATGTTCTTAATGCTAGGGTCTTCATTGTAGGTCTCATTTTAATTAATTTCATTAACGTAACAAATAATTGACATTTTTGTGTATCATTTATTTTCTCAAAATAATTATCTCAAATTCCCATAGGTTTTCTTCTCAAATTTATCTCAAACATTTTGTTAGGCATTGGTTTTACAATGTTTTCATCGATTTCAATTAAGTGAATGGGTTTTCTATGCAAAATGGAAGGAGATGTTCTTAGAGATAAAAATTCATTATCAAGGTTACTTTCATCATTCGATGTTTCCGTGTAATTTTCATAATTAACATTTGGATTCTTGGGTAAAGGTTCAATATCATTATTCATATCAAATTCTTTATCCATAACAACATTATCATTCAATTCATTATCAATACTCATTTCAAAATAATTATTCTCCTCATTTTCATTATGTATTTCATCATCATTGTCTACAACATTAGGTGCATTCAAGATAGTAGATGTACCTTCCCTCCACATAGTTTTTGCATCCGCTTCAATTTCTTTACTCTAATCACTTGTAATTTATTTGGTGTCTTGTTATTTAGCTTTATCTGTCCTTACGTCATGTTTATGCCCCATGATTAGTAAAAATATATAGTGGGGTTGAGGACAACTTAAACGATTGAAAAATACACATGAAAGTACAAAATATTGTAGAGCAGACAATGTGGGGACAAAATTCCCATGAATAGGGAGAAAAGGACGTTGGAGGGGGTAGAGGGTTATAAAATAAATTAACATGAGTGTTTTATAACATGCTTATGTTACTTTAAATTAAATATATATGGAAACGCCCCAAGGCTTGGAGCTCATTTGGAAACCTAAGCCTGAGGCCTAGACCTACTCAAAATAGCAAACATCATGTTTTGACCTAAAATGATGTAGCATCATCACTCTTATTCATGTTTGCAAAGGTCAAGAATCCATTAAGACTTAAAAAATCTATAAGTAACATTAGGAGAGTGTTGTTTTAGTTGGTTTGTGTCTTTGGGAGGTTTTCCCTCCAAAACACAATTTGAATTTTAGTATTGTTATGTAATTTATTGTAAAAAAATCCTATGTAAATGCTAAGTGTAGTGAAATGGAATAGGGTTCTGGAAGATTTAGTACATGGATTAGGTTGTTTCTAGTCTATAGGAGCTATGACACATCAATGTGGCTTGTTTTCTATGATTAAATAAGGAGAAACAAGCATCTCCTACATTCTTGGTAGGAGGTTGATAGAAAATATCAATCGTGGACTAGATTAGAATATGAAAATCTACATTGTAGAGGATTATTATCTTCTATGGATGGAAAATTAGGTGTGATAAAACATGAAAATAGGTAAAAAGACAAAGAGGAGGATTTAATTCATTTTTTCATACGCTTTTCTCCATGAAAACACTTTGCGATCAAGAGATTAATGAAAGAAGTGTGTGATTTGATGATTCCCTAAGTTTTGATGGAACTATATGAGGTATATGAAGGTAAATAAGACTATAATCATGATGAATTTTGATACTTTTACAATTGCTATATGAGACTATTCTGTTATAGGTAGAAAACTTACATTTTTACGTCTAAATATTATTGTTGAGAGCATAAAAATCATCTACATGCTTAGATTATTAAAGAGAAAACTTGTATCTAGTTTCCCTAAAGATTATTCAAAAGGAAAAGAGAGTGGAGAAGTCTGTTATGCAAGGTGTTTGAATATTTTCCCTATCGGGTTTCCTAAAACCCGGTTTTGGGGTTTCATTGCCAAAATTCTCATTTCTCCACCTGTCTTCAAACCTCCAAATCCCAAATTTAGAAGAAATCAGCTACAGGGTATGTAATAAATGTTTAAATAATTTTCATTAGGTTTTCATTTTATTTATGAAAGATCTCTTTCACAATCTTAAAAACTAGGACTCTACATAATATAAAGACCTAATTTTCTCACTTTACTTTGTGAATCGGGTAAAATTCTTAAAGAAACATTCTATAAAAATATATAGTCTTCAAGAAAAGTCAAAAGTGTATGTAAAAATGTGAAAATAAGTTTCTAGTGGTGAATTTTAAGAAATTTAGATCTAAATTTATCAAAACATATACGTAGTAGAGTGTAACAGACAAGGCACAAGAGTGCATTTGATCCAAATGATCTTTCACAGATTCATTATATCATGCTTAAAATATTAGATAATAGTATAAGACAATTAAGAAGATGCGGAATGTTAAATCATAGTGAAGGATCTAGTATAACAAACCAAACCATTGAGAAAGGTAACTAAAAGATGAACATTCAAGAAGTGTACAATTTGTTTTGGATCTATGTTGATTGTCATTTGATGAAGGAAAGGTGAATTGCTAGAGTGCAAGTAAGTGTTAAGAAAAGTGACTTCATATTTTCTAATGTTGTTTTCTTGGTTGTAGTAAGGACAAGTGGGATGCTAAGTTAGACAAAATTTGGAGGCATTGCTAGAAACATCAAGCAAAGGTCTTGAAGACTAAATTCATTCATGAATTCCGAGAATGAATGAACGTAACTTTATCTCACCAATGAATCTAATGTAAAATTTGTTATATTGACCTTGTAATCACATATAAGATCAAATATGAAGATGATGTAATGCTTAGAGTTCATTAGAAAATGTAAAAATTTGTCTTCCACAATAATAAGTCTCACAAAAATGATCAAGACAATTATTAAAAATATGACTACGAGGTCAATGAAGCTTTCCTTTTTCTAAATATATGATTTTCTAATTTTTTTGACTACCAAAAGGTTTTCATCCTTATTATTTTTTGTCTTTTTATAAGTCTATTTTTGTATTTATACACGTCTATCTTTCTTCATGTATCTTTTGTTTTGCTTATCCAAATTGAATAAAAGTTATACAAAGTCCCAAACTAGGACTAATTATATACACATTCAAAATATAATAATCTAAATTTTGATATTTTTGAGGTAGACAGGGGGCATAGTCAGCTATCCATTATTTATCAATTTTCAAAGTCTTTTTACAAGGAAAATCATTTTTAAAAATACTCACTAACAAATAAAATAAAAATTGTATCCCAAACTAGATGATCTTATCTAACTTTCCAATGAAAGGTTTTAAGAAAGATGAAACAATGCTGAAAGAATGAAGGAGGGTACAACCAACTATCTAATATGTTTTTGAAAAAACAAGAGCACATCTTGGCATTTTAGCTATTTGACCCATCGATACTTACCCATTTTTAATAAAACTTAGTAGTTTAGAAATTGGACTTAAAAGCCCCCCTCCTCAATATCCGAGGAGGCCCCCTTGACTCGGCCCCTAGAAACTAGATATTCTAACATTCATGTTCTTATAAAGATCTTCACATTTTGAGCGTATCCATCTCAAACAACTCGCATAAGTTAAAGTTTCTCATTTTCAAAAAAAAAAAGTCCACTTAGACCCCCTTTAGCCCCCTAACTCCATGTACTTACCCTAATGTATTATCAAGGGAAATAATTTATGGAATTAAGTGTGAAAGTTCAATTTTTTAGATCAAGGGTCAGAATTGCTTATAGCTAGTATCGTATGATGTTATTATGTGGTGGTACACTGTAATTGCATGTTTTATTCTTTATGTATTTGTTTTGAAAATTATACATTATTCGATGAATGATGAACAATTGTAGGTGTATTTCTGTAGGGAAATTTGAGTCACACACTTTTTGGGATATAATTTATGGAATATGCCTATTGATTAAACAATTTTCAAGCATTCATTCACTAATAGCATTTGTTGATGGTAGTGGTAGTTTAATTTATAGTGTTAATATAACTTTATAAAATTATCTTAATTTTGCTTTTAATAGATATTTTTCATCATTTGATATATGACGATCAATGAATTAGGTTATATTTTAGGATGAAGTTTTGGCACATCCACATTTTGAGTTAAAGTTTATGGAATACGCCTATCAAGAGATAAGTGTCAACGACTAAATCACATTTGACTTGTGAGTTTCAGGCAAATTAATATATTATGAATTTTAATAAAACTATATATTTCTATCCAAAATCTTTATTATGCATACTAATATTTTATTTATTTATTTATTTTTGGTTGGTGAAAAATGAGGGGACCGTGCCCATTATATTTAAAGTTCAAAAAGATTTCAAAAAGTTTCGATAAAATTTATTATTTTATATGTTTTCTCTACTAATATGTGGTTGACAACCATTAACAAAGATAATAACTTTGCTCATATAGGTTTATAATCATAAATTTTTCACTCTCCAAATTTCATTATTAACTTTGCTTGTAATCTTTCCACTATTCAATGAATAACGATCAATGACTACAGTTTAATTCTAAAACTAAAATCTCAAAAGGTAGATATTGGGAACACAAACCTCTAGAATCAGCTAAGAGCCATTAGATTGGTTTGGATCAACATTTGAGATTTGTTTTAATAATTACCCATTACGAGTTTTGAATGATTAAGGTAACCTTTTAATATTTTATTAGTAATGTCGACGAGGTGAATTTAAAGAAGTTATAAACCATCATTACAATTTCTTTCGTACTAAAATAAAAATCTATAACTTTATTATTATTTAGGTTTTAGTACATGTACTTGACACTTGTTTTGAATCTCATACTCACAATGTCTCGTAAAGAAACAAATTTAGAAAAACTATAAAATTCATTTACAAGTGAGATTGCAAAGTTATGTAACATCCATTAGAAGAGAAATTGCACCTAAATATTAGTTATGGGTCGTGACAAGTTGTATATATATATATATACCCAAACCCACGTGGTATAGGGAAGATAAAAGGTCATGAGGTTTTTATAGGATCGTAATAGGAAATTTGGCTCGCTAGGTTTTTCACATGCTGATAGTACATCTCACACCATTCCAGTCCTTGCTAGAGCTTTTAGGTCACATCCTTGGGTTAACCTACCCTTTTCAAGCGGTGGCCCACTTATATAATGGCCTCTCAACCATCCTGTAACAACTACTATTATTAGCGGTGGTGACGATCGCTCGGAAGTATGCAAGTAAGTTTGTCTTGAAAGTTTACGACAAGGTAATGAATCTAATTACCCTCCTAATGTTGTTATAGCTACTGAGTTTATTGATCTTTTGGTTAAATATTATAGTAAAAATTATCCGATACCTACTTCTATGGTCGTATACCCTCGTAATTCTTCTCTTCAAGGATGGATTAAAACCATTGGGAGTCTAGTGGTAGATGGGTCACCGGTATCCGTAACCTTACCAATGGTTTATACCTGTTTTATTTTTGCAAACTTTCTCAAGTCCAAGATTTGTTTTCACATGTTACATGTTGGTATCTAGGTAACACCCTACTTGTTTTTTTCCATTAGACCCCTGATTTTAACCCTTCTAGTCATGTATCACTTAGGATACTTGTCTAGGTGGAGTTTCCTGGTCTTCCCATGTAACTTTGGTCTTTTATGAGTGAGATAGTCCACCCCATTGGTAGATTTATTTGTCAAGAACTTGAGCATTTCTTTTATGCTCTCCTACATAAACGATTCTACGTTGAGGTTGACTTCGCCAATGATTTATGGGACCATATCGACATCCGGGTTGGATCCACTCATTTCTCCTAGAAAATTGTTTATTTCAACCTTCATAATACTTGTTTTAGGTGTCAATCCCTAACCATCACATTCATGAATGTCCTCTTATAGTGCATGTGAAACAAGTCCCCAAATACTCTACAACCTTGTACCTAAATCGATACTACAATTGACAATTGGACTAATGTTGCGAGAAGAAGTTAATTGGACCTAAATTTTCTTCTCGTAGAAACTCCATATTCTTCCAACCCATAGCCAAAGCTGACTAATAATTTTATGAAGCAACCAAGCACCAAAACCCCAACACAACATATAGTTCAGCTCGTGTTGAGTCAATTTGTTTCCTTGTAAAATTTAGCAATCGGGATCACAGTCAACCTCTATTTCTCACCACCGCTCCAATAGTCCACCTTGTGAGGCTTATGTGGGGGCACAAAATGAAAATGGGGCTAAACGTTACTCCATTCAGGTTGGGAAATAAAATTTAGACCAATTCTTTGCACTTTCTAATAGTTTCAATTTTCTTGACTCTGGGAAGGTTTCTATGACAACCAAGGGAGTTCACTATATCTAAGTTTTCATGAATTTTCTCTCATGGAATGTGCGAGGTGTTAAAAATTCCTCGGGAAAATACTATTTGAAATCATCTTATCAATAGATTGGTAACATTGATGTTTTGTGTTCAAAAGAAGTTAAGATTATTGGTTGAATGCTTCAAAACACTATAATGTGTATTGCTCTTAATTATAAACATGTTTATTCTTCGCATATGGAAGGAAGAGGTGGTGTTTCTATCTTTGTCTCTCCTAGATTTTTTTCTCGATTTATTCCATAGGGGGCATGATCCCCAAAATTTTACCACATGGATTATTTTGGAAATTAATGGCTATTCTTTTGGCATTCTCAATATTTATGCTTCTAATGATGTCATGGAAAGGATGATGTTATGGCGATGGTTGGTACATAACTTACCTTATCCATATTGGTTAGTTTATGTAGACTTTAATATCATTGAGATTCCCAAGAGTAAATTGGGGTCTCTTCCCATGAGGTGGTGCGTGGGGAACGGGAGGCTTAGTTTTATTTTAAAAAAATTTGGGGCCTTTATGACCCTCTCTTTAGACGGTGGAATGATTTCCCTTCTCAAAATTGGTTTACTTGGTCCAAATTTCAAGTAGGTACTGACATGATTCATTAAAAGGTTAGATCGTGTCATGATCTCTTAGCAACACACTTTTGATCTGGATAGTAACAGTCATTCCCGATCATAGTCCGGTTGGGAATGCTTTTATATAACTACAATCCTATATCTTTCAAATTTCAATGGAGTGGGACCCCTTTCAAGGTGCCTAACAATCAATTCTATCTTAATGTTTCTTTGTTGAGTCATGTTGGTGTCATCTCTCTCATTGCCAAAGTTTGGAATATGACATTGTGTTTGCCTTACGTTGGCAGATGGGTGGATTTGTGTAATTCCTCCTATTAGCGTACTACCAAGTTTCTCCTCCATTTTGGCAAAGAGGTTGCTTGGGTTCCAAAAAGGGAAGATTCTATCCTCATTCAAGATTTTCAGGAAAATTATACTCGACTTGAAGCTCAACCTTTACACATCCCTACTTATCTTTGAGCGGTCAAAATTTGGCACCAAATCAAGATTCTGGAAAATAATAAGGCTAGAGGTGTTTAGACCTAGGCTAGAATTCACCTGGATTAAAGTGGCAGAAAAATATTTCAAAGGCTTCTTCAAATCCCTTCGAGTTGAATTTTCTAAAGATCAAATCAAATACATTCAACGAGCTCATGATCATGTCACAAATCTTCCAAATATTGTTAATACTTTTGTAGATCATTACACCTTTATTTTCCAAGCCCTAAAACCATCTAAAGAAATACAAGCTACTAAGTAATATTGTGTGGAAGTGATTCATTACAAGTTATCTCTATGGGACAAGAAGGATTGTGACATCCTCTATAATTGGATGAGCTTTACAATGCCCTCATTTGGCTTATTAATGATAAATATCATGATATTGATGGTTTTCCTTGTGCATTTTATAAGGAAACTTGGTCAATGGTTGGTGATGAGTTGTATTAATTACTTTCATAACAACTCATATTTAGTATTTTGATAAGACCATTGTAGTCATGTATATGTATTTCCTAAGTACATTGTTGAACATCACTATTACAACTATGAACTTTTGGAATAATGACTAATTGATATAGTTATATCTAATTGTCTTTATTTTGTGATATTATGTGTGCATTTATTCTTTTTATTACAATAAATTTTTTAGATGATTATATGTGTTGATGTCACTCTTGGTTGTAAGCAATTTTTCATATGCAACAAATCATCTCGTAGCCAAATAACTTGTCTGTAGCAAATCATCCGCAACATAAGGAAATCATTCACAACAAAGAACCCACATTTATGAAGATATTTTGAAACATGAAGTGATGACACTTAAGTCCTTACGCGCCATTGGAGAAGTAGTTACAACAGAAACGTGGAAAATTGAGAAACAAATCAATCTTTGATTTGGTCATTGATTAAGAACTAGTGAAGAATTGATTGTTAGTTGAACACTTGTGTGTTTCAAACATGTGTTGAATCTCTCACTTGTTCTATTGAAGACTCCTTGTTGTATTATTCTTCTTCTCACGTGCTTGTAAATGATAAGATATAAAAGAAAATAGTTGGTGCCTTGTAATGTAAGAGTGAATTCAGTAGGGAAGTTAAGAAAGTAATATTTGAAATTAGAGAAAAGAGATTACTCTGATCTTTTGTTCCTAGATGTAATGTTTTATGAAAATCAATAAAGAAATTTGAGTTTTTCATTTAGTTTTTAGTCATTAACACCCAAGTCAGGCCCACTTGAGGTCTATTAAATCCCCTCCATTGTTTTATTTCATGCATATTTTCTTAGGAACAATCTTCTCTCTAAATATACAACTTTGTTTCAGTAATAGCATTTAGCAATAGTTCATTTTCAATCAAAGTTTTACTTTCAAGCATTGTTATGTGACAATTATTTCATTTCCAACCTCTTAGATCAGCTATAACTTTGTATAAAACACAAGAAGTATTGCAAGTCTATGCTCCATGTCTGATAATTAGATGAATGTAACTCAATGTACAACATATTGATTACTATAAGTTGATTTACACCACCATTTTTGGCACCGTTGTCGGGATATTTCCAAAGTTATAGGAGTTTGTGAGGTTTTGCATTTCTAAATTTCTTAGAATAGATTAGGTTGTAGAAATTCCACCTTTAAACCCCCCACTAATGAATGTTGATTGATTTGAGTTAGTTTATGTATGCACCATCATAGAGATGCTTATGGTAGATTCCTACCCAATCCTCAAATAGCAGAAATTACTTCTAATTTTGAAGAAGAAACATCCTCTTATGTACAAGGTTTGTTGATAGAACACTCCCTCCCAAGTGAGATTTCTAAGGTTGTTCCTGAATAGTATAACATGGAATAGGAGGTGAATAAAAACATGGAAGAAGAGGTAAGAGAACCAAGAACATTTGAGTTTCCTATCTTCAATAACAATCAGCCTACTCAAATGAAGAACATATCTCCATCACCCTTCCTAATTTTCATGGATCTATGACTGAAGACCTAGACACTTTCTTGTTTGAGTTTGATATATTATGTAGGAGTTATGACTACACAACTAATGCACACAAGCTGAATTTGTTCCTGATACACTCAAGGATGCATCCTTGAGATGGTTTATGGGCCTAGGAAGAGATGTTGTGACTACCTAGCAGAGATGAAAGACAAGTTTCTAACCAAGTACCAAGAATAATACAAGCCAAGTAGCAGAGGAGGGGATGAACTCTTCAAGATGGCACAAAAGGAATATGAGCCACTAGAAGATTACTTGGAGAGATTCTTATTTTGTGTTCAAAATTCAAGACACATAAGGTTTCCTCTTGAGTCTCTCAAGTTACTCTTCTTAAAAGGAATCAATGAGGAAGATATGGATGCTTTGGAATTAATAGGAGTTGGAGACATCTCCAAAGCCACTTTTGAGGATATTTTTCAAGCTTGCAGGAAATATTCTAGAGAAACCATGAAAATAATAATAAGTACTAGATCAAAGGGTGGAGAAACTACCAAAGGAATTGGGGAAATATCTAAATCATAAATTGCAAACATGTTTAAGAACATGAAACAAGAAATAGTTAATGACATGGCCACCCAGCTTGATGATCTACATGCAAAGAAGAAGAGAGAGGATGCAGAGGAAAACTTGTAGATTTATACCATTCTTGTAGAAGAAAGAAATTTGATTGCACATGCAGGGGACTAGACAACATTACAGAAGGAAAGGAGGTTACACTGAGTTCAAAATGATAGAAATGGAGGATGGGAAAGTTTTCTACATTGCCCAAAAGAATCCATGGATGCGAAGACAAGGAGGTATTTCACAAGATCCCATGCCATCTTTTCAAATTTGGGCTAGTAGTTCATATAACAATATTCAACCCCCACCTTGGGCTAATACTCAGTAAGGATGGGCTCCTTACCCTAGCCAATACCAAAAGTCATGGAAACCTTAGTTTTCATCTCCGCAATGGCAACACCCCCTTATTCATGGAAGAAACCTTGGAGAGGAGGGAAGCAATGGAGAAATCAACCTCCTAACTACCAATAAACCTACTAGTAACCTCCCTACCCACAACAACAAGCTTTGATGTCAAACCCCCAATCTAGCTCTCAACCAAAAACTACTCAATTTCCATTTCAACCAAAAACTACTCAATTTCCAGCTCAACCAACAGCTAACCCCAATAATAAAGTTTCTCAACCATCCTATAACACTGAATCAACCCAATACTCTACTTATTCATTTGATGTCAATAATATCCATCTCCATTTAGGAAGATAACTTGTGCCACCAAGTAAACCCACAATAATGGAGATACCAAATGAACTATAGTTGCTACAAGTTGATTTGCAATAACATGAACAAAATTCTAGCAAAAGTAAGATGCAATTTAATGGACCCCCATTTCCAGAAAGATTGCAAGAGAGAAAATATGACCCTAAATCATATTCTGATTCTAATTTTGTCAATCATTTGAAGGACATTTGTGTAAAAATTCCACTCATTCAAGCCATCAAGGATGTGCCTATTTACAATAAGTTGATCAAGGATCTATGTATAAAGAAGCCAGGAAGAAAAAGAAAAGATCCTTTGTAAAAATAATTAGACAGGTTGGTTGACATCATGTTTGGAAACTCTTTGCTACATAAGTACATAGATTCAGGAAGTCCTTTGGTGAATGTTACTATCAATGGAACAATAATAAAAAATACCATGATTGACGTAGGGGCAACAATTAATGTCATGATAAGCAAGTCATGGATGACCTGAAGTTAGAAGGACTAAGACCAATAACTACATTATTGCAACTAACAGATAGATCAATAGTAAGGCTGAAGGAGTCCTTGAGGAAATTTTTGTGATGGTAGACTCTTAGGAATACCCTGTTGATTTCATTTTCCTATAACCAGAGGTAAGTCTAGGAGGTTACCCTCTTATAATAGGAAGACCATGGCTAGCCACTATTGATGCATTTATATGGTGTAGGTTTGGCAACATGATCATCTCAAATGGAAATGGTACCAAGAAACTTATACTCTATCCTCCTGCCCAACCATTGAATGATGAGGATCAAACAGTTTGGGTTGAAGAACCAGAAATTGATCAATGCTCTATCCAACAACTAATGATGTTGGAAAATTCTTACACTATTGAAGATCAGGAGGAAGATGTTGTTCTCTCTAATATTATACAAAACAAATATGGAAGAAATGAATAAATTGATGAAATATTGAGGTGTTTAAGCTTTCCTTTGAACCAAGTCTTACCACAAAGATAACACCATGAGTATTCTAGGTAAAAATTGTATTTTTCACCAACTTATTCCTCATGACTGCATATTAAATTCTATTAGTAGCAACATGTGTTCAATTTTGTACCTCTCCAAGAAAGTAGAAATAACATCAGGGAGGCCACTAAATGTAAGAAAGATGTTGAATATACAACAAGAGAAATTGTTGATTTCTCTTCTTCAAGAACATAATACAGCATTTGCTTAGGATTATAGTGTAGACACCTATAATTTGGTCTACGTAACTTTATTATTAAAATTGCACTAACTATCCCAATACCCGCTAATTGACTACACTATGCTAGTTAATTACCCTATCTAACCTCTTCTAAACCCCTAAATCATGCTAACACCCTTCTAAATGGCTTCTACAAGTCATTATCCTATTAATTATCCTATTTGAGGATAATTAAACCTTTGTTGACTTTCTAAAAGGAGACTTAGCTTTCCAAATGTCAATTTCACCTTTCTAAATTGAGTTTCACTTGAGTTTGGTATTGTTTGGATTTTGGTCCCACATGATTCCAAAACATCCCTTTCCTCTTCATAAGATTTGAAACCTATAAATGCAAGCATACCCCTCCCCCTTTTGTTAAGAACACTCCTCCATTTTTAGACTAGCTTATGCCATCTTTAGATTTAGTAGTTTTCATTGTTATTTGAGCTATCTTTGCTTTAACCATTTACATTTCTAAACATCAAGCTTGAGTAAATGGGATGAACCATTGGCCTTGAAGCCTTTAATGGTGAGATCTCACTCTCAAACCCTTAATTATCAAACAAGTATAACTAATTGCTAGGAGCTTTAATAGGTTCATATTTCATAGCTTTCATGGAGTAGAGAAATATCTAGATATGTTAGGGTTTGAATGTTTATTTCAAGTTTATATATGCATGCAAAGAGATAGTTCTTGTTTAGCTCTAATATGATGGCTCATTGTTCAAGTTTGGCAAGCTTTGAATCTTTCTTTCATGCTCCAAGATTCATTCCATAGCTACAACAACTTATGCATGAATACATATGGCATTACACTGGTGGGACCTAGCCCATAGTTTATTAGAAGTTGTTTAAATTTTGTCATTTACATGCTTTTTCTAACCATTTTTATGTTTTTTTAGGGAAAACTAGTTTTATCCATGCATTTGGTAAACTTATATGTGTTAAAACTCCCTTTAGCATAGGTATTTAATGGGTTTGTGTTAGAAAAGCAGTTAAAGGACTAATTTAGGACATGTTTACATTTTTAGTTTTTTGGTTTCTATGTTTTTGGTGGTTTTTCACGGCTGCACGTGCACATAAAAAGGCACACATACCTATTGGAAGGACCATGTACACATCAAAAATGGCACGTACATGCAAGTTATGTTCTTGACCGACAAACCGAACCGGAGTTACGCACATACCAAAACTCGTGTGCACACGTTAAAATTCCCGCACACGCATCATTCTTGACATGCATGCATAAATCCCCTTCTATACTATTTTTCATTTGACCGAGTCACGCACATACCAAAACCCACATTCACACATTAAAAGGCCCACACACACATCATTTTGTTTGTGTAGGCATTAATCCCCTTATGTGTTATTTTGTATTTTATCGGGACGCGTACACATCTTATGTGGCACGCACATGTTCAAAGGCTCACGTAGGCATCATTCTAGAAGTGTAGGCATAAGTAACTTCCATCATTTTAACAGACCCATGTACATATCCTAAGGGTGTGTACATACCTAAATCCATGTGCACACGCCAAGAAGGACGCACAGGGATTCTCTATTAGAATTTGAATTTTGTTGCAAGTTGCATAGTTTGATATTTTGGGTTTTTCGACATTCTTACGGTTTTTTACGGTGGTTTTGCAGGTTCTTATTGATTATTATTTTTATACTAACTTGAGTTTAGGTGTTTGCACTTGTTTGCTTTCTCATGCCTTCTAAAAACACTTTAATTAAGTTCTTAAATGGGAAATAACTTCAAAGTTGGCTAAAAGGAATTTTATTACTTGCAATTTGATTAAGTATTTTCCATTTTTACAAGTCTAGTGAGGTCTCATGTTGTGTATGCTCTTTCCTTGGATCTTAGGACAATCTTGGAAATAAGAAACAACGTGTTATCTCCTTTATATGATGTTTTGACGAATGGAAAATTACTAAACATTTTGCGTAGGACCAAAAATGCCTTGCGAAAGAATTGAGATCAAAACAATACTAACGTGTTTGTTATAGGTTTCCAAACGGTGTGCGACAAAAATCACACTAAGTCTTAAAATATTTTTCAAAAACAAACCACGTTCAATACATTGTATATGCAGGTTTGGAAAAGGGTACATCCATATCCGTTTAACTAGAACGTAACCCGTTTGGCATAACTCCTTAAGCTATAACATTAGGGTTGGTTCTATGAACCCTAAAGTAGTCTATGCTAAGTAACCTCATGGATGAAACAGGAAGCACCTCGATTTACCTACTTGACTAGAAATCATTTTGTGAGTTAGAGCTAAAACATAAAGTATATTATGACCCCAATGACGATACAAAAGAATGTTTTTATGCTTATTGTATTTGAAGGGGGTAAATTAAAGCTAAGATATGCTAAGGGTAAATCCTTGGCAAATCAAGCTCACATTATGTGTTTGTAGCATCTAGTTGAGAGATCTAATAGTAAATCCATTTCTTTAAGAGGCCAACTTATGCTAGTCCAAATCATCGAGTCATGAGCTATTACAAAACACTAACTTCTTTGGAGTCAAAACCTTTTTTTTGAACAAGGGGAGAGTCCCTCAAAGTTAGGGTCTACGGATATTAATCACGAAGCTCGCAACGTATCACTTTTGCTTAGTTCTTCACTTTCCCTAAGGCAAGGTGAAACTCTACCAAAGTTATACTAGCTTGTTTCACCACCACTTAGTCTATTTTTTGCATCCTTGTTGCCCATTTTGGGACAAGAGAAGGCATGATTCGTGAGTGTTATCAATAAATTGTGTTCACCACTTTTATGTTTGTTTACGCTCATCCATGTTTGTGGCTAAGTTGTTAAACGTCTAAAGTGTGTGGGTACATTTTTACATCTTGATAGCCACTTGATCTTGATTTCAAGATCATCATCATAGTCAAGATTTGGTCATCATTTGATCCCCTTAGATGTGTTACCTTGTCCACATTATCTCGACACAATTAAGATATTTGCACCATGTTTTCGTAAACGTGATCTAAATATCCGCGTTATGGTGATACGCTTCCCACATTTTAGCACTTCCTTAGTATAATTTGAATTAATTTGACTTAAAAAATTGTCTCAAGTCTTAAAAAGTGTCACTTACTTTGTTTTCGTAGGTTTCGATACCGGTTTGGTGCTAATATCTCACTTCTACACAAAACTTGATGAACGCATCTTTGTTATCCTGTAAAATTGACAAGGGCAATTTTGCAGGTAACCATACCAAATTTTTGTTTTGTTCCCTATTGAGGTCCCTTAGCGTTCGGAATGGCATAAAATCCCTTTCTGGAGAATCTAGTTTTTCAAACTTAGTCATTTGGTCCTTTTTTGGTTGGGCGCAGTTTTTATTCACGCAACATCAAATGAAACTGTGCCCCCTCCTTTCCTTTGGCACATCCTTTGGAGTGTCGACACTCCAAATGTTGTGCCTTCCCATGTTGCACCTTCCCAGACTACGCCAAAGCACATGCGCCATCCTCGTCAACATTAAAATTGTCGCGCCCGGATTTTGCACCAAAGCACCGAGAAAGTAATGTTGGCGGCCGCTTATCTCGCGCTAGAGGCACAAATATTTTCATGTTGACATCTATTTGGGTGCGCCCTTGAAAAATTTGGTGGCGCATTTATTGCACCTTTTTCTATAAATAGGCGCATCTGACCCGTCATTTTCATAACTAAAAACGTGGAAAAAGTTTTTTCTTCTACATTTGTCAATGCTCCAAAATCGGTCCCATCCGCCGCTTTCCGTGCGTTTTCGTGGACCCACATCGTTTCCTCCATCTTATATATTCCCGGTAAGTGGCCCTCACTCTTTTATCGATTTTTGTGGTGTTTTTGTGATTTTTGGAGGTTTTTGTTTTTAAAACAAAATGAAAGAACCTAAGAAAATAATACAACTCCAGCCCATTTTTGCAAATTGACCCACTTTCAAAATGGCTTACCCTCCTTCCATATCTGCTCATCCGGGCGGCCTTGTCTCAAAAAAATGGATCTCTAACCCTCTCTTCCTCTGTTCCTCTCACTAAAAAAATATGTGTTGGAAGAGATAAAACTAAAAGCCTATCAAAAGAGTGAAAAATCTAAAGCCATTGCAAAAATCTACTCGATTTCTTTGGCACAAACGTCACAAATGTTACACTAAACACAGTTGTGCCAAAGGGGCACATTGTCCCTACATGCAACATTGGCATTATCCGCACCTTACAAAATTCCTAAACCTAACATAGGCGCAAGCGCAACTCCAGAGACATCAACATTTGAATGTTGTGAGACCCTTTCCACACCGCACAAAGCTAAAATCCTTGGCATAACTTACATCAATGATGCACCCTTTGAACCTGTGCCCTTTGGCACATCACAATGTTTTGTAACATGTACCATATCTGCGTCAATGGTGCATCCTGAAGCCTTGCTACACAAAAATATATGTGCCTAGTTAAATACTTTATATGGCGCAAGCGACATCCTACGACACCAACATCTGAATGTTGTGTGTAGTCTTTCCGCACCCTACGCCCCTTTGGGCACCTGTTTTTTCATGCAACGCTCTCCCAATGTGCACCTTGCTTTTCCGACCTCGCATCCCGCAGTGAGAACCGTGCCCCCGCGCCGAAGCTTCTAAATTGATAACTCTTCATTCTGTAAGCTTTGATGGACAATCTAACAGCTGACATGGCTCTTCTGCGATGGACTTCCTTGCTTCTTCTTGCAGATCAGCAGTTGAACTCATACACACACATGTCTTCATTGAGTAAAAAGCCAACTAAGTCAAAGGGTAAAGCTAGACTAACAGAGGAAGAAATGAAGTACAAATACCAAAGGGTCAGGATGCCTGAATCCCTTGCAGAATGTGACCTGGACATCAGAGATTCAGAACTTGGTCATATTGACATGGAGGACTTCTGGGCCAGAACCAAGAAGGTCACAGGTAGTCCATGGATGGACAAATTGGTCGGAAGTGGTTTACATTTCAATTGCACAGAATTCTCGTGAGCATAGTAAACAATGAGTTCATGATGGTGGTGGGTCGTTGTTACAATAAGGACACAAGATGTGTCGAGAATGAGAAGGGCGAGGTAATAATCAACCTCACTGCCCGGCACTTTGAAATCATGTTGGGAATCCCGCACCACCGAGAATTTTGTGGCGATAAGCTAAGAAGGCTGCATGAAGTCATGGAATGAAAATGAAGACAAATGCATGCAGCTTATGAATGAATTATATCTGAAAAACAAGAAGGGGATAACCAGGTGGCCGTAAGTTATTCATCACAGCGACTTCTCAGAAGAGATGAGTGACACCATCACCTTCTTGAGCAGGGTGTTTGGGCTTCCTGATGCCCATTACTTTCACAAATGGATGCTTAGATACTTGGAAACCATGAGCAAAAACATTCCTGATTAGTGTTTTGAATGGGCGGAGATCATCAGCAGCACTATCTCCGAGCAGCTTCAACAACTCTCAACAACTGGGAGGTTCTACATGAACTCCTACGTAGTATATGCTATTGCATCTGAAAAAGACTACCCAGCACTAAATTGATGTGGGGTGTGGCCCCAAGTAAGAATATATGAGTATTATCCAGAGTTGAGACTGGAAAACAACATCGCACAATTCAGCAAGATCAATGATGCCTTCTTCTACGATGTCATCTACCTATTGAGGCTTAACATGACTCACGGTCGGATGACCAAGAGCGTGGTTACTTCCACACACAGTGGGGAGCATTATTAATGTAATTCCCCACTTTCACTATCTCGTAGCTGCCAAATTCTTGGGAGCCCACCAAGTTACCGAGATATGCGGGGCCTAAGTTGATCATGTTGGAGCTGTCCAGAAAGCTCATCACATATCATGAGAAGTGTCTAAAAAAAAGAAGGGTGGAACTCCATTCCCCCTCATAGTGGGCAGGTACACCTGCACTTCTCATAACAAATCCCGGGAAATGTTTGCGGAGCTGGAATTGCTTAACTTGAAACACAATTTCCTGGCAAGGCCAACCTTTGATCCTCGCAATTGCCTTCCAAGGGCAAAGCTCGATCCAATCCACGTCCCACAGATCGAAGATATCTACATCGATCTGTATCACAAGGTTGAGCTTAGAAGAAAGGATCACTCCCACCTGGCCCTAGCAGAGATCATCCAATATGGTGTGGCCATTGTCCCGAAAGGTTTTCAAGCGACCGATCAAGAATTTTATCAGGTCTATCTAGATACGGATGGGGATAATTGGACATTTGCTGAGATAGATAGAACAAAGGCACCTCAGAATATTGAGGAAAGAGTTAAAGGCAATTTGTAGCGCATAGAACATTGGTGCAGGAAGAATGGTGTCATTTACCTTCGGGTAGACTTCACCACGTCTCCTTTGGGCGATGCACCTGCTAAGCCAAAGCACTTGCCAAAGGGAAAAGGGAAAGATAAAGAAGGAGAAACAAGTACTGCTCAGGAGGAAACTCTCGAGAGTCCTCCTTCCACCGCCGAGGAACAGGTAGTAAGCCTGATCTCTCCAGAAGAAGAAGAAGCGGTAACCATTCCAACGGGCACATCCACTCAGGATGTCGCCACTGCTATAACTACTAAAGTTCCCACCATCCCATCTCCCACTCCTCCTTCCCCTCCTCATGTCACTCAACCAACCATTCCTTTGGTTGTGTCTTCTCCCCCATCTTCTACTGTTCCCCCTTCCTCTTCCTCCATCTTCTCTTCCCTCACGTGAGTTGTCCCCCAAGCATTTCTCTCTCGTCTCTCTCATATCCCTTCCACCCCTATAGTTTCCCATCCTGCAGTGACTCCTACCCCCATGAGCACTATTTTGGCTTCTCTCTCAATGCCGCCACCAAGTGTCTCGATGCATTTCCCGCATCCACTGCAGCTGCTCCTTCTTCCACCCCTGTTCCCTCCTCTTCCCCTTGTCCCACTCCCTTAAGTCCAAAGCATGGATCTCCCAACACCTGAGCCAGACAAGAGGAAATTCCCCATTGCACCTATGGACTTCTCCGTCATTCCAACAAAAGGAGCAAAGAAGCAAAAGGCAATAACCCACTTCTCTCAAAGTGTGTCAGGTGAAAGAGTGATGAAGATCGCATACCTTGATCCCATAAAGGATAAAAAAGATCTGTCTCCTGTGGATTTTACATTGACACATGTTACAATGGGAACATCCTCGAAATCCTGCAGGCAGGAGAGGCATTATCTCGCAGTGGATGCCCTTTGCAAAAATCTTCAAGAAGTAAAGGAAGAGAAGAGGATATTAAAAGAAAAAAACAAGCATCTTCTCCAAGATCTGCAAAAAATGGGCAGTGCACCTCCTATAGCCGCCACCAAAACTCCTAAAGCCCTTAGTTAGGAGAAGATAAATGAGTACGCCAAGATTGGCAAACAAGGTATGGCAGTGTCCGTCTGGAGAGACCAAATCCTCAAAGATAGTGAGGAGGTGATAACAAAGTTCACTAAGCTTTATCACAATATAGATCAAGCCAATAATGAACTCCAGGCAATAGTAGGGCCTATCTCCGAAGAGTTGGACCATGCCAGGTTACAACATGAGACATTTCAAAAGATGCTTGACTACCCAGTCGATGACTTAGTAAAATTCGGCATCTTTGATCACCCGCGAGCACCCAACAAAGTCCTTGCTGCTTTGGATTATCAGGTTGATCAAATGGAGTTTGTCTTAGAGAAAATAGACAAAATCAAGGAGGAAGCCCTGGAGGCCATGCATCAAATGGAACAAATCATCTTGAGGATGTCTTCGGGGTTACTCAGTGCAGATTACACTCTAAGGAAGGCAGATGATACAATTCGACTCTTTAAGGAGATCGTCTCACAAGGTTTGGGGTCAGAGGCCACTTTCGATATAGAATCCATCAACAACCTTCCGGCTCGCTGCAACTTTGTGGGTTACTTCATGGAGCAGTAATGAATACTTAAAAATCCTAGAAAAATTCTGAGATGAAAGGGAGACTTGCAAGGTCATCGGAAATCACACCAAGGGTCCCGCTCAGGATCAACTCCAACCGATGATTAGCAAGTTCATGGAGTACCGGGCTCAATTTCACATTTCCTCTCCCTAGCAGAAACAAGATACTCCTTTCCAGCCGCGGGACAACAATGAATAGCCTTCCTCCTCTTGGGATCGTTCCCATTTTTGTAAAATATTTAAAAGTATGTTGGCACAAATGATGACATCATCCATGTTGCACCATGGGATGTTGTCATTCACAAAGTTGCCTCAAAGTCAACAGTTGACTTTTAGATATTTTTTAAATATTTTGTAAGTAGTTGTTGGTTCCTTTTTGCCTTCTTTCTCCTTCTCCTTCTATAAATGCTTGGATACTTGTTGTATTCAAGTCTGGACATTTTTTAGATGAAAAATAGAAGTGAGGAGAAAAGGATTTGTACTTTTTGTAACAGAAAACATTAATACTAAAGTTAAGACTTTGTGCTCAATGGATGTGTTATGTGCATTAGATATTTCTTAAGTTAGATTTGTGTTGCTTTTCTGTTAGATCTATCTCTACTTTTTTGTTATTTGCTCATCAGTATTGCTTTGTTTGTTTATGCAAGTAAGTTTGGCTCTGTTTACTACCAGGCCAAAACATAAACCCTCTGACCTTTCTGCTTTGGAATTCATTTATTTTCTCTCTTCGGATCTATCCTTTTCCTCTCCTCACTTCATTCCTTTCTTCACTGATCAAAAATACCTCTACCTGGGAAGAGATCCCAACCCCTCCCCGAAGGAATAATATTGTGAGACTTGCACAAATTCCTGCTAGTAGAATAGCAATAAACCAGTTTCACTTTGTTGACTCAAAGAGGGGCTATGCCCTACACACTATTGGCTCATCTATAAAAAAATCTGCCCTCCCGATGCGATTTTCGGGCCAACATTTTTTTGTGACTCCATTGGGGATCAAACCAGATCTATGTGAGTGTTGTGTCAGTTAAAAGACACTAACAGCTTGTTAAAGTTGCTAAGGTAACTAAGAAAATAAATAAAACTGTGAAAATCACTACCTGTTTACAAATCTTGACTTTTTGCTTAAAATCCAAAAATTTTGCAAAAGTGATCCAAACTGAAAATTTTCTTCAGAGATCCATAGATCTGGGCTAGTTAGAGATCTTTAGTTCGCTGAGTTTTTATAAAAACCCATATATTTTCGTAGATCTGAGATTTTGACAGTTTTACAAATAATTTCAAACCCTTGCAAAAAGTCAAATCTAAGATCTGAAAATCAACTTACTAAGTTGACCATTATTTTATCCTCGTTAATCTTTGTCATTAAACCACAATCGGTTTTCAAAAGAGGGATAAAATTAAATATTTAAGAAAGTACATGCTGCTGATTTTTGTCAGAAAAATCAGAAAATCAGCAAGTACAAGCAAAAAGGGTTTTTAAATCTGCTCTAAAAACATTGCAGATCTGAAAGATACGCTGGCGGGTGAACCATTTACTCGTAATAGCAGAGAGCTCGTGGAGAAGTTGATCCTATTTTTGATCTACTTCAAAGGAAAAACTTTGGTATTACACCGGCACGCTTCTCATCACTGAGTTTAGTTGATCGATCGGCCAGAAGTGCCTTGCCTCCACGAAAGAACCAGTTTTCACAAGGAACTTCGCATCCCTTTGCAAAGACTCTATTACTCAAAGTGTGGGCTGCGCTTCCAACTCGTGTCCTCTTTCCAGTTTTTCAAATGGCAGTATCATGGGGAAATGCTATGGGCCCTCTTACATTACCGCATCCTGTTCATGCACTCCCTCATGGAAACCGCAAGAATTTCCCAAAATTTGATGGGAGTAGAAACCAAAGCATGGATTCACATATATCTAAATTTATTATGTCTTGACCTCCCGGATGTGACCCATGAAGATGTGTCAGTACATCTCTTTCTAGAGACCTTGAAAGGACCTGCAGCTGAGTGGTTCCAACATTTGCCGACCAGATCTATCACTAGTTGGGCCACATTACGAACTACGTTTGAAGACAGATATAAGCCTTCAGAGGATGCATTTGCATTACTGTCAAAGATCACTCACCTAAAGAAGGAGGTCAATGAAACCATGCGTGATTTTATCACCCGTTTCAATTCACTGATTAACTATGTGTTGCCTGTCATGTTGCCAACACCAGAAAATTAGAAGTGTTTCTTTATGAACGCCATGAGCTCAAGAGTAAGTTTCTTACTTTTACAGGAACAAATCACAACCTTGGTTCTCGCTCAAGTTGCGGACATTCGAATAGAAGATAACCTACTTATATCCGGCGAGTTAAGATGAGATATGTCCAAGCCTAAAGCTTTGACTCCTTCTCAAGCTACTTCATCAGATCCGGCATTCCAGAAGATGGAAAATGACTTGCTCACATTAAAAAAGAAATTAGCTCAGCTTCATCCTCCACTCCATGCCCGAATATCCCGCGAGATGAACTTCACTCCTAACAACGCCCCACAAAGGTCACGTTTTCCTGTAACTACTCCGCGGTTGGTGCTTGAGGCTCCTCCAGTCAATGCCCTGGTTGAGGTCGAAGAAGAGGAGCAAATTTATGAAGAACCTTCACCACAAGGCGAAGATGATCAAGACATCGATGAACTGACTGGAAACTCTATAATCGGGTATATGGAATTTGAAGATGAAGAGTCTGATGAAGAAGAGGGTACTCAAGGGTATGCAAGCGGACAATCATATGTTGTTTTCACTCGCTCCCAAGGAAAAGAAGAAGAAGTTACTGCCAGGATACAAAAAGAGAAGGTTGTGTTGAACACTCCTCCAACCATTGCTAAAAGAGGTAATCCTCTTCCTGCTCAACCTCCTATTAAGTCTTTTACGAAGAAATATTTTCCTCCCATCTCTCCTCCAAATTAGCCTTCTTCTATTTCCATAAAGACCAAGTAACCCCGCCCCTACTGCCGTGAAGTGAGGGACTCATTCCTTTGTCAACGCAACCCTTGGTTGCATTCGACATAGTCGA
This sequence comes from Taxus wallichiana var. yunnanensis, assembly GCA_018340775.1. NCBI lineage: Eukaryota > Viridiplantae > Streptophyta > Pinopsida > Cupressales > Taxaceae > Taxus > Taxus wallichiana. The sequence continues at coordinate 974,697,689 of CM031239.1, forward strand.
TCACGCTAAAAAGACCAAGATTCAAATGTCTAAGGCTAAATATCTTCATCTAACCCTGAGCAGCTTGTAAGATTGACCGAATATATCCAAAGTCAAGCTTCCATACCCTCTCATGTCTCCCCAAAGGAATCCTTTCCACTCCTCCTGCATCTCGCATAAATGTTTCCTCGACTTCCGTGTCAGGTAAAATTGAACCTTTTTATCTCTCCCTCCTAATCAATGGTCACAAGCAAGAATCGCATAATTGATTCTAGGGCTTCGATAATGTCATGCCGCGAAGGTCACTCATGATTTGGGCCACACTCTCACCAAGCCTTTTAATAGATTTTACTCTATGGAAACCAAACAGGTTCCATTGATTGGTCAGATCAAAGATGCACACAGTTCGCGTTTGCGGCGTTCCCAGAGAAAAGGGTGAAGATGACCATTCTCGTTGCTGATATCCCAGTGGCATATGGAATTCTACTAGGGAGAAGCTTTTGCAGAGAAGTTGGTGGAGAGATTCATATGGACTGGTCCAAAGCCAGAATCCCCGTCAAAGGTGTAATGCAAACTTTGGAGCCTGAATCACAAAAGAAGTACTTGGTCACCAATTCTGACGACCCCAAAGCCCAAATTCTCTTTGAATCATCAGGGATGGGGAATTACTTCTTATCCACTGAGTCTGATAAAATGGACATTCTCATCCAGGAGGAGGACCTTAACAAGATATGGACACTGCAGTTTGATGGTAGTTGTGTCAACTAGCGGATGCGGTGCTGGAGCTGTGCTAATATCTCCTGAAGAGGAGATTTTTCCTCTCTCTTTCAAGTTGCAGTTTTCAATATAAATAATACTGTTGAATATGAATCTTTTCTACTTGGCATGCAAGCTGCAAAATAAAGAGGAGTTAAGAACCTAAAATTGCAAGGCGATGTCGAGCTGATCATTAATCAAGTGAAAATAATATACCAAGTAAAGAACAAAAGGCTCAGGCACTACCACAATGCAATATAGGACAACATTGAGGAATTTGATGCTTTCTCGATAAAATTCATTCCAAGAGCTCAGAATGACATGGCCGATTCATTGGCCATCTCAGCATCTCTTATGCTCCCTCACCTAGGGTTGAAAACAGACACATATACCATTGAGGTAGTTTTCCACCCAAGCGTGCTGAGATAATTCTCAAGACCGACAATTATTCAACAATGAAAATTAGCTTATTGCCTTTCTAGAGAAAGCAGGAAATTTCAAGTAAGCTCCATTTTGAAGGATCTACTTCTGCATGCTGTGAATACGTCACTAGTCAAGCAAACGAATCAAAAGAAGGTGATGGCATATGTCAGCTCAAAGGAAATAAAATTCCAAAAGGTTTCATCTCTCTAGAACGGTTGTTTGACAAACATGATCATTTTGTCAAGAAAAAGCGACAAGATGACCCTAACTACTCTCCAAATACTGAATCGGTCAAACTGGGTTCTATGGAACATCCACAGTTTGTGAACATTAGGAAATTTTGTACACCTGAAGAAAAGCAGAAGTTTGTCAAATTGCTGAAGAAATATGTGGATGTATTGGCATGGTCTTATGCCGACCTAAAGTCTTTCAAGCCGAAGGATGTTCAGCATGACATCCTATTAAAAGATGATATCAAACCCTTTCGCCAGAAACAGAGGTAATATAATCCCAAGATCTTGGGTACCATCCAGGAGGAAATACAGAAGATGTTGGATGCGAGGATTATTTTTCCTATCAATCGCAATACTGGTCACAAACATCGTATCAAGACAAAAGAAGAATGGTGAGATACGCATATGCATAGATTTTCACAATTTTAATCAGGTGTCCTTGAAGGACAATTACCCGCTACCCATAATGGATCAAGTTCTGTAGGCAGTAACTCAGGTTTAGAGATGTTGTCCATGCTTGATGGTTTTTCAAGCTATAATCAAATTGAGGTCTCGCCAAAAGATCGATTCAAAACAGTATTCACTACTCCCTAGGGCACATTCACCTATAACAGGATGCCTTTTGGCTTGACCATCGCTGAGTGCCACCTTTCAGTGAGTAATGGACTTCGCATTCAAAGGTATGATGGGAAAAGTCATCGTAGTTTATTTAGATGACTTAACTGTGTTCTCTAAAAAATGCAATGATCATTGTGACCATTTGGAGCAAGTATTGATTAGATGCCGAGAACACGGGATCTCCCTAAATCCAAAAAAGTTTGTTTTGGGGTCACTAAAGGAAAGTTGCTAGGACACGTTGTAAGAAGGAAGGGACAAAGATAGATGTCAAAAGGGTTAAGGCTATTCAGAGCCTTACCTTACCCACAAGCAAGACTAGTGTTCACTCCTTCTTCGGAAAGGTGAATTTTCTCAGACGCTTTGTTCCCGACTTCGCTGAAAAGACTCATCACATATCAAATATGATGAAAGGGTCACAAACTTTCCATTGGAGCGATGAAGGAAAGGCATCATTTGAGGATATAAAAGCCTCCGTTGCTCATGCACCCGTCCTGGTATGTCCCGACTTCTCCAAGGATTTTATCATGTACAATTATGCATCTGAGCATACTGTATCAGCCATCTTAATGCAAAAGAACTCTGAAGATGTTGAATCTCCAATCGCATTCATGAGCTCTCCTCTCAAGCCTCATGAATTGAAGATGTCTCAGTTAGAAAATCACACCTTTGTTGTTGTCAAAGCAGTCAAGAACTTCTGGTATTACATCCTAAACTCTCATACGATAGTGTTGGTTCCTGACACAACAATCAAGTCTATCCTAACTCAACAGGAGTTAGGAAGCTTACGAGGAATTGGATCACAAAGGTCCAAGAGTATGATCTAGACATAAAACCAACCAAGCTAGTAAGAGGCAAGGGCCTATGTCAGCTTATGGCTGAAAACAAAGATTCAGAGATCCCCAAAGAGAAAGATGATTGCATCGACGGAGTGCAGGATAAATTGAAGAAAGTTGATTCTCTGCCTATGGTTCTATTTGTTGCGACCAGCGATGAATGGTATTCCGATATCACTTTCTTTCTCACTTACGGTGAGTTTCCAGCTCATCTAACTTCAAAGGAGAAGTGGACTGTAAAGCTCAGGGTAGCAGATATGTCATATGGGATGACGGTTTATACAAGCACGGTATTGATGGCATCTTCTTGTGATGCATTGACAAACCGCAACAGATCAAATTGCTTGAAAGTTTTCATGACTCGGCCTGCGGCGGTCACTTCTCTCGTCTGTGACAGACATAAGATCATCCGAGCCAGTACTACTGGCCAACACTATTTCAGGATACAACCACCTGGGTAGCAAAATGTGAGCTCTGCCAACAGTTTGTTGGCAAACCAAAATTGGCTGCTTTTCCCCTCAGGCCAGTCATTATTGACAAACCATTCAGGCAATGGGGAATCAACTTCATTGGAGCACTACATCCCCATCAAGTGCCAAACATAGTTATGTCTCGACAAAGAATGACATTACTTCACCAAATGGGTGGAAGTTATACTGTTAAGAATGCCACCTCTGAAATTGTTTACAACTTCATCAAAGAAAATATCATTGTGAGGTTTGGCATCCCACACAAGATCATTGTTGATAATGCTTCCAACTTCTCCTCATGGGAAGTTATCGGTTTTTTCTATGAATATGAGATAACCTTGGCCCATGCCTCAGATTATTACCCCCAGGGAAATGGTCAGGCAGAATCCAGTAATAAGAACCTAGTGACCATCATATGGAAGCTAGTCGATGAGAATCAGTGGTCTTGGCACAAGTCATTATATGATGCTTTGTGGTCGACCGTATTACTCAAGAGGTCTCTCGGTATGTCACCTTTTCAAGTGTTATATGGAATCGACGTTGAGCTCCCCATTTTTGTGGAACTTCCTGCCCTACGCTTGGCATGAGTGATTGAAGATGAGACTTTCAGAATTCTCTTGAAAAGAGGATCATGTATCTAACAGAACTTGAAGAAAAGAGAGTAAGAGTGGTCGACAGAGATCACCGAACATCAAAATCAAGTCAAGAGATTATTCGATAAAAAGGCTAAGCAAAGGGATTTCCGGTGGGAGATCTCATCCTTCTATGGGACAAGCAAAGAGAGCCAAAGGGCATGCACGGGAAATTCGACTCTCTTTGGAGAGGGCCTTTCAAGATCAAAAAGTTCAATGGAGAGAATAGCTTCTATCTCTCGTATCTAGACAGAACTGAGCTCGCTTCCCTATAGTGGGCAACATCTCAAAATATTCAAGAAGTAGAGCTTGCTCTCTTCTTTATATAGTTTTCTTTAGTTGTGTGTTTGTTTTTTCGTGTGTGTTTTCTTTTTTTTGGTTGTGTGTTTTCCTTTTTCGTCACCCTTGTTTTTGACTCTGAACCCAATGGATAGGCACATGTAGATATGGGATTCTCTACCCTTAAGCTTCGCTCAAAGATAGTCCCCAGAAAGAGCCAGTTGTTATCCTGTAAAATTGACAAGGGCAATTTTACAGGTAACCATACCAAATTTTGTTCTATTTCCCCGTTGAGGTCCCTTAGCGTTCGGAATGGCATAAAATCCCTTTCCGGAGAATCTAGTTTTTGAACTTAGTCATTTGGTCCTTTTTGGTTGGGCACAGTTTTTATTCATGCAACATCAAATGAAACTGTGCCCCCTCCTTTCCTTTGGCGCATCCTTTGGAGTGTCGACACTCCAAATGTTGCACCTTCCCATGTTGTGCCTTCTTAGATCGCATCAAGGTTCATGTGCCATCCTGTCGACATTAAAATTGTCATGCCCCTAAATGTTGCGCCAAAGCGCCGAGAAAGTAATGTTGGCAGCCTCTTATCTACTCCTAGGGCGCAATTATTTTCATGTTGGCATCTATTTGGGTGTGCCCTTAAAAAGTTGGTGGCGCATTTATTGCACCTTTTTCTATAAATAGGCACATCCGACCTGTCATTTTCACGATTAAAAATGTTGGGAAAATTTTTTTCTTCGCATTTGTCGGTGTTGCTCCCACCAGTCCCGTGTATCACTTTCCGTCACATTCGTGGACCCCACATCATTTCCTCCATCTTATATATTCCTGGTAAGTGGCCCTCACTCTTTTGTCAATTTGTTGTGGTGTTTTTGTGATTTTTCGAGGTTTTGTTATTAAAACAAAATGAAAGAACTTAAGAAAATAATACAACTCCAGCCCATTTTTGCAAATCGATCCACTTTCAAAATGGCTTACCCTCCTTAGGACCTACTCACCGGGAGGCCTTGTCTCAAAAATGAATCTCGACCCTCTCTTCCGCTGTTCACCTCACCGAAAAATCCTATGTTGGAAGAGCTAAAACTACAAGCCTATCAAAAGAGTGAAAAATCTAAAGTTGTTGCAAAAATCTCTCGATTTCTTTGGCACAAACGTCACTGAGATGTTACACTAAACACAGTCACGCCAAAGGGGTGCACTATCCCCGCATGCAACATTGGCATTATCCACACCTTACAAATTCCTAAACCTAACATAGGTGCAAGCACAACTCCAGAGACATCAACATTTGAATGTTGTGCAGACCCTTCTGCGCCGCACAAAGCTAAAATCCTTGGCACAACTTACATCAATGATGCACCCTTTGAACCTACGCCCTTTAGCACATCATAATGTTTTGCAACATGTACCATATCTGCACTAATGGTGCATCCTGAAGCCTTGCTACACAAAAAAATCTGCGCCAAGTTAAATCCTTTGTATGGCATGAGCACACATCCTACGACATCAACATCTGAATGTTGTGTGTAGTCTTTCCGCACCCTACGCCCCTTTGGGCCCTTTTTTTTTCATGCAACGCTCTCCTAATGTGTGCCTTGCTTTTTTGACCCTGCATCCTGCAGTAGAACTGCGCCCGCGCCCAGAAGCTTCTAAATTGATAACTCTTCATTTTGTAAGCTTTGATAGACAATCTAACTAGCTGACATGGCTCTACTACGATGGACTTCCTTGCTTCTTCTTGCAGATCAGCAACTGAACTCAGATACACACATGTCTTCATCGAGTAAAAATCCAACTAAGTCAAAGGGTAAAGCCAAACTAATAGAGGAAGAAATGAAGTACAAATACCAAAGGGTCAGGATGCAGAATCCCTTATAGAATGTGACCTAGACATCAGAGATTGAACTTGGTCATATTGATATGGAGGACTTCTGGGCCAGAACCAAGAAGGTCACAGGTAGTCCATGGATGGACAAATTGGTCGGTAGTGGTTTACATTTTGTTGCGGGAATTCCCGTGAGTGTAGTAAATAATGAGTTCATGATGGTGGTGGGTCATTGTTACAATAAGGACACAAGATGTGTCGAGAATGAGAAGGGCGAGGTAATAATCAACCTCACTACCCAACACTTTGAAATCATGTTGGGAATCCCGCACCACTGGCATTTTGTGGCAATAAGCCAAGAAGACTGCATGAAGTCATGGAATGAAAATGAAGACAAATGCATGCAGCTTATGAATGAAGTATATCTGAAAAACAAGAAGGTGATAACTAGGTGGCCGCAAGTTATTCATCACAGCGACTTCTCAGAAGAGCTAAGTGACACCATCACCTTCCTGAGTAGGGTGTTTGGGCTTCCTGATGCCCATTAATTTCACAAATGGATGCTCATGTACTTGGAAACCATGAGCAAAAATGTTCTTGATCAACGTTTATAATGGGCGGAGATCATGAGCAGCACTATCTTCGAGCAGCTTCAACAACTCTCAACAACTGGGAGGTTCTACATGAAATCCTACATAGTATATGATGCTGTTACCCTCGAAAGAGACTACCCAGACCGAACCGATGTGGGGTGTGCCCTAAGTAAGAATATATGAGTATTATCTAGAGTTGAGATTGGAAAACAGCATCGCACAATTCAGCAAGATCAATGACGCCTTCTTCTACGGCGTCATCTTCCTATTGAGGCCTAACATTACTCATGGTCAGATGACCAAGACCGTGGTTACTACCACAAGGAAGTGGGGAGTGTTATTTACACAATTCCCCACTTTTACCTATCTCAGAGCCGTCAACTTCTTGGGGGAGCCCACCAAGTTACTAAGATTTGTGGGGCCTAACTGATCTGTTAGAGCTTTCCTGCATACTCATCACATGTCACAAGAAGTGTACGAAAGAAAGAAGGGTGGAACTCCATTCCCCCTCACACGGTGGCGAGTACACCGCACTTCTCATAGTAAAGCCGAGAAATGTTTGCGGAGCTGGAATTGCTTAACTTGAAACACAATTTCCGGAAAGGCCAACCTTCGATCCTCATAATTGCCTTCTAAGGGCAAAGCTTGATCCAATCCACGTCCCACAGATCGAGGATATCTACATCGATCTGTATCACGAGGTTGAGCTTAGAAGAAAGGATCACTCCGCCTGGCCCTGGCAGAGATCATCCAATATGGTGTGGCCATTGTCCCGAAAGGTTTCCAAGTGACTAATCAAGAAGTTGATCAAGTCTATCTAGATACGGACGGGGAAAATTGGCCATTTGCCAAGATAGATAGAACAAAGGCACCTCAGACTATTGAGGAAAGAGTTAAAGGCACTCTGCAAAGCACACGAGCATTGGTGTAGGAAGAACGGTCTCATTTACCTTGGGGTAGACTTCACCACGTCTCCTTTGGGCGATGCACCTGCTAAGCTAAAGCACTTGCCAAAGGGGCAAGGGAAAGATAAAGAAGGAGAAACAAGCACATCAAGAGGAAACTCCCGAGATTCCTCCTTCCACCACCGAGGAACAAGTAATAAGCTGATCTCTCCGTAAGAAGAAGAAGAAGTAACCATTCCAATGGGCACATCCACTCAAGATGTCACCACTCATCAGAATTCACCGAATTTCCCACCATCCCATCTCTCGCTCCTCCTTCCTCCTCATGTCGCTCAACCATCCATTCCTTTGGTTGTGTCTTCTCCCCGTCTTCTCTGTTCCCCCTTCCTCTTCCGCTATCTTCTCTTCCCTCACTGAGTGTCCCCAAAGACATTTCTTCTCTCATCTCTCAAATCCCTTCCACCCCTACGATTTCCTCTCCTGCAGTGACTCCTCCCCCCGTGAGCACTATTTTGGCTTCTCTCTCAATGCCACCACCAAGTGTATTGACGTATTTCCCGCATCCACTACAACTGCTCCTTCTTCCACTCCTATTCCCTCCTCTTCCCTATCCCACTCCCTTAATTCCAGCATGGATCTCCCAACACCCGATCCAAAGACAAGAGGAAATTCCCATTACACCTATGGACTTCTCCGTCATTCCAACAAAAGGAGCAAAGAAGCAAAGGCAATAACCCACTTCTCTCAAAGCGCGTAAGGTTAAAGAGTGATGTAGATCGCATACCCCGATCCCATAAAGGATAAAAAGATCTGTCTCCTACAGACATTATATAGTGACACAGTCACAATGGGAACATCCTCGGAAATCCTGCAGGAGAGGCCTTATCTGCAAGTGGATGCCCTTTGTAAAAATAAGATATTAAAAGAATAGAACAAGCATCTTCTCCAAGCTCACGTAGAAAATGGGCAAGTGTACCTCCTATAGCCGCCACCGAAACTCCCGAAGCCCTTAGTCGAGAAGAGAAATGAGTACACAAAGATTGGTGAAAAGGTATGGTAGTGTCCACTGGAGAGACAAAATCCTCAAAGACAAAGTGAGGAGGTAATAACAAACTTCACTAAGCTTTATCACAATAAAGATCAAGCCAACAATGAACTCTAGGCAATAGCGGGGCCTATCTCCGAAGAGTTGGACCACGCCAAAGTTGCCTGCAACATGAGACATTTCAAAAGATGCGCGACTACCCAGTCGATGACTTAGTGAAATTCGGCATCTTTGATCACCCGCGAGCACCCAACAAAGTCCTTTCTCGCTATGGATTATCGGGTTTATCAAATGGAGTTTGTCTTAGAGAAAATAGACAAAATCAAGGAGGAAGCCCTGGAGGCCATGCATCAAATGGAACAAATCGTCTTGAGGATTTCTTCGTGGTTACTCGGCGGATTACACTCGAGGAAGGCGGATGATACAATTCGACTCTTTAAGAAGATCGTCTCGCAAGATTTGGGGTCGAGGCCACTTTCAATATGGAATCCATCAACAACCTTCGCTGCCGCAACTTTGTGGGTTACCTGATGGAGGCAGGTAATGAATACTTCAAACTCCTAGAAAAACTCAGATATGAAAGGGAGACTTACGATGTCATCGGCGATCACACCAAGGGTCCCGCTCAGGATCAACTCCAACCGATGATTAGTAAGTTCATGGAGTACCGGGCTCAATTTCATATTTCCTCTCTCGAGCAGAAACAAGATACTCCTTTCCAGCCGTGGGACGATGATGAATAGCCTTCCTCCTCTTGGGATCATTCCCATTTTTGTAAAATATTTAAAAGTATGTTGGCACAAATGATGACATCATCCATGTTGCACCATGGGATGTTGTCATTCACAAAGTTGCCCCAAAGTCAACAATTGACTTTTAGATATTTTGTAAATATTTTGTAAGTAGTTGTTGGTTCCTTTTTGCCTTCTTTCTCCTTCTCCTTCTATATATGCTTGGATACTTGTTGTATTCAAGTGGTGGAAATTTTTTAGATGAAAAATAGAAGTGAGGAGAAAAGGCTTTGTACTTTTGTAATGTAAAACATTAATACGAAGTTAAAACTTTGTGCTCAATGGATGTGCTATGTGCATTAGGTCTTTCTTAAGTTAGATCTCTGTGTTGCTTTTACGTTAGATCTATCTCTACGTTTTTGTCATTTTCTCATCAAGTATTGCTTTTTCATTTATGCAAGTAGGTTTGGCTGTGTTTACTACCAGCCCAAAATAGAAACCCTCTTACCTTTCTACTTTGGAATTCATTTCTTTTCTCTCTTCGGATCTATCATTTTTCCTCTCCTCACTTCATTCCTTTCTGTTCACAATCGGAAATACCTCTCTTTCGGGACAAGATCCCAACCCCCCGAAAGCGAGAATATTGTGAGACTTGCATGATTCACGCTTGTAGACTAGCAATAAACCAGATTTTCTCTTCTTTGACTCAAAGAGGGGCTATGCCCGCACACCGTTGGCTGCCTATCCAAAGATTTGCCCTCCCGACATATTTTCGGACCAACATGCACCCATTGGTGTCATTACATGGCTTACATTTGTAATCCTCGCCCTTTGACATTTTTGACCTTGTTAGTTGTTATACTCATTTTAGTATCATTTGATTGGGAATCACGCTTACGCTTTTGCTAATACTTATGCCTTGTTCATTTTTGGACTTGACATAAATATTGACATAGAGTTGGCTTTCTAGCCTCAAAACTATCATAAAAAACAAAAGGTATAAATACTTAGATTGATAGATTGGTCACTTATACGTGCATGGTTTATTCCTTATATGATTGAGATTACATATACTTGTACCAAGGATATGTCATTTTATCCTTGATTCTTTTGACATATCATTCTTTAGAGATAGAGGTTAAACCACCTTGAAAACATCTAGACAAGATAAAATACGTTACGCTTACGTTGATTATAACTTAGTAAAGTCTAGAGAAACCTTGTAAAGCAAAGGTACCCATGCCACCTATCACAAGTATGGCGGCTAGAAGAATGGAACATGAAGCGAAGGAGAACCCCTTCGGTGTTAACAACGCTTTATGGAAAAATCCCTTTTCGATACTAACATAAACGCTCATTTTTTCAAAGTAAAAGACATTGATTCTTGGGTTGATCTAAGCATAAAGGAAACTAATTCATCACAAGGTGAGAACAACCTTGATCTCAAATAATTTGATGACCTCTTGTACCTAAATAGATACCAAGTACTTACGTGTGTCCTAGAATTAGGAGCCAAGCTACCACAAGACCATGACATGTATGTTAAAATGATCAACGTGAACAAGGAAGAGTCAAAAGACCTCCTCTTATTGATATGCATAATACGATTCACACTAATCCATTTTATGTGGGATATGCATCCACTTCAGTCATGAAAATACCACCTTTAAAAAGAAGCACTAAAAATGATGGTGCTCGAAGAGTAACTTTTAATACCTCACGTAGGGTAAAAATCAAACATGAAGACAAGGAGGTACCTCCTTAATATTACATAGAAGATGATCACCAAAATTAAGAAGAGATCCTCCAAAGACAAATGCTTAAACTTATCTAAAGGTTAACAAGCTTACACACATCTAAGGACACAAACAAAGTGTCACGAAAGGAGAAACATAAATCTAAGTTTAGTGACCTACACACTAACCCTCAAAAGGATGAATCGTTAAAGCTTAGTCGAATAGACCACCTTCTCCAAAAAAAGACCGGCTCATAACACAAGAGCTACAATCAATGAAAAACATGCTCAAAATGCTACAAGAAAGTAATGTGGCCCATAGCAAGAAATATCAATATGAGGAGCTATGTCCCTACCCTTTCAATAGAGACATGTTACAAATACTATTCACCAAAAACTTTGATATACCTAAGTTTGATAAATATAAAGGAAAGGGTGATCCTCATGATAATGTAAAATACTTCTACATGGCTTGTTGGGAAGTTGCATTTAGCGACAACTAACTATCTTATTTTTATTTCCTCTCGTAGTTTGGTCGGACATTCATTGGAATGGTTCTTACACATACCCAAGGGAACAATTGCTACATGGCCCACATTAGCTGAAAATTTTGTGTGACACTTCTCCTTCAACATAGAGAGTGATATAACCATGCTAGACTTGTGTAATGCAAAACAAGACCTAATGAATCCTTCACCAGTTTCTTACAATGGTGGCGTGGTTTGGCTAGCCATTTTCCTTGCAATATCCCTGAAAACATATGGTTAACATCTTTGTACCTAATATAAACCCAGACATATCCTTTCATTTACAAATGCATTATGTCTCTAACTTCAAAGAAGTTATAGAGAAGGGAAGTAACATTGAAAAGGCTCTAATCGCGAAAGGGACTATTAAACCCTTCTCTAAGCATAAACATATTGAATCAAAATCTAAAGAGAATCCTACATTATTTAAACAAAACAATATTTTCGTAGGAGACGGAATCACTGACTCCAAAAGATTCCAGGCTGTCCAAAGTGGTCCTCTTCTGAAAATCACACAAGGACCTCGTCAAGATAAAGATGGAGCCCCAAAATAGACATTCACGCCTAAGCTCGAACCCTTGTCTACAATTTTAAAATACTTAGATATAGTGAACATGGTCACCTATCCTCCAGCCACAGTATCCTTCCCTGAAGATGCACCTAAACCAGGATGGTATAAAGAGCATGAGTACTATGACTTTCATCATGTCAAAGGACACAAGACTAAGAGGTGTATGAGGTTACAACATTATATACATGGCCTTATTGAAAAAGGAAAGATTGAGGTGGATTCACCTGAATTTGGGGAAGGTCCTAACGTAAATATGGGGATATTTAAACAACCCTTCCCTAACCATAAGAAATAGGAGAACAAGAAGCTAGATCAAGTAGATTAATATAATAATTATAGGGATGCTAATTATGTGTATACCTCTACGAGATAATCATTTTGATTCCTTATAGGTTGTATCTAATTATCTCGATGAGAAAGTGAACACCATTAGGATTTTAGGTGAATTGTGTCGTAGGAACACAACGCATGCACTTATTAATCTCCAAACCTACTCAATTTTTCCCTCAAGAAACTCAGTATGACTTGTTAGACCAATTAGAGAAGACCACTACTAAAATTTCAATCTTAGATCTTCTAAAAATCTCAAACAGTCATAAAGATATATTATATAAAACCATTCAAGGGTCTGGAATATCCACAGATGTAGATCCCATGAAATATCCAAGAAATGATCACAAAACTTGCTCTAGTGCATCTATTTCCTTTGACCAGAATGAGATGTCACATAACAAACCTAGCCATAATATGCCTTTATATAGAAGTCTTTTTACTCGTCAGTAAATTTAAAAGAGTGCTTGTAGATAGTGGATCTAGTTTGAATATCTTCACTTTGAAGCTTGTCAGCAACCTGGGCACATGAAGCGAGACTTGGATCCTAATACCATCACCATCACAACATATGATAATGAGGAATGTGAGACAATAAGTACCATAATGATACCCATAGAGATAGGGCCTGTTTATCATGATACAAAGTTTCAGGTTCTTGATTTAGACCTCCCATATAACATGCTCTTAGGATGCCCATGGATTCATGCCATGAAGGTCATTCCTTCGACTTATCATCAGTGTATAAGTTTCCTCATGAAGGATAAAAATCACCATTCTAGGTGACCCTGAACCATTTACACATTGTAGAGCATTGTATAGTTTCTCATGAGCAGCGTATGAGTGTCCTTTTGCATATATTGTGGTTCCATTACAAATGAGAGGCTATGAAGGATCATGTAGATCTAGATACATTGACACCATGCAATCATAATTTTCCTACATTAGTTAATCCCTTTTCTACATGGGAAGCAACATTTGGGAAATATGGCCCAATAGATCAATTCAATCTTGAACAAGCCCTATTGATATCTTATCTTTTGTGTCACCTAAGACACGTGGCAGACCATATTTCCAATCCAAAAGCACTCAGACTAGTTTCCCTAAGCCCCTTAAAAGGTTTACTCCTAGTGGTCTCTTGTCGATGAGAAGATGCTAGATACACCTACCAGTTGGGTACCCAAAGGAACTATGGCTTCATGTCACCAAGCTCCCATTTTATCAAAGCACACACTACATGATGCAAGTCATGGGGTATCAGGGAGCTGGATGTGGCTCAGATGCATAAGGTAGATTAGAACCTATTCCATTTCCCCATGGAATTATAATAAGCATGGCCTTGGAATTCATCCTCATAGAGCTCTTCTTGTAGGAATAAACGACACTTCATCTGAATGTGAGGATGACTTATCTAATTCAAAAAACGATGCAGATTCTCAGTATAGCCTATACAAAGATCTTGCCTCTACTAACATATTTCTAGATTATATCATCCTTACCCTTTCCAAAACAAAACCCCAAGCCAATTCCCAAGTTAACCTAGTATATCCTGACCTAATTGATTGGGATCAACAACTTCACGTGTCGATCGATCTCTTGAAAATGATGAGGTAATTGAAGAGTTCATGAGAATCAAGGATAACATTCCAATAGGTGATCACAAAAATGGCTTCTCCATTGATCTAGATGTATGTGCATATTTTGGGGAAGAGGCAGAAATGTGTGGTCAACTGAATATCAACAAGATTGAGGGAAAAATATTACTAAGAATCCTTGGCAAAAGAAACAGACCAAGACACATAGTGAAAACCTCTTTGAGGCACTTGTGGAAAAATAGTTAGAAAAATCAATGGACAAAGTAGTTTACCCACTCAAAGATGATGATCTCTCTGAACCACCTATGGAAGTAGATTTGACTCTTCCTCTTGATCCTACATGGATGGAGGATGCATCAAAAATGTTGGTTGAAGAAACAATCAGTGTAAACATCAAGAGACAAAATAAGATCCTAAGACAATAAAGTTGGGAGCTTCACTCTCAGTATAATAAAAGAAAATCCTTGTATACCTATTACAAGAGTATGTGGATATCTTTGTGTAGTCATATGTGGATATGTTAGGTTTGGACCCAGCGTTAGTTTACACAATCTTGTCGTACACCCAAATGACAAACTATCAAACAAAAACTAAGAAAGATGCATCCACAAATTACATTACTTGTCAAAGAGGAACTTGAAAGACTATTAGCAAAGCAGGTTTCATCAAACCTATTGACTATTCGGACTGGATATCAAATGTAGTCCCAATTCAAAAGAAACTAGTTGGTATTAGAATATGCATTGACTTCTGGGACATCAACAAAGCATGTCCTAAAGATGACTTCCCCTTCCTAACATCAACATGATTTTTATTCAACTGCTGGTTATGAGATGTTATCTTTAATGGATGGCTTCTCATGTTATAACCAAATCAAGATTACGGAGGAAGATCAACACAAGACTGCTTTCATTACCCTTGGGGACATTTTGCTATCAGGTCATGCCTTTGGCCTCAAGAATGTCTAGGGCAACATATCAACGAGCCATGACTGTTATTTTCCATGATATGATGAATGATATCATGGAAGATTACGTGGATGATATATTAGCAAAATCAAAAACTAGAGAAGAGCATCTTGAAGTACTGAGGCATATTTTTCAATATCTCCAAGATTATAAGGTTTGGTTGAATCCCAAGAAGTGTGTCTTTGGCGTACAATCAGGAAAATTATTGGGTTTCATTATATCACAAAGAGGAATAGAGGTGGATCCACTAAAGTGGTAGCTATAACAAAGATGCCTCCACCCATGAACCTTAAGAAAACTAAGGAGTCTACAAGGGAAAATTTAGGAAATCCATTGATTTATATCACAACTTGTGGATAAGTGTCATCCTTTTACACATATATTAAAGAAAGATGTTACCTTTACATGGGGAGAAGATTCCAAAAGGCCTTTGCATTACTCAAGCAATATCTAGCAAGTCCACCTATTCTAATGCCACCTACCCTAGGCGAACCCTTATTACTATATATTTCAGCTACTCAATTTTCTATTGGTGCACTTGCTTTGCCCAATATGACCTAAACCATAAATAATGAGTAGTTTATTACTTAAGTCGTACCCTCATTTCCTATGAGTTAAATTACCCTCAGATTGAGAAATCTTTCCTAGTTGTGGTGTTCACCTTTCAAAAATTACGCCACTATCTCCTAAACAATAAAACCAAGCTGATATCCAAGGTTGACCCTTTAAAGTACCTCTTATCTAAACCTTCCCTGATAGGACGAATGGCTAATTGGATCATCCTCCTTAGTGAGTTTGACATTGAGTTTGTAAATCAAAAATCCCTTAAAGGACAGGTGCTCACAGATCAATTGGCCGAAGCTCCCTTACTAAGAATGGAACCATTGTGTTTGGATCTCCTAGACACATCCATGATGTACATAGAAGAATCTATTGTGTGGCAAGTCCACTTTGATGGATCATTCACCTATCATGGTTTAGAGATGGAGTGATACTCATCACCCCTACTGGAGAGATAATCCCACAAGCCTTCCGTATAGGATTCCCATGCACAAATAACATTGTGGAATATGAGGCACTCATCGCCGGGTTGAAGTTGGCCATCCGATGGAATATCAGATAATTACTAGTCATTGGTGATTCACAACTGATTATCAAACAAGTCAATGATGAATACAAGGTCAAAGATGAGAAGCTCATCCCCTATAAGAAGTTGGTTGAAACTCTGAAAGAGTATTTTGTCCAAATCACTTTTGAACAAAGACCAAGATCTCATAATAAATCAACGGATACAATGGCTACGATTAGATCTCTACTGTGCATTCCACCAAAGGCAAACAAATAATGCCATTTTTTTAACATGTAAATGCCTGCTTATGACATACTTACCATAATCATGTTTGGCATGTGAAGTTGTTGGTCCTTTCTCCCCTTGGTATGATCCCATTTATAACTATTTACAGGATGGATCCTTCCCCCTGAAATCACCCAAACTAAGAAAAAGACCCTTATTCACCGTATAGCCCGATACACCCTCCTAGGAGGCACCCTCTATCATCGTGGCTATGATGGGAATCTGCTTCGTTTCTTGGATTTGAATGAGTCAATCCAAGCACTTAAGGAAGTGCATGGAGGCATGTGTGGAGCACACACAAGTGGAATGACCCTTGCAAAGAAGTTATTGAGAGATTGGGTTATTATTGGCCCACCATGGAAATAAACTATTGCAATCATGTCAAGAAATGTGAACTCTGTCAAAAATATGGCAACTTGATACATGCACTAGCACAAGATTTTGCATCCATCACAACACCTTGGCCATTTTCCAAATGGGGACTTGATCTCATAGGGAAGCTCACTCCAACTTCCTCAGATGGCCACACCCCATCATAATTGCCACCAAGTATTTCACCAAATGGGTAGATGTTGTACCTCTAACTTATGTAACCGGTGCATAAATTTCAAAGTTTATCATGAATCATCTCATTTTTCGTTATGGCATCCCTCCACCATTGTCACAGATAATGGAAAGTCCTTCAAGAACAAGATGGTTAAAGTGTTATGCCAACGCTTCCAAATCCATCTTAAATGGTCTACTCCCTATTACCCTCAAGGTAATGGAAAAGAAGAGGCCACAAATAAAACCCTTGTTTGAATCATGGAGAAAATGGTTAGCAAAATAGGTCGTAATTGACACCTCCAGATTCATCCCCCTCTGGGCCTATCGAACCTCCATTTGTATCCCCCTCTAGTGTTACTTCGTATTCATTATTCTATGGCATGAGGCCATTATACCCCTTGAAATTGAGCTTCCCTCCCTAAGAATATCTCTCGGGATTATCTAGACAAGGACGAAGACTACAGAGTTTCTCTCGCCTAGTAGAATTGGAGCTACTAGATGACAAGAAAAGAATGAGAGACCTCAATCACTTAAAATTTTATCAAAACTGAGTTTCATGTAGATACAAAAATGAATCATACCTCACATTTGAGGTAGGTGATCTTGTTTTGAAAGAAAACTAGAAAAACATTGTTAAAGATAGAGAAAAGAAGGGAAAATTTGAGGCTAACTGGTTGGGACCTTATGTGGTCATTGCAGAAATATGGATCAAGGGCTTACAAACTAGCTCACTTAGATGGTGAGGAATTAAAGAACCAATGAACACAATGCATCTCAAGTGCTTCTATGCTTGAATAAGAAGTTTATTAGAAAAAAAAAAAAAAACAAAAAAAAAAATCAAGAAAATAGTAAAAAGAAAACAAGTCGTCCAAGTGCGAAAACCACGCAATTGTGGCACATTTGGGCAAGTCCTTGGGTGAAAACTAGTTTTCGGCGCCTTAGGAGGATTCATTTTTTACAAGCACTCTCATAGCTAGATGAGTAATACTTTGCTTTTTCTTAGGGCTAGTTTACTTAAGTCTAGGAATCCCCTCAAGCCTATCCATTGTGGCCTTGATCTGGCTTGTTCTACTCCTATCTATCATTGTGAAGATTTTGGCTTTATACATTCCCATCTAACTATTGGGAGAATCTTCACATATTATTTCCTGAACATAATGTGTGGAATTTTCCTTTGTATATTCCCATCTAATGTTGGGGGCATCCATGCTTCTTTACCTCACTTTGGAAAATCGCTTCGCAAAAACACAAAAACATTCAAAAATGTTAGAAAATCCTAAACATCGAAAACCCCTTTTTAGGGATAAAATCAAAAAACAATGTGAACAATAGCCTTGAAAATTGTCTTTAGAATGACACCAAAAACATTAGAAAACAAATCAAAACTGTCCCAAAAACAAGGTAGTGGTTTGATTGCTTTTAGTTGTCGGTTTGTAGAGTTTTGATTTCTCATGTATCTTTTTCATGTTGTATGATTTAAATGGGTTCATTTTCTTAACTTAGATTAAATATTATTTGATCTATTGTATGTTGCATTGAGTTCATTTTAAACTTTCATACTTGTAAATATTGTGTGTTTTCATCATCGAGTTATATGCATTTATTAGGATTCATTCACTTACTTAGATTAAGTACCAATTTAATCTATTGTTAAGTATGCCTGAGTTCATTCTTATTTGCATATAGTTGTGTTTTTTTGTATGTGTATATTTTTTTAGTTTTGTTTTTTTTTTTTTCTTGTGCTTGTTTGTTATCATCTATCATCTATCATCACATTTACACATCATCATATACATCATATATAAAAAAATGCTAAGTTTTACATCAAGCATGTATACTAAGCTAATCATCACATATTGTATCATCAATGGGGTAAGAAGGGTTGTGCATGATCACAAATATATCCCCCCACACCAATATCCATAATAAAAACATGGTTTAAATCACATAGTATCTCATCAAAAGAGTGATATCATCTACTGCTATCTCATACACAATAATATGATAAAGTAAAGCAATGAAACATCTTATCAAAACATATGATGTCATCTAAACAATGTTATCTCATACATCATAAACCATATGATACATCATCAAAATCCATCATGATACATACATCAAGAATAAATCATACAACATCATGATATAATCATCATCAAAAGTCATATAAATACATGACAAAAATATAAACATCGAATATCCATAAACATGTCCATGTAATAATGTCTATCTCAAAAAGATATACATCATCGATACAAAATCTGCCATCAAGGGCATGAATCAAAAATAAGCCTTCATCACGAGGCATAATCAAAATGATACATCATACATCAATCAAAAATGAATCCTTCATAAGAGGCATACATACATACATCTATATATCAATAAAAAAGAGTCATCCACGACATGATCCCTCATGAGGACTAGGTGGTTTGTGCTCTTGGGGAGGGCCCATGAGATGAGCCTTGTCTGACCTATTTGGTGCCTGGGATGCTACTCTGACCGACTGATCGATGCCACTACTTGGATCTATTGCTCCATCTGCATGAACATCGATCCTCTACCTGATGTAGTTGTGGCACTCTTTGACCCACTAGGACAGCCTCATAGAATAAATATGTGTAGTACGAAGCCCTGCTACATTGGGTCATGCCAAGTCCAGATGCCAGAACGTAGTCATCACTGCGGCCCCATGTAACACATCTATGGGGCCACCTCACCCTGCAAAGTTGGGTAATCTCGGTATATACTACTTTCCTCTTGGCCACAACAATCGGTCCTCTCTGCGTAAGTAATAGTTTGAACCTGGGCCATGTGATTATTGTCATAGCTCATAATCTAGGCCATATGAGTAGCCATCTACTTGATCTTCTGAAAAACCAGTGTAGCACCATCTCCTCCCCGATCAGCTGACTTTGTGCTCGGCCTAGTCTCGCTCTGTTATAATAACTTTGAATCTGAGCTCTCACTTGATCCTCTCGGTTGTCACCTAAAGTTGCATAGCTACTACATGCTACAACTATTTGATGTAACGCAACTACCTACCCTCCATTACCCCCATCTCACTATCACCATCATCTCCACCCCCTCCACCTCTCGGCGGACTATGAAGTGTTAAGATGGAAAACCCTAGTGTGGTACTCCTCCTGGAGGAGGACCCCGTATGGTGTTGCTCTCTGTGTTGGCACCTGTTGTATGGGAACATGGACACCAACTGGTATGCCCACTCGGGAAATTTATATCTATCTAAAAATAGGGGCACCTCTATCCTTTGCCTCTCTTCCGCAATAATGGTGAGGACCCTTTCCACCACCACCATCATGGCCCCTATCCATGACCATATCATCATCATCATCATCATCATCCTCATCATCATTGCTCCTTAGGAGGTCATCATCATTACATCACTAAAGTCCTGTGGAATGGTAAGGCGTGGTAAAACCTCAAACCATGGAGCATACTCCATAGTACCCTGGCTTGTCTCAAAGGAACCCATACATGTATGGCACCATCCCATCAAAACTGGCTCGAGCTCGATCAGCTGAAAGAGGTGGCCCCATGTCAAATCTCTCAGTAACTCTATGTGATACCACATATCAAGACCTAGTACATCTCATACTATGCAAATTATCTCTGGCATCAGTACCCTACATGTAGGTATAATATAACCCCAATGCCAATCAAAAATGCTCAACCATCTATGTTGAGCCATCTCCATCCTTGCCCAGATGATAATGTTGGTAAGGCCTCCACACTATCATATGTTGCACAATGTCATCTAATGATAATGATAAGTATCGCCCATGTGCCCATGGATATCATCTCCAATGGGGACCCATCCCATAACCGAAGGCTCCTCTAGATCCCAAACTCGAAGAACACCTATAGGGTGACCAATGGCTATGTGGTCCCATGCCCATATCTACAGTAACATGGCAAGACCCACGATCTTCTGACCATGGTATGTGATAAGATGTAGGTCCCAATATAAATGTGCTAGTATGCACTTTGGCCCCAATAGTATCACTCACCTTGAAATATACCTCGTATCACACTAATCAGGCCAAGAGGAAATGAGGAACCTGTCTTGTCAGTGAGAAAAAATCCACTGACAAGAGCCATCAAATATATTGACATGCGATGAAAGCTCGGATTTGCGATGCATCGGTGTAAATAAATTGTCATACCTCGGTGAGGTATATCATCACGTCTAAATACCTCGATAAGGCAGTCTAATATCTTGGCCTCAACACTAATATACTGATGAGTTATCCTCTGATAGGTACACGTAAAATGTGCCAAACATCCTTGAGGGTAACTGTCATCTCACTTGTCAGGAGCCAGAAGCATTGGCTCTCACTATGTCATCTCTCTACCAAGGCTATAAGTAGCCCATGATCCAGAGTAATCAGCGGCATCCTAGCTACATGGGCTAACCCAGTCACCTCTAGTAGTATATCCATCATCTATCTATGATGTCGATGGAAGCTCACCTTTATGGCCGTTAGATGGCCATGTCGCTCCCTTTCCTATAGTACTGACAATCATCTCTGCAAAATAACATGACACGTGTTAAAACTAATTCTTTTTTTATCTTCTTTTTATTTCTATTATAAAACTAAATCAAATTCATCTACACTATCCTAGTCATCTAACTAACATTCTTCTAAGTGTAAAATTTCTTCTCTTTAGCACTTGCACGCCCTTTTGGGCATGTGAATGCCCTTTCTAATATGTGTGCACCTAGGATGCATACACGCCATTTTCGACAACAAAGTGCCCATGTTTTCGTGTGTGCGCACCCCCTATTAACCTATCTAATTCATGCATGTGAATCCTTTATGCCGCATATGTGTGTGGTTGTGTGTGTGCTAGCATGCACCCATTTTTCAACCTAGGGTGCATACGCGTTGGATTTCATGCCTACGTGTGTGTCTACACATTTTTAACATATGCACGTGCGCGTACACATAAATTTGATGTGTACGCACCCCTGTGGACACTTGCGCGCCTCTAGGGTGCACATACATGACATGATTTTACCACGCCTAAATAATGTTAATAAATGATAATAAATACTATTAAATGCAAAAATTTACAAGAAAGGTTCAGGCACTCACAAATGGAGGGTCATCCTCTCGTGCATACTCCGAATGAATGGTATCAGCTCTCGCTCTCGTATGCCTCTAGAATCATGCCATTTCTCTCGTATCTCTCAAATCATTATGGTAAAAATCAAAGAGCTTCGGTAATAAATGAACTTCTCACGATGATTTACCCTCCCCCTGAGGGGGTATATTAAGCCATTTTCACCCATCATGATGCCCTTGGGGCATGTTTTGACCACCGTGATCATTCTAACACTTTCTCTACCCGCTATGATGATTATTTTTAACTCATTTTTGCTATGTTGGGGCATATTTTTTTGCTACTGATAACACTGTTTCTCCATCCTAGGGCATTTTTCTCACTTTTAGGAAATCTTCCATTTTCTAAATTCTTTTAACCGATCAAAAATCTAAAAATTACAAAAAAATAAAATTTTCCTAAACATTATAAAAATTTCAAAAAATCCAAAAAATCAAAAAATCACAAAAATTGGTAACGCTGATACGCAACTGAAATTTGTGTCTCATCCATGGTATTCTCATCATATTTGGCTGACGTTTTCACTTGTTTCTATCAACAAAACTGACATGGATCATCTAGATCTACCTCCCATCAACAAATCTAGCTTGTTTGCTTCATCATGTACTATTTTGGCACATACAAATTGCCTGTATTGTTTCGTTGTGCACAATGCTTTATCATTGGACATTGTGTCCTTCATCAAACTCCCTCACATATATCCTTTCTTGGGGCATCACTTTTTACCTTTTGTCGTTTGTCACAAACATTTGGGAACTGAAGCTCGATAACAAAACATTTGTGTAACTTTCTTAAACGTTGTTGGTTTGAGTATGTGTGTGTTACTTGTTTCCCTATTAGGTCAACTTGTTTGCTTCTCGTATTGCATTGCATTTTGTATGTTGCATGGAGTTGGCAGTTTAGCAATGGACATCATTCGTGTTATGGATTTTTATGTCATTTTACACCCTTGTCGTATGCTTACATTTTTAATAAGGACCAATGATGAAGATTTCTAGCAATATGATGACATGTTATTGTTTACTATAAGCATTGGTTCACTGATAGCTCAGTATATTTTTTTTTTATCATTATTCTCCTCTATCAATCCCTTTCCCATCCCCTTTCTTCTCTTCACACTATTCTTTCTTCTGTCATCTTTTGATTGTCCATCGAGTTCTTTCATCACCCCATCGACACTCGAGGGGCATCCATCCAACCTACTAATTTTTCTTCTACCCCTTCAAAATTTTAGTTGTTTTTGCTTGTCTACTTTCTTTGAAGTGACGTTACTTACACCACCTCAAAGAGGGGAAAATGTAGACACCTATAATTTGGTCTACACAACTTTATTATTAAAATTACACTAATTATCCCAATACCCGCTAATTGACTACACTACGTTAGTGAATTACCCTATCTAACCTCTTCTAAACCCCTAAATCATACTAACACCCTTCTAAATGGCTTCTATAAGTCATTATCCTATTAATTAGCCTATTTTGAGGATAATTAAACCTTTGTTGACTTTCTAAAAGGGAGACTTAGCTTCCAAATGTCAATTTCACCTTTCTAATTTGAGTTTCACTTGAGTTTGGTATTTTTGGACTTTAGTCCCACATGAGTCCAAAACATCCCTTTCCTCTTCCTAGGATTAGAAACCTATAAATACAAGCATACCCCTCCCCCTTTTTGCTAAGAACACTCCTCCATTTTTAGACTAGCTTATGCCATCTTTAGATTTAGTAGTTTTCATTATTATTTGAGCTATCTTTGCTTTAACCATTTGCATTTCTAAACATCAAGCTTGAGTAAATGGGATGAACCATTGGCCTTGAAGCCATTAATGGTGAGATCTCACTCTCAAACCCTTGATTATCAAACAAGCATAACTGATTGCTAGGAGCTTTAATAGGTTCATCTTTCATAGCTTTCATGGAGTAGAGAAATATCTAGATATGTTAGGGTTTGAATGTTTATTTCAAGTTTATATATGCATGTAAAGAGATAGTTCTTGTTTAGCTCTAATTTGATGGTTCATTGTTGAAGTTTGGCAAGCTTTGAAGCTTTCTTGAGTGTTCTAGGCTTCATTCCATAGCTACAAATTGTGAAGGGTGAACTACAAAATTTTCTAGATGATGGATTCATATACCCCATATTAGACAACTAGTGGGTATCACCTCTGGTAATTATACAAAAGAATAATGGGAAATGGAGAATCTGTGTGGATTACAAAGAATTGAATTCTAGTCACAAAGAAAGACCACTTCTCATTTCCCTTCATTGATCAAGTGCTTGATACCCTAGCTAGTAAAAAGTAATTCTCCTTTCTTGATGGATACAGTGGTTATAATCATATCTAGATTACACTAGAGGACCAAGATAAGACTACATTCACATGTCCATGGGGACATTTTCCTATTTAGTTCTCCCATTTAAAATGTGTAATGCACCTTCCACATTCCAAAGGGTAGTCTTGAGTATCTTCTCTTATTTGACAAATGATTGCATGGAATTCTATATGGATGAATTCATTGTTCATGATAATACTTTTGAGGAGGCTATGCAAAATCTAGATAATGTCTTAAGAAGATGCAAGGATTAAAATTTGTCCTTGAGTAATGAGAAGTGTTATATGATGATGTCAGAGGGTATAATGTTGGGGCACTGCCTTTCCTCAACAAGAATTCAAGTAGATCCAACAAAATTGTCTGTAATAGTCAACCTGCCCACACATAGAAAAACAAAAAGATGTTAGAAAGTTTTTAAGCCATGCTAGATATTACAGAAGGTTTATACAAGACTTCAATAAAATTACAGTGCCACTTTTTGTATTGCTAGGAAAGGATGTTGATTTTGTATGGACTGAAAGTTGTGAAAGTCATTTTATAACTTTAAAAGAGATGCAAACTATTGCTCTTGTGTTGAGAGGACTTGACTGGAACCTTCTTTTCACATCCACACAGATGCATCAGATCATGTTATTGGAGTTTTCCTGAATCACAAAGATGGTAATCGAATTATGAAATATACTATGTGAGTAAGAATTTACAACATGTAGGATTGAACTATACAAAGAATGAGAAAAAGAGTTCGTGGTAATAGCATATTCCACACAAAAATTCAGACATTATATCATAGCATACCCAATGTTTATTCACATTGATCATATTGTAATCAAGTATCTGTAAACAAACCAATAGTAAGCAGTAGAATTATAAGGTGGTTGTTCCTCTTACAAGAATTTGATGTCACCATAGTGGACAAGCCTGGAAAAGATAATGTGGTGAAAATTTTCCTCTTAATGATGGAGACCAAAAGTAAAGAGCAAGAGGTTGATGATTCATTTCCATATGAGAAATTGTTCTCCATTTCTACAAGAACACCTTGATATGTAGACATAGCCAACTACTTGGTCTCAGGTAAATACCTCCACATTTTTCATCCTCTGAGAAAAGGTATTTAGTTGAAAATATTTTGCCATTTTCTTGGATAGTTGGACTTCTCTTTTATACAGGTCAAGATCAACTAATGAAAAGTTGTATAGATGATGAGGAGATATTTGATTTCCTCGTAGCCTGCCAAAATGAACTTTGTGGAGGGAATTTTGCTGTAAAGAGAACAACACAAAAGGTGTTGACTACTGGCTACTATTGGCCAACTTTACATAAGGATGTAGCACTATCCACTAAGAGACATGACAAATTCAAGAGAATGGGCAAGTCCACTACTTCGATGATATTCCATTATAACCTCAATTATTTATGCACTCATTTTGATAAGTGGGGCTTAGATTTTGTTGGCCCTGTGGACCCTCCATCTCAATAGAAAGAGTATATCCTGGTCTGTATAAATTACCTAACCAAGTGGACAGAGGTAAAATAATTTCCAAACTAGACCAGTGAGAAGGTGGCTAAATTCCTGTATGAGAACATCTTTACAGATATGGAGTTCCAAGGGGGATTGTAACATACTAAGGTACACATTTTACTGTTAATGTGATTGTTGATTTGTTCAATGAATATGAAATTTGGTATAGAAATTCTACACCATACCATCCTCATTCTAATGGACAAGTGGGCATTATAAATAGAGAGATAGATGCCATATTGACAAAGACTATAACACTCCATAAAAGAGACTGGGCAAATAGGCTTCCAAAAGTAGTCTGGGCATTCAATACAACATGGAAGACCACAACTAGCTTCACACCATTTGAACTATTATATGGCAAGACTGTTGTTTTGCCAATAGAATTTGAGCATAAAACATTAAGAACTACACTTGAGCTGGGAATAGACTTATCAGAAGCTCAGAGACAAATAATTCTCTAACTCAATGAGTTGGATGAATTAAGAAAGCAAGCAATTCATAACACAAAGGTAGTGCAAAAACAAAGAATCAAATGACATGACTAGTATATTAAAACAAGATAGTTCCAGGAAGGTGACTGGGCACTTTTGTTTGACTCAAAATACAAGGATCACATAGGGAAGCTCAAAAAAAGGTGGCTAGGCCCCTATGAAATTGATAATATCTTCCCTAATGGAGTTGTGAAGCTTACTACTATTGATCCTGTGAGATTCAAGTTGTTGGTGAATGGCCACATGTTAAGATTATATAAAAATTCAGTTGATAAAGGCTCATTTATGGAATTTTTCAAAGGAGATCAAAGAAGAATGGAGAAAGAAACATCAAAATTAACCTCATAGGTTGATCATGTTGGCTCACCTTCTGTGATTACAGATAATTGATGAGATTTCAGTAGCCTTAGAGCATTCATCTTGTTGAATACTTCAAGGCTAAATAAAAGTGTTGAGATCTACCTTTTTGGGTGATCATCAACATTTTGCTAACCCATTTTTTTATATAAGTTTTTGTTTTGCAGGTTTTATTGATAATTTGATAGGAGAGCATAATCTCCATCACAAGGAGAGAGTGCAATGACCAAGAGTTTAACTTACAGCCACAAGAAATAAGATCATGTTTGTTTTAGCATCTGGAAGAACTCATGGTTACATAAAGGACATCAAGGAAGCATGCACAAGTGGATGATATATAAAGAATGATTGGCACCCCAACCAATTGGAGTTCCCTCTCTGGGAAGAATTTGTTTACTGAAGAAGGAGAATTCAACACAAGTTAAACCCGTGTTCGTAGCATCGCAAGGCACTTACATGCAACCAAGAGTCCAATTCAATAAATCATGCACATCAATCATTACAAGCAACAATGATATAAGTGCATACAATTATTACTTTAATAAATCATGATTAGATTAATTATATTTAATTATGAGTTATGCCAAGTCATGAAGCATGTGTCACATTAAAAGACCGTTGCCTGTCAGTTATGATGTGTCTCCTTAAACCCTCCACATAAGACAACGTGTCACATCATTTTTCTTCATTTCCTCAATGTTTTCACATCCACTTAATGATTAATCACCCCTAAATGTATTGTTTTTCCCCTTGGTAATAAATTTCAAAGTAATGAAAAGCCATCAACACAATTCATTTTTGTAAAGTACTTTCAAGGAAAAATTGTGTGGTTGCATATTGCACTGGGAGAAGTTACGTATCCACCATGGGAGGTGACCTGATCATATATGAACCTTCTGCGCATTTGCAACTTTTGAATCATCTTGAGGTTGTGTAGTACTTTGAGAATCATGGATGGATGTAATACATTAACAAATTTCAAGGATTTGATCGACAATTGTGGCAGAGTTTGCAAATACCTTGAACAATGGAGAGGCAAAGGTAAAAGGGTTAACAATGATGACAAAGTGATGATATTTTAGCATAGGTCACTGGTTTACCAGCTCAGGGAGAACCATTTCCACACAAAGTTGACCCAGAAGTAGCAAGAAGAGAATTTACAGAAAATGATGAGTTCATCTCAAACCGCCAAGGTACTATTAGAACATCTCTCAAACCATTATAAGCATAAGATTCTAATTTTTTCATTCAATATTTTACTTGTGAAGGGATATATTCAAGGTTAAATACAATACATTTCAAATTATTAAATCATTTGAAAAACAATCATCAAGTGAATGTTCCAAATTTCTTTCATGATATACTTAAGAAAATGAGCAAAGAGGTTCAGAGGGGTAGGGTAGACCTATCACATCATTATCTAATAACCCTAGTGGTCAAGCACACTTTGCAGAGGGAGAACCCTCAGATATCATGGGATGAATTTGTGAGAGTGAACAATATTGAAACCTTGTTGGGAAAGAGGAGAAAAAGGAGAAACAACACTGAAAGTTATACTTCACATATGCTAGAAGTTGCACCACCCTCTTCCCCACCTCAAGAACCAATAAATTCTGAAAGTTTGCCTTCTGAAGAAACCCCTGTACCTATTTCACTAGAGAGAATATTTGTTTCTAAAACTTTATTGGAATTTTCCTCCCCTGAAACCTCCACTTCCAAAACCAAAAGGAAATCTACTCATTCTGCTCTAAAACAAACTAGGAACTCCTATAGGCTTAGGAAAAAAAAAAGGAAAAACCCTCCAGTTCAAGACAATATCAACCCATCTCATTGGATAGTGATTTGGAATCCATAGAAGAAAATTTTGAGCCTGAACCATTGGAAAAAGAGTATAGAGATATTGCTCCCATAGTAACTCAAGAGCCAGAATACCATGAACAACCAATGGAAGGACAAAAAGAACTAAATCAGAATGAGGGAACAATTCATGAAGTGAGACAAGTAGAAGAGGTAGTGGAAGGAGGAAATGAACAAGAGCAATTGACTACAAATGATGTCAATGAACAAGTCATTGAGAAAGTTGTTGAACAATCACAAAATGATAGTTTGTAAGAAGAAAATGTAGAACCAATGCAGACCTAATTATTATTCATGAAATCATAAAGGAACCTAAAAACCATCTTGCAATGAGATGGGAACACAAACTATGGGGCCCAATATTGAAAATATGTTGTTGCAAAGGGACACTTACATTAACAGGCTCAAGAAGAAATGGGAAAAGGAGAAGGAAGACCTTATCTCTAAACATAAGAAGGAAATGGAAGATAAAGACAAAGAGATTAAAAGGCTGAAACAAAAACAAGAGGAAATAGTGAAGGTAGCATTTGACATGTTGAGTTGCAGACCCCATCAAATGTCTATGCCATATACCTAAAAGAAAATATGTTGTACCACAAGTTTACTTGCATAAATTCTGATATGATATATGACATTAGATCAGCCAGGAAATTCTTTACTCTGTATCAACATAGTACACATGAATTGTAGAATTTATTATGTGAGCTATATTTGCATAATTATGCCCTTCCATATGATAGAGATTGGATCCCAATTCTGTATATTAGGGATGTACAGTTAAGGAATTATGTTCTTATCTTTCAAATGAAATGGAAAGAGCTAAGAAAATGGAGGCATATAGACATTTGGAGAAGGTTACACCACTATATATTAGAGTTGAGGCAACAACATCATATGTAATTACTGTAATTGAAAGATATATGGAAGTGGGTGAAATCAAAAAAGAGTGTTGAGAATGAGGATAAAATCCCACATAGAAGTCGAGAACATGATCAAAGAACATGCAATTCAGGTTATGATGGCATGCAAATCCAGATGGAAAGATTTATCACCTGCACTCCAAAGGAAAGAAATGCACTCATATCCAAATATACTTCCAACGTTACGTAGGGTGAACAAGTATATTGAAATAAAAAATGAATGTGGGGATGATTGGTTTCCTATAGCTTATCATCCTCCAATATTTCATTTCCTAATTTCACCTTGGATAGGAAATTTACCAATCAATCAAAGGGTGCAAGAAAGAGTCTGGGACAGATTGAGGAGGAGTTATGGATATTTCTATTCAGAAGAGGAAGGAACAAGAACACCCATAGATTTCTAGGCAAGAATGCGATTCCAACAGAGAATATATGAAGCTCTTGAATGAGGACATTCAAGCATTTAATCCTAGGGTGTGATGAGTTATATTAATTACTTTCATAACAACTCATCTTTTATATTTTGATAAGACCATTATAGCCATGTCTATGTATTTCCTAAGTACATTGTTGAACATCACTATTACAACCATGAACTTTTGGCATAATGACTAATTGATATAGTTATATATAATTGTCTTTATTTTGTGATATTATGTGTGCATTTATTCTTGTTATTCCAATAAATTTTTTGGATGATTATATGTGTTGATGCCACTCTTGGTTGTAAGTAATTTTTCATATGCAGCAAAAGAACACATGTCTATAACTAAAGAATTTTTGTGTGCAAAGCAACTCATCCCTAGCATAAGGAAATCATTCATGACAAAGAACCTGCATTTATGAAGATATTTTGAAACATAAAGTGATGAAACTTAAGTCCTTACACGTCATTGGAGAATTAGTTACAATAGAAATGTGGAAAATTGAGAAACAAATCAATCTTTGATTTGGTCATTGATTAAGAACTAGTGAAAAACCGATTATCAGTTGACCACTTGTTGTGTGTTTCCAACATCTGTTAAAACTCTCACTTGTTCTATTGAAGAATCCTTGTTGTATTTTTCTTCTTCTCATGTCCTGTAAATGATAAGATATAAAATAAAAGGGTTGGTACCTTGTAAAGGAAGAGTGAAGTCAGTAGGGAAGTTAAGAAAGTCATATTTGAAATTAGAGAAAATAGATTACTCCGATATTTTGTTCCTAGATGTAATGTTTTATGCAAATTAATAAAGAAATCTGAATTCTGTCATCTAGTTTTTAGTTACAAATATAGGAAGGGATTAGCACCGAAGTCAGGGCCCACTCGAGGTCTGTTAAATCCCCTCCATTATTTTGTTTCATGCATATTTTTTTAGGAACAATTTTCTCTCTAAATATGTAAATTTTTTTCAAGTAATAGCATTTAGAAATAGTTCATTTTTCAATCTAAGTTTTACTTTCAACATTGTTATGTGAAAGTTATTTCCTTTCCAACCTCTTAGATCAACTATAACTATGTATACAACACAGGTAGTATTTCAAGTCTATGTTCCTTAGTCCGATTACTAAATGAATGTAACTCAATGTACATCATATTAATTATTGCAAGTTGATTTACACCACTAGTTGGCAATGACCTTCTTTAAGTCTACAAAGATCTCTATAGAACCATGCTCTTGGTAATATTATTAATAAATGCAATATTAAGTTTATTCCTAAAGTTGGGAATCCATAGCTCATTACTAGTTGATGGCCTATTACTCTCCTTAATGTCTCTTATAATATTTTGGCTAAAGCTCTTGCTCTCCATATTGCTAACCTTCTTCCTAAAGTGGTTCACCGGGCGGACTGGTTTTGTTAAGGGTAGATATATTCTTGATAATCTCATTGCCTTTTGGGAAGGAATGGAGTGGGCCAAAATTTCTCTACAACATGTTATTTTCCTTAAAATTGATTTTGAGAAGGCTTATGATCGAATTGAATGGCCCTTTATTCTTGTTATGCTTCAAGCTCTTGGGTTTGGTCCATTCTTTCTCAATGTTGTTCAAACATTGTTTTTTGATGCTTCTTCTTACCTCACTATCAATGGACATCAATATCAAGCTATCGGCGTTACGGTCTATCGATCGCAAGGGTTCCCTCTCGCTCCTACTCTCTTTGTTCTTACGGTTGATGCCCTTAGTTATCCTTTTTCAATAGGGAGGAGAGGGGACGCATCCGGGGAATCTTTCTCCCTAATCATGCCTCTCAGCTTGTTAATGGGAATTTCACATATGACTCTTTTCTCACTTTAGCTGAGAATGAACAAAACATCAAAGAAGCTTTCTCTTGTTTGGACACCTTCTGTGATGCTTATGGCTCTAATGTTCAATTAGCTAAATATATTGGTTTTCAGCAGTGAGTTCTTGGCCTATGAAAAATTGGTTGGTGGCTTACCCATGTCGTTGGATCAGTCATGGAGAAAGATTTAAATTCCTGAGGATTCCCTTTGCCTTCGATATTGATTCTACCACTCTTTAGCAATATGTCATTGATCAAGTGGAGCAAAAATTAAGTGTTGGGTCTTTAAGCCTCTCTCTTTGGCCAGAAATTTTCAAGTCTATGCAAAAACTCTAGTTGCCACCCAGGTTTATTATGCTACCTATTGGTTCCCTTCACAGATGATTTAATATAAATTGAATTAAATCTTATTTTCATAGTAACTACTATAATATGTGATTTACAAATGCCAATGTACATTAAGACACAAGAAAACAATCATATACAATGTAAAACCCTAAGAAAGAAGGAGATATAAGAAGAATTATCCGATTTACGAGAAAAGTGGAAGTGATTTGAGAAGGTGAAAATGTTGAAAGGACAAGAAACAATGTTGTTAAAGATCACTTTGTAAATTCTAGAATTCAAGAACGGCGCAAGACAAGGGCACCCACAGGAGGTCAAAGGCTCTGGGTGTGGCGACTAGATCGAGCCTTTGGTGACTATGCAAATGCTCATGAACTAGTTTCTTATGTGCCATAAGTGCTTCACCAATGATTCATGTTTGTCACTTGATATTCACTACTTGACCACCAAGGGTACTTGTAAGCTGGAAAAGCAGAATAGCTACCTACACATGCCCACAAACCACATCAAATCTAATAAAAAATATACATAATGTGGATTCAGATTGACCTCGTCGGACACCCAAAGAGTGAACTTATTGTTGAGTGATGCATTACATCTCAAACCCCATATATTTCTTATGTTTTTGTGTAGATTTGATGCCCTAGGATGCCCTTGTGCAAGTTACACCAATGATAGTGGGATAGATCTAAAATGTAGCAATGTATAGTATGTGTGGATGGAATATAATAGACTTCCCTCCTATGTAGTGTATGCATAAGTGATGCAACCCTTTTCCCTTGTATGGATGCTAGATGGATGCCTTTGGAGTGCTTTAGTGCCTTTGGAATGCAAGATTAGGTGATGATAGTAATGTTTAGTGCTTGGTCCTTATTTTTTAGAAGTAACTAAGTATATATATGATTCCCTTGTTTGAATTTCATAATTGACAACTGGAAGGCCAACCCATAAGTGAAAAAGATTCCAAAAAGATAAAAGAGACCCAAAAAGAGTGAGTAAAAGTAAGAAAGGGTCAGGAGTGCCCAGTATGGACAGAAGCACCTATACGCAGTGTCCTAACCGGGCTCCAGTGTTTGGGGCCATAAAGGATAAATCTTCCAAGTTACGTTAGGGTTGTAGTGTGTGTATGAAAAAGAGAAAACAAGAAATAAATAAAAGAGGCCATAGATAGTTGTCAACCAGTAGTTTTCTTACTTGAAATCATGTAAATGCTAGCATGCTTTTAGGACCTACAAATGTACCCAAGTGCATGATTTTGTATCTACAATTCCCCCACTTTATGTTGTTGATTCAATACTTGATAACACAAAGTAAATAAGAGATGTGTACCTTTATGATCCCAGTAGAGTGTAGGTGATAGCATGCCGAGTGGACAAGTGAAGCATGGAGTGATTGCAAAGTGGAACGTAGAGACTAGGAAAGGGAAGTGGACCACAGGGTGAAGCATATGCATTATAGTGTGTTATTGTAGCCTATGTGAGTTGCTTCTTGTAAGGACGGACTTGTAAAATAAGAGCAAGAAAGTAGTCAAAGTTCCATATATGATAAATCAAAGAAAAATATGTATAAGTAGTAAATATTGTAAAAGTGTGTTAAAGTAAAGTGTGCACCTGATATGTAAGAGAGGAGAACTTAGAAAAGTGTCTTGTTGCTTGGAGATTGTTGATTCTAATGATGAGGGTGTGGTTTTTGGGCAATCTCATGCCAAGAGTGATTTTTTTACGTGATCTCATGCCTAGTGGAATTTTTTTTAGGCGATCTCATGCCAAGTGCGATTTTTTTGGGAAATATCATGCCAAGTGCAAGTTTTTTGGGAAATCTCACACCAAAGAGAAAGTGTTGGGGACAAAGGTATAGTTTTTCTCTCCATCCATGACTCTTCCCAATAAGCACCACTACAGATGGTACGTCTCGATTTGTATATTTTTTTTTCTGAATTGTTCCAATTTTACTGAATGTAGGAGATAGAATGCATTACGTAACTAAAGGCCATTGTATTTTACTATATAATTGTTTTGTAAAATGTTGTAGGCTATGTTGTCTTGAGAAAATTATCGTGTCTACCCAAAGTGCATTAGCACCTGGGGAGGACAGGAGTGCCTAGATGTTAGTGTCTAGTTCTAGGTGTTGGTGTTTGCTCTTTGTTTTGGACCCAAGCCAAATTTTGGACCATTCTATGGTTGTTTTCTTGTGATGTTTTTGTATTATTCTGATTTGAACTATAGCTTTGATTTGTTGTAGGGGTGATTTTTTCACCCAATTTATTTCATTCTCATGTTGGGTGCATGCGACAATAGTAGGATAATGTGGCCCAAAGGAGAGGACACGATGTTGATCTGAAGTTGATACCTATAGGGGTAGGGGATGTGCATGGTAGAAACCAAGGCACATGCAAAAAAAGTGGGCTATAAATATGTGTTAGTAGTAAAAGTAGCTAACATGCAAAAGAAGACAATGTAACAATCAAGTGTGCAAACAAGATAGACTACAAAAGTGGGTTTCAAACATGGGACATCACTCACAATGTCACAAGACAATCAGGACCAAAGCATCCAAAAGCATATAATGATCATACAAGACATAGGGCATAGCCTGCAAACAATAGCAAACAAAATATGATAGATAGACATGGTTGTATATAGTCCTACAAGGAAAATGCTACACATGAAGCACCCGTTAGCATGTTAGAAAGATAAATAGTATGTCAAGGCATGTATAAATCAATGAAAAAGTAGAGTAACTTGTAATGAGAAATAGTGAATAATGTAGCAATAGAACTGAAGTGTGTAGAATGTGAGAGTAGTAAAAGTATATTCCCCTAGGAGCCTCGGTGGGGATTTGGTAAAAGCTACGAGTGTTGAGCATCGTTCATCATGCAAGGAGTTGTAAGAGATTTGCATTCACCTCAAAATACCAAGTGAATGCACATGTGTATATATAGAAATATGATGACATACTAAGAATCCGTCTAGCATGGAAAACAAAGTGTAACATGTAAGTAGAATAAGCTAGAAAATAGATGTAACCAAGATATGCAAATGCAATGTATGAGTGTGATGGTATGATATAAAAAAATGTGGTGATGATAGGAGAAACGTGCCCCCAAGGGATGTGTATGAGATGAGGTTCATTTATAGGAACCCTCAACAATAAAGAATGAACCATAGAACAAGAGTGTGTCATCGGGTAATGTGTTGTGTGAGAGTAGATGCTAGAAAGATGTATCATGAAGCACAAAGCATGAAGTGTAATGGATGTGAGGTTAATTTTAGAATTAGACCCTCAACAGTCGAGTATGAACCATGGAATTAGAATGTGCCATAGGGCATTCGTGATACAATGTGTGTATCAAAAGGTATGAAAGTGTGTAGGAAGATTAGTTATGAACTGCAAAACATGAAGTATGATGGTAGATTATAAAGACAATTGGTAGTGGTAGAAAGGGGGAAAGTGCATTTCCCCAAGTGTTTCGATGATGGAGAGCTATGTGATGATGAAAGAGAGATATTGCGATGGGGACAGAGTTTGAAATGCATCATGAGAAAGCATATTGTCATCAAAATGAGAGGTAGAAGCAAGAATATGGCAAGGTTGGGTTTTGGGTTGACAGGAGGATGGATTTTTAAAGGAGGTTGTTTAGTTATAATGGGTAATGTTGTAGAAGACTTGATAGGAGGAGAGGATGGAGGAAGGATTTTGAGAGGTGGTTGTTTATTTGGAATTGGTAATGTTGTAGAATACTTGCTAGGAGGAGGGGATGGAGGATAGATTTTTAGAGGAGGTTGCTTAGTTGGAATGGGTTGGATAGGTGGCTCTTGACTTACCAAAGAAGGAACATTAGTGATTATGGATTGATGCTCATTAGACATGGAAGGACCGGATTTAGGATCCCATTGGGATTTAGAAATTGGAGATGTAGCAAGATGTTGTGAAGCAAATGAAATAAAACCTTGATGCTCAAGGTGTTTAATTCTTCGTTTTAAAGCATAGAAATCATTTTCATGATGTCCATTAATTTTTGATAATTACAAAATGGGAGACCTGTGTATTTGGAAAGCTAATAAGGAGGGTAGCGATGAGTAGTTGACAAGTTGATAAACTAGTGACTGAGTAGCTCAGGAAGAATATCACGTTGCTTAGAATTAAGATCAAACTTGAGAGGTGCCAGTGGCGGTAAGACTTGAGGTTCACTTATATGAGCACATGTAGAAGACATAGGATTAAGATGAGGTGTAGAAGAAGAACTAACATGGGATTGAGAAGCATCCTTGAGATGTTGGATTTCAGCAATGAGAGATGTAATTGTGGTTTCCATATCTTGAATTTTGTCTTGAAATAAACAATGTAAAGCTTGAATTGATTTGCAAATGGATTGATTGGTTATGGTATCATGATCAATATGGTCATTAGAGAGATGATTGAAGATGGCACTTACTTGTGCAGGTGGTGTATTGTGAGGGAGATACATAGTGTCTAGGAATTTTTGGAGAACATATTTGCAAGGTGGGTGCATTTGAAGTAATTCATGCAAAGAGATTTGAGGAATTTTAGGAGCCAAAGAGGATCAAATAGAATAGGCAAGATAAGGATCCAAATGTTTGATCACGAGTAGGGTTCACCAAATGATTTAATATAAATTGAATTAAATCTTATTTTTAGAGTAACTATTGTAATATGTGATTTACAAATGTTAATGTATAGTAAGACATGAGAAAGAAAGCACGTACAAAGTAAAACCCTAAGTAAGAAGGAGAGATATGAAGACTTAGCTGATTTCAAGCGGAATGAAAGTGATATGGTCATATGAAATTGTTGAACATCTTTGGAAACAACATCGTTAATGCTCACTAAAAATTTTGAAATTCAGGAATGGAACAAGACAGGGACACCCATGGGAGGGCAGAGGCACCTGGGTGCTGGTGACTGGATCTAGGTGTTGGTGGCCATACAAATGCTCAAGAACCAGTTTCTTCTATGTTGCATGGGCTTCATTGTCTATTCTTGTTTGGCACTTGATATTCATTGCTTGACCGCCGAGGGTACCTATAACCTACAAAATAAAATAAATACCTACACATTTCTGAAAACCACATCAAATATAATTAAAAAGATGCAGAATGTGGAGTTGGAAAGACCCCGATGGTCACCCAAAGATTGAACTTACTTTCGAGCCATACACTACATCTCTACATCTTAGACCCCATGTAGTTCTTGTGTGTGTGTGTGTGTAAATATGATGCCCTAGGATGCCACTTGTGAAAAGCTGCATCAGATGATAGCGGCTAGATCTAAAATGTATTAATTTATGGTATGTGTGGATGGAATAGAATAGACTTGCCCTCCTATGTAGTGTATGTAGAAGTGATGTATCCCTTGTCCCTTATATGGATATTAGATTTATACCTTTGAAGTGCTTTAGTGTCTTTGGAATGCAAACTTAGGTGATGATAATAATGCTTAGTGTTTGGTCCTTATTTTTGAGAAGTAACTAAGTATATATATGATTCCCTTGTTTGAATTTCATAATTAACAACTGGAAGGCCGACCCATAAATGAAAAATATTCCTAAAAGATAAAAGATACCTAAAAAGAGCGAGTAAAATTAAGAAATTTTCAGAGCACCCGGTATGGACGAAGCACACGGCCATTGGTTTCCTAAGCGAGCATCGGTGTCTAAGGCCATACAAGATAAATCAGTCAACACGTGGGGGTTGTAGGGTGTGTAAGACCAAAGAAAAAAAAAGAAACAAAGTAAAGATGTCAAATATAGTTTTCAACCACTAGTTTTCTTGTTTAGGAATCATGTAAATGCTAGCATACTTGTAGGACATATAAATGTACCCAAGTGCGTGATTTTTTGTCTACAATGGGAATCATTTGACAAACTTGTTAGAAAAATTGTAGGATTATCTTTGGTTTAAGTAACATTAGGGTGGTTTTCATCGAGTTGTTTGGGAGATTTGTACCCTTCACCATGATCATGGTGGAATGGGAGTTATAAATGTCTATAGACATAGTATTTCTCTTTGTGCTAAATGGGTTATCAAATGTATAAATGACAACCAAGCCTAGATATTTTTGATATGATGTTATGTCTCTTTATGCTCTCCTTATGGTGAAAAATATGAGAATAACATTAGGCTACATACTTTGATTATCACCAGAGTTCTAGTTAAAATTACAAGTACCTTTGTTGTAAGAAGTATCTAGAAAGATTTTGAAGTTGTTAAGTCATTGCTTCACTAGATTGGAGATGGATTTTACACTGGGTTGTCTTTCAATGATCACAACTTATGGTGGTATCTTATTTACAATGAGTGATGATGTCTGTTGGTTGAGGTTCTTAGTGTTAAGGTGCTCTAGCTTGCTCACGAGAGGCATCAATACCATCCATGACCTTGTCTCTCCAGGACAAAGTGGCTTCCTTGGAAAGATCTTAAACAAAAATTTAATTTGATCAACTATGATCTTATGTCTATGCTAAAAATCAGGATTTGATGTCAAATGCTAGGCTTCATAAGTTGGGTTTACAACCCCCTACACCATGGTGGCGGGGTGCGATCGAATATGGAAATCACTTTTATTAACTACTATGTACCTTAGGATATGATCATATAATATGTATATGGGTTGATGGAGATGCCGACATGTGGCACACATCGCCTTAGTTATATGTATGGGTTCACTTTGGATATAATATTATAATGTATATGGGTTGATGGATATGTCGGCATCTAGCACACATCCCCTTAGTTAGTTATATGGGCTCACATAGGAATTAATTATACTAGGTAATGGGTCGGCCTACATTGGGAATAGGTGTTACACATCCAATTTAAAGGATGTGAGTATCATTATAAGGAGGTAATGTATGTATGATTTGAGTCTTCTACTTGGTAGAGGTATATTGGAGGTGTCCCCCTCGAAGTAGATTTCCATCTTGGGAGATTATGGAGTTACTCCTTCCTTAAGGAGCATTGTATGGTGTTGCCCTACCTTAAGGGTATTATTTTGAATATATTGAATATTAGGGCATCTTGGCCCCCATATATCTTGTGTTGAGTTATCTTATGCAATTTATTGATTTATTATATTCAAAGTTTTTATCATTAGGATTTGATGTCAAATGTTAAGCTTCATAAGTTGGGTTTGCAACCCCTACTCCATGGTGGTGGGACTGACGATGGAATATGGAAATTCCTTTTATTTACTAGTCTTATGTAATTTACAACCTTATGTCCTCCTTATCTCCTAAAATCAGCAAGCTTAATACTCGTTGGAACCTCAATTCTTCAGTTACCACTTGACTTCAAAGGTTTAAGAAGACCTAGAACCCCAACTTTGAACCTAATCTCAAATTCTTTATCTAGTGCGTCATCTATCAAGGTCTTTCATTGGGAAAATGATTAAGTCACAATGGCCTTCCTAATCCTAAATATCCTTTCTATGGCCGATCGTATCTTTGAAGCATGTCCCATGGACGTGTTAGCGTGCTCAATCTGCTTGGAAGTGGATTCATTCTCTCTTCCTCCCCTTCCACCTTGAACTTGTTTGATTGGAAAGTTGCCCTATTTTGTGAATTTTATATCTTCCTACTTTTACTATTTTTTTTTGGAATTTATTTTGGGCCATTATTATTTTTCGTTATGGAATGATAGAAATAATTCTTTTTTTCAGTAGGATGATCTTACTTTAGATCTTATTGTGAATAACAAAGTGGTTATTATCTCTTTTGTGACTATGTAGATTCAAGCATAGGTGCAGAAAGTGGTGATGGAGTTCGCACATTTATAGTAGTTGCTAGATCAATAAGGAGCACCCCTTGTAGAATGAGTCGGGTTCTTTCAGATGATACATGTGCCCCACCACTTGCCCCTATGTCACATCACGAAATCACTCTCGTAGTTGAATTCCTTCCCCCTTCAAGTTTTTCCTACTCCATCCACCTTTGGATCGGGCTAGAGTCTGCCACCTCATGGAAAGGCTATGCCCAGCTCTTCCAACTGGAACTAGCCTCCTCGAGGGGATAGTTTTGGAGGTTCACCACAACCTAGCTGGGGAATCATGGTGCCTCTGAATATAAAAATTTTAGACCCTAACAGATGGGCTATTGATCTACCTTTTGAGGAGCCAACTACTAGGGAGTTCATCCCTCCAAAGGATGACCTCCTCCTCTACCTAGTGTTGTTGCCTCATGTGCCTAAATATTTAGTTATGTGATTTTATGTTTCCTTTTTGGTGTGTTTCATGCCCTCATGGCATTATGAATTTGGACCATGTGTTTCCAATCACCTCGTTGTTATAATTTTTTTGTATTATTAATATAAAGGCAAGTTCGATAGTAAAGGTTGTGATGTGAATAGATGTCGATCCTTCAAAAATGTGGTCCAAAATCTAATCAATAAAATATAACTCCACTTAGATAATCCCAATGTTCCCTCGAACCAATCTTTACACATATTCAAACAACCATTTCCTAATCACTCACCCGTGGCCTACACAAGATGACAATCACCGAAAACCTTGTAAGTTACGTCATCAACACCATCTCCCAACATCTCCTTTCCAAAATATCCATTCAGCACCAACACTACCCCTAGAGAACCCAAAATTCCTAGACCTTCTCACGGGTAGTCCTACAATGAACACAACTATATGCATGCCTACTACTTCTTATGACCTTCCATATCTAATTTCATGGACCATCCCCAAGATGAAACCTAGACTAGAAAATCCTAAAACCAAACTATCCATGAGGCCAATCGTACACCTAGATATCCAAAAGGGCTAAAACCCATAACACCCACATCAAAATCTTGAACTACCACAATCCAAATACAACAATCCAATCACATCCACAATTTCTCCACAACCATCTATTTTGGGATCCCATCCTTCTTCTAAATTAAACATCACAATCAAATAGTCCAATTCAATCCATGACGACCGACCTCCTCTTATTCCACCCACATCTAAAATAGTCTGTCGGAAGTCCTTAGGCTCCAACATATCCTACTATCTTTGAAAACAATAAATTTTCCATCAATTACCCTCACAACTCAAACACAAAACATGTAGACCTAAAAACTTGAACACCCCCTCCAAAAGACAACACACCACACTAACCTTTGAAAGAAACCTATATTGTCATCCTTGAAAATCTTGCGCAATCCTTCGCCATCACGCCACCCCCAATCAAAGTTTCCAATCCTCATATACAGAGACCTACATGGTATAAACTAGACAAAACCTACACCTACAATAGGACCCCAAGTCATAACACCGAGAATTGCAAGGCCCTTAGAATGGAAATCCAAAAGCTTGCCCTCAATGATGACCACTTTGCAAAAGAAGATCACTCGATCCACCACCTACCCTAAATGAACCCATACCTAAAATGTCGACATCATTAAAAAAATCGTAGAGTAAGGGAAAAAGGTGGGATTTGACATTAATAAGCCCTTGTCATATATTTTCTCATCACTCACCACTAAATCTTCCTTCTTCCAAATCGGCATGGTTCGTATAACCACACGAGCCCGAAACCAAGATCTAAAAACACAAGAAAAAGGCAAAGCCAAATTCTCTATACCGAGTAACTTCAGCCCCCTTCATTATCTTCCCACAAGGATAAGGTGTCTGTCATTGTCTTAACTCAAACTAAACCCACCACAACCATTCAAAACAAAATCCTAAAATAGCTCCACCAAGTACCTATAAATATGTCCTTGTACGAGCTCATCCAAAACTCCCCACAACATTAACAAGTGATGATCTAGACTTTACAATCCATTTGTGTCCCTTTAGATGAACCACAACTATTAGCCACCTTCATATGTGCCTTAAAAATAACCACATCCATCACATTCGACTCCACATAAATCCCCACATCCCAGTTTAATGATCAAGATCACCCTTATTCATCACAACCCAAATTAACCAAAATTGCATCAAATGACTCATGATTGACAACGGACGTGAGCATCAACATAATCTCCACCCATGCCTTCAAACAACTTTTGCTAGCATATATTGTGGTGTGCCACTCACATGTCGCCCCACGTACCATTAACGACACCATTGCCCCCACATCGGGAACAATGGTCCTACCCATCCAGGTCAGAAATTGTACCATCCCCGAACTCTTCTACCTATTAGAAGGATAATTCCAATATAATATCCTACTTGGACGTACTTGGATTCGGTAGATGGGATTCGTCCCTTCCACCTTGCATAGATGCCTAAAATATGAGCACGAAGGGAAATTTCATGTTATTCCACTTGATCCTAACCCATTCAAAACTGCAACATGACTTACCAACCTAATGATGTCTTAATACCCCTCAAGAGTATCGCCTCCTCCAGTGAGGCCACTTCTAGTACTTTTATGCTTGCATCCAAACTCCTTGAAAATAATTCTCTTGATTTTGTGTTCCAAAGGCTCTCATTATGCAAATACCAATTGTTAGCCTTGAATACACTTCTCACACCGCAAGAACATGACAAACCTAACAAACACCCCTTTTACCATTTAAAAGTTGTAAATTTTTTTCCTCTTCATCCCCCTCAT
The DNA here is from genome assembly GCA_018340775.1 of Taxus wallichiana var. yunnanensis. Classification (NCBI taxonomy): domain Eukaryota; kingdom Viridiplantae; phylum Streptophyta; class Pinopsida; order Cupressales; family Taxaceae; genus Taxus; species Taxus wallichiana. Next base: position 974,740,445 of record CM031239.1, read on the forward strand.
GGAAAAACCAATATCATCTATACGGGGATCGATCAACCATCCTTATACTAGGACAACCAACAACACACAAGGTTCTTCTCTTTTTATTTCTCATTCCTATACAAGCCATAGTTTGTCTAGACTTACCTTTACCATTGCATGCGGAAAGGATTTGGTATGGGTAAATACCAACAAGGCCCCCAATACTTCTCTTTAGCGAGAATTCATATTACCCCATGAGATGAAAGGTTTGGGTTTCATAAATCCTTCTACGGTCATTCCTTCTCCCGAGCTCAAACTAAACCCCATCTCGTCACCCACCTTTGAGACATCCACAAAAATAAACATGGACATTTCCATCACCCTTAGCTTTTTTAGTCATTGTCATTTCTCCCACACTTACCAAGTTGAGGATCAAATCAAAACCTTTTCTCTAATTTTCTTTGACATGATAGAATAAAATTCTCCTACTATCAAGGTTCTCAATGCCAAGATGAGGACTCTGTCCTAACCTACATAGGAGCAAAAGAGACCCCCATACACAACACTTTCCCCAATACATCCACTCTTTTTAAAACCACCACCGATATTAACGTCGTAACCCCCGAGACTTTGTGCATCGTCAAAATTGAGTCGTCCTTAAATCCTCATGAACAACAAGACTTCACCGCCTTTTAATCCAAAAAGAGCCAAGACTTGCTTGGTCCTATAGTGACATGTCATGTATTGATCCTAATGTATTCATGCATAACATTGTCACCATACCGATGTGTGAATCTTGTGAAGCAAGAGCTTGAGAAAATTCATCCTCGCATATCCCTCTTGGTCAAAGAAGAGTCGCAACACCTTTTATCTATCAACTTTATCCAACCTATAGACTACCCATAATGGATATCTATCATTGTGTCAGTTACCAAATCCTCTAGAAAACTCTACATCATCGACTTCTAAGACCTTAACCTCGTATGTCCCAAAGGCGATTCCCCCTTCCTAATATTGATCAACTAGTAGATCTCACAAAGCAGCCTCACAATGTTATCCCTCATGGATGGGTTTTCAGGGTACAATCAAGTCCTCATCACCCCGAAGATCAACATAAAACATCTTTTATTTCCCATGGGGACCTTTTGCTACTGTGGTCATACCTTTTGGTATGAAAATACGGGAGCGACCTCTAACGGGCCATGACTGATATCTTCCAAGAACTAATCCATAAGAACATTGAATATTACATAGACAACCTCCTCGGTAAATCAAAAATTTGCAAAGAAGACTTACTCATCCTAAACACAATCTTTGATCGAATGATCCAATTTTTCCTCAATCTTAATCCCAATGAATGTGTCTTGATTCCTAAGCTGGTAAACTATTGGGATTCGTGGTATCCATTAGGGAATTAAATTTACTCGACAAAATAAAATCCATCTTAGAGATGCCTCCTTCGTCAACTTAAAACAACTACATAGCTTACAAGGAAAACTACAATCCATTCACCGCTTTATCTCACAACTATCATTTGTTGCCAACCCTTTCATCACCTCCTTAAGAAATATATTCACATTAAATGGGATGCCCCTTTTCAATAATTCTTTAATTCCCTCAAACAATATCTCCCATCACTACATGTGCTTATACCTCCTAAGGAGGATCAACCATTCTACTTATACATTTCTTCTATCGACCACACCTTGGGGGCTATGCTTTATCATCGAGATGACCAAAATTGGGGGTAGGTTGTCTACTACACAATTGTAATCTCGTTGATTATAATACTCACTACACACACCTCAAAAAACTATGTCGTACCCTAGTATTTTTAGCCTCCAAGATTTTTCATTGTCTCCTTAATCATAAAACTTATGTAGTCACAGGATTCAATCCCTTAAAGTTTATATACTCCAAACCTTATCACAATCAACGAATTTCCTAATGGATCATGCTCCTGATTGAGTTTGACCTATAATTCATCCATCAAAAATCAATCAAGAGACAAGTCATCTCCAACCACCTCACGAGAGGTTCCCTTAACCAATAATCAACATTTCAACACCCAGTTTCTGGCGAATATATGAACCTCTTGTTTCACGTAGAACCCCTACCCAAATGACCTTATATTTTTATGGACCTAAATGTGAGCGTACCCCATGAGTGAATACCCACACCATTTTCCTTCAAATTTGACTTTGATTGTACTAAGAACATGGAAAAGTACGAATCTTTAATCCCGTGTCTACAAATGACCTTGGCATAGGGGTTAGAAATATTGATACCTTTGGTGATTCCCAACTCATAATCAATAAAATAAAAGTCACTTACTAATGTAAGAATGATATCTTACAAAAATACAAAACCATCACTGATCAATTACTTAGCACCTTCGATCATTACAATATCCAATCAGTGTCACGGTCAACCAATAATTTTATAGACACCATGGCCTCCCTCACTTATTTTATCCCATATACACCTCCAGAATCCAATCTACTTGTACTTGTCCATAAAATCAATCAGCCTTCATATACCAAGACTGGTCTCTCATCTTTCAACAACATTAAAAACACACAATCAAACACTTGGTATTCACAAACCTATGATTTCCTCTTAGAAGGTAAAATCCCTATAGCTATCAATAAATGGTAGAAGATATTTCCAACAATGAGATTCCCACTACATCGTACTAGGGGTGCTCTCTATAAAAGAGGATTTGATGGCCTCCTCCTTTATTGCCTCCAATCCCCAAAATAACACATGTCATCAAGGAAGATTGTGATGGTATATGTAGCAGATACTCCAATGGATTAGTTTTGATGAACGGATGTTAGGGATCATATACTATTGGCATATAATGAACCAAGATTATTGCCAGTATGTCAAAAAAATTCCTCAAATGTCAACAACATTCTAACCTCATACATGTTCCTAGCCACGCTCTTCAACCCGCCCAAGATCTTTTGCCCTTCGCACTAATGGGGGTTAGACCTCATTGGTACAATCAATCCTAATTCTTCTCAACTACATAACTCCATCATCACATCCATGTAATATCTCACAAAATTGGTGGAGTTCATTCCCCTCATTTCAACCAAAGCAAAAAAGATAGTTGAATTTATTCACCAATATATTATCTACTACCTCGGCATTCCTACAAAAATCATCACAGATAATGGAAAATCCTTCAAAAACAAAAAGGTCCAAAACTTTGTGACACATTTAACATCAAACTTAGATTTTCTACACCATATTATCTAAAATCCAATAGACAAGATGAGGCATCTAACAAAACTCTCAATAAAATCCTTGTACAAAATAATAATGATGTCGGTAGAGATTGACACCTTCACATTCCCTTTTCCCTATGGGTTTCGAACAAGCATCCGGACCCCTACAAGTGTTACCCCATTCTCTCGTAGTCTATGACTCGGAAGCCACCCTCCCTCTCGAAGTACAAATACCCTCCTTACGAATCTCTCTTAAGGATTTCATTTCCAAAGAAGACTATCGATAAGAACACCTCTCACAATTGGAACTATTAGATGAACGTCACCTAACAACCCTCAAACATCTTAATGTTTACCAAGAAAGGATTAAATGAGCTTATAACAAACATCTCCAAGAACATGACTTTAACATTGGAGATCTTGTCCTCAAAGAAAATCAACATGTCACTAACATGGAAAAAAGTAAACGTGGGAAATTTGCTCCAAATTGGCTTGGACCCTATATCATAACACATAAGTATGGATCTGGGGCATATCGTTTGTCTTCCCTTGATGGAAAAATTGAACATGAACCTCTCAATGCTTTGCACTCATGCAACCTTTTTATTGTTAAAAGACCTTTTTAACAAAACTATGGTTCACTAAAAGCCCCTTTATCTCAAAAATCGATCCCTCTTCTTTCAATGACGATATAGAATTTTGTGGTCGTCGGTTAGATAAATCAACCAAACCTTAAATATGGACACCATGGCTCTATCAATAGCATGTTTTTAAATAAGCTTCCCTATTACTAGTATGAAACTATGGATTGTCATCTTCCCACTCCCCTAGTGACAAAAACATAACTAAAGAAATAACACACCACCTTGTGTCTTGTATTTTTCCTCCTTACAAATCAACCTAGGGTCTCTCCTGTCAATGATTTTTACAGGATAAGCATCACATGAAAAAAACGTTATAGACTTTCCTGTGAAGGACATCTATCACCCAAATAATGTAGACCACTCCCTAAAAGGATGACTACCCTAAAAATATATATACTATCATGGACCACTCCCTCAAAGGATGGCCACCCAATCAAAATAAATTGCTATTTTAGACCACTCCCTCAAAGGATGGATGCCCTCGAAAGCTTCTGCCTTGATCGGTTTTTGTATTTTAAACAATAATCAATATTGTTATCCCTAGAAATCTTCCCACATTGATCAAATTTCTCTCACAAAAATCACCATAGGCATCTTAGCCTATTCATCAAAAACATAAACCTTAAGGTCTATTTATATGAGGCTCATCCCTTAGCATAAAAGCACCTTCCTTCCGAAAGTGCTTAATAAAGGTAAGCATTGTCCCCTCCCCATCTAAGGAAAAATTGGACCATCATGGACCAAGAATTGTTGATTGCCCTTTAACAGATTGTTAATATTGCAAGTACATCACATATAATCCCAAATATGATCTATTTCCAAAGCATGTAAAGAGATAAATATCCCTATATTTAATTTTTACCATCAAAACATGCATTTTTTACCCATCCAAAAGCTCGTCTACTCTATCAAATCCCAAAATCTAACATAATAAACCATCAATATAAAAATATATCAAATCATCTAAATCATCTAAATCATAAACCAATAAAACAATTTCATAGCATCCCAAATGTCTCCACACACACACACACACATAAGTTTTGTGTGTGTGTGTCTATATATATATATATATATATACATCATGTATTTTTAAATAAATCCAAATTCCTTTATTCAATACATCAAAATGAGGCCCCAGAAGGTGACACAATATATACAAACACCACATCTAGGTGGTAAACCGGAGATGATTCAGATCCACACCACCACCGCTACCCTCTGTGGCCCCTATCCCCTCCATCATTGCTACCATGAGCCATACTCCTCATGCTTTCCTAGGTAGTAGACACCTTTCTAAAGACGGTAAATCATGCACTTGGGTACATTTCTAGGTCCTAAAAGCATGATAGCGTTTACATGATTCCTAAGAAAGAAAACTAGTGGTTGACAACTATCTTTGGCTTCTTTTCTTTTAACTCTTGCTTTCTATTTAGTCTTACACACCCTACACCTATCAAAAATTTTCTTATTTATCTTCCATGGCTTCGAGATACTAGCGCCCGTGCACTCTTATCCCTCATGGGTGCCCCTAGCCCTTTCTTACCTTACTCGTTATTTTGGATCACTTTCATCTTTTTGGCATCTTTTTCACTTATGGGTTAGCCTTCTAATTGTCAATTATGAAATTCAAATAAGGGAATCATATAAATACACTAGTTATATTTTCAAAATAAGGAACCAAGTACTAAACATTACTATCATCACCTAAGCTTGCACTCCAAAGGCACTAAAACACTTTGAAGGTGTCCATCTAGCACTCATTCAAGGGACAAGGGCCGCATACTTATGCATATATAGCATAGGAAGGGGAAGTTTATTATATTCCATCCACACATACTACTACATAGCTACATTATAGTTACTGCCTGCTATCAAGTGCAACTTACACAAGGGCATCCTAGGGCATCATTCTTACACACACAAGAACTATATGGAGTCTGATATGTAGTATAACACTTGGTCATAAGTTTACTCTGGAAGTGATTGTAAGGGTAAGTCGACTCCCCATTCTACATTTTACTTCTTAGGTTTGATGTGGTTTATGAGTATGTGCAGGTGAACTTATCTTTTGTAGGTTACATGTACCCTCAGCAATCATAGTGTGAATATCAGGTGATCAACATGGAATAATTGTGAAACCCTTGCGACATAGTGAAAACTAGATCCTGAGCTCCTGCATATTCACCGATGTGCAGATTCAATCACTAGTGCCTAGACACCTCTCTCTCTCAGACCTTTGGGTGCCCCCCTATCCATCTCTACTCCTAAGTTCCGAGGATTTACAAGGAGTAGTTATGACATTGTTTAAATCCTTTCCAATAATTTACCCTGCCTAGATCACTTCTTGTTCACTCTGAAACCAACTAAGTTAATCTATCTCTCCTTATTGCTTAGGGTTTCGTACTTTACATGCTTCTTTACTTATGTAATAAAGTATATTATCAATTTTACATCGTTTATCACGGTAGTTACTCTAAAATATATATTTAATTAATTCAAATTAAATTAAATCATTTGGTGAACCCCACTCGTGATCAAACACTTGGATCCTCATTTTTCCTATTTTACCCAATATTTTTCATTTATAATCTCCTTACATGACTTACTTCAAATGTACCCACCTTGTAAAGATGTTCTCCAAAAATCCCTAGACATTATGTATCTCCTTGCAATATGCCACATGCACAAGTGAGTGCCATTTTCGATCATCTATCTAACAACTCTATTGGTCCTAATCCTCCAACCAATCTAGATATCTTAGATTCAATTCAGGATTTACACCATGATTTTAAGACAAATTCCAAGTTATGGAAACCAAAATTACATCTCTTAAAGTTGAAATCCAATATCTCAAAGATGCTTCTAAGGCCTATGTTTCTTGTTCTTCTACATCTCCTATGTCCTCTACATGTGCTCATGCCAATGAAACCCAAGTCTTACCGCTACCCACACCTCTCAAGTTTGATCTCAATGCTAAGAAACATGATATTCTTCCTCAAATCCTCCCCCACTAGCTAATAAACTTTTCAAATACTCATCATTACCCTCCTTATCAACTTATCAAATACCAAGGTATCCCATTTTGTAATTATCATAGACTTAATGGACATATTGACAATGATTGTTGTGTTTTGAAATGAAGAATTAAACAACCTTGAGAATTAGGGTTTTATCTAATTTGTTGCACAACATTCTCGCTTCATGCTCGTCTTGATTGCTAAATCTCAATGGGCTCCTAAATCGCCCTTACATGTCTCATAAGCATTAATCCCTAATCGTAATGTTCCTTCTCTAATCAATCAAGAGAATTTTATCCAACCTATTCAAACTAAGAAACCTCCTCTCAAATTCCATCCTCTTGTCGATAAACCACTTTGCTCAAAACTTTTCCTCCATCCATCTCCTCACCTGTAAAGCAACCCTTTGTTCAAAATCTATCCTCCATATCCTCCTCACACCACCACCCAAAATTCATCCTACATCCTCTCATCCTATCAAGACCTCTCTATCATTACCAATTCTAAATTAGCAACGCCCAACCAAGCAAGACCAACAAACCTTACATAACCTCTTTAGGCTTCCTCCTTTCAACCCAAAATCTAACCCTAGTTCTACTCTTGTTCATGCCTACCATTGTGATGACTCCTTCTATTCTCATGACACAACTAACACTTTCCCACAATGGCAAGGTATATATCATGTTATCACATAGATCTCTATCATTACCATTTCGAGGGCATTTTACTTTCCCCCTTTCTAGCACTATCAGTTGTTTCTAGCACCTACTATCATACTTCACGCTCCTCACTTCATGACTAATCTTCCTATGCACTCTCACACCCTTTAATACACACATTGTATCATCATTACCCTATGACGCACTCTAGTTCCACGGTTCATAATCAATTGTTGAGGGTCTAATTCTAAAATGAACCTCACATCATTCACATTTCATGCTTTGTGCTTCATGGTACATCTTTCTAACATCTATTCGCACAACACACACATTACCCGATGACACACTCTTGTTCTATGGTTCATTCTTGATTGTTGAGGGTTTCTATAAATGAACCTCATCTCATACACATCTACTTGGGGGCACGATGATCCTATCATCTTCACACTTTGCATTATATACCGTCACACTCATACATCGCACTTGTATATCTTTGTTGCTTTTATTCTTGCTACTTTTATCTACTTACATGTTACACTTTTTGACATTCTAGATGAATTCTTAGTATGTCATAATCTTTCTATATATACACATGTGTGTCCACATGGTCTTTTGTGGTGAATGCATATCTCTTACACATTCTTACACGTTGCAATGATGCTTAGCATTGTACCTTTTACTAGTCCCACCAAATCTCTGGGGCATCTACCTTTACTTACTTCTAATTTCTAATACATTACTTTTCTATTGATATATACGTGCCTTGACATACTATTTATCTTTCTAATATGCTAAGGAGTGCTTCATGCGTAGAATTTGATTTGAAGGACTATATGTCACCATAGTTATCGACACATTTTCTTGATCTTGTCGGTCATTATATGCTACTGGTGGTGGGCTATGCCCTATGTCTTGTATGATCATTGTATGTTTTTGGCTACTTCATCCTTGATTGTCTTGTGGCATTGTGAACAATGTCCCATGTTTGAAACTCACCTTTTACAGTCCACTTTGTTTGCACACTTGCTTGTTACATTGTCTTCTATTGCATGGTTGTTACATTTTCTACTAACACATGTTACTAGCCACTTTGTTTGCATATGCTTTGTTTTCTACCATACACATCCCCTACCTCCTGTAGGTATCTACTTCATAACAACATCAAGTCCTATCCTTTGGTTCACATCCTCCTACCATCGTCACATGCACCCCAAATGGGCGGCATGCATTGGGTGAACAAACCACCCCTTATAGACATAAAATCACGCACTTACTACTATTTATTATACCGCCAAGTATGTTGTTTTATATATGGATCTTGCGTAAGAAAAGTATTCACTAGTGACCCATTTCATAGTCCATCCACTTATCTTGTTGGTTTCTATTATTTTTATCTTTCACACTTATCACTCATACACCCAGATCTATTATTGTTGGATCCATGTATGTCGAGTATTCATTCATTTTTGTCACTTATCTCTAGACACTAGTGCCCAAGATCGAATATTGGCACCGTGCACTCCTATCCATCATGGGTGCCCATGTCCTCTTTATGTTTGATCTTATTTTTGACTTTTGAGGTCGGTATTTTTGGTTTTCCCACTCATATCATAAGCTACTAATCGGCATGTTGGGTCATTAGTGTCGAAATTCAAGCAAGAGATCCCTATATAAACACAACATACATACCATTATAATGGCGAGAAATTTTATCAAGGGCTATCTATCTACATATCTCAAGGGGTTGTATTTGGGTGAATTACTCTTCATACACACTACATAGGAAGGAGATTTCATCCTATTATATCAACACATTTACATTTTATCTAGCTTTTTGAACGCTATTTTGGCATCATTGGTGTGAGGGTGACCTAGGAGCATTATTGCACATAAAAGCACATAGAACTACATTGGAGTCTGAGATGTAGTGTAGTGCTCAGTCATAAGTTCACCATTGTGATAAGCGAGGACGATTCAACCCCTCATTTTGCATCTTTCTTTTTAGGATTTTCATGTCTCTTTGAGGGTTTTATAGGATAATATTTGTGTGTAGGCTTACAAGTACCTTGGATCCACATTCGACATAAAAGTGACCAAAAGAAAACAAGTGTGAAGCCCAGCGACACTATTGAAACCAAGTTTCGACCATTTCTACATACTTTAGCACCCACACAAAGGTCTTGGGTGCTCGGGCACCCCTATTCTTTCCCAAGTGCCCATGTCCAAGAATTGTGAGCATCTCAAAGCATTTTTGGTCCTAATTACAACTATTTGTGCTCATGTTAAATCACATTCTCTAGTTCATATTCACTTCGAGATAAGCAAAATTGATATAAATGTCTTATTCCTCTTATTTCCTTTCATAATTAAAATTAATAAATTGTTTAGCATTTATATTTCATTATTTATCAGTTATAGCAGATCTTTGCATTCATATTTTAATAAAATATTTAGATTTTATTAAATCATTTTGGTGAACCCATAGCTTAGAACTACTTGCCCTAGGATCCACTAAAACCCTAATGGCTAAGGATAACTCTTCTCCTCCTAGGCTAGTCATGCCTCATGTGAGCATTAATCCTATGATGAGGAAACCATAGTTGAACTTAGTGCTCTATATCACAACATTGTTCTTCTAGATGATACTCAAAGACAACTCTTAGCTCATGAATGTAATGTGCCTACTATCTTTGATCATTCTACCATTAGCATTATTGATGATCCGATAAGATTTTCTAGTTGTAGACCTTGTTATTTAGTTATCCGCACTCCACCTTATGTTATTTATAATGAGAACTTAGATGATGCTATTATTAGTTTTATGCTTAATCTTGATGACAATAAACATGTGTATGATGTTGTTTCTCATACTAGTCAAGATGATTCTATAGTTACATCTCATACTCCTTGCATTTCGAAAATGTTTCTAATAATGTATTGCATACTAGTTCTCCTCCTTTATTATATGTTGATGATACTGATTAATGAAATCCTTACATCTGAATATTTTATTGATATTGATGAGGCATGTGATAGTAATGATTCTACGTCTTTGTATATTTTTGAATGTGAATCCCTGCTCTATTTTCATCTTCTTCTGAGATTGTCTCTAATAACATTCATGATTTATCTCCTTCTATTACAGCATCTCCTAATAACACTTTTAATGCTAGTCCCACTATTCCTATCGACACACCGCTTGTTACCTCTTCAACACCTACATCTAGTGTGCCCTTAGCATCGATATTTTCTACTTCTTAGTTTGACATCCCTACGATTACTCATAATGGCAAGCTTCAACCACTCAATATACTACTCACATTTGTTTTCATTCCTTCACATGACATCTTATCACTCATGCATGTTATTGGCCAATTAAAATCTCAAGTCCAATCTCTCACACTTGAAAGAAAAGCCTATTATGCTTCTATTGATAATAATTATTTGTATGGAAATCCTATTCGAAAAAGATTCACAACTCAACATTCCCTAAGGATTTTTTTGTGCCTACATTTACATGTTTTGATTGTAATGAAAATCTATATTTGCATCTTAAGCATTATCATCTAGCTATGGCTTCTTATTCTAATGATTGATTGTTACTCAAATCCTTTCTCCATAGTCTTACTAATGACACTCTCCAATGGTACACACATTTACCCTTTGAATCTATTAGTACCTATGGTGAGATGGAAGAAGCATTCCTTTAATGCTTTATACTTAACAATGGACCTAGAGTTACATATGATCATCTACTTGGCTTACATCAAGGCAAAACATAACCCATCATTGATTACATTTTGCGCTTCAATGTTTGCATGCATTAGTTAGTATTTCATCCTATCGACCTAGAAAAACAATTTATCTTCTTTCATGTCTTGATTCCCACTTTAAAACAATGCTTTGCAATATGACACATGTGAATCATTCACACTCTTATGTTATAAGGTCATTGATTTAGAACAGGATCTCATTTGCACATGTTATATATCCTCCTCCTATCATTGTTATTGTTGCATCACCTAGTTCTTCTCCACTCCCATTTGTTGAGTGCCCTCCTAGATCTCCATATCCTCCACCTTGCAAGAAATGTTAGTCTTCTCCACTACATAAGCATCCTTCATCTCCTCCACCTTGTCAGGACTATACCTCGGACTCTACATTTGTTTAACGAGATCCATTACACTTTTCTCATCACGCTACACCTCATGATTTGTTGCATAATTTTCTTGACAAGTGTTTGATTTGCTTACCTTCTAATCAACATCATCCACCTCATCGCTTACAACGCCAACGTGATTGACCTTACTGCAACTATCATCGTATCAATGGTCATCGCAACAATGTGTGTTGTGCCCTTCATGATCACTTACAACAATTAGAAGATAAGGGTGTCATTTCCTTTGGCTCTCGCTCTCGTGAGTGGTCTATGTCTCCACTCCCACGCAGGCATGTTGTTACTCCGGTTGATTTATCTCCTTCGTCTAGTTCTAAGGTTATTATTCGTCCACCACCACAGGTTGTTGCTCATATGCACTCTCCATCTCATATGTCCACCGTTGCACCATCTCATCCATTGTGCCATGCTACTACTACACATTGGATTCCACCCTTGATATCTCTACTTCCCACCACTGCATCACCCATCATTAGCACCATTCCACATGACATTCAATTTGGATCATACACTCATGCTACTTTCATTCCACATGCTTCCATCGCTCCATGCTAGCTTGGTCTTTGGTAGGTGATTTCTATCACCTTACCCTCGATGATGCACTTGTGTTCTTATAGTTCTTACATGGTTTGTTGAGCTGAGGGAACTGTTCTAATAAGAACCTCGTGATATCTCCACATTACACATTATATCAATATATCTATCTAGCATACACTATCATATCACTTCCCGATGATGCACTCTTACTCTACGGTTCATTCTTGATTGTTGAGGGGTCTTATATAAATTAACCTTATCATATACACATTGTGTGGCATCGTTATTCTCCTCCCCTATTCATCATACTAACATGTGCTTCACTACACTATTACAACCATATCATTCACATACTCTTTCGTATTATTCATTTGTACTTCATCATTCATACTGATCATACATCACCATACGTGTACCAAATCATCACATCACATATCAATAAACATAAAGCATAACCAAGATACACAATGATATATATATATATATATATATATATATATATATATATATATCATAGTTACAAAATGTCAATCTTTGGGAGGAAAACCCTCATACATCACTACATCAATACATATACATCATATCTCATTATCGTTATTACTATCTATCATCCTTTGTCGGAGCTCTAGATCTAGAAGTTTCACTTCTCAAATCGCTTTGGTGGTCGCATACCTATATCTCTCTACATGTCGACAAAATAGTGTCACCTCGGTTGACTTCTCTCAGTAAAATGGCCCTGTAGCTCCACAAACCATGCAAATACATCCTATGTTAAGGGACCTCCACCCATAACCTCTCTAGCTCGTTGTGTCTCCTCTCGTGCCTCATCTCGCTCAGTCAATAACGTAGTACATGTTGTTGTTGCTAACACCACTAGATCAAACAAGTGTGTATGATCACCCATGATAGCATCCACACACTCTAACCATAGTTACGCGGGGACGCGTCCCCCCTGTTTTGACATGTCAGGGACGTCCTGGGGACGCGGGGACATGGGGGAAACGTTTCCCCCACGTTTCCTTTTTTTTTCTAGGAAACGTCCTGGGGACGTCTAAAAACATTGGGAAACGTCTGGGGACGAGGAAACATGGGGGGATGTGGGAAACGTGGGGGACGCCCGGGCGTCCCCCATGAATTTATTTCCTTTTTTGGCATTTTTTTGTTTTTTGGTGAAAAAATCACAATGAAATATTTGCCATTTTTGGAAAGGGTCCGAGAAGATGTAGTAGCAAAAACTTGCATGTGCCATAACTTTCATTATGTGGCTCCATTTCAGGTGTCGTTTTCTCTAAAAGTGCATATTTTATTGAGCTCTATGCATTGATGGCAATAATTTTCTTATTTTCATAAAATCAATTTTTGCACCTTTTTGGACCAAGCAACTTCTTGCAAACTTCTGAAACAATCATGAGTATTAAGGAATGTATTTGATGTTTATGAGTTCAAGTTTCACCTTATTTAAATCTCAAATGGTTTTATTTCAGCTTATTTATATAATTTAGTCACTATATCTTTATATTTTAAATATTTATATATTTTTTAATTAGTCGTCCCCCCGCTGTCCCCAAAATTTAGAAAAAATTTCCGTCTCGGAAACCCTGTCCCCATCTCAGTAACTATGACTCTAACATACCTCCACCTATTAGTACATCATTTAGCACATTCCACATCAATGTGTACATTGATTTATCCACAATCAGTGACCAATACGCATCACCTGCACTCATATATCAACACATTAGCCAACAACGACATTACACAACTACTAACATCACTATATAACTACTCACACTCTATTATCGTTGTCACTATACTATCGGGGGCATGTGCTTGCCCCTCTACTCCTCCTCTTGTTGGTGTTCCTCTCTGCATCTACAAAGAATAGAAACAAAAATACCCATCGATATGACACCCACCATGCATGGTAGGCCTTTGTACACCCGCGTCATCCACATCTATCAACTCTATCACCGCATCTCGGCTTTTCTAGCCTAAGAGGCACTAGTTGTGCTCTATGGGCCTTGGTCTAGCTCCGGTCCTCCTCGGTGTCCTAATGGCCCTAAGCGATAAATATGGATCTAAGGGGACATCTGAGCCATACCAAGCTGCCGAGAAACATGCTCTTCCTATAATAACTCGGTCATCCACGAAACCAATTCTCCACCACATAGTCCACCGTATACATCATAACTCCACTACATCCTCTGTAGTATAGGTATGGCCACCATATCATGGCCTCGACCCCATACGATTTAACATCACTTTATAGGTATTTGTATCCATCTTTTCGCCATGAGCACCTTCACATCTCCTAGCAAAATCTCTGGCCTCACCCACTCTCCTCGCGGTCTACCAATCGGCCTAAGTATCACAATATACTCATAGGCCCATACATGTAATAATGTAGTAGCTCAATACCACCCCCATGTTCCTCTTATGTAATCATGTTTATATCTCTATATAGGTGGACCAATACACATCATGCCCAAGCATATCGTGTTCCCCTCTATCCGACAAAATATGTCATGCATCTTATACAAGATTCCTACACCACCACCCTCCACTGCAACTAATGACGCAATCACAATGGCAATGAACTTCTGCAATCGTGGAACCCCGATCTCATAATAACATCTAGGCTAATGTGGACCTTGGTATGAACTCGGGTCCCCATAAAATACCACCTAACGGCCCTCATCTTCCTTTGTGCATCATCCATGACCATCACCTGAACCCTCTCACCAACAATAGGTAATCACAGTATAATATACACATCCTCCAAAGTCACTGTCATCTCCCTTATAGGTAACCAAAAGGTGCAAGTATCTGTACACTACCTCTCGCAAAAAGTTGTGATCATAAGCATATTATGGGGTACATCCCCCATCCTTGTTATGTGTCATAGGCCGACACGGTCTAGAACATCCCACTCATCATCTAACAACCCCAATCCTAGCAATGTACTCAAATGGTGGCCACCATAAAACTCTCTCGAATGGATGTCTCTCTCTGTACAACACAAACCAACAACAAACAACCCATTAACATCTCATATATATGCAAATACACCTACCTATAACATCAACAAGAATCACTTTTCACACCTACAACACACCTTTGGACTTAACCTAAAGCCTCTCGGGATGCCAACACCTGAGAGAAGGACTAGGGCACCAAGAAAGCAAGACACTAGCACCCATGCTTGGGCGCTAGTGTCCCAAAGGTCATTAGTGCCTTCACCGCTCTTGTCTAGGTCAAAAACTCGAGAAATACCAAAACAAAAATTTCAGAAAAAAACATCAAAAATGACTACTATCAACACATGTTTAAAAAAATCACACTTACTAGCTTCGCGCAGTCATACGTGATGCCATAGCTCTTTGCCACCATCTCGAACCGACTCAGTCATGGTGCTCTCACATGAGGCATCTTTATCCACTTAGACCTCAAACTCACACTCGCGCAATAATCAAATGAATTACCTATTCACTTTCTTTTTCTATTTACTATTTATAGCAATTTCTCATTACTTACCTCGATATAATCATTACTTGCACTTATTTTCTTCACTAATACACATTACACTATTTGAATCATATCTTGAGCATTACTACTTCGATCCCTATCTCACTTGCGGAATTCTCTTCAAAATTTAGACTACTATCTTATCGGATACATTTCATACACACTATATTTCTCCTTAACATTGTTTCCACTCAATATACACACTTTTGCTATATTTATCATGGATTTACTTTTGGCTCGGTGTTCCTTATCATCATCACTCCACCTTTCACTTAAGGGGGCATACAATTACATTTATAACCCATTGTTATCGAATATTTTCTCATACATTATGCGGCATTCCACACCACCTCATGGTGAATCCCCCTAATGATCTAATGGGAGGCAACAACGGTGAAATGTATCCATGAGTAAACAATCAAATAATCACATACATTCAAATCTCGAAAACACAAATCTTTTACTATTTGAATCACATCAATCAATCGAAACAAACACAACATATTTATCCTTCCAGATGACCTAACTTGGGAGTTATATCACCACTTTCCCATATGACCTAACATGGGAAGTTATTTTACATTTTGTGACTGCTTTTAGATGACCTAACATAGAAGCCATCACATACACATTTCGGTGACACCCGTGGAGTGGTGGCAATGAGACGTCATTACCTTTCCTATACTGCCCCTATAAGGGTTATTCACATTTAATCACATTGGATCCAAATTAACAAAATTTGGTTTGTGTCCGTCTGTAGTGGCTAGACCTTTTGAGGATGTACTTAAAGTTGGAGAGTAAAACTATACATCTCTCCGTACACTCTTCCTCTTATGACAAAATGCCCAAATCCTCATCTTTTCACACACACGAAATCAGGTTGGGAATTGATCACTCCTTACCCCAACACATCTCCATTAAAGATACAAATTCAAGTCTCCAATGATTCAATATCACAATCATCAATCTTGTTTTGTGCTCTTCATGACGGTCCCACATCTCTCATTATGCCTCATGGATCGACACTCTAATCCATGGTTCACTACGTTATGTGTTCTCACTCAGCACATACTTCTACCACATATACGCATACTTCTACAACATGGGCTTCTCCAAACTTCTCTCGGTATGCATCTCTATCTACTTTATGTTACCAAGCTTTCGCTCACCAACATAAAGTGGGGGAAAATGTAGACACAAAATCACACACTTACTACTATTTACTATACCGCCAAGTATGTTGTTTTATATATGGATCTTATGTAAGAAAAGTATTCATTGGTGACCCATTCCATAGTTCATCCACTTATTTGATTGGTTTTGTTGTTTTTATCTTTCACACTTGTCACTCATACAACCGATTCTAGTCAGTCACAAGGATCCTTGTCTATCAGTCTTCACCCGTTTATAGTCACTTATCTCTAGACATTAGCGCCAGGAATAGACACTAGTGTCAGGCACTCATGTCCATCATGGGCACTTGTTTCCTCTTTATGTTTGATCTTATTTTTGAAATTTGAGGTCAATATTTTCGGTTTTCCCCTCATATCCCTAGGTACTAGTCGGCATGTTAGGTCATTAGTGTCAAAATTCAAGCAAGAGATCTCTATATAAACACAACATACATACCATTATAATGGTAGACAATTCTTATCAAGGGATATCTATCTACATATCTCAAGGGATTGCATTTGGGCGCATTACTCTGCATACACACTACATAGGAAGGGGAGTTCATTCTATTCCATCCACACATTTGCATTTTATCTAACTAGCATCTGTTATCTTGATATCATTGGCGCGAGGGTGACCTAGAGCACTATTACACACACAAGCACATAGAACTACATTAGGTCTGAGATGTAGTGTAACACTCAGTTATAAGTTCACCATTGTGATAGTTGAGGATAGTCGACCCCTCATTTGCATCTTTCTTTTTTAGGATTTTGATGTCTATTTGAGGGTTTTGCGGGAAAATATTTGTGTGCGAGGCTTACAGTACCTCGGCGATCCAAGTGTGACATAAAGGCGACCAAAAGTGAACAAGTGTGAAGCCCCTAATGACACTGCCGAAACCGGGTTCGAACATTTCTAAAGACTCCAGTGCCCACACAAAGGTCTTGAGCACCCCAGGGCACCAATATCCTTATCGATGCACCTGTGTCCAAGCATTATGAGCATCGCTACATTTTAGCCCGATTATGACTATCTATGCTCTTATTCCATCACATTCTCTAGTTCGAGTCACTTTGGGATAAGTGAAATTGAGATAAGTGTCTTATTCCTCTCATTTCCTTTCATAATTAAAATTAATAAATTGTTTAGCATTTATATTCCATTGTTTATCTGCCATAGCATATATTTGCATTCAAATTTTAATAAAATATTCATATTTTATTAAATCACCCCTATAGTAGCTCATAACTACAATTCAGGTCATCATAATATAGAATCAACACAAATAAACAATCACGTAACAGCCCGAGAATCGACTTGGGTCCACACACAGTATAGACACCAACTCCCGGACTCATACATTAGTGCACGAGTGCTCTGACCCTTCACGGTCGCTAATGTCTTGGGGTTACATACAATCATCTTCTCAAATTAGCACGGTTTACAAAAGTCTTGAGTAATGTTTATACTTATAAGCACATACCTTGATTTAGAATTCATTATATCTCTTACAATTAGTACAATTGAAACAATTTGGAACTAATTCAAAACAATCATAACAAAAGGAACAACGAAACAAATCAAGATGCACCATTTGTAATGATGTTTATCGGGAAGATTCATATAAGGAGAGTAAAACTATACCTCTCTCCACAACACTCGTTCTTTGATGTGAGATTGCCCAAAATACTCACACTTGGCATGAAATCACCCAAAAAACTCGTAGATGGCACGAGATCACCCAAGAAACTCGTTATTGGCATGAGATCACGCAAAAGTCATGCTTCACAAACATTTCGGGACATTTTCTATCTTTTACACTCTTTTATATCAGGTGCATGCTTTCCTTTACTACTACTTTTACACATTTTTACATACTTTTGCATATTTTGCTCAAAATTTTCATATATAGGATTTTGTCTACTCTTTTGCTCTTCTTTTACAAGTTTATCCCTAATACGAAATAAGAAGCATTCTACAACAAAAAATACAAATAGAAGAATAGGTACAAGCAACACATATGCTTCACCCCTAGGGTCACTTTCATTTCCTAGTCTCCACACTTCATTTTGCAATCACTCCACACTTCATTTGTCCACTCAGCACGTTATTCGCCACACTCTCTACATGATCATAAGGTATGCATCTCTTATCTACTTTATGTTATCAAGTATTCACTCAACAACATAAAGTGGGGGTAAATGTAGACACTAAATCACGCACTTGAGTACATTTCTAGGTCCTAAAAGTATGTTAGCATTTATATGATTCCTAAGCAAGAAAACTAGTGGTTGTGATAACTATCTTTGGGCTCTTTTATTTTAGCTCTTGCTTTCTATTTGGTCTTACACACCCTACGACCTAGTCATAACTTTACTTATTTATCTTTCTTGGCTTCAGACACTAATTCCCTGACCATGATAGCAACACTCGGACACTCTTGTCCCTCCTAGGTGCCCCTAACCCTTTCTTACCTTACTTGCTCTTTTTGGGTCTCTTTTATCTTTTGGGCATCTTTTTCACTTATAGGTAAACCTTCCAGTTTTCAATTACAAAATTCAAAGAAGTGAATCATATAAATACATAGTTACTTTTTCAAAATAAGGAACCAAATACTAAGCATTATTATCATCACCTAAGGTTGCATTCCAAAGGCACAAAAGCACTCTAAAGGCATCCATCTAACACTCATTCAAGGAACAAGAGTTGCATACTTCTCGCATACACACAGAATAGGAAGGAGATGTCTATTATATTCCATCCACATATACTACTACATTGCCACATTCTAGCTATAACCCGATGTCAATTATAACTTACACAAGGGCATCCTAGGGTATTATTCTTACACACGCACAAGAACTACATGGAGTCTGAGATGTAGTGCAGTGCTTGGTCATAAGTTCACTCTCGGGGTGACCATCGGGGTTAGTCCCAGTCCTCATTCTACATTTTATTTTTTAGGTTTGATGTGGTTTATGGGTAGGTGCAAGTGAACTTATCTTTTGCAGGTTACATGTACCCTTAGGAATCATAGTGTGAATATCAAGTGATCAGTAGAGAAAATTTTTGAAACCATTGTGACACAATGTGAAACTAGAACTTAATCTCTGCATAGTCACTAGCACGTAGACTAGTCACTAGCACCCCAGACGCCTTTGTCTTGCACAGGCGCCCCTGTCTAGCTCTTCTCCTGAGGTTGGGAATGTATAGGGAGCAGTTACAACGTTGTTTGTGTCATATCCAGCAATTTACCCTACCCTTATCACTTCATGTTCACTCAGAAATCAACTAATTTCCTCTATCTCTCCTCCTTGATTAAGGTTTCATACTTTACATGCTTCTTTGCTTATGTCATACTGTATATTAGTAATTGTACATCATTTAGTACAGTAATTACTATGCAATAGACATTAAATTAAATTAAATCACTCCCACAAAAACTACCCCTGAGTAGTATGATATGCCCCATAACAAGGAACCTTAAGTAGCTGTTGGTGGTAAAACTTGTACCTGCGTCTCAGAACTAGAAGATCAGAGCTGTTTGAGGCTCAATGGAATGTCTCCAAGTTATGGGACCGCGCGCTAGAGACAGATATCAGAAGAAGGTCGGTTCCTCTATCTATTTCTCTGCTCTTTGTTATTCCTAATACTGAAAGGGAAAATTTAAGCTAACAATGCCAAGGTACCAAGGATAGAAGGATAACATAAAAAAAAAATAATCTAAGGAAGGTGATAACGCCAAAAAAGAGGGGAAAATACCATCTTTTTTGAGAAAAAATGAAGGAAAGGCATCAAGGTAGGCTATGCATGAATAACACATGGACCAACATGTATTTACGTGATTAGTTTTCATAAAATACAACTAGAAAATAGCAATGTAAGTGATGTAAAATGACGTAGCAAGCACTGCAGTAAAAAGAAGGCAAGAAAGAAGAATATAAACATGCTAAGGCGAGAGAATAGCAACAAAATGATGCTCCTATTATTCCCAAAGATAAACAATCTATTACAATAGCACAAGAGGTGATATCCACATGCACAAGTCGGATCTAGAGGTGTGTAACTTATAATACGAAATATGAAGTCCTTAGCAAAGTGCGTAAGGATCCTAAATGTCCAACGTTAACAATATTTCTCGGCTCTTACATTTATAGGTGAATCGATGGAGGAAGAAAAGGAGGGAAAACCCAAATTTGAAATACAACCACCAACAAGAAGCATTCAATGCCTGCAAATCCACCTGTAAATATGTAAAATACATTTCCTCAAGTTTGTTTGGCATGTTGGAGAAAGAAAGAGGGTGGATCAGATCAAATTGGGTAGTTGGAGCAATCAGATCTGCTCATTAATTCCCAGAAAGATGTTTTCTCATTTCTCACCTACCAGATTCGCCAAGAATTTGAATTTGAATATCTAGCACTATAGCCTACATTAGCAAATATCGATTGAGACTAGGCACATGTCGATCGGAGATCTGTAGTAAAAGATATGGTTGTCAGAAGTTTGTTAGATTCATCTGCATTTGCAAGAAATGTGGTGTGTGTGGAGTGGCTAAAAGGACGACCAACTATGTAAATCTTCTTGTCATCTCTGCCACGTATCACTCATTGATTTATTTGAGGACTCGGAGCCGGCTACTAGCATGCGCTTTGGTCAAGTTGCGTGCGGCACACTCAAGCGTGTCAAAGAATAACATGGTACGAGAATGGCACGAGAGGAGGGTGCTAAGGTATGTGCGTGGAAGAATGAGGTGCAAGGGGATGATAGAAGGAACGCACACGTAACTGTGTGCAATGGAAATGGGGAAAACTCGTGAGCAGAGAACGTATGGTCAAGGCGTAACTATTACAAGGTAATGTGTGGGGCGCGTAAGAGGGCCAGAGACTTAGCTAATTGAAGCGAGTGCGAGGCACGTGCGTAGGTGAATATTTGTTAGGAGGAAGGCGAACGCGTAGAAGATGCGTGCAAGGTCAAAGTGGAACAAAGAGGAAAAGGAAAATGGAAAAGGGATAAGCGGAAGCACGCAAGGGTGCGTGAGGAAACAATGACTAAGTGAATGTGCCAAGGAGAAAAGCGAGGTGCAGCCTGTGCACGTACCAAAAATGTAGGTATTGTACTCCGGAAAGAGGTTACGGAAGCCCCAATGATGATTCAAGTCTCTTCGCAAGGTGTTTGGAATCCAGAAAAGCTCGCCAAGTATATGTTTGCATCCCAAATGCTTTATCCAAGCTCCGTGTGCTTTGTTCTGTCCTCTGCCCCTTTTTCTTTACATTTTGGTCTTAAGTGATAGGACCACCGCCTAGGATAGGGTGGCGGTCCTGTAACCGCCACCCGCACATGGCGGCGGCGGTCCTGTGCGCATTTTCCAGAACGTTCCAATGATTGCGTCAAACGTAAAAATTCAACTTTCACCCGCATTCTTCAACCACTTTGGCTTGCATTTATGTTTTGGCCGCCTGGTAAATAGTGTTTTCCCTTTGTTTATAGTAAAGGAGATCAATTCCAAGTTACCCTCTGGTAAATCCAAATGCTATAAATAGCCAGCTTATTTTCAAACAAATGGCCCCTCTCCTTTTGTGTTTGATTATTCAGTTTGCTTGAAGTTCTTGCATAAGTTTCAATAGTTTTATATTTTACATGAATTATCAGCCTCTCCTTTCGATTTAGAGATCATTTGATCTTCTTGCTTTCATCTTACTTCATTGTTGTCCCATACAATCAGTTTAGAATAAGGTAGTTTCATTTTTAGATTAGAATCCATTTAGAGTTGCAGGTTTTGTTTTGTCACAAAAGATAGTTTCCAGAATTCTCGGTGTATTTGCGTTGTATTCCCATGCAATAAATCCTACTAGGAATTGCATAGTCAAGCTCTGTTCACTTGCACTATCCCTCTCTTACTTGCATTGTATTCGGTTTATATCCAAAGTTGCCATTGTTCGAGTATCTTCTTCGACGCTATCATATACACACTTTTCGGATTCACGAGAACACGAAGGAATGAGGAGATCACACTGAGGGGACAAGTCACACACAACTGGATTTACCATTGTTCTGTAAAATTCCAGGTTTGAGATATCAAAGTTGTAGTTAAAATATATCAAATAGAGTAACAAATCATTTCATTTCAGTTAAAAGTTCACTTTCAATATTGCCAGGGAAGTGTGGGGAATGATAGCTTCTAAGAAGCTGTGATTTATTCCTCACTTCTGAGGTAAGATTGGAGGTCTTTTGATTAAGCTAGTTAGTTATTTAAATATTTAGGATAAACTCACAACCGCAGGCAAATAGCTATACCAGGCTACCTTGCTTGTTTTGATTTTGTTATTAGATTAATTGTCCATTTTCTGAATATATTAGAATAGTTGCTCTTTTAATTTCGTTAAAATACTTCATCGAAAATACAAAAATAAAAGAATATATGCATAGTGTAGATATATCTTTCATAATTAGTTTATTCATTTCAGTTAAAGTTGAATCATCTTTGCATGACAATCACGGGACCTAGAGAGCCCAGAGATTACGTTTTCGAACCGGTGGTACCTCAACCAAATCTCTCCACAACACTAGCTGATATAGATCAAGACCTTAGGATTCAGGTTTTTCAAATGACAATAAATCTTCAAGCAATTAGTGAAAAATTGAGAGTTGAATATTGAAGACAAAAAGGCATACACATTCTGGTCAAATCAACCCAACTATAGACTACCTTGATAGGATATCTGCATGACCATACAAGAACTCGAAAGAGAACAAATATTTGGTTGTGATCCTTTAGTTCCACAGCCCAACGCATGAGACCTCCTCATCGACATAGATATTGGCTTATGTATTCAAGTTTCCAGAACACCCGTAAAGCATTCGAGAAAATCATACAACTTCTAGTTCTAAACATAGAAGTTGAAAAGGCTTATGACTATTGGATAGTCGGAAGAAGAGATTGACTCCTCATATGACCATAGGAGGTCCGCCACAACCATGAACTTACGGTTGTGATCCACAAGTCCCACAACCCAACGGGCCTACCGATCAATCAGACATTGACGTTGGTTTACGCACACTAATATTCAGATCCTCACCACTTCCGCTAGACATCATTACACAATTCTCCGTATTAAACGTAGCAACCAATCAGGCTAGGGATTTCTAGACTAGACCAAAGAATCGTCCATAAAACTCTGGAGGATCCACTACACCTCTCATCACCATTTTCCATGACCTTGTCTAGAAATATACATGAAGCACCTACAGGTCATTTTCCACGTATCCAACAGCCAATAAATAGGATCTCGGCAAAGCTCGACATTGATTGGAGCCTCCGAGCAGCTATTATATTCGACGATCCATTACACCAATTTAGGTTAGGAGGGCCTTCTTTGCCTTAGATTCGCAGATTCCATTATTGCGTGTTGAGGATATAAGATTGCCCAACTAGTTTGTTTGTATCCACATACATTTCATTCTCACCAGCTGTCTCGACATGACCTCAGGAGGTTGGGTACGAAGAAGAGCTGCTTTTAGATTCTCATGCTCGCATGTCACTTTTATATCGTACATGCTCACTACTTGCAATGAATATCTCGAGCAGAATATGTATATGAGTTGTCAAATAACTAGGAGAGTTATTTAGATAACAGTTTTGGTGACTTTTGAGGCCATCTTCCTACTAGATAAAGGAGATCAGTGCCTGGAGCATCCATTGGGCATGGAGTCTGCTATGTAATCATGAAATTTTGATCTTTAACTTTGAAGAATTACTCCTTAAGTCACTTGAAGGATCATTTCTTGACTCCATTCTGAATCCTGTAAACTGCTAAAAGAACACTGAGACCTTGGAAGCAAAAGAAGAGCACGCACACGGGAAACACGTGAGAAGAAAGAGCTATGTACAAACAAATAATGTGCGCGTAGTGTACTTGGAGGAATTTAAACTACTCTAATATATACAAAACGATGCAACAAACTCAATGGAAGGGTTTGAGATAGATCCCATTTATTGGGATTTGCAGCGCACCTCCATCAAGATGAGTTAACTTAAAAGAGTTAGCCTCCTTGCATGAACTGATGATGTATGGGCCACTCCAAAGTGCATCAAACTTTGAATGGTGCCTTGGCTTAGCCGTTAGCATCCCATTTCAAAACTAAGTCCCCAACTTTGAAAGGTTGGGGCCTAGCCTTTCTGTCAAACCATTTCTTTGTTGTTTCTTTGATGGTTTTCAAGCTTGATCATGGCAGAGTTCCTTGACTCTTCAAGATTAACCAACTTTGCCATTCCTATTTCTCTTTGAGTCTGCGCACCTTCGAGATCTAGCTGCTTTGGGTAAGCGCTAATGAGTTGAAATCCAACGTCAATGGAAGGGTAGCCTCCTTATTATAGACAAGCTTGTAAGGAGAAGTACCTATTGCTTTTTTAACTGTAATTTTATCTTCCTAGAGTGCGCGTGAGACCTTTGTATGCCACTTGTCTTTGGTTGATGTTCATTGTGTAATTCATGATCTTAATCAGGTTCTTATTTGTTGATTCTGCTAGACCATTGCCTTGAGGGTAATATTTGGAAGAAGTATTCATATAGATGCTCAGATTTAGAGCCCAATCAATGATTTTGGTGCAAGGAAGGCTTTTAGATTATCAGATATAATGGTTTGAGGAATGTCAAACCTTGTGACTATACCTTTGAGAAAGTCAAGGATGAATGACTCGGTTGATTCCTTGAGCACAACAACTTTGTCCATCTAGTGAAGTAGTCTATAGCTATCAGCACCCATTTGTGGTTGGTGTTTGAAGGCGGATTAATCATGCCTATGAAATCAAGACCCCATAGCGTAAATTTTTGATCCACTTGGATTGGTCAGAGGGGAAGCACTGTCAGTCTCTTCTTTCTTGCAAAAAAATCGATTCTTTGCATTTTGTGACCCACTTGTGTGCATCTGCAAATAGAGTAGGCCAAAAGATACATGCCATTATGATCTTCATTGTTGTAGTCTTGGCAAAGAAGTGTCCACCAGAGAATCCATCATGAAATTTTGCTAACACTTTTTCAGTTTACGCGTCATTGATACACCTTAACAACACACCATCAAAATTCTTCTTAAAGAGAAGTCCATCAATTAAAACATAAGGGATGGGTTATAACATCAGATGTCTTCTCTTTGCCTTGTTTAAGCCAGGAGGATATGCGCCCTCGGAAAGGAATGTCATCATGTCCTTCATCCAATCATGCATGACAGGATTTGTATTCTACAAGAGTTACGCTCATGGGAGGTCCTCATCCAAAAATAGGGAAGCCTCGAGTTCGGTGTGTGCATCCTCAGCAAGTTACTTGCAGAGTGCGCTACCTCTTACCAACTTTGAACCTTTGATATTCACATCATACTCCATGATTTTGGCTACCCATCATGTTCTCTTGTCACTAATTTCTGCTCCCATGATGGAGTCTTTGACAGAAGAGTGAGATATTAACACCTTGATATGATTTATGACAGACATACTTTTTAATTTCTTGAGTGCGAGGCATAATGGTGTAGAAATGTTTCTCCATATGACTATATCTTACTTCGTAATCCTTTAGTGTTTGGCTGAAGAAAGCCACTTGTTGTTCTAGCCCTTGTTCATTTTCTTGTGTTTGAACAACAAGTAACACTTGCATCAACGCTATAAGCATAAAGAATGAAATCCTTGGAATAATCCAGTTCTTTGAGTGTTGGCGCACAAGAAATCTCTTGCTTGATTTTTTTGAAGTTTTCCTTTCCTTCTATTGTCCATCCGAAATTTATGTCTTTCTTGAGCATCAAGATGATGAATCGAACGATCCCTGAAGTTAGGAATAAAACACCAAACAAAATTGATCTTACCAAGGAAGGACTGCAAGGCCTTTTATGCGCGAGCAGGAGAGAGCTAGGATGGTTGAACGTGCTCAAGATCAATTGTAATGCCATCTTCGAAAACCAGATGGCCCAAGAGATTTCCCTACACCACAACAAAATTACACTTCTTGGGGTTAAGAGACACCCCATACTTTCTGCATCTCTCAAATACTTTCTCCAGGTGCATCATATGATCCGCACTTTGCTTTGAGAAGACAATGATGTCATCAAGGTAGACCAAGATAAACTCATTGATATATCCTTTGAATGCAATATCCATGGCGCATTGAAATGTCGTGCCTACATTTGACAGACCAAAGGGCATTTTTTGATATGCATATGTTCCCCACTTGGTTAACTTTGTTTTGAATCGATCTTCTTCCTTAACCAGGATCTCGATTAAAACCTGAATATCCGTCTAGCATTGAGAAAGTTTGCGCTGGCTGGCCTGATCTACAGAATCTGCTCCATATAAGGAAAAGATAATTATCCTTTAGAGATACCTTGTTTAGATCTCGAAATCAACACAGAGTCTAATTTCATTATTCTTCTTACACACCGGAACTAGATTTGCGACCCAGGTAGAGTACTTGATGGGAAAAATAATCTTTGCCTTAATGAGTTTGGATAATTCCTTTCTCATGAGGGGCTCTATCTTTGGATTAACTGGTCGTTGTTTTTGTCTGATGGGCTTGATATCGGGATCAAGGTCAATGGAGTGTTGAGCAACACTTGGATCAAAACCTTTGAGGTCTTCATACTCCCACAAGAAGATATCAATATATTTTTAATAAAGAGAGATGAAGGCCTACTTTTCATCGTGTGCGCAAGCTTTCCTAAGCAACAATTCCTTTCCTCTCACAATAGTGATTGGGGAGCAGTCTTCTTGTGTTCCGCACATATACCTTTCTTCACCCTTGAACTCATCATCAGGGCTAAACATTTTCTCTAATGTGACCAGACCTTTAGGCAACTTGTTTGTTTTCAGCTGTATTACTTGGTCACCATAGCTTTCATGCAAGTTAGCTTGCATGCTTGATGAGAACTCAGCTTCATTCTGGATGAACTAGACAATTTGTGTGTCACTATCAAACACTTGTCAGCTGGTATTTTTATCTAGAATGGATGGTCTGATCACCATCTTAATGTGTTGAGTGTTTCCTTTGACAAAGTCCTTAGCATGAGAGAACTACGAACCAAGCGCGACCATTTGATCAACTTCCTTATTCATTTTGCATGGCACCACCTGTAAATTTAGAGCATCAAAGCTCTCAAGGAGGTCCCAAACTCTGTGTTTATAAGCTTTGAGAAGCTTATTCTTTACCTGGAACTTGTTGGTGACCTGGTGGATAATCAATTATGTGTCCCCAAAGATCTGTAGCACCTTAATCTTTTTCTTTTCAATAATAAGTAGACCATGCAAACAACACCTCGTACTCTGCCACATTGTTAGAGCATGTAAAGCTATGACTTGTGCGAGAAGATTAATTTCTCATCCTTGGGGAAATGAGAACGACTCTTCGCACCATTTCTACTTCTGGATCCATCAAAGTACAACTTCCATAGACCGGGGTTCTCTTTACTTGCTTGAGCACGTGTGGCAAAGACAACTTCTTCTTCAAGAATGCAGTAAGTACTTAAGCCCGATTTCATAAGCTTCCAACTCTTCAAAGATATGTTTCAAATTTATGGTGCCTCTCCGCCCACTCATTGAGTACTAGATAAGGAATAGAAGATGGTAGAGGTTTCTCTTGAAACTAAAGTTTTTCCTTCTTCGATTAAATAGTTGGCTTGGGGGGATGCGACATTTGACTCTACATGATAGAAAAATATTGGCTCAATTTGTATGGTAAATCGGGTACCATATCTTGTCTTGAGTAACATATGAGACCAATCAGAAGACAAGTAACCACCCACTTTAGCAGTAAAATATCTTGACAAACATAAGGCAAACAAAGGGGGTAGATCAATGATTGACACATCTTGAGTTATTATTAGACTTGGACATACATGGAGAGTTAACTCAAGATCCTTGATGATTCCTATGGTAGTGACAATTGAACCATCAAGTTACAGGACTCCTTTTATCAAGGGGTTATACTTGAGACCTAAGACATCGGTGATCTTCTTATGCATGTGAAGTGCTAAGACTGAATCAATCATACAATTATGGAAAAGATGTTTGCCTATGATCAAAGACATATAGAAGGGTGGGGTTTTAACAACTTTACTTACTTTCTTATCCTCTTCTTGGTAGATATTGATAGAAGCTTGTAACTTTTGGCCCCGGATCGGTGAGCGGGAGTTCCACCGAGCTTCATGCAACAAGTCACGCTAGGATGGAATAGTCAGGGCATCCCACATTGTAACATTTATGTTTGTCTTTTTCATCTGGTCCACAATTGAATGGAAAACCCACTGACTTGTGCATTTGAGGAACAACAACATCCTTTCTTGGTTTCTTGGGTACAGAGGTAGGAACCTTAGCTAGCGCAGAGGCTTGACCTACCAAAGGAGGGGTGCATGCCACTTTCGGAGGAGCTTTACGTGGAGCCTCGGGTGTAGGCACTTGAGCACTTTTACTATTGGATGTCTTAGTTGCTTCCTTTTACTTTTGAGGGTCTACTTGTGTTGTTAGAATTGTGACCTACGCACTATGCTTGAGCATTATCTTCTTGTATCTTGTGTTGTCTACAACTTGGGCGCACGGTCTGTTCACATCATTTGCGGACTTGGTTGATTACATCAGAATTCCTCAGCACCAAAGAACATCATATTTACCTCTGGAGGAGCTTCTGGCCTTTCTTGGTTATTTGCTTCAGTGCCCTTGTTGAAAGCTAACAAGCTGAAAGCATTCTAGATCATATAAGCTTGCACATGCGTAACATTAGCATAGTGATACTAGCTATGAGGCATATTGCAAGGAAAGCACCATTCAGACTCTGTGCCATGTTGTTCTAGACTAGGATAAGTTCTTGACTTGTGTTGGGTGTTGGAAGAGGTTGTGCAGGAGGAATAACTTGTAAAGGCAAGTGCGCATTAGCATACCATCTATCATTCTACTAGTTTTGTCTATATATTTGATTCCCATATTGATTATGCCAAGGTTGATTTTTTTGGCTTTGCCCTTGATTGGAATTACCTCTATAGGCTTGCACCTTATTCTTCTCTAATGATATGACCTTGTTGGAAATATTTCTAATCATGGCCTTCAATTCGCCATCTTATTTTTGTTGTGCAGGAGAGTAGGATGTAGATGCAATTGGTTGTGCATTCTACACTAGAATTAGAGCAATAGAGGGTTGGGGCACTGGAGACATCTCTGGGAATAAGGGCGTAGGAGGCCTATGCACCAACTTAGAATCTGAATGAGACTATTCTCTACCCTTATTACAATGTTGTATGCAGCAGGTAAGGTTCTACCTCCCATGGATTGAATCATGACTGAAATGTCACTATTCAAAGCCCTTAGATAGTACAAGAAAGCATGTTGGGCTATAGGCCTTACCACTTGAGGAATTTTGTCCCAAGTCTTCTAGAATCTGATGTTGAAATCAATCATCTTCTCATTAGGCGCGCACTTTGTTGTAGTCAGTTGCTCCACTAGTGATAGATGATTTGATTTATCTTCAAATTAATTGCAAAGAGCTATTTCGAACCCATCCCAAGTAGCAATAGATGCAGGTCTCATGCCATGGTACCATTGGAGTGTTTTACCCTTGAAAGAGGTTGCAAGTAACTTGACAAAGCAACATCATCATGTGTAATCAAATAGACAGAGCATACATTGGCCACATCTTGAATGTGTTCAACAAGGGTGACTTGATTTTCTCCTATGAAGTATGGAATACTCTTGAGCACGTCCACTGGTATATCATGTTGGGCATTGAGATTGAGCGGGCTTCGCCAATGAAGTTGGCAAAGTTCCTTGGAGGAGGAGGAGGTTGAAGTGCCATGGTAGGGTGCACTTGTCTATTTTGAGGAGTAGAGTGTGTGTGACGCACTAGGATGGGGATGCACGCACGAAAGATCTGTTGCATGTGCTTCTCGGTGAAAGTTAGAGGTATTCAAAGGATCCTTCAGTTGCAACACTTTGTTTGGTATGCAAACTTCTTATAAAAGGCACTCGTGTCCAGTAAAGCAGAGCTTTGAAAATGTTGGGAGTCGTCAGATGTGTTGAAATAAACCTCCAAAGGATGGAAATACTAAGTTCACACACCAAAACTTAGCAATATGAAATTTAAGCTTTCACTGCTAGTCCCACCGGGCATGCCAGAAATTGTTGGTGGTCAAACTTGCACCGCGCATCCCAGATTTGGAAGATTCGAGCTATTTGAGACAACAATGGAACCATCTCTAATTTGTGGAACCTTACGTGCTTGAGATGGATCTCCGGAGAAGGCCAACTCCTCTATCTATTTTTATTGTTAATGTTACTCCTAACGCCGAAAGGGGAAATTAAGCTAACAATTCTAAGGGACCAGGATAGAAGGATAATCGAAAGGAAAACTAATCTAAGGTTATAGCACGAGAAAAGAGGGAAGAACACCATATGTTTTGAGTGAAAATTAAGTGAAAGGTGTCAAGGAGGCTATGCACGAGTAGTAAAGACCAACATACATTTACACGATCAGTTTTCATGAAAAAGAACTAGAAAATGGCAATGCAAGGGACGTAAAATGACGCAACAAACACATAGAGTAAAAGGAAGGCAAGAAAGAAGAATATAAACACGCTAAGGCTAGAGAATAGTCACAAAATGATGCTTCTATTATTCTCAAGGATGCACAATCTGCTACAAGAGCATAAGAGGTCGATATCTACATGCACGAGCCAGATCTAGAGGTGTACAACTTAGAATACGAAATATGAAGTCCTTGGAAAAGTACATAAGGATCTAAAATGTCCAACGTTAACAACAAGCCTAGCTCTTACATTTATAGGTGAATCGATGGAGGAAGCAGAGGAGTAAAAACTTGAATTTGAAATACAACCACCAACAAGAAGCATTCAATGCCTATAAATCCACCTGTAAATTTGTCAAATACATTTCCCCAAGTTTGTTTGGCATGTTGGAGAAGAAAAGAGGGTGGATCAGATCAAATCCGGTAGTTGGAGCAATCTAATCTACTCGGTAATGCCCAGAAAAGGCGTTTTACCTTTTCTCACCTACCGAGATCCGCCAAGATTTTGAATTTGAATATATAGCACTATAGCCTACATCAACAATTATCGATTGAGACTAGGCACACACCGATCAGAGCTCTATAGAAAAAGTTATGGTTGTTAGAAGTTTGTCGAGTCGCCTACCTAGGCAAGACACGTGGCGTGCGCGGATTGGGTGAAAGGATGACCAAGCGTGTAAATATTATTGTCGTCTCTACCACGTATCACTCATTGATTTTTTGCAAGGACTCGACACCCGGTTGGCACACTTTGAATGGTTACATGTGGCACACTAAAGCGTATCGAGAATCACTTGGCATGGAATGGTGCAGAGGAGGGCGTAAAGGTATGTACATAGAAGAATGAGGCACGGGGGGTGACAGAAAGAAGGCATGCATAATTTTGAGTGGATTAAATGGGGAAAAGCTGGTGAGCAGAGAACATATGGTCAAGGCGCAATTATTACAAGGTACTATGTGGGGTGCGTGAGAGGGCCAAGGACTTAGCTGATTGAAACAAGTTCAAGGTGAGTGCGCGGGATGAATAGTTGTTAGGAGGAAGGCGAATGTGCAGAAGATACACGTAAGGTAAGAGTGGAAGAAAGAGGAAAAGGAAAATGGAAATGGGAGAAGGGGAAGCGCACAAGGGCGCATGAGGAAATAATGACCAAGTGAATGTGCCAAGGAGACAACTGAGGTGCGTGCCACTTACTAATGAAGATCTCTAAGCCATAATATGTATGTAAGTTGTCCAAATAACTAGGAGAGTTATTTGGATAGCAAAGAACTACTCCACTATTATCCACTCATAATAAAACAACTCATTCAACACCTCCTAAGTGCCTCTCGTAACTCACCATACCATGTGGCCTCATCTCGCCTCGTAGACCCTCCCATAGGACCCACCTATGACCCCACCCACACATCAGCCACCAATATCCCACTCCCGGTCACCCCAAACTATTGTCGTCACCAATCCCACAAAGTGCAATACCTATCTCGAGCCGGTCATGTCTCGGCTAACTCGACTCCAACGTATTCACTCTTTGAGTCAAAGTATTTACTTATTTAATCAATCCACCTCGCTCTACCTGGATCACTCCCACTTGTACATCCTCAAACACCTCCTCCTCCTCCCTCTCCACATCCTCCTCCCACCACTTTTGCACCACCCTATCACCGCGTGCCACTAGCTACTCCCGATACCACGCCACATACTCTAACATCACTCTGATATCATCAATATCTACCAGCACTACCTCTTCCTTTGTCATCAACTAGATATATCTCATTTGTGCCACTGGTAGCTTGGTGTCCACATCACCTTTCCTATACATAATATGTTCCCTCGTTATATCTTGCACAAGCCCAAACTACCACCTCACCCACCCAAACTAGATTGCCTTGATCATCTCCACCCGATGCTCGCACATCCACCTCTCTGTTGCATCATACATAACTCATCTACCTCTCTTGGTCGTGTAAGAAAGCTGTACATATGGTGTCTACATGACATCGTCTCGCCCCCCGGACTATCAAGCAACCCTACACTGATAATCAAGCCTATGTGACACTACATCTCAAACAAAGTCACTATGTCACCTCATAAAACCAACACGATACATGCTCTCACACCACTTAACCCATGGAAGACCTCATGTTTGAGTCATGGTAATGTACTTATAAGCCCAGGACTATCAAGCAACCCCGCATGATAATCAAGACTCGTGACACTACATCTCAAACAAAGTCACTCTGTCGCCTCATAAAACCAACACAATACATGCTCACACCACTTAACCCATGGAAGACCTCATGTTCGAGTCATGGTAATGTACTTGTAAGCCCAAAACTATAACAAAAATGTCCCATCCGTCTCATATCTCCTCTATGTAGACCACTCCCATAATTCTCTATAGATTGTGCTAGTAGATTCAAACCCCACACAAAAATAAGTTGATGCTCTACCATGTCCGCTACAACCCCTATTAATAACTATGAACATTGACCTCCTCAGGAATCTAGCAATGCATAACAACTATCCCTATCATGATCATGACAATCAAGGAACTCTCGGGTATTGTCTCATTTGAAAGAGACGCAAAATCAAAACCTCTTACAGAGTAAGACACATCCAACACCTCATCTCCATAAAGCCTCACCATGGCCACAAGCTGCCAGTCTCATCAATAGGACAAATGTCCTCCCCTTGAATAGACCACACGCAAAATCTGCTATGTCCTCTAGAGTGATAGTGATCTCCTTGGAAGAAACCAAAATGTCCATATACTCACATCCCACCAATCTAAAGCAACGCCACCATCATATCTAAATCTCGATGGATACGTCGATAGTGATACAATCCACCCAAATCCAACGGCTTCGAGGTATTCCGATCATTATCAGTCATATAAACACTCCAACAACGAGAGACGCACAATCCCTTATCATAAGGCGTCTCTTTTCCCGCATTCACAAAACACACAAAGAAAACATTAGTCACGACAATACAAAAATCCTCCAAATCCAATCAATATTGATCCATGTAATCGACCTTGATTCCTATGAATCAACATTGATTCCTAAACAATCAATGTCGATTATAATAACCAACATCGATCCTATATCCCGATATAGCAAAAAAACCATAACTAAAAACAAAAAAATTACACCTACCTTTATTTGAGATGGTCATCGCCTCTTTTTTCTACTCCCCCTAGCCTCCATTCCTCACAAACACTTAGAATATCTATTTATAGCATGTAAGATCATAACACGTTGAATGAATTCACACCTGACCATCCAATTGTTATATATATAGAATTTTGACATGATCGACATCGATCCAAAATTGGTATCAATCTCGTTAAAATTGATACCAATTCTATTAAATTGGTATCGATTCGCATTAAATTTGCATAAATTATTACACTTTGAGCCCCTTTGGGCTTGTTGGTTGTAAAATTTGACTTGTGGATAAGCAACAATCAAGGGACAGCAGTCCCTCCTCTTTATGGGAGAGGTTCCCTTATTGAACACAAAAATAAGTAAATCTACTTATTTACAAATGTACAAACTATTAATATTTCAATGAGGATTTTGATGCTTTAGATGTCTTCATCTCATAAAATTTTCAATACGATAAGAAGAAAGTAGAAGAATTAATATTCGAAAATGAAGAAAGTAGCACTTTCAGACATATAGGTTGCAGAATGATATCCTACTTATGCATGCAAGAGTGACAAGATTAGAATTATATACACCGAATACATGACATATATGCAATAGACACAAATTTCTAAGCACAACATCAACTGAAGGACACAAAGTTCTATTCAGATATATATATAACTTCACATGGATTAGATAGAAAGTAGAAATAGATAGAACACAAGAAAAGATAGAACTTATTCTGTATTGATTGTCGATTCAGTACTCTTACATCAAAAACATTAAAATCCAACCCCCTTTCAAAATAAGAGGTAAGGCCTTTTATAGCCACTTGGGTAGTTACAAACCGAGTCCTTTCAGTTTCCTTTCTTTTAATCAAAAGATTAACATTTAACCAAGTCTTACAATATTAAGTTGGCCCCTACTTTAATATTATATGACCACAACAAAAGATGACCAACTTAATAGAATTGCATTAATTAAAGAAAGGCCTAAGAACTAGTCGTTGGAGCACTTGAAGAGGTTGCCACCGATGTCTTCACCTTCAGGATTTGATTCTGAATCTCACCAATGCTCCCGCTATCTCCATGCCTCAGGGAATAGTGGTATTAGCAGTTGCATGTGTCCAAGTATCTAAACACTTTTCCATGCTTTTCCCAAATTCTGCATTTTCCAAAAATTCTTTATTTGCCTCTATGATTGCATTTTTGAGAGCACGTATCTTTACCATTTTCTCCTTAGACATAGTATCTTGTTTGAACAAATCCTCTTTGACAAACATTTTAAATTTGGATTTAATTTCTTGAATTGTGAACTTATCTTTGAATTATCTTTGAGAAGTTGACAGTGGAGGTCTGGAAGGCAGAGATAACATAGGCCTTGTAAGCTTCTCCTTTTTGCATCATGTTCTTGAGTTCCTGATAGCTTCTTCAAGGATTTTATCTTCAATCAATGTTGTACACCCACTAAGATAGATTGAACTTCACTTCATCAAACACTTTGTTTACCAAAAGAACTTGTACACTAGTCTCACTCATTAGCCGAAGATCATGTATACATTCAATCCACAATTTCAATTCCCTAGTCAAACTGTTGAGTGTTGTAGTAAACTTCAACCACATATTTGTGATCGATCATAAGCTTTGTAAGCTTCCTCAATAAAATTGAGGCCAGTGATTAACATTTCCTCCACCATAGCTCCATATCCTTCCATAGGTAGCATGCTTATGGATGTCCTTAATGACTTGAACTTCTTCATTGGTGAGGAAAATAGGAGGAGGTATAACATTCAAAGGGGTTGGATCAATCACTTTATCATTGGCTAGCAAGGATTTGATAAAATCTGAAAGAATTTGTATATGCTCCTCGAGTTGCTCTTGAGATTGTTTTCCCTTTTCCACTCTTTCAATTACCTTGGACATTGTTTCCTTCAAATTGTGTACTTCACTCTGGAGTGGATTCTCCCAATGGAATTCTTGTCAATTCCAAATCACCCAAAACCAAATCTCTCTCATTCTTATCCACTTTAGGTTTGGAAATTTCTATAAATTGTTGACCTTGAGAATCAAACACCAGTCTAGAAGTAGTTCTTGCTCTTTTGGCAGGTGGGGCTGGAGTTAGTTCCTAGGAGGGCAACCACTGCATCAAATTTGGGAGAAACAATCTTAGATGTAGTTTTCCTTTTCTTGTTGTCCACAAGTGGTTGAACCCAAGTGAAATAAGTATTGGAAGAAGGAGGAATAATGGGCCCCAATGCTAGAGTGCTCATTGACCCTAGGGTTTGTGTAGCTGACACTTCAAGACAGATGTTTCAATGCTAGAGATAGTCATTCCTTCAATGGGAGTTTCTTGAACAGTGGCTCTTGGATAACTAATGTCTCAGCCTCCAAAGTGTGATCTTTTGGCTTATCACTTTCTTCTTCTTCTTTCTCTGTGTTACCTCCTTCAAGATTACTTTTCTCATGCCCTTCTGTTTCTTTTACATCCTCATCATCACCGTAGAGATCAACAATCCATTCAATCTCAGATGTTATTTTTAGTTTCAGAGAAATTAATTGTTTACTTCCTCAACAACTCCCTCTAACTTTTCATCCTTCTTAGCTTTCCCCTTTTTTATGTATACCAAAGTTGAAGATTCAAGAGGGAAAGGAACATATTGTACATGTGCCTCAGGAGTTGCCACAGGAATCTCCTTCGAGGAGTGGAGGTTTCTTGAGAGGAAGACCTTGAATTTTCTGCCCTGTATACCTTCATTTTTTGTCAAACCGAGTTTGGTCCTGACCAAGACAGGTTTATAAGCTCTTTCAAATCATCCCTTTCCTTACTAAACCAATCAATGGTTTCAATGGGAGTATGCCTGATAGACCTTTCATATTCAAGAGACTACAGATCTTGATCATCATCTTGTAGTTCATCTGGTACCTTATATACTTCAAAATCCTTAATTTGTTGAAGAGATAACCTATCATAGTACCTTTTTTAGCTTCATAGTCATCAACACAATCAACCCAATAGTCTTCAAGATCAACAAGATGATGAAAGCCCATTCTGAAATTACTAGCAATAAATCCCTTAAGGTCAAAACAAGTCCTTGGTTTGAAGTAATGGAGAGTGAGAGGGGCAATAGTTCTATCAATATTTTGGGCATCTAAAGCAGTCCTACAGGTGTAATTACCCAGAGTAATCAGAAATTGAATGCCTATAATTTTCTTATCCCTGCAAGTTTTGTGAATTTTATCAAGCTACCTACATATCTCAACTAGAGCCATTTTATTATTACAATACATTGGAAGTTTCAAAGGTGTGCCTTCAAAACTAGCTAGCCGAATATAAGAAAACTTCCTGAATTGAATGAAATAGCTCCCATAGAAATCAATTGTTTGGCTTCATCCGAGAACTTCGAACTTTGTTGCCCTCTAACAGTCTAACAATGTACATGGTGAAGGCATCATTCACTCTTCTAAAATGATGATTGTTATTATTCAAAATCAGTTGTGGGAAATATTCATATATTGGAGCATCCTTCTTGTCCACATTAGGGGAGATGCCCAACCATTCTTTGTATGTTGTTATGGTATACATCAGATAAGAAGTCATGTAGAAGCTCCTAGTTCTTTGTACATTAGCTAATTGCTCACTAAGACTATCACAGATGATTTCTCCCCAGTTTGGACTTTGCTTTCCTTCACATATGATGTTGATAAAAGGGCACATCCAAAACTGAAATTCATTGGTGGATGGAAGACCCATTATCCTGGTGAGAAAGGTAATGATATTTGATAACTCATCCTTGAAATCAACTCTATACATGGTTTTGGGTAGCCTTGAGGCACCTTTCTTTGGGTTTTTAAACCAGGACTTGGCTACCCTACTCTTATATTTCTCATTGTCTTGATCAAATATAAGTTGAGCCTGAGCTTTGGTGAGAGTGTTTGAATTTTCCACCACAGGAATTATGAAAGCAGTATTAATACAATTAGCATCCAATCAAGCAATTACCTACCCTTCAGAATCTATGATTTCCTTTGTGTCGGGATCAAAGCAAGAACTACAAGCTAAAAAAGCGTGTGTCAGGCACACTAGATGAGACATGAAATCCTCGGCATGATGTTATTCCACTTTCTTTAATTAGCTAAATAATGGGAGTAGGATTATCACAATTAAGTCGTGCCTAAAAATCATCAAGGTCAAGGTGTTGGGTGTCACTATCTCCTATCTCAGGTATGGTTGTTTCTAAAGAAGAAATATGTTCTGCCCTTTAAAATGAATCTTCATGGTGAGCATGAATTTCGAACAACCGGCCAAAGATAAATTTATAATCACTAACGGGCTTGTGTGGCAATGGCAATAAAATTCTGCAATGAACTTCTCGAACCCTTAAATTTGCTTCCAAACGAACCACGACCTCTGCTAGAACAAGATGCACCTAGAAATTTTGAAAATATTGGAAAATTCTCTGCTAAAACAAAAAAGTGTGAAAAGAGGGAGCTGAACAGAAAATAGAGGCTGATTTTGGGGATATGATGAAAAACAAGCTTGCCCCATGAATTTATTCACATCTAGTTTTGAGTAGGTCAAGGTGCATTGAATGCTTGATTTAATGTATTGTGGGGAATGGGAACACAACATGTCAGCACGGACCTTTGGTATGCGGATATGGCAGGAAAAACGAGCACCACTGGCACATGGGACGCCTAGGACAGTGGGAGTGGAAATTCCCACAACACAAAGGAGGATTTGTGTATGATGTGGAAAATGCGGGTTTGTTGGTTACAAATAGCATGGGAGCACTTATGACACTTGGGACACTAAAGAACGAAGTACCAAAGTGAATGAGGTGCGGCAAAAATGGGTCCACGGGGAAACGAAGGTCGAGAAGTACTAGGAA
Source organism: Taxus wallichiana var. yunnanensis (assembly GCA_018340775.1). Lineage (NCBI taxonomy): Eukaryota > Viridiplantae > Streptophyta > Pinopsida > Cupressales > Taxaceae > Taxus > Taxus wallichiana. The sequence continues at coordinate 974,779,967 of CM031239.1, forward strand.
CATGCGGGATAGAGAAAGCCAAAAACTCCGCAAAACACAAGCATCAGATAAATCGGATCAAACTCACACAATCAGTCCATGGGACATTGGGACATGAGTTCTCTGCAAAACCAAAGTATCTACAACACTAAGGAGGTTTTTTCAATTTGGAGAAAACAGTGAATGAGCTAGAGTGAACAAGGGACAAATGGGACATAAAAACCTGAAATACCCACAAACTAAAGAAACAGTCCCAAATCTTTCTAATTGTTGAAAGTTCACCCTTTGGTACTATACTTCACAAAGGAAAACAAAACTTGACAATGATTAATCTCATTAAAAAAATGAAAAGTCTCCCAAAAATGCACAAATTTTTGAAGGGTGACAATAGGGCTCGATACCCCCACTATATAATTTTCATCACATACACATCCCCTTCACATTTGGTTAATGGATTGAGAACCCCCTGATGGTCCCACAACCTATGGCACGTGCCTTATATACCACACATTTATTGCGAAAACATAAGTCCACAAACTAAACCCCTTTACAAGGCCCCCTAATAGCCAAGGTTAGTTTTTTCGTGTCACTTGTTTTCTGATGAATTTCCCATTTGCCGCTCCATTACACATATCTATACTCGTCCTCATCCTTTGGGCACCATAGTTACTCGCATGTCTACCATTTTAAGCTCAAAATTTTACACATATACACCCATACATCCACACATTTTCAAACTAGCACCCAACTCAGTTTTCCTCATCAATTCCCAGTTTGAGGGGGAACACACCCTCACCAAAACCACGGGGCAACATACCTTTTTGGTTTTTGTCCCGCACCTTGTCCTTATAATTCACTTAATAAGAGGGGACAAATGTAGACACTAGAATTAGGTCACCCTAATTCCTACATGTATATACACATGTTAGAACATCCCTTGAAAAACCCCACATGACCACTTCACCCATACCAATATTTACCGACCCATATTTACACCCATATTCACTATTTTACCTCACCAACTTCTCATAACCACAATAAAACAAACAAAGATAAAACAAACTAAACAACCTCAACTCCCCAACAAACTCCCCATGAAATTAAAACAACCCCAAAACCATTACAATTTGCATCAACCTCAAAAGTAATGTCATTAGAACCACATTCAACCAAAATTCTAAGGCCAAGAATCGGTGTTGATTCCCGAATTGATGTCGATTGTTATAGAACAATATTGATTCCTTGAACAATATTGATCTTATATAAACAAACATAGGTCATTACCCAAGGATTAGACAAATTTTGATACGACCGGGGCATTTGTGAACATTGGAGAATTGGATTGAACCCCCTATTAGCATGAAAAATTGAAAGCACCCCATTGCATTAGCCTCCCTTTGGAAAAGTTTTCCACACAATTTGATCATTTGATTTTCCTTTGTCATGAAAGTTATGTTCATCATTTGAACTTATAATCCATTGCTTACATATTTAATAACAAGTATAACCTACTTTTTCCAAACATCCAACCACGAAACATCTTTGACCAATCATCCTTTTAGAGAGTTTATATTGTGAAACATTTTAGATCCTAAACATATCTTTAATCAAGTAATTGGCGTTGATCGTATTGATCGAAATCAATCGACACAATCGACATCGATCTCTGTCAAAATACCTATTTTGTATTTTTAATACATTTTGGCACATTTTTCATATTTTTAACATCGTAGTTAACACCCTCATGTTTACAAGTATGGCTCTTTGTTAGATGACCATCACGGGATAAGTTTTTGAACCCACCCACATTTATGACCTCCTCATAGTTTGCCAACCTTTCTTATGAGAGAAATTGGATAAAGAATCACAAATTGAGTATATGCATCATCGTCTTTTCACCCAATCCGAACAAATCCCGACCAGTTGAACCTCCTCCTGAAGACAAAAATAAAGCCAATCTTTATTAGACTAATCATTTCAATCTTCCTCGGCCCATCATTGCAGATATCGATTAAGTCCCAAAGTATTTAAGTATTACATATTAGTAATTTGTTATCCATATTACAAAATAGTGTCTGCTTTTAATTCCATCATTTATTATTTCTAGCTTGGTTGCTTAAGAATGGGTTAACATCCAGAAAGGAAGTATTTTCCTACCCGAGGATGGCCTTTGTCGGAGTAACTCACCTATTATTTTGCTAATATATCTTTTTAAAGTTGTCTACTTGTGTAAAGGTTATCCTTCCTAATTAAAAGGAGTTCTTACATCTCTTAGATTCAAATGTGCACATTCTTCATCCCACAGGTAACTCTAAACCCCGTTATCATTCCGAGTTTTAATATTTTTTTCCGTAAAGGAGTTAACTCAAGCTAAAATTACTAAATCAAGAGAAGCCATAAATTTACAACTAGAGTGTAAGAGGTACTAGCCTAAGGAATAACATATAAGTGCTAGAGACCTTGAGCACAACCAAAGACTTATCTATGAGAGGATTGGGAAGAGGGACTACAAAAGGAAAACCGAGAACACCTTTGGGAAGGGCGACCAAGGGGAATAGCTATAATGGTGATGACCTAATTATTTGGTTGAACTTAACACATTGGTGTATGACCGAGGAAATGTCCCTAAGGGTACGTAACCAATGGATACCTAATTGTAAGGCACTAGATCTAAGAATAGATGCAACAATAATGAATAGAGTAATAGGGGGTAGAAAGGATTGGTATCAAGTGCAATGTTGTGTATAAAAATACCCAAAGATTGAAGCATTGTAAGAGAACAAAAATTATCTTTATTATGTGGATCGACCAAAACACCCTAAATAGGTTTGTGACACATAGTAGTAGAAAGTGTATCTAAAATAAGTGTGTGATCAATATTATATCAAAAGAGATGATTGGAGCAGAAGATAATGAGTGATTAAGTGTTCTAATCATCACATCTAAGGGGTGATTATAAGAGGGTGGTGGAGGCACCACACAATAAACATTATGTACATTTGAAGAAGATTTTGTAGTGTCGTGCTTATGAAGTGGGTCATTGACGATTTTTAGCTTAGCATTATCATTGGTTGTCTTGGAAGCTTCAGTTGGCTCATCCCATTCAATAGCTTGAGAATCTATAAGATCTTGAATAACACGGAGAAACTTTAATAATTTGTCTATAGAGTGTGCCCAAAACATTGATGGTAATTATAATGAGCATTAACATTTAACTTCTTGCTCTAAGGTCTACTCATATCAACCTCAAATGGTGGAAGGAGAGATATGAGATTGCACTAGACCAATTGTTTCAATACGACATGATGGGGACTTGGAAAGCAAGTAAATTGACAACACACGAGTCGGTGTTACAACTTAACAGGATGTGAGATAACCTTGACGATATCTTTAGAAGTATATTTGACCTCATTAGGTAAGCTTTGAATTCAATTTTTCTTGAAAACTTAGTAGTGGATGTGGGAGGAGAGCTAGCAGTGTACTTGAGTTTGTTCATATGTAACAACTTAGCCTCACACTCTTTCAAGGTATGACATAGATGGTTGAAAGATCAAAACTTTTCAAAAGTGCCTAAATCTTACAAAGGGGATAGTAGGCTTTGAATATGTCTTGCAATTCATTATCAACTAAGAGATTGTTCATCTTGGTGAGTAGGGTCTTATAACGCAACACAAACATTAAGAGGTTCAGTAGACCCTTGTCATATTTGAGCCAATTGTGTGTAATAAATTTTATCCTTAATATTGATAGAGGATTGATCTAAAGAATAAATTTCCAAAAGTAGTAAATTTACACACAAAATGAGTGGGGAAGTTTAAAATCACTATAATTCAAAGTCCTCAAGACTTCAAGGAAAAATCTTGGTAAATAAGATGTCATTAGAAGCATAATCTAATAATACAATATAAAATGAGTGAAGATACTCATCAACATTCTCTTTGCCATCTGTTCACCATTTTCGGTCAATCATCGGAAGGGGGTACTAAATTTTTTCGATTTGCAGAGTTCTAGGCAGTGTTTGGAAGAATTGAAAGCAAATTGGCAGTTAGGTGTTGTTGCAGGTGCAACACCTCACATATGTTGTCATTCCAAGTGTCGTATTCAATAAAATCATGCAAAAGCCTTGGAAGACTAATGCACAACCTTGGTGAAGGCAAGAACAATAGCATATGTCAGAAGTTGTGCCTCATAACATTAAGCACAACTGCAATTTGCAAAGCACATAAGAGATTTTGGTTTACTGATCGGTGATGTTGCTTATGTTCTTATAAAACAGATCAAGTATAGGTGCATTTATTTCTAATTATTTATTTATGTTTAAATGATATTACTTATGTGTTGAGTTGTTTAGTTCATTCCACATTTACAAGTTACGAAATCAAATGCAAAAGGAAATAGACAACTCAATTACAGAAATAATTCCATTTATTCATGAAGAAATAAATTTTCCAACACAAGCCATGGGAGCTAACTTATGTGTACAAACAAAAGAAATGCAAAAACATAAAGTTATAAGTGAGGAGAGGAAACCCATCATTTCCTGAATGAGTTGGTTTCCCCATGCTCCTCATTTGTATTTGCATCATCTTTATGCTCCTCTCCCAAAATACAACACATGTTGACAGAAAAGAGATATTGTTAGAGCTCTGGGTGTTCCTCACTTATCATGTACTTACAACTTCAGGAAAATGAATTTCTAAAAATGAGTACAAATAAAGAATGCATGAGAAGGAACTATAAACAGAATATCATAGAGCATGACATCCTCCTCTAGGAAGCATTTTCAGAAGCATACTATTAAAAAGAAATCACTGAAGGATGAAAAGAAGAGAATAGGCTACTAGCCTCATTTCTTAATTGTTTTCTGAATGTGCATGTACATGAAACAATAGCAGCACACACTTTAAGTTACTAAATAGCCACATGTTTGCAAAAATGACATAAATGGATCTTAGCTTTCTAACTCACAAATGTTCATTGTTACTAACAAGAGAGATCATGGAGGTCACTTGCAACTGTTATACAACTGAGTTGGGCATAGAAGCAACCACGAAGATTTGAAGGCAGAAATGATAAGAGATACTGACTAACAGAGCAGCCATACAGATACAAATAGGTCAATCATCAACAAAAGAAGATGTGCAGCTACAGTGTAAAGATAGTAACATTTAAAGAAGATACACATTTGCATGAACAAAGCTCATTTATTTTAGAGACACAAGCATGATCAAAACAGCCATATACATTGTAGCATTCAAGTACATTTTCCATCACTTGTAAAAAATGAAGGGGTACAGTCCACAAATATCTCATGAAACATTAGCAATCATAGTACAAATTTCATAAATTCCAGAATTGTAGGAGTAAGCCACAATTTCCAAGCAAGTATCAAGTTGTAAGTATACATCAAGTGTTCAAGCACAATTTTCAGTGCACAAGCTTGAATGACAAATCCAAAGATGTATTTTAAATACTTTGCTAACTACTTAACCAGGTATGTCTAAAGTTTGCCAGACTTCAAGAGCCATAAATTAAAATATTACAATGGTTAGTGTGGAATTATCAGAACTTGAAAAGACTGTTCCCCAAATTAATTATTCATTATGTTTTAAGATCTAATCAAAGGTTTAAAAGCACCATTGATCTTACAAAAACAAGATGGTTGAACAAGAATGCATATGCAGCTAGATTTATGTCAAAGTTCGATCAAAATAAGATACATGCTTCAATCCTCCTTATGTATTAGTCAAGGCCATATTTCAAAAGGAAATGATGCATCATCAAGTAGGTTGCAAAGTAATCATAGCCATATAAGAACAGGGCAAGCTAAACATCTGATGCAAATACACCATTTTTCAATTCTAGGGAAAAAGGGTACAAACAGAGAATAAGTAGCTTTGTTCAAAATAGAGCACAACTTCATGAACACGACTCATCAAGAGAAGTCATGAAAGTAACAGTCACAATTTCAAGGTTAATGTGCTTTCCAGATAAATGTCTGGGTTACAAAGCAACATATATATTCATCTTCCTAAGTTAAAAATGTTTTCGGATCATTTAATGGTCAACTACAGTCGTGCTTTCATTAAAGATGAAAATGTAGAGAGTAGATCCAAGAGCATCAAACTAGTTAAGGGAATGCATAGTCAAAATAATCTTTCATAGAGACTTCATTGGAATAGATCTTTTCAACATGAAAATTGTTTTGAAGTACAAATATTTGTACAAGATTTGGAGTTCACTAGTGTTATCCATTGACACAGTTGCCCACATTTCAAAATACAAAAATTTAAGTAAGGCAAGCTCGAATCAACATTAAAGAAAACAGAGCCCAAATAATCTCCAACTAAAAATCCCTAGAAGCACGAGCAACCCATGAGTTGAAAGAGTTTTATGGTAGCATGAAAGGGGCTCTATATAGCTGGATATAAGGTAAAAAAATAAAAATTCAGAGTTCCTAAAGTGAAAAGCGGTGAAAAAGGCTTCGCAAAGAAAGAAAAAACATAGGGATTCGATCCTAGCAATGGCGGCAATGCAGAGCCAACTGATCCATTTAAATGAACTCATAAAGCTTCGAATATGCAAAGAAGAGTTTACCTTCCAGGGCGACATGTATATTCGCGAGATAAAAACACAAAACTCTCCCTAAGAGCTCCAAATTGAGGAAAATAAAAGATTCAAACCCGCTGATAGAAGAACAAAATGGCAAACCCCAGTCCATAAAATGACACAGGAAAATAACTAGACTCAACTAGCCTATAAGAAAGAGCACAACAATGAGAGAGCCAAATACAAGTTGTAAGGATCATGAACGAACGAGCTATGTCACAAGGTATGTAAGCAAGGATTTATAGAAATTACAGCTAACTAAAATAAGACCACGGGTCAGTAGAGTTCCAAAACAGCTAGCTCATTAACACGAGCCTCCACAACCCCCAATGCAAATAAGTCTGGGTGGAATCAACTAAAGTAAAGCAAGGTCTTACCTTAATAAACGTGATGGCAACCCCAGATCGAGCTTGAGCACAAATGCAACTGAGTTAAATGAGATTGTATTTCCATACAGAAGGCAACAGCCAAAACTCCATACAAATAGATCAAGCTTGGTAACACCCAGCAACAATGCAACTGACAATAATAAATTTTAGATTTGGGTTAACAACAAGAGAAAAAAATCTCAACCCCTTCACGTCGAGCCCTGGGAGCAAACAACCATTCCATCATTCAAAACCAGCTAAATGATGCAAAGTCATGGCAACTCAAAGAATACAGAGCTCCACTCAAAAACAAAACTTGGCCATAGCTTGTGAATGGCGCCTTCAAGAAGAAAACATAGCTCTCCAAGTAAGAACGATAGCTCGTTCAGGCTTTAAATACATAGCAACAAGGAGATAAAGTGGCGGCCCGGCCAAAACGCCATGTGTATACACATTAACAGCCATGACACCTTTCACTCAGTAGGAAAAGTCGAACCACAGGTAAATCCAACTCCAAAGTCCTTACACTAGCAGTGATGGAAAAGAAATGAAAGAGTTACCTTATGTCTCCCGAAGCCTCTAGATAGACCAAAACGCAATAAACCAGAGCTCTACGGTTAAAAGCAGGTCAAGAATGGTGACTAGAAATTTTTGCAGTCTCTCCATATTGAAAAAATCACAAAGAAAAAATGAGAAGACTAGGGTTCTGGCCCTAATTCATGCAATCCTTACCCAGTGATGTCTTAACTACGGTTACTATAACCTTAGGGTTTTTTTGGCTTGCCCACATTTTCTTATTTCCAGTAGGGAGTGGGGTTATTACAACTAGCAATTGCAAATGAGTTGCAAATTACGCCGGAGATAGTAGCAATATTTAGTTTATTTGAGTTGTATTTCGGGTTGATATTGCATGGATGTCTATATGTTGTTGCAAAGCTCTTATTTTGCTATTGTCCATATTTTTGTAAGACACAATTATGATAGTCACCAAACTAAATCATGTTTCATCATTTGGTCAAACACCGAACATTTATCTATTAAATCTTTCGAATCTCAAAAACTTTGAACAAGATATATGACCAATATTATTTTCCAAAAAGTAAACTATAGAATTTACTTTATGAAGAATAAAATCAAAATCAGAAAACTTTTGAATCTCAAAAACTTTGAACAAGATATATGACCAATATTATTTTCCAAATAGTAAACTATAGAATTTACTTTATGAAGAATAAAATCAAAATCAGAAAACTTTTGAATCTCAAAAACTTTGAACAAGATATATGACCAATATTATTTTCCAAATAGTAAACTATAGAATTTACTTTATGAAGAATAAAATCAAAATCAAATATCTAGGATAGTAAATATCTAGGACTATAGAAAAATATCTAAAATCCGGCAACCTTTAAAATATCTAAAATCCGGCAAGACAGTAAATATTGGAGCCGCCGGAATTTGACACTTTCCAGCAAGGGCATCTTCAAAGTAGACGCCACCTAGGTGAATTATTGATATATGCAAATCCAAATAAATCCAAACTTTGGAAAAGCCAATAAGATAATTACCTTGCATGTCATACTAAATCAAAGTAGATCAAGTGATTACACTGATGCATGCAACTATGAGATAGATAAAAGACAAATCAACTTTTTCGCATAGAGTCCAAAATAGCCTTCTTTGGATAAGAAAAAAAGATGAAGTACTTTGCATGTGTCAAAAGGAGATGGGCCCAAGCTACCCAATGGGGAAAGAATGAAGCCAAAAAAATCTTTTGTAGGAGGATACAAATTACTTTTTACCTCAGCCTTTCAAAAGTCCATACACTTGCAAAGAAGAGAGAAAAAGTAGTCAACAATAGTTTGACCACAGTTATGGGAGAGTGTAGTGTAGGCTATCTTTAGCCCTTCATTATTTTATTGTATTCATTAAAGGCCATAATTATGCATGTACAGGTACTTTAGTTGAGTGTTTGGGTAAGGACCTTATTATATATTATATGCTTTTACAAAGCATGAAGGGGGCTAAGTATTTTTGTAGATTTATGTTGTAAAATTTATTGTATTTTTCCACCTTTCAAAGAATAAAGGACTAGTTATTCCTCGAGATTTGAAGCTTTTACAAGTGTGTCATATATATTGTGTGGTGTGTCAATAGTGAAATTTCTTTTTCCTTGCATGCTCATGATATTCCAACACCTTTTTCAAGCATTTTTTTCGGTTTAACAGTCACCTAAGTGTGTCAAACACCTTTTGTGAATGCAAAGTTTATCAAGAAATCATTGAAGTGAATTATAAACTTTTATCTCGTCGATAAGTGTGTTTCAAGCTCACCCCCCACAAAATTTTGGTGTATCACCTTTACCAATTTTTAGTTTTACATTTCTTCTAACCCTCAACCCAGTCATATTTAGAAGTTTCAAGTGATCCATCAAGGGAACCATCCTCTCTGGAGGTTCTCCTCGGTCCGAGGAACCCACAACTCGGAGGAGATCCCATTATATCAACCAAAGTTGAAATCGGATAGCCCATCCAAAGACAGAGGTGTACTTTGAATGGATAACACCATCATAGATAGGAAATTTAGGAGTGACAAACCCAATAGGTAATGGATGAGAAGCCACTTCGGGAATAAGGGGATTGTGAAGTAGCCGTCTGCAAAATCCATAACATTAGAAGAAGTGGATACACCTTGTTGTAATTATAAGATTTGTGCTTGTAAAGTATGAACAAGGGATTCAAGAGCTTGCATGCTAGAAGAAGATGCATATGAACTATTAGGAGTATATATGGGATGTGTGGTAACAATTGTAGTGGCATAGATAGGCATATAAGCATTTGGGATCGATAGATGAGGTGCACCCAAAGGTATAGGCACCACGGATGTGGGAACAATAGATGTTGGTACAAGTAAAGAAGATTGGGGTTACCCGATAAGGGATTCTTCTCTAGACTTCCAATCACATATTGATTTACCTACAAGCAATATTTTGGTGATGGGATCAATATGGGGTGAGGGTTTTGGAAAAAATTGTCACAAAAGTTAGACACAATTTTTGCTTGGTCAATATCCATGATGTTACTATCATCATGGGAAAAGCCATCGGGATGATCACTATAAGTTTAAAGATTATGCATCGGGACCTCATTAACTTGGTCAAGGATGGAAGGATTGGTAACAATATGTATTAGAGATGAAGCCGCATGATTATGACATTGTCAAAGATGAGGGAAACACTAAATATGTTCAATGAGTTAATTAGAAAGGTGAAGACTACAAATGAAGGGCATATATGGAAAACAGACATAATCGAAATAAGGTAAGATAACGAAGAAAGAGAAACAACATAACCACATGGATTTTTAGATAAGCAAGTGTAATACATAAGGAACTAATAAATTAGGTTAAGGGTTTGATCAAAAGCAATTTCACCAAAATGTTTAACCCCTGAGTAAATTTTAGGTCAATTTAATTAGGTGTAGGATACATTAGATTTTTACAAATATAATAGAGATGATACAATACAAGAACTAATAAATCAATAAATTGCGAGAAGATAACACAACACCGGATATATGGGGGCCAAGATGCCCTAATATCAATATATTCAGAATAATACCCTTAAGGTAGGGCAACACCATAGAATGCTCCTTAAGGAAGGAGTAACTCCACAATCTCCCAAGACGGGAATCCACTTCGAGGGGGACACCTCCAATAAACCTCTACCAAGTAGAAGACTTAACTCATACATACCTCCCTCATAATGATACTCACATCCTTTAAATAGGATGGGTAACACCTAATCCCAATGTAGGCCGACCCATTACCCAATATAATTAATTCCTATGTGAGCCCCTATAACTAACTAAGGGGATGTGTGCCACATGTCGGCATCTCCATCAACCCATATATATTATATTATCATATCCCAAGGTACATAGCATTTCCTCCCTCTTTGACATGTTTCATCCCCGAAACATAAGAAGAAGCCATATAATGAGTGCGCTGTAAATTATTGCACACTTGTCGCCATGCTCGATCATCCAACCACCCATATGAAATCATAGGGGGTGATGCTGCTCCAAACCTGATTCCATATTCCCTTGTGCTCATCTGATTCCATCCTGGTCCATATGTGTTCCTCCTCGGCATCCATGTATATCCATAATTATTATTCATGTGATTCCATGGCATATAATTATTGTTCCATTGATTCCATGTATAGCCAAAATTATTACTCCTCCAATTCCCTGTATATCCATATAGATTGCTGCCCTTGTGTGGCCTGGCATGTCTCCATGATTTTTTCCTGTCATGATGATGTGGGTGTCTATATGGTGCAACCTTAGTATGCTCAACCTTAGCAATCTTTTCCTCCACTTTCTTTTCCTCTTCCAACTTGTTTGCTATTTCTTTTTTCTCTTGAGTAGAGAAACTATTTTTTAATTTTTCATCATGTTCATCATCCTCTCCTTCTGATTCATCCTTATTCCCTTCTTCACCATCTTCAAATTCATCTTCATGATCCAATTTTACATTACTTTTTTCCTTGCTAAGTGTGATATCTTGCAATGTAATTTTCTTTCTCCGTACCATAATTTCATGAATTTCTTTTGCAAATTAAGATTGATTGTTCCCAAGCTCTCTAGCAAGGATATCCAAGAACAATATCCATACCATCCATATCTAAAGCATAAAAATCTGAATGTAAAACATATTTATCCATAGAAAGCTTTAAATCTTCAAAAACCTGAATCTGCTTACCATCCATTTGAGATTCCTTGATATGCTTGGCTTGCACTGTAGATTTTGAGCTACATCCATATTGATGAAGTTATATTTGCTGCTAGGGTTTATGGAAACAATTACCTTTTTTCTTTGAATACACCCTTCAAACTGAAATATTGAAGCTTCCTTCTTTGGAGATGCACTATCATGTGTAATAGCTTCATCATCAACATTTTCTTCTTCTTCTTCTTCTTCTTCTTCTTCTTCTTCTTTTGCTTCTTCTTCTTCTTCTGATTCGCTTCTTCTTCTTCTACTACTTCTTCTTCTTCTTCTTGATTCTGCTTCTTCTTTTTCAAAAAAATAATGTTTCTTTTTTGTTGCCCATCTAGCTAAGAAAATATCCTCCATTTCCTCCCAATCCCAATCCAATAGATCTATATCCAAATAAGAATACCAATGTCGCGCTTTCCCACCAAGATGAAGATAAAAGCTAACCCATACTAAACATTCTTCACAATACATTTGTTTAAATTGTATCCACCATTTTTTTGCATCAATTTCCCCATTACCATAGAAAATTGGTATAACCATGATGCATAAAAATTAGGGTTTCACAAACTTACTCCTTTGACCAATATTTTACCTGATGATTTCGTCAATCAGTCAGCCGCAAATCTGAAAGCACAAAGAAGTAACCCCTACTAAAATTTTGAGAGATTTCCGAAAATGTAAGAAATTCAGAAAAATTCCTCAAATTGCGGCCTGTGGAGCAAAATAGTGAAAAACAATAAAACTGAAATAAATCTGTCAAAATAGATCCAAAAATTCTGAAATTTCATTGGTATCACCGTTTGATATATTACCAACAACCCAAAAAAATTATCTCCTAATTCGTCATTATTCAGAAGATATAGATGAAACCTTAGAATTAGGGTTTCAACCCTAAAACGGACACAACTTTTGCAAATCAGCTCCAAAAAATCTGAAATTTTGAGGGAAGATCACTTGAACTATGTATCCACTCCCCACAAAAATATCTGAAAAATTCCAAGTCGATCTCCAGATATAGACGAATCACCAACATTAGGGTTTCATCCCACAAATTGCCCGGATCACTGCTCTGATACCACTTGATAAGAACCTTGCATATAATAAATCAATAAATTGCAGAAGATAACACAACACCAGATATATGGGGGGCCAAGATGCCCTAATATCAATATATTCAGAATAATACCCTTAAGGTAGGGCAACACCATACAATGCTCCTTAAGGAAGGAGTAACTCCACAATCTCCCAAGACGGGAATCCACTTGAGGGTAACCTCCAAACCATACAATAACACTCCAATACTCAATATCATCAATAACTACAACCTTCTAACCCCTATATATACCATTCTAACCTATGGCCAATACTGAGGCCGACCTCCTAAGCATAATAAATCATAAATGAATGATATAATAAGATAAGGGGATGTGTGCCACATGTCGGCATCTCCATCAACCCATATACATTATAATATTATATCCCAAGGTACATAGCATGAAGACTACAACGAAGGGCATATATGGAAAACACAGACAATCTGAAATAAGGTAAGATAACGAAGAAAGAAAAACAACATAACCACATGGATTTTTAGATAAAGGTGTAATACATAAGGAACTAATAAATTAGGTCAAGGGTTTGATCAAAAGCAATTTCACCAAAATGTTTAACCCCCTGAGTAAATTTTAGGTCAATTTAATTAGGTGTAGGATACATTAGAGTTTTTTTACAAATATAATAAAGATGATACAATACAAGAACTAATTCAAATTTACGACTCATATTAGATAGAAAAAAATATGCATACACCGATCAAACTAACATGCAATCGAAAGTACAAAGCGGAAGTATAGAAGTACTTAGTTGATTTCGCTAGTTTATGGAAAGATATGTGACTGTGCAACATAGAAATTGGGAGAATTGAACTTAAGAAACCCTCAAAAACTAAACTAGAACCGTGACTACGCCTTGGTTAGAAGCGTGCCATCAAGCTAGGACCTGTACTACCATATGCTTTATCCCCTTTTGTATAGTATTGGACCTACTTTGAATCTGTCTCTACAACTTTTGGGTTGTTATCCTTCCTAGATTTATCTTTCGCTATCAAACCCTAGTTATAACACATGCAATGAAGCTCTTTAATTGGATTAAATATCACCTCAAACCCTATCGATGGATGACGAGTCCCCAAACCAAATATTAGATAGATCAATCGATTTAGTAGTTGTTTTAACCATTCTTGGTTTAACGTGGCTCTTGCTAAAAGCACGTGGAGAGAGGATGTTTGGATGCTTGTAAATGAGAGATATGGCTACCTTGACCTAATTTTTAGCTTAGACGATGTGGGTGCTAACCTAATGACTATAGATGTGTGATTCGAGATTTAGGGAGATTTGATTTCCTTTTTCAAGTGTATGAATTGAGTGCTCTAATGCATTGTAGTAGGAGTTATAGGTTAGAAAATGAGGTGGTGTTTACTCGCTTATACAAGGTTTTGTAGATGATTTATCTAAGAAAGGTCGGCCCAAATGAAGTATAATACCCAAAGAAAGATTTAAAATTGAAAGTGTGGTTGGAAGACATGTCGGTCCAAGACCGTACAAAGAGCTCATGACCATATGGTATGACCCCAAGCAAACTATACGGTTCTAGATATGAGCATGAAATTGTGTTAAATACATTTTAAGTTGGTAGAAGGATATCTCTCTATAGATTTTATGATTTGAATTCTCAAAATGTCTCAACATGTCGTGTGTGCAAAGATAAATAAGCTAAACAATGAACCTCAGAAAGTGCTAAGAGAGAATGGAGAAGTTACATTTATCATAACAAGAGTGCATAGTCAAATCAAGGGTTGCCAAAGTGTAAATTACCAAATTTAAGTTTCTACAGGATCCCATCATGTATCTTGATTATAAGCCTCAAATATGGGATTTAGGTTCTTTCAGCCATGACAACTTGGAAGTAGCACATGACCGTCACCACCCCTTACATCAGGGTCTCATGAGTTTTGACTCGACTCTTTGTCTCGCTATATTTTACCACCATTATCTTCTTCACTTATTATTCTTTCTTATCAATCATATTTCACATTTATATGCAACCATTTTGCTAAAAATACTCCACGCATCCATTTAATTTAGGCACAAAGGTGATAGAGTGAGTGAAATTATATCCACGCGTAGAACTGCATGTGACATGAGAATCTATGGGAGTTTTGATAAATGAGTAGGACTTTACACTTGTCTTATATTGGTAAAAACTCGATCATTAAGCCGATGGGCTTGTTCCAAAATGAATGAGTCGGGAAAACACTAACAAAATACAATGATGTAGATTGATTTAGTCATTGATGCATGGGTTTATCAAAACCATCCATGTGGCATACACAAACATGATTGGACACAACAAAGTGCACATTTTGGTAGACCATAAGCTTCTCCATAACTTAGAGTGTCGAGTTTTTGTAGAGACTAAGTTCCAACATCGGTAATTTTGAATTCGGTAGTAGTGAACCTTTTGAAAAAGGCATCATTGTCTCAAGCATTATAATGTCATTGTTTTCCCATCTAATTACACGAGAATGAAGAAAAACTCCTTATTTGAGGTATCAAACCCCTAGGTGGGGGTGTCCATCCATATCTAGTTGGGACTGCACCTTTAGAGATGATCATGGTATATGAACTGATATGCTCAAGTTTATCCCCATGGACTGTCCTCACACATGAGCACCACTTCAAATCTCACGCATTTGTTGGTTATTTCACTTGTAAATAATTATCGATACAATTGACCTTACGCCCATATCGACCCTAAATAAGCCCCATTGTCTCCTTTAAACACTATGTATTAGAGACATATCGTAAGCGACCATGATAATTAGAAATATGTAGTAACACTCTCAACTTACTTGTTTGCTTTGCAATCCATCCAAACTATGTTATTCTCCTTATATAGAATTATTGGGTCACCTCCCAACATGGAATATGTTATCGTAATTATTATACATGTGGAAAGTGTTGTTTTAATTACAGAAAATGTGAGTATGAGGACATCAAAATACACTTAGAATACTCACCATCATTGATGCATCACATGTTGGATGTTTTTAATATATAAATTTTTAACAACACTTGTATACTTTTTCGATAATATTAGATACTTTTGTTTGAATGGTTATTACAATAAAATTATTTGATGCAAAAACGGTATTTCAATTGGGTTAACCATCTTGCCTACCTTTGTTCATGGGATGCCTTTTAATTTTTCTCACAATGTGTGTGCCTTGTATTGCACACTAGAAGCTTCCTTGGAGATATATTATAATGAGTGAAATCTCAAGCCTTGTCTTAATAAAATATTTTCCACCTAATGTCAAATGTCGTGAAAAGTTATTTCTTCTTTCTTAGTTACATTCAAGAAAATTATGTGAGCTTGAACACGAGTCTCAAGCCTTTTGTGGTCTTGTATAGCCCAATAAGCTGAAAAAAGCATTCCTCTTATTGAAATTCTAGGCAAAACAATTAAGAGGATGTAGTGTGAAATCTTGATTCATAAAAAAATCAATGTATGATTTGATTACTTTTTATCATTGATTTGTTGACACATATATTTTGATATCTATCAATGTACTTATTATGAATATACTTATTTTGATATGATGTATTTGTGACTTAATATCATGTTTATATGTTTACACGTTAATGTATTCTCTTGAGGGTTATGTGTGTACATGGTCTTTGATAGATGGTGGAGGGATTTGATCTATTGGGGGATTTCAATTGGGTTGACCATCTCCCATAATTTTGTATATTTAATCCCTTTTGACTCAATCATATTATGCACACATAGTTTTGTGTGTGAGAAGCTTCGTTAGAAATATAATGTAGGCGTAAATTCTCAATTATTACATCATCAAAATTATTATTATCTAATGTCAAATGTCTTAAAATGTTTCAACTTCTTTCTTCATTAGATTTATGTGAGCCAAATACGCATCAATACATTATTGTGTTCTCGCATGATCTAAGACGCCAAAACATTCATGATATCAAAATTCTAGGTTGTCGGTATTAGTTTGAAAAACCTTACCTTATAATTTGAGGTCCCACTTCGAATTCCAACTCCATGCAATTTCAAGTCCCATATTGGAAACAATTTTTTCTAGTTTTGGTCTTATAAATGAAAGACATCATGTCTAATGAATAGCCACAACCCTCATGAAAATGCATACAATTCATAATATTAGAATAATCATATTAGGACATCTTATATACAATATTCTTTGGCTATAATAATGATATTCGTCAAATGTAACATTCTTCAACTAACCTTCATATATATACACGCACTATTAGAAAATAACATTTAATGAATCGAGAGTTAGTGAATCTATTTTTGATAAATATAGAAGATATAAACCTTGACCATGGTGGCAACAAAGTTTCCTTTTGCGTGGCGATCATGGAAATCTCACATGATATGGACAAAAATATTGTCCATGCCCATGTCCGCTATTACTTGAACTCAAATTAAATATATCATTTATAAAGTTGCCACAAACCCACTTAACCTCCCATGTCTTGTTCTTTTCAAAGTAAGTATCGATCCGAGAGGCTTTCTTGGAGATATAATTTAAGGAGCCAATTCTCAAGCGTGCACAAACATATTTGTAGCCATCCACTATCGAATACCTTAAAAATTTACACGATGTAACTTTTTTTAGATTTAACAAAATTATGTGAACCTAAAGACAATTAAATCTGATCTATTATATTCTCACGTTACCCAATAAGCGGGAAAAACATTCCTCTTATCGAATTTTAGGTCAAGAATTGAGACAATGTAGCGTTAATACATATTATGTCAAATTTTTCAACTTATGATTTGATTGGTTTTTTGACACATACATTAGTTTATTATCAATATACTTCTTTTGATTTAACATGTTCATGACTTAATCTCTTGTTTATATGTTTACACGTTAATGTATTCTGTTTAGGGTTATGTGATTACGTGGTCTTTGAGATACGGTGAAGGGATTTGAGTTTTGGGGGATTTTACTTGGTTAACCATCCTCTGGATCCCTTTTGACTCCCACTTGTATCGTGTGTGTCTTGTTTTGTGAGTGAGAGACTTTATTAGAAATAAAATGTAGGATGTAAATTATCAAATCTTGTGTCATCAAATATTTCATTGTCTATTGTTATATCTAAAAGTGATCGGGGATCATTTTTGATATCAAAAGTTCCCTAAACATCCTTAAATTATATCGGCGAGAATATCTTTTCTAGAGCTTTCCGACGACTATGAGAACGCGATAAACAAACATTGGGAGCTCTAGTTATGTTTGGTCAAAGGCCCGTCAACGAAAAAGTCAACTTTGGTCAACATGTCAATATTCGACCAATAGCACTATAACACATGGCAAAAGGGTGTTGGCAAAAAGAGAGAGTTGTTTTGGGTGGTCATTGACCTCCTGTCTTTGACAGGTGTAAAAGTTGGTGGCTGCGACAAGAGGCTCAACTTTTGTGATGGAGGGGAGCCCGATCACCATGTGGACTAATTTGTTATTGCCAACGTGGTGGGTCCACAAGCCACCACGTGGCTTGCCACCACTCGTCGAATTCGCTCAATTTTCCTATCGAGAGTCGACAAGTGGACTATGTGTTGATCGAGTTGCTCATCGAGTTATGGATCAAGTTACACATCGAGCTATTCACCAAGTTGATTACATTCTATGCCACAATGTTTGGGTCAAATTTCTATTATCTTGGTGAGTCCATGTTACACCTCGGTGGGAACCGTTTCCACATGGCTCGGTCAACCTAATTGGCCACATTCCCACATATCTCGGTAGTCACAACAACCAAACAACACACCCCATGACTCAGCCAAATAACTTGGCCATGTAAATCCACACCCACACATATGCAAAGACCACGTGGAACATGGTGGGGCAAAGGCCCATGCGTGGAAGTATCCACGTGAAGGATGGGCGGCTAAGGTTTATTAAAACCTTAGAAAATATATATGTCGCCCTATGTGGGATATTACCCACTTTCTAATTCATCCACATCACATGGAATTTGTAAAAAGGGGTTAAAGGAGGATTATGTGAGATAGTACCCATCAAACATGCAAGCTGCCTATTACGGGGAAATAAACCCATCCCTATGCTACGTTTAGGATTTTAATAGCCTATAGATAATTTTTAATGCATTATTTAAGGGCCCCATTTGGGTATAAATAGGGGACCCCTTGCATTGAAAAAGGACACACGAACACAACTTGGAAGCTCAAGACAAAAGCTTGAGAAATATTGCCCGAGCGAGTGGAGGAGAGTTTTTTTATAAGACCTATTTATTAGGCTTATTATAAAGTTGTGAAGACCTATTTATTTAAATAGGCATTATTGTGACTAGGAGTTTTAATACTACCTAGCCGGCCCATAACGCCACACTAAATTATTGTGGAAGCCGGAGTATCGATTTCAAGTGTCATAGGACGTTACGAAGCATCGGAAGGTTGATCGAGATCCAAAGGATTTCGAACAAAGTGGAGTAGTGCTATAGAGCTTGCCGAATACGCTAGGAAATGGGAAGTCGGGTGCTATTTTTTCAACCTTGTCATCTGAAGGTCTGGATATTCTTCTAAGCACGTTCTTAATAGTTTCCATTAGGTTTTCTTGTGAAAGTACTATTGTAACTTACAAGTTTTGACTAGTGGAACGGTTTGAAAGAACCCAGAGACGTAGGCAATTGTCGAACTCCGTAATCAACCCTTTTGCAAAGTGTCATACTTATTGCATTATTTTAAGTTGATTTTAACATGATAAAAATTAAATGGTAATTTGATAAGCCTACAAGGGTCTCGAAGATCGAGTAGATAAAATTTTTGGTCTATTCTGATTAGAAAGACAACAAGTCTTATAAATAGACAAAACCCTCATTTAAAATGCATATACTTCATGGTATTAGAATAATCATATTTGAATATTGGTTTCTTTGTGGGATCTTTTATAAACTAACAATCGCACCAAAGGGGTGCAATGGAAACGCCGATAGTCGTAAAAGAAGCAAATGTGTCATGTGCGGAGGAGGATATGAAAGTGAAGTGAGAGATGGAAATACACCATGTAGTCTAATTGAGTGAATATATAGAAGGAAGCACAATGGAGTAGTATTTTGAAAAGGAGGGAACACCAACTATTCAATTTGAAGTGAGAAGCAAGTATTGAATCAAAATATGGTCAGTTTAGTCTCCTGCTTTCCTATGGTCATGTTCTTGGTTATGATTTGTAGTGGGAATGTTGGCCAATGAGATGGGGGAGTAGTTGAATCTGGATGTTTCATTATATAGGAACACCGACTCAAGGGGTTGGACATCCATAACTCTAAGGACAACATCGATTGTTTTGTTGATTTTTTTATCTCTTAAAGAAGAAGGTAAGCTAGATGACGAGGATGAGTTGGAGGGCATGACGAGTAAGGTAAAAAACATGAGAGACTCAAACATGATGAAGCTTCCTATTTGTAGGTGTTGGTGAAGGAGACTCGTCGAAGCCTTTGAGGTCATTGAGAATATGGACAACGCAATCAATGGCTCAAGGCTTGCCCCCTTAGACAGGGGTCATTTTGGTCCCTCAATGGCCTATGTAGAGCTTAGTTTTGGAATCAGATAAGACTTTTGAAACTATGTTGCCTCCTCTACGAGGCTTGTGCATTGTGCAAAGGCCTATGCTTATCGACGGGAACGTTGGCGAGGCCATTAACAACATCTCATGGATTTGTTTGAGGTCCTGCAACTACCTTATGAGGTAGTGTTTGTCTTTCATGTTGTTATGTTAGGACTAACTTGTTTGAAAATGAACATGATTCCATCCAAGCCTTTTTGGACATGCACCGACATCCCTACAACTGCGTAAAAACAGGAGTTCATAACAAGGCAAAATAAACCATCAAGGCTTAATGGAAGGTGGATTTTGTGGTTGTTGTTGCTAGCGCCAGTGGTGGCAAGACCCTTGGTGCAAATTTTTGTTTCACACAAAGCACAAGGTTATGGAGGTACAACTAAAGGCAATACCATCCAAAGAACAATCGAAACAAAATTTTCTTAATGGAAAAGAACACCAAAGCAAGAACTTTTTTGTTATTTTCTTCAAAGCTTTTAGGGGTGCATGTCAACATCAACAATAGTACAATATAATTAGGTCCATTCATTACAATATTTTGGGAATAAAAGATGATGTTTGAACTTATACAACACGACATTAGAGTTATTTATATATACGATATCCACTATGGGTTAAATTTTACAGTTGTCTACACCTTTTTCATGATTCTGGCCATTAAATACTTGAAATAATTGTTTTATACGACATGTAAACTTTAAATATGATCATCATTTTTATATAGATTTATATATAAAATATATTACAATACACACATGTATATAAATAAATATATAATAATATTATATTTCTTTATTAATGATATATAACTAAAATTATTTTGTATTTTAAAAAGACAATATAACAACATTTCGTTTATTACAAATAAATCTATTTTATTATAAATTATAAAATATAATTTTATTAAGAATAAATTTAATTACAAATGTTAAAATTAAAAAATAATATAATATTAAGAATGACTTGCACTACTTTATTTCTGTTTTAGGTATGTGGAGGTGTCGCTCGGTTGAAACCATCAACTGACCTGTTAGGGCACCGTCAACTGGGTCTTACAAGACCCGGGAACAATTTTGGAATTTCAAATTATCTTCCCTGTCAAATCAAATTTTGTTGACAATTTAGTTCTTTTATGTGCATGTAAATTTTAATTTTTTCTATATTTATTTTTATCACGTCTTCTTATAAATTTGTATATTTTCATATATTTATATAAGATTATTTAAAAAATTGATGGTTTTTAAATTATTTAGCATGCCATTCTTTAAGATTATTTAAAAAAATTGATGGTTTTAAAATTTTCCAAGTATGTCATTCTTTAGGGCAATCATTTTTTTGTGCCACTAATATACAACTAAAATAATAAAAATCACATTTAATAAAATCCACAAAGTATATTTTAGATTTAAAACAATAAAAGATTCCACATTTTGAAAAAAATCGCCTCACCAATGGCAACCCAGTGCCACCCACGTATTTAACAACAAAATAAAAGTTGAGTGGGAAAATAGACCCATGTCAAAAAACCCACCAATCAGGTTAAGCGCTTTTCAAAACCCAAAGCAGAGCATGGAGAGGACACAACCCACGCAACCTTATAGACATTTCATCAAACACTCTATTCTGTTTTGTTGTTATCGAGAGACAAAAACTTTTACCGCGAGCATTTGTCAAAAACCGATGAAAACTTTTACTCCGAGCACTTTTTAGAAACATACGATTTGATTTTATCCGTACTTCGTCGCATGTACATAATATGTGAGATGCAATCGTATAATATATATATATATATATATATATATATAATTGCATCTCATCTCACACACACACACACATGTGAGACCACCTACATTTATAAATTTATTGCGGTTGCCTTCTGTATGGGACCGCCACTCCACCTTTTTACATGAAGATTCTATTTTATGCAATCCGCAAAAAATAAAAATTATATGAGACCATCTATACCTGCAAATTTATTGCAGTTGTGTTCCGCATGGGACTGCTGTCTTAGTTCCACAGTAAAAGTATTCCAGAAAAATAAAATAAATTTTTTAGGAGAAATGTTAATGCAAATGAACAATAGAGTGGTCAATATTCTAAAAGATACCACTAAACCCACAAATCTTTTTGCTGGAACCTTTTACTCTTATGAATGTAATTAAAACCATTTCATTTCATTTCACAAATCAATAAAATCCAAATCCACGTCAACATACCAAAAGCATAAAAGAGTTCCACGTCAGATTCGAACCTTGGATATGACTCCCAGAACTCCTAGAGACACGTTGGCGGCGCTCAGATCGGGATCTCCCTCCCGGAGCGTGACAACTTTGGCGTATCCTTCCCGTGGAGAAGCAGGAACCACCAAGCGCAGCGACACGACGTATTCATGCAGAGCTCCTCCACGACCCCAGAGGGAGCTACCATGTGACCCTGTGCTTAACAGGCCGCCCAAGCTGATACCCTCCCAGTAAGGCGCAGCCACCAGGGCCAAACCAGACGCCGCCACAGCGTCCACGAGCTCTCCCAATCCCACAACACTGTCGGCATTTTGAGCAGGTCATCTTTCTTTTCAATGTCGATATTTTTAAGCAGGTGATCTTTCTTTTCAATGTCGAGATTTTTGAGCAGGTCGTCTTCTGAATCTAAGCTTACACGACTTCGTGGACTTTCTTACTTCCTTAGGTAGTTAGCCGTGGATTTTTGTAAAGAAAGATCTTTCTTCTTGTCATGGAATACAGATACGATTAATGTACATTATTTTACTATAAATTTTGAAGGGGTCTCAATGTAAAGGTTGAAGAGAAAATGATCTTTGTGTGTTTTTCAAATTTTTAATGAGGGATGATATCATTTATTTTTATTTGGGGTTTGGAATATTTTTTTAACCATGGCCACTGATAGAAAACTAACCTGCAGTGCATTTTCAGTCTGTCTTTGGAATCCCCAATTGTTTAATTTTTTAGGGTTTCTATGTGAATGTTGATGACAGAGTATCTCTGAGCTTTATCTAGGGTATGCGAAGGGGTTAATGCGGTGACATATTTTCAGAGTCAATTGCATATAGTGCAGAATCATCTTTAAAAGTTCTTTTTCGCAGGCATAATACTCAGGAGGAAGGACTAGGTCCCAAAACGAAATTTCTTATTTCAGATGGAGTGTGATGAGATGTATGACGAAAGGCATTATAGATCCTTTGAGAACAAAAATAATTCTGATGCTGAGGCAGGGGATATCAGAGAAGGTAGAGGAAGAGATGAGAGAGTTGCGGATTCTAGGATATAATTGAGCATGGAAGAGATCTTTGAGAGAAAGAAGTTTCCCCCATGGCGACAGCAAATGAATTTGACAGGACTATTAGTGGACATGATGATAGGAATTATGATCATCATCATAGTTAAAAATCCCAATCTCACAACTGGACTAGTCCCTAAAATGAACATTTCAGCTGGGCTGCTGGGGTCTGTTCTAGTGAGGGCACTGAGCATGATAATGGAAAAATTTAGGTTATCTAACACTCCTTTGACCAGACAAGAAAACACTATGATCTAGACTTGCTTTGTTACCTTTTATAGCAATACATAGGGTGGTATGCATTATTTCATTAGTACTCTACACATTACATAAAGTTTACATTCAGGGTAATGCAACAGTTAATAAAATTGTCTCTCCTTAGTTCCATGTTGATTGCATGCGGGCAAACTTGTCTGTGTATTGTGTACAAGTGGTTCATATTCATCTTCAACCTTCCCAATTTTCTGGGCATTCCCCAAATTCTGGTCTGCAATGTCCCACGAGTTTTTGAGCAGTGAGGAGGTTCCTTTGTATTTTGGCTTGTGTTGTGTCTCACATGTGCTCTTGTCAAATTACTGGAGCTGAGAGTATCAATTGCATCCAAATCATTACCATGTTGTGTTGGCTTCTTTGAAGCATTTATATTTCCACCTGTCTGGATATAATCTTGAACACACCTTTCATTACCAAACATTTTATTGCTTCTAAGTTTCTGCTGCTTCTCCTCTCCCCTAACATAAGTAGGGAAAACTGTTTTCTCAAGCTCGTTGTCAGTAATTACTTTATTTTTCTGATTCTCTTCCACAGTCGATTGTTCACTTACCATTTCACAATTGTAATCCCCATCCCTATTATTTATAACCAAGCATGATGTAGGCTGTTTCATACAAACAAAAGCAGATGGTGAATGATCCTCAGAAAGATTGCTGCCTTCATTTTTTATGTCTGCAGTCAGGCAAACAGGCTTACCAACAATGCCATTGTCAACAGGATTATATCCACTATTTTCATTTTGTAGAGTAGCACAATCATTTTCTTCAAGCCAACCACTCTGACAAGACCTCATACTTTCAATCGATCTACTGCTATGTAAATTAACTGTGGTGGTATGAATGTCTAGCTGTTCAGTTTCTAAATCAAGTGGAAATGGATTAATATCCAATGTAAACTTTAAACTACCATCAGTTTCCTTCTCCATCTCCCTAGATGGCGATACTACAGTTTCTAAATTAACCGTCATTGAGTTAAGAATCGGATTATGCTTTAACTTGTCATCAGTTTTGATCTCCATCTCCCTAGATACCTGAAACTATATTTGCATTAAATTAATGTCAGTATACAAAAATTGCAGAGTTAAG
Source organism: Taxus wallichiana var. yunnanensis (assembly GCA_018340775.1). Lineage (NCBI taxonomy): Eukaryota > Viridiplantae > Streptophyta > Pinopsida > Cupressales > Taxaceae > Taxus > Taxus wallichiana. Next base: position 974,805,046 of record CM031239.1, read on the forward strand.
AGAATCACAAGCAGGATATGAAATCCACCCAGCCATAACTACTATTTCCTACCTGATTTGTGCTACGCAACACTGCCTCAATCCTGCTCACAGGGGTGATGACAGTTGTTTCATTTTTACAAATATCTGAAATATTTTTAACTTTACCCTTAGATTAGATTTGATTACTTTGGAGATCACTAGCAACTGCTCCTTTTTTTTGGACATTACTGGTTCTCCTTGTTTATCTGTATACTTTGTTGTGTTTCTTCCTACAATACATTCACATGCAACATCTTTATAGGCACCCTGCTCTAAAACATATTTCAACAAAATTCCATTTCTACTATAGAATGTAAAATACAAATAGCAGCAACTTTACATAATCCACCTTTCATATTTGTTCTCTTTCTCTTAGGAAGATTCCTACCAGGAAATTGCACCTTGCAGGCAAGTTTTTCCTCCACTTTGAGTTCTGTTGTCCTGGTTTGGTAATTTGTGGGCATTAGCATAGTTTCTTTCTTTTCTCCGTTCCTTCCTTCGTTCTTTGTTTCTACCAACTTAAGAAAATCCTTAATGCGAGGGTGACTTTTAATGCTCCCTTTAGTCAACAAGCACATGTTTTCACAGGAAACAGAGGCAATTTTATGTGCCCTTGGCCCAGCTTTCCACAAAACCTTAAAAGTGCATGTACGCAGCTCCTCTCCATTTACCAAACGATGCTGAGACTTACAAACCTGCAACCATTTATATCTAGTTACGTATAGAATCAAGTTCAACTATCTTCTGAACAAGCTATGGCATAATCGAGAGACATAATGGAACATTACTTTGCGAAGAGAAGAAGACAAATAACATAATTGATGATTGATCCTCAAATGCATGCACATTCAGAATCACATTTTCTGAACTAATGTTGCTTTAGAACACATCATTTGTTACATATGAATAGACATAATTTATATAATCAAAAGCGAAGGGGTACAAACTTTTAATAGTATATAAATCTAAAGTGAAACATGATATTGTTCCCACAAGGAGGTATCCCACACCAAGATTACGTGCTAGGCATGGACCTAAAATCACCTTTAACTTTACCTTTATATAAATTCCTACCAGGTCTGTAAACAAAAATCTTTGAATATTGAAGAGAAGCAAGCTGCAAGGCAATCAAATTGCAGATAAGTTATCTAAAATTGGGACTCATACCAAAAGGAACACCAACCGTCTGCTATCAACTTGGGATGACCTTCCACATAGACCACTCAAATCAGCCCTCTCTGATTTATTATCCTCCAATGCTTCCCCTGACCATACCTAATGAATACTAATTATCCTCCCCCTAATACCAGAAAGAATCTGCAACACTTGAAATTTAATCCTTGATTCACTCTTTCTACACTCAGATGCTACACCAGATTGCAGCTTTTACTTTGTTGTTTGTAGACTATTCTGGTCTCATCGCCAACCTTAAAAATCATTTCATTTCATTTCATATATCACCTTAATTTTCCTTTATTACAATTTAGGCTAATATTCATGTATCTTTCAAGGTCATTGGGTGTATTCCCAGTGTGTTAAAGAACCAACATAAATGCATGACAAACCAGGTGTTAGTCTTTGGCCAATATTTGCATAAAAAATACTCTCAACCATATGTTTTAAGCCCACTTGAGATTTTCCCACAGAAAATTAGGGGGTGTAAAAAGCGGCTTGGTAGGAAAGGAGATGCCCCCTCAAAGATTTCAATCCCACATTTGAACACAATAAAAAGTCTATATAGGGATAAAAATCAAACGGAAGAAAAGGATGATATAGATCAATTGAGAATTGGTTCACACAACTTAGGGGATCTCCCTCCCTAGATAGGTCTATTCTATCGGGGAGTTACTTGTCACAACCCCTAGAGGTGTGCCGAGAACAAAGAACAGCCCGTTTCTAGATCATTTAGACCTTTCCCTCTAGATAGAGAGTTTAGGGGTGGGTGAGTGGTTCACATGGGGAGGCCTTCTGTTGTGGGAGGCGGGGGAGTCTTTCCAGAGAGCCAGATGTATGGTGAGTAAAGCTTAGTAGTTTTGAAGATTCTATTATTTAATTGCAAGCAGATTGAATAAAGCTTAGTAGTTTTAAAGATTCATTACATTGTATGCCCATATTATGGAGTGGAAAGAGTGGAAAATATAAGAAGTGGGGATTATGATGTGAAGATAGTAATTGTTTTGTGAATGTTAGTGAGTAGTGTATGGTGTATAAAGTTTTAGGTCGAGGAATTGTCCATGTACCGAAGTGGAGTTTAAATTGAATTTTTTGTTTATTATGATATTGCATACACTACTATGGAAATTGGATTATTTGAAAATTCAGAGCATTTTATGGATGATTATAAAAAAATTAGATATGCCCGCTGAAACTATTTACCTACTTTGAAATATCAAATGAAGATAGACGTTGAGGGAATGTTTTTGGTCTCATTTTTTAATGATTGAAGAGCCATGTTTGCAGAGGAAAATAGAAATATATGGCTCTAAATCTCCAAAGAGAGCCCCAATACATTATCTGTTAATTAAATAAATATTAGAATTTGGGAAGAACAATTCTTCTGAAATGGATATTGGCTTATTAGACATTAGATTTTCTTTGAGGATGGACGCCATTTCTTTGATTGTTGAAAAAAATGCACAAATACATTGTAGGGCACTTTGAAGCAAATAATATCATCTTTTCCTTCATTGAAATTAAATTTTCATATATTCAATGATATGGTAGCAGGTAGAAAACCCCTAAGGTTGGGTCTCACATGTACACGTGGTTCAGGAAGGTTCCGTTAAAGATACAACTTTCCAATCCAACATTCGTGGTGATAAATGAAATGGATAACTCTCTACCTTCAATGTGAATTGAGAAGAGATTTGATCTTACCGAAATCTACATACATTAGGCTATTTTTAATATTGTGATAATTTCACACTCTTGTTGCTAAACATAACTACATTAAAATGATTTTTAGTGCCTGCAAGACAATGGTCAATTCAGTGCTTTGAAGGGTAGCCTTGCTCTAGAAATGACACCACACTTCACCTTTCACAAGTGTTTTTAAGTAAGTTCTTATATATCGAATTGGTTACCTATAAAACTGTAGAAAATAATATGATTCTTATCAGGCCCAAATTTGGACCATTTTCTTGGAGTGTTATCAAGGAACTTTGGGGTAGTCTTAAAGAATATTGAAGATATTAAATATTGTAACCAGAAAATTCTAAGTGAATCAATGACATGTGAAGAGAGACAGGAAACTAATATTAATATCCACAAATGTCTCAATAGGAATCAACAATGCATCTAATTCCAATAGAAAATGCTAGGGTAAAAGGTTGCTAAGATAAATAAAAACTAAATATAAAGAACTCAAACAATGAAAATAAATGAGGCAGAGAATTCCAAAACAGTTGATTGTCTTGTATTTGTCCGCTGCTTATTCCTCAAAAGAACTAACACACCGACCTGTGTTTTTATATAACTAATAAAACAAACATCCCTCTCAAATTAACATAATTGTTTACGCCATCATTTTTTGCACATTTCAAAATATGCATACTCCTATTCTATAATTCAAAATCTTCATACCTGAATACAAGATATTTCTAGCAAATGATTTGCCTTGAATATAACTATCCTTATTTTTATGAAGAGGATATTGCCTTTCATTATGTGATCTTTATATACGTACTTAAATGTTAACACTATTTCAAACTCCAACTTATTTAAATAAACATAAGCAAGTCAGTTAGGAGAGAGAAAGCAAGGATTTTGGCTCATGAAAGTAGAAACATGAAATTTCTTGTGAGTACATGTAAATAATCACCAAATACCCCTAAAACTATGCAGAAAAAAACTGTTGAGATGAGTTTTTCCCATAACTATGTTGCCAGGGTTCGTCCCCCAGCCCTCGTACCCTACCTAATACGTATCCGGTACGGATACGTCAGGGTATGGGTGCGGATACATCCCGGGTACGTCCGGGTTCTTCCCGGGTATGCCACGGGTACGTCCAGACGTACCCGTAATGTATCCTGGAAGAACCGGGAAGAACCCAAGGAGAAATATGGTTTTTAAGGCATTAAAACTTTTTTGTTTGTTTGTTTTGACATTAATTGTAAATATATTCATGAAAGCAGTTGGTTCGTTTGAATTTTGAAGTATAGGGGCCTCTTTTTTTCCTCAGCTTATTTTCTGTCTTGCTTTCTCAAATATAATGAAATGAGAGAACCCTGAAGGCTGAATGTTTTTTATTTGCCATTTTCAGATAAATAGATATTTACCAAATCACAAGTGACAACACATTATATTATTAAGCTACATACACGAATGTTGCAAACAATTTTTCTTGGAACAAATCCACATTCCAACCCATACAAAGGGCCAGCTGAAAGTAAATATCCAGTGCGTTCATATGTTGAATATTATGGTTTAACATAATGATATTAATTTAAGTGCAGCAATGTGTCTGGATTCGAAATAAAATTGTAGGAAAAAAATTGGAACCCACAACCCTCTGTCCACGTGATCAATGAAATGTAAAATCTTAAGTATACAAATATTGTATGTTTTGAAAATTTGAACATTGATCCTAGCATATTTTTCAAGTTTTGTTTGTATTCATGTTGACATGATATTTGTATATCATATGTATGGCAGCCACATGATCAATGAAAATGTAAAGTCTTAAGTATATTGGATGTTTTGAACATTGATTCAAGTTTTGTATTACTATTTCAGTTTTTTATGGACTAAAAAATGAGTAAAATGAGTATATGTATGTGTGTGTATATATATATATATATATATTTAAATTTTTAATATATATGTACGCATGTATCCGCGTATCGTACTGCATGTACGCCCGTAACGGTACTCACCGTATCCACGCAACGTAGTCCCATAACCTTGGTCAACAGCCAAAACTTGCAAGCAATTGAAAAAACCGCCAGAACCCTATAAGTTATTCATCGACCTCGAAAGATTTGGTCAAAATTCTAATGAAGTCCAAATATCTTAAATACATTTATTTGAAAAAAGTTGATAGATATCAATCTCAATGATCTTATATTGGATTTTATGTATATGACGTTTCATTAATAATTTTATTGCATTATCCTACCTAATAGTCATGTAAGTGTTTTGTGACGACCTTGTAAGTTGTGAATTGCTTTTTGTTTTCCTACCTTTATTTATTTGTAGTAGCCTAGTATTCAATCATTTTGCTACAAGATGGTCATGTAATACCCAACATTTTCTATTATTTATTATGTGTAAGAAAAATTATATTTTCACTTTATATTTATTAGTATATGCATGCATCTTAAAAGTATGAATACAAGATCTCTGTCATAAATCCGTGAAAAAAACAACATGGAAAGCATATGGCTTCTTTAGTACAACACAATACCTTCGTTGGAAAAACGTATGCCTTCTTCAATGCAAGTGTGTCATAATTAATACAACAAGTTTCTTAGAATCAAACCAAGGAATGCAACCTTTATGTTCCTGATTGGTTCCTTGAATTTATACAAAGCTCAAATAAGTAATCGCATTCAACTGTGTATATGCAAAGCATTTTCTTGCTGTTTTTTGGAATGTGGCTGCAAGACATTTTGTTGTTATTGTATGCGTTCTAATTGTGTGAAAGTCAATCAAAGAGCAAATGAAGTGGTATTTGCAGGTCTTGAAGGGTCTAATAGTGTGTCTTGTGTAGTCATAAGTGTCTGAAACACTGGTGTATCATTGTGCTACTTGCCCCGCTATCTACCATACAGTTATGTACCAAAGAATCACCAATTATCAAGGAGAGATAAAAAGGAGGTGGTTTGATCAATTTTATCTCACCAACTGCAGCCTTTGCCTCTTTGGTTGCTTGGTGGTTTGGACACTTAACCTGTTGGTCTACATTTGCTAAAACCATATTGACTTTACTTACTTCACCTTCTCTTTGGTGAGAAGCATTCCATCAAGCTCAACAAAGTGCTAGAAATCTACTTTGCTGAGTTGGTATGAGTATTGATCTTGAAAGGTTGAGTTCCATTCTTGCACTATCCTTGTCAAAACATAAAAAGACATTGCAAAGCTTTCTTGGGAAGATTAACTTCATAAGGAGGTATATTTCTGATTTTGCCTCATTGTTAAGGCCACTAACCAATATTTGATGCAATAAAAGATTGAATTCCTCCATTTGCAAGCTGAATTGAAGTGTGTTACATGAGTTCATTGATGTGATTAAGTGAATGTCTTGTTTCCTTTGCATGTTTATGAATCTTATCACCTTCATTAAGATGTTTTGAAGCTTTTACAGGTCATTTTAAGTGCATATATAGTTTGTTGATTAGTTTGGAAGTGGAAAAGACCTCAAATCTGCCCTCCCATGCTAGATTAATAGCTTGATTCATGCCTTTTGTGAAATTCTTATGTGAAAGTCAATCAAAGAGCAAATGAAGTGATATTTGCAGGTCTTGAAGGGTCTAATAGTGTGTCTTGTGCAGTCATAAGTGTCTAAAACATTGGTGTATCACCTAACTTTACATGCTTTTTGTGAGTTTATGTTAATTTTCTCCTTTATCCCCAACAAGAAATTAGTTTAGGTGATTGATCTAGGGAACCAACCCTCTCTGGAGGTTCTTTTCAACTTGAGTCACCCACACTCGAGAAGATCCCATTGTATCAGCTGAAGAGAAGGATTGCTTGCACTTCTTCAACTCATGGTGCTCTTGATTGATTTTAGTTTGGAAGTGGAAAAAACCTCAAATCTGCCCTCCCATGCTAGATTAATAGCTTGATTCATGCCTTTTGTGAAATTCTTGTGTGAAAGTCAATCAAAGAGCAAATGAACTTTGAAGTGATATTTGCAGATCTTGAAGGGTTTAATAGTGTGTCTTGTGTAGTCATAACTGTCTAAAACATTGGTGTATCACCCGACTTTAAATGCCTTTTGTGACTTTGATCTTAATGTCATACTCCACGACTCTTGTTATCCATCCTGCCCTCTTTTCACTTACATCCTTGTTCAGCAAAAACTCCTTAATGCTAGGGTGAGCAACCATTAAGTAGATATTGTTGTTAGAGAGTAGATGCCTAAACTTTTTAAGAGATTTGACAATAGAAAGGACATGCTTTTCAATAAATGAATACCTTGTCTCATATTCTAGCAAGCTCGATTGAAAATGCTATTGGTTGCTCCAAACCATCTTGGTTGTGTTGAGTCAACATTCCTGATATTGTATCAATGTTAGCATAAGCATATAACATAAAATCCTTTGCAAAATTAGGATTGATAAGTGTAGGAGCTGAAGTTATGGCTTGCTTAATAGCTTCAAAGCTTCTTACTCCCTCTTTAGTCCATGTAAAAGCCTGATTTTTCTTCAGCATATTGGTTAGTGGCCTTGACAATGAGGCAAAATCAAAAATATACCTCCTTATGAAGTTAATCTTCCCAAGAAATCTTTGCAATGCCTTTTTATGTTTTGGCAAGGATAGTGCAAGAATGGAACTCACCCTTTCAAGATCAATACTCATACCATGCTTGGAGATAACATGACCAAGCAACTTGCCTTCATGTACAAAAAAACACACTTCTTGGGGTTGAGTGACACCCCATACTCTCTACATCTTTCAAATACCTATTTGAGCTGAGACAAATGATCACTTGCTACTTTGGAAAAAACTGTTATGTCATCCAAATAAACAAGAACAAATTTATTGATAATACCTTGAAATGCCATATCCATGGCTCTTTGGAATGTTGCTCCTGCATTGGACAACCCAAATGCCATCTTCCTATATGTATAAGTGCCCCATTTGGTTGTGAATGTTGTTTTGTATTGGTCTTCCTCCTTGACGAGTATTTGGTTGTATCCACTATATCCATCAAGCAAAGAATACCTCTCTGAACCAACAACCAACTAAATTATTTGTTCCATAGATGACAAAGGATAATGATCCTTAAGTGAGGCTTTGTTTAAATCACGGAAGTCCACACACAATCTGATTTCACCATTCTTTTTCCTTATTGGCACAAGGTTGGCCACCCAAGTAGAATGTTTGATGGGAAAGATAATAGATGATTCAATCATCTTTTGGAGTTCCTTCCTCATCAATGGTTCTAACTTTGGGTTGATTGGTCTTTGTCTTTGCCTCATTGGTTTTGCATTTGCTTCCAATTCAATGGTATGTTGGGCCAATGAGGGATCAAACCCTTTCAAATCACTGTACTGCCATGCAAATACATCAGCATAATTTCTACATAACTCAATAAATGAATCCTTTTCTGATTTGGAACATACCTTACCAAGATTAAGGTATTTGCTATCAAGAATATTAACACTCAGCAGCTCTAAAAACACACTTCTATACCCCTATTGATGGAAAACTCATTTCTTTCTCTTTTGCAACAGGTTTTCTTTGCTGTTTTTGCACATACACCCTCTTCTTCCTCTAATCCAACTCCTCCTAGCTCGGTTTGCTTCAGCTCCCATGTTTTTGCTGTTTTTATCTTTACCCTCCTCCAAAAAGACATTTTTGGTGTAAAATGACCTTCTACAGCAAGAAGACCTTACTCAAGTTTAGTTTTTTTATGATATGCTTCAAAATCCCATCTCATTTGTGCTCAAAGACTCCATTGATTCCTCCTCTATTGCTCAAACCATGACATGTGCACACCAAGTGTTTGATGAAATGCCAACTCGGAGGTTTTGAATGTTTTGGGCCAATAATCACACTACAAATAAGATACCTTTGTGGTTGATGACAGCAACACTGTGAAGACACAATGGCTTTTGGAGACCTCCTTCTACAATAGAATGATGAAAACCTTGAGCCTGGCATCACTTTAACAGTACATATTTTTGGTTGATGCGAGATTGATTATATCCCAAGCATGCTCTTGCACCACGAAAGATAAAGCTCCAAGAATAGTAATGGCTCCTTATGTGCTCCAAAAAGTCACACACAACAAGATTTCTTCCCTTCAACATGTGTATCTTCTCCACTGCTCAATGTGACAGAAATGAAGCAGCAACCATGAAAATCAACCAACACTATCAAGAAGAGAGTGGAGCAACGTTCATGCAATCCAATGATAATTCACGTTCCATGGCAGCCAAGTGGCTCCACTCTAGAGGAAAATAAAAATTGTGATATTCTCAAATTCAAGTTCAAATGTTGCCATGACCAACTACCAATCCATCCAGAAATCAATCTTCAGAATACGTACCAATCCCTGATTTTTCCATCTACACTTAAATATGGCCAAATAATGAGAATAGAAGATGCCATTCCAATATATGTGACAAGAAGAATGCCAAAACCTAGATTGAGAGCAAGAATGCCTGCTATCTCAGATGTCTATACGGATTAATTATGGCTGGTAAATGTTATGATTTCAGTCTCTCTGACAATGATGTATCTGATGATGGTTCAATATTGGTTCATTTTGATGGGAATAATCAACTGATGGTTTGTGATCTATCTTCTCCTGATCAGTGGAAGAAGATTCATGTTGATCATCATTTCCCAATGTGGTCTCAGGGTAGCAAAGATCTGCTTTCTCAAGTCTAACTATTATGATTCCAAACTAATCACTGCTGAAACTGAAGTTGGAACTGCCAAAAATAAATTGATAATAGCATGAATTGATTCTGAATAACTGAAATCTATATAACTCTGTACTGCTTGGAATCTGAAAGTTCTTGATAGTAGAAACTAGACCTGAAATTTAATTAAAATAGAACTATATAAATTCTGGAAACAAAACTTGAATCTGTAGCTGCGAACCTTTTTGCCTTAAGAATGCGTGATAAGTAACTTAAAGTTACTTTTGTTTTTTAACTAATAAAAAGTACATTTAACTTTAATACACTTGTCCAACTAACTAAAATCAAAGACTACCTACTTCTAAATAACTCGCTGCACAAATATACATCAATCTTTAATATCATATCAGCCCCACTCCTTGAATTTATTTGTCCCCAGGGAAATTGCAGTGCTGGATGTTGTAGCATCATTGGGCCTTCCAATGTTGCTTGATTTCTACTAGTATATTCTGAGAACATTACAGATAAATAGCTGCTAAGCTGTGCAAAAGTCAATTTAAAAGGGAATGATTAGTATTTAATACTAGCAAAGACAAACAAGCACTGTATGAAGAATCATATTGATGCCTTCTTGGCATTCTATTTCCCCCCATCCGCATGCTTATCTCAATCGTCTATGGATATTAAACAAATGACTCAATGAGGTCAAAACAGGACATTTACAAGGAAGCCCAATGAAGACAGCCTCCAATTTTCCATCAAGGAATATGCTGGCAAGAAGTTTCAAGGAGGGCTGTTAATACATCAAACTCCCTTAGAGTTGCAAAGATTTCTACTCACAGTTTCTTCAAATTTGACCAAGGTCATCAATGCAACGAAATCTCATAACATACAAAACAGAATGCCATTGTTGCAACTGGTAAATCTACCAGTAGATCCTTTCCCTACCACCGCGACCACCTCACCAACCACCCTGTCCATCTACTTTACCTCAAGACAAAGCTTTCAAGGACCTTATTTACAATATGGATAGTTGGGTCACCTTCCACACGCCCTTTCTTAGCTTTATTAATTCCTTAAATTATTTTCTCTAGTGACCAAAATGTTTTCTAGAGCCATGGAAGGTATTAATATCTTCTTCAAGCATGAGAAATGGAAGGTATTATGTTTGCAAGTTCTGCTGGCACCTCAAGATTGTATGCAATAATTCTCACTCATGCCAATATCTTGTAAGGTCCATGGTATTGAGGTTAAGCTCTTATGTCCCTTTTTCTATTAAGAGACTTCTACTTATAGAGTTTTAACTTCAAGAAACACCACTCACCTACCTTAATTTCTCTCACACTTCAGTGCTAATCTGCTTGAAACTTCGTCATGTTTTCAGCTACTTTAAGGTTGTTATTTAGTTTCAAAATTTGTTAATCAGCAAGAGACGGTCATAACTATACAAAGGTTTAAATGGCGACATACCAATTGTTGATATGTTGTACTGTACCAATTCTCTGCCAAATGCAACCATGTTGGACATGAGGTTTGTTAATCTGCAACATAATTTCTCAAGTACCCATATAGACATTTGCTAACAATCTCTTTGTGTCCATTATTTCGAGGGTGATGGCTAGTACTTGCGGTTAAGATGGTCCTGTTGTCACTGAAATTCGCACCCTTGCTGAATCAAGAAATCAACATTTCAGTGAAAACATGAATGATATCGAAAGTGTGGGGGCAATCACGATCAAACCTCCAATGAGAGGGCAGGTTCCTCTCACCCCAATTTGTTGCGACCCGTGTCACTGCATTTGCCGATTTTAAAGGCAGAAGTGTGAAATTCGCCAAATCTCATGTTGTGACATGAAATTCGTCCAAAATTGCGATTAAAATTGTGATTTTAATTCTTGCATGCCAAAAACGGCTTAAAAAATTGAAAATATGGTCACTATATGGCCATTTTGCCCTAGCTGATGTGTTTGAAATTCCAGAAAAGCGTTATTGTGTGAGTGGATGCTAACGTACCCGGCTGTGTTTAGAAGCTTCACGCTATTATGCCATAACTCGTTTGTAAATACCATGCCTCTCACACACGGTTTAAGCTGTCATGGCCAACCAATTTGGATAGTTCCATTGCCATTCATGTTGCATTATTATTTCGGTTCACTTTAGGTTTTATTTTAGCTTTTTATGACCGTGCGAAGATATATATCAATTTTAGTTATATTGTATGCCTTTAATTTTTTAGTTTAGGTTTTATTTTTAACGTTTTTATTATATTTATATTTAATATACAATACTTTTACATTTTATTATATATTTATATTTGATATTTTTATTATATATATATTTTTAGTTTTTATTATATTTGTATTTAGTAATATCTTTATTTTATATTTTAAAAAATATAAGTATTTTTTGTAGTCGAATTTAATCACGAATTTTATCGTTGATTTTTTTAGCGACAATTTTTTTACGAATTTTATCTTTGGCGAATTCGAACACGAATTCGAAATGTGACTTAGGCTGCGATTATTTTGACCAACTTTTCCTCTAACCTATCTAATCATAAGCTAAGAAACTCCAAGGGACGGGCGTGAGAGATAGAAAACTGAAATAAAAGGGAGGTAATGCACCAAACCGGAAAATGAATCAATCCTGGCTCAAAAAAAAGATAGATGTAAGCACATAGGTGAAGATTCAAAAGATGCACACAACTTGGAATGAAGTAAAATAGATAAGGGTGAAGGTGTGCAAGTGGACAAAGATATTCACATTAAACACATAACATTCAAAGAATTGAAGTCACACTTGCATTAGTATCAATGCTTAACCATTTATAGATATAGAGCCGAGGCAAGGAATCTCCCATGAGTTACGGTGGCCACGGGCAAGAGTTTTGCAAGCTCATAAGGAGGAGCCACAAATTTTGCAGAAAAGAACCCCTTTAATGTGCCAAAACACTTACATTTATAGAATTTTTTAAGAGAGAGAGGAGAAGAGATCGATCACATTTAGTGATCTATGAACTCAACCACCCGCCGCCACCAAGTATCACTCGTAGACCAGGTATGGGCGCTTGACATTGCCCCAAGCACATGTCATTAGATCGCGAGTGCAGGAGACGGCGCCGCTAAAATTAAATTCGGGTAGGTGGAGTACTTGAGCGTCTGGTTCAAAACATGTGTGGTTTTGTCATGCTTCATTGACTTTTGATGTTTTTTGCTTGGTTCGTGGCTGCCTCTTATCGTAACTTCTCACGTCCTGTGCCTTTTCAAATCTTCTGCACTTAGCCGTTTAATGCTCTTGCTATGCCACAAAGGTCTTTTTTCCTTAAGTCGTAGCTTTTTTCCACTGTAATTACATTCCTTTGTTCCACGACATTGATGTATTCCGCATTAAACCCATCTTCTTTACATGTCATGCGGCAATCTAATTGCTCGCCCTTGCGGCTTTGTCAACTCGTGGAATGCTACGACTTTGAAGTTTGTGGAACGCTAAGTTCTTTGTTCTGTGGCTTCCATTCTTTTACGATATTCAAATTTGTTTGCATTTTTTGTGTAGTCTCCCGTGGCACTTTATCCTTGCGTTGCAGGCTCCTTCCGGGCGGACTACATGCTTTGTTGCCGCAGTAATTAACCAACTCTGCGGAATATTATATTTACCAAGTCCGCGTAATACTTTTCTAAGCTAATGAAGCACTACGCTTTTCTCGCATGTCGCAGAAGACTAAGTTTTCAACTTCTTCATTCCATTTGGTCCTCAATCTTGAGCGCCTTAAGTCTCGAAACTTGGACGAGTTGTTCCAAATAGCATGGGGCGTTATTTTAGATAATAGTTTGGCGACTTTTGGGAACATCTTCTGTTAGATGGAAATATGAGTGGCCTTCAAGCATTCATTGGGCATGAGTCAAGCATATTTCTTTGAATTTTTGCCTCGTAACCAAATTGCTCTATCATTCTTTATGGACACGACTGTGAAATGCAATTGAGACCAACACTTAAGCAAAAACACTTATTTAGGTGACCACACAAGGATTGAGGACAAGACATTCAATTAATGGTCAGCACACAACAAAAGGAAGGAACCCCAACAACAACAACACGGAAGGGAAAAATGAGGAAACACAAGTATGTACAAGATGCAAGAAAAACTAGACTTAATGAGAAGGTTTGAGATAGATCCCATTAATTGGGATTTGAAGTGCCTCCCCATCAAGTTTAGACAACTTGAAAGAGTTGGCCTATTTGCAGGCAGTGATGATATATGGCCCACTCCAAAGAGCATCAAACTTAGAGTGCCGCCCTGGTTTAGCTCTGTCTGCGTCCCATTTTAGGACCAGATCTCTTGTTTTGAAAGCATGTGCTTTAGCTTTCTTGTCAAACCACTGCTTGGTCGACCTTTGGTGCTCTTCTAATATGATCATGGTGGATTGCCTTAATTCCTTGAGCTTAACCAATTTTGCCATTTTGATTGTTCAATGATCTTCACCTTCAAACTCCAACTGTTGGGCCAACTTTAATGAAGGCAACTTTAGGTACCTCTCGCCCACTTGGTAAAATAATCAATTGCTGTCAAGACCCACTTATAACCCACACTTGATATGGGATTTATCATGCCAATAAAATCAAGCCCCCATTGAGAAAAGGGTTCATCCGCTTGAATGGGATGAAGTGGGAGGGCCTCCATCTTCCTTTTACCAATGAAGAAAACACATTGTTTACATTTTTGACCCATTGATGATCATCCATGAGCAATGTGGGCTAGAAGTATCCCGCCTTTATAATTTTCATCGTGGCCTTGGCTGAGAAGTGTTTCACGGAGAAGTCATGTTATGGAATTGCGGCAAGACTTTGTTTACTTGTTCACCCCCAATGCACCTTAACAATACTCCATTAGGGTTCTTTCTAAAGAGAACCCCACCAATCAATGCGTAAGGAATGGATTGCAACCTTAAGTGTTGCCTCTTAGCTTTGCTTAAGCCTAGGAGGATAAATACCCACAGACAAGAATCTAGACATATTGCTAACCCAACTATTGCTATCATGTTGATCCGCTACAAGTTCTGTTCTTGCTCCTCTTCCATGAAGAAGGAGGTCTCTTGATTAGCTTGAGCATCGAAAGTCAATTGCTCACACAGTGCTCTGCCTCTTACCCATTTTGTGGCCTTGATGGTTACATCATGCTCCATAATCTTGGTCACCCACCCAACTCTCTTTTCACTGATTTTGGCTCTTATGATGAAGTCTCTCACACTGGGGTGTGAAACTAAAACTTTGATGCGGCTAGTGCAAACAAAGCAGGCTCTTGAATTTCATGAGAGCTCTCATGACGGCGAATACTTGCTTATCTACATAATCTGTATTTTACCATGTGATCCTTCAATCTTTGATTGAACAAAGTCACTAGTTGTTCTAAAGCCTTATCTTTTTGTTGTGTCAAAACCGTGGCAATGCTGGTTTCAACCCCATAAACATATAGGATGAAATCTTTTGAATAATCAGGGTTGATAAGTGTGGGCGCTTGAGCAATTACCTGCTTGATCTTGGTAAAGCTTTCTTTTTCTTCGGTGGTCCATTTAAAAGCTACATCCTTCTTGAGCATCAAGGCAATGGACTTAATAAGTCCAACAAAGTTAGGAATGAATTTCCTAACAAAGTTAATCTTACTAAGGAAAGATCTGCAGAGCCTTCTTGTGAGTTGGCAAGGAGAGAGAAAGGATGGCAGAGATTCTTTCAAGATCAATGGCAATACCATCCTTGAAACGATGTAACCTAAAAGTTTGGCCCTGTGGAACAACGAAAATGCACTCCACGGGATTAAGAGACACTCCAAACTATATCTTTCAAAAACTTTTCAAGATGACTGATATGATCTTTACTTTCCTTTGAGAAAACAAGTGATATCATCCAAGTAGATGAGGATGAAATCATTTATATATAGCCCCTAAATGTAATATCCATGGCTCTTTGAAATGTGGCACCCGCATTTGACAAACTGAAGGACATCTTCTCATATGCATATGTTCCCCACTTGGTTGTAAATGCAACTTTATGTTGATCCTCTTTTCTAACTCTAATTTGATTGAAACTTGAGTAGCCATCAAGCATAGAAAACCTTTTAACTCCTGCTATTGTTTGCAAAATTTGTTCCATAGAGGGTAGAGGATAATGATCCTTTAATGAGGCCCTGTTCAAGTCCTTGAAATCCACACATAGTCGGATTTCTCCATTCTTCTTCTTGATAGGGACCAAGTTAGCCACCCAAGAGGAATACTTGATGGGGAATATAATTTTGGCCTCAATGAGTTTTGATAACTCTTTTTCATGAGGGGCTCTATTTTGGGATTAATAGGCCTTTGTTTTTGTTTGATTGGCTTGGCACTAGGATCAAGATCTATGGTATGTTGAGCAATGTTGGGGTCAAAACCCTTAAGATCTTCATAACTCCATGAGAAGACATCATTAAATTTTTGACATAAGGAGATAAAAGCTTGCTTCTCTGATTCATCACATACCTTTCCAAGCAGTAACTCCTTGTTTTGTGCAATGGTGACTGATTGATAGTCCTCTTGTTTTGCTGTTATATTCTTTCTTTCTCCTTTGAATTCATCATCAGGGCTGAATATGTCCTCAAGAGTGACCAACACTTTAGGCAATTTGTTTGTCCTTAGCTGAATGATTTGATCACCATAACCATCTTGCAATTTTGAGAACTCAACTTCATTTTGGATGAACTGAACAATTTGTTCATCACTATCAAAGATTTGCCGCTGACTTCATTATCTGGAATTGATGGTCTAACAACCATCTTAACATGTTGTTCATTTCCTTGGATGAGATCTTTAGTTGGTGAAAATTGCGATCTACTGGCCACCATCTGATTTGCTTCTTTCTTCAACTTCCTTGTACTTCTTTGCAAGTTAACAGTTTCAAAATGCTCCAAGAGGTCCCAAACTCTATGTCTATAATCTTTTAAAAGCTTATTTTTGGCCGCACACCTTGCTCTAACTTGGTGAATAACCAATTCAGTATCCCCAAACACTTGCACGACTTTAATCTGCCTTTACTTTGTTAGAAGCAAACCATGGATCAAAGCCTCATATACTCGCCACATTGTTAAAACGTGCGAACAATAACATGAGCAAAGAAGAATTTCTTATTCATTGGAGAGACAAAAATTGCACTCGCCCAACTCCATTTCCGTTTCTAGAACCATCAAAGAACATCTTCCATAGTCCAGAGGCATTATTATCTTCTTTGAGCAACATGGGGCTATGAATTCTTCATAAATAAGAGGTGCTTAGGCTAGTTTCTAGAGCCGTGTCATAAGGATCAAATTCATAATGTTCCTTTGGCCCATTCATCTAACAAGAGATCAGGTATTGAGTTAGGAGTAAGCTATTGCACTGATATTGATTCATCCTCTTGATCTTCATGTACCATGCAATTGGATTGGAGAGTAGGGTCATAAGACTCAACATGATAAGAAGAGATTGGCTTAGCTCGATGGTAAATCTTGTACCATATCTAGTTCTTAGGAGCATGTGAGACCAATCAAAAGACAAATATCCACCCACCTTGGCTGTAAAATCTCTTGATAGACAAATGGAAAACAAAGGAGGCAAGTCAATAATTGAGATATCTTGGGTTATGGTCAAGCTTGGACAAGCATGAAGGGTTAACTCAAGATCTTTGATCACTCCTAAAATGTTGATAGTTGAGCCATCAAGTTGTAGGACACCTTTAGAAACTGGATTGTATTCAATGCCTAAAATATCAGCAATTTTCTTGGGCATTACAGAGGTGCTAGCACCTAAGTCAATCATGCAATTATGCACTAAGTGCTTGCCTACAATTAGAGACATGTTAAAAAGGTGGGGGCTTCTTAGCCTTGCTCACTTGTTCCTTCTTTGTGAGGCAGCATGTTGTTGATCATGGAGTGTGTTTTCCACATAGCTAGTTCAGATTTGGGAAGTTGTTTCAAAGCCTCTTGTAGAAGATCCCTCTGAGATGGAATAGATAGGGCATCCCACATTGTCACATTCAAATTTGTCTTCTTCATTTGCTTGACAATGTTGAAGGGAATACCTATGAATTTGTACATCAAAGGTGCGGTATTCTCCTTTCTTGTTTGCTCCATCTGCGAAAAGCTCTTTGGTTGGTGGAGTTTCTTTGTCTCGCATGAGACCCTCGGTGCTTCGCGAGTTTTGTGTGTTCTGTGGAATTTCTTCCAAAAGTGCGGAGTTCTTAGATGAAGGCACATTTTCGCCTAAGTTTGTGGATGATTTGTCTTTGATGTGGGACTTTGAACGAAGAGGATGGAATATCCATTTCAATTTGCCTCCTTTTTGACCTTGTTTGATCCACCCACGGGGCTCGCGACCGGTTCAAGTTATTCGCGGCTCGGTTAGCCGCACAAAAGTCATTAGACTCAAAAATATGAAGTTAGGTTCGGGGTGGCCTCTTGTGTTTCCATGCTAGTACTTGCCATTTCCATCATAAGTTCTTGTTGATTAAAGGAATTTTGCACCATGAGGGTCTGGACTTGCACACCATTTGCACAAGTATTTTGATTATGTGGCTGACTGCATGGAAAACACCATTCAACTTCTTCAATAACATTATTTTGTACTGGGACAAGTTTTTTTCTTGTGTTGGCGTGCAAAGAAGCGGTTGTGCAGGAACAATTGTTTGAAGAGGTAGATGTGGGTTTTGTCCTTGTAATCTATCAATTTGATGATTTTGGCCATATCTCTGATTTGGATATTGGGTTCTATGCGGCTGATAACCTTAATTAAAACTTTGGCCTAAATATTGCCCTTAGAATTTGGGTAATTTCTATAGGATTGAGCTTGTTGCCTTTTCAGAGAGACAATTTCATTGGACAAGTTTTTCACTAGGGTTTTAAGATCATCATCATCATTTTATTATTGGGAAGGATAGGCAGTGGAAGTAGAGGATGGAGCATTTGGCTCAGGTATGGGAACATAAGAAGGCTGGGTGCCTTGAGGCAATTCAGGAAATAAGGGCAAAGACAATTTAGGGGCTATCTTTCCAGCTTGAATCAAACAAGTTTCAGTCCTAATGGTTGTTTGATATGCATTAGGTAATTGGATAACACCCATAGATTGTATCATTACAGCTATATCAGAATTCAAAGCTCTTAAGAAATATAGGAAAGCACCTTGTGGAGTTGGTCTCAAAAGAATTGGAATTCTGTCCCATGTTTTTGAAATCTGAAATTGAAATTCGCCACGAGTTCATTGGGGCCCTCTTAATGGCAGTTAGCTGTTCTAACAGAGATATGTTATCTTATTTTTCATCAAACTAGTGACAAAGTGTTGTCCCAAGCTCATCCCATGCGTGAATGGAAGCGGGTCTTAAACTTCTATACCATTGAAGTGCTTTTCCTTTTAGTGAAGAAGCAATAAGCCTAATTGTCACATCATCTTAGTAAATAAGATAAGTTGAACAAACATTTGCAACATCATGGATGTGATTTGTAGGAGTCGTAAAGTTTTCACCCAAGTAAAGAAATGAATACTCTTCGAGAGAAGGTACTTGGTATATAATTTTGGGCATTTAGAGCCAAGGGACTAACGCCATTAAAGCTAACAAAGGGTAGATTTCTTTGATGCGCCATGAAGGGGATAGGCCTTAAATTGTTGATCGAAAAAAGAGGGGAATCTACCGGGAGGAACCGAGAGACTTCTATTTAAAGGTAATGGAGATATTTGCAATGGTCTTTCTCTTCTTTTTATGCTTCTTCTTGGTGAGAGTTGTAAGTACTCAAAAGGTTCACCTCTTGATACACTATGACTTGTTTGTATTCTTCTCATGAAAGAATGGAATTGGACTGTCTGAAAACAGAGGTTTAGACTTGGGAGTCGCCATATGTGTAGAAGGATGCCTCCAAAGGCTGGAATTTGCTAAGATACACACCAATCTTAGTGGAAATGGTGTAAAGCTCATCAATCTCTGTCTCACCTGGTGTGCCAAAAATTGTTGTTGCTGAAATTCACACCCTTGCTGAATCATGAAATCAACATTTCAGTGAAAACATGAATGCTCTCGAAAGTGTTGGGGGAAACCAAGATCAAACCTTCGGTGAGAGGGCAGGTTCCTCTCACCCCAAATGGTCATTGTGACCATTCTAACCAACTTCTACTCTAACCGATATAATCCTAAGCTAAGAAACTCCAAAGGGACAGGGCGAGAGAGAGAGAGAGAAAACTGAAATAAAAGGGAGGTGATCCACCAAACTGGAAAATAGTTCAATCTTGGCTCTAAAGACACCGATCTGCAAGCACACAGTGAAGATTTAAAAGATGCGCACAACTTGGAAGGAAATAAAATGGAAAAGAGTGAAGGTGCGCAAGAGGACAAAGATGTTCACATTAAATGCGAGCATTCAAAGAAATGAAGTCACACTTGCATTAATATCAACACTTAACCATTTATAGATATAGAGTTGAGGCAAGGAATCTCCACATGCAAGTTACAGAGGCCGCGAGCAAGAGTTTTGCAAGCTCATAAGGAGGAGGCACAAATTTTTGTAGAAAAGAACCCGTATAATGTGCCAAAGCACTTACATTTATAGAATTTTTAAGAGAGAGGAGAAGAGATCGATCACATCCAGTGATCAGTGAACTCAACCACCCGCCACCACCAAGGACAATGAACAACCACCCGCCACCACCAAGGACCACTTGTAGGCCAAGTATGGGTGCCGACATTGCCCCAAGCACACGCCATCATATCACAAGTGCAGCCATTAAAATTAAATTCGGGTAGGTGGAGTAGTTGAGTGTCTGGTTCAAAACAAGTGTGGTTCTGTCATGCTTCGCGGACTTTTGATATTTATTGCTTGGTTCGCAGCCGTCTCTTATCTTAACAACTTCTCACGTCTTGTGCCTTTTCAAATCTTCTGCATTTAGCCGTTTAATGCTCTTGCTATGTGGCGGAGGTCTTTTTTTCCTTACGTTGCGTCCTTTTTCCATCCGCGATTACATTCCTTTGTTCCACGACATTGATGTATTCTGCATTAAACCCATCTTCTTTACATATTGCGGCAATCTAAATACTCGCCCTTGCAGCTTTGTCAACTTCGCAGAATACTACGTCTTTGAAGTCTGCAGAACACTAAGTTCTTTGTTTCGTGGCTTCTATCCTTTTGCGGTATTCAAATTTGCTTGCCTTTGCCGCGTAGTGTCCTGTGACACTTTTTCCTTGCATCCTGGCTCCTTCTGGGCGGACTACATATTTACCAAATCTGCATAATGCTTTATCTTCTAAGCTGCGAAGCACTATGTGTTTCTCGCATGCTGCGGAAGACTAAGTTTTCAACTTCTTCATTGTGTGGGTCTTCAATCCTGAGCTGCCTAAGTCTGAAACTTGGATGAGTTGTTCAAAATAGCATGGTGCTATTTTGGATAACAGGTCCCAACAAGTTAACTCCTTCCAAACATTACTAGTGAATATTGGAACTCGATTACACACAATGTTTTTATAAATCTATGCCGCTTATAGATATTCATGATGAACTTTTCAGCAACCTGTGAAGTTAAGTCAATGCCCACGTCTTTGAAGGGAATAAAGTGTGCAGACTTAGTCAACCCATCAACCACTACATAAATACTTTATTTTTCCCACCCTTGGTAGGCTTACAATGTAGTCCATGGTACTGGATTCCCATTTTTGGTTGGGAACAGACAAGAGCTGCAACTGGACTTTCAAAATTCTCTATTTTACTTGTTTAGCAAGTTAAACATGAAGCCACAACTGTTTTCACATCTTCGTTTAATGCCTTCCAAAAGTTTACTTTTTCTGTTGCAGTAGATCTTAAAGATGCCAATGTGGACAGCAACAGGCAAGAAGTGGCATTTTTTTAGTCCATCCTTTAATTTGGAATTGGTATAAGATATATGCGATTCTCGCAAAAATAAGATCACCTGAAAAAGTATACTTTCTATCCTCCTCTTGAGTTCCTCCTAGCACTTGCAAGTTGCAACATACCGGTGGCTGTCTCATTTTTTGCATATTCAGCCAATATTTCTTCTTTCCATTCCATTTTCACCACAGATATTGCACACAGCTCATGTAGCCTTGATAAGAAATCCACAATCTTATTTAGAGATTTCAAAATCATAGCCCTGTAATTTACTTACCCTTTTCGCTTCTTGTTCACTCAGATTCCTTTGGGATGTAAATATTTCAGACTGATAATCTGTTCAAATAGTGAAGTGTTGTCCTAGCAAATAAGGCTTGAATTTCTTTATGATATGCATCAGGGCTAACATTTCCTTATGGTAAATGCATAAAAGATTATCTTTTTCATTCAATTTTCTGCTTGCAAAATCAGTAAGTCGTTGATTTTGCATGAAAGCAATTGCAAACCAGGAAGGGTTTTCAGCTAAACAAAGCTGATGTTTTTAGTCATGAAAATTCTGGAATATGTTCATATAAATGTCTTTTTACTTTTCTGGAATTTGTCTGCATAAACGACTATTTGTTTGACTCCAGATTGCATCTTGCAAATTCTCAGAAGCAAGTACAGCAGCAACACTGAAGGAAGCAAATATATACAAGGTAATGGATATTTTATTTTTTTAATTGCTATTGGACCTAGATATCTTTCATTGTATTTCGACAGCGACGATCACAACATAATAGCAATTTTATCTTGTTGATTGCCTACTGCGCATACATCTTGTTCATTGTATTCAGGCAGCAACACCATGATAAGAATCGTTTGTACATTGTTACAGCCTTTTTTGCATAGGATTTTCTTATAGCAATAACTTTTGCTCTTGCAGATTCTGGGAAGCAACTGCAAAAGGAAGACTGAAGCAAACAAATTTATACAAGGTAAGATATGTATATATATATATATAAATTTCCTATTACACATAGATATCACTCATTGTATTTCAACAACAATGATATGGCAACAAAGAAAGAATGCTGCAAAAAAACATTGGAACAAGCAATAGACACAGAACAATTCAAAATTATAAAACAATCTCCCTTTGGTGACATTGACCAAGCTCTGCAACATGAAAACCTCATTGGACTTCCATCATTCTGTTACAATGTCAGAGATTGTTTGTTTGAGTTGTTCCAAGTCTTGCTTCACTTCCACTATAAATTGTCATATTTGCAGAATGGCATCATAGACTGTTCCTTAACACATCTAGTGTAAGGGGACATAGATGCACTCCGATCATACCAATACGAATTAGATATTGAAACACTATACACTTTGCGCAAAGTGAATGAAAAGGAAACATATTTACACAGGATGAGGATTTCTGCAATAGCTTACCCATACGCAGAAAAATGCACTTTGGGGAGATTCATTTTGCATTTATTGGTTGGCAAAGTGGCTAAATATCTAGATGTGTTTGGCCGTTCTTAAGAAAAAAAGGCATCTGCATGACAACACTAATTCACCTTGCCCTCCATATTCCATCTTGTTTCATGATATAGATTCTATCCATTGCCATTTTGAACAATTGCTATCCAAGAAAATCCCCCTGGACGTCCCTCAACTTCTAAAAAGCCTAAATTCAGAGGCTTGCACAAACCATCGACACTGCTCACGAAACATTAGAGCTGCTATACAACTTTTTGTCTTGCACAAAACAACTGCTTTGACATCTTGTGGTGAGAACCTGTTCAATGCTATCTGTTACCTAGAAAACAATGAATATGCTGAAACCTTTACCAATGCAATACTTTGTGGAGACGAAAATGCATATACTTGCTTCAAACTTATCTTAAACAAGAAACACAAATAAGGCAAAATATTCTAGATTGGCGGTCATATATAGTCAACATTGGAATTCTGTATCAACAAACAGGACTTGAAGGGGGACCATTTTACTTCCAATGGGTGTCACATATTCTACAAGCAAGAATACAATTATGGCCATCAATACAGTAAAAATTGTTGGCATACATCACAGTTGTGCACAATCTGAAAAAACATTTAACATACTCTGTTTTGAGACAAGTGCAACACATACTCTCTATGAACCACTTCTGACAGATATAGCAAATGATATGCATGACAGATCTTGTTCAAAACCAACAACACTCTCAAATAAACGACCTAGACAGTCTCTTCAAGCACTAAAAAAGAGCATCAGAAACAAGAACTCTCCAAATTCACAACTACAAAATACCAGTGTTGAAAGTCACTTTCATCACTGCACACTCATAACCAAAAAAACCATGACCACAATGCGCTCATCTCTCCATGCAATCAAACATATTGCACGCAACAAAAACACCTCCTAAGAAGTCCATTAGACCAACGTCCACAATTCATCAACTTTAAAGTTCTTGAAACAAATCCAAGACACACCTAAACATACATATTTGTCCAAGCTAGAGCTGCATCTTCATTCATAAAACCTCTTTGCTTTTAGTACCACCGCCTTGCTACACTGTAATTGCTTCATCTCCTCTAATATTTGTCAGGGTTGATATTTTTGAATCTTCTTTTATAATATTCATATTATTCATGAACTACCAAAGAGCATTCTGTTGGAAATCTGAAAGCACACTATACATAGTTATGAAATCATATCCCTGCCTTAAAAACAGGGGAATGATGTAGTACATGTTCATTTTGTCATGTTGTACTTCAGAATGCCAAATGTGGCAGGTATTTTGTCCAAATTCACAGTAAAAATCAGCAAATGAGATATACGTATATGTACAGGAAACTGTTTCTAATTCATTTATTGCACAACCTCGACTGACCCCATTTTCTGGCACGTTTCCCAGTTCTCGTTTCTGGTAGCATAGGTTTTCTCTGTTTTTGTTGAATTTGGGAGTGGGTTGGATTGGTTTTCTTGGTCTCTCCCTGCTTGGGCAAATGAATAAGTATTAAGCTTTCTGCCCATGTTTTGCTTAGAGTTTCCTGCATGGAATTGAAAATTTGAAATAACACGGAGGGCATTTGTAACCCAAAAGGTATATATTTTAACTTTAGTATGCACCAAATTTCTTCTTTGTTCCACCCTTTTTTCTGCATTATTTTGGTGTTGATTGCTTCCGCTTGACTGAACTGGTTTAGTGTAAGCACCTGGAAAATGGATCGTACTTTGGATGCTGGAGGAGAATTCCCAGGAGGGAAAAAAGGAAAAGAGTTTAGTAAAGAGTGTCAGATCAAATGGAAAGAGTATTTGTCACCAAAGAGGGAGTCTGGTGATAAGCGAAAGAAGCAGAGAGCTGGTTGGACATCGAGAAGGGGAAGCTATGAATGAACTCTCATGGCAGAATACACGGAGGAGAATGGCTTTGAGAGTACCATGAATAGGAGAATTTGAAACCCAAGTGTCAGTATCTAGTTAAACAATGATTTGAGAATTGGGGAGGAAATGGACCAAGTGAGAAGCAATTCTATTGATGCTGCAATTGGGAAGCTGCCAGGATACTCTGGTACAGCCCCTTGGAAATGCGAAATACTATGATGTTTCAAGAAACCTGCTAACCACCTCGTTGATTACTAGCACTGGGAATGCGCACATGCCGCCCAATAATATGGGCGTTCATGACTGGATCTCAGATTAATCATGGTTTCATTTGTGCTGGAAGTAACAAAATATGGGAGAGGCTGCTGGTTATGCGTAATTGCAGACTATTTGGCTGTTTCGGGTAGAAAGGCCTGGCTTGAGACTCTTGAGTAAACTTTGTCGGACCCCCCTCCCACACCGTCTCTCCAAGATGTGACAACGAAGACGTGGCTTCTACTTAAGTGTATATCAAAACCATGAAGCACATGTGATGAGATGGTGGTTGTTTCATGAGTGCAAAAGAAGGCTCATCTGTTCGTACCTATGATACAAAATTGATTTAAAATGCTGCTTTCTGTTGATTATATAGCTAAATTCCATCACTCTTGATGGCAGCTATCTTTGGTGGACATGAATTCTAAAATTGTTCTTTGTATACCGTTATATGACATTAAAAACTCTGATAAT
The DNA here is from genome assembly GCA_018340775.1 of Taxus wallichiana var. yunnanensis. Classification (NCBI taxonomy): domain Eukaryota; kingdom Viridiplantae; phylum Streptophyta; class Pinopsida; order Cupressales; family Taxaceae; genus Taxus; species Taxus wallichiana. The sequence continues at coordinate 974,830,586 of CM031239.1, forward strand.
TTATGACTTTTATACAATTTCTTAGTTTTTTTTGACAATATATGGAAGATTTGATGATAGTTCTTGATGGTCTTATGATCCCATAGATTCAACATCAAAGATGATGCGATTGGCACACACAGGAATTTCATTCTCTCAGGGTACTTTTTCGTATTTTCAGTACTTTAAAATGAAAATTTGACCAATAGGAGGAATAGTTTTTCCTTGGTACAAGAGCAGAAATATAGGCAGTATTGAAAGAGAGAAAATAGTGTTGATTTGGTTTTGGAGTTTCAGCTGAAATTTCATGACACTGAAAACCATTATATGACACTAAAAACTCTGATAATTTATGACTTCTATACAATTTCTTAGTTTTTTTGACAATATATGGAAAATTTGATGATAGTTCTTGATGGTCTTATGATCCCGTAGATTCAATTTCAAAGATGATGCGATTGGCACACACAGGCATGTCATTCTCTGCAGGATACTTTTTTCTTATTTTCACTACTTTAAAACAAGACTGTTTCGCATGCGGGTACGGGTATGGGTTCGGTATGCTGAAACGGTAAATTTTTAAAAACCTCGGGTACGGTACGCTTTTGGGTACGTTATATATATATGTATGTATGTATATAAATTATAAATTTAAAGAAGCATTTGCATACTTATTGAAATTTATTATTTAATACTCATACATTGCATACTTATTGAAATTTATTATTTAATACTCATACATTGCATACTTATTGAAATTTAATACTCAATACAACTTAAAAATTAATACGGAAGAGTCTTAAATCCTAACTTGTAGTTCGAACCACCTTTATGGGGCACTTAGACTTCTATAATCTATTTAATTAATTACTCCTAAACACACTAATTATATTCACGAGGCCTTATTTAATATAAATGGCTTTGTACATAACATTATTATAAAGCTATGAGCTTAGATACAAAATAGCTCATAAATATACGAAAAGATACGTGCCCTGCAATATAGAACCCATTTCTTCCCTATATGTGCTTTGTATTATAGAAACTCGTTTCTTCTCTAAAAATTGTAAACACGCCCTGGCCTACTTAAAATGCTCAAATTCTTCATTAAAAACCCTAATAAAGCATGTTATATATCAACAGAAAACTAAAAAGATGAATTTACCAACTGGTAAAACCGTAAACCATCCCTGAAAAGTTCTTCTGTTAAGCTGCTGAGAAACTCGAATTTATGTCCACAGTCATACTAGAAATAGTTTTGTAATTTTTTGAGTTCCTTAAAAAAGACGTTTTTCACGTGGAGTGCGTACCCACAGGGCAGGATACGTTACGGATACGGTTTTCAGCACCCGTAGTGTACCCTGCCCCTGTGGGTACGTATCCAGAACGTACCCACACCGTATCCGTATCCGCACCGTATCAGTAACTGTACGTTTCCAGGTTGATATGAGGCAGGGGGGGTGTTTCCGTGCAGTCTAGCTTTAAAATGAAAATTTGACCAAGAGGAGGAATAGTTTTTCCTTGGCACAAGAGCAGAAATATGGGAAGTATTGAAACAGAGAAAATAGTGTTGATTTAGTTTTTGGAATTTCAGCTGAAATTGTATGCAATCTTTGAGAGCTAGTGAGAATGTAAGCGGAAAAGAAATATGTGTTTCTTGGAGGGTACTCAAATTAATGGTCTGCACACAGAAGCACCAAATATTATTTTGTTTTTACGCTCAGTGTGTTTTACTCTGAATACATCTGTACCACAGTTACTTTAATTAGCATGTCTAAATGAGAGGTTGTTAAAAGAGATAGTTCTATTATGCAAAATGTGAGTGAACAAAGAGAAATATAAAAAGAGGAGTCTCTTGAGTTTTATATGACTGCATGCATCTTATTTTATTGATTATTCCACTTTTTCATTAGTATCTGTCCTTTCTAATCTGTGGTTTCTCCAATCATCTGAATCAAAAGACAACAATGTGAAAGTGAGATTTTTCTTGATATACCTTCCTTGGTTGATCAGGCAGACTCTTCTGTGGGAGGGAGGGGGTGGCAGAGGAGGCGGGGCAGTCTTGAAGTAAATCAAGACTGATCAGGCTTTTATGTTTAGTAATAAATATCAACCCATTTATTCCATCGATTCGGAGTTCCTTAACTCACGTATTCTAAGCAAAATAAAAATAAAAGTGGTATATTGAATGATGAAGTATAAAGCCTAGAAAGCATGTCCTTTACAGCACAAAACATATTATAAGTGTCCCATTTATATAAAAATTGATGGTTAATGGTGTAATGGTCGTAAAATTGAAAGTGTTTAGTAAATTTGGAATTATATTATAAAGCCCCTACTTGTAGAAAAGGGTCACATTTTAAATCCATCACATGTCAAATCCTAAAATTATCACTCTTGCTGAACCACGGGAAAATGTTCCAAGTTAACAAATGAAATGGGGTTTTGGAGAATCCTTGTGAGTGGCTTGTTAGGTGAGGCTGCATTGATATAATGCCATGGTTGAGCTGTTGAGTTTCACGGTTAACATTGGTGAGTAATCTTTGTAAAAGGATTATTTTGGTTGGAATTAATCCTAGTTCTAACTATAGACAACATAGAGTTATTTCAATAATTTTTGCAAACTGTCTTGTGAATAAAGTTGAATTGTTTTAAGTCTGGCCGATTTTGCCAGACTTCTTTTAGATGTTCTTCCTGCTAGCAAGTTTGATACATTTGCTTATTATTTTGACTTCCATCTTATAGGCAAACAAAGGTTAAAGCACAAAATAAGTTTATCTATCATTTGATGGAGGGACTTGCCTTGGTGCAGCTATTGTGTTTATTTCAGTGGAACACAGTATAATATATATATAGCACCTTTGTTGTTGATTTGACTTTTTCATGGAATGGTCTACACTAAAAATGGAAAATACAATTAATTTTTTGGTTCAGATTTTTTTCATTTCCCATGCTAAGTTATCTCCCTTGTCCTGTCTGTGATTTTTTCTGGCAGGCCTCAAAGATCGACTAAAGCTTGTTGGAGAATTGCAATGGGTAAGGATGAGCGAAAGAAGAAGGAAGATGCCCTAGCATAGAGCCTACTAGGACTTTACGTGATAATGGAAAAGTAATTTCAAATCTAAGTGGATTAGCCAATACAAGTACAGTCAAGAAGATGCAACATCTGCACAGGTTGGCAGTTTGGGCTGCTGGAGAAGTTTCCATTCCACCGCTTGGAGCTCTATTGGGTGCTCGTTTAGCAGCTGCTGGAGAAGTTTTAGGGATCCCTCCACCTGATTCTCCATTTTTTACTTGTGAAAGGTTTGTTCCATGATTTTTCTTTAGATATATTTTCCTTTTGCAATTCATCATTTTAGCTAATGATGCCATCACTTGAAATGTATTCATATAATGTAATTTAAGATCTAAAGTAATTGACCCTGTAAGAATTTCTCTGCTTAAGAGATGCAGGCCGTTGGTTACCGCAACTTTTGTTAAATGCCATGAGTAGTATATCTGTTACTTTATGAAAAAGTAATATTGTATCGTGTGATGCCAAAACTTTAGGTAAATGTGCGAGATTATGGAGATTTATGTACCATTGTTGTCACATGTCATCACCTTTTGAAAGTCCCTGCATGTGGCTTTAAATGTTTAATGAAATTAGTATTAATGTTGATGTCCTCATGCACAGGTCTCTCATTTAACTTTCAGAATTCTTCTTATCAATACTGGAGCTATTGCCAACTTCCTTTCCTTCAAAAATTGCCATGGCCTTCTATGGCCGCCTTTTGGTGTTATATTTGGGATGCAAGTCCAGATGAAGTTTCCAATACGAGTCCTTGGTATGCCCATCTATATCACAATGCCCACAAGGGCTTTTAATATCTTTGTATTTTTGCATGTCCAGTGGCTGTTCTCATACCTCTTCAGTTAACTTTATTGTTTGGCTTTGAGGCATCTTGCTGATTTGTAGGGGAGGATGATCCTGATGAGGAGCCTTCAGACCCCTTCTTATCTATCTCAATATAGTGATAGCCATCAAGGCTTTCCATTATGTGGCTATGATTCCTCCAACGTACTTCACTAGCATACTTTGGCGTTCTGTGCACAGTAGCGATTGGGTTGTTGCCTCTAGAATTTGAACTTGGGAGTATGCTCCTGCAAACTGTCCTTGTCTTTGTCTATAATATTGCCATTCAATATGACATTCGTCTTCACAATCAAATAGGATAAAGCTGATTTTTGACTAATTTTTTGAATCCTCCCATTTAATAGCCAGTGGTAACTTATCCTTGGTAAGTTGGTAGTATGCTTCTGCAAACTTGTCCTTGCCTTTGTCTATAGTATTGCCATTAATACGACATTCCTCTTCACAAACAAATGGGATAAAACTGGTTTTTGACTAGTTATTTGAATCCTCGCATTTAGTAACCGGTGGTAACTTTTTCAAACCAATGAAATAAGCATAGCTTACTAAATGAATGCATGATTTGGAATGTTTAAGACATGCAAAACAGATTTGTTGCTCTTTACTTGATGCAAACTGATATATACCTGCAGTTGGGCGAGCTAATTGGTGAGATTGTTTGCATCCATCTCTCCCCTATAGGTCTGAATCTCCGCCTTGAATTCTGCTTTGAAGGGTGGTTGAGTTGGGGCATTATTTGGGATGCTATGGTGCTCCTCCTCCTCTTTGCATTTGCATTTGCATAGTTCTTCCCTTGCCTCCTCACGAGTCTTAGGTGTCTCAAATGCAATCCCAAGCTTGCCAATGAGTGCTTTTGTCCATTTCTCCACCTTTTCAAGCTTGGTTTATGCATGCAACATCAACCTCCAAATACATGAACCTCTCCTCATTATAATCTTTCAACTCTTTGTACATGCTTTCTTCATCAAGTTGAGCCATGCTTCCTCCCACTTGTTGATTCCATCTCCTTGTGGATATCTTATGTTGCAAGAGATCAATTCACCTTCACCCCTTGCTCTTGCTGATCTTGTCAAGAGCATAAACCTGAAAAGCCGATCACAACACAAATTCCACACAAACCAAGGATCACTAGAAAGCTCTGTTAGTAATTTGATTTGTAATTAGGATGGTCATTGCGATTGTACCTCTCCTGAACTCATCAATATTGATTCTGACATATCAATGGCTGAACTGACCTGTATTTACTGCCTTAAATCAAGAACTATGCTTAAAACCATCTTTAACACAGGATTGGTGTGCTTGCTTGAGTGTTGGAAATGAAGACAGCAGTTGAAAAATGAAAATTGAATAATTTAACAACTCAAACAAGAAGCTAGACACAAGATATACCCTAGAGAAACCTATTGGGGGTGAAAAATCTGGCATTTTGGGGTTTTGCATCTTCATGTCAATTGCTATCAGCAAGTTTACAAGTGAAAGCTCACTTTGGAGCTACCAAGAACATCGTGGGACTATAACGACACCTATACAGTGCTTCTTCTTCCTTGTTTTTCTTTGCAATTTACTTACATAATATCAATGCATCTCCTATGTTATGCTTGAAGGCATACTATAATTTTATGCCTATGCTACTGGGTATGCACCTGCAGGGTGGCTGGTCCCAGTCTTGGTCCCGGTGTGGTACACATCAAGTATTGGTACGGGTCTGGTTTACTTGTGGGTATACATAGGGTTTAGCAGGGAAGACTTGGTACGTCCGGGTTTGTCCATGGGGTACCTGGGCTGTCCTGCTGCACCCTGGCTGTACTTGCGATGTACCTGGGCAGAGAAACATTTTATTTATTATTTTTGTTTTATGTTTTAAAGAGTTAATAATGTACTAAAAACTTATATTAGAAAAGCATCCTAAACCCTTGAAGACAATTTCAAACTCTTTTTAAACAACACATTTAACTCACATTGCATACTTACCTCTCATTGCACATTTGCTCTTCACCTTCATATTTTCAATTGCTTAGGGCTGAAACTCTATATTTTTGTTAATCCCATGCCACTAGAAACTGATTCATCTTGATTTTTGTGTATACATTGTAACATTTGCACAATGTACCTGTTCTAAGTTTTGACCAATGAATATTGTGACATTTGGGATTTCCGATTTAATTTTCAGTATATTTTGTGATTATTTTACTTATTTTGTTTACTCTTATTAGCCTTGGGCATATTATATTTGATAATTTTGCTTATTTGACCATATTTCTAAATATTTAAAAATATTTTTGCACGACGCTACCCAAAGCTGTGAATGGGACCCCAAAAAATTGCCGTACTGGCTTTTACCTGACCCCTGTATTCGTACTTGTGTTGGCTACCTATCTATATGCCAACACAAGAACCCAATGGGCATATTTGTGCACACATTGGATATCTGTCATCTGAATCTAAGTCACAAAATTTGTCGGAAATTTAAAATTCGGTGAATTTCCTCTTAGCCCCTGAAATTCATTGAAATTGAACCTAAATTTGTGTAGTCAATTGCTTTTGGAATTTTGTCAAAAAAACCCTTAAATCGTTGAAATTCGGGAATAAATCAACATTGATTTTTCTGAATAAAACAATAAACATTGACTCACATCAGGGCATTTTATTCATCTTTCCATCTCGAGTTAAGATTTGAATTTACATTTGTATAACTTTTTGTCTTGAGAATTGGTTGTAGAATAGGGTTTTGACTTGAGAAGGGTTTGCAGAATTGTGGAGGCAGGATTGACTGGTTTGCAGAATTTTGGAGGCAGAATTGACTAGTTTGCAGAATTGTGGAGGCAGAATCAACTGGTTTGCAGAATCATGGAGGCAGAATTGAGGGTTTGTTGAAAATTGTCGTTCAAACTTCTGTTCAACGTTGTATGAAGGCACATAGACTGCAATTGTTGTTCGATGTCATTTGAAAGTGTTGGATTAATTGTCATTGATGTCAAAGGAATTTGCTATCAAAGGAAATCATTATCTGATCATTGAAGGCCAAAGGCCACTAATTGCTGTCCAAACAAAATCAGTTTCGAATCTCCATTATTCAAGGGCAGATCACACCATTCCAAGGCATTAAAGATCATTGAAGAATGCTGGCTGACCCCCCTCTATTTTGGTGTTAATATTTAAATTATGGGCTGACCCATGTCTAGTGCCCAAGAAAATAAAGAGTGTCCCTTGGGAGAAATCACACCCCTTCAAAGTGACATGAGAAGGTATAAAAGGAGATGTAGTTGAAAAGAAAGTTGGAGAGGAATAATAAAGATATATCATTCAAACTCAAGCAGATTTCTGAAGGAGAGAAAAATAAGAGATCATTCAAGGCAATTTTTGTGAAGGAGATCTATTTAATTGTCATCCATTGAAGAAGTTTTTTTTGGAGGTTGGTGCTTCCTAAGAGAAGAGATTGGTGTCTCTTGCTAAGTTGGTGCTTAGAAGTGGGGATTGGTGTCTCCAATAGGTTGGTGCCTACAAATTGCTTAACGGTGGGGATTGGTGTCTCCAATGGGTTGGTGCCTACATTTTTGTAAGAGACTTTTATTATTTTATGATTGGATTTGGACAATAGATCCAAATAGTCTTTTCTCCGTGGTTTTCTCCGAAAGGGTTTCCACGTAAATCTTGTGTTTCATAATTGTTAGATCTTGTGTGATTGTTTTTATTGTGGTTATTAAGTTTTTAAATAAGTAAAAAATTATCTTATACTAATTCACCCCCTCTCAAGTATAAGCGTGTATTCATCAATTGGTATCGAGACCGGTTCCTTTAAAAATAGTCTAACCGTTGGAAGGTAGATCTTGGGAGCACACATGGCTAGTCAAGAAGGTTTCTCCTCAAATAGAGCTCCATTGTTTGACGGAACAAACTATGCATTTTGGAGCATAAGAATGCAAACTTATCTAATGGCTCTTGGCTTTTGATATTTGGCAATCAATTGTGAGCGGTTATGTAGCTCCATCATCTCCACCAATGGATATGGCTGGAAAGAAGGCTAGTGAAAACAATGCAAAAGCTATGAATGCAATCTTGTGTGGTCTATCGAATGAAGTTTGTCAAGGTGATGCATTGTGAATCAGTGAAAGAAATCTGGGACAAACTTAAGAACATCTATGAAGGAGATGACAAAGTGAAGAAAGCCAAGCTTCAAACTCATAGAAGACAATTCGAGAGTTTGAAAATGAAAGATGAAGAAAACATTGCAGCCTATCTTCTTCGTGTGGATGAAATCATCAACACCATCAGAGGTCTTGGAGAAAAAGTTGAAGATGCAATGATTGTGCAAAAGGTGTTAAGGTCCCTTCCCTTGAGGTTTGATGCCAAAGTTTCCGCCATTGAAGAAATGAAGGATCTAGATACTCTAACAATGGATGGATTGCATGGGATCCTAATAGCATATGAAATGAGAACCGAAAAGGAGAAATCATCAAAGCAAGAGGCAACCTTCAAAGCCTCAAAGAAGATGAAGAATAAAAAGCTCGAGCCATGTGATAGCTCCAACAATGAATCAGACGAAGAGGAAGCTCATTTTGTAAGGAAGCTTAAGAAAGGATCTAGAAAGTACAAAGGTAAGTTGCCCTTTAAATGCTTTAATTGTGGAAAAGTAGGACATTTTTCCGCTAAATGTCCATATGCAGAAAGTGAAAATAGTGATGATGAAGAAGATCATAACATGAAGAAAGGTAGCAAACATCATCAATATAAAAAGAGCTACAAACAGGAAAACTTGAGAAAAAGAAGAACTTTCATAAGCACAAGAAAAACCTCTATTCCAAAGAGGAAAGTAGCTCATCTGAAGAGAGTAATGAAAGTATCTCCACTAGTGATGGAGAAGAAATTCTATTCATAGCAATAGAATCAAAAGGGATATCTTGGAAAGTGAAGACAAAAGAAATGAAGAGAAGGATTCAAAAAGGAAGAAAATGCTGAAATAGATGGGGAAGTGGATCTAGAAGAACTCATTTGTGCCCTAAATGAGATCAAGAAGCTTAAGAAAAAGAATCTAAAACAAAAGTTACAACTTTAGAAATATGAAGAAGAAGATCGTGATTCAAAAGCAAAAATGTCACAAAACCTTGAGGAATCAGAAAAAATGATCATTAACCTAAAGATTCAACTTGAAGAGGCAAAAAGAATAGAGGAAGAGGTGAGAATCCAATTGAAGACAAAAGAAGAAAATTGTGAGAGGCTAGAGTCCGAAATTGTTTCCTTAAGGAACTAGAGAAAACAACTACTAAGTTGAACAGAAGCCTCAAGTTTGAAAAAATACTGAAATCTTAGATGATATCATCAATGGCCAGAGGTCACCATTTATCAAGATTGGTCTTGGGTACAAAGAAAATCAGATGACTACCAAAGAAGATCCCAAAGAGCCACCAAAGAAGGTAAATGAAGAAAAGCCAAAAAGCTATGCAGATGCTCTCAAAAGTCCCATAAAAAATGAAAGCAATAAGAAGAAGAAAGAAAATCATGTTCCACAAAATACCAACATTCCTCCCAAAGACAACAAGGACAAAATCAGAAGATCTTTTCCTCCAAGGCAGTATCACATGACCAAGTTTCAAAACTCTTTCTTTGGTTATTGCTTTTCATGTAATCACTTTGGTCATAAAGCAATAGATTGTAGGACTCGTGCAAGAAATTTTGGTTGGAACAAGAACATAAGTCCTTATGGGTTCTCAAATAGGAACTATAATTCATTTGCTCCTTTAGTGGATTACAATGTTATATGTTATAAGTGCAACAACTATGGACATACAACACGCTTTTGTAGAAGTGGTTTTGTGGAACCTCCTAGGTAGAACAAGAAAGTGGAAGCCATGGATAAACAAAAGGAAGAAACTGCAAAAGTTTGGAAAAAGAAGGAGCAAGAAAAAAAGGAGAAATCCATGCTTGTACAAACTGCCTTTCATGCTCAAAATGAAGGAAATCAATGGTACATTGATAGTGGTTGCTCAAGCCACATGACAGGGGACAAGAGCAAATTCCTCACTTTGAAAGAAGTAAATGGAGGTACAATAAAATTTGGAGACAATGCTACAACAAGGATAACTGGTAAAGGTACTCTTAGCCTTGACAATGGAAAAACAAAACTGAGAATGTCTTGTATGTTGAAGGGTTGAAGCATAATCTTCTAAGTGTTAGTCAAATGTGTGATCAAGGACACACCCTCACATTTCATGATGAAGGTTGTGAAATCAGAAGGCAAGTACAAGAAAACTAGTTGCAAATGCAAGCAAAACAACTAATAACCTTTACATCCTTAGTGAGATCAAAGGAGAAAAATGCTACATGGGACAATAGATGAGAGTTGGTTATGGCATAGAAGAATGGGTCATATAAACTTTGATAATCTAGTAAAAATTAGCACTAAGCAAGTTGTAAGGGATATGCCAAGGATTGTTAAGCCTTCAAACACTATCTACAAGCAATGTCAACATGGGAAACAAACAAGGGCAAGCTTCAAATCAAAGGAGTACTCAACATCAAAACCATTAGAACTTGTCCATATAGACCTTTTGGGCCTACAAGGACACAAAGTTTGCAAGGTGAGAGTTATTTTATGTTGCTAATTGATGATTATTCTAGAATGACATGGGTTACTTTTCTAAAGGAGAAATCCAAAGCATTTGAGAAGTTTAAGGCATTCAAAGCCTTAGTTGAAAATGAAACTGGTCTGAAAATCAAGTGCTTGAGATCGGATTGAGGAGGAGAATTTACTTCAAATGAATTTGAAGAATTTTGTGAGCATCATGGAATAAGGAGACATCTCTCAGTTGTAGGACTCCACAACAGAATGGAGTTGTTGAAAGAAAGAATCAATATGCAGAGATGGCAAGAACAATGTTGAATGAATCTAAGTTGCTGTAAGACACATTTTGGAGAGAAGCAGTTAATACAAACAGTCTACATACTGAATAGAGGGAAAATAAGAATCAACAATAGTAAAACACCTTATGAACTATGGAAGGGTAGACCAACTACAATTAAGTACTTCAAAGTTTTTGGAAGCAAATGCTACATAAGAAGAGATGATGAGGATTTGGGAAAATTTGACTCAGATCTGATGAAGGTATCTTCCTTGGTTACTCTTCAAGAAGCAAAGCCTATAGATGCTATAATAAAATTTGCATAAAATTGTTGAGAGTGCAAATGCAAAAGTGGAGGAAGTAAGGTATCAAAAGGAAAGAGCACAAGAAATTGATTACCCAAAGGAAACAACCTATAAAGAATAAAAAGGAGAAGAAGAAGATGAAAAAGAAGTGATTGAACTGTTAGGAAAACTTTGGTTAGTGCTTCACATTATGTTTTATATTTACTTATGGTAAATATATGTGAAGGTTAGTAAGTTAGTAAAAGTAAAATAGTAAATGTAAAAAGGGTTGTTTATGGTTTGTTACATAAACAACTATGATTTATTTTATTGTATTATTTTAGAGGAGTGGTTGAAACCATCCGTATGGTTTCAACATAAAAAAAATTTTTTGTTATAGCTACCTCCTAATTTATAGGGGAGCTATTGACCTATATATATGGTTGTATGCAATATGTAAAATAATCAATGAGAATATTATGAGTATCATTTTATTGTTCATAAATTAATTGTCTTCTGTGATTCTTCTGCAACTCCATTTGGATCATCCTCCACATTGGCCGAATATTGCAAGTATGGCTTTGTGAAGACATCAATGATTTGGGGCAGATTCCAACTATCATCATGTTATGGTTGCTCTTGTGATTCTTTATTAGCTTCGAGAATGAAATTTTAGTATTTAGAATTGTTTAGCAATCTTTATAGAAGTGCATGAATTACTATATTATATATTATTTGTGTGAGAGTGGACTGGTAAGAAGTGTGCACAAATTAAATAAAGGAGACAAAGGAGTGATTTTTTCTACATTCAAATTTGGCATCATCCTTCTTCAGAGTTGGTGTTTAGATTGCATCCAATAGTTTTGATTGCAATTCTTAAGCTGATTCATCTAGAAAAGCTTTTTCATGTTGGCATCTATCTCAGGAAGCAATCCAAAGTTGAACAACTTCAAACACGTGTAAAAACACTCTGTTGAATTTTTACAATGATCGCCAATGTCTTTGATAAATTGACTTGATTTTGTCCATTCAAAACGAGGGGACCTAAAATGAATCGCATAGGGACAATTAGAAAAAATCACCAACGATTTTGTTTCAATCGCCTTAACGATTCCTTAGAAATTGCCGAATGATTCCTATATTCATTGGAAAATTTGAAACCAGTGTCTCATTTCTTGACGCATTTTAAATATTCAAAATGGAGCTATGGTTCTCAAGTTATCGTCAAAACATAAGAAGTGGGCTTTCTATTCAAGAAATTCAAAGTTTCACCATCAATAATATTTATATCACGAGTTGCCTTAAAAATAAATAAGGTTGATTTAGAATAGCATGACATTGTTTTGGAGGCCGGAGGCACTTCGGAGGTTGGGAGGTCAATCAACGAATTTTCATTTTAATCAAAAGTAAATAGTACGAGGCCTCATGAAAGTATTTTCATAATTTTGGTGTTTATTTTCACATTTTGTTGTGTGTTTACTTCATTATTTTGTGTGGTATTTTTTAAAAATATGGTGATGTTTTTAGAAAGTTCTTGATTTTATATGAGTGGTGTTTTATTGTGAAGATATGCTAGTTTTCCTATGTCATCTCCTAAGGAAAGATGTGATGAGAGCTGATGGATGTACTTGGCACATTGTGATGTGGTTGTTGGTAAACCACTCAAAACCATCACTTTGTGGTTTGTGGTAAACCACTGGAAAACCACCATACTCTTGGTTTTTGGTCAGCCAAAAGAAAACCATTTCATGTCTTGGTTTGTGATTAGCCAATTGAAAATCACCTTACTCTTGGTTTCTGGTTATCCAAAAGAAAACCATTATGTCTTGGTTTGTGATCAGCCAATCAAAAATCACCAAATCATGAAAGTTGCAGGTACAGGTTTGATGTTTTCCCCATGTTCGCACTAAGGGGGGAATGTTAGGAAAACTTTGGTTAGTGCTTCACATTATGTTTTATATTTACTTATGGTAAATATATGTGAAGGTTAGTAAGTTAGTAAAATGTAAAACATTTGGGAGAATGGTTAAAAAGGGTTGTTTATGGTTTGTTACATAAACAATTATGATTTGTTTTATAATATTATTTTAAGGAGTGGTTCCAAAACTATTTTTATGATTTCAACATAAAAACAAAAGTTTTGTTATAGTTTTCTCGCTAATTTATAGGGGAGTTATTAACTTATATATATATATATATATATATGGTTGATTGTTGCAATATGACAATATGTAAAATAATCAATGAGAATATTATTTTATTGTTCATAAATTAATTGTCTTATTGTGATTCTTTGCAAAGAAGAACTCCATTGGATCATCCTCCACATGAGAATGAAAAGATACAAAGGCACCATCTAGATTTGTCCAGAAGAACCATTCAGAAAGTCAAATTCTTGGTGATAAAGATATTGGAGTACAGACTAGAAGAAGATTAGCAAATGCATCAGAACATGCAAACTTTCTTACTATCTAAAATAGAACCTAAGAATTTTGAAGAAGCAAAGTGAAGACAAACATTGGATTGGGGCTATGGAAGAAGAGCTAAATCAAATTGAAAAGAATGAGACTTGGGAACTTGTCCCAAGACCAAAAGACAAAAATGTGATTGGCACCAAGTGGGTTTTCAGGAACAAGCTAAATGAAGATGGACAAGTGAGAAATAAAGCAAGATTAGTTTGTAAGGGTATGCTCAAGTTGAAGGTATTGATTTTGAAGAAACTTTTGCTCCTGTTGCATGACTAGAAGCTATTAGAATGTTTTTGGCATTTGCTTGTTTTAAGAACTTTAAAGTCTATCAGATGGATGTCAAGTCAGCCTTTCTCAATGGAAATTTAGAGGAAGAAGTATATATTGAACAGCCGAAGGGTTCCTCTTATCAGAAGATAAGGATTATGTGTGCAAGCTGAAGAAAACACTTTATGGGCTGAAACAAGCCCCCAGAGCCTGGTACTCAAGACTTGACAAGTATCTACAACAACAAGGTTTCAAAAGGGGAATTGTTGATAGCAATCTTTACATCAAGACTGAAGGTGATGATCAATTAATTGTTGTGGTTTATGTGGATGATATTATTTTTGGAGGTAGTAGTGACAAAATGTGTCAAGAGTTTGCTATGGAAATGCAAAAGGAGTTTGAGATGTCCATGCTTGGTGAGTTATCATTCTTCCTTGGGTTACAAATTTCTCAATCCGACAAAGGCATTTTCATCTCACAAACCAAGTATATCAAGGAGATGTTGAAAAAGTTTAGGATGGAAGATTGCAAACCAATGAGCACACCCATGGTCACAGGCTGCAAATTAAGTAAAGATGATGAATCCCCGAAGCAAATCAAACTCTATACAAGTCAATGATTGGGAGTCTACTATATGTGACAACTTCAAGACCAGATATTATGCAAGTTGTAGGCATGGTGGCACGGTTTCAAGCTACACCAAAAGAAACCCATGTGCAAGCAGTTAAAAGGATATTTAAATATCTAAAGGGCACTTTGGATTTTGGTTTGTGGTATCCAAGAGGTGAATATTTCACCCTAACAACATATACTGATGCAGATTGGGCTGACAATATTGATGATAGAAAGAGTACAAGTGGAGGAGCATTTTTCCTTAATGTGGTCTTGTATCATGGTGGCACGGTTTCAGGCTGCACCAAAAGAAACCCATGTGCAAGTAGTTAAAAGGATATTTAAATATCTAAAGGGCACTTTGGATTTTGGTTTGTGGTATCCAAGAGGTGAAGATTTCACCCTAGCAGCATATACTAATGTAGATTGGGTTGGTAGTATTGATGATAGAAAGAGCATAAGTGGAGGAGCATTTTTCCTTAGTAACAGTCTTGTATCTTGGTTAAGCAAGAAACAATTTCTCTTCCTATCCACAACAAGAGGCCACCAAATACATAACAAGAGCATCTTATTGCACACAAGTTCATTGGATGGGGAAAAATCTGAGAGATATTAAGGTAGAATATGTTCATCCAATTTCAATATTTTGTGATAACACAAGTGCAATAAACATTTCGAAGAATCATGTTATGCACTCCAAAATGAAGCATATTCCAATCAAATATCACTTCTTAAGAGAGCAGGTAGCAGAACAACAGGTTAAGTTGGAGTACATTGTCACATAAGAACAAATAGTAGATATTTTCACAAAGCCCCTTCTAAAGAAAACTTTTGAATATCTCAGACAGAAGTTGGGGTGATATCTTTTCATCTAGTCACTAAGTTCTTAAGGAGAAGCATTATGTTAGGGGAGCTAATCACTGCATTATTTTACAGCTTCGTGGTTTCTTTGCCATTGATGTCAAAGGGGGAGAATTACAGAAAGGGGAGCATTATGTTCTTGCTATATTCACAGGTTATTTCTATGCAAGGTTGCCATCAATGACAAAGGGGAGATTGTTGGATTAATTGTCATTGATGTCAAAGGAATTTGCTATCAAAGGAAATCATTATCTGATCGTTGAAGGCCAAAGGCCACTAATCGTTGTCCAAACAAAATCAGTTTCGAATCTCCATTATTCAAGGGCAGATCACACCATTCCAAGGCATTAAAGATCATTGAAGAATGCTGGCTGACCCCCTTCTATTTTGGTGTTAATATTTAAATTATGGGCGACCCATGTCTAGCGCCCAAGAAAATAAAGAGTGTCCCTTGGGAGAAATCACACCCCTTCGAAGTGACATGAGAAGGTATAAAAGGAGATGTAGTTGAAAAGAAAGATGGAGAGGAATAATAAAGATATATCATTCAAACTCGAGCAGATTTTGAAGGAGAGAAAAATAAGAGATCATTCAAGGAAGATTTTTGTGAAGGAGATCTATTTAATTGTCATCCATTAAAGAAGTTTTTTTGGAGGTTGGTGCTTCCTAAGAGAAGAGATTGGTGTCTCTTGCTAAGTTGGTGCTTAGAAGTGGGGATTGGTGTCTCCAATAGGTTGGTGCCTACAAATTGCTTAACGGTGGGGATTGGTGTCTCCAGTGGGTTGGTGCCTACAAATTTTTGTAAGAGATTTTTATTATTTTATGACTGGATTTGGACAGTAGATCCAAGCAGTCTTTTCTCCGTGGTTTTCTCCCAAAGGGTTTCCACATAAATCTTGTGTTTCATAATTGTTAGATCTTGTGTGATTGTTGTTATTGTGGTTATTAAGTTTTTAAATAAGTAAAAGATTATCTTATACCGATTCCTCCCACGCCCCCGCCCCTTAGTACAAGTGTGTTCATCGAAGGCACGTAGACTACAATTGTTGTTCGATGTCGTTTAAAGGCACGAAACTCTGCACACTTTTTTTGCCTCATGCAACATTAGTTATAACTACATGTAACTTCCATTATAGTTTTGTTAGTTTATTTGTTTTGATATCTTTTTGTTTTTGATTTTAATTATATTTTAATTTTTATACTTCATTATGTTCATAAAGTTATTTCTATGCAACATATAAATATTTAGTTGTTAAAATTTATATAGTTTAAAATATTTTATTAGTAATATTTATTTATTTTGTGTGCTTAATTTTTATTTTGAAAATAAAATAACAAAAATGAAAATCTAAATTCTTTGAACTAATTGATGATTTTTTAGCTGGCGAATTTCTTTGAAATTTATCCTTGTCAAGTACAAACATGAACATGAATCTTGTGACTTAGTCTAGGATGATGTTCAAGACCGGAAATTATATTGCATCTCAAAAGCCAGGATGTGGAATGCGGAAACTCCCATACTAGGTTGTTGGTCTTCCTATTTGTTGTATTCGGACAAATTTGAGGTTTGCCAAAATCTGCATGAAAAATTCGAAGTTTGTCAAATCTCGCATGACCTATTTGACGGTAGACAAATTTCCTTGATGAATTGACTGCCAACAACTCTTCCTTATAATATTCAATCTTCGAGAGATGCTAAGGGGTCTTCGAGTGTTCGAACCATCCTCAAAGCTTCCATAAACTTCTTCAAATTTTTTTCCGCTGCATTGATTACATTACCCGATGTTGGGGATTTGTTCTTATTTCAAAGTAGTGTTTTAAAAATCGGTCAAACCGGAACCGGAACCGAATCGGAACCGCCGTTTGACCTTGTTTTCTGCACAAACCGTTTAAGAAACCAGATTATTTTGACCGGTTTTAGCCTAAACCAGCTTAAACCGGTCCGGTTTCGTCCTAAACCGGCCGGTTTAAGACTGTTTTTCCTTATACGGCGGCGACTTAAAAAACGTTTTTAATTGTTTTTTGTATTTTTTATTGTCTCTAAACCCTAATTTGGTGTTATAAATACACCCCCTCTATTCACTTCACACCTCTCTCATTGAGCATTTGTGAGCATAAGATTGAAGAGTTTATTTTTTGTAGTGAGCTTGGAAGTTGGAGGCTTGGAGCTTGTTTGGCATTGCTTGTGGGCTCTTTGTGGTGATATTGGCATCCATTTGTGAGCACCTCTCTTATTTGCAAGGATTTGGAGGATTGGGGCAGCATTGAATAGTGTTCATTTGGAGTGAGTTTGGGCGTTGTTTGGCATCAAGTGTGGGCTCTTTGTGGTGGCATTTACATCTACATTTGGAGTGTGGGCTCTTTGTGGTGCCATATGCAAGCTTGGAGCATTTCTTCACCTCATTTGTGTGCACATTGAAAGGTATGTTACATTTTAAACTTGCCCCTTATTTGTAAATTTTATTAAATAAGAAATATGAATTTTTTTTTTTTTTTATTTGCATTTTCAGATTTGTTTGCATTTGCAATGGCCCCCAAAACAAAAGACCCTACATGGACCCATGCAGACGTAATTGATGATCAAGTTTTTTGTAAATATTGTAAGAAACACATCAAGGGGGATTCATAGGTTGAAACAACACTTGGCTGGTCAAAGAGGCCAAGTTACCCCATGTGATGCACCTGATATTGATGCCATTAGGTTGGAAATGAAAAACATGCTTGAAAAACATAGAGAAGAGAAGGCTAGGCAAAAAGAGATGGAAGCTGAAATAGGGAGAAGGGAACATGCCTTGAGTGTTGAAGGATCTTGCTCTGACCCTTCTGTGACTGTTAGAGACCCCTTTCGGTATATGCCTCCCCCATCCACTCATAGTCAAGAAAACCGGCCTCAAAAAAGAAAGACCATTCAAAGCTTTTTTCCATCTTCCACACTGCTACTGCTAGTGCCTCCATGCCAACACAAAATCAGCCCACCTTGGATAACCATTGGAAGAAGCAATACAAAGAAGCAACTTTTGAGTACATTGTTAGATGGTGGTATGATGCAGATATCCCTTTCAATGCTGCCCGCTCACCTTATTACCAACCGATGTTTGATTCCATTGTTGTTCTTTGGTAAGGGCTTCAAAGGCCCTAGTATGCATGACTTGAGAGGATCACTTTTGAAGAAAGAAGTTTCGTCCATAGATGAATATTTGAAAGGTTGCAAAGCTTCATGGGCCAAAACAGGATGCATCTTTGTCATGTCAGATGGGTGGAGTGATGGCAAGAACCGCACAATAATAATTTTTCTTGCCTCTTGTCCACAAGGTACAATGTTTTTGAAATCAGTAGATGCATTTGATAGGGTGAAAGATGCAAATTTATTGTTTGAGCTTTTGGATGAGATTGTTTTACAGATGGGGGTGAAAAATGTTGTACAAATCATAACAGATAATGCCTCTAACTATGTTCTTGCTTTGGTAAGATGTTAGAGGCTAAACACAAAACAATATTTTGGACTCCATGTGCTACACATTGCATAGACCTCATGCTTGAGGATATAGGAAAAAAAAATTGGATCAAGAACACTGTAGAGCATGGCAAAAGCATCACCAAATATATTTACAATCACTCATGGGTACTAAACCTAATGAGGAAGAACACTGAGGGCAAAGAACTTGTTAGGCCAGCCATCACGAGATTTGCAACAAACTTCTTCATGTTGTAATCTCTTATTTCCCAACAGACAAAACTTGAAAAAGATGTTTTCAAGTGATGAATGGAATGCATCAAAGTGGAGTCGGAAAGGGATGGGAAAGACAAAGAAGAAACTTTTGATAGTTTATTTTGGAAAAAAACAACAAGAGATTGTGAAAGTTGTCGAGGCTCTTGTTAAGGTGTTGCGGTTAGTGGATGGGGAAAAATTAGCCATGGGCTATATTTATGAGGCTATGGATCGCAGACAAAGGAGCAGATAAGGGCAACATACAAAGACAAGGTAAAGACACTGGTGGCTTCGTAGTTCTCCCTCGGATAGCTAACGCTGAAGAAAAGAGCCTCCCTAACATGCTTGTAATTTTGTAGTTCTAAAATAATGAGGTCCCTTGTCTCAACCTCTGGTATCATCATCTCAATACATGTTGAAAGGCCTTCCCTAACCTCTCCGTTCACATCAGTTAAGCCATCGAAGAAGAAAAACTTGGGGTTGAGGTAGTATCCCGTTGCATGAATAGGTTGGTGGAGTTGATTGTTCCACCTCCGATCAATTATCTCCCAAAAGAGAACATATTTATGATATCACCCTATAATAGTTTTGGATAGCCTCTTTGGCCCTATCCATGGCCTCATAAATGTACCCCATTGGGTTTTGCTCTCCATCAACCAAACGCAAAACCCTCACCAACGGCTTTGACACCTATACACAAATTAAAATGTAAGATTACAAACTTACAAATAAAGTAAAAAAGTAAATAAAAATACATTTATAATTTAACAAATTAAAATAAAGGAATCAACTTGGAATATAAATCGATATTTGAAATTACCTTGATGATCTCAATAGCTCTCTTTGCAAAAATATCATCAAGAACTTTTTTTGCAATCCTCTCTCCATCAACTTTCTTTGAATATTGTGAGTCTAACCATGCTTGACTCACAAACATTTGCTTCAATGATGTCAACAAACTAGAAATACTTTGCAACGTCGAGAAGTTAGTTGCAAACCTTGTGACACCGGCTCACACAAACTCTTTCCCCTTTGTGTGTTCTCTCATCAAGCTAAGAACCCAAGGGTGATTATATATGTATTTGGTTATGTTTCTTGCATCTTTTATAATTGGCCTCACCTAATCAATTTTGCCTATGTCCTCCAAAAGAAGGTCAAGGCAATGAGCCGCACAAGGAGTCCAAAAGAGTGATGGATGTCTCTTTTGTAGTAGTCTCCCAAACCGCCATATATATCCGCCGCATTGCGTATCGTGACAACTTGCACAACATTCTCGTATACTCACCTCTAATACAACCTTCTCCAACATAGACTCAAATTCTCTGCATTTTTAACTATGTTAGAGACATCAATTGACTTCAAAAACACCATCTCACCATTTGAAGTCGTTAAAAAATTAATGAGGGTGCGGTTCCTTCCATCCGTCCACCCATCTGAAAGAATGGTGCATCCGTATTTCTGCCATTGTTTCTTTTGATCTTCTAGAATTGTAGTTGCATCTCTGCAACTATACCCTTGAGCAATTTCCCACTCAAGTCTTTTTGGAGAGGGTGCCTTGTACCCTTTCCCTGCAACTGTCAATGTTGTCACTAAGTACTCCCAAGTATGGGCTCTTTGCCACATTGAAGGGAAGGTTTTGTTGTAGTACCAGAAATTCGCACATGCTTTATCCGCTTCATCGTGCATATCCTTGTTCCACGCTGTACCTTATAATGAAGGTTGTGCTCTGTTCCTCGACACAAAAATCTATGTATGCCTTTGTTTGAACTCGATGAAGCGGTGTGCCTCTTCTCGGTTCGTATTTGTGGACCACTAGTAGAGCCCACAATTGTTGCTGCATCATCCTTTGAATCCTCTGTCATTTCAGCCTCAGGTCTAACAACTTCTGTTATGGCTACATGCACCCTTTCCCTCTCTAGTTTCTTCTTTGTTAGCTCTGCTTTCATCTCTCACTTTGCCTCTTTTGTAACATTGGGACATACCACAATGTCTTGACAAACAATATATGCAAGATGATACTTGATGATTGATGCCTCAGAATTTTTTTTTACCACAAAAATTGCAAACCACTGTTCTTAGAACTGCTCCACGTACACCATACTTCCAAGTGATGATACATGCGTTTGCGGGAATGGTTCCTGCTAGTGATGCTGACCCAAATGCCGAGCCTGATGCCATTGGTAATCTCTAATCTGCAACACAATGCACATTTAAAAGATTAAAAACATTAACTTAATTAAAATTAAAAAAACAAACGTGCCTTTATAACTCTATTTAACCGTAATTTAATAAAAATAACATACCTCCGGTTCCAAATGACTATTAAAAATTTAAAATGATTTGCAATTAAATTGAATGCATTTAAAATTACAAAACATATTCAAAGAATCGAATACAATACGAATATATAAAATTTAAATAATTTAGAATGAATTTGCGAAAATAATAAAAAAAAACTAACCTCCGCTCCAAATGACAAAAAAATTTAAACTCATTCGCTATTAAAGTAATTTATTTAAAATTACAATATGAATATATAAAACTTAAATAATATAGACCGAATTTGCAAAAACTTGAAAGAATTAAAAAAAACTTACCTCCAAATGCAATTCTTCAAATTTCCTCTTCAAATTCGCTCTAAAATCCGTTCAACTCATGCAATGCAAGCTCAATGGCTGTGTGAATGAAAATGAAGTGCTTTGGTGCCTTAAAAAGAAAAAAGAGTGTATTTTCAATGTTTTTGGCGTGAGCATACTGAGCCCGCCTATATGGCGAGTTAAATGCCTGCACGGATTTGCCTAATATTCTCGGCGAATATTCGCCAATATTCGCCGTGTCATCTTTGGCAAGTTTTGGCGGTGAGTATTCATTTTTTTTTTTTTTTGGCGAGTACTTGCCAACTCGGTGAGTACTCGTCGAGTATGGAAACTATGGGTTGATCAAATTAAGATTGCCTTGTGCAAAGTGCACACAAGTGTCATAGAAGATACAAGAGCCCATTTTGTACGGAGTAATTTGGAATTGACTTACCACTATACAACAAGTAATAGATTTTTGCAATTCTAGTCAAGTATGAGTTTCATGTCCACATGTCAAGCATAAAGAGGAGAGATTGAACCAGAGGTTGACTCAAGCCATTAGCTATTGATCGGTGCTTCTCTTCTTATTGTTGATGTTTACGTGGAACTCTTGAAGATTAAAAGTCTATATGTGATGCCACTCTTGCTGGAATTTATTGAGTCTGTAAGAATCACTAGGGTTTGTGATTGTTGTGTATGATAGTTTTTTTCCATATATATAATGCTTCCATTGCTTACATGCGGACAAGAGCATAAAGAATTGGTCATATGTAGAATACTTTTTAATTTCCGTGGTAAAAGTTTTATTGTGATAAGCAATGGGTGACCAAATTAAGGAAGGATTGTGCCAAGTGCATATTCAGACACATTTGTCTCTATTTTAAATGGTTGATGATGATCACGTACCACAAGCACTGACATGAAATGGACTATGCATTTCAATTCTTTGAATGCTTTTTGTTGTCCAATTGACCATCTGAAAGTTGCTTTGGTGCCACCTCTAGTAACTTGTTTCAACAGCCAATTGACATGTGAGAATTACGAACTTCCTATACACATTTCTTAACCCATAGAAGTTGCAAAGCTATGTGAGATTCTTTATGGCAGGTCATTTTTGAATAACACAAACTTCAATTGGGTCCCCATGAACTGTGTGTGGGTCAATGATGTGCCCCAAATGCTGAATCTAGTGCATGGCAAAAGAACATTTCTTTATGTCATGGGATACTTGTAGCGCTGCTAAGCTTAGAGCACTTGCTCAATATGGTGCAAATGTTCCTTCCATGCTTAAATGAATATCATGATGTCATCAAGGTAGACAACAACAAAGGAAGTTGTTTATGGATGCTGTATGTTATTCATCATCCACATGAATGTCACATGTGCATTAGTTAAGCCTAAAGGCACAACCAACCATTTGAAAAAAATTCTTTGGCTTTAAAGGCTGTCTTCAAGATGTTTGAGGGTTCAACACAAATCAAAAGGTACCCTAGTTTAAGATTATTAATCTTTGTAAAGAACTTGGTGCCACCTCTAGTAACTTGTTTCAATGGCCAAGTGACATGTGAGAAGTGCAAACTTCCTATAAACGTTTGTTAACCTTTAGAAGTTGCAAAGCTATGTGAGATTCTTTATTGTAGGTCATTCTTCAATAACACAAATCTCAATTGGATCCCCATGAACTCTGTGTGGGTTAATGATGTGCCCCAGATGCTGAATCTAGCGCATGGCCAAATAACATTTCTTTATGTTGTGGGATACTATGGTGCAAATGTTTTGTCCATGTTCAAATGAATATCACGATGTCATCAAGGTAGAAAACAACAAATGAAGTTGTTAATGGCTGCAGTATGCCAGTCATCATCCGCATGAATGTCACATGTGCATTAGTTAAGCCTAAAGGCATAACCAACCATTTGAACAAACTTTCTTTGGTTTTAAAGACTGTCTTCAAGATGTTTCAGGGTTCAACACAAATCAAATGGTACCCTAGCTTAAGATCAATCGTTGTAAAGAACTTGGTGCCATTTAGTTGCTCCAAAAGGTCCTCTATCTTGGGAAGAGGGCAACAGTTCTTCATAGTGATCTTTTTGAAACTTCTATGATCGATGCACACAATCTCCACATGCCATCCTTTGGTGCGAGCACAATTGGTTTGCCACAAGGCAAAGTGCTGGGCCTGATGTGTCCGTTAGCTACAAGTTCATGGATTTGCCTTTTGATCACCTCATTCTAAAGGAATGATCAGTGGTATAGAAAGGTAGTCTTGGGATCAGATCTACGTTGCCGGGGATACGGATACGAGTATCGGTTTGGATACGGATACGATACACGGATATGTCTATTTTAAAAACCCTTGGATACGATACGTCTTGGAGATTACCGTACATATATATATATATATATATATATTTTATGTACATCTACTCATTTTTTAGTCCATAAAAAACTGAAATAGTAATACAAAACTTGAATCAATGTTCAAAACATTCAATATACTTAAGACTTTGCATTTTTATTGATCATGTGGCTGCCATACATATGATATATGAATATCATGTCAACATGAATACGAACAAAACTTGAAATTTGAAAAATATACTAGGATCCATGTTCAAATTTTCAAAACATACAATATACTTAAGATTTTACATTTCATTGTTCATGTTTTAGGGAATAGAAAAGTCAAAAATTAAAAAAATGAAATAAAACTTGAAAATACGTGTTGCACGTACAAGATACGCCAGGATACGGATACGCGATATGTCATAGATACGCCCATGTACGTATCCGTGATGTATCCCGTACGTATCAGGCACATATCCGTATCCGTTTCGTATCGTATCCGTTTCCAATACGTATCAAGGGGGATTCGACAAGGGCCTGGGCGTATCCATGCATCCTAGGATCAGATCATTAGTATGATTTTTCATGCATTGCGATGACACAAAGATATCCTTATAAGCCTCTCGTATTTTTTCAACTATATTTCTTTTGAAGAAGCTGCAGTACGAGATTGAGCCACAAGGATATTATAGCTTTTAGGTCTG
The DNA here is from genome assembly GCA_018340775.1 of Taxus wallichiana var. yunnanensis. Classification (NCBI taxonomy): domain Eukaryota; kingdom Viridiplantae; phylum Streptophyta; class Pinopsida; order Cupressales; family Taxaceae; genus Taxus; species Taxus wallichiana. Next base: position 974,855,144 of record CM031239.1, read on the forward strand.
ACTAACAAGAGCACAAATTTCTTACTAGACCTGGCTAGCTTTTTGCATTGCTTGGCATTGATTATTGAAATATTTGGAACTACTTCTGGTATGTTGTATCTATGATCACCGACATTTGACCACATTTTCAGATTCACTTCATGAATTACATGCGCAAGCAAAATATCATACCCCTCTAATGGCACTACATCACAAAGGACCACATCTTGAAAAGACTTGATTTTCTACATTAGATGACATTGATGATTGACGCGCTTCTCAGATTCCAAGACGCACCATTTGATAGTGTATGGTTGCAGGTGAAGCATCATTGTCAAATTCAATCTACAAACTGCATGTGGTGAACACTAAAGTGTACAAGCTGTCCATTAACCCATATTTGAGGTTGGAACAAGTGTTCTGCTTATTCTTGATCTGAATTGGAAGATGAGGTAATGTTGGTACCTACCATAGCATTAGAGGTTCAGAGTCCATGATGTGCTTACTCCATCTTGTGCCATAAGGGTAGGATTTGATGTTTTGATCTTTGCAAGCAACACTTTCATGGTGCGATGTTCTTCCATTGAGTGGTTCCTGGAATTGTGAATTATGCACCACTTTCCAGTCTTAACTACTTAGTTTGATCATTTAATGGCACATTCATTTGAGAAATGATTCAGAGGTCCTTGTTTACAATTCTGTTTGGCTTCAAACTTGGAATTATTGGATTATGACTTATGATGAGATTTAGAATCTTATTTCTTATTCTTTTACTTAGCTTTTCTTCAAATGTGCAGGAAATTGTGTAGCCTTCTCCTAAGGAAGTGATGAAATCCTTGTCACTCTGGATTTACGGTTTCCTGGCCTTATACTGCAAAATGAGATTTTGCTCCGTTTCCTAAACATTCAACTTAGAAACCGAGTATGAAAAATGTGTGTGTAGTCTTGAACAAATTGATCATGACCTCGGCAAAGTTGGGAAACTTAATGCACTAATCATCATAGTTTTTAATAGGGTAATAGGTCTCAATTAAGGACTCTACAAAATCATTATAAAGCTATGCACAAATATTAATTCTCATCCTCATGGGAAGTGCTGTAATTCTCCCACCATTTCTTAGCTGTCAAGCAATCTCTCGGAAGATAAAAAAGTTGTATTTTCTAGTTCAGAAAATTGATTAGCATCGTATGAAAAATGAGATTAAGCTAACTATTAAGCGGATCTGCATTTATTTTGCCTTCAAATATAGATATATCCAAACTCATTTGTACCTTATACAATGCTTGACCATGATCTGATCAATGTGTTGAAGTAGACGGGGTTGAAGGATATGTGTGAACTCATTGAAGAAGTTGAGTGAAGTGATCAATGCTCCCTGCTTTCTCCCATGCATATTGTTACTCTAAATCACCTTCTTGCCTCTCTAAAGCTCCTTCTATCTTCTTCTAAAAACATTTATGATTTTGACTTCTCTGAAGTCTCACTGTCTGCCATCTTCTGAGATCATGGAAGTAAGAACAGCAACAGGTTTTGAGACGTAGCTTCTTGTACCCAGTCCTTGTGTGAGTGGGTGGGTATACAACACAGAGAAGGATTCAGATAGAAACTTCATTATGAATAGGAATTATATGAAGTGTATGCTTTGATACCATTGATTCAAGGTCTAGGTGGAGACTTGGTGAACTACATTCAAAAATGAATTCAGATGTGTTTGGATGCAGGAAATGTACGATAATGATTGAAGGCTAGATATGATCAGAATGTGTATAGAAAATATAAACACCAGAGCAATAAGACACCATGCTAGAACTGTAAATACAATATTGTACTATGTAGGGTTTTGTACAATGTCAGAGAGGTCGGATGTAGCTGGAAGGGTCTTCTCTATGCTTCTAACACAACCATCAACTGAATGAATCAAATACATTATCATACAAGCGTGGAAGATGAAGAGATGATTGTGGCATTACAAGAAGCGCGACTGCTCATCATGTGACTGTTCAGATTACTCATTTTATCTTTTTTTGGAAACACTGCAGTGCAACTGTGAAGAACAGGGCTGACATCGTTGGAGTTGTGCGGCATGATTGTGGATGAGTTGGGACTTCATGGTATGATTAGATGTGCTTGAGAGTGTTTGGAAGCTGATTGTGTAGTCCGAGCATGGCATGGAGTACCCTCGCTATACGACAAGTCAATCAAGTTGCAAGATCCTCCTAGATATGCCTTCAATCCTACATAGTGTCTTCCGAGCATAGTTCTAATATGGGTCAGGCTACCTGTGCTTGCTTGTGAATAATAGCAAGAATCCAACCTTAAAAAAATTGGAGGAGCAATAGGTAAATACATCACACCTTTGAATTCACCAAGTATCTTATTGTTAACTATTGAAGGATCTTTGTTAACATTGATCTGGGAAAACTATTTCTTGATCGTACTATTTTAGACATGGGAGCGATTGAATGGATTGAATGCGAGTACCTTGTAGAGTACAAGATTTTCCTCTTTCAGTTTAAGATTTTTCATTAACTCGGCCATCTGGCTAGGGTTTGTCCTGTGCATCAACTACAATAACATAAAAGCTACCCAAAGAGATCAAAGGCCATAATCTCTCAAGAGCCCCAACAACAACAATTAATTTGCCCTTCCCAAAGAGGGAAAAATGTCCAATCACAAAGGTAAAGCTTTGCAGAATGAGGACAATTTTAGCGGGCATATGCATGCAAAGGGAAGCGTTAGTACTCACAGAGGGAACAACTCGAAGTCACAGTCTTTCCATGTTCTAGCCTTGCAAATAGACATCGAAGTGGAAGATATTGAACAACTGAAAGAGTCATCAAGTCATTGAGAACGAGCTTGGGACCAAGAAACAAATGCTCCAACTTAATTGGGTAATCTCCTTGCACCAAATTCCGATCAAATGCCTTCCACATCAATTAAAATACCTAGACTCTGAACTCCCAAATGAAAGCAAAAGGTTCAATTTGAATTTGATCACTTGATTCTCCAGCCCAAGGATTCTATTAAAAAATGAAAACCCACACATTTTTCCAAAAATATCCCATGAGGAAGCACAAGGAAGGTCATAGAGGGCACACCACATGTGGGTAGGAAGGGATTCAGAAAACAATACTCACACAGATCCTTGAGGAGTGTGCTACTGATAGCTCTGGAATGGTCACTACCAATGTTGTGCTGAAGACCAATACAATTTTCAGGACAGCGCCACATTGAAATCTGACAGATTTAGATGCTTACAATATCTTTGATTCTGGCAGATTTTTTCTGTGGATTATCTCAAATTTGGAAGTCGAAATCTGTTTGCAGCACCACTTAGAATAATATTTGGACATCACAATTGTTGATGTTCAGATTTTGATATGGTAAATTTTTAAAAACCTTTATAATAAAATGCTTTTGATCTGTATAAAAAGATTATAATACAAAAAAAATTCAGTTCTTGTGAAGAAGAAATCATCAAACATATATTAAGAGATTGAAACCACAATTCTCGTCTTGTGGGCAGAATCGATACTCATTCTTTTGGAAATTTTAGAGGGCTTCTGAAAAGTGTTTGGCAGGCTAGGGTATTGACATGCCTCCCAGGACAGCGCCACATTGAAGTCTGAAAGATTTAGATGCTTATAGTTTCTTTGATTCTGGCAGTTTTTTTTTAGTGGATTTTCTCAAATTTGGAAGTTGAAATCTGTTTGTAGCCTCCTTTGGAATATATTTGGATATCACTACTGTTGATTTTCAGATTTCAATATGGTAATTTTTAAAACCTCATAATACAATGAATGTTTAGAGGGATGGTTGACCCAACACTTTTTGATGATAGCATTGCTGAGAGGGAGACTGGCAATAGTAAACTTGATTTAAGAGGTGCAACTACAAATACAACTATTTTGCAGCTGAATGATTGCCAATGAAGATAATTTGATAATTTTTTCCATTGTAAGTTGTAACCATTCTGAACTGATTAATCGTTTGGCACCATGCAAATCACTCACAAAGTCAGTCAATGAAGATAATTTGATAAAATTTTCCATTGTAAGTTGTAACCATTCTGAACTGCTTAATCATTTGGCACCATGCAAATCACTCACAAAGTCACCCTTTGGACCAGGAAGAAACATAATGTTCTATTTTATCTTCTAGTTCTTAATACCTATGTGTGTAACCCTATTAAAAATAATCATTGACCGCACATGGTTAGCAATATATTGTTTTATTTTCTCCATTTGAAAAACCTCATTAAGAACACACCGAATAGGCTACGCCTACCAAGCATAGTTACGCGGGGACGCATCCCCCAAAAAGACAAGTCCGAGAGGCGTCCCTGGACGTTTGGGAATGCCAGGGGCGTGGGGAAAGCGTTTCCCCACGTTTCCGAAGTGGCGGGGGGAGGGAAAACGTCCCGGGATGTTTAGAAATAACAAAGGACGTTTCGGGAGGTCGGGGACGGCTAGAAGTCCCCGAAAACGTTTCGGGACTTTTGGTTTGGTTTTTTTTTTTTTTTTTAAATAATTAAAAAAACTTATTTTTCTTTTTTTAAATTAATTTGTTTATTGTTTTTTCCCTTTATAAATGTTTACCCATTAAGCATAACCCGACTGTATTGTATTACAAAGACATATACAAAAATTTTCGAGCACAAATGCACATGGACTGTAACAACATGCTATGAAAACTAGTAGCATACATATAAATATTAAAAGCTATATGAACATATAACATTAGTATAGCTATATGTATGCTGCGAGTTTTTAATATGGACGTCTGAATGTGGACTGTATGCACATGGTGGACTAATATATAAATATGAATTGTTATTCATAAATTTTTTAAAATTTATCTATATATTTTTAATATTTATAATTTTATATATTATTTTAATAGCCATCCCCTTGCCGTCCCCGCCGTCCCTGGAATTTTGGAAACTTTTTGCCGTCCTGGAAACTCCGTCCCCGCGTCCCGCCATCCGGAGTCTTAGGTAACTATGCTACCAAGGGACCACACCTGATTTGGTTTTTGAAGTATTATGAAGTTATTTAATGTTCTTTCTATCGGAGGCAATATTAACATGAACATGGTCAAATGCAGCAAGCCTTTCTTTATTCTCGTTAACTCCTAAAATTGGCTTCGGTGCTACTAGTTATTAATGTCTAAGCATGTGGTGAAGCAATTAAACATCTTATGTTAAGAGGCATTTGAAATTTTACAATTGGTATAACAATAACATTAGATACCCGAGTCTTACCATATGATATTGCATTTAGATCTCTGGGAAAGATGCATGTTTTTATTACATCTCACCTACATTGGATCTAGGAATTCTTATACGTATTCAACACATGGAAGAAGAGGTTGTGTGGAGGGTCAGGAATAGCAACCCGATTTAACCATAAGGGGTTTGAAAATCAGGGCAATGGGAATTAGAAGTTTCGACATGTTGGGAGAAAAGTCTCAAGAAACAAGTTGTGTTTGGTTATTGTTACCATATTTCATAGCCAAAGGTATTTGCGCCAAAAGAAGACTTTGCATGAAGGTGCATGGGATAAATTTAATAAAATAAGCTGCTTTCCTAATGAAGTCTGCGTCAAAGGAAGATAAGATGCATGCATATATGAATAAAATAAATAAAAGGAGCTGCTGTTCTATTCTTAGGAGTTTGGCGCGAAAGAGAGATAAGGAGGTGCATGGAAATAATTAAAAATAGAACTGCTGTTCTATCTTTGGCGCCATGGAGGGATGAAGATGGAATTAAAAGCTATAAATAGAAGAACTTGCATGAGTCAAACTGTGGTTGACTGAAGTCTTTGAATGGAAGAGGATAAAAATAGAAATAGAAGAAAATAAGAAAAGCATGCTGCTGTTCTTTTCTTGTTGGCGCCAAGGATAGAATGAGTTATTTTTAATAATTAAAGTTAAACTGCTGTTCCTATTTCTGGCGCAAAAAGGTGCATGAATAGAAAAATATTTTTATAAATTAAAGACAATTTCTGTTCCATGCGCCAGTAGGGTAGAAGGAATTAAAATAAAAAAGGAACAACTGTCTATAATGGGATTCCAGCAGTCTATTTATTGCATGCAACAGTCTATTTTTGGAAGGGGCAGTCTATTCTTGTTTGGAGCAGTCTATATGGGCTGATTTTATAGTAAAAAAGAGACACTTGGACATAGTTACCTAAGACTCCGGGATGGCGGGACACGGGGACGGAGTTTCCGGGACGGCAAAAAAATTCCAAAATTCGGGACGGCTATTAAAATAATATATAAAATTATAAATATTAAAAATATATAGATAAATTTTAAAATTTTTATGAATAACAATTCATATTTATATATCAGTCCACCATGTGCATACAGTCCACATTCAAACGTCCATATTAAAAACTCGCAGCATACATATAGCCTTATTAATGTTATATGTTCATATAGCTTTTAATATTTATATGTATGCTACTAGTTTTCATAGCATGTTGTTACAGTCCATGTGCATTTGTGCTTGAAAATTTCTGTATATGTCTTTGTAATACAATACAGTCGGGTTATGCTTAATGGGTAAACATTTATAAAGGAAAAAACAATAAACAAATTAATTAAAAAAGAAAGTAAGTTTTTTTTTTTAAATTATTAAAAAAAAAAACCGAACCAAACCGAGAAGTCCCGAAGCGTTTGGGGACTTCTAGCCGTCCCGGCGTCCCGAAAGCGTCCTCTGTTATTTCTAAGCGTCCGGGGACATTCCCCTCCCGCCGCCCGAGAAATGTGGGGAAATGTTTCCCCACGCCCCAAAGCATCCCCAAAGCGTCCGGGACGTCCCGGACTTGTCTTTTTTGGGGGGGACCCGTCCCAGCGTAACTATGCACTTGGGCTGATTTGCTCTGGCATTTTTAGCCTTGTACTTGCACCTCTGAATAAAAAAAGTTTCATTTTTGCCCTCTCATACTGTTGTTTTCAGATTATTCATTGTGTTTAATAGGATATTGTGTTTCCTTAGTGTGGAATTCAATCCCTCTACCGCTGTCATTCTTCCTAAACCCTTGAATTTATTATGCAAAATAGTCTAGAGTTGTGCAGGTGTGTGGATCTTCAATTTCTCTGTGTGCAGAGTTACATACAAGTGTTAAATTATTGGTGTATCACCCCTATTTCCCATTTTCCGCATTCCTTTTCCCTTTTCCTTGTTAAAGTTTTCTTTTTAGGTGATTCACAAGGGAACCAACCCTCTCTTGGAGGTTCACCTCGGACATAGGTTACCCACTGACCTCGAGGTGTTCCAATTTTGTCAATAGGAGAGAGAGTAAACACACCATTCTCTATCAAGATGCAACTTCTAGGTGACAACAGATTTTGGCACGCTTGGTGGGACAGTGCAAAAATTTGCTAAAAAAGTTGATGCTATTCTTAGCGAATATTAAAGTTTCAGACACAAATATTCAACATCTGGCGATTCCATTGGCCCAAAGATCCATTTTTCTCAACCAATAGATCATTTTTCTCCATCTTTCCATCTTTTGATGAGGTTTTGCAATCATGACGCGTCAACTCCTCATTGGAATTCCCAGTCCCAAGAACATTATTACTCCCCTCCACCTTTTTCTCAAAATTCTCCTCCAAATCAGTATTATAAGCCCTATTATAATGAATATGCCCATGATCCAAACCTTATTAATCCATATGGTTATCCCATTAATCATGGTGTTTTTAAGAACAAGAATATGCAGATTATGGAAACAATTCCATGCCTAATGATGATTTTCAAATGTAGGTACAACACATGGAAGTAAAAATGGTACAAATGAGGGCAACAAGTACCATCAAGGCAACCAAGCTTGGATTTAGGGTACCTTACCCATGGGCCGGTCCTATGCCATAGGGGTATAGCCCTCAAGAGAAGTTAGACTTTATGTCTGGATTGTTACCACAAATATCAGAGTGGAATGAAGAAATGGAAGCTTACCAATATAGTTTTGAGAAACCCTGTCAATGGGGTAATTCCTCACTATCATCCTATAGCCCTCCCATTCCTACTTCCCAACCCACACAATCTCAACCCAAATTTCAAGTTCCTAGCTTTCTTAAAGCCTCTCCTTCCATTCATTCTCCTCCACAAGATCTTACACCTCTCCAATCATCTCAACCATTGCAAAATCAGTTAGCAACCCAACCCACCCCTCCCCTCATATTCCCAAATCCATTCTAGAATGAAACTAATCAGCAAATCAGTTTGGAAGAGCAGCCAACTAAAGAGCCAAGTGAAGAAGTTCTCAGGCAAAATCTAACAAAATGGAGCTTACAGTTTGAGGACAAACAAATTCCATGGTTGGTTAAGCCTACAATAGAGGAGTGCAAGAAAGTGGTTGAAGTTACAGAGCAACAAGAGGAATATGACCAGCAAGCAAAGGTTAGACAAAGTTTTCTCAAATCTCTTGAGATACAAAGTAAAGATAATGTTTTGAAGGAGCATATGAATGTTTCTAAGGATCATATCAACAATCTTGAGCCTATATCATCTTCTAGTGAAGGAAATAATTCAATAAAAGTTGTTGATTGGTATGATTCTGATATAGAAGATGAGAATGTGCTAACCATGCAAGAAGAGCTGTCCACAACTAAAGAACACAAATCAGAGCTGGATGAAGATCAATTTCAGAGTAAAGATGAAGAAGGATTATTAGGTGAGCAACATGTTTTGGTTGGACGTAATGATCCTCATTGCTTTGTAGAAGATTGTAAAGGATCAACAAGTTTATCTTTAGACGAGGAAATAGATTAGTTAGAGTTGCATCATGATAAGGAGGAGGATGATTTTAAACTATCAGACTATTTGCTAAATGATAAGAATGAGGAAGAAAGTAAAACACAATTCAAATCAGCTTGCAAATAGTCATACGAAGGAGGAAATCAACAAAGAAATTCAAATTCAAAAGGAGTTTTCCTCAAGCATGAACAATAAAGAGGATGAGGTTTTATCAGACTTAGAAGATTTTGATGATGAGGAAGAGCCAATTGAAATTGTAAGTATTCCAAACCCATCATCTATCTTCCTCAATAAAGATTCTCTTGTTATTAAACCTTTTGAGCTTGAGAAAAAGTCAAATATGAGGTTGTTTGTCAAAAATAAAGTAGAAAATGTTTTAGATCAGTCCATAAGCATCCAATATGATCAGGGAAGTGCCTCAAGTACTCCACGTTGAAGTTGCACACAAAGAAGAGGGGCAGATCAGAAAAATCAGTTTATCAGCTATGAGAATACCATGTCCAATCAGGTATTTAGCCAACTTAGAGCCACAAAAGGAGTTGTCATCAGTTGTGCTTAATTCAGAGCATACGAAAGAGCTTCAAATTGTCAAATATCAGCCCCAACATCTACAAAGACAAAGTACAGATCCTACAGAGGTGTTTATTCTTCTCTTGGCTGATATTTTGAGCAAATCAATGGTGCAAACCATGTCTGCACTTTTACCATGTGATCTAGTTGCAAAATTGATCTCATGGCCGCACTTTCTAAGAAAAGGAAGTTATTTCTCCCAACCAATATGTGGTTTTGTTTAGCTTTCATTTCTCTTTGTTTAGATTAGGAGTAGGCTAGGTTTGTTTCTTGCATAATAAGTGCTTGCATGCACATTGCTTTTCCAGTTTTCATAGTTGTCTTTCAATAAAGTGCTTATATGCACATCTTTTCCTTTTGTTGGAGAGGGTATTTCAGTTGTACTATTCAAAAGATACAAGTTTTCTATGACTCCATAGCCCAATGGATGTAGAAGGCTACTGATCTCCTTGTTTAGCAAGCAAACAATCCCTTGAGGTCGCCAAAATGTTACCATATTTCGTAGCCAAAGGTATTTGCGCCAAAAGAAGACTTTGCATGGAGGTGCACGGGATAAATTTAATAAAATATGCTGCTGTCCTATAGAAATCTGTGCCAAAGGATGATAAGATGCATGCATAAATGAATAAAATAAATAAAAGGAGCCGCTGTTCTATTCTTGGGAGTTTGGCGCCAAGGAAAGATAAGGAGGTGCATGGAAATAATTATAAATAGAACTGTTCTATCTTTGGCGCCATGGAGGGATGAAGATGAAATTAAAAGTTAAAAATAGAATTCGCATGAGTCAAATTGTGGTTGACTGAAGTCTTTGAATGGAAGAGGATAAAAATAGAAATAGAAGAAAATAAGAAAAGCATACTGTTGTTCTATTCTTAGAGGTTGGTGCCAAGGATAGAATGAATTATTTTTAATAAATAAACTGCTGTTCCTATTTCTGGCTCAAAAAGTGTGCATGAATAGAAAGAGATTTTTATAAATAAAAGACAATTTTTGTTCCATGCGCCAGCAGGGTAGAAGGAATTAAAATTAAAAAAGGAACAACAATCTATTCTGGGATTCCAGCAGTCTATTTTTGGAAGGGGGCAGTCTATTCTTGTTTGGAGCAGTCTACATGGGCTGATTTTATTGTAAAAATAGAGATACTTGGGCTGATTTGATCTTGCATTTTTAGCCTTGAATAAAAAAGTTTCATTTTTGCCCTCTCATACTACTGTTTTTTCATATTTTTCATTGTGTTTGATTAGGACATTGTGTTGCCTTAGTGTGGAATTCAATCCCTCTTCTGCTGTGATTCTTCCTAAACCCTTGAATTTATTATGCGAAATAGTCTAGAGTTTTACAGGTGTGCGGATCTTCAATTTCTCCGTGTGTAGAGTTACAAGTGTTAAATTATTGGTGTATCACCCCTATTTCCCATTTTGCGCATTCCTTTTCTCTTTTCCTTGTCAAAGTTTTTTCATTTTTAGGTGATTCACAAGGGAACCAGCCCTCTCTGGAGGTTCACCTTAGACATAAGTTACCCACAGCCTTGAGGTGTTCCAATTTTGTCAACAGAAAGAGAGTACACACACCATTCTCTATTAGAGTGCAACTTCTGGGTGACAACAAGTATTAGCAAGGAAAAATCATTAGTTAGGTTCTTAATATATCATGGCCTATCTACTAGTTTGAAAATCAGGGCAACGGGAATTAGATGTTTTTGCATGTTGGGAGAAAAACCTCTCAAGAAGCAATCTGTTTCTGCATTATTTCATGCTAGACCAGTTGTGAAGTGTGTGTCTTCCTTTATAATTTTGTTTAGGAGACCAGCTCAAATATCTTCTTTCTATACTTGTTGTAGTTCTGGAGGGGAAATCTTTGTTTCCTTGATCATCTTGGGTTGATAAGTTGGAAGATCCCGGTCCATTTTCTTGTTTAAGGTAATCTTCAAGCTTCATCCCTTTGACCTCATTGCTTGTGTTTCGCTGGTCACCTGAAAATAAATGAACTTTAGATTAGCTGATCCAAAACCCATACAGACCACAAATAACTATGCATCAAGTCACATCCAATAAAGTCAAAACAGAAACATCACTTTTCAAGGCAGAACCGGTATTTTGAGTTCCATGGATAATCAGTAAGACTGATCCACCAAGAAACTCAATATAAACAACCGGAGATAATTATCTGTTGACGAAATAGAAAGATGTGGTTCCGCAAGAAGCATTTTCTGAGTGTTACACTCAAGACTGAAAATTCTGTTTATGTAGTTAAGCCCTTCTCCTCTTCGATGGGGACGGACTATGGGCCAAACAAGAACATTATAATTTTTAAGGACTTCAATACAAAAAGACCATGCAACCAATGTCAAGTAGCCACTTCTCCTTTTTCTGCAGAATTTGCAAACGTATTAATCATGCATCAATATATATAAATTTCTGATCCCATATATATTATATATGTGTGTGCTCTGTTTTTTTGTTTTGTTTTTCATGTTAAAATTTTCCTATTCCACATATCTGTATAATCATGCATACAATTTGGAAATCAAATACGCATTGTGTATTGTGTGCACACATGCGTGCATGTGAATGTGTGCATGAGCAGGTGTGTGTGTGTGTGTATGCGCGCATGTGTGTTCTTTTTGTACTCTGGTTTTTTCATAGTAAACATATTGAATTCTGTACTTTTGTTACTTGTATATGTTTGCTAATATTCCTTTAATTTTGAAAATAAATATATGGTTCCTTGTATCTATGTATATCTGTTTATTTTTTTCCATAATACAAATTTCTAACTCTTTATATTGTTGGTAATGTTATCACTATGAGAAAAACTGAGAAAAAAAAATGATTTGTATTCAATGCAATGCATTTAAAGTACAAAGGCGCATATTTATCTGGCAATGACTTGTAAATCAGCCATTCCTTAAAAACTGCCATATTCTGTGTACTAATAAAAACAGTGTGTTTGTGTGGTTGTGTAAGTGTTTGTTTTTGTTTTCATGAAATGAAACAGAAGGTACCTTAAGTCAGCAGTTTTTATAGATTTTCCATTTAGGATTGTAAGGCTGCCATTGCTGGTGCCAAATGGGTAGAAGCCTTTTAGACTAGAAGTAAATATTGCTGATTATTATTTTTTGTTTTCGCAGGTGCGAGACGATACTTCAGCCTGGGCTTAATTGTTGTGTCCGTGTTTGGAAGCATCCTCATAAAGCAAGACATAAACCACGTTCTTTTTCCAAATTGGCTAATGTTGTTGTCTATACGTGCAATTTTTGTTTACAAAGAAATATGAAACCTGGCACCCCTGAAGATTATCTTAAAAAAGAAAAGCTCAAACAACTTCTATTGCAATGCACCCAACTGCCACAAAGGAAATAATTTTAAAGGAAGGAGGAAACGACAAGGGTTGTACATCGACACCTAAACCATCCTTTGGGAGCCCTGTCACTACAACTTCAACAAATATTTCAAGCACAAAGAAGAGGAAACGCAAAGCTTGGTCAACTCTCAAGGAGCTTACGAATAGCAACCAAAAGCCACCATCCTTCAGTAATTTGAGTGCCTTGAAAATACCTTCTTTCAGCTTGTGAGGTTACAGGGATTTAACATTGTAGAGACCTTTTATTCGAAGAATGGTATATTATGATTGGCATTTGGAACCCTTTTCATAGTAAATTCCCTGTTAAGAGTGCTCTCATGTAAAGAAACACTGTGTTCGTTGTTGACAAATGTGGTAAACAACCGACACATTCAGCCAGCCAACGACAAATGTACCGGCTGTATAAGATCGTTCTTTGGTGCATGGTGTTACTTTTAGATTTTGTGACTCGTTCAATGTCAATAACTAGTGATATATAGTCAAAAGTAATGTCTTCACATCATCTTATATTGTAGATTTTTGATTGTCCTGACTAATAAACATAAAGAGAATATTGAATTGAACTGTTTGAGAAAATAAATACTTAAGCATATATTAAATCTAGCATACTTTGCACGTCTTTTTTAGAAAAATTATCAATTCATGCATATATGCTTGTTTGCTCCAATGATCTTTGCCTGATGGATGCATCTGAAGCCAGTTTGTGAATTTGTTATTTCAATTTATAAAACATGAATGATGCCTTGATAAAATGTCACTGTTCTAGAGGCAACTTCCATTGGCATGTTATCTTTCATGTAAGTGATTCTCATATAGTTAATTTCTACAAAGGCAGCATATTTTTGGGAAAGATTGAGGGATTTTGTTTGGGGCCTTGATAGAAAGAAATTCAAATTTACAATGTTAAATCCATCTATGATTTGGTATATCCACACCGATACTGTCACACACACACAACTCAAATTTCAAGACGAATCAAAATTTGGGCAAAATGGTAAGTTTGGCCAATCAACATGCCCATTTTGTGGATATCCAACAATGATTGCATTCCATGAAGGGACTCGTTCATAGGAGTAAGCCTAATTAATAGGAAACTTGCATTTTAAGTCATATATGCAAAGAACTCAATTGGCACTACTATCTATCTATTGACTAGATGATGGGTCATGAAGTGGTCTGAAACACCGTTTAGAAAGCTTGTAATATTATAATCGAAAGCTTGTGTTCGTCAAATACGGATGGAGAAATATTGAAGTATGATTATTACCCATGGTGAAAGTTGTAGTATGATTACTACCTTGTATGGAAGGAATATTTATTCAAAATCTAGAGATCCTTGACGAATGCACGGATCAAAAGTTGCTTTATCCATGTGTTGTGATCAATTTTTCCTTTGTAAGAAAGGAAATGCTCACATTTTTTTATGTAGCTCAACTCCCACAAGGTTTTTAATTTAACCAGATGAGAGTTACTCAAGTTTGTTTTTCAGATCTTTTGAAATTCCACATTGTGTTTGCCCAACTTGCTGGTTGATATTTGGGTACTTCTTGATATATATATTTTCTATTAAGTTAAAACTCATTGAATAGGTGAGAACGTATTCCAAAGCAGAAATTTAAGTTATTTCCATTGAATAGGTGAGAAGGTATTCCAAAGCAGAAGTTTAAGTTATTTCCATTGAATAGGTGAGAACGTATTCCAAAGCAGAAGTTTAAGTTATCTCCTAAGGAAAGCTTAGGGATACTTACCTTGTGTCAAACTTGCTGCACCCAATCTCCCGTTGGCTTTGAGCACTTTGTGAGAGATGGTTGTAGGTGGAAATAAGACGGATATAACAAACTCTAAGTAAACAACAATTGGAGACTCAAAAGAATTAGTTCATCTCTCGGGAAAGCTCTTATTCTTGAATATGTAAGGCCTTTATTGCAACTTGTCTTCTTTTAGTGAAGTTCTTTACTTTATTTGACGTTATGTTTCCCAAAGGGATTCATGAACGAGAGGAGAGAAAAAGTTCATCAAGAAATGATAAAAGGAATACAATAAATAAGGGGTATGGATCCGAAATATCAAACTTCAGTTTTAATTGATGTAATAGGCCTACTCGAAGACATTGAAAGAAATTAATCAAAACATCATCACCCACGATGGACGATGCCAACCAAAGCAAGGTGCAATTTGAATGTCATTGGTTTGATCGAGGGAAGAAGTCTACAACCTAGATGTATAAATATGTTGATGTCATTGATTATAAGTAGACAAATTATAAGGAGGTAAGAGGTAGGACTTAGGAGGCAAATGATAACAAATTTTATATGAAGGTGGTAGATTGGATCCATGAAATACCTCTCATAGGCTTGGCTCAAAGCTGACCACGTAAATCTTGAATATTGACGATTAAGTTTCTAACAAAGCTTTCACATAAAGATTGTTGGTAAAATAAATTTGATATGTATTGAGATGCCCCCAAAGCTCATTACTTGTCTTAATAGTGCAACGAAGGATGATGCTTATTGAAAAACATGCCAAAAGTTAATGAAAACACTTGAATCGAATAATTAAGATGCTAAAAGCGAAATGCATGTATGGTGACTTACCTTTTGTTGAATGGATTCATGGATATTTCTTGCTCTTAATCACGAGAGGCACAATTGATGCTCATTTTATCATTGAAAGGTTCTTATATTAACCTTAATGATGCAATACCATATAGATTAATGGAATTCTAACATATGTAAATGAGGGCCTCAATGCAAGTATATGTAATATAACGACTCTCAAAGAAGATGTTAGGATGGGTCCATATAATAATTATGACGTAAAATCTAAATTAGGCTTGAATAAAACAATTAAGGTGATAGGATGGGCCCAAATAGTCATAAGGTAATGGCTATATTAGGTTAGGAAGGTAGAGGGAAGGGTAAGTAATGTGCTAGACTGGGATCAAATATCCACAAGGTAAATGCTATATGAGGTCCGGAAGGCCTAGGGGATGACAAGTAAGGTGCTAGGTTAGGGATGCATATATATGAGTTAGAGGCTAAATTAGGTCTAAGGCCAAAGATTAAATAAAGATAGACATGAACTAAGGGTCCCAAACATAACTAAGGTGAATTTTTGAAAGAATAAAAGCTGGTCAAAAGAGTAAAACTGGTCAAAAGAGCATCTTGAAAACCAAAGTTGCAACTACATTTAAGTAGGTATGAATCAAAAGGAAAACATGATTGATTCCAAAGGTCTTACAAACTTATAATTATAATTAAATACCCAAGATCCCTAATGTTTTCATAATGCAAGCATGTGTGAAAGAGATGTGAAGAAAATGATGTAATAAACTTTGGAGAAGTGGAAACAAGAATCTCCCATTAAGGGGAAATAGTGGGAGAGAGGAAAGAAAATGTACACCAAGGGAAATATATGTTTTTCACCAAAAATAATACCCTATGTCGATTCCTAAGGCTTTGGCTTAGGAAAATGAGTGAATGATTAGCTATATCCCATGCGGGCTATAAATAGGTAGTAAAATTTAAGCATCCTACCTTCTAGCAATTTTGCCTTTATTTTGTAAGACCCATAAGAGTCATTGATCACTAAGAGAATTAGTCACTTGTGTCAAAATGTAGGCAACACAATTGATATAAATATGACCTTCGATTACCATTATCTACTAGCCTATTAATACACTCCAATGGACCTCTGAATTTTTCGCGAGGCCATTTGTGAACTTTGAGTTTTCAATTAGGGAATGGGGCATGCCAATGAAATATATAGATTCATGTCTTTTTGGTTTTGATTTGGATTTTGAGATTTTTCCATTTTACTTTGGAGATATTTGGCTTTTGATTTTGTTTCTGTTTACATTTGCTATTTTTCTATTGTATTTCATATGAATTCAAAAGGCTAATAATGCGTTTGTAAAATGACAACATTGAGATAGATTAAACCTAGCCTTGTGAAGGGAACCTAATATCTAGATGCTTAGATACTCATAAAGTTACACCTTATCGAAGAGTGCAATCTTTAATATGACCTTAGTGAGCCGAGATAAGAAATGCAATATAATGGAGATATATGTTCTTGACTAGGATCCCTAGTGGAGATGTATAAAGGGATGATACATACAAACGTGAAAATTTGTTAACAAAAGGGAGATTTTGATTGGGAGATAGTAGAAAAAATTGCAATAGCTTTGTTACAAGAAATATGAGTAATTCGAGATGCAAATGAAACTTTATACCATTGCCTTATCTCTCTATGAAACACTTAGCTATGGTTGGGAGTAAAAATTGATTATACTTTTAAGTAGCAAAGTAAGATAGAGATAAGGAAATTGCATGAAGAGTGAGGGAAGAGCCTAGGGGTAAAGATGTTGGGTTAAACGTGGGAAAGTGCAAGAGGCCGGGGTTGTAGATTATTCAAAGTAGTAAGGAGTTGTAAGGTAGGAGAAAGATAATAGGCTAAGGTTGTAAGAGAGCTTTTAGAAATTTCCTAGAATGCTTGAAGGTTTCCAACATGATGTTTAATGTGAAATTTGGAGTATCGTTGAGATTTGGTACTCAATGTGAAAGTTTGCAATTGGTTCTGACCTAATGGTTGCCTTGGCTCCATACCTTGTTCTGAATAGCATGTGTGACCAATCTCTGTGATAGATATCCACCAATTTTGGCAGTGAAGTCTCTTGACAAACACAATGCAAAGAGTGGTGGGAGGTCAATTACAGACACATCTTGCAAGACTGTGACATTTGGACAGGCATGTAGTGTTAGGCTTAAACCTTTGATGACCCCAACCGTTCCTATTATTGTCCCATCTAGTTGCACTACTCCTTTCAGCACTGGCTCATACTTTAGACCCAATTGATCTGTTATTTGTTTCAACATCACTGAGCTACTTGCTCCCGAATCAATCATGCAATTATGCACTAACTTATCTCCTATGATCAATGAGATATAAAATGGCGGGGCTTGATTCTTACCTTGATGGCCTTCATGAATTCCTCCTTGCCGAGATGCATTGGTAAACACCTTTTCTAGTTGATTGGGTGGTTGGTTTTGACGCGACCAATTCGCCATAAGCAACTTTGCAATAGGTCTCTTTGTCTGGGATAGCCAATGAATCCCACATGGAAATGTTCACGTGTTTTCTTCATCTGATCAATAATGTCGAAGGGGGATGAACTATCCTTCTGCTGCCCTTGCTGCTCTGCACATTCTTTTCTTGCACCCCTATAACCGACGCTTGTCTTTGGTCAGAAGGTGGCTTGGGCTAACCCTACACATTGGGAACTGCACTTGGTCTACTAACCCCTTGTTGTGTAGGAGTGGGCTGAGAAATGACTAGATTAGACAATTGTTCCTCCTCAATGTTTCACTTCTTTGACCGTGTGTTGACAACTACACCTTGAAAAGGAGGTTGATTAACTCCACAGAAGTCTTCTGTGTGCCAATTTACCAATGTGGTTTCCGTTGGAGGTGCTTCTAGCTAACTCTCCTGCTGCTGATTTCCCTTTTGACTTGGTTCTTGGGACACACCAATGGTCTGTACCATCAAGGCTTGGTTTAGTGCACCGTTGAAACACATTGATTAATTGTGGTGTAGATTACATGGGTAACACTAGTCGTACTCCTGTGCCATGTTGTTTTATGTTGGAACCAAGGCTCTTGATGTTGAAGCCGCATTTGGATCATATGAGCGGAATGGCTTGACAACTTGAGGTTGTCCTTGGTTATGGTTTTGATTTCGGCCCGGTGGTGGTCTTTTTGTTGATATGGGGGTGTAGCTTGATCTGAGTTTGAGGCGATACGGTCTAGAACTCTGAGTTTGTTATCTCTTGATAATCACTAGCTCATTTCCTAGGTTCTATAGTTGTTTCATAACCTCTTGTAGCTCTTTTGAAGTGCTTGAAGAAGTAGAAGCCTCACTTGAATCATGATTTCTTGGGGTAGGAATGAGAGCTAATGTGGGTGCTTGACTAGTGTTGGGAGTTCCTAGTTATGGATATAGAGGCATAGGTGGCCTAGGTGCAAGTTTACCAGCTTGAATTAAACAATTTTCAGCTCTAATAACAATGTTATAGGATGCGGGTAAGGTTATACCTCCCATTGATTGGATCATCATGACAATATCAGAATTTAAAGCTTTAAGAAAGTATAGGAAAGCACCTTCAATTGTTGGTCTCATGGCCATTGGAATTCTGTCCCATGTCCTCTGAAATCTGAAATTGAAATTGGTCAACTGTTCATTAGGAGCCCTCTTGATTGTTGTCAATTGTTCCAATAAAGATAGATTATCCCCCTTTTCTCCAAATTGATTATGGAGAGTTGTGCATAAATGGTCCCAATTCTGGATGGATCCCGCAGTTAAACTTCTGAACCACTGCAAAGCTTTACCTTTAAAAGAGGATGCCAACAACTTGACAACAATGTCCATTTCAGCAATTTCATGAATTGCATAGACATTTGCAATGTCCTGGATATGATCAATTGGAGTTGTCTGGTTCTCTCCAATAAAATATGGAATGTTCTTCAGCGCTGAACTGGAACTGGGTTTTGTGCATTGAGAGCTAGCGGGCTGCTACCAGTGAAGTTGATGTAGGGGTTGGGTTGTGCCATCCTGATTGGTCGAAGAACTCTAGTCGATTGAACGAAAGGCCTACCAGGTGGAGGTGTTGACAAGGTTCTGTTTGGCGGAGATGGAGACCTTTGAGCTCTTCTTCCTCTCCTTGCTCTTTCTGGGGATAAATGTAGATAGACAAACAATCCTTCTTCTCTTGTTCTTGACCTTGTCTGAATTCTTCTCATGAATCTGCCAAGCTTGGATTGCTGAAACTAGTGGATTCTTCCCTTTTTGGAGTCGTTAGATGTGTAATTTTAGAGCTTCTTACAAGTGGGACTTATAACAAGTGCACATCAATCTTGCTGCAAAGTAAAAATGAAGACTTCTTGGTCCCACCAGGCGTGCCAAAACTATTGATGTGTAATCACAACACCCTTGAATGTCTGCAACTTGATGGGTTGAGACTCTCAGTGTGATTGCATAACATGGAGCTTCTCCCAAAGTGTGGGACTTTGCAAATCGAGAGAGCTCTCCGGATGAAGGCCGATTCCTATTTCTCTGTTTAGGTGCACATATACGATTTGTAGAGGGTCTACTCTAAAACCTACTATAACTTACTAAGGAGACATGGTTAAGAAAGATGCAAGAAAATAAACCTAAACTAACAAAGGTGATGCACCAAAGGAATGTTGAACACCGCTTTGCAAATAAACACAAACCATAAAAATGCATACAACCACCATACACAGGTGACCAAGATTGTAATGAGAGATCAGAGAGGTGCAATGAACACAAAGAGGGTTGGAAATCATCCACAAACATGCATTATTGCTCCAGAGTTGATACAATACACTACAATGGCCAAGAGGCAAGATTTGTATTACAATCTAAATGGGAGGCTTGAAACTCCACAAATTCACTGTAGAATAGAGAAGAAGGGAGGGCACAAAGCAATAATGTCTAACCCTTTGAAAAATGCCCCCTCCTTTCATATATAGGAAGAATTAGAGAAGGAGATAGGAGAAATCCAATTCTTGTTCAACCACCCCAAAAGAGCAATGAATTCTCCTGCAACAATGATGGGTTCTACTGCAAAACCCATGCCTTCATGTGGTGTTCCTTGTTGGGAAAGAAAGGAAGCCCATACTTCATTATGGTGGTAGGTGATAATCTTGACACACTCAAAAATGGCGGACTGCATTTAAAGATATCTAGTTGTAGTTGAGTAGCAAATGTCGAGAGCTTTCCAAAAGGTCCTCCATTGCTCAAATCCGAGCTCCCAGTTGAAAGATATGGCTGTTTGAAGGTCAGGGTCGGGCGTTTAACATAGGCTTACAATATTTAAAAGAGTCTATCCATGCAAGATCCATGTGGTAGCCCCGCATGTCTTAAGATTTCACCCCCTCCTTTCACTCTTGAAGTTGCGCCGATTGGACACTTGGCATCGTCCATGCAGGCCTGCTTTACTTTCTTCATTTTTTGGCTAAGTCCCTCTTGTTTGGTGGAGCAACTATGTCAAACCCTAGACACATGGAAAGCCCACGATTGTTTGGGACCTGCCTTTTTGGTCTTACCTTTGAAGTTGCGCTGAACTAACACGTGGCACCTTCCGTTGCCTATGTTGCTTTGCTTCGAATTTTCAACGGCCGATACAACTTTCTTGGGCCATGGACATGTGGAGAGTCTGTGCTTGTTTGGAGACTACTTTTGGATTCTACCCACGAAGTTGCGCTAAGGCCGACACGTGACACCTTCTCGCTTTGGTTCTTAGAAATTTTCAACGGCTGGTGCAAATTTTTCAGACCCTAGACACGTGGAGAGCCTACACTCATTTGGAGACCCCACTTTTGAGCATCATACCAAAAGTGCTGAAGAGAAATGTGGAGACTTCCGTTGGCCCTTTTATACTTAGCCGATTCGGGCCTCGAGTGAACACTACCTTTCTCGGATTTGACCATGTGGAGAGCCTACGCTTGCTTGGGACTGCTTTGGATTTTACCTTTGAAGGTGCACGAAGGGCCGACACGTGGAGACTTCCGTTGTTACTGTTGCTTTGCTTCCAGTTGACTCGCTCTGGGCTCGATTTTGAAGTTTGGGAGTCGGGCGCGAGGCGTGGAAGGGAAACAAAGGGAAGGCGGGAGGGCATGTGGCACAATAGGGTGTATGCGGGCACATGACGGGAAGACCCATAACTTAACCAATTGGAAGGAATCGCAGAGGGGTGCGCAGAAGAATTACATGGCGCAGGAGTGCACGTGAGGACTACAACCTATGAAAGGTGCCAAATCTATAATCACTGTAACTTGATTGTTAGATTTGAAATGTGGGCTCGCATGACTGAACCGCCCCTTCAATTTTCTCTTGTGCAAGATTGTGTTTGATCAATTTTTCCTGAGGGGAAAAATTGGATAACAATTGGTTTCATGAAGATTCATTGAATTTTTTTCTAGTTATCTTCGTATATATTTAATGACCGTAAAAATATTGGTTAGTGCTTCTTGTTGAAAATGAGATGTTGAGGACTTTTGGGACTCGTAAGATGCCTCCAAGTCCGAAATGGGATATGGATACGATTCTTTGGAATAATATTTACTAGTACATTACATGTTAATACGTTGCTTGTAAGATCTATTTCTTGGATAGAATAAGTGCTTGAGTGATGCCACCAACAATAGCTATTTAATTTAGTAATTGTCATTGTGCACGAGAGTGCATCCTTTGGGAATATAAGGCATGCCCCAATGTGAGGTTGTAAGGTGTTGTTGGTAGGTTTTTAATGTCTTTAGTTTTTGGGTGAACATTTGTTATAAAGTTAGTGAAAATATGAAAACATTATTAGATGCCCAAATTGTGGTATTATGGATGGAGTTGGTATTGCATAGATTAACTAGTTCTATTATTTCATTCCCTAGTTAGGTAATGTTGGTAAGAGTGCATTGTAGGGTCGCCGCATGGTGTTGAGTCCCACTTTTTGTCCCCAAAACACGTGTGAAGGGTGTGTTTGGGCGGTAAATAGGAGTAGTTCGTGTGAACACTCCCTTTGCGAGAACCACGTTCGCGCGAATGGACACGTCGGTCACTTTTTATGCCACATGTGGCATTAAACATGGTTCGCGCGAAGGGTGTCCACGCGAACACCATTTGCACGAAGGGTGTTCGCGTGAACACCCTTGTTTATATATTGGAGGTGCTGTGGAGGAAATCACTTTTCCTCCGCCCCGCCTCCTTTGCGCTAACTTTGGATAGAGCACCGACCAGACAAGCGACCAGACCAGTGACCACTATTGAAGGAGACTATGTACGAGCCCACCGAGCGAGTTTGAAGGAGACTAGCGTGGCCACTGATAATGACCCCACAAGAGTAGACCAGATCGAGCCGACAAATGCCCACCGTGCCCAATGAGCCCACTAGCATGGCCACTGAGGAGTGAGGAGGCCGTCGACGAGCACCGGGTATGCATTAGCTTGTTTTTTTGGTGAAAATGGAGGATCCCATGGATTTGGGTATAAAATAAATGAAACCCTAGTTTTTTATATGCAAAACCCTAGTAAATTGCAAATGTTTTTTTTGTGTAATCATTTTTAAGAGAGCTCTGTGTGTGTTTTTTCTTTGATCTACCTCTACATTGTAATTTTTGCTCGTTTTTTGCAAAACCCCTGCTGTGAAGACTGTTTTTTGTAAAACCCCAAAATCTCTTCTTTCATGACCAGGCTTAAAAATATTAAATCTCTCCCATGAAGACTATAATTTCTGATATATTAAATTTAAAATATACCTTCTGTAGAATAATGGTGCGTTGTGAAAACCTTAATTTCTGTTGTAATGATATATTAAATTTAAATACGTATAAAATAGTTTAAAATATCATCTGTATTTTAAATCATATGTTGGTTCATACAAAATTGCATATCAGGTTGTTCCTGAGAAACTATATTAAATTTAATATTGGTTATTAGATTATAGTACCTGAAATTTGGCCAAAGCACTTGGTAATATGGAAACTTAGACTACATGTGTCTGTATAAATTTATAGCATGTATTTCCTATATAGATAACTTATTTATAATATTAAATAAAATTCTTGGAGAGATAGATATGTAAAGTATTAATAACATCGTAAAAACAACATACATATATTGGTATTAATGAAGTGAATAACTAGTATGTCCTAAATTTTGCATTTAATTACTTTTGTGAAAGTGACCATGAAAGAAATCATGAGAAAAACATACACATTACTCATGTAGTATAAATAAATCATTTAATTTTTATAAAGTATATAGTGTCAATAAACGTAATCAAACAATGTCATCAGTGAGTAAAACACATAACATATATGGTATAAAATATGTGTCACAATGTATAAGTCAGTACAAGGCATCATGCAAGTGAATCTTGATTTTCCAATGGATAAGAGTGTGAAAAATATGTGGCTTGTTAAATTATCAGTGTGATATTCCCCCACTAAAGGCATGCCCACAATTGTAGAAGAGGATTCCCCTAGGTATAATACATGTATAAATAAAGATAGAGGAAAACTTTCAAATGTGATAGATTTTCCATTTACCTCATAAACATTCTCATTTATCTTTTTCACAATCTTACACAGACTAATCTTCTTATAATCTAGTTTGTTGTATGTTCCTTGCATAAATATCTCTTTTCTCAGATATATCATCACTAAATATCCTTCCTCAAATACCTTTTTCCTTCTTGTTACGTTTGTTTCTGCCTTATACTTTTCATTACTTTCATGTACCTTCATCCTTCTTTCATATTGTACATGAGGGACGTTCTTTGCAAATGTCTCTGCATCATCACCAATCCAATTTGCGATTGGTAACTACAAAAGTATTAAAAAAACTTAGATTGTCTACCATTAAAATGGAATGGTGACTTTCTTTTTGACATAATCACCAAACTATTATATGAAAAATCAATTATGGCTATGCCAAGTCCCATAACTCATCATTCTCTGCAAAAATGCATCTCAAAAAATTTCCCAACCTCTTATTTACTACCTACGTGTTCCCATATACCTAATGGTGGTATGCATGACTGAATTAAAGGTTTAGTTGCCAACTTATTCTTACAGAAGTTCTAAATAAAAAATAAAAGTTCTTACGAAATTGGTAAACACATTTTAGATTTAAGTAGTGTCATTAATTTTCTTTTGGACATTCAACGATTTCATTTCAAGGTGATTGTTTGTACACAAAATTAATTTTTAAATTGTGTTTTAATATGAAGATATAGTTGTTCTATTAGAATTCCAAGAGATGAGATCAATCTCCCAGAGATCTTTATAGTATTGGAGAAAAGTGAGCATATTATTTTTATGCTTAAAGCTGAATAACATGAAAGTGACATCATATTCTCCTTAGATAAAATTTCGACAACCAAACATATTCAAATAAAATATATGAAAAGGACTAAAATGGTGATTAAAAAAGTTCTCTATTCTAGGTGATTTTTTTGTAGTACGATATTTATATATAATAATATATAAATAATTCAAATGGTCACAAGAATCTACAAATGTAATATAGATCACACGACATGATATATTTTTGGGCTAAGATTCCCTAATATTCAAAATATTGAAGAAATACAATATTTTCCCTTGAGGTAGGGCAACATTGTAATATATTCCTCTAGGGAGGAATGTTTCCACAAGACCTCCTAATGCGCAAACGTCAATTCAGGGGGTGACCTCGCGTCAGTGCAACATACTATATGCACATAATTATTAAGTTAGTTATCTTCTATGTTGAATACAATATATATAAGCTTATAATATATAAGTGAGTATTTAATGCTAAAATAATAAAAGAAATCTTAGGTAACTCACATGTTCCTATTATAGAGTTAATCGGAAATAAAGACATAACTCTTGATTAAGCTATATATACATGTCACCTCTATGTACATTGTATTCTAATTTTACATTTTCTATCAGAGGTTTAATATATAAATTGTTGACCATTTGGATAATGTTTCATTTTTTGGTGTGTGTTCTATATTATAGAGGTCTCTTTCCTAATAATTCACCATTTCTACATTGTATAAGAGCATGCCTCCACAGGTAGACATTGTTAATTTTTGGAGTTTCAAAGAGTTAAATATTTCCACACAAATTCCTAAGACC
Source organism: Taxus wallichiana var. yunnanensis (assembly GCA_018340775.1). Taxonomy (NCBI): domain Eukaryota; kingdom Viridiplantae; phylum Streptophyta; class Pinopsida; order Cupressales; family Taxaceae; genus Taxus; species Taxus wallichiana. Next base: position 974,880,525 of record CM031239.1, read on the forward strand.
GTAATCATATTTTTTGAGCCAATCCACCTTTTGGGTTTTCCAAATTATCCACTTCGTATTTTTTTGTTTGAGCCAAAATTAAAAATTTAGGGTCTTTTTTATTTTCATTTCAAAAAAATATTTAAAGGGTCACCATGTATTTTTCTTGAAAAGTATTTGAGAAATTATGGTTAAATTTTTCAAAATGTTATGCCTTATGGTTTATTTTTTGATGTTTTAGAATTCAAATAGGACATAGGAACAAGTAGTTGAATAATGGATATTTTGTAATGTTTCTCAAAATGAAGGTCAAATCATATGTCATTAGATTTGGCATCTTGAGATATTTTTGAAAAGTCGACATATGCCAATTTACCCCAATGAGGTATGTGTGGTAATAATTTTAAGGAGTTGGGACATGTTAAGGGGTTAATTTGGTGATGGAACTATTCACCAAACCCCTTTTTCTGACCCCTTGATGAATTCACTAATGCAAAAATTCAAACATAAACAATAAACTGCATACAAAAGAGTATTGAGAAGAAAAGAGGAAATTCTATTATTCGTTATCCCATTAGAAATACATAAGATTTTTAGATTAACACCAAAAAGAAAATGTTAAGTTTTCATGCACAACTATATATGTCAATTAAAGAAAAACTATTAAAGGAAAAAATCTATCCTATCTAGTTAACAAAAATCACTTTTTTTAGCAACTCATATTTCTTATCATTTTTTGCATACACTCTTAGATAGGCCTAAAAATTATCCCTTATATTGTACATGTATAAATAGAGATAGAGAATGACTTACAACTCCAATTCACGCTCACATACAAAAATATTGAATCTAAAAAATAGTAAAAAATAAAATAAAATGTAATGTTCGACCCTTAGAATGGTCAATTTTGGTGTTGAAAAAGGTTTACAATTTGACCCTAATTTTATTTTACCAATTATCATTAAATAGAAACATTTGAGATCTTTTTTTATAAAAAAATTGGATTAGTAAAATTTCTAAATAAAAATATATGACCTCTGTAACATAGGCCATCACATCATTATCCCTTTCTTGAAAAGAACTCAACTTTTACAAGTTGTTTTGATTAAACTTTTTTCATTTTTAGTTGGTAATATTCTTTAATTCTCACTTTTAAATCCAAGTGATATCTTTTTGTTTTAATCCTTCCTACCATACTATATACTTTTTGTAACTTCCTTGCATGGTATGCACTAGTTTCTTATCCAAAACCTGCAATATCTTTTCTTTCTTTTTCCTTGGAACCTTTTGCCTCCAATCCAAGTAATTCTTCTTCTTCCCCTTCATTATACCTTCCATGAAATACATATAAATATAAATAATCAAATACTAGATAAATATCAAAATTATATGACATATTTACCATTTACCTCATAATAATTTTCATTTATCTTCTTCACAATTTTACATAGAATAATATTCTTTACATAAGACTAATTAATGTTGTGAATCATTTATGTATCCATGGAAGCGTATAATTGACATTACTTGTAACTAACTTGTGTATAACATGTAAGACAAAGTGCATACGGAAGTGGGATTTATCAAATGATAAAAAAATATTTGATTCTATGTCATGACAAAGCAAGTCACATATACCTGTCCTAGTTTTGGATTTTTGTAATATTTGAATGTTTTTGGATTATTGGAATATATATGTGTTTTTGGATTTTGAATAAATACATATAATGAACTTCGGATGCCAAGGGAAATGAGTCATAAACTAAAAAAATGGAATAATAAATGGCTTTTAGTAAATGGGTTTGAGGTTAACTAATAATGCTTCAACAATCACATTAAACGTGTATATGTGTTGCATGTTTGTGCAATTGATTATTATTCGTAGTAGTTAGAGGATTATGAGTGTAGAGATATTTTTGATTTACTTGAAATGGTATTTCCTTTATGTTATAATCATTACAATGTCCCAATACCATATTAAGTTTATTTTCAATTTATAGGATTAGTTTATGAATTATTTTCTCATATTTACCTAAACCATGGCCATTGTATCCCAATTTTTTTAGTCTTGAATCTAAATCCATATTTTTTTAATGAAGTTTATGTGGTTATAGGATGGATTCTTGTGCTATTATCATTGCAAGAATTATTGATAAGATATTTTTTCTTTTTCCTTATTAATTGATGCTCATGGTCATCTTTACTCTTTGGTAGTGTAATATAGTTGACTAACATCAAGTTATCTAGCTCATGTCCATATGTCTCTACACCTATATAAGGGAAATTGGGATTACACCATTTCTCATTGATATGATAACCTTATTTTTCATATTTTTGAGTTTAATATTTTGTGTATTGGTTACTTCAACATTAGACTTGTTGTGTTTCCCCACTTCGTAGGCATGTATTCGTTAAATCATTATTTCTTACATAAGGTGCTTAGTGGTTGATTGGGGTGTATTAGATAGTGGTATAATTTTTTTATGGTCTTAGTCATGGCACAAAACTTGAATGGACTATCATTTCTAGGAAATATATACACCATGTCACTAAGAAAGTATTTTAAACATATAGGCATAATAGAAGGCACACTATTCATATCATGAGATTATAATTTGAGTTGTAGACATGGCCTCTAATTTTTTGCAAAACATTTTTGGCCCCAATATTATGTCTAACATAAATTGACTTAAATTTTTTATTGAAAATATCGAATTCTATAATTTGTGTGTTAGAATAAGTATGATCCTTAGTATCAATTCCGTTTACTAAGAGAAACATGATATTACATATTAACAATTATATGTTTTACCATTTTGTTGAATATTTTTTCTTTAAAGGAAGTCGTCTTGATCAAATGAAATGGTATTTTCGAATCCGCTCAATGTGTTGACAATATATTAGAAATATGTCATCTTGTCATCACTTTGTAAAGTAGTTTCATTCAAAGTTTATAGAGAATATTCTTGTATACAATTTAGCTCATTGAATCTAATCCTACATGAAAATTTTGGTCTAGGTATTCCTAAGTTGATATATGATATCATAGCCTTTAGGTTATTATGTAGTTTCCTAATTACGTGCACCAAAATTTATTGTGTGATGTTGTGTAGGAACTCAACGATATGTGCAATATGTTTCTTGCATTTGATTAGATGGGAAATTTTGTAATTTATGTGATTTGTAATTTATGTAATTTATGTGATTTTGTAATTTTGTAATTTATTTGATTTTGTAATTTATTTTCTATATTATTTGCATTGAAGCTTGAAAATCATATTTCTGTTTTCATTAATATAGGAGAATATCTTAGGAATTTTTTTAAATTAAAAGTACTATTAATTGAATTTTACTTTCATTTTTTTACAGTCATGGCTTCTTCCGCTCCTAATTTGTTTGAGAGGACCGATTTAGAGATTGCAAAATTGCAATCTATTCTCCAAAATCCAACTACAGTTGGGCAAGTATAAAGCCCATTGTGAAAAAATACTGGTTGATCTTCGTAGAATAGAGACAAGTTTGAAAACATATAATCCATTTGATTATGAATCAATAAAAAATTTATGGATTCACTAAAATCAAGTGTCTCTTAGGAGATGTAGGTTATAATGAGATTACATCACGACTTTCCGATAAGGAAGTCGTTAAGAGGTCTTGTTGGAGTTTTTATATGAGACAAACGGAAAATAAGGGCATATTATGTAAACAAATGTTCATGTCCCCTATGTGCCCCTTTGATTTATCCTAGATTTGTGGCCTCTCAAGGCCAATTTCTGAATAATGACCAATTACCGTTATACTTCATAATGATGCTACATGTTGAGGTTCACTTAAACCTAAAGGTGAACTATTTAGACATCCCTAGTTATTTGGGGCAGGGGCGTGGCCGTATTAGCCACAGGGAGGCATATAGAAAGGAGGGAGCTCTGTAGTTGTTGACATGTGCAATGCTTGTACCAAGGCCACAACCATTCTTATTAGGCTTTCAGGATGTCATGCAACACCTATCGTTATGATTGCACATGAGGTTGCTATCGAGGGTCTTGCTGGCATTGCTCATGAGACCCAATTGATCTCTTCTGACCGTGTGGGTCAGTACCTTCAGAGACGCGATACTAGTAGTGGAGGTGCTAGTAGCAGTAGTGATGCATGCAGCGAGGTATACACTCGTGCATCTTTGATTTCCCAGATGACTTTGAGCTAGTTACAGATCCCGCTCAGGCACGTTGGCTAGGGTGCATCATGGTTGTTGACTTGTTGCGTGCATATGAGGTGATTTCATGGCATTGTAAGCATTCCACTATCGGGGTTTTAGATTTTATAGAGTAGAGTGGGAGTGTATCTTCTAGTCAGGGTACTACTACTATCGTTCTACAGATAGACTTCTTGTTGTTGAGATCGTCACACCTGATGTTCAACACATTTTTGTTCCGGTGTGTGAAAATTAAACCTTTAATATAATTAAAATTTATTTTAATTGATCATTACTTTACAATTTATTAATATTAAAATTAAACATGTACTTTTGTGTTTAGGCTTCTGCTCTAGTGTGTGGAGCTTCACAGCCCACACCATCTACCCATGTCACATACACATAGCTCTTGACTGAGCACAACATGGATCTCGATGTTCCGGGCCTGAGTCAACTTGGCTCACTTGGTGACATATTTGTTGGTGTTGAGGTCGTGGATGAAAATCCCATACATTTGGAGACGCGTTCCATAGAGGTATAAATACATGTGTTTTAATATAATTAATATTTAATCTAAATTGAAATGTTAGAAATTAATGAACTTTATTCAAAAAACTTATTTATCAACTTCTTACATTTTATTTTTTTTTTTGTTTCATAGGATCTATGGGACAGAGATCTACACATAGCGTGGATACTCCCAACATTCTCCCGAGGGACAGATACTGAGGTAATCAATTGTACATATTTGTTATATGATGTATTGAATTAATCAAGAAATTGTTGTAGAATTTGTTTATATATTTTAATATATGGTACATGCTATATATAGTTTATGACGTGTATATTCCTTTTTTAACATGCGGGTGTGCGGAGGCGTAGTGAGGGGTCTGGCACTCACCCTAGTGCACGGAGGAGACTTCAGTGATATTTTATAGATTTCAGACATTTTAGACATACTTTTAGAGATTTTAGACATGTATATACTCATTAGACATGATTTTAGATATTTTAGACATGTATATATACTCATACTCATTCTAGACATGATTATTATATTTTGATATATGTCTTAGACACGTGTATTATTAATATATTTTTATGAGTTCTAGTGTATATTTACAATTATGGATGTGAATATAAGACACCCCCTTATCTTTCATTTTTGTCTCTTGATGATATCATAATAGGTATAATGATAGATAAGATATTAAATACCCTTCATTTTTGTGATATAACATTGTAAACTTCGTTAAAATTCTATATTGAATCATTTTCAATGCTTAGGTAATTTAGTAATACTTTATGTTACATTAAACATTCCATGGTATAATGGCTTATGTTACTATTTGAATCATATATGATGAAATTTTAAGTTCAATAGATCATTCAATTAACAACTTGAAATAAGACTCCTAATGACCATTAAGGAAAGAGTATATAAAACTATCCATGTGCTACCAAACTATCAACACAAACAACACCCACCATTAGTATAAGATCATTTTTATTCATGTTTAACATTGAGACAAGTGATCACCCAAGCCTCATTCCAACAAGAAAAACATAGTTTGCAACACTACAAGTGTAGTGCACTAGGTATTTTCATAGTGTACCAGTGATGAAGAACACAATCATGAAAAGTAACTAGTTTAAGATGCATAAGAAAAACCTTATTTTTTATTCACTACTCAGTCTAGATGAAAGAACCTTATTTCCCTCCTATCTCATTCTCTATGACATAATGAATCCTTAATGAATCAACACAATTCCAAGCATATTGAAATATGATAAACTTGTACAGTGATAAGGGTACTCCATATACAACCTTTTGGTTCACAACTAAACAAATAACATATATCAAAAACTATGTACATCTGAATTCCCAACTAACATTTCCACATTAAAAATAATAATGCAACATACATCCACATCATAAATCATGTTTATACCATACATACTTCCATGTAACAACCATATCACAATACTTAAAGTAAACCATAAACCATCTCACAACAAGTAAGAATCACAAGTATTAAACAACTTTATTGTATAGTGGTCTCCATAGTCCCTTCAAGTAGAAAATACAATCCTATAGCTTAATAGTTTATTACCAACAAGGTTTAGTAATTTATTCCATGTCCTTCTATATAATACCAAGTGGCTCTGCTCATTGTTCAATGACCTGTAAAAATTTTCATGGTCTTCTACATCTAGTCTCCATTTTTGCGTTTACTATTTGTAGTCTTCTGCTGCAATTGTAACCCTGTAGCAATTATGTGATGGGTGTAATGATACACCTTTTTGTCTGGTTTGTAATCAACAAAGTGAATCCCACTTTGGAGGGCTTTCACTTGTTGTAAGTATGTTCCCTGCACTACAACTGAGCCAGTATAAAATGTTGTCACTTCACTTGTTATTTCACATGTTAGCTTTGTTCTCTCTTGTGCAACACACAACAAGTAGTACTCCACTTTCTCAATATTGGCTTCTTCAGCAATGACTACAAATACATCTCCTACAACAAAATGCAAAGAAACATTCAATGATCCATGTATAGTATAAATTATACATATATATTTAATTATCAAATTATACTTGATCCTTTTAAATAAAACATACCTTGTTTAACCAATCCAGATATGTGGTCATAATCAGTTGAAATTAATGGCACATCTTCAAAACTATCATCATGATCTGATCCATATGTGTCATCCACAACTAAAGGAACTTGCTTCCACTCACCTACATACCCATGTTTTTGACTATTGCACTCTGAATATGATTTGTTCATGCATTCATAACAAAAACAAGAATAATCTCTTGTATAGATTGTCCAGTTATTACTATCCATAGTCATCAAAGAGTGCAAAGACCTAGAATTGGGAATCCTTTCACATCCATACTTTGTCCTTCGATCAATACCTTCATTTAATCATGCTCAAAAGATCAATAAAGTTTAAAACAAACATCAAAATTCAGAATAAAAAAATTTAAAGTTAGTAACTTGTAGTTCACTTAATAAATCACATCAAGATCTACATATCTATGTTTTAAATGTGCATGTACCTGTTATCTCCCAAAACACTCTGTGTGGGGTTGAAGCGTGTGATGTTGAAGCTGTGAGGTTGAAACCTGAACTGTAAAATGTTTCTTACACCATTCAACAACGGTGTGGGCATCAATCAATCGATCTCCCTCATAATCAAAGCTTTGTTTCTTTAGAGCACGTTTGATGCATGCACCCGCACCATCGTGTTCTCCCTTCCCATGACCACTCTAAAAAAACTCCATAAATGAGGAATTTTGTGATGACGATGATAGTGACTGAGTGCAAAGAAAGGGCGAGAGGATTTGAATTGTGATGCGCAACCATCGACCAAAAAAATGTTGATCTATTTGTATTCCTCACTGATGAAGATATTGAAAGAACAAACCAAAACAATGTTGCACAAAGTGGGTGTCATGTTCCTTGTCATCACTTATATAGAAGTGATACTCCTTCTTGATCATTCGCTTCACATATGTACTTTCAACCCCATCCAAATCAATTGTGCATGCCTATAAAATACTTGAACCATGATAGTAACTAGTAGTATGATAATATTGTGTTTGAATTTCTTTTTGATGAGAAAATGAGTAATTCTCAGCAAAATCAACCATGGACAATATGGAACCAATAGGGAATGTGTCTCTATTAGTCTTGAATTGTGTAGCCTACCACTTTGAATAGTGAGAATGTTTGATGTATGGACTAATTAAACTTTGGAAACTTTGCATGAATGTAGCAATGGGGATTTCCTCTTCTACCAAATCCAACCTGGTTGCATCTTTTCCAAGCCTTGTTGAATATTTTATGTATTTGAACCTACAAAATCAATTCATAACATGGACAAATTGTCATGTATTCATTTGCAGTAAACATAAAAATCAAAATAAAATCTAACATCCAAATTTAAAAACATAAATTTATATATATCACCTCTTGCAAGCAACCATTTTAACTGTGTCCAAATCTTCATTTGTTTTTGGCAATAATTTCAAGTCCCCACACTTGTCACAGACACCTTTGATGCAAGTCATACGATCATCGACATGATCATCGGATATCATGCAAAGAATTGAAGTTATGAATTCACTGACACGTGTAGGTGGGGCATTTTCTTCCCGTAACTTTCTATACACTGAAAAAAACATAGATTTTGAAATACATTAATTTTAAATCACATCTCAAAAAATGATATTTAAACAAATTTCAAATATATAGATATAAATGAAAGCACACCTCAAAATATATATACATGATCTATAAAAATTTTTTGTACCTGATAGTGATAATCAAACTCAACGTGATAGTGACAACAACATGTGTCAAGGACTTTATCAGCTCGCACATACCAAGGCTTCAAATTTTCAAACATTCGTTGTCCAATCTTAACATCTAGATTTTCTTCTGTAAACTTTATGTACATCTCATGTTGAGTTATTTCAAGCCAATGTTTTATATGTTCATCATAGTTATTGTGAGTTATCTGTGTTTTAAAACATCCCTCACATTCGGAGAAGGACGAGTCCTCTCAGTCCAAAAATCGAAACTATCTTCACAATATTATCCTCTATTTTATCAGAATGTGGATTTCTACACATTAGTGCCCAATTTCCTTCCATAGTAGAGTCATCCAATGTCTTCCTCCTCTTTGCATACTGTTGACCGTCTTTCTAGATAAACCCAATGCCTTGGCAATGGCGGTAACATGATGATTCTTTGTTGTATCTTCACTTACAACTGAAGTTAATATTGCTCTACGAGAAATACTCTTATCAGCAGACCTAGTTTTTGTACCCAAAGAACTTATTCCTTTAAAAACATTCCCAACAAATTCTTCTTCTACACGTTTTGAATTTTTCCATCCAAAATCAACACCCAACAATTCTAATGTTTCCCTCATATCAACATGATTCAAGAATGTAACCAACAAATGTGCTCTAGCAACTGTAGTCAAATTAACAAATTCACCATATATTATCTCTACACTTTTTGTTGTTTTCTTTCGTGATAGTGGTTCTTGTTGGGAAAATTCTTTTAATTTTTGTAAATCCATCTTCACCAAGTGTTTCACATTTTTCTTGGGAAGTAATTCCATAACTTTTGTTATCACTTCAACATAATGTTGCGCATCATGATCTGTGTCCATAAACATACACATGGGATCCTATCAAAACCCTTGCCTTTACCCAATCTAAAAAACATATTATCATATTTAAACCTTAGAACTAAAAAAATTACGATCTATCAAGGGTTTCTATACATATGTACCAATTTTTGCAGCCTTGTCTTTCACTTGTTGTGTCTTCTCTCTCTCTCTTTGTGCCTTCCTACGAACAGATCTTCTAGCATTCTTCTCTGCATTCTCTTCCTCGGTATATTTTTGTTTCTCATTCTTTGCATTTCCCATGATTCATCCACTTCAATAATTTTCACCTACACACATAAATCGTGATAGATCTGAATGTCTAAGAGTAAACTCGATACAAAACTATATGTGCATGCAACTCTATTTATATACAAATCTCAGTAGAAATTAGGTTATTTTTAATTTTAGTTTTTATAACTTTAAAACAACTTTTCTAATTTTAATAGAATTTATATTTAATATGTAAAACAACTTTTCTAATTTAATATTACATATTTTTGGTTAAAAACAATTAAAAAAAAAACAAACTTAGTTTAAAACAAAAAATATGTAAAAAACTAAATTTAAAACATAAAAAATGAACAATATTAAATAAGTAACTTGTAAAACATTAAATTTAGAAGGGGAGACACAATTGCAAAACATTAAATTTAGAAGGAGATGTTTTGGCGGTGCTGGGCGTATGGGGGTTGGCGAGGGGTTTCGCGAACCATGTTCACCATGGAAGTGCGAACATGGTTCTCACAAACCATGTTTGAACATGGTTCGCTGAGGTGGGTGGCACATTTTGGCTCTAAAGGTGGCCTTTTGGCTCCAAATCCTTTTGGGGGATAATTGTGAGCCAAAATCTGCCACTCAGGTGCCACGTAATTAGGGTAAACAAACTAGTTAAATTACAAAATTTTGACACAAAATTCAGATTTTTATTAGCTTTCTAAAAATGTAATTTTCATTTTTAAAAATTTATTTTGTTATTTATTTTTAATTTTTACTAACATACGGTATTTTAGGACAATCAATAGTACACAATCAACCAAATTTGAAAAATAGTAGAATATATCAAAAAAATTGAAAAAAATAAAATTACTATTTATTGAAGTCTTCTTCGTACCTGTGAAAAAAACCTCAATTTTGATATAAATCTTAAATTTTATTGGCATAGACATATGTACACTATTTATTTGAAAATATTTTTACTAAATAATTAATTAAAAAAATATAAGTCAAAAAAATATGAAAATTTGACAGAATCTCAAAATTCAAATCTTAAAAATACATCTAAAATTTCATGGTCAAAAAATAAATTTTCATATAAATAAACCACCCGAGGACAGTCATTACTCTTTTATAACATAAGAAACAACGTATGAAAAAAATTAAGAAAAAGACCATATTTTTTACCAATTTTATTTTTAAAAATATACATGTATTCTAAACTCTAAACACAACATTTCGTTAGTTTGTGGAATTTCATGAATGTGTACGGTTTTGTGGCTATTACCTTTAGAAAATCAATGAAACTGAAAATTCATGTTTATAAAGGTTTAAGCTATGGCTATAAAGTGTACAAATTGAATAACTTTTTTGACTTGACTAGAACCACCCAAGGTGTACCATGTACTTTTGATTGTACACACACTGTATGTCCCTTCACCTACCCACTGCCCATCTCGCTCTGTGACCAAGAGATTCTGAATGCCTTATTTCCATGGATTTCAATACATTATATAACTTTTTAAAGGTAGTTTTGCAACCAACATCCCATTCTTAACGGATAGTTATTTCATCTTCTAAAATATTTTTACTACATCCTTGTATTGATTATAGTATTTATTTTACACTTGCTTTTTCACTCTTAACACTTTATATATTCAATTACAATTTCCTTTTACCCACTTTAATATATACTAAGGAATAATAATTCCTTATTTATCTTGAAATGTATTTTTTTAACACATGTTTTAATCATTGAATCTTACCCACTTTCTTTCATATACAATGAGTACTATTAGACATTTTAGGAAATAAGTGATAAAATATGCGAAACAATCCCACACTGTAATTACAATAGTAGAAACTAATATGCATAAAATATTACATATATTAAATAAAAGTGTATAAAATAAAAGAACATAATATAGAGACAATATTTAACGTAGTAAACCCAATTTGGGCTACGTCCACCACGAATCACTTGCTCAGATTTTATTGCAAGCCACCTCTCTCTCAATACAATACCCATATACGTTTGGAATTATGCTTAACAAACTCCCCGAATTCACATTTGAACTCACACACGCCTACTGATACTATGTCTCACCTATAAAAATACATTAATAAACAAGCTGTTTAAGCAATTTTACAATACATGTGGGTACAAAAACCATGAACATAAACTACCTCATAAACCTATGGGTCAAAAATCCCGCCCATATGAGAAGAGAACATTTCCCAAGATCTCGGTCACATTTTTCGAGGCCATTTTATTTTTTTGGGGCTCGCCCGAACCCTTGCTATCGGGGTTTGTCGCCTCGGACCCCGCTCGGGTCCGACGACTCGGCTCCGAACCCCGACAAGAAAATTGTGGATAGTGTACAATACTTTTAGTATACAGTCTTCAACACTTCCACACATGAAAATAAACTCCACAACATAACAAAGACTCATATGTCTTTTGACGGGTGAAAAGTTTCATAACATTTTCTCTCACTATAATTAACTTATGTTGTTAGGAGCATAGGGTTGATATGAAATAAAATTCCTATGAACAAAAACCCAACTAAGAATAGATATTTCACATAAAATTTTGTATGAAAAGTTTGCAAGAGCTATGCAAATTCCTCTATTTATTCTACCTCGATTTTTGTTTCATTATGCATTTAAGTGGTCTTTATCTCCAAATAAGTTCGACACAACAATATTTATGTGATTTAGAAATTATTTTATTGATAGTAATAAAGGTTGCAAATTTATATTATAAATTGTTCAAGACGAATGACTTGATATCAAACATTGTGAGCCTCAATAAAGATTTAGGAAAAAAATTAAATATGACATAGCATGGGAAGGAGGCCCACAACTTATTGATTTAAATGAAACACAAGTATGCTACAAAATAATATAGCATCCATAATTTACCATTCAGAATATCAAAGCATATCCTCATGTGAGCTCAACATTATTAAAATAAAATGCCAAAATAAATTCAACTCACTATCCAAGTCCATCGTGACTAACAAATAAAACAACACTTTATTCACTGATGATCATATTTAAAATACTGCTATATTAGAACTACCATGAAAAACTATCTCCATTTTTCAAATACCTCTTTACGTTTTTGGAATAAAGGCAAATTTTAAGAATATGAATGCATGAGAAGAATAAACACCAAATCTTAATTAAAAAAATTAAATCAATAAAAAGCTTGTTTCTATAAAACTGATGGTTGAATGAAGATCCAATACTTCATGTTTTATTCAACGAGGGAGAGGAGCATATAAAACAAAAGTAGACGGTTAGGAGAAACTAAATAGAACCAATAGGTCAATTACAAAAAACCGAACACAACTAAATGATTGTTAATAATTTAATATTAGTTAAGCTAACATTCCTTCTTATTACATCAAACTTCAGCTCACTAAGAGATTTGGTGAGTATATCTGCTATTTGAGAATTTGTTGGGCAGTACTAGAGCTGGATGTGGTGGTTCAAGACTTGTTCTTGAATGTAATGACATTTGACCTCAATGTGCTTGGTTCTTTCATAGAAAATTGGATTCTTCACAAGCTTCAACACACCTTGATTGTTACAATGAATGATGGGTGGCTTTTCTTGGGAATGCCCATATCAACCAGAATGCGACATAACCAAATTGCTTCGCACATAACTCATCGTATGGTGCGATACTTTGCCTCAGTGGATGAGAGAGCAACAACAATTTGCTTCTTGCTAATCCACGAGATATGTCCAAATCCGAGATGAAAAATATATCTTGTGGTTGATTTCTGTCATCAATAGATCTAACATAGTCTGAGTCGGTATATCCTTGTAAGAAGAATTGAGAGTTCTTTTGATACTCCAGACCATAATCAACTTTACCTCGTACATATCTAAAAACATGCTTCACTACTACTTAATGACATTTCTTTGGATCCTACATGAATTTGGAAAGATAACCGACTACAAAACAAAGGTCTGGTATGGTATACGTCAAGTAAATGAGACTCCTAACAAGCTGCATGTACTGAATACCATCTACTTGATGTGAATACTAGAATATAGAAACAACCTTTATCCATTGGAGTGGACATAGGTTTACAATTGGACATCCCATACTTTTCTAGGAGTGTCTTGGTGTATTTCATCTGGGAGATAAAAATATGACGCTTCTTCTGCCATATCTTCAAGCCAAGACAATAGTGAAGTAGCCTTAAATGTGTTATGTCAAAGGATTTCTTCGGATCATTCTTAAGATCTTGATAGGATTGTTCGAACTCTATGCGATCACAAGATGATCCACATACAAAACTAAAATTAAAATATCCGTGCTTATATTTTTGATTTACATATTTGAATAAGATGGGCTACGAGTGAATCCATGTTGCAATAGGTGATCATCTATTTTAATGTACCATGCCCTAGGTGCTTTTTTAAGTCCATAAAGAGACTTAATTAGATGACATACCTTTTAGGATGCTTCTCGTCAAAAATCCTTTTGGTGGGTCATGTATACTTCTTATTTGAGATCACCATTCAAGAAATCACTTCTAATGTCCATCTACTGAAGATTCCATCCTTTTTGCATTGCCAGTGCACATACAAATATGATGGTTTTGATCTTTGCAGTGGGTGCAAAGGTCTCCTCGTAGTCAATTCCTTATTGCTTGAGCATATCTCTTTGCAACTAGCCATGCTTTGTACTTATCGATAGATCCATCTACTCTGTAATTTGTTTTTAAAATCCATTTGCAGCTTATGGATTTATTTCCTATAGGCGAGATCAACAAGTTTCCATGTGCGATTATGAATCAGGGAGTCATATTTTGCATCCATAGCCTTCTTCCACTTTGGTAGACTAAGTGCCTCTTGAACTATATCAGGTTTGGTGCTATCAACCATTTCTTGACTGTCTTCTCGTTCTAACTCCTAATGAAGTATCTGGTAGAGAGTTTAGGTGGGAGTCCTTGACGGTGCTTTGGACCCATTTTGGATGTTGATGCTACTATTGATGTGAAGAATTATTTTCCAAATTACCAAGATCAACGAACAATTATCCTTGCATCTCATCTTTCTTTTGTGAATAATCTTCATGCTCATCATATGAATGTGAGAGAAATCTATGAGAGGAGGTTAGTATCGACTCTTATTTGTGTGGGAATGATTCAAATGATGACTCGTCACAAACCACATCTCGAATCTCATATATCTTCTTTGTCTCAGGATCCATGAGATGATATGCCTTTGAGGTAGTACTATACACAAAAAATATACACTGGAGTGTCTTCACATCAATCTTCTTCCTCTTCTTAGCTAGGATATGCATATATGTTGTACAACCAAACACTCTCAAATGGGAGATTGAAGGCTTATGATTACTCCATACTTATTCCGGTGTCTTGTCCTACAAGATATTTGTAGGTGCCCAATTAAGAAGATATATAGCTATCTAAACTACTTTTGCCCAAAATCTATTCTCCAACTTGGTAGTGGAAAACATACAATGATCCATCTCCATGACGGTTCGATTGCGACGCTTTCAATGCCATTTTGCTAGGGTTTATAGGTGAAGTTCGGTGTTGTGTGATGTTGTGCTCCTTCAAGAATGCCAAGAATTTATTTTACGTGAATTCCCCCTCGATATGAGCAAAGGACAAGAAGGGGCTTCCCAGTCTACTAAACAACTTGTTGATAAAAGATATGAAAATTAGTAAATGCTTCACTCTTCTTCTAGAGAAAGAACACCCATGTCTTACGAGAATAGTCATCAATCAACAACTGGAAGTAATGAAATCATGAAAGGAAGTACGAAAAGGTCCACACATATTGGTATGTACAACCTCAAGACGGTTCTTGGCATGGAAGGTACTCGAGATCCAATGGATCCCGATGTTGTTTTCCGACAGATAACCAGAACAAAGAGGTAATGAATGGGAGAGTGGAGGAAGTCCTCGTACTATATCACTAAAACTAAGATTATGGAGGGAGCCGATCGAAAGGTGCCCATATATATAATGCTAGAATGCGTAGACTCCACCGTAGAGGTAGATAGAGAAATTGTAGAGGATGAAACTACATCTAGTGCAAATAAACGATCCTTAAAAAAAGCTCTAGAAAGTATCGTACCTTCTCATGAGATCAAACATGATTTGATGCCTTTCTAGACCATGAACTCCACCTTGAGCTTGTGATTCAAGAGTGGGAGACAAACAAGTGATTTGTGATCAAGTACGAAACATAAAGCACCTTCGTGAGAGTACAAATTCTCATCTTGAGAGGAATGGTGACATTTACTATTCCTTCTGCAACATACTCCTTGTTGTCTATAATTCAAACCCGATCTCTAGTGGGTTGATCAGTTAATGAATTAAAAATATTCCTATCACCTGTCATGTGCTTGTTGGCACCAGAGTCAATTAACCAAACATTATGCGATGTTTGATGTTTAGGAAACTAGAACACCATCTTCGTGTGCATCGCAATTTGCTGATTCTAGTAATTCCTCATCTGAGTCATCATCTTTATGGGCTCTGACATGTCATTTTTGCTTCTTGTGGCGAGGACCTTGTTTGGATTTACGTGAATCACTGCGACCATATTTTCTCTCTTCTCCATAATTGCACTTGTGTTTCATAGTATAAATACGTATTCATGGTGAAAATGTGACAACATCTATTCAATTTTGAGACTTCGATTACGTGGTGCTTTTGGGGCTTCTTCATGATTGTTTCTCTTGTTGTCCCTTGTGAGACTTGTTACTCTTTTGTTGCCTTGAGATCGTACCTTGTATTCAAACTCCTTGGGCACTATCTAGATGGTTTCTTTCTACTATAGAAAGTTTATCGGTTCGAAAAAGGTCACATATTGTTTTGTGTTGCTCAATGTTGTGCCAAATGTCTTGAAGCGGGAAGGAAGATCTCTCGGCGTGAGATGGACTAGCATCTTGTCTTCTACTTTTATCAGAGCACTACAAACTTTGCTCATAGTTTTGCCACACGACGCAAAAATTCCTCTACTTTCTCACCATATTTCATACTCAGTGTATGAAGCTTGGATTGGATATGGAGGATCTTTGTCAATTTATTTGCTTCGTAGATGGTGGGGAGAGCATACTAGGTCGGCTTTGATGTTGTCGCATCCCATATGTGTGTTTGCAACTCATTAGAAATCCGAGAGTGATCAATATCAAAGCTTTTGCATCGGCCTTGTCATACTTCGTTTGCTCATCTACGTCGGTGGGACGAGTGAATTTTCCAATGATGAGTTCCCAAATCTCCTTGAACTGGAGAATGGTGCATATCTTCTACTTCCGGGCAGCATAATTTGGCCCTTTCAAGAGTTGAACATCGGAGAGAAGCAATTACTTTGGTGTGAAAATGGCTTATAACACTAAGTACTCCAGTAGTGGCAATATTTTGCATGAAGTCATGCTTTCTTCTTCACAATTCTGCGCCACGTAGGCTGCTAAGTCCTTTTCACACGGAAAAAAATAGGTGCTGTTACCGTTGGTCAAGGACGTTCTCTTTTAATTCCATGTAAGCAACCGCTCCTAGTGAGACCAAAGAAACATTCTACATAACAAGAGGCTGATTCAAAACCGCCACACTAGGTCCTTCACGTTCGTTTCCACCACACTAGAACAGTCTTTTTGCAAAAGAAAACACCAAGTAGATCTGGAAAAAAAAACAGAAGGACAAAACACAATACATAATTTTTGGATAACTTGGCTATGCCAAAAATAGGCACATTTTCACCTTTTTCGGTCGCTAAACAGGGCTGAGGTCTATCCACGCTAATCCACGCAGGTGATGGGCGTATTCAATCTTCCTTATTTCTTAGTATGAACAGATCTGCTAAATCAAAACAAGCTACGACCAGGTCTGCTTCACGTCAAAATAGTGGTCGCTAGTGAAGAAGCTTCCTCACACAATTCGCACATGTCTACACAGTCAAATAAAATTCTTGCTGTGCACACTCAGATTTCCATGTCCTCCAGATCACTGGAAAACTCTGATACCAATGATGGTTGAATGAAGAAGAGATAATACTTCATGTTTTATTCAATGAGGGAGAAGAGCATATTAAAAAAGTAGATGGTTAGGAGAAACCATGACTAGAACCAATAGGTAGGTTAGACGGAAACGAACACAATTAAATGACTGTTAACAATGTAACATTAGTTAAGCTAACAAAAACTATATCTATATACCCATAAATATTTGTAAATATAAGTGCAAGTTAAAAAACCATTAGAAATGAAATTCAATTATCTATGTGAGAATTTCCAACCATTTCCAAACTGTATATGTGTGTTTCACCAAAACGCATTTGGAAATATAAAATAAAACAAGTCGGTGTCCTAATCAAATTACAATTCTCATCACACATTCACCAAATAAAGTTTGAATTTGAAAACCCCTTGGAAATTATGGTCAACTTTCCCACTATTTTTTTCAATAGAAAATAAAAACCTCCATCGGGACATACAATCCAGAAACACCAAACTCAATACACTACTCTTAATACAATATCATAAGTATAGATCCAATAAACAAGAAGGCTATCTCTGATATCAAGACCGGAGTACCCTTGATAAAAGGATTAGACTTACAACCTTTTACCACAGACTAAAGACTCTTAGCTCTTATTTTAGAGTGCAGACAAACTAAAG
This sequence comes from Taxus wallichiana var. yunnanensis, assembly GCA_018340775.1. Classification (NCBI taxonomy): domain Eukaryota; kingdom Viridiplantae; phylum Streptophyta; class Pinopsida; order Cupressales; family Taxaceae; genus Taxus; species Taxus wallichiana. Next base: position 974,898,781 of record CM031239.1, read on the forward strand.
ACTCTTGTTTCCTAATTATTCAATGTAGTGAATCAATCCCATACTCCCTTTTATAGGAGAGTGAGAGGATTTTCACTGGATAATGTAGAGATTAAAAACCAGAAACCTTAGTTATCAAAAGATTCCCACTAAGAGATAGTGGAAGACAACAATGATGAGTACACACCACTCATCCTAACACTTTTAGAAAGTGGGGAGGTCCACCATGTTTTAATGTGACATAAAGTATGTCATGTCAAAGCTTTATTTGATTCCTAAAGGACTACTAAGATAGATGACAACAAGCCTGCCATCATAGCTCTCTCTTTTTAATATTCCTAAGGACTATAATGGACCCTAGGACTATTGTCGGTGTCAAAATATGATGAGACATATCTTTCAATAGCATACATATCTCTTTGATTTCATTCCCACCACCATCTTGATAAGTTATAATCCATACGATTATGCCATTCGAGTTATGCGGTAGGATAAAGGTATAGGATTGGAATGTTTAGCATTCTTCACGGAGTTGGATGAGGAATATTTGCAGAATGGAAAATATAAGTTTTTCTCCATAATTGATATTCAGGATTTTTTACGATGATGAGGAACACCACCTTGTTGAATTGTGAAGTAGCATTCTTTCACATACCATGGTATCTTGCATTGAATTATAATATTCTTGACAATATTAGGACGCATCTGCAACAAAGGATCATCAGACAACTTTGTAGGCATATATTTAGCAAGAAAGTATTTAAAGTAGTATGGAATATAATTTTGAGCTCCAGGGCTGAGTTGCCTATTCCATGCATCCTCTTGTGTGGGATATTCCTCTTGTCACATTCTTGACAGTTCAAATCTCCACATGGTACTAATTGATCTTTGTATTTGGCCCGTTGCTTGCTTTTTGGTTCCTTCTTGGTATTACACACCTTCTTGCCCAGTGTGACTATAAAAATTCAGTTGTTATGAGTCTAGACACCGGCGCACAACCAAGATTCCAACACCCGGGTGCCCCCGTCCCCTCTGGGTGCCCGACCTCTTTGCATCTTACTCGCATCTTTTGGGTCTTTTATAGCCATTGGGAATATTTATTTCTTACTAGTCAACCTTTTAATGGTTAATTATAAAATTTAACCAAGGGAATTGTCGAAATACAAAGCTATGTGACCATAATAAAGGACCAAACACTAAACATCTATTACCATCACCTAAGGTTACATCCAAGAGCATTTCAAGAGCATCAAAGCATCCATCTAGCTATCATTCAAGAGACAAGGGAATGCACTCTTCTGCATAAAATTCATAGGAGGGGAAGTTCATTTTTCCATGCACACATCTATCTACATTTTCTACATCGAGCTATTGCTCAGTATCAGTCTGCAACTTACACAAGAGCCACCTAGGGTATTATTTTACACACACATAGAACTACATGGAGTCAAAAATTAGTGCGAGTGCCTAGATAGTATTCACTCAGTTGGGTGACCTTTGGGGTCAGTCTAACTACCCATTTGCATCTTTTTCTTTTTAGGATTTGATGTGTTTTGGGGTTTTGCGGAGTTATCTTTCTATTTGCGGGTTTAAGGAGAATGTAGTTTGCTCAGCGGAAAGTACATGCGACAAAATACGACATCCAACAAACATCTCGTGACCCTTCAAATTTTTTTCTAAGGTTCTAAGCGATCACGAGGCACCAGAGTGCAATGCCCCAAGTGCCCTAGTCTCGACATTTCTAGCGTTTGCATAATTTTACAGGTTTGGTTGTGAAACTTTGCTTTCCTATTTCATCAGTTTTATAGCTTAGCATAACTTCAGTATTATCGTGAATCGAGATAAGTATTTTACCCTCTATCTTGCAACTAGGGTTTCATATTTTTGTAGCTTACTTACTTGTGTAAAATCGTGACTTTATTATATCTATATCTCGTGTTGTTGCTTAATTAGAATTTAACATTTATCTTTTAATATTTGTTAAATCATTTGGTGAACGTTGCTCGATTCCAACTTTCTTTCTAGGGTTTTCTTCTTATGCCTATCACCCGTAGTGGTTGTTTTGGGTCTTTTGAGCATCTCGAGCTTCCTCCATCTTCCCGTAGGGTTTCTAAATCAATGGCTGAAATTGATAATCCATTCACTAACTCTCAAAAATTTTCTCGTGAAAACATTAAAGCATCGATAGTGAGCACTCATATGATGAAGACATAAATGTTGATCAAGAACAATTAGACAAGCTCAAAAATTTTCATCAAGATTTGCATGATAATCCTACTCATCTTCCACATATTATTCATGCTTTGATTCTTTGCTAAAAAATATCATGATGCTTCTTGGCATCTCTTATCGATTCTTCTTTGGCTACCATGGCTTCCACCCAAACCCATCATATTCATGCTTCCATTCCTACTACTACCACTCCAATCATTCAACCCAATGATTCTAATCCACAATATGACGCTTATTCAAACACACTGATTTAACTTCTTTATATCAAGATTTAAAAACTAAAATTCTTCAACTTCAATTGGCCACTTCTCATGCATCTCCATCTTTGGATTCCACATTAATCCTTAATACTCCATTCACACCCGCAAATTCCGCTTATACGCTTCCTCTTAATTCCATCACCGCTAAGCTACCCATTTTTAAAGGCCATGATGACCCTCAAGAGCATCTCTGAGCATTTCATGTAGCATGTCTAGATTATGCGAGATGATCACACTTTACTAGCAAAGCTCTTTCCTCGTAGTCTTCAAGATTATGCAATGCGTTGGTTCTATGATCTACCTATCCACTCGGTAACATATTTTACACATTTAGCCGATGCTTTTCTCTCTCATTTCTCTATTAATATCGGCTCTAATACATTATATGCTCAACTCACGTAACTTAAAAAAGGATCTAACAAACATCTAGCAGATTATGTCTTGCAATATAAGAACAACTTAGCTAAGATGTCTAATGTGCTCATGAGACTCTAAACTTCAAGATTTATTTGTCCAAAGTCTATTACCGCCTCTCTAGGAGAGTGTTATCTTGAGACATCTCCATCATTTGATCATTTATGTCATAATCTTAAGCTACATGAAACTAAAATATTATCTATAGGCAAGCTTAAGTATCGGAAAAATTTTCATCTTCTCATGCACTTTAAAAGAAATTAACTTTCAAGCCATCTACAAAACCTATTGAATGTAAAGCTACTATCAACGTTGTATCTAATCCTGAAAAGATTCATTGGAAACCACCTAAGTGTAAATTTACTATACTACCTTGTGATCCGCATATTTTATTACCAAAACTAGTCGAGATGAATATTATTACACTTCCTCCTCCTCTCAATTTGGACCCATCTCATCCTAAAGGTCACAATTACAACGATTTTTTTGATGTGATTATCATCAATACATTGGGAATTCTACAGATTGATGTTTCAAACTTTGAAATATTATTCAAGATCTTATTGATAATAATGCAATTGAGATTCCTGAGCCTACTGATTTTGCATCAGTCAATGAAAATAAAAAAATCAAGATCTTCAAAAATCCTCTTCCTAAACATGACAAATAAACAACCGACTCTTCATCTAATCATAAATATCATGCAATGCCTCATCCTACATCAAGGGAAATTGATTTTCTAGTTGCTCATGTTGAGGAATCTCCACCGATCATTGCTTTCTTTGATCATGACTATCATGCTACATTATCTTTTGATTGCTTGCACATTACTACTTCTATTAGATATATTTCTATCAATAAAACTATGGTTGATCCATCATTTCATGTAAGCACATGTTCTATTACACTTCTTGTCACTATCGGTTATCCACTCTCGTAAATTTCATATCTAGTTCTTAAATCATATGGTTATGTTGAGCTTCTAGTTCTGTTGGTCCTATCGACACTAAAAGTTTCCTCCGTAATTTCTTTTTATTAATGTATGTATTAGGAATAGGATGTTGTTAAGTATGATTAGTAGTGACATCTGATAGAAGATAATGGCACCGTCAATATGGTTCCACCAATAAAGTAGAGTATGGTAATAGTCAAAGTACAATATGAATGTTGTAAAAAGTAAATATTTGTCATAAGTGGTCCGGTAATGTTAAAATATCAAAGTTTGGGTAAGTAGAGAACTAGGGTCTACATGATTAGGAATTATAAATATTATATTTGTAATAAGGACAAAGAGTGATGTCATAAATATTTTGTGTATTTTATTTGTGGAAAATTCTAAAAAGGTGGAGCCCATGTGAGATGATAAGGTTTATCTTATCTTAGAAGATAAGCCTACATGTAAAGGCAAGAGTTTAGGCATGGAATATGATTGGCCGGAAGAGATTTCCTATCCTATCTTAGAGATAGGGTGGATAAGCCTGAATTCCTATAAATAAAGAGGCCACCCCCCTCATTTAGCATAGAAGGAAGTAGTGAGAAATATTGTATGAGTAAGTGTGTAAAGGAAGCCATCATTTTGAAGGTGTGTTAAAGAAGCCATTAAGAGGTGTAATTGTGAAGTTTCTCCCATAGTTATTGTTGGAAGGCAAGTGAAGTCAGTAACACTTGAAGTACCTCATGGGTGAGATTGTAACAATTTCATGTTGATATTATAATTTACACTTATATTTCAGATTTATCATCATTCCTTCTTATCATAGTCTATGGGTATTCTTGTGTTATGTTTGTTGTTGTGTTTCCAGCATTCCATCCACCAAACTAAAAGTGTGCATTAGTAAATAATCATAGCACGAGGAGTTCTGGTAAAGAATTATCATAGTCTGAATTGGTGATGACAGTCCTCTTACCATGCTTGTTCCTTTTCTTGTGTAACCTTTAGTCAAAGGGTATGACATGCTCTTAGGTCTTCTCGGCTCCATGCAACTCAAGCTATCATCTCCATGAATCAAGCTGTGTATAAAGTTCATTCACAATAATAAATTCATTACTATCAAGGATGTTCCACCATCTACACCATGGCCACAACCTCCCATTGAGGTTGCCATTGCACTCAAATTAGTTACCCCATACAACAGCTGACGATTCTTACTCGGTCTCACGGGTTTGCAAATACATCTCATCAGTCTAGCTCTACCACTCGGGCAGTTCCTTCACATAGGTATACATCACCTCCTTGATTTTTCATCACACATGTGTTCATCATCTCCACGCTCTACTTCACATAGGTGTTCATCACCTTCGTGCTCTCCTTCACATAGGTTTCCATCACCTCCGCGGTCTCCTTCACATAGGTGTTCATCACCTCCACACTCTCCTTCACATAGGTTTCCATCACCATCCATGTATCAAGTACATAGGTCTCATTCACCAACACATCATCTATCTCATACACCACTGATCTTAGAGCATGGTCACACACCTTTATCTCCGCAAGCATTGGGTGGAGGACCCTCATCTTTCACTTTTATTGGATAAAATAATAACCATTGCACAATTAGGGGGCATCGTGCTTATTCTTTTCCCCCGATAGCATTTTTAGGTGTCTCGCACTTCTACCATTTCAATTCTTACTTTACATATAGTTTTTCACACACATCTTGCACATATTGATACATTTTTACTGTCATTATCCAATGATGCACTCTTATGCTATGGTTCACACTTGACTATTGAGGGCATTACTACATTCATAAGCCTCAAATCACACACATTACACACTATACACTCGGGACATTCACAACACATCTCTCTAGCACACATTCAACACAACACACTACCGTATGATGCACTCTAGTTCCATGGTTCATACTCAATTGTTGAGGGTCTAAATATGAAGTGAACCTCACCACACTCACACATTTTTATGCTCTACGATTTATCGATCACATATTTTAGTGCAGAGTTCAAACCATTTTTCGATGACACACTCTTGTTTTATGGTTCATTCTCGACTAGTGAGGGGGAATTTATAAATGAGCCTCATATAATGCATAATCATCCACATTCAATCAGGGGACACGCTATTCCTATCACACTCTCATTGAATTCCATTCCATCTCACTCACTCACAACATACTACATATATTGGTTGCACATTGTTCTTGCTTACTTATACTCACATGATACTTTGATTACTATGTAAGCTGGATACATTGCATGTCATTATATTTTCTATATACACATGCACGTTCACTTTAATTCTAGTTTTGATCACATACTTTACACAAGATTGTTACATGCAACATAGATGCTTTTGCAATTGTACCTCTTACTAGTACCACAATAGGCTCTTGAGGGAATCCAATTTCGTACACATCACATGTGCTATTGTTTCAATTTATGTTAATTCCTATTGTTACTAGCACACTACTATATCGAATCATATATGTTTTGACATAATTTATATCTTCCTAACATTCTAATGGGTGCTTCATATGCATCGTATGTCTTGCAGGAACTCTATGCTACCATGGTTGTTTGGTAGCTTGCTTATCATTGTTTGTCATTATTTTTCATTGTTTGCCATTTTTTGTGGGCTATGCCCTTTGTCTTGTGTGCACACTATATTATTTTTTCCATATCGGCCTTGATTTTTGCGACATCATGAGTGATGTCTCATGTTTGCATCACGCTTTTCACGTTCTACATTGTCTTCTTGCGTATTATATTCTTGCTTGCTATTTTACATCTGTCTTCTATATGTGTGATTATCTTGTTTATAATAACACTTGTTTTATATCCATGTTTTTACGTGTGCCTTGTTTTCTACTAAGCACATTTCCTCCCCATGCGGGGTTTCAATTTCAGACAACGTCTAGTCCTCCTTTAGGCCACATCTTCCTTGCGATGTTGCATGCACCTAAAACAAAGGGGAGAATTATTGGGTGAATCGGTTACCCCATACAACAGTGATTTACACTCACACGGTTCAATACTAGTACAACACAATATTTAGTTACAAGTAATGACCTAGAATATGACTTGGGTCTTCAACACAACACAACACAGTCACCAAAGTGCCCAACACTAGACAATAGCACCTAGGTGCCCCTAACCCTTCCTGGGTGGCTATGACTAGGGGTGGTTACAATTTTTTTCTAAGTTTGAGATAGTTCACAATGGATTACATAGTATATGTTTTTAGGAATAGGCATAATCCTTCTGCACTCGACATGCATGCATTCTACCATCTTTCTATTCTTGCGTTGGATCGAAATGGATTGGATTTGAACACACCATTTACAGTTTTTTTTACACTTTGGGAAGTAGTCATGTCATCCATTTTTAACCCCTTGGAAAAAATGGACAACTCAGGAAAAGATGGACTTGGGAAGTTGACAGAGATTCAAGGTTGACTCTAGAGAAAAACAAGTAATTTATATGTTTTGGAGCATTTTCAGTTGATTTGGGGGACTTAGGATTAATTTGGATGCATGCATTTTCCCTCTTCCGGGATCATTACTTAGTCAATTTGTGTTATAATTGGATAAAAGGAGAAAAAATGGATTTTGGGTGCACTTTAATATGTTTTCCCTAACTCCCCAACTCTCTACTTGGCTTAAGGAGTTAGTGAAAAATTGGAAAAGTTGAAAAAGTGAAAAAATGACCCATTTTTAGTGTCATGCGAGACAAGTCGGGTTTTGGGAGCACAAAGGGTACAAAGGGCTCAAGTTCCTTGAGATCCTCGGGTGGTTGAATTTTTGCATTGTGTTGTTTGGAGGCGGATCCTTAGTATTGCAGAGGTTGGGGAGTTACGGGTACATAGAGCATGTGGGGAAAAGTTTCCCCATGGGAATGAGTTCTACGATGGGCCATAAAACCTATAGTACATTGGAGTAGGGCATCTAGTTTATTGCGGGCTAGAGTGAGTTGCGGGAACAATGTTCCATGTAGAACATTGTTCCCCGTGAGGATTATTGCAATTGCGATAGCCGGGAGAATGGTGTGTTGGTTATGTGGATGGTTTGGGCCCGAGGGGCCTGTATGGAAAGGTTTGAGAGGGGTATCAGTTCTCGTAAAGGCTAACATGGATACAATGAAAGGCACAAAAGTCAAGGGAGAGCTCGGTGAGCTAACCGAGGTCACCAAGTTGGTTAAGGAGCTGGTAGGGAGTAATGCGCAGAGAGAGCGGGTGTTTTGAACCTTGAAGGAATAAGTGACCTATGTACCTCATGTACCCATGACACCCACAATACCCGCAAATAAAAGAAAACGAGACCAAGTTTTATGTGGTGGGGCTAAATAGTGGAACAAAGGCCAAAATAATTGAAAATGGGCATCTTGACCTCTCCAGGCCCGCATGATGATATCTCCCTCCATACTTAACCAAATTTTATAAAATTTGTATCATTGGAATCGTAATTATCTCCTCTACCTCATGAAACAATAAAAAAATAGAGTTATGTGGAGTAGATGAGAGAAAAAGTAAGTAAACATCCTAGGTGAAAATCATTATGTCTTAGGCAAGTAAAAATGGATTAAATGAGGACTTACGTGTATTTTACTTCTTCCAAAAGGCATAAGACAAGATGGAATGAGTTTTATAGGGTATCCCATCACTTTTGCAGGTCAATTAATTCCATTTATTGGTTGTTGAGTGGAAAATTTGAGTTTCTCTCCCTTATTTTGATCCATTCTTCCATATATTGTAAAAAGGGAGCTCATTTAAAAATGATAAGAGTTAGACACTTTGGGATGCTTCTCTCTCTTCTTCTTCTGCTTTGGGTGGATTTGGAGCTCCAAGCCTCCATTTTTAGCTTTTTAATGGTGAATCATGCCTCTTTCCTCTATAATGATGTATTGTGCAAACTTATGGAGCAATAAAATCAATGTCTTGTGATTATTTCTTTATCCTAGCTTGGTTTCTATTGCTTTCTCTTGCCTTTCTTCATGCTTGTAGGTATTATGTGCATTTTATTGTTCTCATTGCAAGTTCAAATGATGTTGTGCTTATGAAAATGGTGTATTGAGTGCTGTTTGTGGTCTGTGGTGCTTTGTCCACTCTCTTCATTCCCATTTTATCCCATTTTCTTTCATTTTAAAGTCACTAACACCCCCTTTTCGTGTTGCCATCACCTCTTTAGTGTAGGATTTCTTCATTTTCATGAATTCTCTCTCCTGGTCCCTTGGAATTAATAGGATAGGATTAGATAGCTGCATTTCCTTCCTTAAGAGTAGTTTAGTACTAGGATTATGTAGAGGAACCAACCTTCTCTAGAGGTCCATCTCAAGTATGCAAGTCCCACAACTTGAGAGATGGTCCAATGTTACCCAGTTACACTAATAGCTCATGCACACACACATGAAAAATCAAAGGGTGTTGTAATTTGGTGATAACAATTTTAGCACGCCCGATGGGACATGTTTGAAGTACCTTACCACTTAATTTCATTAAATTTATTGTGCTCTCGGTGAAAACTCAGCCTTTGAGGACATGTTCAAGTACAACTAGCGTCTCCATTGATCTAAAACAACCCATTTATGAGTTTCAAACCTTTATTTCCATCAATTTCCATTCCTTTTTCTTCCTATATCTTTCATTTCCATTCCATTCATGAAATTGTGTAGTCATGAATCCATTTCCTTCATGTAATTGTTACTTGCATGTAGTAGAACCAGGTTTAGTTCACCGCCAAGTTTGAAATTCTATTCAGATCAATTTTATGAACGTCATCATGAACAATCCTTTGCATACCCAATCCTAATTGAGTAATGTGGTTATTTTCCTAACCAAAAATGTCTATCAAGAATAAGGTTATGTAGGTGATGATGGTTATTCTATGGAGGATAAAGATTTGCAGAGGAAAATCCAAAGAATGAATGCGATTATGGTGAAAAATAACGCTATAAGTCATTGAAGGCATTCAGAATTGATTTCAGGATCCCTTGTCCATGGGTTGGCCCTATGCCAAGATATTTAAGCCCTCAACAAAAGCTAGATTTCATGGTTGAAATATTGCCACAAATTGTAAAGTGGATTGAGAAGATGGAGGCTTATGAATCTAGTGTTAGGAAACCTTGTTAATGGGAAAATCCTACACTACCACCTCACAACCTTCCCATTTCCCTTCCCCAACCTACACCATCTCATCCTAAGTTTCAAATCCCTAGCTTCCCACATGCTTTTCCCATAGTGGATTCCATTTCTCTATCCCCTTCCCTTTTCCCTTTTAAAACTCCTTCCCCTCCACAAAGATGAGAAATTAAACCTCCCCTTACACCAAAAAAATGTAAAAACTAGTTGAGACACATCCCAACCCTCCTCTTACATTCCCAAACCCATTTTGGGAAGAAGAAAATAAGAAAAACTATCGAGGAGGGAATAAAATTAAGGATCCTAGTAAAGAAAATCTTTCTAGAAACTTGAAAGAGTGGGCTGCAAGATTCAATATCACTCAAATTCTACTAATGAATAAGCCTTCAATAGAGGTTGAGGTTCAATAACACGTGGTGAAAATTGATTTTGTAGAGGAACAAGAGCAAGAACAAGAAGAAGACGATGTACAATCCTTATCTTCCAAGTGTAGTGTTAATATTGGTACTATATTCTCAGAGGTTGTTGGTCCATCACAAGTTTGAGAATCCATAGAAGAAGAGAAATCAGCTCCAAATCTACAAGAAGAGGAGCATATGGAGGGGAACAAATCAGTTTTAGAGGCCCTACAGAAAGAAGAGATCATAAATATATTCTAGCTTTCTTTTGGTAATGAAGACTCAAATATATTCCTTCCTTCATATGTTGTTAAACATGATTTGATTGATGAATCCATTGCAGAGGAAAGCCTTGAAGATATTGCTGCCCACAACAGTCCTCACGAACAACAAATTAGAGAATTTGACCTCTCAAACTTCATGTTGGATGAGGAAATCAGACAATACAATCAGTTTGGTCTTCAAGCGAAGGAGGAGAAAATGCCAAGTGATCCACAAGTTATAATCGATTCATGGTGATTCACCAAGGAATCCATAAAATGCTACAATCATTCTTGAGAAGTTTCATGTTGAAGAGAAAGGAAACAAGGATGAAAACCATTCCAAATCATTCATCAAGGCAAAGGAAGAGATGTTTGTAGAAGCACCACAAGATCAAAAAAACTTGCAAATAGTCACCTTTATAAGGAATGTGTGCAAGAATACCTCATTATTGAAGTTAGGCTTGAGCAAAGCGGTGGGAAAATTCAGCAGATCAGGCCTTTCCCAATCAAGTACCTAGCTAGTTTAGAGCCAAAGTCAAAGTTGCCTCCAATCATGCTTGCTTCGAGCGTGAGGATAAGTTTCAGAGTGCCAAGGATCAACTGTAATACCTCTCAAAACCAAATGGAGAGCACCTAAAAGAGGTATTTTTCTTTTTCTAGTTGATACCTTGATGAATAGAGTGGAAAATGAGCTTGTTGTCAATTTTTCACTTTCATACAAGACAATGTTCAGTGTCAAATCAGTCACATGGTCTAAATTTATGAGGAAGGGAAACTACTTCTCCCTGCCAGTTGTAGGATTTGTTTGAGTTTTTCATTCCTTTGGTTAGGGTAGAATAGGTAGGTTTTATTTCAGCAGAATAAGTGCTTGTACACACTCTATATGTTCCCCTTGGGGCATGTATGCCCTTTTATATATTTTGTATATAGTTTTTCTTCGTTTTCGCTCTTGCAGTTCATTGGAAGTGGTAGTGTTCATGAGGGAAATCAATTTTTAATAGTAGTTCCAAGTGCATTCCAAATGGACATATGTTTCCAAGCTCTGCATGTTTCATACTTGCCAAGAAATCATCAGTTTTGGTCCTTCATACTTGGCAAGAAATCAAATTTTGGGACAGTTTCATTCTTGTCTCAACATATAATTTTTAGAGGGAAAGAGAATTCTGGGTTCAATTTTTTTCCACTCAATCTAAATATCAATATTTTCAAATGGAAAATTTGAGTAGTAGCAGATCAACTCCAGGTTCAACAGTGTTTTAAGTGGCTCAGGATATGATTTTAGAGTTTCATATCAGATTTATGTTTACCAAGATGACTCCATGCCAAATGGACACTTCAAGGCCACCTTTGGTCATCTCATCTAGCCATAAGATGCCCATGTGAGTCACAAATTGTTATCCATTTTTACCCCCGGCAAAAATGGACAACTCGGGAGAAATTGGACTCGGGCAATTAATGAGCTTTAATGTTGAATCTAGAGAAAAGCGATAATTTTTATGTTTTAGAGAATTTTCAGTTGATTTGGGGGACTAAGGATTAATTTGGATGCATTTTCCGCTCTTTCGGGATCATTACTTAGTCAATTTGGGTTAAAATTTAATAAAAGGAAAAAATGGCTTTTGGGGGCACTATACTATGTTTTCCCTAACTCCCCAACTCTCTACTTGGCTTAAAGAGTTAGTGAAAAATGTGAAAATTTGAAAAAGTGAAGAAATGACCCATTTTTTGTGTCATGTGGACAATTCGGGTCTTGGGAGCACAAAGTGTACAAAGGGCTCAAGTTCCTTGAGTTCCCTGGGTAGCCAAATGTTTTGCATTGCATTGGTTGGAGGGCAGATCCTTAGTATTGCAGAGGTCAAGGAGTTGCGGGTACATGGAGCCTATGGGGAACAAGTTCCTTGCAGGGATGAGTTATCCTCTAGGCCTTGGAATCAGTAGTACATTGGAGAGTGGTGTAGAGGTTCTAGTTTCAAATTATCTTTGCATATCAAAATGTCCTTCATGTATGTTCTAGATTACCCTCTTTTATGTAGGTTATTTATGCTTGAAGCGTACACTCATCTAAGAGATTAAGTTACTAATCTTAACTCAATATATCTTTTTTGAGGATCAATTTGTACAAACACTCCATTCTTCCAACTTGAATTTATACACTTCATACACACTCCCATTCACTCTACCTTATAGTCTCCCTTAATGGTGTCAATTCAACAAGACATATACAACCAAGTCTCCACCAATGAAAATATCACCATACCTATTCTCTAAACCTATCCATGCTATTAACTCCTTGTTCCCTACACCTTAAGACTGTATTCTTCACATTTCACCTAACAACTTCATTTCCTCATGCACACTCTTGAACCTTTACCAACCTAATAATAGTTTTCTTAGTCAATAGAACTAATACTACAACTAAGGTCTTATACCATGCTCCACATATCCAATACACTCATTCCAACCCCTATAAGGTGATTAGACTATTATCTCTTATAATATGCTTGATTCTCATTATAGAACTCACCATAAGTCTAAAGAGGCTCAAACTAGTCAACATGCTCAAAATATTGATCTAGGGTTCTAAATCATTCTCAATACTCCTAGGACATTTTTTCTCTCCCATTTTAAGGTATTTTTACCCTTAGTTCAGTTATATACTTGCATTCCACATTGGTTCACTCTTTAAAATCATATGGCCTTGTAGCCCTCCTAGTATACAATTGACGTTGATCTCCACTTTCTTGATTCTTCACTTAGATCTAATTGGTGATCCAAACACCCTTCGTGGAGTTCTCAGACCTACCAAAACTTCATGCCTTGTTCCTTTGTATGAAATAAAACTTCCTTTGGGCTATACTATGAAAATTAGGCCTTTATTAGCTCTTAAACATGACAGTATAAGCTTATCAATGTGGGCTCACCTAAAAATTTGTTTGTACACCTCTGTTATCATCTCTTGATGCTCAATGATGAGTTTGGAACCTTGATTCATTGAATAGTACTTGCATGCACCTCAATTTACGCACTGCATCTTGTCACGATCAACAACAACACAATTACCCCCATACTACCTTCACACGTGTGAATCGGGCTCAGTAACTTGGCACACCTCCGGGACTCATGAATACAAACACATCCCCAAAATTTCATAATATTTGACTAGGTAGGTTTTAGTGGCTTGATGCCCTAGTTAGGGCATGAGAGGTAAGATTTTGGTTTACAAACATATAGAAGTAAGTTCATGGGTTGAGAAAATTATATGTTTCTTCACTCATGTCTGTCCTTTTAACCAAGCATTCACAGATCCCCAAGGATTACCTTCCCCTCACTTTGTCATTCTTGTAGCTCTCAATCTAAGAACAAAGATCAATACACGATCCTATAAAAATTGTAAAAACATGTAAAACATAGCTCAAATATTGCCAAAACTTAATCATCCTCATTCCGTTAATGCTTTAGCATTTTTTACATCATTGTTTTCCTCTATCATTTTTCCAAAGCATGTGAACACCCTCTTCAAATTAGTGTCTTTCTTACAATAACATGAAAATCTTGATCCTAAAATCATGTAACTACTTCCTATTTAGACTCAACAACATGCCCAACTTGTAACTTTACCAATAATTCTTAAAACAACATATCCACACATTTAAAAACATGTATGACACCTTCACATGGTTTGATTTAGCCTATAACCATCTTATATAGACAATTAACCCTTTTACCGGGCATATTTACTGTTACTACGATTATTACATGCATATTTGAACTTGTACAACTCCATTATGGAGCTAAAATGAATTTGAAAATATACCTAGACACTCTAAATACTTGAGCACCTATGATTCTTCCGCATCGAGAGGGCGTCGATTTTATGTGGGTTGGAGTGGGTTGCGGGAATAATGTTCCCCGTGAAACATTTTTCCTTGTGGGGATTAAAATGCCGCAATGGCCGGAGAATGGTTTGTGGGTGATGCATATGGTTTGGGCCTAAGAGGCTGGAAAGGAAAGGGTTGTGAGGGGTGTCGCACTGCAGTAAAAGGCTGATAGGGCCGCACCGAAAGGAAGATGAGTCAAGGGAGAGCTCGGTGAGATAACCGAGATCACCGAGTTAGTGAAGGATTTAGCGGGTAGTAATGTGCAGAGAGTGTGGGTGTTTATGACCCTAAAGGAACAAGTAACCCATCTATAATAAGACCAAGTGTTATGTGGTGTGGGCTGACAATGGAGCAAATGCCGAAAAAATTGAAAATGGGTATCTTGATCCCTCCAGGCCACATGATGATATATCCCTCCATCCTTAACCAAATTTGATGAAATTTGTATCAATTGACTCATAATTATCTCCTCTACCTCACAAAACAATAAAAATTGGAGTGAGGTGGAGTAGATGAGAGAAAAAGTAAGGGAATGTTCAGTGCAAATCATCACATCCCAAGTAAGTAAAAATGGATTAAATGAAGAGTTGGGAGCATTTTCCTTCTTCCAAAAGGCACATGACAAGATGGAACAAGTTTTGTAGGCCCCCATTAATTTTACAGTCAATTAATTCCTTTTATTGGTGGTTGAGTTCTAATTTCTAGTTTCTCTCCCTCATTCTCATTCATTCTTCCATATATTGTAAAATGAGAGATCATTTAAAAAATGATAAGAGATGGACGAGTTTGGAATATTTCTCTCTCTTCTTCTTAGATGCTAGGTGGATTTGGAGCTCCAAGCCTCCAGTTTTAAGATTTGTGATGGTGAATCATGCCTCTTTCATCTACAATGATGTATTGTGCAAACTTATGAATCAATAAAATCAATGTCTTGTGATTATTCCTCTATCCTAGCTCGGTTTTTATTGTTTTCTCTTTCCTTTATTCATGCTTGCATGTATTATGTGAATTTTATTGTTCTCATTGCAAGTTCAAATGATGTTGTGCTTATGATAATGGTGCATTGAGTTCTGTTAGGGTCTGTGGCGCTTTTTCTATTCTCTCCATTCCCATTTTCTCCCATTTTCATGCATTTTGAAGTGGCCAACACGCCCTTTTCTTGGTACTATCACCTCTTTAGTGTAGGATTTCTTCATTTTCATGCATTCTCTCTCTCCTTGGTCCCTTAGAATTCATAGGATAAGATTATATAGTTTCATTCCCTTCCTTAGGAGTGGCTTAGTGTTAGGATTAGGTAGAGGAACCGAACTTCTTTTGGAGGTCCATTTGAAGTATGTAAGTCCCACAACTTGAGAGATGGTCCAATGTTACCCAGTTACAATAATAGCTCATGCAAACACACATGATAAATTAGAGGGTGCAGTAATTTTGTGTTAACAAGTCAAAGTTTGGAGAATAACACTAGACCTTTCTTCTTACACTTCTCGCCGCCGTAGCGTGAGATCACCCAAAAAACTTGCACTTGGTGCAACTGACATGAGATCACCTCAAAAAAATCATTCTTGGTGTTAGATTTCCCAAAATATTGTTTTTCTAATTTATTTTTAGGATCCTTTCTATCTCCTTTGACTCATCATGGATCAGGTGCACATGTTTATTTTTCACATTTTTACATACTTCTTACACACTTTTTTATGCGTTTTGATCAAATTTTTCATATACACTACTTTGGCTAATCTTTTTCTCTTCTCTTTTGTAGGTCCATCCTTATGAGAAGTAGCAGTCACATCATCAAACATTAAGAGACATCGAAAACATGTACACTGTGACATATTCACGCACACTTTTCACCCCTAGGGTTATTTTTCACTTCCTCTTGCCTAGTTTCCATGCTTCACTTTTTTATCACTCCATGCTTTTTCTTGTCTCTTTGGCATGTTTTTTCCATCAATATACATGATTATTAGGTACACATATATTATCTACTTTATATTATCAAGCATTCACTCAACAACATAAAGTGGGGGTAAATGTAGACACTAAATCACACACTTTGGGTATATTTTTGGTCTTGATCACATATCACTATTCATATGATTCCTAAGTGAGAAAAGTACTAATTGATCACTATCTTTAGCCCCTTTGGTTGCTTTCTAGTTTCCTTCTTGGTATTACATACCTTCTTTCCCAGTATGACTTTTGACACTTCAGTTTTTATGAGTCTAGACACCAAAGTGCCTAGGCACCCCCATTCCCTCCGGGTACCCGACATCTTTGTATCTTTCTCGCATCTTTTGGGTCTTTTCTAGCCGTTGGGAATATTTATTTCTTACTAGTCAGCCTTTTAGTGGTTAATTATAAAATTAAACTAAGGGAATCATATAAATACAAATCTATGTTACCATAATAAAGGACCAAACACTAAGCATCTATTATCATCACCGAAGGTTACATCCATGAGCATTTTAAGAGCATCAAAGCATCCATCTAGCTACCATTCAAGGGATAAGGGACTGCATTATTCTGCATACACTTCATAGGAGGGGAATTTCATTTTTCCATGCATACATCTATCTATTTTTTCTACATATAGCTATTTCTTGTTATCAAGTGCAACTTGCACAAGAGCCATCTAGGGCACGATTCTACGCACACACACACACTCATAGCTACATGGAGTTTGAAATGTAGTGCAATGCATGGATTGTAAGTTCAATCAATTGGGTGGTGCCGGTGTCAACAAAAATCCCCATTTATATCTTTTTCATTTTTAGGATTTGATGTGTTTTAGGGTTTATAGGTGCTCTTTCTATTTGTAGGTTTTAGGTAAATTCGGTGATCAAGCAAAGCGGTGAATTATAGGAAAAAAGTGACATCTAGTGAACATCTATCGACCCTAAAAAATTGGTTTTATGAGGTTTTGATAAGTCACAAGTGCCTAGAGGATGTCTGCGGCGCGCCCAGTGCTTTTGACCCTATCCAGACACCCTAGTCCCGACATTTCCAACATTCATAATTTTTTTGGGTTTGGTTGCGATACTCGATTTTCTGTTTCATCGGTTTTATATCTTGGAATAGCTTAGACATTATCACAAATCAACTAAGTATCTTACCATCACCACAAATCAACTAAGTATCTTACCCTCTCTCTTACAACTAGGGTTTCATATTTTTCTAGCTTACTTGCTTTTGTCAAATATGTACTTTATTGCATATCTATATATGTCCTATTGTTTAATTCAATTTAAAATTTATATTTCAATATTTTTAAATTAGAAATGATCCTTAGGATTCATAAATATTTTCCAAAACCACTTTTGAGATCAAATTTTTGTAGAATTTTTATTTGATTCGGTAAAGAGATCATCATTTGCTAGAATTGGATGTTATATTGAATGGACATATTTTTCAATGGTTTGTAGTCAACTAAAAACATTTTTCTATCTGAGCTAATCACTTCTCTTATTGACATAGAATGTTGCACAAGCCCAATGAGAATTAGATTGTTGAATAAAACCACCTTGGAGGAGTTTCTTTATTTATTCTTGACATTCTCTTCAATCTTCTGGTATCATTCCTTTGTGATGAGATTTGAATTTTGGGATGATCTTGTTCTATTAACATCCTTAACAAACTATAAATTAAATGAAAACAAATGTTTTTTTTTCTATTTATAAAAGCATGGGGATTTTCAGAACACAGATCCCTTTTTATCTTTTCTACTATATCATCAATATTTCCTTTACAAAGAGCTATTGACTTATGAATCCATTCATGATTGGATTCTTTATTTTGGTCAAGTAAAGGAATGATAGTTTTGAATGAGTACTTTCTTGGGATCTGGACATTAGGATTGAATAAAGATATAAATATTTGTTTAGACTGAAGGTTCCACATTGTTGAAGGGTATTTACTCCTAGAAAGAAGTCATATGAGATAATATCACGTTGATAAAACTATAATATTATTTGGTAACATTATATTTAAACAGGGACATATGTCATATACTTGGATATAAATTCTTTTTTATCAAAGTTTATTTTGAGGTAGGTTTCTATCTAGTAATCTGGAGGGATGACTCTAGTCCTAAGTAGACTTATATTTGCACCAATATCTATCATTGCATCTATGGAGCATGAATTGATATTTGGAATGTAGATATTGATTGAGATAGAAGGATTTTGAGAACCTTTTACAAGATACACACCTTAGTATTGATTTCTTTGATTGGTATTTCTTGATGTAAAATTTATTGGCATGATTCTTATAATAATTTTTCTGTTTCTTCCATCTCCTTCGGTCCAAATATTCTTCTTCAATTAACTTCTTATAATCTTTTGTAGCTCTTTTTATGACCTTTTGGAGAAAATCTATTTTGTTCCTTCGCTATGTTCTTCTATATTCGGCTTGGGGATTTTTTTTTGATTTAGGATCAACAATTTAAAAATATTCTTGGTGCCTTCTTCGTAAATAATAAAGGGAAATTACTTTAAGAGAAATTCCTTCCTCTTCCATTTCCATGTCCTCTTATAGCTAGTTTTCATTGACGCACTTTCCTTTGTATGAAAAGCCTACAAGATGGAGAATATGCTCTATGGATCTATTGTTGTTGATTTCTTTTCTTTCTTTTTCGTGCATCCAATCATGCACAAAGTTGGGAATGATATCTATCTTCTAGTTCTAATTTTTTAGATATGCATTTTTAACAGTGGGGTAAGTGCACGAAGTTGGGAGACCAAAAAGTGGACAAAACTTGAAAAAGTAAAATGCGTATGCGTTCTATTATAATGCAACCATGTTTTAATTTCATAGGTTTGGAATTTACCGAACCATAACGTATGTGTTATAATGCATACGCGTTATGTCTGTTATAAATAAAAAAAAGAGGCCCGAGCCTCTATCATTTTATCTCCCTCAAACACGAGTTTCAGAGCTTAACCGTGCCCTTGTGTTTTGTCATTCAGCTAGATCTCAAGCTCAAATGATCATCTCTGGATCATCGGGAAGATTTGAATCGATGATGGCGCCACAGAGAAGAGGTAGGCACAATTATTTTCTCAAAATTGCATTGAAATATGATAATTATAGAGTATAATTTGAATTAAATACATTTTTTTTTATCTACAGTTCAAGGTCAAGGGAATCAACCACAACCAAACCCTACTATTCCTGTCATCCCTCCCAACCCTCCCATAGTTGCTCAACATCCCCGGGTAGTCAAGAAGATTTAGAACCACATATTTGAAAACAAAATTGAAATTGAGGATTTAATCAAAAGAATGGGGATTCAAAATCTACAAACCCCCATCGCGCCTCTCTTACAAACACATTAGAGGCATTACTTGCTCAAGTTGATGTGAAATAGGGAAAATTGATCGTTGGACAACTTATAGAGAGGGTTGTAGGGTTTATTATTCCAACAAATTTTCATATGTGGATGTAAAGAAAAAGAAATTACAAAAGACCTCATATGCACCTTATTCACTGGACCCCCACACTAATTTTCCTATTTCGTTGTCATGTAAATGGTTTCCCATCCATTGGTGCAATAATAATTTGATTAAAAATAATTTTTGGGACCGATGGTGGATGGTGTTTGATTTTCCACCTTGCAATAACAACGAGGTGCCACTATACTTTCTGAGGAAACTCTATTGTGAGTTTATCCTCAACGAGATCCCAAATTATTTTGATTTCCATGATTTCCAAGGATGAGGAAAAGGATCTACACATGATTGACTAGGTGCACAATGTGTAACTATTCAACACATTAGAGTCCCTCACGAATCCCCCTCACCTTGAGACTGTCCCTCCAGTAGTGAAGGAGATAATAGATATTGATATAGATCCATGCGCTTTATGGGCTATCTGTGACCCTTGTTCGACATACGAGGGAGATTTTGAGCAGATGCTCATGGAGGTACACAAAGTATTCCCTCAGGGAGTACTAGCATGAGGCCACATCTTTTGCTTGTCATGTGGTAGCATATGTTTGGGGCCCGAGGAGGATGATACTTTCATGCGCATATTGATTTTGGTGGAGTTGGTGCTAGGGGTGCACATGATAATGCCACTATGTCAGATGCCTTTTTGAGTGAGACATTTGGATTATAGTCATTGGCGTCACCTTCGCAGGTATTTGTTATGTTTTATTATGTGTGTTACAAAAAGTTTGGAGTACTTGATTTACTTATATATGTTAAATTTTTGAAATAATTGTATTTGTACATGTACATGCATTGATATTATAGTGTACGAGAGGCACATCTTCATCCCAACCACAAGCGGTGAGTACCATGCGTACACATACATTCACAGAGGTAATTTAGAATGTTAATTGTGTAAAATTTTCACATACATGCAATATATATATATATAAATTTTGAAGTCAAATATATGTATGTTCTTGTATGTTCATCTAACTCACGTGATACATGTTTGATAAAGATGTTGACTTCACTAGACACCCCACCATCTCTGCGATAAGTAGAGAAAGGTGTTGCCACTACGATTTCATCATGTGCAACAACTCACTGAGGTATTCAAACAACATGTAAATTTCATTAAATTGCTTGTGTAATTCATATTATGTTAAATTACATGTTAGTAATGTCTTTCATTGTAGAATTATTAAATTATGTTAATAATGTCCTTCATTGTGTATATGTAGGAGTTACCTGTGACATGTAGCAACCCTGTTCATTTGATTCACAGGTGTGGCGGGGTAAAAACAATAGTTCTATATTGATAAAATTAGTTAAAATATTGTCATTACACATACATGTACTTAGTTCTATTTTTACTAATTCTGATGTTAGATTTTGTGATCTTATGTGTATGTAGGGAACTTCAACCCCCTCCATTTTGACTTCGAGGGCATGGACTCCTCCATCTCATCATCTTTGTACCCCCGTTCATACTCCAGAGCTCCCGATGACTCATCTGAGTGTGAGATGTAGATTCGGCAATGTGATTGAAAACTTGCAATAAGTTTGTGTATTTATGTAAATACTTTCATTCTAGCATGGTCTTAAATACATGTTGAAAACATATATAAATTAAGTTTTGAAAAAAAAACATTATTTGCATTTATAGGTTCATCTACAGGTGAGTATTTAGCGGAAGAGGACTCGTAGCATGGCTCGAGATGATCCAAAGTCATCTCATAGATCTCCATCTTTGTCTAAGGGAGGGCCTTCTTTGAGCAAGGCCAAGAGAGGGATAAATTTTGATGATTAGGAAATATATATGTCTTACATGACATTTTTTTGTATGCCTATGTGCATGGCATTATATGTACGCCTATATGGCATTTGAACTTGATGGTATATGACCTATTTGGGAATTTTTATATTTATTATGCACATTAAAATACTATTTGGAACTTGATATTTTTGTATGAGACCTTACATTTCTGAGATTATTTTTGCATGAAACTAATATGATGTGCACTTGACAATATTTAAGACATTATGGATTTTTTTTTCATTTATTGGTGATGTACATGTACTAGCATTTTCAATGTATAATATGCATCAAAATTTAGAAATCAATATTTATATAATGTATATATATAAAGAGTTACCTAATATGAGTAATTATTCATTCAATTTATCAATGTGTATATGTGTATTTACCTTACTTGCACTTCTTCTTGCTCATGGTCTCTTTGTATTGGTTCCTATCTTATCATGCACCTACTACATTCTTCAATGCTTCTTAGTCTTCTCCCTGTTAAAACACCTGAGATTCGTCACAATTTGATGCCTTTCATCTATTGATATTTTGAGAATGTATCTCCATATGCATTACTCCAATGCTCGAGAATGTCTCCAGATGTAATGACATTCTGATTTAGACACTCAATGATTCTTGATTGTCTAATCCTATCCAATTCATGTTATTACCTTTAAATATGTAGGCATTTCAAGTTATTTGGAAATCACATCACACCCTTCACTAGGATTGATGACTACCCCTATCTTTTTGAAGGAAATTTTGAAAGCATCCATGGGTTTATCATAGCATAAATTATCAATGAATGGAAGGTCACTAAGCCATAAGCCAGCTGGCTCCCATTCAAAACTAAACAAGAAGTATTTACTAGGTGATTGATAAATCCTGTGTGTTCTTAGAAATTCCCTATCAAATTCATTCTTAAGCCAATATAGTCATTGAATAATAAACTCGGATGAGGTGTCGGATGACGAGACGTCTCTAGGTGCCATGGAGTCCGAGAAATCACTGTCAAATATATAGCGTGTTTTGGTCTTAGGGCTCTTAAGGGACTACACCCAAATGAGGTATCCCGGAAGAATAGGGAGCGTAGGAAACCAAAATGACACCTCCCTAGTGTTCACCTAGCCACCCCGACATGTTGGCGTAGTCGGTTTAGTGCCAAGAGCTTCCATTTGCAAAGTATTGCATCTGACAGCCTTACACTAACTCAAATTATAGTATTTCATACATTTACAAACAATAGACATCGAGAGAGAACCAAATGGAGATGGATAAAACCATGAGAGGATTTCGTAGAGGGTCCTAACATGGAGGTTTCAGATCTAACGAGACATCTCTAGGTGCCATGGAGTCTAAGAAATCACCTGTCGAAGATATAACATGTTTTGGTCTCAGGGCTCTTAAGGGACTATGCCTGGACGAGGTAGCCTGGAAGAACCGAGAGCTTTGGCATCCAAATCAAGGCCTCCACTAGTGTTCACTAGGCCATCCCAGACGTGTTGGCATAGTCAGTTTGGTCCAAGAGCTTCCGTTTGCAAAGTATTGCATCTGACCAACCTTACACTCGACTTCAAACTGTAGTATTTTATTTCACATTTGCAAACAATAGGACAATAAGAGAACCAAATGGAGATGGATAAAACCGCGAGAGGATTTTAGTAGGCCCCGACATGGAGGTTTCAAATCTAATGAGATGTCTCTAGGTGCCACACGAAGTCGAGAAATCACCTATCAAAGATATAACGTGTTTTGGTCTCAGGGCTCTTAAGGGACTACGCCCGAGATGAGGTAGCCCGAAAGCACGGGGAGCGTAGGAAAAAAAAAAAACCTCCCCTAGCATTTACCTAGCCACCCCAATGTGTTGGCGTAGTCGGTTTGGCGCCAAGAGCTTCCGTTTGCAAAGTATTGCATCTGACAACCTTACACTGACTCAAAATGTAATATTTCACGCATTTGTAAACAATAGGACAATGAGAGAACCGAATGGAGATGGATAAAACTATGAGAGGATTCCATAGAGGGATCTGATATGGAGGTGTTGGATCTGATGAGATATCTCTAGGTGTCATGGAGTCGAGAAATCACCTGTCAAAGATATACATGTTTTGGTCTCAGGGCTCTTAAGGGACTATGCCTGACGAGGTAGCCAGAAGCACATGGAGCTTTGGCCTCCAAAAAGACACCACCCATAGATTTATCTTGCCCACCCTGACGTGTTGGCATAGTCGGTTTGGTGCCAAGATATTTTGTTTGCAAAAGTATTGCGTCGCTGACAACCTTACACTCGACTCAATTGCAATATTTCACGCGTTTGCAAACAATAGGACAATGCGAGAATCAAATGGAGATGGATAAAACTGCGAGAGGATTTTGTAGATCATCTCAACATGGAGGTGTTAGATATAAAGAGACATCTTTAGGTTCCATGGATTTTGAGAAATCACTGTAAAAGATATAACATGTTTTGGTCTCAGGGCTCTTAGGGACTCGCACCGGAAGGTAGCCCACGAAGCACGGGGAGTGTAGGAAACCAAAAAACACCTCTCCTAGCATTTACCAAGCCATCTAGACATGTATGCGTAGTTTTGGCATCAAGAGCTTGTTTATAAAGTATTGCATCGATGCCAAACTTTACACTAACTCAAACGCAATATTTTATGCATTTGTAAACAATAACACAATGAGAGAACCAAATAGAGATGGATAAAACACATGAGAGGATTTTAGTAGAGTGCCCCATTTTGGAGGTTTTGGATTTGACGAGACATCTCTAGGTCACACTTGAGTCGAGAAATCACTGTCAAAGATATAATATGTTTTGGTCTCAGGGCTCTTAAGGGACTACGCCGAACGAGGTAGCCAAAAGCATAGGGAGCATAGAAAACTGAAAAAAACACCCCCTAGCATTTACTAGGCCATCTAGATGTGTTGGCGTAGTCGGTTTGGCACCAAGAGCTTTCATTTGTAAAGTATTGTGTCTAAAAGCCTTACACTGACTCAAACTACAGTATTTCATGCATTTGTAAACAATAGGACATCGAGAGAATCAAATGGATATGGATAAAACCATGAGAGTATTTCATAGAGGGCCCCAACATGGAGGAGGTTTGAGATATGATGAGACATCTCTAGGTACCATGGATTCGAGAAATCACTTGTCGAAGATATAGCGTGTTTTGGTCTAGGGATCTTAAGGGACTACGCCGGACGAGGTAGTCCGGAAGCATAGGAGCGTAGGAAACCAAAAAAAACTCCCCCTAGCATTTACCTAGCCATCTAGACATGTGTTGTGGTCGGTTTGATTGTAAGATATTCCATTTTTGTAAATTATTGCGTGTGGATTCCTTACACTAACTCAAACTGCAATATTTCACACATTTGTAAACAATAGGACAAAGAGAGAACCAAATGGAGATGGATAAACTATGAAAGGATTTTGTATAGGTCCTTGACGTGAAGGTTTTGGATCTAACGAGATGTCTCTAAGTGCCATGGAGTTCAAGAAATCACCTGTCAAAGATATAACGTGTTTTGGTCTCAGGGCTCTTAAGGGACTATGCTCGGACGAGGTAGTCTGAAAGCATGGGGAGAGGAGGGAACCAAAAAAAATCCTCCACTAGTATTCAACAAGCCATTTGTATGTGTTGGTGTAGATGATTCGGTCCCATGAGCTACCATTTGTAAAATATAGTATCAAAGACCTTACACCGACTATACTACACTATTTTACGCATTTGCAAACAAAGGAAACAATGAGAACACCGAAAGGAGATGGAAAAAAACCAGAATAAGATTTAGTATAGGGCCTTGATGTGGTGGTTTTGGGTGTAGATGATTCGGTCCCACGAGCTACCATTTGTAAAATATAGTATAAGCTGACCTTACATTCGACTCGTGACTACACTAACGCGTTTGCAAACAAATTAAACAATGAGAACTTCGAAAGGAGATGGAAAAAACCAGAATAAGATTTAGTATAGGGCCTTGATGTGGTGGTTTTGGATGTAACGAGATGTCTCTAGGTGCCACGGAGTTTGAGAAATCACTCGTCGAAGATATAACATTTTTTGGTCGGACAACCTTGAACAAAAGTTTATTTTACAAAAACTCATATAACTTGAACAAATGACCTAAATTTGACCTAATTTTTTAGGAAGCATCATGACACCTTCCTCTATCATCTCCCATAATTTATAGAAAAGTAATAGTTCTACATTTTTCTATCCCATCTCATTTGCATGCTACAATAGTGCATGCTAGAATAGTGTAAGGTTGTCGATGCAATATTTTGCAAACAGAAGCTCTTGGCACTAAACCGATTACGCCAACATGTCGAGGTGGCCATGTAAATGCTAGGGGAGGTATTTTTGGAGGCCAAAGCTCCAGGTGCTTCCGGGATACCTCGTCTGGGTGTAGTCCCTTAAGAGCCTTGAGACCAAAAAATGCTATATCTTGACGGGTGATTTCTCAAACTCTATGGCACCTAGAGATGACTCATCAGATATAAAACCTCCAAATGGGGCCCTCTATGAAATATATGCCAGTTTTTTCCATCTCCTTTTGGTGTTCTCGCTGTCCTATTATTTTTGCAAAATGCGTGAAATAGTGTAGTCTGAGTCAGTGTAAGGCTGTTAGACGCTATATTTTGCAAACGGTAGCTCGTGGGACTGAACCATCTGTCTGCGCCAACACACCCTAATGGCTTGGTGAACACTAGTGGAGCTTTGATTTGGTTCCCTATGCTCCCCGTGCTTTCGGGCTACCTTGTCTCGGGTGTAGTCCCTTAAGATCCCTGAGACCAAAACACACTATATCTTCAACAGGTGATTTCTCGGACTCGTGGCACCTAGAGACGTCTCGGTCAGATCCGAAACCTCCACTTAGGGAACCTCTACGAAAGCCTATGCTGGTTTTTTCCATCTCATTTTGGTGTTCTCGCTATCCTATTATTTTTTCAAACTCACTGAAATAGTGTAGTCTAAGTAGTGTAAGGTTGTCCATTTCCAATCACCTGAATAATATAGGTGGTTCATACAATATAGGTGGTGAAATGAGAATTTTAATAAGATATTTTTACAATATAGGTGGTGAAATGAGAATTTATGTTTGTTGTTCCTTTCTAATATTTAATTTCTCTTAGCTTCACTTGGCTTTGAGAATAATAAATTCTCTACTGATAAAGTGCCAACCATGTGAAGGTGGAAGCTTTTTTTGGCACCACTAACCTACATAAACATGTTAGTAAACAATTAAATAGAATTTTAAATCATACATAATTTAAACAAAATCATTAAAGTAAATATTCAAATTAAATTCATGAAGAACATACCTTTGTAAATTCAATCAATGAACCACAAGGATCAACTCTACTCTTGATAGTAGCAAGAATTGCTTCATGATTTGATTCATGAACCTTCCACAAGATTCTTGTTTAATGGCCAACCTTGATATTTGATCAATTTAATATTTGTTGCAAGAACCAAATGTGAATAGTGAAGTATCTTTTGATGTACTTCATAGTCTTCAAACAACCAAATGTTTGATTTTTGATAGGATATCGTCAGAAGCCAAGTTCCAGTGACTACCACTGACCTAGTGGGATACTCAAGGTCTTCACCATCAATGATTGTGGAAGTCAAATTTTTTCCCTCTACACAATGAGACAAGAAGTAGTATGTTCCCTCTTCATTAAATTATGTGCAATAACTGCAAAAATGTGCCCTACATCACAAAGTAAAACTGAAGTCAAATTTAAAATACATTAAGAGTTGACCATTTAATAATTTATAAATCTAAAACATGGCATGTACATATATGTATGTACCTTGTTGCACTAAATCAGAGACTTGGTCAAAGTCAGGTGATGTTGTCATTTGATCTGAAGACCCTACAAGTTGTAATGCTTGTGGAACTTGATGTGTGTCGAGTGGAATTAGAGGTCTACAAGTCCATTCATCCACCCATTGTTGTGACTCACATTCATTCCACGCAAAATCAATGCATGATATACAAAAACATGCCATGCACCTAGTATAAATAGTCCAAGAATTTGCATCTGAACTACGGAATGAGTGCATATCACTTGATCCAACTATCATACAATCTTCAAAGTTTTCCAGATGTTTTTCCTCTATCAACCAAAAATATCTATGAACCGTTGATCTCTCTTGAGATTCATGGCCCATATTCTTGACACACCAATCAACAATATTTTTTGCATCTATAAATTTAGCACCATCCTTGAACTTTAACTCTTCTCTTGCAAGTGCTCTTTTCACACATGCTCCTGCACCATCATGCTCTCCTTTTCCATGTCCTACCTCAGTAAAACTCTAGATATGTTGTACATTTGTTTATTTGTGCATCTCTTGCTTAGCCAATAAAACATCCATGCATTCTTGAATTGTGATGTAGTTGTCGACCAAATGTAATGTTGATTGAAACTAATGTTCCTCTCATTCAAGTTGCATAAAAAAACACCTGAAACACCCTTGTACACATATTTGTAGAATGTGTTCGATCATCATTGATGTAGAAATGATACTCTCTTAATATTTTTTGATCTTTCTTAGTGATTTTGGAGAGTGCATGAATGTTATATGCATGAAAATAACAACTTGCACTGAGTTATAATATTGAGACTGAACCTCCATTTGTGGTTGTAATGTGTAATTCTCTACGAAGTCAACTACTGAAACAATAGTACCAAGTGGGAATGTGTCCTTGCTTAACTTGAATTGTTCATCCAACCATCGAGCTCTATGTGTGTGCCTTGCATACTCATAAACAATTTCCTCTCTGAATTTGACCATATATTTTGATATAGGTAATTATTTTGTAACAAACTCACACCTCTTAGATTCTTTTCCATATTTTAATTGATATGCCACCAATTTATATTTTTTGAAACCAACCAATTCTTTTCCTATTGAATATGTACTCTCCTCATGGATACAAATTTTCAGATTTGGCAAGCCACCACATACATTGCATGTTCCATCCAAACATGCTTTGTTATAAAAAAATTGTCTAGTTGATTTTTCACAAAATATTGTCGAATAAATTCCCTTGAATATTTTGGTGGGACATTTAATCCACACTCCTATAACATGATGTTATTATGAAAAACATGATGTATTTGACAAAAAACATCATAATGCATTGAAAATTCAACATGATGCCTGCAACAACAAGTGGTACGTGAGTGATTGATTTTCACATAAAAGGTTTGCTCATTTCAAAGAATCTTTGGCTAATGTTAATTTGTGGATTTTCATTCTTAAACTTAGAGAACAATTGTGTTTGAGTCATATCTAAGAAATGTTTTTGCACACGATTCATGATTACGAGAACCTATTCTTCTTTTTACTATATCTCTTCTATTGGTGACACCCTTGTGTTCTCATTCCAAAATTTTACAATTAATTATTTTAGAATATTAGATGTATTCTTGTCTTTCCATGGAATTCTGCTAGAGAAAGCCCAATAGTCAGTGTTATTGACTGACTCAAGATGTTTACGTCTCTCTATTGCTTTCATTAGTGTTTTTCTATTTAGCTTCAAAGCACTTGCTTGTTTTTCTAATCAAGAATTTATTAACTATTTTATCACTTACTATACAATTAGTAAGTGCACACCATGTAGCATTACTATCTTTGGTGTGTCTTTTCCACCTACAGATTTGGTATGCTTTATGTATGTTTTTAACAATTGATGCATTTTGATCAACAACATTAGATGTTCTTAACCCCAAGGTCTTCATTATAGGTCTCATCTTAATTAATTTCATCAATGTAACAAATAATTGACATCTTTGTGTGTCATTTAAATTCTCAAAGTAATTATCCCAAATTCCACTAGCTTTTCTTCTCGCATTTCTTTCAGACATTTTGTTAGGCATTGGTTTTATAATGTTTTCATCAATTTCAATTAAGTGAATTGGTTTTCTTCACAAAATGGAAGGAGGTGTTCTTAGAGGTGAAGATTTGTTTACAAGGTTACTTTCTTCATTTAGTGTTTTCATACAAATTTTGGGGTTAACATTTGGATTCTCAGGTAAAGGTTCAACAATTGGATTCATATCAATTTCTTCATCCATACCAACATTATCATTCAATTCAATATCATTATTCATTACAAAATCATTATTCTCTACATTTTCATTATGTATTTCATCCTCATTTTCTAATACATTAGCTACATTTGATATAGCAGATGTACCTTTACCCTACACGAAGTTTTTACATTCTCTTCAATTTCTTTATTCTCATCTCTTCCAATTGCTCGGTGTCTTGTTCTTGACTTTCCTCTTGTCCTTAGCTCGAATTTTATCCCATGATTAGAAAAAATCAACTAGTGGGGTAGGGGACAAAATGAACTACTAAAAAATCATGCAAGAATGTACAAAAAATTGTAGACCAAACAAAATGTATGTAGAAATCCCGTGAAAGAGATGAAAGGGACGTTGGGGGACCACAATATATAAACAAAGCATAACGCATGTACGCGTTATGATTTTTCCCTTTTTTCAACACATGCCTCAAGGCTTGGGATCTGGTTTGGATCCCCAAGCCTGAGGCATGGACCTGCACAAACACAAAAACCATGTGTTTTTGTAGAAAAATGCAAAAATCCAACTTCCGCCATGATAAATCAACATCAAATGATCGATTCATTTAAAAAAATTATACCACGACGTAAAATAGAGTTTCTTCTTTGTATAAATATTATTTTCCAATTTTTCTAACAAATATAAGGTTTCCATATTATTTATTTTCTAACTATGCCTTTTTATAGCTATTTTTTGAAGTTTAAACATGTCTATCTTTTGTCGTGTATCTTTTTTTGACTCATCGAAATTGAATAAAATTTTTAAGGCACAAACTAGGAGTAATTCTATACATATTAAAAAAACTAATTTTTGATATTTTTGAGGTAGTTAGGGGGGGCACGGTCGGAGCTCTGTTATTTTTCAAAACATAAAATTTATGTACTAGAAAAATCATAAAAAAAAATACTCTAAAAAAATCTAAATTTTTTTAACACAAACTAGATGCTCCTAGCTATCTTTCTACAAAGGGTTTTCAAAAATACTAAATGGTGCTCAAAAAATGGTGGGGGCACGAAAGTCACTCTATTATGTTTTTTAACAAAAACAGGAGAACCTGTTGGTATTTTAGTTATTTGACCCACTTAAACTTATCCGTTTTCAATAAAATTTAGTAGCTTAGAAACTAGACTCAAAATTATACGATTCATATTTCTACAACATCTTCCAATTTTGAGTGTAACTATTTCAAAAAACTTGTACAAGTTGAATTTTTTTATTTTTTCCATGGGGGACAAATTTCATACTCACTCTGTTTGAGCTCAAGATGTTTCTTCAAAACTTCATTAGATGGTGGAAAACTTGAAATCATATTCACAAATGATGGAAATGAGTCATATCCTTATTCTGTGCTATCAAAATTTGATTATGATTGTTGAAAAATATTAACCTGTATGTCTTCAAATGATGCATATAATATATCTGAAGAGTAATAATTTGATTCGAAAACTAGAAAATTTTCTTGATCATTTATGCCTTTAGATTCTAGCATATTGATCTTTTCCTTTGCCTTATCAATATCCTTCTTAGGACACTCATTAGCATAATGCTTTCCTTTACGAAGAAACATGTAGGCACAAATTTTATTTTCCTTCTTAAAATATGTCTTTCTAGTGGGAGGATATTTAGAGGAAAACATTTTCTTGAAATATATTTGATTTGTACCTACCCTTCCGCTTTGAAAAATATGAACAATATTTGTAGGAGTTTTTCTTGAAAGGAGAAGTATGAGGGGTTTACACCTAAGTGGATCATTATCCAATATTTGATGTAATTTGGCTCCTAAATACTTCTAATCCTTTACACATTATTTTCTATCTTGTTTTTCTTGATAGAGATGAGTATTCATCTCATCAATTATCTGATCAATGTCTCCAAATATTAGTTATTATTGAGGCCTTACATTTTCTTATATGCGGTAGAAAAACATGGGAAAAGAATCAATATACCTAACATTCATTGTAGGATCATTTATATTTATTGAATTATAATATAATCTTTGCATATAACATTGATATTCCTTTATTCTACTCATGTCACATATTCTTTCTTTGAGAAACAGAGTAGTATTCTTATACTTATCATTATCCATATTGCCTAGGAATTCAACAATAAGAGTAGCTAAAAGAGCAGTAGTACCTCCATTAAGTATTGCTTCTTGTTGTGGGTTAGAATCCCACCATTCTCTTGCAATGCCAACAAATCCATTGGCTATAGTCTCAACAATAGTTTTAGGATCCTTTTTGTAGTGCCCTCCAATTTTGATCCTTTTCTTAAAGATTGAATCTACGATACATTCATGTTTGAGACATTTATGTGGATAATATCATGTTACTTGGATTAATTTACTATGAGTTGTTATATATTATCTCTTGTGGAATTTTCCTTGGTAGGATGACATATGGGGTTCATGAAGCCGACTTTCCGCCCTTACCATCACCTCCTAGTTTTGATTATTGATAGAATGTTACACAAATTATATTTGAGAAAATGATTATATTAGATAATTGTTTGAATACATGTATATTAACTTGACATATCTATTTGAAATGGGCTAACCAAACTTGAAAGGTTATGTGTGAGGCACACAAAGTGCAGATTATTGCCATTCTTGCTTGTTTCATTGTTTTTGTGATGAATGTTATTGAGATGATTTTTGAATGGGTTATATTTTGTATGTTGTGAATATATATTGTTTTGGCCATTATCTCCATATGTATATTAATTGATTATAAAAATTGGATGTTTTAACTTAAAAATTGAATTGATCAATTGGATGTATTTAGAATCATTTCATTTGGTTTATCGTATCAAGCATGTATGATGACGTGTGAATTGAGTGTGTATGATATATGTTCACCACAGGAGAACATAGGACTTAGAGATGCACCTCCAATTTAGACAAGATTCCGATTGGGCCGAAACCTCACCCTTGCTTGATTTTTTTGATAGTTTTGTGTTGATGTACTAATTATTACAGTCACCCTTAGTGGTTCCCTCTTGATCCTTATTGTATTAATTTTTTAACCCTTGTTCTAAATTAGTTTAGGGGCCAAATAGTTATTACATGTGTTAGGGGTTATTTATTATTTCTAACCTTTCTCTTAGAGGTGTGTGACAACTTAAACATGAGATGGGTGGGCCCCACCACCTCTCCTTGTGTGCCACTTTTCCCAAACCCTAATTTGGGTTAAAAATGGAATTCCTAAGTGTTGAATTTTGTGTTGGGGATCTTATTTTCAACAAAATAGACCCTTAGACCTAACCTATGGGTATAAGGTATTTTTAAAGGCTCAAATTGGATTTCCCTCCCATTTGAACCCCTCTTGTCCACATCATTTTTAATGTGCTTGTTATTTGATCTACCTTAGTAATGGAGGAAATTTATTTTATTTTTAATTTGGATTTTTGGGCTATACTCGTTCATTATGTATTTTGTATTATGCTTGATAGGGACTTGTGGGAGTATTGTTGAGAGAATGAGGAGGGTGACATATTTCACCCTCTCATTGGTGAGAATCCTTGGGATTTCTCTTCATATACATCCACTTTCAAGCTTGAAGGGAATTTTTTTGCAACTCATTTTTGGCAAGTTTTTTTTTGGAGAAAATGGAGGGGAGATAGAATATTGAAGGGAGTTGGTGTGTGCTCCTTATTTACTTGGATCTCATGGATATCTTGAAAAGAATAAATGGAGCTTATGGAGGTTGGTATGGAAATTTAGATTTTGGATTGTATAACTTGAGATGTAAGCCTCACAACTCCTTGTTGATTTAATATATAATATATGTTTACTTATTTTTATATATGTGTTGGAATGTATATGCGGAGTTGTCTTGAATGTTTTTCTACTTAATTATCCATCCTTTTTCCTCCTTTTGAAATGCATGGAAATAACTTTGGGAGGTATGGGAAGCCATAGAGGCTTGTGGTAGTATGATAATAAGTTGTTACTTATGTGGTTATATTGGAAATTTGGATGCCACAAGTTAGTTATGTTTATTTTCTCCTTCTTGAGAAGGACTGGGATTTTAATGAGTGTAACAATGGTTTTGAACTTAATGTTTGGAAGAATTTTTTTAAATTCCTCCTTATGCCTCTTGGAGGCATGCTCCCTCTCTCCCATGGTATTGGGGGAGGCTAACATGCTCTAATTTTAAGGAAATGACATATAATGATGCCTATATGTTGGGTGGATAAATGATCCTTTTCCTCTCGCGACCTTTGGAGTTTTACAAATGGAGTTGGAGCCTTACATAGATATTCTTGGAGATTTACATGTATCTTCTTTCTTGAAGAAGAAAGGTGTTTTTCCCTCAATTTTTTGACATGTTGTTCCATATATAGGGATGATTTTCCTCTTGCATGAAGTTGTAGATGATTATAAAATTAAATGAGAATATGGCTATATCATTTATGTATGGAATCCTTATTATGTATGAATCTTACATTTTAATATGTTAAGGATTGTAAGAGGTATATAATAGGTTTGAAAGTTCTTATTGCCATCATTGTACATATGGTAATAGAGAGAAACATGTTGTATGTGTTATTAGGGACCCTTAATCTTCCGTTTGATCTTATTGTTGAGAAAGGAATTAAGTTCTTGTTTACTCCCCTAGTGTGTTGTAGAGAAGTGATTAACAAAATTCAAAGGGCCTAAAGGGGATTTAGGGTTCTAGTGTTAATCTAAATAGGAGGACTACAACGCTTGTAAATGAAGATGATTAAAAATAATAAATGACAAAAACTAATATGCTAAAGTGATGTAAAGTAATTGCACGATTAGATCTAATGGAAATAAAACCCTAGAATGCAAGAGGGAAAAGGGAAATGACTTAGTTGATTGATGGTAATTGTCATAGGTTGTTGCAAATTTGGAACTAGAACTCGGCAAGCAGTGTAGATGCACACTGGGGCCCTCGAAGGGTAGATATGGGCTATTTGAGTTGACACAGTGCTTGGGAGTGTCTTTGGGGTGCGCTGGGCACCACTGGTTTGCAGTTTGGGTGCTTGAAACAATATAAATGCTTAAAAACCTAATTTGGCATGGTCGATAATTGTCTCTGAATACTCTCTATTTTTCACAATGGATTCATCGGTTGAACTGGATGATGCCTTGCACATGAAGAAGAAGAAGGGGTTAGATTGACCTCAGCTACCAAACGGTGAAATTATTGCTCAAAGCATTGCACTACATTATAGATGCTGATGTAGTTCTCGGTGAGTGTGTGTATGCCGTGCCCTAGTGTCTTTGTCGTCTTAGTTGTACTTTGTGAAATAATGAGTTATGATAGCTATAGAAGATGTAGATAGTAAAGTAGAATGAATAGAATCCATCCTCCTTTAAGAATGTGTGTGATGCAAAATTTCCTAGCTTGAATGTATGGTGCTATGTGGATGTAAGTGGTGCAATGGATGCATCCCTAGATGGAGTGATAATAGTGATAGGATGCAATGACCTAGGACCCTTATTATGGTCTTATAAGCTTTATATTTATATGGATCTCAAGTTTAATTTCACAATTAATCCCGACAATGCCGACTGAGGAAAAGATAAAGATGAACAACGACTAGAAGTGACCCAAAAAGGAGTGAAAGAGGCTAAGCATAGATCAAGGTGCCCAGAGTGGGACCAGACACCCTGGGGTGCCCTAACACAGGTGGGACACGTAGAATTAGGGCCAAAATCTCGAGGAAGTTGTGAAATGGGTAGATAGGTAGTAGGAAATATGCGGGAAAGACAAAGTAAAATATAAAACAAAGATGGAAAAAATGTGGGATTAATTGGTACTTTGTACACTTGAGAACCTTCTAAATAATAGTATAAAACTGGGCTAAATATTGTCTAAAGTGCATGATTTTATGTCTACAGGAAGAAAGAAGTTTTGTATTTTAATGAAATAAATAATGTTAACCTCATTATGTTTATATAAGAAATCTTGTATTTTTCCTACAAGGAAATTATGGTGTTGATTTATGCTTGAATCATTGGAATGGATTTTTTTTTTTCTTATATTTCATGGTAATATAAGTTATACTATTAGTTTTATTTGACTCAAAAAAAGAGATAAGGTGATAGTTTATTGAGTGAATGTAAAATGCAGGCTATAATGAACATTATTGTGTTAAAACTCCATCCAACTTCTTTAGGAGCATATGAATTTTCATTTCTCACTTAGCCTAAGAATCAAAAACTATAATTTCTTGGATTAAATGGGAATGTGTTAATTATTTTCTTAAAGAAGTATGATGAATAAATTTAAAAATATAGATGAATCTTGTTTCATTAACCCTTCTTATAATTTTTTTAAGGGAAATGAAGATGGTGCTTGATTTAATGAGATATTACTTACCAATGTTGATTAAACCACACAAATATGTGTGAATCTTAAATATTGTATTTGATGAAAGATAAAATAGAAGTTTAAATGATACTCCACACTGGTTTACATAAGGGAGTTAATTATATTATTCTATATTCCATTATTAATATAAATATATATCGATAAAATTTATATAAAATATATATTTAAATACTAAACCACGTACCCATCAAACAATAAGATTTAAGATTCTTAAATTTATAAAAGTAGTAAAGAAAATCTTACCACTCATATATATATATATATATAAAAGTGTGTAAATAGATGTTATCACCATATGGGGGCCATTAAAAAAACTTGCACTTTGGTGATGGAATCAAATCCTTCCTCCCTGGGTACGTCTATTAAACCCTCCACACAGGGCCAACCAATATACCTTCAACGCATGCCATGAGGGCCCATTACATAAATGTTCTCACACACACACATGGAACCCACCCAAATAAAATTAAAAAGAAAGGTTTTCCTATTTACCTAAGTGCAACTGTTCCTATCCTCGATATATATATATATATATATATATATATATATATATATATATATATATGTATGTATGTATGTATATGTATGTATGTATATGGAAAACCACCCAAATAACACATTGGTTCCTCTTTAAGCTTCTCTCATCATGTAGACAATAACTATAATGTTGCAAAAAAACCAGTAAGCTTGGACTTCCATGGATGCCTCCTCCCCTGTAACCTGCAAAATAATACTGGAGATATATGAAAAGAAATGAAAAGAGAATTAAAAAAATATTAAAACAACCATAAATAAGTTAGGGTTTTTAATCTAACCTAAAGATCATTGGTCTAGGATTAAGGAATCCTATGATTTTAACTTAATCTAAACCTTACTCCATATATTTGACTGTGGCCATTCTTTTGACATTTTTATTAAAAAAATGGGTTTATACCTACTTAGGTTTGAAGCTTGAGGATAAGGGGTAGTTATTTTTTTAGTAGTATAGTGGGACCTCTAAGACAAGATTAATAAGAACTTTTATAATGGCCTATCTCAGTAATAATACCAACCATTAGAATAATTCTCCTTCCCTTTATTTTTACAAGTGGTATGATTACCTTTCCTATCCCATTAAATGGGAGGTTAATGTTAAATTAGAGTTAGGGGAAAATTTATTTGTAGGGTATGTATGTCTCTTGGGTGGTAAATTTTTGATTTTTTTGTATCGATAAATTAGGGTGATTGAGGCAAGTTATATTTTAAACTAATTAAATGAATAATGGGATGGAACTCCTAAAGCGTATTTGAGTAAATTTCATGGGTGGGGTAACAATAATAACCCTAGACTAATTTTTTTATCTTGAAGCTTTTAACCTCAATATATTATTATTTTGGAACTTGGAAATGCCAGCAGAGTCTAGGAAAACCTCTCGCACAAGAAACATAAGTGTAAATTCTATTATGATCTTAAATTTCATAAATAGGACCTAGGTTATTTTGTGCTTGACATTATTCTCAGTAGGTATTCATATACCCCCGAATATGTCGGGATGCGACACATATGGCAGACCTCTTATAGGTCTCAAGAAAATTATAGTCAAATAAATAGACAACCTGTCACCCTCGCTTTCGCATGGGCCGACAACTATTCAAGTAATTACTTGTCATCACAAACTCATCCTCAAAGAACTAGTTCTAGTTCTTCGTTCCGAATTGAGGAGTTGGATCAACTTGCACAAATGCAACAACCAGAGCCCTCTGGCTCTAACAATATGACGTTTATTGGAGAATCCACTTCATGTCCTCAGGTTTTGTTCAGACCACAAATCGGTAGACAGTAAGATCCACTCCCATTTTTGGATGAGGAGTATTTAGCGTGCTATGCTAGAAGCGAACAACACTTCCAAAACATGTACCCACATATAGGAAGTTTGCAAATACAACTCGATACCCTACTCCAAGAAATCACCCCGTTCCTCCACCTATGGGAAATACTCTCGGTGAAGCTTGGTAGGGTAATGATCAATTCATAACAGGGTATCATACCCCTTTATAACCTCAAGGTGTACAACAAACACCATTAAGGAAAAACACCGTGTCTTCACCAATCGAGGTCATCTTAGCCTTAGTTGAGAAAGTTAGAGGATTGGAACTTGCTCAAACAAATCAAAATTTATATTTCGAGAAAGCAAGAATCCCCAACCCTCCACATCATCCCAACTAGGTTGACCTCCTTACGGGAATAGGCATGTTAGGCCCCCTCAAAATCATATAGCTATCCACAACAAACACCAACTAGAACCACATTTTCAAATGCCACTCCAAATTGGAAGTATGATACCTCCCAGATTAGCCCCAAACAATCCATACCAGAGCAATGTTCCTCCCTACTTAAAAATTTATTCAAAATCACCACAGGAGACATGTTCTCTTCTCCCAGGATGTTCTCTCAACCACAGGGATTTCCTTATGCCCTTGCAAATACATATGCCATGCCATATCAACAACCCATGCCACCCCCACCCCCTCAGAAATCACCATCAATGGTCAAAGCCTATGCGGTAGGGACTTACTCAGAATATTTGAAAGAGCCCCTAGACTTCACCATACAAAGTGTCATGCTTCCAAGACCTCTTCCGATTTACCCAAATACAAAGGGGAGGGAGATCCAAATGCACATATCAAGGCCTATGCCACGGCCATATGAGAATTACTCCCTTGGGATGGGGTTGTTGCAAGATATTCCCTAAAACCTTAGAGGGTATTGCCCTTGATTGGTACTACAAAATACTTGAAGCCTCGATACACTCATTTAAACAACTCATGTTAGATTTTATCAAAGCTTTTGATATGAACAAATTATTGAGAACAAGAATCAGGGAATTCTTGCATATTAAACAAGAGCATAATGAATCCACTGCTCATTTTATTCAAAGATGGCGTACGGTTCTCTACTCATCAGCAAGTGCTCCAAACATGGATTAGATGGAACTATGTGATTTATTCCTTCATTCCCTCAATAGAGAGATAAAGGAAGAAGTCCATAAGTTCCCACTAAGAACTTATGATGAAGTACTCGAGAGTTCTCTCCGAATAGATCAAGTGGCAATAGATAGTGGTCGTAAGACATATGGAACAAATGGGAAATTAATCACTCCCAATCAAAACACTACGGCCTATCCTAATGCCAGAATACCAATCAAGGACCCAAAATCCTTAACAAAAACCGTGGGGTTACAACAGATGGAGTAACAGACCAAGTTAAAAGAGCAAATGTTGTAAACATTTCGCCACCCGTTAACAATCAACAAAATAAAAACTTTACTCCAATAATCAACGCGATGGATTTTAATCATCCACCATGACCACCACCACCACCCACAACAACAACAACAACAAAAACAATGGAAAATCCAAACACAAGGTCCAAATAAAAACCCAACTAGATATCAGAGTCAAAACCAAAGGCAACAACATCAAAATTTTAACTCTAACAACTAAAAATCTTATCGAATTTGGGACCATAAAGCAGGTTTCAAATCAACAACCTCGAAATTATAATCCCAATTTGTATTGTGGTTTCCACAAGATTCAAGGCCATGATACTAGGACTTGTCGTGACTACAATAAATTCATGCAGCATTTTCCAGAAGACCAAAGACAACTCTTTATAGATATGTTCTTAGAAAATTTTGTAGTACCCATGCCAAACACTTACACATGGGCAATTTCCCCTCAAAATGCACCCCTCAAGATCTTTAACGATCCGCTCCCAAATCATTCTAACAATAACAAGTTAGATCCAAGTGGAACGAACAAGGGTGTTATGGCAGAAATAATGATCATGAAGCCTCAACTTCATTAAATCCACCGGTCGCACCCCAATTAGGAACTCAACCGCAAACCAAGATAGTTGTCTTGGTAGAGTTAGACACCGAGCTACCCGTAGAAACCATAACAAGAACATGGGATTATTCTTCTCAACTAATTCCAAGTTATCCATTAGAACCAGATAACATTCAACAAACATTGGTAAAACCCATAGGTGCTTATGATTTAATTAATGACTTAACAAAGACTTTCTCTCATATTTCCTTTTTGGATTTGTTGAAAAACTCTCCCACCCATAAGGCTGCTCTCTTAGAAGCATTAGGCCTTGGTCATTTAATTAACATCACTCCTCCTGGAAACGCAAGTAAACCATGTAGACTTTGATGTCTACCCTCCAAGGCAGCTAGATAGGGATACTGAGTTTATATTTGATATAAGCAAAATGCCAACAAACGCTAAAATTACGCGTAGAGGTGACCTAGCCTTATATTTACAAGTATGGGTTTACAATAATTATGTTAAATGTGTAATGATTGATGATGGGGAGACAATTAACATAGTCCCCTTCGCTTTTCTTCAAAAGCTAGGATATGGAGAAACAAATTGTTCCACAACACGAAATACACTAAGAGGTTATGATAGCCTCAAGGCCACTTCAATTGGAACCATAGTTTTACTAGTCACCTTAGGACCCAAGACGGTCCTCACCAAATTTTATATTATAGATCAGGAAACCAACTATAATATGATCCTCGGTCGACCATGGATACACCACATGAAGGAAATCCCTTCCACGTTATTCCAGAAATAAGATTTTTGCACTTAGGGAAAATATTTATGGCACAAGGTGACCTAAAACCATTTGATATACACCTAGTTGACTTGAAGAAAAGACTAGGTGTTCACTCCGAGTTTGAACTCCCAACGAATCAACTTAGCAAACCAATTAATTCAAAACTAGAAGAGAAGTTGATACCTACCACAAAATTAGAAATTACAAATCTAGTTGAGGGCATTCCAAAGACTCAAAACGAGGCTAATGTTATAAAACAAAGTGTCATTAGGGACTACCACAAAAATATAGAATTACCAGAGAAAGATCTACCTATTATCCTACCATTTGATTCTATGGGTATGGGATATACCCTAGGAATTGGTTCCCTTCCATCAGATGAAGTTTGTATGGTATAAGTAACCGAGGCAAAAGAAACAGACACGATGGATATCCCAACATCCATTTTTCTAAGAAAATATTGGAATCTCCACTTCAATGGAGCTAGATGTCACTTTGGAGCTAGGGTAGGTGTGATCTTTACTTCTCCCGAGGGAAAGATCCTACCTTTTTCCTTTAAATTAAACTTTGAGTGTACAAAAAATGGGGATGAGTACGAATCCCTCCTCCTCGGCCTCATCATAGACAAAAGAATGGGTGTTGATAACATTAGAGTGCTAGGAGACTCGCAATTAGTTGTAAACCAAGTCTCTGAGGTATATGAGACTAGAGCTAAACATTTACAACTTTACAAAATGGTGGTATTAGATCTGAAAGAGGGTTTGAAAACCCGTAAGCGAGGATCACGAGGGATGATGTACACATCAACGGACGTGCGAATGACAGCGTGAAGAGATCTTGGGAGGAGCGAGCATCAACCGAATGTGCATGTAAATATTTGA
Source organism: Taxus wallichiana var. yunnanensis (assembly GCA_018340775.1). Taxonomy (NCBI): domain Eukaryota; kingdom Viridiplantae; phylum Streptophyta; class Pinopsida; order Cupressales; family Taxaceae; genus Taxus; species Taxus wallichiana. Next base: position 974,940,499 of record CM031239.1, read on the forward strand.
AACACGGGTAAAACCTGGTTAAGCCATAAAACTCTCCTCTATCTCATAGATCAAAAGGCGTGTACATATAGGAGGTGTTGAGTAACCCCAGTGCTGCAATCATGAAAACTCGAGTAGAGAGGGGGAGTTACATTCCCAGAATAGAAGTGTAATTCCCAATGATGCATATGACACACTGACGCACGACGTGTAAGGGAATCTCATAATGACCCCTAAATGACACATGGACCTACAATATCACCTAAGCGAGATGACTCACCTAATGATGTGGAAAATAACACACACCAACACCCCCCCTTCATCGTAACTTAGGATGAGGCGGCAAGTCAGAAATGAGAAATGGGTCCCGACACAAAGCCTGATGAGGTACCCATGTACAAGAAAAAGATCCCAAGCAGTGAAGGAAAACCAGTGGGAAAAACATCCACCACAAGAGAACAAAACACTCTCTAATCTAAGAAAGATGCCAAATATGGGTCCCAGCTCTAGACGATCCTGAAAGGTACCCATGTACAAAGAGGAAATCTCTCGGTAAGAAGAAGAAGAGAGAAGAAGAGGGAGATGAGAGGAATGAAGAAGATGCCATAGATGGATATGAACTCTGCATCTCTAGGAAGTCTCCCAGAAGAATGTCGATGACGAGATCCCTCGCCTGCGGGACTGAAGAAGAGCCACTTGCAACAAACTATGTGCATGCCCTTAGGAAGGACAAAAATGATGTGCTGAAAGTCTGCCACACCCACAAAGGAAACCAAGGCAAGAACACGAAGAACTCGAGTCCTGGGTGCATGGAAGTGTGACATAGGTCTAGCGAGTGAGTGCTAAGGAACCGAAGGTAATGCCACATGCATAGAACTATCAGAGTGAAAAAGAGGAACACCCATAGAAAGGATGTCCAAGTGATGTGAAGGGAACAAAACATCCTCCACAACAGAAAAGGGATCCATAACTGAGGGTGGATCAATGAAGGTCTCTGGAAATGTGGAAGTGACATGATTCCCGGAAGGGGCACTCCAACAACAAGAGATGATGAACTCCTCTGAAACACCTATAGATGGATGAGGGACCTGTAGTGCATCATGAGTAGACTCTACGAAAAGATGACTAAGGTCAGGCAGATACTCATCCCAATGAGGGGGCTTAACAAACAGAAGAGCGATGTCAGATATGTATGAGTCATCCAATGAAGGTAGATGAGTGGAGTGGGCCTCGCACACTGGAGGTGGAAAGGAGGCTGGTGTAATGATAGTGTGAGATTGAGTAGAAGACTGCTCGATATTTGATGAGATGTGGGAAGTGTCAACACTCTCTGGAATAGTGAGAGATAGAGGAGAAGAGTCCTCTGTAATGCTCTCGACATCAGAACTGGGTGCACCATCCTCGTCATTAGAAGTAGAACCAAGTGAGCTTATGTTAGTGGAACTGTCATCACACAAAGAAATGGAGGAGATAACTGAATCATCAGCAGCAACAATGGTGGCAGTATGTGAAGGGTCTCCATAGAAGGACTGAAGAATGCTCCAGACACGGTGTGGTGGATCTGAGTCTGCCACGTGAAACAGAGAGAATGAGAGACATGCATCATCATGTGACCAAAGACATGGTCACAAGTGTCAAGGAAGTCCTCTAGATGACGATGATCAGTGGGTGTAGGAACTGGCCCAAGCAAGAAGGTGAAAGACCCTTGTGGGTGAAGTAACGTTCCATGGAAGCACGCCAAATCTGAATAGTTCTCTCTCTCTCGGTGAGAAGTGGCGGAGGATGTAAGGTGATCCTATGATGCTCAAGTCTAGAAAGAGCACTCTCCATGATGCAAAATGAAAGATGCACAAAAGCAAGACATCGGACTCGGCCGATAATGCATCTGCGTGTGTAGGCCCAAGAGTACAAGCAACCCCCCCAAAATGCGGCACTTTATAAAAGTAGTGCATTTACAAAATTGACAATGCCATCATGTAATGTGTGAAAAATCATGCAACTTTGACCAAGGAAGTGCTTAGAAACGAGCAGCGAGTCAAAAGTTATGGCATTAAAACGATTCCCGCAACTAATGGAAAAAGCCAATAAATGCTACAAACACATTAAAAAAATGCCTAAAATGGGTGCAAAGGGTGTCATGTGACTACTCGTTGGAAACGACACGGAATTTTAGTAGGGGTTTATTTTGACTGCGAAGGGGGGTTAGCCTCTCCAACCCAGACCTCGCCCTCTGTCTTCGACGCTCGTAGGAGGGTTGATAAAACAAGCCAAATAACCCAAATTTTTACAATGCCAAGAAATGTTTTTTATTTAACCACCTTAAAACATAAAAAAATGAGGTGGGGGCGCACGTTTGGAAGAGTGGACAACAAGAAAAAATGCCACGTGAGGAGGAGAAATTGCTTTGTAGTAAGCGTAAAGCGCAGTTCTTTGGAGCCACGTCTTTGGTAAAGGCCGCTAGAGTAGGTGCAGGAGTTGCTTGCAAGTTGAAGTAGATTTGGAGCTACATGCTTTGGACTAGGAAATGCTGCAGAGTTGGTAACGCTAAGCGAGGTAAGGTGGGTAACATCTAAGCAACCAGTGAAAAACACGAGTAGCGGGAGGTGAACGTCCAGAGGGCGAATAACACGAGCTACAAAAATGCCAATCCGCAGTGCTTGACCAAGCCAAGAAAAGAATGCTAAAATGGCTGGAGATCCATGTGGGAGGCAGCAACATCATGTGGTGTGGCTTAGAGCTGAATGTGTTCGTTTTAGAATGGCCTGTGCAGAGCTTAAACGTGGTGGAAATGGATTTGGAGATGCGTGTTGAAGAGAGTAGAGAGTTGATTAATGCAAAACAATTGCATGTTGAAGGGGTTGGGAATACGAGCCAAGGTTGATGCAGGTCACAGAGATAAGATGGAACCCCCCAACCAAGGAAAATGCATCGGTGATAGCCCAGTTTAGCAGCAACAGAGAAACAAATGCGTTCCTTTCAGTTTTATGCCACGGTCTTCTTCTGTCTAGTGATGCTTGCTTCTCGATCCAACTGAGACTGGGAGAGAATGGAGTTCTATTGGTATCAACTACGGCCGTATGGGGAACAACCTTCCATCGCCTGCTGAATCCATCTCACTTATGAAATCTCTGAAGGTAGGCAAAGTAAAACTGTATGACAATGACCCGAAGTACTTACTACATTAGCAAGCACTGGCCTCTCTGTAGTGATAACTATGAAGAATGAAGAGATGCCAAGCATGCCACGGAGAGCAACGAAGCCAATGCAAGGAAGCAGGCAGAGTGTAAAAGCCTAAAAATCTAGTGAAAGCACGTCCAAGTAGGAGTAACCAACTCTCAAAACCTCAAAACCTCAAGACAAAAAAACACTCAAACCCAGATCTAAGCCCTTAAACAACACCCAAAATTGCAAATCACCTCTGAAGACCGCATGCAAAATTTGTAAAACCACGAACACTCCAAAAACACCCACGAACACATAAACAACTGTAAAGGAGGTATGAAACCCAGAATCAATGCAAGAAACACACAAACAGAATATCCATTACGACACACGCAAAAATATGAATATCACGCCGGAAGCCTGGAAAACATGCACAGAAATGCCGAAGGGTGCACGGATCCACAAGATCCACTCTGATACCATGAAAGAGGGTTGGAAAACCCACAAGTGAGGATCATGAGGGATGACATGCACATCAATGAACGTGTGAACGACAACGTGAAGAGATCTCGAGAGGAGCGAGCATCAACCGAATGTGCATGCAAAGATTTGAAACATGGGCAGAACTTGGTTAAGCCATAAAACTCTCCTCTATCTCATAGATCAAAAGGCATGTACATATAGGAGGTGATGAACCCCAAGTCTTGCTGCAATCATGACAAATTGAGTAGAGAGGGGGAGTTACATTCCTAGAATAGAAGTGTAACTCCCAATGATGCATATGACACACTGACGCACTGATGTCTTTGATGCACTGACACGTAAGAGAATCTCATAATGACCCCTAAATGACACATGGACCTACAATCTCATCTAAGCGAGATTAATCACCTAATGATGTGGAAAATAACACACACCAACAAGATCTAAGCAAAGGATTCAACTTCATATCAATTGAAGCAATCCCACAAGAGTAGAACCTTCTCGCAGATTCAATAGAAACCTCAACTTTCCGTTTCACTCCAAAGGGGTTTGAGTTGGAAAACACAAGTTTCATGGTATCACTGCATCTTTGAACCATTGGTGCATAAAATACCAACAAACCTACTCCTCACTCATATAGAAGCTCGAGAATAAGATTTTTCTGTTCTAGATCATTTTGATAGTGATAGAGTCACTCTCAAATATCTAAATGCCTATGTAGAGCTACATCTCGCTCACCACATAGTGGATCTTTCCCTAATACCACATTCCTCTTCCTATTTTGGAAATCCCATGATAGAGTCTCCTCTACAAAAGGATCTTGATATCTACGAGGTAGAGAACGGAGAAAGTTTGGAACTACCTCGCCCCGCCTGAATTTGAAGAAGGCAACACTTCTTTAATCGAAGAAATAATTGACATAAACATTGGAACGGAGGAAGAACAATTTTTTTGAAGTTGGGATCCTTGTTAACTCCAGAGGAGATAGAAATACACACCCAAATCCTCAAAGAACATCAAAAGGCTTTCACGTTTAACTACAAAGAAATGACAGGAATTGCACCACATATTGTGGTACATAATCTTGTCACCAAACTAGATGCAAAGCCAATTAAACAAAAGTCAAGACCAATGAAGCCAAAAGTGGCTCTCATGGTGAAAGAAGAAGTAATGAAACTTCTCCAAGTGGGATTCATCAAACCAGTTGACTATTCACAATGGGTATCTAATATTGTCCTTGTTCTAAAAAAGAATGGGAAGATACACATTTGCATAGACTTTTGGGATATTAACAAAGCTTGTCCCAAAGATGACTTCCGTTACCATCCATTGACATCATTGTTGATGCAATAGCTAGATTTGAACTGTTGTCCCTCATGGATGGGTTCTCAGGGTATAATCAGATTAAAATATCTGAACAGGATCAAGCCAAGACCACGTTTATAACTCCTTGGGGAACTTATTGTTACGCTGTCATGCCATTCGGTCTTAAGAATGCCGGCGCTACATACCAAAGTGGGTAATGACATATATATTCCATGACCTTATTCATAAAATTGTGGAATCCTACGTAGATGACTTGTTGGCTAAGGCCAAGAAGTCGTTGTGATCACCTAGAAGTACTCCGTATCATTCTCTCATGATTGATTGAATATGGTGTCACATTAAACCCAGAGAAATGCGTATTTGGTGTGACAAGAGGCAAGCTTCTGGGTTACATTATATCCTCACGAGGGATTGATGTTGATCTAGCCAAAATCTAGGGCTGTTCTTGAAATGATTCCACCATCAGATGAGTTTGGTATCAGATCATTTCTTGGGAAACTTGGTGCAATTTGAAGGTTCATCCTAGATTTAAGTTTTTCTATTCATCCAATCAACAATCTATTAAAGAAAGATTATAGCATTGATTGGACAAAAGAATGTAACGAGGCCTTCGAAGTAGTTAAACGCTTTTTATTGTCCCCTCCCATGTTAATGCCTCCTAGACCAGATCATCCTTTGATTGTGTATTCATGGGCTATTGATGTCTCGCTAGCCTGCATGTTGGCTCAAGAAGACAATGATAAATGAGAACGTGCAGTCTGTTTCATTATTTGAATGTCGCTTGATTATAAAACACATTATACATGGGCAAAGAGAGAATTCCTTGCCATATTCTTTGCAACAAAAAGTTTAAGACATTACATGTTAAATCAAGAAACAAGGGTCATTGTAAAGACAAATCATTTACGAACATTCCTCACATAAGGGTATTTATCTAAAAAGTTTGGACGTTTCATAACCTTAATGGGTGAATTTGAATTAACATTTGTAAACCAGAAATCCGTTAAGGGACAAATAATTGCAGACTGGTTAGCTGAAAATCCGTTAGATGGAGGTGATCTATAAATCTGGACTTTCCCGATGAGTGTATATACTTTATTGAAACTAGGCCCCCCATCTCTACATGTCCCTAGTACTGACATCATCAATTTTATCATGGACCATATGTACCCAGAAGGTGCCACATCACAACAAAGAAGGTAGTTACACATTATCACTACTAAATACGTTATTTTAGAACAAGTACTCTATCATAAAGCCTTTGATGGCATGCTTTTAAGATGCGTCGACACAGAAGAATCCAAGAAGATTATTTATGAATCCCACAGTGGGATATGTGGAGGCCACTTTGGTGGTCACGCCACTGCTCACAAAATACATTGGATGGGCTATTTTGGCCCACTCTTGAACATGACACAATAGAGTTTGTACGTAAGTACCACAAATGCTAAGAATTTTCCCACGAGATTCACATGCCAGCATAATATCTGCAACCAATAGCAACCCCATGGCCTTTCTCCACGTGGGGTTTAGATTTGATAGGGAAATTCTCTCCCTCATCGATAGATGGCCTTAAATTTATAATTACTTTGCCACATAATATTTTTCCAAATGGGTAAAGGCCATGCCTCTCACCACCGTACTGCAGTTCAATAATCACCAAGTTCATTTCGATCAAATAATTTGTAGTACGGTGTCCCACAAGTCATTATCATAGATAATGGCACTTTCTTTAAGAATGATGAGGTCCATGAGTTATGCAAGTAAATTCAAGATAAATCATCATACGGCCTCTCTTTACTACCCTCAAGCCAATGGACAAGCCGAAGCAACAAGAAAAACATTAAAAGCTATCCTCCTCAAAATAATTAAGGAGAACAAACGAGATTGGCATTTAAAATTATATCGACCTTGTGGGCCCATCAAACCTTAATAAGAACACCAATGGGGAAACCCCTTTCTCATTAGTATTCGGGCGTAAGCGGTTCTCCTTCTTGAGGTCGAAATACCCAGCCTCCGCATCTCATTATATGGGATCTTGGGAGAAGAAGCCTATAGAGAGGTACACATCTCTCAACTAGAAAGCCTTAATGAGGCCAGGATGAACGTTGAACAACGACACAAAGCCTATGCTGACCGGATGTGCCAACAATATAATAAAAGGGTTTATGAATGAGAAATATATGAGGGAGATCTAGTTCTAAGACTAGACAACTGGATTGATAAGAAGACCAGTGAAGGAAGTAAATTCTGGCCCAAGTGGTTGGGCCCATACCGAGTCATGAAAGACTACGGAAATGGTGCGTATCTCTTGTGTACACTAGAAGGTGAGGAATTCAATGAAACAGTCAATTCCTTGCATCTTAAACGGTTTTACGCATAAATCATCAAACCACCACTTGTATATTATATCTACCTACATTGCATTAGTCACTTAGTTGTTTCATTTTGTTCACTCATTTCGTAAAAATTGTAGTCAAGGAACTTACTCTTAAGCAATCTATTATAAATTTATGAAATATTGGCAAAAGCATTTAAATCACATCTCTTCAAACATCATCAAGTAGTTTCAAAATATTTTCATCAAGTTCAACAGACAAATATTGACGAAAACCATACCAAGGCCTGCATACTTGGTTTTTCTCTTTCTTTCTACTAGGTGAAGTTGTTCTTACCTACGGTCTGTTCTAGAAGCTTCTTGGTGTCACATCTATCCCTCTTATGTCTCTTTGAAACAAGGATATCCCAAAATCATAGATCAGAAGTGTCAAAATCAAATAGAATCAAAAATACCAAGCAAACAAAATATTTTATTTTACACACTTCTTTGCCCCACCAACCTTCGGTGATAAGCCCGCATCTCTTACTGGTGGTGCGAGGTTGGGAAAGGAAAGAAGTGCCCTTACTCGCCTATATCCTACCTTTGGTGACAAACCCATGCTTCTTACTAGTGGCATGGGGTAGGGTGTGGGGGGTCCATTCACACAAATTAACAAATCTTGGTATTTTAGAAATATAAATCAAATTATATTAAGTGAAAATAAGTGTCCAAATTCCAAAGAGATCAAATCCTCAAAACCATATTTTGTCAACCAGGTTGCCATTTATAGATCTAAGTCTAGATAAACTAGAAAGTAAGTTGCCTTCTGAGCTTGGTGGTAGTTTTGAGTAGGGTAAGTGTGTAGGTCTAAGTTTGGTTTCTGTCACTGGTTTGTCTATCTCTCATCATTCCATTCAGTCAAACTCATACAATTTGTGCCCTTCCCAACTCTTGGTGTTGAGCCCTTGCATCTTACTAGTTGCGTGGAGTTTGGGAGTGGGGAAAGTTCATCTCTTTATCACTATACATTCATCACATTTTTCCAACATAAGAAGAAACAACAGACATTGCCCAAAGAAGCCAAAAGTTCAATACTACAATATGTTTTACATCATCACATATCAACATTACAAAAAAAAAAAATAAAGTAAAACATTCTGTTTAGTATTTGTTATCATTTGTCATCCATTGCATACATTCTGAAAAGCATATAAAAACAAATACTCTAAAAACATCTAGTGTACACATGGGAAACGAATCACAAAATTCTAGACACAAGAAGATCTAGATCCAAAAAGATATATATATATATATATATATATGAATCATGTTTTATATACAATGCCATCATGCACTAGGCATGGTCAAAATGCTCAATGAGCCCAGAAAATACAAAAACACTCGTATAAATATCTGACCAAAAATCACTACAAAAGACACCATGATCTCTCAATCCCTGTGAGATCCCTCAGAAGGTGCATGACCTGCGTCTAGGAATCCTGCTGCGACGATGCTCTAAATGAAATGAGGGCTCACAATCATGGCCAGTAGTTGTGGTCTCACTGTGAGAACAACTCCTCCTCATCAAGTGCTCAGCGGTCCTATATCCAGCTACCTCAGCATGGAGAGAAGTCATGATCTTTTCCACCTTCTAAACAGGGGAAAACACGTCGGTATGTCTACTGGCTGCTGAAGGCTCTCCCACGTCCATAGTAAGCTCGGCCCGTGTACTCTCCGAAGGGAGTAGTAGAGTGTCCGCACACACCTGGCGAATCAAGTCTCACCATCCCTCAATAGTCACTGCAAATAAAAAAGGAGAAATAAACAAGTTAGAAAGTTGTCCATGATAAAGTCAAAAATAAACAAAACAACAAAAGGGAAATATCAACTAAACATTTCTAACTAAAACAAAAATTGAGAAAAGAGTAGTAACTCACTCGGATCTCTAGGAATCCAGGTGGGATCTCTAGGATCTATACCTGCCACTGATCCTGCCACTGACTGTGGAACCTCCCCAAAACTAGAAAGAAGTGACGTCCTACTATGGACTCATCATCTCCCCAATGTCCCGAGAAGGCAACTCCTCTAAGATCAGGGTCACCTTCTCTGCACTCTCCTTCACCCTCTCTCGGCCCACAAGATATCCTGAGTATTATGCCACTCAGAATCGCTGTCATCGTCCTCTATCCCACTGACTCCGATCTCACCCTCCTCCGTATCCTCCTCTGTCTCTCCCCCACGAAATCCTCTAAGAATCGAGACCACATCAATGGGCTCATCTCCACTATGAGCAGGATCGGCTCGATCTAAAGTAAAGGTGCTCAAGGAGCACTGGCTACCCCTCGGGCACAAACCACCCTCCTAGCTGCAATGGGAACACCAGGAGTGATCGTAGTCCAACCTCGGCCTCTAGGACCTCCCCTGGCCTCACGAACAGATCTATATACTGGCCCACTGGAGGAAACATATCAATATAGGGGAGGCCAAACTACTGTGGTACTCTGTCAAAGGGGTGGATCTCCAACTTCCCCGCCTGTCTATCAGCTGACTAGTAGTATAACAAGCAATCAATGTGTGTGCCTCCTCTCCCCATAACCCTGCCATGGCCTGATAAGGAGTGGCCTCCATGTCTGTAGTAGTCAAAGAAGCCACTGGCTGGTGTGGCATCCTAAGTATGGTCATCCCTATCCATCTCGCTACCTTGATAGCCCCGGGATCCTCTGCCTGTACACCTCTCCCGTAGGGAATGATGTGCTCATACACCCAACTCATGACTAGAGTAGGGTGACTCAATGACTGCCCCTATAATCTGACCACCCTATACAAATCATGATAGGTGGTCCCAAGGATGTCTGCTCCCCAAGCGTAAACGCAGCCATGCGCCTCAATCTATGCAATAATAGGAGCCCAGTAGTATAAAAGAGTATCCCCTCCCTTGTCCCCAATCAACCATGAGGCAAGGATGCCCATAATAGCCTTACTGGAGCACAGGGATATCGAATCAACAATAGAACAAACCTTCACCCCCTTCTTCGACCCCATGGAAACAATAACATCTCCCATATATGTGGCCCACTAAACCATCTGAGATCTGGATACTGCTATCTTAAGAGACAGTTGCCTCCCAAGAATTGAGACCCCAATATATGGTAGACATCCTCAAGGGTGATGGACCACTCACCCCTAACTCCTAGAAATCAAAAAGTGTTCCGATCTGTGTCCTAGTATGAAAATAAGTCACATAATATGTGACTAGTAGGTGCAATATGAGGGACCTGTGCAATCCTCCAAATGCTAGCCCTCTGTAGAGTATCCCATTCTACCTGAGTAAGTGCCTCTAGAATTATAGGAAACCAATCAAATTCCCTCTCTCTACTCCATCTGATGTATTCCTCCTCCTTCTGCATTCACCCAAAACACAGAAAAAAGAGTAAGTTAGTAACATAGTCCAACCAGAAAAATTATCAAGAACATATAAAAATGCCAAAAATGCAAAAACAATCAAGTAATACATCTCTTTTTGCATTCTGTTCAAAACCACCACCACCTCATGCAGAGCGGCGGTTTCAGAATCGCCGCCTTCGACATGTGACGGTCAGTGCAATCTTGCTGCCTTATGCGGTGGCGGTCTTGTAACCACTAGTTTCATAGGGCGATGGTCTTTTCCCTAATCAACGAATGCCCCTTAAGCCCTAAAAAGACTTAAAAAAGGTGAAAATACATCATTTTGGATGAAATGAAGACCTACCCTATGGGCACCCCCTAAAGACTCATTTAAGACTAACATTTTTGAAAATAATCCCCCAAGACAAAGATTTCTACATTTCTATATTTTGGATTTAAAAACGATAAAATGAGAAGAACTAACCTGAGACTTCATGGGCCGATGTCTTGCTCTTGAAGGCATGATCACGATCTCATAATGGATGTTTTGACTGTACTCTCATCAAAAATGGTCATCGTGGGTCCCAGAGCTCAAAAACCACCAAATCAACACGTGTAAATGAATAGTAAAATGAGCTCATTTTAAATATATATAGTATTCTAATTTGGTTTTGAATTTTTTACGAGTTGGAGCGTCGATGGAGGTAAGTTCTAATCCCTGCGTAAATGGTAAGTCCTCATTTCATATTAATTTAGTTTTATTTTTCAATTTATTTTATCTATCTACACTTGAGTCCTCTTTTCATTTTACAGGTAGCGGGAATTTGGATGGTGACATTTCGACATATGGACGTGAAGGTATAACTTCTAACTCCCCATTTTGGGACCACCATACTTGGACCCACTGTTTTATGCCTCTTAATGGCTAAAATGCTTCTCGAGGGGGAAATATGTACGTACCCAAAAATGTAGGTACTGTACTATTGGAAAGAGGTTACGAAACCCCAATGATGATTTAGGTTTCTTCGTAAGTTGTTTAGAATCTAGAAAATCTTGCTAGGTGTATGTTTACATCCCAAATGATTTATCCAAGATCCGTGTGCTTTGTTCTGTCCTATGCGCCCTTTTCTTTGCATTTTGGTCTTAAGTGACAGGACCACCACCCAGGAAAGGGCGGTGGTCCAGAACTGCGCCACCCCTGTGCAGGGGCGGCGCCCCTGTGCGTATTTTCAAAACATTCGACGATCATGTCAAACGTAAAAATTCAACTTTCACCCACATTCTTCAACCACTTTGGCTTGCATTTATGTTTTGGCCGCCTAGTAAATAGTGTTTTCCCTTTGTTTATAGTAAAAGAGATCAATTTGGAGTTACCCTCTAGTAAATGCAAATGCTATAAATAGCCAACTTGTTTTCAAACAAATGGCCCCTCTCCTTCTCTGTTTGATTATTCAGTTTTCTTGAAATTCTTGCATAAGTTTCAATAGTTTCATATTTTGCATGAGTTATCAGTCTCTCATTTCTGTATTAGTGATCATTTGATCTTATTGCTTTCATTTTCTTACTTCATACAATCAATTTAGCATAGGATAGTTTCATTTTAAATTAGAATCCATCTTAGAGTTGTAGGTTTTGTTTGTCACAAAAGATAGTTTCCAGAATTCTTGGCGTATTTGTGTTGTATTCCCGTAATAAATCCTACTAGGAATTGCATAGTCAAGCTCTATTCACTTGCACTATCCCTCTCTTACTTGCATTGTATTTAGTTTATATCCAAAGTTTCCATTGTTTGAGTACCTTCTTCTGCTGACGCTATCATATACACACTTTTCTTGGATTCATGAGAACACGAAGGAATGAGGAGATCACATTGAGGGGACAAAGTCACACACAACCGGATTTACCACTATTCTGTAAACTCCAGGTTTGAGCTATCAAAGTTGTAGTTAAAATATATCAAATAGAGTAGTAAATTATTTCATTTCAGTTAAAATATCACTTTCGATATTGCTGGGAAGCTGTGGGGAATGATAGTTTCTGAGAAACTATGATTCATTCTTCACTTCTGAGGTAGGATCAGAAGTCTTTTCGATTAAACTAGTTGGTTATTTAAATATTTAGGATAAACTCACAACTGCACAGGCAAATAGCTATACCAAGCTACGTTTCTTGTTTTGATTATGTTATTAGATTAATTGTCCATTTTCTAAATATATTAAAATAATAGCCTGCTCTTTTAATTTCGTTAAAATACTTCATCAAAAATACAAAAATAAAAAGAATATATGCATAGTGTAGATATATCTTTCATAATTACTTTATTCATTTTAGTTAAAGTAGAATAATCTTTGCATGAAAACCACGGGACCTAGAGAACCTAGAGAATACGTGTTTGAACCGATAGTGCCTCAACCAAATCTCCCCACAACACTAGCTAATATAGATCAAGACGTTAGGATTTAGGTTTTGAACAACAATAAACCTACGAGTAATTAGTGAACAATTGAGAGAGTTGAATATTGAAGATGACAAGGCATACACATTCTGGTCAAATCACCCCAACTATAGACTACCTTGATAGGATATCCGCATGACCATACAAGAACTCGAAAGAGAACAAATATTTGGTTGCGATCCTTTAGTTCCACAACCCAACACAGGAGACCTCCTCATCGACATAGATATTGGCTTACATATTCAAGTTGCTAGAACACCCGTAAGGTATTCTGAGAAAATTATACAACTTCTAGTTCTAAACATAGAGGCTGAAAAGGCTTATGACTATTGGATAGTCGGGAGAAGAGATTGACTCCTCATATGACCATAGGAGGTCCACCACAACCACGAACTTATGGTTGTGATCCACAAGTCCCACAACCCAATGGGCCTACTAATCAATTAGACATTGACACTGGTTTACGCACACTAATATTCAGATCCTCGCCACTTCCACCAGACATCATTACACAATTCTCCGTATTAAACATAGCAGCCAATCAAGCTAGGGATTTCTTGATTAGACCAGAGAATCATCCATAAAACTCTCGAAGGATCCACTACACCTCTCATCACCATTTTCCATGACCTTTTCTGGAAATATACATGAAGCACCTATAGGTCATTTTCCACGTATCCAACAACCAATAAATAGGATCTTGATAGAGCTCGACATTGATTGGAGCCTCCGAGAAGCTATTATATCCGAATGATCCATTACACCAATTCAAGTTAGGAGAGCCTTCTTTTCCTTAGATTCGTAGATTCCATTATTGTGTGTCGAAGATATAAGATTTCCAAACTAGATTTTCTGTATCCATATATATTCCATTTCCACCGGCTGTCTCAGCACGACCTCGGGAGGTCAGGTACGAGGAAAATCTCCTTGTAGATTCTCATGCTCGCATGTCACTTTTCTATTGACAGTGCCCATGATCAATTTTCCCTACCAAAATATATGGAGTTGGAAACAATAAGGGGTAATGAGATGGGATACCTATTGGTTCTACAATATGACTAAACAGTGATTTGGGTAACCTCTTGGGGTCGAACGTCACAATAAAGCTAACCCTCCCTATCATGCAAAGTATGACCATGGAGTAAGTATTACTCTAGTTATTGTAGGAAAGTGTGTTGTTTAATAATGATTACGTGTCACATTTGATTATTTACTATAAAAAAATAGTATAAAATTTTATAAGTAAATTTGATGAAAATTCGGGTATAACACCTTTGATACAAGAGAAATTGTGTATTGGACCATCCTATCATTCCATGGATCATTTCCTTGATATGTGTTGGAGTAGAAAAATCTATCTTTTACAAATTTGGTTGCAAGGGTTGATTCCTTATTGTATGGTGTAGTGGCTCTTTGGAACATGCTCCAACCGACTCATCGACAAGAACCATACTTTCTACATCTTCGGTAGTAATAATAGCCATACCAATAATACTACTTCTGGAAAAGTAACCTTATGTTTTCCTTGAGAATAAGATAATTTAGTAACATCTGTCTATGAAAACTTTTTAGACCAATATAGAACAATTTCTTAAAGTTTCTTTGTATTTTCAAGTATTTGTTCTACTTGAGGAACTATTAGATCTCAAAATTTCACCCCGCCCCAAGTCATAGAAAACTCGGGATTTGAGTCAACATGGGAATGTCTCATAGTTGTGGGACTCAAACTAAGACGAACCTCCGGAGAAGGACGAATTCCTCATTATACTCCTAACGCTAAAATACTCCTATGAATTAAAATGCAACTATCCATCTCTCCAGTAACTTTCAAGGGACTAGGGTGAGAAGGAGATGCATAAAAGATAAACCTCAACCAGAGAAGGTGATAAAACAAAAAATAAGGGGATGAATACTTAGGAAAGAGGGAAAATGGAAGAAAACAATGATGAAGAGGGCCAAAACTAAAGCCATAAATAATAAAACCTCGAAGGTTCTAGTTCCACAATGCATAATGAACACAAAATTTGAAATAATGCATGCAATAAACCTGTAAGTAAATGAGAGGCAAGAGAGTGCAATAAAACAATAGCTAAGGCCGAAATGAGCCACAAAACCAAATATTTTATTACTTAGAGATCATGTACAGATCATCATGATACAAGAGGAAGATGCAAAAATTCAAAAACTCAAACCCAAGGCATG
Source organism: Taxus wallichiana var. yunnanensis (assembly GCA_018340775.1). Classification (NCBI taxonomy): domain Eukaryota; kingdom Viridiplantae; phylum Streptophyta; class Pinopsida; order Cupressales; family Taxaceae; genus Taxus; species Taxus wallichiana. The sequence continues at coordinate 974,955,810 of CM031239.1, forward strand.
CAACCCTTAGAATGCTTGTGCAACATGAAATGATTCCCTCGCATTCCCAAATAATCCAACATTAAAACAAGGCATCATTTTACAATATATAGAAAAATGGAAGAAGGAGAAGAAAGAAGAAAGAGAGGGAAAATTCAAATTCTTCTTCCACAAGACAACAAATTCATTTAATTTTCTGAAAGGATTTGATTACGTCGTAAATTATGTCTCCCACGGCACCTTCCTTGTTGAAGAAGGAACACCACCCATACTACATTTAATTTTGGTAGTTGGGCTGACTGGAATAGAACCTTTGCATGTTGGAGACATCACCCCTTTGCTTTTCCCACCTACCACCTACTTGATTTAAAAATATGATCTTATTCCATGGAGGAGGACAATATTTCTTCAATAATATCATATTTACAAAGATTTGATCATCATATTCTAAATTTATATCAATTTCAACTCCCGTGGAAAACTAATGTTTCTTTGTTACATGATTTTTCTCTTTTATCTCTCAGTGCAACTTTTGCATTTTCTTGTTCCGTGGATCCATTATCTCTTTCTCTTGGAACATGGTTTATTTACTTGTCGCATGGATTTTATCAACATTAGTGGAATTATTTTTAGTAACTGCGGCTTTTGCATTTGCACTGTTGCTGCATGGATTTTCTGTTTTAGTTCTTCACTTTGCGACACTAAAAACATCTACGGATTTATTTCATTCACCCCGTGGCATCGGTTACTTTGGATTTATTTTATCCTTATACATGAATTTGATTTCTTCATCTTATGACATGCCTAAACTCTTTCACGGTCTTCATTCTTTAGTCTCGACTCTTTAAGTTCAATTTTTGCAAGGGTGTAAAAATAGACAAAATTTTTGGCGACTCATAGGGGCCATCTTCCTACTAGATGAGATGATCAAGTAACCTTAGAATCCATTAGGCATGGAGTCAGTTTGAAATTTCTTGAATCTAATTTAGTTGCTCTGCATTTGATTTTTGAGGTGATTGCAACTAATCCTTGATATTTTGAACTTCCTTCCTTGCATCTTGAGAACATGATGAAACAATGCACAAGGACATCTCCAAACAACAATACTATACAAAGCACTTAGGGAAAGAAACCTACACTACCAAAAATGCAATGTGTTGAAAGCACTTGGAGGAATTGAAATTCTAATATACTATATACAAGATGCATGAAAATCTTAATGAGAAGGTTTGAGATGAATTTTGTTGAATGGGATTTGAAGCAATTTTCCATTAATTTTAGATAACTCGAATGAGTTAGCTACCTTGAAAGAATAAATGATATATGGTTCAATCTAAATAAAATCAAATTTGGAGTGTCTCCTTGGTTTAGCTCGATCCACGTCCCACTTCAAAACCAGATCTCTAACCTTGAATATCGATTTATAGGTTTTCTATCAAACCACCGCTTGGTCAATGTTTAATGTTGTTCCATCCTAACTATGGTGGAATTTCTATTTTCCTCCAGTTCCACTAATTCCACCATTCTGATTTCCCTTTGATCCATGCCTTCAAATTCTAACTGCTGAGCTAACTCAAATGAAGGCAAATCTAGTGATAATGGCAATCTTGCTTCTTTACCATATACCAGTTTGTAGATAGAAGTGCTAATTTCCTTCTTTATTTTTATCCTGTCCACCCAAAGAGAATGTTTACCTTTGTGTGCTACTATCTTTGATTGATGTCCATTATCCTCTTCATGATTCTGATAAGGTTTTTGTTAGTAGTTTCCGCCAATCCATTACCTTGGGGGTAATAATTAGAAGAAGTTTTTAGATAGATCCCAAGTCCCAAAGCCCAATTAAAAATCTTGGATCAAAGAAAATATTTAACATTATCAGAAATGATGGGCTAAGGGACACCAAACCTTGTAACTATTTCTTCAAGAAATTGCAGCCTATGAGCAAATAAAAAAAATTCATTATTTGGAGAAATGAGTACAAAACCCGCCCTAAATCCATTTCTGCTTCTAGAACCATCAAAGAACATCCGCCATTGTCCAAAAACATTTTCCTTTTCTTTTTGAATACCACAAGAATTATATATTCCTCCTGGAGAATGCAATAGGTTCTCAGACTAGTCTCAAAGGTTTTGAGCTCTTCATCATAAGGATAAAACTTGTGGTCTCTCTTAGCCCATTCATCTAACAATAAATCAAGCATGGAAGGAGGAATGATCTGCTCATCGCTGATTGACACTTTCTCATATTCTTATTATATTAGGAAATTTGATTGGATGGGAGTCAAGTCATATGGCTCAATATGGTAAGAAAAATGGGCTCAACTTGTATTGTGAATCAGGTACCATATCTAGTTTTAAGAAGCATACGAGTCCAATTTGAGGATAGATAGCTGCTTACTTTAGCAATAAAGTCTCTAGATAAACATACGGAAAACATGGGAGGAAGGTCAATGACATAATTGTCATGGGTTATGGTGAGGCTTGGGCAGACATGAAGTGTCAACTCAAGGCCTTTTATTACACCTAGAACATTCACAATTGATCTATCAAGTTATAAAACTCCCCTAGACACAAGACTGTATTTGAGACCTAAGATATCAAGAATTTTCTTGGGTATTATAGAGGTACTAGCCCCTCAATCAATTATACAGTTATGAACTAGGTATTTACCCACAATTATTGACATGTAAAATGGTGGGGTTTTTGTAATTTTACTTAGTCATTTCTTTCTTGACAGACATGAACCGCGGCATGAGCCTTTTACATTACAAGGTTAAGTCGAGGTAATTTCTTGAAGGATTCATATAGAAAATCACGCTGCGATGGAATATCAAGCGCATCGACATTAAGAAGTTGGCATTGGTATTTTTAATTTGCTCAACAATATTAAATGGAATATCCCTAGATTTATGTATATGCGGCATGCTACCTTCCTTTCTTTTGCTATGGCGGCATTTGCCTTGGCACCTTTAACCGAAGAGTATCCTCCTTGGCCATGGATTTTACATGAATCTCAAACAACTTTCTTTTTTTTACTGCAACTTCTTATCTCATTCCCATGGTATTGGATTGTTCTGTGGAAGGTGAAGATTGTGACTCCAACATCCTTTTCTTGTGTTGCGTATTATCAACAACACTGATTGATGGTTTGTTAGAGCTTCTTGCCACTTGGTTAATCGCATGAAAATCCTCGGATCAAAGAACATGATATTGGTATCATTGTTGGTTTCTTGATATGCTTCAGTGGTTGGATTTGGCACCTCTAGCAGTGGTTCTTGCTATTTGGAAGAATCCTGGACCATGTATGCTTGAAGGTACATTTCTCTCTCAAAACCAAGTTGGTTATGCGACAAATTACATGGGAAACACCATTCCGTTTCTTGTGCCATATTATTTTACACAAGAACCAAATACTAACTTGAACTAGGGGTAGGAATTTCTCTTGGAAGAGGTATTTTTTCCAATATAAGAGGAGTACTTTGACCTTGCCATCTATTATTATGTTGGATTGGTGCATACCTTTGATTAGACTACTGATTTCTATATGGTTGATACCCCGGATTTGAATATTTCCCTTGACCTTTCCATCTATTATTCCATGGAGGAGGATAAGGTTTATTCAATAATATCAGATTTATAAAGATCTGATCATCATATTCTAAATTTATATCAATTTCAAATCCCCGCGGAAAATTGCTATTTCTTTGTTATGCGGATTTTCTCTTTTAGCTCTGCGCGACTTTTGCATTTGCTTGTTCCACTATTCAATTATCTCTTTTTCTTGACCAATGATCTATTTAATTTTTTGTGGATTTTATCAACATCCACATAATTATTTTTGTTAACTCCGTGGCTTTTACATTTGCTTGTTCCACAATGTTTTTGTTTTAGTTCTTGATTTGCGGTACTTAGAAAATTTGCAGATTTTTTTCTTTCACCCCGCAACCTCGATTACTTTGGCGGTATTTTATCCATAGCCACGACTTTGATTTCTTCATAGTGTGACATACCTAAAATATTCCATGGTATTCATTATTCAGTCCACGGCTATTCAAGTTGTTCAATTTTTGTAAGGGTGTAAAAATAGACAAAATTTTTAGTGAATTATAGGGGTCATCTACCTACTAGATGAAATGACCAAGTAAACTTAAAATCCATTGGGAATGGAGTCATATTGAAATTTTTGAGTCTAATTTAGTTTCTCTACATTTGATTTTTTGAGGTGCTGCAACTAATCCTTGGTATTTTGCATATCCTTCCCCGCATCTTGTGAACATGATGAAACCCCGCACAAGGACATCTCCAAATGAAAAGAATGTGCAAAGCACTTAGGGAAAGAAACCTACACTACCAAAAATTTATTTTTTTGAAAGAAGTTGAAGGAATTGAAATTCTAATCTACTATATATAAGATGTATGAAAATCTTAATGAGAAGGTTTGAGATGAATCTCTCTGAATGTGATTTGAAGCACATTTCCATTAAGATCAAATAAATTGAATGAGTTAGATGCCTTCCAAGTGGTAATGATATATGGTCCACTCCAAATAGCATCAAATTTGGAGTGTCTTCTAGGTTTAACTCGATCCGTTTCCCACTTCAAAACCAGATCTCCAACCTTGAATGTCTGATTTCTATCTTTTCTGTCAAACCATTGCTTAGTTAATGTTTGATGATGTTCCATCCTGACTATGGCAAAATTTTTGTTTTCCTCTAGTTCCACCAATTCCACTATTTTGATTTCCCTTTGATCCACACCTTCAAATTCCAGCTGCTGAGCTAACTCAAATGAAGGTAACTCTAGTGATAATGGCAATCTTGCTTCTTTACCATATACTAGTTTATAGGGAGAAGGTCTAATTGGCTTCTTCATTTTTATCATGTCCACCCAAAGAACCATTAATATTACTTTTGAACAATATGTCATTAACTAATGAATAAGGAATAGATCGCAACCTCAAATGTCTTCTCTTTTCTTTATTCAAACCAAGAGGGTATGTACCAGTAGAAAAAAACTTAGTCATATCATTAATCCAATGCGATCATTGAATACATTCCTTTCATCCTACTTCTTCAACATCACATGGTAACTCATCTTTTGAGAATATTTCTTTCATGAGGGTGGTTTCTTGGGGTTCCGTAACATCCAGAGCCAGTTTCTCACAAAGTGCTCTCCCTCTTACCAATTTTGTGTCCTTAATGGTCACATCATACTCCATGATCTTAGTCACCCATCTAGCTTGTTTCTCATTGATCTATGCTCCCATGATGAAATATCTAATGCTAGAATTTGATATTAAAACCTTTATATAGATAAAAAAACATACTTTTAAATTTCTTCAAGGCTCTCATGATGGCAAACACCTATTTTTCAATGTGACTGTATTTGAGCTCATAATTCTTTAATGTTTGGCAGAAAAATGCCACAGACTACTCTATTGATTTATCGTTCGGTTGTTTCAAGACCGTGGCTATGCTCGATTCTTCCCCATGAGCATAAAGAATGAAATCCTTGGTATAATCAAAATTAATCAATGTTGGCGCTTGAGTAATCTCTTGTTTTATCTTTTCAAATATGTCCTTTCCTTTTGCTATCCACTTGAATGCTGCATGCTTTTTTGAGCATGAGGGTAATAGGTCTTCTCAAAACCAGGAAGTTAGGAATGAAGTGCATAAAAAAGTTGATCTTGCTAAGGAATGAGTACAAAGCCTTCTTTTTCTCCGGTAAGGAAAGAACCACAATACCTGCAATTATTTTTGGATCGGTGGCAATGCATTATTTGGAAACAATATGCCCTAAAAGCCTACTCTAGGAACCATAAAATTGCATTTCTTAGGATCCGAGGATACACCAAACTATCTCCATCTTTCAAATACTTTCTCCTGGTGTTTCATATGATCCGTGCTGTTAGGAGAAAATAGTGATGTCATCCAAGTAAATCAAGATAAACTAATTGATATACCCTTTGAAAGCAATATCCATTTCTCTTTGGAAGGTAGCACCTGCGTTTGATAAGAAAACATTCCTTATTTGGTGGTGAACTTGGTTTTATATTGATCTTCCTCTTTCACTTTGATCTAGTTAAAGCCAAAATAACCATCAAGTATGGAGAACCTATTTTCTCCTGCTACTGTCAACAAGATTTGTTCCATGGAAGGAAAGGGATAATGATCCTCAAGAGAAGCTTTGTTCGAATCCCTAAAATCCATGGAGAGCCGTATTTCACCATTCTTCTTCCTTACTGGGACTAGATTTGCCACCTAAGTAGAATACTTGATTGGAAAAATTATTTTGGCCTTAATGAGTTTGGAGAGCTCCTTTCTCATGAGGGGTTCAATCTTGGGGTTGATTGACCTTTGTTTCTATCTAATTGGCTTGATGTTGGGATCAAGATCAATGGAATGTTGGACTATATCTAGATTGAATTATTTTAAATATTCATAATCCCATGAAAAACATCACTGAACTTCTAACACAAGGAAACAAAATCTTCCTTCTCATTTTCATCACACACCTTTCCAAGTGGGAGTTCCTTTCATGGAGTGAGTGAAACTAGATGAAAATCTTCTTGATTTTCTACCATATTATTTTCCATTCCTTTGAATTCATAATCCGGGGTGAAAATATGCTCTAATGTGACTAATCCCATTCAAAACTTGTTTGATTTTATTTTAATAATCTGATCTCCATACACTTCCTGCAAATCATCTTGTATCTTCGAGGAGAATTCCACCTCATTTTGAATGAACTACACAATTTTTTCATCACTATCAAACACCTGCTAATAGGCCTGGTTGTCTGGAATAGATGGCCTAACCACCATTTTGATATGTTGGGCATTCCCTTTGATCAAATCCTTAGCAGGGGAGAATTGAGAGCCAAGGGCCGCCATTTAGTCTGCATATTTTTTCAATTTTTTGGGCACAACCTATAGGTTGATGGCGTTAAAGCTTTCTAGAAATCCTAGACCCTATGTTTGTAAGATTTTAACGACTTGTTCTTCATCAAAAATTTGTCTGCAAACTTGGTGAATGAACAATTTAATGTCTTCAAAAACCTGCAACTCCTTTATTTTTCTCTTTTCCACGATCGATTGACCATGTACTAATGCCTCATATTCTACCACATTATTAGAACATGAAAATTACATCCTATGAGAAAATAAAATCTTTTCATTTTTTGGAGAAATGAGTACAACACCTACCCCAAATCCATTTCTTCTTCTAGAACCATCAAAGAACATCCGCCATAGTCCAGAAACATTTTCCTTTTCTTGTTTGAATTCCACGGGTATCATAGATTCCTCCTAGAGAATGTAATAGGTTCTAGACTAGTCTCAAAGGTTTTGGCTCTTCATCATAAGGATCAAATTTGTGGTATCTCTTAGCCCATTCATCTAACAAAAAATGGGCATGAAAGGAGGAATGATCTGTTCATATGGGATTAAAACTTTCTCACGTTCTTCTTGTATTAGGAAATTTTATTAGATGTGGGTTAGGTCATATGGCTCAATATGGTAATAAAATATGGGCTCAAATTGTATTGTGAATTGGGTACCATATCTGGTTTTCAGAAGCATATGAGTCCAATATGAGGATAGATAGCTACCTACTTTAGCAGTGAAGTCTCTAGATAAACAGATGGCAAACATGGGAGGAAGGTCAATGAATGAAATGTCATGGGTTATGGTGAGGCTTGGGTAGGCATGAAGTGTCAACTCAAGATATTTTATTATGCCCAGGACATTCACAATTGATCCATCAAGTTGTAAAACTCCCTAGACACAGGACTATATTTGAGACCTAAGATATCAACAATTTTCTTGGGCATTACAGAGGTACTAGCCCCTGAATCAATCATACAATTATGAACTAGGTATTTACCCACAATTATTGACATGTAAAAGGGTGGGGTTTTAATAGTTTTACTTACTTGGTCATTCCTTTCTTGACAAACATTAAACGTGGCATGAAAATTTTGCATTAAAGGGTCCACAGGAGGTAATTACTTGAGGGATTCACACGAAGCTCATGTTGTGATGGAATAGCAAGTGCATCCCACATTGAGATGTTGACATTGGTATTTTTCATTTTCTCAAAAATATTAAATGTAAGACCCATAGATTTATGAATATGTGGTATGCTACCTTCTTTTCTTTCTTGTGGCGGCATATAACTTGGCGACTTTAATTGAAGAGTATCCTCCTCGGCCATGAATTTGACCGGAAGTTCGGGTGGCTTAATTTTTTAACCATGGCTTCTTGTCTCTTTCCCGCGACATTGGCTTGTTCTGCGTAAGGTGAAGGTTGTGACTCCATTATCCTTTTCTTATGATGCATATTATCAAAAGCAAGTGATTGATGGTGCATTAGAGCTTCCCGACACTTGGTTAACTACACGAAATCCTTAGATCCAAAGAACATGAGGTTGGTATCATTTTTGGTTTCTTGATCTGCTTCCATGGTTGGATTTGATGCCTCTAGTAGTGGTTCTTCTTGATTTGGAAGAACATGGACCATGTATGCTTGAAGGTACATTGCTCTCTCACAACCAGTTTGGTTATGTGACATATTCTTGAATTTACTTACGGTAGTTAAACCAACTGGAATAGACCCTTTGTATGTTGGATACATCACCCCTTTTCTTTGCCCACTTTACCACCTACCCGATTCAAAAAATTAGATCTTATTCCTCGGAGGAGGACAAAATTTCTTCAATAATACCAGATTTACAAAGATCTAATCATCAAATTCTAAATTTATAAGAATTTCAACTCATGCAGTAAAACTACTATTTATTTGTGACACGGATTTTCTCTTTTAGCTCGCACGAATTTTGCATTTTCTTGTTCCATGGCTCCATTATCTCTTTCGATTGACACATGATCTATTTACTTGTTGCACAAATTTTATCAACATCCGCGGACTTCTTTTTCTTACCCCATGGCTTTTGCATTTTCTTGTTCCGTAAATTTTTTGTTTTAGTTCTTCACTTCACGGCACTCGAACATCCACGGATTTTTTTCTTTCACCCCACGGCCTCGATTAATTCAGCAAGATTTTATCCTTAGCCATGAATTTGATTTCTTCATCCTACGATATGCCTAAAATCTTTTGCGGTCTTCATTATTCAATGTGGCTCTTCAAGTTGTTCAATTTTTGTAAGGGTGCAAAATAGACAATAAGAACAATTTTTGGAATTGGTTTCACGAATTATTGGAGATGATCAATTTTTGATTGAATTATACAAAGGAATCATGTAATTGGTGCAAGCTATTTTGAGAAGATTATAAGTGGTTCCAATCTTTGGGGATATTTATTTTTGTATGATCATATTGGTTAGAAAGGGGTTAAACAATATTTTCAACTTCATTTGCCAATACATATTTAGGAATCTCATAAAAAAATGACACATGATACAAATTAAAGATTTTTATCAAAATTTTATACAGAGGATGAAAAAGAGTCAAATTAAGTATTTTAAAAATGAATGGAAGATTTCAAATCATCTTTCTAGTGTAATTCTATGACTTTAATATATTTTCCCATTTCAACAGTAGATCTTCTTGGTTCTTAGGCCTGTCATGAACTATTTTAACAACTTTATTGGTTTGAATCAACAACTTGGAAGATTTTGAAGGATCAACTTGTTTGTCTACTATTCTTTGATACCATAAAATAGATTTTTACTTTTCATTTGAGGAGATAATCTCACTACTTTCTAGAGGAGGTAGACTAGGAGGACTTTGTACATGAATTTCTATTTGTTTAGAGGTCATATTGATTGTGGGTCCATTGGAAGGAACATATTTTTGTTTAATAATTTGTTCACAATCCTTACACCAAATATAATCAAGTGTTTGGGTCATGGATCATACTATTATGGCTACAAACATAGATTTGTTCTTTTCCTTTATTATTAGAGGGCTCGTCCGGAGAGAAATATGAGCTATCAGATCTAGAAGAACTAGATTTGGATAAAGTACGGAGAGACCTTTTAGATATGAAAGACAAAGTTACATCCGACTTATATTCATGGACCGTTGTATAATTATCAAGATTAGAATTATATTTATCTATTGATTTTTAGAGAGGGTGCATTACTTTGTGACTATTATTTGAGACCATGATATTAGTTTTGGCTTTATTTTATGGATTTATAAACTAATATAACTCACCATGCTTTTACCTTTGGCTATGCCATGTTTTTTGCAGGTACATGGTATTTACTAGGTGATAAATGACCTTATGATAATGGCTAAGAGACATGATCTAGGATTCATATGCAACCTAGATGTGGCAAGGTGCAAATAGAGAACTTGCTTAAGAAAATCTTCTTTATGTAAGATAACATGATAATTATGGAAGATTTCAAAAGAGATAGGGAAATTATGTAGACTAGTTTGAATAACAATTAACATGGAATATTTAAAACTATCAAATTAGAGATCCATCAAACAACATAAAACTGAGGCATTAAGACCTCGACGAAACAAAGGAGTAATTCCTATTTGTACACAACCAATATGGGAAAACTTGAAAGTATTATACTTCTTAAGGGCTTTGATATCTGCAAGATCTATTAATGGGATGTCATACTCATGATTCCTAAATTGGGATACTTGAATTACAGACTCACGTGTCTTGAGTGTAGTAGCAACTATTAAATGGAAAATAAACAATTTATCATATACTTCATTATAGGGAATTTTAGGTAACTTCCATATCGGAAGGGGATCAAACTCTTCTTATATATTTATTGTAAAATCGATTGGAAAGATGTTATATAGATTTAATATGTCTTATTAAGCTTCCTCACCTTACATCTGAGTGTGGTCTTCAAACTCCATTATTGGTACTTTTTGGCAACAATGCAACAGGTCTTACGATATCGGCTTCAACAAAACTGCACTCACCTTAGTGACTTTACAATAGAGGCTCGCCTCTTTTCCCGACTTACGATGTATGAACCAAATTCATAGATGGAACCTTAAATATGTAAAAATTCATAGAGAAAGAGTACTAAATAAATATAGCAACATTTTCTTTTATTGACCAAATAGATGTATTATAAGAACATCACTCACGATACCATTATATATTCCAAGTTGGAATATAATTTACAATCATTGTGAAAATTTCACAAGAGACGACAAAAAATAAATGGATATCTTCCATACTCAAATTTCTCATTATTAAGTCACCATCAATAATGAAGGATTAATAGACTCTATATTACATAATTGTAGAGAGTTTTTAATTTGTAAATGAAATACAATCAAGGTTTAAATACGATATATAGATAAATTTTATACGATAACAATTATATTCACATCCACTTTCAAAATTTTTACATGATTAAAACATGAAAAAACAAAACTCGAAATATAAAATCTATATATGGGAATTGGAAAAACTAATACTTCACAAAAATCCAACCAAGCCAGTGTGAGTGAAACCCATAAAGTGAGACATTAAATAATCACTTCAAAAATCATTTGTTATGATCAAGCTCCATATGAGAAAACCATTTTGAAAACTATGATGCAATGAAGGAGGAATAGATAAAATGAAACAAATTTCATATGAGAAAAAGGTGAAACGTGAAAAGGGAAACACCTATATCATATTTAAAGATTAAGGTTGGGAAGAAATTTGAAAATTTGAGCTTATAGCTATATGAAATTCCAGCTCGAAACCACATGCATGAAATAGAAAACTACAAATTGCATTTAAGAAAGATGAAAATATTTCCAAGAAAATGGGCTACCATACTAAAGAACTTAGAGTAAGAATATGGGTAATCAAAAAATTACCTGAATGCTTTTAAGAAATGTTTACATAATTTAATGCTTCGAGGAGAAAAATGATAGACAATAGAAAACTACGTTTCACTATATAGTACATTTTTTTAAACTCAAAGGAACAAATAAAATGCAAGGTATATCCATACATTTGATCAAAGAAAGAAGGGAAATGAAGGCTGAGATTAAAGCAACCAAAAATTCTGGGTGAAATACCATCAACTAGCTCAAATTTACTGACAAATGAAGTGCCTTAAAAACCTAATTGCTTGAGCTTCAAAGTAAAGAAATAAATTCTAATGAATTCAGGAAAACATGACTAAACCGCTCAAATCTTAAGGCTGAAGGAGACAAATTCATTATTGTCAATGGTACATTATCCTTCAACAACATAGTTTTATTTGATTTTAAAAACTTGCTGCACTATTCCTTGAGCGTTTCTTGGTTAATCTTGGCAAGCATACCACATTATTGGCCTTTAAAATTTGATTTTTAAAACAATGATCCTCTTTTTGACTATGGTCACATTAGAGAGACAACGTAGATAAAAGCAAACCAGTTCATACACGTAAAGAAAACCCAATATACATAGTGCACCATGGCTTAAATTTGATTGGGATTTGATGAACTTAAATTTGGAAAAAAAGAATTTTCAAAAGATAAGATTTTGATTGATAGAATTAAATTTGGGAAAAGTGAATGTCCAAAGGATAATGCTTTGATTGATAGGATTAAATTTTTATAAAGTTAATGTTCAAAAGATAAGGCTTTGATTGATAGTATTAATAGGATTAAATTTAGATAAAGTGAATGTCCAAAAAATAAGACTTCAATCGATAACACTTGATAAGATTAAATTTGGAAAAATTAAATGTCTAAAAGATAAGGTTTTAATTGATAGGACTGATAGGATTAAATTTAGACAAAGTGAATGTCTAAAAGATAATGCTTTGTTTGATGGGATCGATAGGCTTAAATTTGGTCAAAGTGAATTTCCAAAAGATAAGGCTTTGTTTGATAGGACTATGTTCAAAGTCTTTTCAGCCTAATTTGGATTTCCTTAGATTTGAATAAAGTGAATATTCAAAAGATAAGACTTTGATTGAGATTTTGATAAACTTATACTTGAATATGAGTACTCAAGATATAAGACTTGGATTGAGATTTTGATATTTTGATAGGATGATTTTGATTGATCAAGATTTGATAAATTTGGACAAGTTTCAATTTCAATTTTCGATTTGGAAAAAATAGGATTTTTTTATGACTAATTTTTAAATTGGATTGAATTTAGATAAGTGTAAGATGTGGAAGAAAAACTATTTTAAACCAATAATATAAAGAAAAATGGAAGATAATAAAGCCCCCACTTTTTGATAATTGATTTTCAAGAACCATTTTGAAACTAACAATCTAAAAAATAACTCAAGATAAGTTTTTTTATTACAAAATTTCAAGAACTATTTTATAACTAATAATATAAACAATAATGAAGATAGGATTTTTTTAGAACGAAATTTTGAATAAAAAAAAAAAAATAGTAAAGGAAAATATGATTTTTAGAACATTTTTTTGAGATGGTTTTGAACAAATAATGAAAGTAGTAAAGGAAAAAGCTGGCTCTGGTTTGTTAAGAGTACTAAGGTTTTAGAAAATTCACTCACAAATACTTTTAGAATGATTACGCACATAAAAAAGTTATGAGTACATAATATACATGTAATCAATTAAGAATGGGGATGCCACTACATACAATGTTTGATATTCCTTAGGGTAAAATTAGTCAAGCGAGGAAGGGGCACTACCCATTTCATTGGCTAGTTTCCTCAATGTGCCAAATAATTTGGGGTTCTTATGGTATTCCTCATAATGAGTTTTAGGACTATGTCCAAGTACTTCCCACTGATTAAGCGGACGTGTTTAAATTCTTATCCGAACCTACAATGCAAATGTGCTTGTTTATTAAAATTTAGAAAAGTTGGTTTATATTTGGCCAAGGAAATTTGTGTACATGATATTAATAGTTTTTGCTTAATTTGACGAAGATTTCCAAATGATGCGAGTCCTACGACAAATTGATTAGTAGTTTCCTTGTAAATATGATATTAGAATAAAACAACAACGAGCATTCATGACCATTTCTAATTTTCAAGACCACTCAAAAGATTGAGAAAAGAGAATACATGGATTTGATTGGAAAAACACACACACACACATGGAATCTAAGATATTATAATCTGTTATAAATGATTAACAACAAATCAAGATCAAATAAACATAGAAAATGGTAAAGCAATGCGGTGAGAATGCTTTGGAAAATTGAAATAAAAATCACCACAAGACGCTAGTGCACGTAATGATACACTATCATGTGTATTGATACGATAAAAATAGTAGTATGCTAGCATGCAAATTTCACAAAGTATAACGTGAATGGAATGCTAACATGTGAGTTATACAATAGCACAAAAAGTAAAATGGTAGTGCGTGTATGAGAATAATAACATGTGTATTGAAATGATAACACAAATTACATGTTATGCTAGCGGGGGTAGTGTTATGATAGCACATGTAACTTTTGTAGATGCATAAAAAAGTAAAGACAACCAATTTGTCATTTTTTTGAAACTTCTCTCAATTTAATCCATAAAAGGCCCACGAAAATCAGTTAGTGATTCTAAAATAGCTAGAACACAAAAACAAGGTTAATTTCACAAAAAACAATGAAGAAACAAAAATATGTAGGTTGTTCCCCTTTGGGTGTGCCAGAAATGTATACAAAGAAAAACTACACAATAAAAGAAACAAAGAAAATAAAAGAAAACTAGTTCCTTCTTCATATATACTTGCAATATCAGATGAGATTGCTGAAGCTTGGAATGAAGCACTGAACCTATTGAATCTCTTGATAAAATTTGTTTGTGGATGCTCCAAAGATGTTCGAATGGAATTATATTAGCTATGAGTAAAGTGATTGAATGTATGATTTGATGATAAATATGTGATCATTTGGACAACGTAACAGTATGTGAGATTGAATGATAATCCAACACAATGATGATATAATTCTCAAATATTCCAAAGATGATAATTGGAGAAGAATGAGTCATATTTAATAGGAAGGAACGAGATTCCAAATATCGGATTTGTATAATTAGCTTGTTTGATATGAAATTAAATCAAGCAATATTGAATTTTTAATTGAGTATCCAATCCATTAGAGGAATTGAACCATTAATTTGAGCTTGCATGGATGAGTTATTTTTGAGTTGGCCAAGTTTACACATGATTTTGTATATTTAGAATTAAATATTAATTGCATGTATTTTGTTTTATTCATCCAAAAAAGTGATGTGAATTTTAGATTTTGCATTGATTTTCTTTATTTTGGAATGCCATGCTTTTTGGGAGATATGTTTAATTAACTCAAATGCATGATTTTATTTAATCTAGTTTTTTCCTCTTGCACATGTTTAATTGATTTAATCTTTAATTAATTTTTTTCTCTAGATAACTTAAGATGTTAATTAGTGAAGTGATACTAATTAAATGGATAAGAGATGAGGTGTAAATTAACTAATGGGATAAGGGATGAATAATAAGAGTGATAATATGATTAATTAATTAATATTAGGAATGTGATATGAATGTAATAAGGTCTATACTATGAATATTGAATTATTCAAGACCATATGTGAGTGATAAGAATGATTAGGGAGTTGTGGGACGATGCTCGTAAAATGCGATTAAGGGTTGTAAAATAGTTGAACATATTAAAAGTGGTGAAAGTGGTCAAAATTTACCGTGAAGTAATTATGAGGTGACTATGGAGGTTGAAAATACGTAATACGATATTTTAGGATGTCTACAACTTAATTCTTTAATAAGGAGATCTAAATCCTATAAATGTGCAATGTTCCATATGATTGAATATTTAAAAAATATTATTGTTAGAGATTGATTATTGCGTAAGAAATCTAAGTTTTATATGTACTTCATTTGAGAAGGTCTACCAAATTTCACTTTTTGTTTTAGAGAAGGCATTCTCTCCATTGGAAGCATAACAATTCAGAAGGGGCATCTCCATAGTTTGCTTTATTACCAAAATTTATGAGTTAATTTTTGATGAAGAATGTTTTGACATAATTTGTATGAATTTTTAGAAACAAAAATGTAAATATTTTTGAGTGGTGTAGAATCAAAAGCTTATACAAGTGCAACAATAAAGAAGGAGAAGGTTAAAATAATAACTTGAGAAAAATTGCAGCGAGATACATGTTAGTAAAACAAATGTATCTTCTTGAAAGATATTGTATTGAGGTGATTCTTTTTATGGAAAAATAAGAAAGATGCACAAAATTTTTGTTTACATCATATTTAGTTTAAAGTTTCGAGATGTGACAAAATTATTGTGCAAAAGACGTGTTTTGTTAAAATAAATTTTGCATATAACATAAGCAAATTTATTTTATTGTTCTAAGTCATTATATTGAAAACCCCATGTTTTACAAGTATTTTTTCTAGATGATATATCTTATTTTGTCTTAATGTTATGAATATATGTTTATGTTTTAATAGTTTTTAAAATTGTCCTTAAAAAGTGTGTCTAGTGTCAACATTAAATAAGTAATCCAATCAATAATTTGAGAAGCGTTAGTGTCGGTTTATTTTTAATAAATTAAAATTTTCATCTAAGATTCCTTTATGCATCTTTTTTGGATATATAATATGATTGAGTCTATTTTTTTTAGTGTCAAAAATAAATTGTAAAAGTTGTGTATGATTGTTAAGTTATAATTTTTTGTTAGTTGATATATGTTATCAAAATTCTAAAAGTCATTGTTGGTTCTTGTCAATAAAGAGTCGTTTCATCTATAAATAATCTTGCCAAAATCATGTTAGTGTATGTTAAAAATTCAAATCATTAAAATAAGTTTTATTGTAAAAGAGTAAGAAAATATATATTTTTCTTTACACACCCATTTTCGAGCGAAACCGACATTCTAAAAAATAGTGTTTCACATTATCGGGGGAGATAAAAATATATTATAATGTGGAAAGAAATGAGCATCAAGTATTCATTGGTTGAGTATGTAACACATTAATTGGAGGATGAAGACATTAGAGGTTGAAGGTAAATAAACACTCTCATTTGTTCTTTAATGAAGTAGCCATATGATGTGGTAGTGGATAACCATTTTCACCAAAATTATTAAATCTAGGATTAGTTATCGGTGGAAAAAGTAATAGTATCATATAGTACTTGTGATAAGACCTGGTAGTGTTCTATGATGGTGGTTACAAATGCGACAAGAACACAATCCTCAAATATATATTTTTAGTTATTTGTGTTGTATGGTGTGTGCAAAAATAAAACATTGTAATAATTTCACTATTAATATTAAAAGGAGGATTATATATATATATAGTTTTATAGAGAGAAAGCTGTCTATAGATATTATTTAACTATCATACTTCTTCATTGATTGACGGTGGGAAGATCACTAGAAGTGAAAGTGAGAGATGTTGAGTTCTTGTATGTAGTTGAATCAATGGAAGTGTGTTTGGCCGATGAAAGAGTATTCAATGGAAGTGAAAGTGAAAACTATTGAGTTATCATATGCATGTGATTTATATGCAACAAATATCCATAGTAGTGGTATATAGACCTAAAAGTATGCGTTGACATATAATTTCATTTTTTAGTTCTTGTGATGTGTTTTTCCCCATGTTCTCACTAAGAGGAAGAATGTTAGGAATTACTTATTTTAGTTCTCACATAAATAATTACACGTGTGAGTGAATAGGTAAATTTAGTTAGTTATTTAGTAAATAGGTTTAATTATATTAAACCTATTCTAATGTTTGTTAATGGTTAGTCAAAGTTAATAAGTATTTTGGTGAATATTATTAGCTTTTATGTGTATTGTTTGGTTATTATAATGAATCAAAAGAATAGGTGATAGTTGTGGGATTGTCTTCATACCTGAATAAAGAGATCTAAAGCCTATAAATGAGTAATATTATATATGATTGAATATTGAGAAAATTATTATTTTGGAGATTTATTATTATGTGAGAAATTCAAGTTTTCAATGTCTTTCATTTCAGAAGCTCTACCAAATTTCACAAGATTAGTTGTCCATGAATCACATTTCTCATTTCTCAATTGTAACTCACCCAAATGTTTTCTAAAAGCTACACTAAACATGTATCACATATTCTATAAATTGAATGATTCTAGTGATTTAAGGAAGCTATCTTGAAGGAAAAATGAATAGATGATATCCATATTAGTATTAGTGAAGTCAAACTTCATAAGAAGAATGATTTTTCCAAGTTTTCTAAAAATAATCCCAAGTCAATTAGGTAGTTCTCCAATCTATGGATAACTAAGGTTCCTCATAAAGTGCAACAAAAAATTATTCTATGACTCCTAACAACCAAAAATTATGATCTACAACACAAAATACATCATGGTATCCCTTTCATATGCACAAAATACACTCCATTAAGTGAATCACTTCCTAGTATCTTACAAAATTTCTCGACGCTCAACTCATTATACTTACACGGTACAAAAAGATAATCCTAATGTACTAAAACCAATTCGGCAAAAAAAAATCAACTAATATGTGTGCCTATCATAGAATTGTAGGCCATGCAACTAAAAAATGTTTCCAATTTCACAATGCTATTCAAGACCTCATTGACAAACGTGTTATCCAAATTGAAAATGCTATGGATATGCAAAAACAAAATCTAGAATGTATTCAATAATCTAATACCATCCCACACAACTTCAACCAATAAAGTTATCCATGATGCATCATCATCATTTGATCAATATTTTGTTGGTAAGATCCATATTATTACAAGAAATCAAATTGCCAACACAAAATCCAAATCAACATACGAATCCATACCCATACCAATATCATCACCAAACATGGCTTCACACTCAAAAACGACCATCACATTAAAAAGACCTCATCAACCAATTATAGAGAACACGACCAAAATATCAATGTATGATCTCATTATTCACTCTTCCAATCATTGTGAGGACCTTATTGAATCCATAAAGTTAATCAATTTGTACACCCAAAATCCCAACACCTTTTCAAAGTTTGTGGTAAGCCTGTAGACTTCTACTTCCTCATCAATTATATTTTATGATTATGGGATCAAGTTTGAATTCGTTATCATAAGACAAGGGATTGAATTCATTATTCATCATCACTAACATAAAATACAATACATTTAAATGCATTTTGATTGAAAATGGCTCTAACATCAATATTATATCATACAAAAATTTACACTATTTCAATATACCATTGTATTATATTTCAACCTCTACATTACAATTGTAAGCATTCAATGATTCTCCTTGTGATCTGCCTTAGGAAATACTATATTACTAATAAAAGTTTGATCCAAAACAGTCCATACTCTTCTATATGTCATAGAAAGGGAATTGAAATATAACATACTATTTGGAGGTCCTTGGATTCATGAGATTATATTTATCTCATCAACCCTTCATCAATGCCTCAAATATAGATAAGACATAATTACACATTATGTCACCACTAATTCAGAAATATTCAAATATTGCAAAAATATCATGCTTTCATTTTATAGGGTGGTACCAACCACTCAAGTTACACTAGTTGTTTTGACCCCTTCACACACACACACACACACACACACACACACACACACACACACACACACACACACACACACACACACACACACACACACACAAACACACACACACACACACACACACACACACACAAACACATTATAACTTCCTCTCACACTCCTATTGTGATGGATCCATCTCCTTTCATAAAACATTCCAACTAATCAAAACCATGAGATCCATCTTCGTCATCTTCATTATCTAATGAGAAAGCATTATCCTCAATCCTTGAGGTAATCATCCTTCCTTTAAATTCACCATACCCATCATATTCATCACAACCAAAAATACTATTGTACAAATCCCATGACCAACAAGAAATAATCTATCGGTGTTGGGGAATACAAAATCCCTTATGCCACCATATACTTACAAAGAATGCAAAGCTGTCAAAGAAATGAGTAGATCATCCTCAACTAAAATTGATAAGGGATATTTAGTATCACTTTAAATTCCTCCTAACACCTTTTTTGTGTATGGGGACGGGACACCGTGACTTCCCCTTTGTTCAATTTAACTTATTTATCTCAAAATATAAGTTTAATGCTAACATTTCATATCTTTCCCATACACACTTTTCAATGTATTTCTTACTCAATCAAAGGTGGAAAGGATACGGTATAGGAAAATTTGAATAAGGCATTACTAATCCATTTCACCCTTGTTAGAAGCTATCTTCCATTAAATGGGCCAATATCTACCAAAGTAGATGATGACATTGAAAATCTGGTAGTGACCTTCACTATTATGAGTTTCCATCCATGGAAAGAGGTGGTTATACACATCCATGTTATCCTTAGTCACTTGTTTATTCTATACCAATCCCACATATTCCTCAATCAAGCCATGTGATGTGATTCTAATTGTATGAATTATTTATTGAGTTTGGGACTATGTTTGATTGGTCTATGGATCATCACATTTCATATACATTACCTACACAATGCAATGAAAAATATGATTCCATTAGTTCACCACCTATGTATATCCTCATATTAAGAAACAATATTACTATCAATCGATTTAAGACCTTTCCCATTGACTATAATCTTGGGAATATATCTGCACCCCTTGATCTATTCCCTTTGAAAGAGGTTATCTTGTGCCATTTAGTTTCTATGAATAAGGAGCTTTACAAATATGTTATATAAGATACCCAACTACATAATGAAGCTTACTTTGGGGATATTGATGATGTGCTACTCAATGAGACTAAATAGTTCCCAACATTTGACCACCTTGATGAGGCCTCACACATGCTCATTGATGTAACAAATGAGGTCAATATTGGTACACCTAAAGAACCTCACATGGTACTCCTTGGTAATTTCATATCAAATGAATAACATCACTAAAACACATCACTCAATTCACTAACATATTTTCTTTGTATTATGATAATATGTTGGGAATGGATCTTGATATAATTTTCAATAATCTCATGCTCAAACCTGATGCAAAACATGCAAAAAAAGTTACTGAGAAAATACACCCATGTGTCATGTTACTTGTTAAATATTAAATACAAAAATTTTTCGATGTGGGTTTCATCCATCCTATTGATTATCTAAAATGGGTTTCCAACATGGTCATGATAGGTAGTAAAATTGGAGGTATATACATCTACATTGATTTTGGGACGCCAACAAGGCCTATTCGAAGGATGAACCCCCATCACAAAAAAATTGACCCCATTATTGATAAAAACACTAGTCATGAGATTTTTTCTTTCATGGATGATTTCATTTGCTACAATCAAATTAAAATATTGTTAGAATACCAACATAAGACAACATTTACTACACCTTGGGAGAAATTTTGTTACAAGGTTATGACCTTTGGTATTAAGAATGCATATGCCAATTATCAATGTGATATGACCTACATATTATGTGAATGCATTCATGAAATCATAAATAATATGTTGATGATCTTCTTGAAAAGTCTAAACAACGCATTAACCACAAAAATGTATTACACTAAATCCCAAGAAATGTGTCTTTGAGGTTACATTGTGTAAGTTTCTCGGATTCATAATCTCATGTTATGGTATACGGTACATCCGGCTAAGGTCAAGGTCATCGTAGACATGCCTCTACCTAATATTTTCAAACACTTACATAGCCTTCAAGGATAAATTTAGGGCATTTGACGTTTCATCACATAATTGTTTGACCATTGTTGACCATTTAATCACCTTATTAGTAAAGGTGCTACCTTTGAATGGGGGATAAGTGTCATATTACATTTAAATAACTCAAAAATTATCTCCTTACATCCCACATGATTTGACAACCATAACCAAATTTTCCATTCCACTTATATATTGCGGCTACCAACTTCACAATGGGAAATATGCTTACTCAACGCAACATGACCGATCACGAACCTTCCATTTACCATGTCATTCATAAATTGGTCACATACAGAATTAACTATGTATAAATTGAGAAAATTTTCTTGGCCATGATGTTCTCCACACAAAAATATGATACTATATGTTTAATCATACAATTTACATTGTCACCAAAGAAGATCCATTACATTACATTATGAAAAAAACATACCATAATAGTCATACATCCAAATGAATTATGTTTTTCATTGAGTATGAATTAAATTTTTCTCTCAAAAATCCATCGAGGATAAGCTATTGTGGATCAACTAGATAAAGCACCACTTATAGATTCATGATCACTCAATCTTGAACTTCGATATTGAAATTTATGATGAATTTTACATGACCGAGAGGGTGGTGTAGGAATTTTATTTTTCATACCCAAGGTGAATCTATTTACTTTTCATTCAAAATAAATTTCCCATACACAAACAAAATGGATGAGTATGAATCACTCGTCATAGGTATCTAATTAGTTATAGCTCTCAAGATGAAACAACGACAATGGTTTCGTCTCAAAAATAATTAAAAATAAAATTAAAGGGTCATACCAATATTTTAATGACACAATACAAGATCCTCACATCTTCATTGCTTACTCAATCCTTACATTTTGAAATTGAGTACACTCCATGATATTCTAATAGATTTGTAGACATCATGGATTCCTTATGATCTTACATATATTTGGAAAAGGAAACTAGAATTTTCCATAGTCCTAATTATTTTCTATCATAACCACCCTTCGATTATACCAATGTGGTCAAATTTTTAAAAATGGAAACCATCCCATGTCTTATTTAGAATGAGTAACTAGTTACATACTTAAAATTAAATACATTATCACCTGGACTTACCAAAGATAGAATGTTGTAGCTTTTTTTAAAAGACCACTCGCTTTGTACTAGTAAAAAAATCCTCTACAAACTTGGATATGATGGCATACTCTTACGATACCTATTACCCAAAGTGATTGTAACTCACTTGCAAAAGCACATGATGGTAAATGTTGGGGTCACTTTAGTGGTATGAACATTTCATGACACATTCTTTACATGGGATATTATTGGCCTTCTCTTGAACAAAACTATTATACACATGTCAAATGTTGTGAGAAATTCCAAAATATTGTAAATCTCTCTCATATAACCATGCAAAATCTATAACCTCTTTAGTCCATTTGGCCATTTTGTCAATGGGGACTTGATCTTATTGGAAATTTTACTCCTTTATATTCTAATGGCCACATGTTTATCATTACTATCAATGAATATTTTATGAAATGGGTTGATGCCATGCCACTTACACACATGAAATGTATTCAAATTGTTAAAATCATGTTGTAAAAATCATTTATTGCGTTGGTATCCTTACAAGGTAATTTCTAATAATGAAGGCTCATTCAAGAAAAATATGTGAAATCACTATGCGAAAAATACAAGATAAAACATAGTTTTTCCATGCCATATTATCTATGGAAAAGCATACAAGTAGATACCTCTCATAAAAAAATAAAGAAAATCCTTCAATTTTTTTTTTTTTTTTTCAATGTTTCTCAAATAAATTGGCACACACGGTTGGTTTTTGCCTTTTGGGTATATCACACTAGTATCCAAACACCTATTGGGGCTATGCCTTATTCATTCATTTATGGGGCTAATGTTTTCATGCATCTTGACCTTGAGATACCTTGATAAGATTCACACTTCAAGAGTTAATCACTAATGATGAGTATCATGGTGAGTGCTTTGTACAACTTGATCTTATCAATGAGAGGTGCATCAAATATCTTAATCACCTCCAAGGTAATTGTTAGTGCAAAGTCACAGCACCCCTGGACGCACATCAGGCTTCTAGGTTGATGTTCCAGGCATCCAGTGTGATTGCACAACATGGAAACCTCTCTCCAGCGTGGGACTTGTAAAAGCGAGAGAGGAATCTCCGAGAGAAGGTGGTTCCTGCTCCTAAACTACCTGCCACAAGCTATTCCAGTGTAGGCAAGCTAATATAATCCTAATCTAACCATGCCAAGGAGATAGAGAGAGAGAGAGAAGGGAAAAACAGCAAAAGCCTACACTAAAACGGTGATACACCAGAGAAGGAGAATGTTGAACATCTATCAAAACTGCCATGGGACAAAGAGAGGTGAGCCATTGGGAAGGATGGACAGAAGCATCACAAACCCAAGGATAGATTTCACACAGAAAATGTCCCAAAACTCTATGAACACAGCTCCAGACCTGCAATGAACATTCAAACGTGCACAGACACCTGCAATGAAGAGAGGCAAGAAGAAGACAAGCAAAAACGAGAAAGGATGGACAGATGCATCACAAAACACGTTTTGTTGCTCCAGAAGTTTGCACAGAACATCATTCCATTAGTAAAAGGAAAAAAACACCATTACAGAGCAAGGGAGGAGGTTCGAACTCCATTTTCAACCCTAGAGAAGAAAAGAAGGGAGGGCAGAGCAGAAAGAATGAACAACTTTTTTTTTTTTTTGCCACTCCTTACAATATATAGGAAGAATGAGAGAAGGAAGAAAGAGGAAAGTCAGATCTCCTCCAACCACCTCCAGGTCGTATTTTAAATCATTTCATCATGGTAGAAGCGACGGATCCTGGCAAAACGGCGGGCTGTCTGCTGCATTAAAACTGGTCGCTGAAATGTCACTTCTGTCATTACCACGCGTCAGAGCCGTTTCTCAATTTTCTCTCTCTAGACTACACCAAAACTCGAGATTAGCCCCAGAATCATGTAGAGGATTTCACTAGCTTTCCGTTGATATAAGGAACATGCAAATCCGAGCTCTGGATCAAAAGATATGACGATTTGAGGATTTAGGGCACGGAACAGGCGAAAACAGATTTTTAAAATATTTTCCCGCGCATTGCCACCTGGATGACACGTGGCAGACTCTGATTGGATGAGAAAGGTCTTCAGCCCGTCGGGTTCGGGATTCTCCTCTCCATTTGCATCGGGTTTGGGAGGTGGCTCAACATATGTTTTCGCCCCATGCTTTTCCGACTTGTTTCCCCGACTATGAAACCCGATTTTCTTTGTGCGTCGGGCTTTCCAACCCCTCCGACACATTTCTTAGGTGTCGGGTTTTTCAACCCTTCCGACATGTTCTTGCGCCATGTTTCTCCGTCGTGTTTTCCCGACTATGAAACCCGATTTCCTTTGTGCGTCGGGTTTGGACGACCCGACGACATATCCCTTTGTGTGGGGTTTTCGCTTGGATACGTGGCAGCTTCTCATTGGTTCTCGGGCCTGCGGGTCTTCCCGCGTGCCAGCGTCCATCCGTCCCAGACGTCCCCAAAGCTGCTTGGGACAAAAACCTCTGATTCGCCCGAAATGGGCTTCCTTGTCCCTCATTTGGCCAAAGACACGTGGCACCTTTTGATTGGCTTTCGGATCCTTCGGCTTCTTCGCGTATTTCGGGTCTTTTTGTCCCGGACGTCCTATTTTGATTTTGGACCTTTTGGGACAATTTCGGCCGATTCGGCCGGTTCGGGTATTTCTGGCCCGCTTGTCCCACTTTGCTTCGGACTGACTTGACCCTTTTCGGTAGGTTCGGTGATTCGCGCCCTTTTGTCCCCGCGGCCCCAATTGCTTTTGGGCTCCTTGTGCCGATTTCGCGCGAATCCGGCCCGATTCGAGCATTTCGCATCCATTTGTCCCAGATGTCCCGTTTGACTTGGGGCCCTTTGTGCTCATTTCGGCCGGTTCGGGCATTTTTGGCCCGCTTGTCTCACTTTGCTTCGAACTGACTTTGACTCTTTTCGGCCGGTTCGGCCGGTTCACGTCTTTTTGGCCCGATTGTCCCATTTGCGCCCCTCTCAGCAGTTAGCCAATTTTTTCTCGGTCGAACCGGCATTTCGCGCCTGCCGTGTACTTTCGTCCCACTTGTCCCAAATGCTTTGTGGGCCGACTGGACTCATTTCGGCCGGTTCGGGCGGTTCGCGTACTTTTGTCCCATTTGTCCCAACTTGTGCTGGACTAGGACTTAGCCGATTTTCACAAATTTTCCTGGCCCGAACTACTTGCTTTCTGCAACCTTCTCCGCACTTTCTCAGAGCTTTCTCCTTCCAACTTCGACCAGGGGAGTTAGAAAAAATCTGAGGGGACCCTGGAAACATGAATTTTGGCCCCGAATCAATCAATTTTCTGGGACCTGAGAATCTGATGCATGTTATCGAAATTTACCAGGGGGGGTGAAATTTTGATAACAGTAATCACATAAAAATATATTATCACAAAAATGTTCATTGATGAAGAGCACATTCACTAGCAAAAAAATCACAATGTTAGAATATATCAAGAACTCAAAAAGTGCTTTTAGGCCTTTAAAACTATTTATCTCTTCCAATGTAAGAACATATAAATCATGAAAATTTATTTATTCTCAACCTTATTATACTTAAAAAACCATTAAATCATGTTATTAGGCCTTAGAAAAAGTCATTTAAACCATCAAACTGAAGCAAATCCATACAAAATTTCAATTTTCATACCTTTTGCAAAAGCTGTCTTCTAGGCTTTTCAAGTCAAATGCCATTAGTGAGTTGGTGGTTGGAGAAAACCACAACTACCTAGAACAAACCAAATAAATTTCCCACTACCCTTTTACCTCCTTGAGGTGTGTGTAAATTTTTATCTCTTCACTCCTTTCCTAAGTGTCTTATTCGACCTTACTCTCTTATCACTTGTTTGGTCTCCTGTTAGCCCTGCCTACACTGTATTTATGACACTGATTTTGTCATAGTGGATCATTTGAAAAAATAGAAATCATTTAGGATACCCATTTGGACCTTTATTATTCATGAAAAATTTCAAGATAGATTTCTTTGGAAATGTTTTTGTCAAATCACACTTTCAAGTTTCCAATTAGGTCTTTGATGTGCACTTCTAGCCTAATTAGAAAACTATCATCTATTACTATTGAATGATACCATAAGTTATAATAATTCATCTTGAATATGTTTCTCCCCTTCAATTATGTGTTGTGTAACTAATTTCAAGGTTCAAATTCCTCTTAAACTCACCCACCTTCCAACTTTTCTCATGATTCTTATTAATAATGTATACCTACAATCTTCTTAAGGAAATTTGTCATCAATAACTCATGAACGATACCTTGATTTTATTTAATTCATATTGAAAATAATTTAAGGTTATCTATCGATGATTACTACCAATTATGATCTCTTGTTGGTGTGTAACACTTCATATGGTGAAACCTTGTTAAACCCTTCGTAGGGTTATAAGAATTTACGAGCAAGGAAAAATTGTTTGTAAAAAATTTCTTACTTGCTTTCAAACAATATGATTATTGTTATCCAATTTTTACCCTCGGGAAAAATTGATCAAACATGACCTTACATAAAAAATCGAGAGGGTCGTTTTAGTCCGGTGGGCTCACAATCAATCCCGAATCAAGAAACAAAGCGGGTTCGACAATGGGAGAGAAAGGTCGGAAAATGGGGCAAAATAACCCAAGGATATCATAGCTCAAAAGGAAGAAAATGGAGAAAGGTTCAAAGGTTTAGGACTTCACATAGTGTTCACTCGAGGCCTTGAATCGGCTAAGTATTGAAGAGTCAACGCAATCCCCCACGTGTCTTGATGACGCACCTTCAAGGGTCAAGTCAAAAACAAGGTCCCTAAACAAGCGTAGGCTCGCCACGTGGTCAAAACCCAAAAATGTTATACCGGCCATTGGAAAATCTCAAAGGACCAATGGAAGTAAAACGTGTCATCTCAAAGCATAACTTCAAAGGTGAAATATAAAGCGGGTCTCCAAATGTGTGCAGGCCCTCCACGTGGTTAGAGTAAAAAAGGGACAAAGCCGGACATTGAATCAGCTAAGTATTGAAGAGTCAGTGGAAGCCCCACGTGTCTTGAAGGCACACCCTCAAGGGTCGAATCTGGAGGCGGTCCCCAAATGAGTGCCAACTCACTACGTATTCGAGGGTTAGAGAAATGTTTCACCGGCCATTGAAAAATTCATAGCTCGGGATAGGCGGCGGAAGCCTCCACGCATCATCTGGCACAACTTCCGGCGAGGATCTGTCGACATTAAAATTTTCCTCCGTAATTTCTATTTTATTAATGTATGTATTAGGAATAGGATGTTGTTAAGTATAATTAGTAGTAGCGTCCGATAGAAGATAACGGCACTGCCGGTACGCCACCGCCAATAATGTATAGTACGGTAATAGTCAAAAGTACAATAGGAATGTTGTGGTAAAAGTAAATAATTTGTCGTAAGTGGTTCGGTAATATTAAAATGTCAAAGTTAGGGTAAGTAGAGAAGTAGGGTCTACATGATTAGGAATTAGAAATATCATATTGGTAATAAGGACAAGGAGTGAGGTCATAAATATTTTGTGTATTTTATTTGTAAAAATTCTAAAAATGTGGAACCCATGTGAAATGATAAGGTTTATCTTATCTTAAAAGATAAGCTTACATGTACAGATAAGAGTTAAGGTATGGAATATGATTTTTCAGAGTAGATTTCTTATCCTATCTTAGAGATAAGATGGATAAGCTGGAAGTTCTATAAATAGAGAGGCCACCCCCTCATTTAGCATAGAAGGAAGTAGTGAGAAATATTGTATGAGTAAGTGTGTAAAGGAAGCCATCATTTTGAAGGTGTGTTAAAGAAGCCATTAAGAGGTGTAATTGTGAAGTTTCTCCCATAGTTATTGTTGGAAGGCAAGTGAAGTCAGTAACACTTGAAGTACCTCATGGGTGAGATTGTAACAATTTCATGTTGATATTATAATTTACACTTATATTTCAGATTTATCATCATTCCTTCTTATCATAGTCTATGGTATTCTTGTGTTATGTTTGTTGTTGTGTTTCTAGATTCCATCCACCAAACTAAAAGTTGTGCATTAGTAAATAATCATAGCACGAGGAGTTCTCGGTAAATAATTATCATAGTGCCGGATTGGTGATGAAATATCCAAGTGGAGTCTCCAAATGAGCGCTGACCCTCCACATGTCTCAGTTAGACATGGTATTCTGCCAAACAAGAGGGACTCGGGAAAAACACAAAGGAACTAGAGTAAGCCCGAAGACAATGCCACGTATCTCTTCGATGCAACTTCAAGAGTGGAAGGAGAGGGTGAAGCCTTAAGGCACATGGGGCTGGCACATGGATCTCGCATGAATAAAATATTTTAAGAATTATGAGCCCACATTAAATTCCCAATCTCGACATTCATAAAATCATATCTTTCCACTAGAAGCTCGGATTTGAGCGGGAAAATATTTTTTGGAAATTTCCCAACTCCTGCTACTCACCTGTCATCATTAATGAAAAAAAATGAATTCAATAGATCATTTTGAGTCTGTTAGGCTTCTCACTTACCACCATAATGAGATTTAGTTTCCCTTTCTTGCCCAACAAGGGACGTTAATGGAGGCACAAGTGGTGTCATGGAACCCATCAGTTTTGTAGGTGAATTTATTGCATTTTGGGGTGGTTGGAGTAGGTGAATTCGGTGAATTTTTGGGTTGTTGGAGTAGGATATCGAATTCTTCCCTCCTTTCTCTCTTATTCTCCCTATATATTGTAAGGAGGGGAAATTTTATAAAGGTTGGATACTCTTTCTTTGCACCCTCCCTTCTTCTACGCCTGCAAGAAAATTTGTGGAGTCTCGAACCTCCCATTCCAATTGTAATGCAATCTTGCCTCTCGGCTAGTGTAATGGGTGTATCAAATTCTTGGAGTAATAGAATAAGTCTATGGATGATTTCAACCCTCTCTTATATTTATTTGCATCCTTATGATCTCTCATTGTATTTTTGGTCATCTCGTGCATGGATATTATATCACACTTTTAATGGTACGTGTTTAAGGTCAATGCAAATGTTTAGCATTCCTTTGGTGCATCACCTCTGTTAGGTTAGGATTAATTTATTGCATCTCCTTACCCCCCTCTCCTTGGAAAATTATAGTATGATTTATAATAAACCCTCTGCAATATGAATGTGTGCACTGAAGCAGGAGGAATAGGATCCGACCTTCATCTCGAGAGCTTTCCCGATTTGAAAAGTCCCACACTTTGGGAGAAGCTCCATGTTATGAAATCACATTGAGAGTATCAACCCATCAAGTTACAAAATTCAGGGGTCCTCTGATTATGCATCAACAGTTCTGGCACACCTAGTGAGACAAGAAGTCTTCACTTTTTATTGTAGCAAGATTGATGTGCATTTGTTGTGAGTGCTTAGCTTGTAAGAAGCTCATAAATTACACATCTAGAAACTCCAAAAGAGGTAGAATCCACTTGTTCCAGTCAGTCCAAACTAGTCAATTTCGTGAGAAGAATACAAACAAGGTCAATACCTAGAGAGGAGGGGCTATTTTTCTATCTACATTTATCCCCAGATAGAGCAAGAAGGGGAAGAAGAGCTCAAAGTTCTCCATCTCCACCAGGAAGAACCTTGTAAACACCTCCACCTGGTAGGCCTTTCATTCAATCGACTAGAGTCCTCTAACCAATCAGGATGGCACAACCCAACCCCTATGTCAACTTCATTGGCAGCAGCCTGCTAGCTCTCAATGCACAAAATCTAGTTCTAGTTGCAGCACTAAAGAGCATTCCATATTTTACTAGAGAGAACCAGATGACTCCGATTGATCACATCCAAGATATTGCAAATTTCTGTGCAATTCATGAGATTTCTCAAATGGACATAGTTGTCAAGTTGTTGGCATCCTCCTTTAAGGGTAAAGCTTTGTAGTGGTTCAGAAGTTTAACCATGGGATCCATCCATAATTGGGACCATTTGTGCATAGCCCTTCACAATTAGTTTAGAGAAAAGGGGATAATCTGTCCTTGTTGGAGTAGTTGACAATAATTAAGAGGACTCCTAATGAGTAGTTGACAGACTTCGACTTCAGATTTCAACAAATGTGGGATAGGATTCCATTTGCCATGAGACCGACAGGAGAAGGTGCTTTCTTATACTTCCTTAAAGCTTTAAATTTTGATATTTCCATGATAATTCAATCCACGGGGGTGGAAATTTACCCACATCCTATAACATTACTATTAGAGCCAAAAATTGCTTGATCCAAGATGGTAAACTTGCACCTAGGCCACCTATGCCTCTATGTCAAGAACTAGGAGCTCCAAGCACTAGTCAAGGACCCACATTAGCTCCCTTTCCTACTCCAAGGAATAAAAGTTCAAACTGAAGCTTCCACCTCATCTTCTAGATCCTCAAATGGGATCCAAGAAGTCATGAAGCAACTACAAAACTTGGGTAATGAGTTAGTGACATTTAAGAGGCAACAAGCTGAAAATTTCAGATCGTATCAGCCTCAAACTCAACCCAATAGACCTCCAAATTAGCCTAATAGGCCACCCATCGAAGCTATAAATTAAAACCAAGTAAAACCTTCTACCAATAGACCATTTCAACCTTATAGTCCTAATTTTGCATCCACATGTAGAGCCTTGGTACCAATGCAAAATAATATGGCTCGAGAATATGATTCGTGTTTCCCATATAATCGAGACTCATAACCGGTCAATGTGTTTCAATGGTGCTTTGAATCAAGACCTTATGGTGATAGCAATGGGTGAAGAACAAAAAGATGAGCCAAGAAGGAAATCAACAACAGGAAACAAATCAGTAAGGAACATCTCCGAATGAGACCACACTTGTTAACTGACAGGCTGAAGATTTTTGTGGTATAAATCAAACCCCTTCTCAAAGTGTAGTAGCCAATGCATGATCCAAGAAAAGGAATATTGGAGAGGGAAAATCATCAAATTCAAATGATCCACAACCCTCTGTCACTCAACAAGGTATGAATAATCAAAGTGTAACTCCCAATGTGTAGAGTCAGCCCAAGCCACCTTCTAGACTAGCCCAAGTGCCGGTTGCAACATCCCATGTACAAGAAAAGAATGTGCAAGGCAAGGGGCAACAAAAGGATAGCTCATCCCCATTCAACATTATTGAGAAGATGAATAAAATGAATGTAAACATCTCAATGTGGGAGTCACTGGCTATCCTAGGACAAAGAGACCTATTACAAGATGTTATGGCTAATTGGTCAACATTAAATCGGCTACCAATCAACAAGAAAAGGCGCTTACTAATACAACTTAGCAAAGAGAAAATTGAGGAAGCCACCAAGGTAAGAATTTGAAGCCCCCACCATTTTATACCTCATTGATCATTGGGGATAAATTGGTACATAATTGGATGATCGATTCGGAAGCAAGTAGCTCAGTCATACCAAAGCAAATAACTAATCAGTTGGGTCTTCAATACGAAGTCATCTCTAAAGGTGTGGTGTAATTGGATGGGATGAAAATAACAATGGTTGAAATAATAAAAAATTTGAGCCTCACATTACATGTATGTCCCAACATGACTGTCTTACAAGACGTATCAGTCATAGACTTGCCACCACTCTTTACATTGTGCTTGTCAAGAGACTCCACTGCTAAAATTGGAGGATATTTGTCTACTGATTGGTCACACATGCTTTTCAAAAAAAGTTATGGAGATAAGGATACAATAAGATCTGAGCCAATTGTAAATTTCCATATTGAGCCTCATGTACCCAACCCAATCAATGCAAATTGTTCACCTTTGATCAGGAAGATCTCCCAAGCACTTATGAAGTAGATACTAAGGTTGGATGCATCCCAAACTTGACTCTTGATGAATGGGAAAACAAGAGGCATGATTTTGACCCTTACAAGGAAATGGAATAATTTGAGCTAGGAGTTTATTATTTGCATGAAGAGAACCATCCTCTCCCTAGCATCACCAAGCCAGACCACAAAGATGATAACGAGGTATGGAAGTTATTATTTGATGGTTCAAGAAGTAGACAAGTAGAAAAAGGAGGAGATGTGCTAATTTCACCTCAAGGTACACAATATTACTCATATTTCCATTTCTAGTTTGCTTGCTCTAACAACATAGCTGAGTATGAAGCCTTAGTTCATGGATTGCATTGGGAAAGAAAGAAAAGTATTAAGAATTTGCAAGTCTTTGGAGATAGTGAGTTAATTGTGAACCAAGTCAGAGGAAAAATTCTGCCAAGAATGATCTGTTGAAAAACTAAAAGAATCGGGTATGGGATCTCATTGAAGATTTTAACATCAATTCCATCCCAAGAAAGAAGAATGAAGCAACAGACAGATTGGTAGCAATCGGGGCAGCATTTGATGTTATAGAAAGTATCAAGAGTGAGAAATACTAGCCCCATATTAAATTGGTTGTGAGACCAGCTGTTCTAGATAACAACACAAGTTGGAAATTCTTCGAGAATGATAAGAAAATTGTCAACTTTTTACAAGAATAAGTTGAGTTCTCTGCTAGAAACCAAGACAAGTTGGAACAACAGTTTAGTGACCAAGTGGTGCAGCTGAGAACTAAAAATTACCTAAAGGTCTCATAACTTTGGAGTTAATCTTCAACCCAAATGATCAAATCTAGAAGGAGAAGGTAAGCATACAGGTAAAGGGTGAAGATTCAGAGCCCATTTCAATAGATGAAGGTAAGACATTGCAAATTGGCAAAGTAAGTACCCAACAAGAAAAATCTGAATTCATTTAACTTTGTCAAGAATTCCCAGATGTCTTTGCTTGGACTTACAAGGATTTAAGAGGTTTCAACCCAAAGTTGGCACAACATACTATTGAACTAGATCCAAAATCTAAACCTATCAGATAGAACCAAAGGGTGGTAAATCCTCACATTGAGCCTCTCATGAGGAAGGAGTTGAATAATCTAACCGACACTTACATCATATTCCCTATCAAACATTTAAGTTGGGTGCAAACTTGGTGCGGTAAGAAATAAAAATGGGGAGGTTAGGTTGTGTGTAGACTTTCGTGATCGAATAGAGCATCACTTAAGGATCATTATCCACTTCCCTTAATGGAACAAATTTTGTAGGTTGTAGTTGGTTTCAAAAGGTTTTCATTGCTAGGCAGACGACTATTCGAAGCTACAATCGGATAATGGTGAAGGAAGAAGACCGAGTTCAAGATAGCCTTCACTATGAAATGGGGCACATGATTATAAGAAGATGCTATTTGGATTGTCTAATGCCATAGTAACATTTCAGCGAGCTATGGATATGACATTCAAAGGATTAATCAACAAAATGGTGCTGGTATATCTAGATGATATCACTATCTTCTCAAAGAATGTAGCAGACCACCTCTTTCACCTCAAGTAAGTATTTCAAAGGTGTAGAAGGTTCGAAGTGTCATTGAATCCAACGAAATGTGTATTTTTGGCACATGAGGGAAAGTTTTTGGGCCACATTGTCTCAAGAGAAGGGTTAGAAATTGACCCTGAAAGAGTTGAATCCATTAGGAAACTTCCATTG
This sequence comes from Taxus wallichiana var. yunnanensis, assembly GCA_018340775.1. Taxonomy (NCBI): domain Eukaryota; kingdom Viridiplantae; phylum Streptophyta; class Pinopsida; order Cupressales; family Taxaceae; genus Taxus; species Taxus wallichiana. Next base: position 974,990,093 of record CM031239.1, read on the forward strand.
CCACATCACAAGAAATCTCTCCAAAGCATCTTGGGAAAGATAAACTCTGTCTGCATATATGTGCATGATTTTTCCACTTTGTTGTGAAGCCTTTAATGATGATACTGAAGAAGAGTCTTGCATTCAAATGGACAAAAAAGGAAAAGATAGTTTCGAGGCTATCAAGCGTGCAATATCACAAGCCCCAACTCTTATTAACCCAGAATTTTCAAAGGATTTCATGTTGTATGATTTTGGAGGGTCAGACAAAATCTCATCTATATTGGTTTAGCCTAATAAAGAAGGTTCAGAACATCCCATAGCATTATTCAGCCAAATCCTAGAAGATTATGAAGTAAGGTACTCTTTTATTGAGAAACATGTTCTTGCTGTCATTAGGAGTTTGAAGAAGTAAAGACACTTGGTCTCAAACAAAAGATTCAACTACACTGTGTCTCATCTTTGGTGTCAAATACTTTCTCCTGAACAAGGATTTGAGCGATAAGAGAGAAGGTTGGATCACTCATGTAATGGAGTATGATATTGAGATCAAAGTGACCAAAGCTGGTTTGTGGCAAAGGTTTGTGTGAGTAGATCGCTTCCAAAAAACAAGCGAGTCAACGAGATGGAGAAGAGGTTGTCCTACTAATGCGAAGGAGCTAGAGCACCTAGCTAATGATGCACCCATTCCATGTTGGACTCAATATTTGGTGCATTATCTCCAAACAGGTTTGTGGCCTCCAGAAATGAGAAAAGAAAAAAGAAGGTACTTTAGATTACAAGTGATTCTGTACATGCTTTTGATGGTGTTTTGTTTAAAAGGACATCAATGGTGTCTTATTGAGGTGCATTGGGATAGTCCAAGTTGAGAAGATATTACATGAGTTCCATGATGGAGAAGCAGGAGGCCAATTTTCTCCGCGAGTGATAGCTCTCAAAATCATGAAGGCTAGTTATTACGAGGCCTATGGTGTTTAGTGATTGCTACTCATGGATAAAGAAATGCAAGAAATGTGCATTCTTCATAGGGAAAGAAAGATTAACAGCCCCCGCCTCTTTGTCCAATTCTAGTAAACCAACCATTCATGCAATGGGGATTGGAATTCATTGGATTTATCAACCGAAATTCAAGTCAAGGCCACAAGTGGATACTTACAGAAATTGACTATTTCACCAAGTGGACTAAAGCAGTGGCACTTAAAGAGGCAAATGAATCCAATATCTTGAATCTCTATAAAGGAATAGTCACAAGGTTTGGTGTCCCCACTAATATCATATCAGATAATGCTTTGGCATTCCTCGGTACCAAAATTACCGAGTGGGATGTCAAGAATGGTATATACCTCAAGAGTACTCCATCAAACTATTACCCTCAAGGTAATGGCCAAGCAAATTCCACAAACAAGAACTTACTAAGAATGATCGGAAGGACTCTTGATGAGAACCAAAGAACTTGGCACAAAAACTAAAATCATCTCTCTAGGCAGATAGGATCATTCCCAAGAGGTATACAAGTAACTCTCCATTCAAGATGGTACACGGAAAAGAAGCAGTTATGTCTATATCACTTGAGTTTCCAGCATTAGAACTCGTGAAACAACTAGAGCTAGCTGAGTTTGAGCCCATGGAAATCAGGTATGGAGAGCTAATGGAATTAAAAGAACAAGAGAACATGCAATACAAACCATGGAGAAGGATCAAGTGTTGATCAAAAAGAGCTTCGACAAGAAAGATAAAGCCAAGACATTCTAAGTTGGAGACTTGGTACTAAAGTGGGATGCGAACCATGCAAAGCCAGGAAAACATTCCAAGTTTGATGCCATATGGAGTGGTCCATACATGATCACTAAATGCAAAGGTAGTAATGCCTTCCGGCTGGCTAAGTTGGATGGTGAAGAATTGTAGATTCCAGTCAATGGGATCTATCTCAAACATTGCTACTAGAAAGGGAAGTTTCACCGTTGTAAATATTAGCCTAGGATTTTAATTCCTCTAAGTGCGTATGCACATTGTCTTGCTGTAGTATAGGTTTCAATTTCCCTAAGTGCCTCGACACATGTTTTATTTCTCTAAGGTTATATCATGTTGCATTCGGTGTTCCTCCAAGTGAATGTGTTCATACGGTCCATTTCCGAAGCGAGTAAATGCTTCAGTAAAGGAAATTTTCTACTCTCAAAAATCTTACCTTCAATATTTTCTTATGGAAATTGAGAGTGCAAGAAACGAAGGAGGTTAAGGGCCAACAAGTTGAAGCGATTAGGCTCAAGGTTTCGGGAACAAGATTAATATCAGGCTATCATTCATGACTCCATGCCCAATGGATACTTCAAGGTAACTAATCCATTCACCTAGCAGGCACATGATCCCATGAGTCACCAAATTGTTATCTAATTTTACCCTTGGGAAAAATTAATCAAACATGACCTTGCATAAGAAAATTGGAGGGGTCGTTTCAGTCAAGTGGGATCACAATCGATCCGAATCAAGGAATAGGTGGGCTCGACAATGGGAGAGCAAGGTTGGAAAATGGGGCCAAATAACCCGAGGAGATCAGAGCTCAAAAGGAAGAAAATGGGGAAAGGCTTGAAGTTTTAGGACTTCACACAGTGTTCACTTGAGGCCCTGAATCGGCTAAGTATGGAAGAGTCAGCGGAAGCCCCCACGTGTCTCGATGGCGCACCTTCAAGGGTCGAATCCAGAACAGGGTCCCCAAACAAGCATAGGCTCGCCACATGGTCGAACCCAAAAAAGTTATACCGGCCAATGGAAAATATCAAAGGACTAGTGGAAGGAAACAAATGTCACTTGGCACAACTTTAGAGGTGAAATATAAAGTGGGTCTCCAAATGTGCATGAGACCCTCCATGTGGTCGAGTCAAAAGGGGTAGAGATGACCATTAAATTGATTAAGTATTGAAGAGTCAGTGAAGCCCCCACATGTCTCAAAGGTGCACCCTCAAGGGTTGAATCTAAAAGCGGTCCCTAAATGAGTGCCACCCGCCACATAGTCGTGGTCGAGAGATGTGTTTCACCGGCCGTTGGAAAATTCAAAGCTCGAGATAGGCCGGAAGCCTACACGCATCGGCCGGTGTAACTTCCGGGCGGGATCTAAAGGGAGTCTCCAAATGAGCATTGAACTGTACATATCTTGGGTCGAGACACGAGTGCTTTACCAAATAAGAGGGACTCAAATGTCGAACACAAAGGAACTAGAGAAAGCCCATGGATGATGCCACGTGTCTCTTTGGCGCAAATTAAAGAGTGGAAGGAGGGGTGAATACTTAAGGCACGTGGGGCTGCCACGTATATCTCACATGAACAGAATCTTGTAAGAATTATGAGCGCTCATTAAACGCCTAACCTCGACATTTAGATAGTCATATCTTTTAACTAGAAGCTCGGATATGAGTGGGAAAATATTTTGGAAATCTCCCAACGCCTTTGTTACTCTCTTGCCCGTTAATAAAAATGATGAATTCAGTCCACCATTTTTGAGGTCACATCGGGCTTCTCACTTACCACCATAATGAGGTTTGGTTTCCCTTTCTTTCCCAACAAGGAACATTAATGAAGGCACAAGTGGTGTCATGGAACCCATCAGTTTTGCAGGTGAATTTAGTGCGTTTTGGGGTGGTTGGAGTAGGTGAATTCAGTGTAATTTTTGGGTGGTTAGAGTAGGATCTTGAATTCTTCCCTCCTTTCTCTCTTATTCTCCCTATATATTGTAAGGAGGTGTAATTTTATAAATTTTGGATACTCTTGCTTTACACCCTCCCTTCTTCTCTTCCTGTAGGTGAATTTGTGGAGTCTCGAACCTTCCATTCCAATTGTAATGCAATCTTGCCTCTTGGCCAATGTAATGGACTGTATCAAATTCTTGGAGTAATAGAATAAGTCTATGGATGATTTCAACCCTCTCTTATGTTTATTTGCATCCTTCTGATCTGTCATTGCAATTTTGGTCATCTGTGTGAGGATATTGTATCACACTTTTAATGGTTTGTGTTTAAGGTCAACGTAAATGTTCAACATTCCTTTGGTTTATCACCTCTGTTAGGTTAGGCTTAATTTCTTGCATCTCCTTACCCCTTTTTCCTTGGAAAATTACAGTAGGATTTAGAATAGACCTTCTACAATATGAGCGTGCACCTGAACAGAGGAATAGGATCTGGCCTTCATCCAGAGAGCTCTCTTGATTTGCAAAGTCCCAAACTTTGGGAGAAGCTCCATGTTATGCAATCACACTGAGAGTCTCAACCCATTGAGTTGCAGACTTTGGGGGTGTTGTGATTACGCATAAAAAATTACTGCGGTGATGCGTAAACCAATTTCACCTCTTGAAAATTTCAATGATCAATAAGTAATCTAATAAACCCAATTTAATTCAATTGTTCTCTTTTTTGACCGAGAAAACATACTTGGTGCTCTAGTTTGAGAAGAAATATACAATTTTCTCAAATTTTCATAGATTCAAGCTTCAAAATCAAGTTAGTGACTTGTGTCACCCCTAGGATTACGTTTCACTAAAAATATTGTCATTCAATGAAGCTTCCTTTTCAGAAAAAATGCCAAAAATAGAGTTTAATGTGCTAATAAAGTGATGTTATAGAATTTTCTAGGAATATTTAAGAAAATCAATACAATATACAAATGGATTTACACAAATATCGATGAACACAGAACTAACACCCTAATTTTTTTAAGAGAAATCATAATGAGTTATCAAATTCCTTAGATTATAATCAATTATGCATGTGCCTTTCTTAATTATCCAAATTGTATAATTACCAGCAGATCCTAGAAAATGAATCTACTTTCAATCAAACTCGTATCAACATACAAAACTTCCTTAAATTCTTCCCTTATAGGGTTATTCACATGAGGATCGTCCCCCCTTCAAAAACATCTCTTCAAATTAGTTATAAGTATAATTAAATACTCACTCCTCCCGTAACCAAATTCAAGACCCTTTTAATTACATTTTTGAAGCATTATTTAGACATACATTATCACTTCTAAGAATGGACTTCATATTATAATAGGTCTAGGTATGTTTCACCACTCACTTAATCCACCAAAACCTTTTCCAAGATCTTTTTCAATTTATTTGCACCTAGAATAAAATTAAACACACTTAACATCACCAAGAAGTACTCATAAATTTAAAATAACACTTTTGGAGGGAAAGTACATAGTTTAAAATTTTGAATACCTAGGCTACACTTGACTCCACCTAGTGACTTCCTAAGAACCTTATGACATTCTAAAACACCTAATTATGTTTAAAAACCAAAAATAGATGTCTTGAAGTTGATGTCATTGCATTATAATCTTAAGGGTAGAAAAATTAAGCTTCCAAACTCAATGTATTACTTCCTTTATTCCTTGTCTTCTAGTTCTTGAGTGGTTCATCCTAGGTTTCAACTTTGTATTGATCTTCCTTAATATTAATCGAAGTATATTTGTCTTAATTTGTGTTCCCTCTCTTTTGCACTGTCTTTGAATTCTTCTTTCCTTTTTATCTCCTTCATAGCTCTTAAAAGATTCACATCTTCACTCACCTTATATGTACACCTGCACAATCATAGTCCAAAGTAATGTTAGATTGAAAAATAGGAGGCTTGAATGCATCTTAAAATTTCTTAAGGACTTGCTCATTCTCTTCTTCACTCATGGATTCTTCATAGGCCTTCTTGACCTTGTATGTAAACTAAATGTATTCTACACATAATCGCATGTTATTGTAAGGCTTCCTTTGTTGCTCTTATAATCTCTCATCTTCTTGAGTTGTTTCTATCTATCCTTCATGACTTTTTCCTTAAATCTCAAGGTCGATTTATTCATATCCTTATCATGTCCCGATATTTGATCATCCTTTCCGACTCTTGTATTCTAAATAATTATAATTTTCATTTATCCTTTATGATACCAACACCTTCATGATTTTTCTCTTCCTTATTCTTCCTTTTCTCATCATGTTCATTAGCTACATCATCTGATTCATCATTCAATAGGCCTTTCTTTTGGTCCACAAAACAATCATCATGTGCTTCTTCACTCTCTCTTTCACTCGTCTCTTGTTTCACTATGCAAAATTCATCTTTCTTGACCTCCTATGCCATTAAAGCCTTCTCAATCTCTTCACAAACCTGATTTTATTCCTCTTTTTCTATTACATGTTCCATTCCTCTCTCCTCTTCCTTAGACTTCTCTTGACCTTCCTTATTAAGTTCCTTATTGTGCACCACACCTTTCTTTCTGTCATTAATTTGTAAAAACATGTTTAAGACCTCTTCTAAAACCTCTTCATCTCCTTCTTCACCTGATATATACCTCTAACTTAGCATTTCATTTTTCTTATCCTATCTGTTCTCAAGCTTTCTTGGTTTCTCAAAAAATTGAAAATTTTCTTTCACTTTCATACCTACACCATTATCAACCAAATCAACTGGTAAATTGGAAATATAAGGCTTGAAAACGCTTAGAAGGGTCTCTCTTCTTGTTTCTCTAGTTCTCATCAAGAATTTCTTAGCTTCCATCATCATAATTAAACCTCGTCTCGTGGTTCTTGTTCACCTATAATCATATTTTTGGACTTATTTCCTTCTCTTCAACATGTGGTTTGAACAAATCCTCATCATATATAATATTATCAAATCTGCTTTCTTCTTTTTGGGTATTTAAAAACAAGAAACCTTCATTTTGCACATGAGTTTGTTTACATACCTCATTGACAAGCTGATCTACTATTATTGCACCTTCTTTGTCTTCATTCAATTTTTGAGTTCCTTCATACATAACTTCTTTGACTACTTCTTTCTCTGATTTTCTTATCTTCTTCTTCATTTGCCTTAATTTCTTTTCTTCCTTCTTAATCATCTCTTTCAATTAATTCCTTTGTTTTCTCTTCCCAAGTAGCCCCAAATGCCACTTAACCTTATTGTCAATCACTATTCCCACTTAGTTATCTATTCTTCTCACATTTCCTTCCATGACCATTAGCTTCTCCACATCTCTTTTCAGTCCTTGAATCTCTTGTTGCATCTATCTCTCTTTCTTGATTGGTTCCTCTTTCATTCTCTTCTCTCTCATATCTTTCATCAGTTTCACAATATCTTCCATTTGGTCCATTTCTGATACCAAATGATGTAGAAACGTTCACTAGTAAACAACTCACAACATTAGAATGTATGAAGAACTAAAAATTTCCTTTTAGGCCTTCAAAACTAGTTATCTCTTCCAATGTAAGAACCTTTAAATCATGTTTTAAATTTATTTTAAACCTTATTATACTTAAAAACCATTACATCATGTTATAATGCCATATACCAAGTCATTTCAACCATAAAAATGAAGCAAATCCATCAAAAGTTTCAATTTTCATACCTTCTTGCAAAACTGTCTTCTAGGTTTCTCAAGTCAAATGCCACTTGTGCATTAAGGATTGAGAAAACCAAAACTACCAAGAATAAAACAAATACATTTATAGCTACCATTTTTCCTCCTCAAGGTCTATGCAAAATTTAATCTCTCCACTCCTTTCCTAAGTGTCTTATTCAACCTCACTCTCTTTTCACTTGTTTGGTCTTCTTCAAGCCCTCGCCTACACTATATTTCTAACATACATTTTGTTATAGTAGTTCATTTGAAAATATATAAATTATTTGGGATACCCATTTGGCCCTTTAGTCTTCATACAAAATTTCAAGATAGGTTTCTTTTTCAAAAATTGGTCAAATCACACTTTCCAAGTCTCCAATTAGGTTTTTGATGTGCACTTCTAACCTAGTTAGGAAACTACCATCTATTGTTATTAAGTGAGACCATAGTTTTCAATAATTCCTCTTGAATATGTTTATCACCGTCAATTATGTTTCATGTATCTAATTTCAAGGTTTAGCTTACTTTTAAACTCATTCACCTTTCAAACTTTCTCTTAATTTTTGTTAATTTACGCACACCTACAGTCTTCCTAAGGATACTACCATCAATAAATCATAAATTTGACCTTGATATGTTCTAATTATTTTTGAAAATGAATGAAGGTTATCTATGGATGATTACTACCAATTATTATCTCTTGTTTAGGTGTCTAACACTTCCTATAACCAAACCCTCTTAAACACTTGGTAGGGTTTTAAGAAACCCAGTGAGGAAAAATTATTTATAAAAACTTTCTTACTTGCTTTAAAAGGATAGGATTACTCCCAAAATGTGGTTTATACCAATTGCATATCTTTAAACTATCAGTGACCAATAATTACTCCAATATACCAAAGATAATTGAGTTGTTCTCTTTCTTGACCGAGAAAAAGAGTTCACGTGTTATGTCCAATTTGAGAAGACATATACATTTTTCTCAAGTTTCTCATAGATTCAAGCTTCAAAACTCAAGTTAATGACTTGTGTCAACCCTAATATTCCTTGTTAATCACAAATAGAGTTGACTCTGCTAATAAAGTGAATGTTCTTGAGTTTTCTAGGACTATTTAAGAAAATTAACACAAGATCCAAATTTATTTACACAAATATCGATGAACACAAGAACTAAAACCCTCACAAACCATTAAGAAAAATCATAATGACTTATTAAATTTCTTAGATTATATTCAAACATGCGTGTGCCTTTCTTAATAATCCAAATCGTATAATTACAGAAGATCCTACAAAATGACTATACTTTCATTCAAACTCACTATCAACATACAAAAATTCCTTACATTATTCCCATATAGGGTTATTCACATGAGGATCCTTCCCCCTTCAAAAATATCCCTTCAAAGTAGCTACAAATATAATTAAATACTCCCTCCTCATGTAACCAAATTGAAGACCCCTTTAATTACATTTTTGAAGCATTATTTAGACACACATTATCACTTCTAAGAAATGAATTCATATTACATGAGGTCGAGGTATGTTTTACCACTCACTCAATCCCCTAAGAAACTTTTCCAATCTCTATTTCAATTTATTTTCACCTAGAACACACTTAACATCACCCAGAAGTCCTCATAAATTGAAAATATCAATTTTGGAGGAAAGTACATAGTTTAAAATTTTGAATACCTAGGGTACACTTGACTCCACCTAGTGACTTCCTATGAAAATTATGACCTTCTACAACACCTAATGACAATTAGAAACCCAAAATAGATTCTCGTGGAGTTGATGCCCCTGGATCATTCATAAAGAAAATAAACAAACTCATCCTTAAGACCCAACTAACATGATAATTTTTCCCTAATTGGTTTGGACCATACGTCATCATTAAAAATTACTAGATGAAAATGAAAAATTGGAGCCATTAAATGATATACATTTACAATGGGTTTATATCCAAAAGCATCTAAAACATAATACATAATTCTATTTTTTTAAAGTACAAATATTTCAAAATAAAAATAGAATGAAAATTCAAAACAAAAAAACAATATAAAATATTTAAAAGCACAAAACGAGTCATGTGACTATTTATGAGAGCTACCCTATCCACTCATCTCCCATGTGTATATCCATCCATCGAGAATATATTTTTCACCACCTGCATACTCGTATATAAGGGTGTCAATGCTTGTATACCTTTTCCACTCGGTCTATTCACATATGTTCTCGTTTCCACCTAGTGAACTTAGACCTTTTGAGCATAGAATTCATTTCTTGGTGGATTTAAGAATGAATTCATTTTTTAAGAGATCCACACACTACACACACATTTAAAATCTTGTTGCAAATACTACAAGGACTTATTTGTTACACATGAGAAATGATGTCTCCATTTTTACTCCCATATCCTCCATCAAGATATAATGGTTCTAAACACCCAAAAGAGAGATGAATATCTTTTAAAAAAAAGAAAAAGAAAGAAAAAGAAGAAGCAAAACAAAAATATAATCAATAAGCTGAAGCAATACATAAAACCCTCTCAAAAGGGTCTTTCTAGTATCTCTACCAAGGCTATGGATACCTAGTTCGCAATAAATAAATGTTGTGACTATAATAAAATGTATTTCCATTGGGTCTATAGGAACATGGTTGGAAGTGAAGCAATGCATGGCTTAAATTTACTCTCCATTAAAAAAATATATACAAAATGTTCCCCTACATACCCAAACATTAGCTAATGTGTCCTCATTCATTTCTTCTTAACAATTTTTCCTCAAGCGGTAATTTACTCACATAAAAACATTGGATCTCGATGAAATAAAGGGCTAGTATGTCACCTTGTAGTTTTATATAACTTTTTCAAATCTCTAGTTATCTTTGTGCTCATTTCCCACATGTTTGTGTCCTTACTTTGGTTCCTAATGTACCAACAAAAATTATATCAAATTCACACCATGCCAATAAACACTTTAATACTTGTCATATTATATTGTGTATACCATGACATTGTGCATTTATAGTCACATAAATTTCCCAAAAATAAAATTAAATCATATTTTTTATCCATTGCACATATCCATTTCACAATAAAACTCTAAAAATAAAACCAAAATGACCCATATTGCATTAAAAAGGGGTGATATCAATGTCTCGGACACACACACACACACATGTATGTATGTATGTATGTATGTATGTATATATATATATATAAATATATATATATATATATATATATATATATATGTATGTATGTATACATATACATATACATATACATATACATAGACATATACATACATACATACATATACATATATATACACACACACACACACACACACACACACACATACATACATATACATACATATACATACATATACATATACATATACATATACATATACATATACATATACATATATATACATATACATATATATATATATATATATATATATATATATATATATATATATATATATGTATGTATATATATATATACACACACACACATATACATATATACACACACACACGCATACACACACACATGCGCGTGCACACACACACACAAAATCATTACAAAAAGCTAATAAAATCATAGAGCATGACCTACATCAGGACCTATCCTACTATTGCCTATATAAGATCCTAATGGATGCACCTGACCCACTCCTATGAGGACCCATGTTGCTCCTATGTGTCCTAGATATAGAGATCGATGATATTAAAAATGGTTGTACCAAAACATGCAAGGAATGAACTCATAGTTGTATATACATGCACCCTCTCTCGAATATCCTGACTCACATTGGATGTATCCTTTGGAAGATATTTATGGCATCACTCGTTCTCGTGATCTACCATGATTACCTCGAAATGAAAAACCATTTTATGATATCACTCTCATTTAGTCACTATCATCTCTAGGTCATATACACATTTTTCAACATCTGAATACACTATTATTTGGATTTTTGACTCCTTAATATGGGATTGATCCAATGCTCAACCCCTTTTATCTCAACCACATTTATATTTAACCTATCACACTCCACTATTACCTCATCCAAGAATGTAAATAATGAGTCTACCATGCTATCCATATCTCGACCTCTCTCTCAACGTTGTCATCATTCCAACACTTGCTACTCACTCCTCTCTACTATCTTCACATATGACACTAGATGATTCCCCAACCTTCATCCTCATGTCCTTCTTGTCATTCCCTCTATCTATGTTAATGCCTCATCTTCTCTCCCACTTCCCCATCCTCCCTATATGATGGCACATCCTCTACCCCCACCTTACCACCTGCCTCATGACTAGCCTCCTTTGTTCATTATAGCCTATGTTGCTGAATCCACACTAAAGTCTCATCATTATCTCTCTCCTATCTCTTTACCTCCTTACAATCTAAGATTTTTTCACTTCCATCTCATGGATCTATCATCTCTAGTGCCACCCCTACTACATGCCCCCTCATCCCATACACTACCCATTACATGTCAAATGAAATGTCATGTAGTGGCCACATCATAACTTATGTGGATCTCTAATGGTGGTTTATTCTTATAACCTTTACCCTTGTTGTCCTTACTACTTTACCTTTTCTAACCCTTCACTCATTCATGACTCACTCTTTGTCTCCCGATTCAAACAGTGCGAGTGAGAAAAAATGACCCTTCACTCACCTCCTCACTCGACTCAGAATGTTTTCCCCTTCTTCTAACCTACCTCCCTTGTTTTATAACCTTCCCATATAGACTCTAAGTTATGGCTATGACTCCTAAATATCCTCCAATATTATGGATCAAATCCTATAAAATGTACCCACACTCTATCTACCCCTATAACCATCCACTCCCACCATGATTCCTTTAGCTCTTGCTGCTACTCAATTCCCTATTGTTATTTCAAAAGGGGACTATGGGCTGATTGTGGATCTTAACAAACCCTTTTAATTTTTGTTAAAAAAAACCAAAGCCTAGTCATGCCCTTGACCAGGAAAACCCATTTAATCCCCTTGCCAATTGTGGAGGAAACTAAATTTACATACCAAATGACACAAAAATAAAATCCTAGATACATCCATGATAGGGAAAGACACAAACATTCCTCTCCTTCAACCATGTCAAAGACATAAAAAAACTTAAAACCAAGCATGGTCATAACACTTGAACAAGCTGAACTACTATCTTCCCCATCTTGGTATGGTGACAACAAAAATCCTAGTTAAAATCAAAAGAAAAAAATAGATGGCCAACTTGGCCTAAAATTTCATAGTTTTCCCATCATAAATACACATGAGTGTGTTCCAATATCCCAAACCAATCTCCCATTTTATATCACCTATCACTTCCTTGTGTGCCTTCCACCCCACACACTCTCCTATTCACTCCCACGTGTACTCTACCCACACATTATCAATTTCTCCCCCATGTGTACTCGCCCTATGAAATATTTACTCGATCCTAAATTCACTCTATCCCCGCATACTCTGTAGTCCATCCCCACATCTAATCTACCATGTTCTCTCTTTGGTATACTCCTACATGCTCTTCATTCTTCCACCATGTGTGTTTCTCCATTTGTGATCTCTCGGTCTACTACCACATGATCTCTATTCCAACCCTATGCTCGTTGTACCCCACACACTCTTCGGTCCACCCCTACGTGATCTTAGGTATAACCTTACGTGAAATCCATTATATTTTATCACTACATCTTATACATACCATATATTCCCACCACTCCTACTTTTCATTCATTTATCATTTTTCACCACGCTCTACATTGTTTCTTCCATATATCAACTACCATCCTTTTTTCTACCGAGGAAACCTAGGGCATCCAAAAATATGTCACTTGCAGGGGTTACTACACAAAAACCTTATCATCAAATCTTATTACATCCAATCATCATCATATTGGCTAATTAACCATATAGTCTTTACCTTGAAAAATAAATCCATTAATTTGTTTACAAAATCTGGTTGAAGTAACCCATAAATCAAATTTATATATTCCTATTTATCCAATCAACCATTTATGCCCATGTGTACAAAAACCATCATCATAGGGTTAGATGATCCCATATTGTATTCATTTTTACACAACATACTAAAACACACAACCCAAAAGGGAAAAAATGTAGACACTAGAAAATTCAACTAGTACGAGAAGGTCATCTAAGATAAAAAATAAATAATATAAAACTATAATAATCCCTAAAAAATCAATTATCCCATGAAAGAAAATAAAAATATTAAAACTTGAGAACAAGGTGATAAAAGTCACCTTATCACTCATTTTTTTGGATTAGGGTAAATGTGAGGGTTTTGAAAGGGCCCACAACCTTGTACAAAGAAGAGGGGGAAAAGGAAAAGATGAGGAACTCTCCCAACAAAAGGAGAAAAGAAGAAAAAACCACAAGATTGAAGAGAAGAAACTGTTGTAGTCATAGTGTCAGCAACCAAAGAAGATCCAAGAAGAAGAGAAGGAAGAACTCCCAAGCTGTAATCGAAAACAACAAGAAGGACCAACCAAAAGGAAAGAGGAGATGCAATCCAAAATAAGCTACATAAATAAGAAGTGGAGACAATGAAGAGGCGACGAAAAAAAGAAGCTGAAGAAGAGAGGAGAAGAGAAAAGGCTAGACTATCAATGTCTACCCTTCTTTCCCTTCTTCAAGTGCACTAACTGCCAATTCTCCGATAATTACTCCTATGAGCCTAGCATATTAGTTAAAGATAGAATCGGAGGGTGCTAGTATGCAAGTCTATGTTAAGAGAGATGGGATCCTCCTTATCCAAATCAAATTGGTCAGATTCATGAGGTCTCTTGATTCCCAGAGCAGGTCTCTCCCACAGGTGAGAAAGTGCTACTTAGTGACTTACCATAGCATAATCAGCCACTACAACATATTGAGTAGCCACCAAAAATCTAATCTCTTAAATTTTTGAACATCCACATCGAGAATCTGAATTCTCCTAAAGATCGGGATATTCCACTATTTAGAAGACTTTTTCTTTGCATATTGGGATTTCTTATGAGGGAAGATAGATGGAGATGGGTTGGAGACATGCATTTTTGCATCGATTGCTCTATTTTCATAGTCTAGAGACTGAACATGGGACACATCACCCATCTTAAGGGTCATTTTATCTGGTAGTCCTTTATTGAGGTCAACTTCAACAAAAATTCTAACATAAGTGAGCAACCCACTATGAAATCACGTGTCATATTGTTTTATGAATATCCTTAAACAATTCCCAATATCCTCCACATCAAGACAAAAATTGAGAGAAAGTTTGGGTAACCTCACCCATACCGAGACATGTGATATGGAGAAGGAACATAGGTAAAATTGTGGGAACCATGGTGTAGTGAAAAAACCCACAGAGCCCCAAACCAAGGGCCCTCATTAATGACCCTGTGATAATCCTCTTGATTAATGAAAATAATGATGAAAATCCTCTGGTACAGAAGAAATGATCAATTTTTTTCCCAATTGGAATGGATCCACAGGATAAGGTCATTCATTGAAGGCCAAACACGATTAAACCTGTAGATGAGAGCCTTTTTTTGCAGATTTTTTTGGAAGGTCAAAGAGTTTTCATTGGTGATTTTCAGAGAAGGGGAGTCCACAACTTGTTCCACAATTTAAGTTGGGGAGGGGTATATACCGCAAAAGTGGATGCAAATTTTTTAAAAAGATCCACTTTATATGAAGTAGGGTTTCAAGCTCGACTTCTCCCCTCAAAAATACCGACATAAAAATAAGAGAATCTCTTCTAATCCCATAAGATCTTAACAAGGAGTTATCATCCAAAAATTTTCCACCAAAGATAAGATTAATGAGATCTAATCTACAACATAGTTAGAGGGAAAGAGCATATTTAAGATCCATACCCATTAAATACTGAGGTAAAATAATGCAGAGTGTGGTCCCATTCCAAGTGCAAACGAGAACCTGGGAGGCGAGGTCAAGGTCCTGCCGTGTAGTTTATGGTAACAGATCAAAGTTGTAGCACAAACTGCCACTATTTCTACCCATTTTTGGTATGCCATATTCAGATATGGATAACCATGCACTAGGGGAAAACTTGGAAAGTTGAGGAGAGGCCAAGAGTGCTCCCCATATGAAATCCAATCCAGAATATTCAATACTCAAACTATTAAGCTTAAAGCCTGCACATGGGAACCCAACACTACCACTTCTAAAGGAAATATGCTGCAAGCAGTGTGCCGTGAAAATAGAGCCAGGGTTTTTGTGGAAGCTTGAAAATTCCATTCATTGATCTTTTTGTTAGATTTTAGAATAAGAGATTTCTTAGTGGAATGGACTGGTTTCCACCTTATCACTCATTTACTAACTCTTACCCACTCACATTTAATTTTTCCATCGCACCTACCCATTTTCACTTTCTATGCAATATGGACCCTTATCATCTCACCTTTCTATAAACATTACACCCATATGTGTCACAAAATTGTAAACACTCAAAAAAGTATAGAATAATATCCACCCCCACAGCCCAACCCCTTGATGCTTTCTGAACTTGAGCTCATATCTAAGTTTTTAATTATTTACTTGAATATTTTAGTATTGTAGGTTGTGGAGAGGTAAAGGTGGATCAAAAAGGATTTTTGAAACCTGTAACATTGATGCTTTGATAAAATTTCAACATAGGTTCTATTCACACCCGAGACTTATTTACAACCTTCATACAATTTTGGAAAATTATAGTTGAGATTGGTTTGCTCTTTGAGTCGGTGTATATTATTTATTTTAATGCATTGTTTAGTTATTTTTCAGTAATAAAATGTATTTTATCTCCTTAAAATGATTAGGGATAAGAATGAAGTAAGTCCCCTAACTACCAAAAATAACTAGTTTTTTTCCCAAGTGTTTGCATCTAGATTTTAGATTTGGATCTAGAAGTTTATCCCAACTTTATTAAGAGAAATGACCTATGATTGTCCCTATCATTTTCAATGGTGGTAGCATAAGCCCATTTATTCAAGTATTATATCAACTAACACATCTTGTAGTTGATCCAAATCCAAGAATGTAAGTTTCACAACATTTTCCCTCATTATAATTATCTTATATTGTTGGAAGCATATGGTTGATCTGAAATAATATTCAAAAATAACAATTCTTAGTCATATAAACATGGATATTGACTATGAATATGTTCAATTTTTCTTTATATAACACCATTAACATCATTTTTTTTTGTTTAGATAATTCCTTAGTGTCTTGGTTAATTTCTCCATGATTTACTCTACTTTCATTTTTAAATAAACCTAAAAATTAGTTAGAAAAAATTAAAGTCATAACACTAGCTAACTCAAAAATGTAATACCGCAACCTATGATTGATCATATAAGGTTCTACAAAATATTTTAGTGATATCGGATCTTTCTGATACATAATTAGTGATATCTCAATTTCAAGTCAATTTCTAAAATATTTCACACGTTTGATCATAATCATGAATGTATAAGATAGAGTTGTGAACAAATTGTTTTTTAATTCATGAAATACCGTATAACATACTATATGGTTCATTCAATAATTCAAGAAAATACTATATTTCCCATTATCTTCGTTCCATTTATTCAACTAAAATATGAACTACACAATTAAAAAGAGATAATCCTAAATATACACTTCATTTTGATCTATCTCAAATATGCATTAATTATTCCCAAAATTATGTTATGAACCATAATTGATAAATATGATATATTAATTAGAAATGTTAGGAAGGAATTGAATGCAAATAATTATTGGACATATCTAATATTTAAAATATGAATGCCCCAATTGTCACATGACGTGCATTCAATACCTCTCCACTAGCTTAGTGAAAATTAGTAATACTCAATTTATCTTATCATTTTGGGGTTATTCAATTTTGATTGTGACTATAACTCATAATCGTAATGGGTTGTCTTTCCTCTAGTAAGAACCTAAATTTCCCCATTTTATTTCCAAAAATAATCATAAAATGAGATAAGATCAATTGGTAAATAATATATGTTTGTTTGTTTTCCCATGTGTATGCATGACCCTTTTTAACTAACCCATTCATATTATATCATTAGACATAATTTGGAATTTAATACATTATATCCTCAAAACACTCTATTCTAGGATCAAATGTATGACTAATAAATTAATGTTGTCCCATATATACTACATTTGTTCAATGAAAGGTTGCAAAAGCCATGGACATGGGGTATGAATCTCTAAAGAAACCCCAAAGGTTTGTAAAAACTATTCTATGGACCATCAGATAAGAGATAAACAAGGATTCATCACTTTTCATACATTAATCTTGAAATAAACAAGCAAATCTAGCATATTTAGTAATCCTCTACTCTTGAAAGCTTTAAAATGAACCTAGGTAGATTCTAAGCAATCAGTTTGTGATTATGAGAATGGGAGCTCACCATTAATGGCTTCAAGGCCAATGGTTCTTCCCATTTACTCAATGCTTGTGTGTGTAGTGTAATGGAAAAGAAATATCTCAATAAAACAAATGAAATAAGCTCTAAACCCTAAGAAAAATGCTATAGTTTATGTTAGGAAGAAGGAGAGTTCTTAGAAATGGTCTAGGGGTAGTGGGCTATTTATAGTTTTCCAATTTCAGAAATGGGAGACTTTTGGTGCATGTGGGACTAAAAAGGAGTCAAAAAGTTGATTAGTGAGTCAAAGTAAGATTTGACTAGGCTTAGAAGAGGTTAATCATGGTTTAGGACTAGTTAAACTAGGTTAGGCTAGTTAATCCTATTTAGAGAAGAATTAGGGGTTTGAGAGAGTTGTGAGAGGCTTAATCAATCCAATGAAATGGATTGATAGACTAGGAAGTTATTAAAAGTGGTATAGAAGAGGGTGAGAAGATGGTTTAGCTAATAAGGGACTATATTAACCCCATTAATTGGTTTATAGGAGAAATATGACTAAAAGAATGTCGTAAACGATGAGTTAGAGGAGTCTAATTGATGAGGTATCATCAATTTTCAAGAAGGAGAATAGTTAGTGCAATATTAGGAATAATAGTGTTTTGATCAAATTACAGGTGTCTACATTTACCCCTCTTTGGGGTGACGTAAGCTACGTCACTTCAAAGAAAGTAGACAAACATAAGCAAATGAAATTTTTTGAAGGGGTAGAAGAAAAATTAATTAGATAAGGGATGCCCCCTCGAGTGTCGATGGGGTGATGGAGGAACTCGATCGACGATCGAAAAGAGAACATAAGAAAGAAAAGTGTGAAGAGAATATAATACAAAATAAGAAAAAGGGATATTTAGCTATCCAAAAACTAGTACAAACAATGTTTAATAATCATTTTGCTTAGAATCCTCATCATCGGTCCTTGTTAAAGTGTAAGCATATGATGGAAGCATAAAATGACATGAAAATCCAAGATACAAACAACTATACATTGCTAAAACAACAACTCCATACAACATGTTGGTGCCCATTTCAATCCTCCATTTCTATTTGCCATCATTCCCTTTTGTTCTGCGTGCTCTAAAATGTTTTTCTTCAAATTTGGTGGTCTGCAAACTTTGTTCTCTAGATTGAATGCTTTCAAAAGCTCACAAACTTATTATTTTGCCCCATTTTGAAAGAAAAATACATGTATGCCTTACTTTATGCCCTAAATTTCGAAATACACAGGTCTCTGTTGTTTTTTACATTTTTCCTAGCTTGTGGAGCTTGTGGTTGTTTGTTTTATGCTTTTTTCCCTCAAAATATCTATCCCCATGGTCAAAAATTGCTTTAAAACACCTTCCATTTTCCTTTTGATAAAAAAATCCTTCACCCACGAAGAAAAAAATTGAATTCGGGCATCTCTGGTAAATTATGTGTTTTTGATGGTTATACGAGTGTCATTTTCCCATCAAAATTAAGGTCAAGCCGTCCCCTCATACGTGGCCGTTTGTGGTTGGACGAGACTTGGTGGGTTTCATTCAATTTTTTTTTTTTGGTTTTGGGCAAAAATTCCAAATTTCCCCATGACTCCGTAAGGGGACATGTGTCATGTTCTTATGCAAAGGCGGAATGGGAGGCCAGCGGAGGACTTAGGTAAGTTTTCCCTTTTTGGTGAAGGGGAAAAAGGTTGAGGAAGGGGTCACAGTCCACAATGGAGCAAGGGTTGGACACGTGGTAGGCGTAAAGGAGAGAGAGCGAGTTGGCGGGTCTTTGGAGGCAAAAAGGGAATTTTTCTCTTTTGGCAAAAATAATTTACAAAGAAAAATTAAGCAATGGGTCCGCCAAACAAACCATAGGGAGACACGTGGTGGACAAAGCAGGTCAACAGCGGCGAGGCAGAGGCAAAAGGGATTTTTTTCCCTTTTTGCAAAAAGACTTAGAAAGAAAATTTGAGGCGTGGCTCGTGACAAATTAGAAGGAGACATGTGGCAGGGAAGAAATCGGAGGCGCGGGCCAAGCGGGGAGAAATGAGAAAATTTTCCCTTGGTGAAAAAAGGGGTTAAAACATGAAATAAGCTTGCAGATTCTTAGCAATAGAGAGATTGACACGTGTCAAGGATAGAGGCAGAGGTGCGGGCCCGTGGGGAAAAAAGTGAAAAATTTCCAAATTCCAAAAAAGGGTGGAAATGTGCAGAATTGAAGTGTGATTTCAATGGGACCCACCATATGCCACGTGTCAGCACCAAATTTCAAGGGCGGAGGGGTGGAGAAAAAAGTCATTTTTTTCCATTTTTCCAAAAATGTTAAAAAGTCAAAAAGTGATCCCAAATCCATTCCCAATTGCATTTTGACACGTGGAGGATCAAAATGAAAGGAAAAAGGGGAAATCAACGATGAACTATACATTCTTCAATTTGGCTGCCATTTTTGCTCCAGGAAGTGTGGAAATGCAAATTTTACATCAATTTTGATCAATTTTTGGCAAATTCATGTTGTTTGTGCCTGTAAGGATCAATGCAAGTGGTTTTAAGGATTAATTTGCATATTTGAGGTGTTTTTGAAATGATTTTTTCCCCATCCGTGCCTAAAACGTGAAATATCAAATTAAAAAGTTACAGAATCAAATTTTGAAATGATAAAGATGAAATAATGAAATGAAAGGGCTCTGCATCTTTGGGAGAATGAAAAACGTGCCTCCACAATGGATAATGATGAAGGATTTGTAATGATTTTCCTTTTTTGAAACACCTGGCAACTTTTGTTGCAAATATGTTAAACGTCCCTATCTGCGAATCATGTTGGAATTTTGTAACAAACTTGATGTTGGGCATATTATTTTCTTGGGAAATAAGGATCGATGTAATTGAAAGTTATATAATGCATGCTTAGAGACATGTAAAAGTCGAGAAACTTAGAATTTCATGAGAAAATCTGGGAAGAAGCCCATTCTTTGAGAAACTGCTTGAGAACCATTTCTAATTCTTTTTGCATCAGATTTGTATCATGTTGAGTTGGTTTTAGTTGTAAAGCCATCAAAAACTCTGAGATTGTTTTTTATAACATTCCCCTACTGATAAATTTGGTCATTCTAGATTATTTTGTGTTGTCTCTTGGTAAAATTTGTATGCACTTATGTTTTAGAATGTTTTCAATTTGTGTTTTCTTGCTCTGTTGCAGTCTTGTGTTTAAAATCTCTCTTGATCATACATGGTCTCATTTCTAATTGATAGTTTAGTGGCATTTGCAATCTCACATTTAGAAGAGCTTTCATCTGATAAAGAGATAAATAGATTTAAAATAACTTTACCTTCCTTGAATTTAGAGATTATTTGTAAACCTTTGGGTGCACCTTAGGTCATGATAAAATAGAGGTTTCTGGATGCTTTTTTGGTTCATTTGCTTCAAGATTTTGTGGCAGGTTCTCAAATATTTTGTGGAAGAGTGTAGATTTGGGCCTCCATTTGGTGCACATATCCTGGTTAAAGGAGTACCTTAACCCCTTTGAAGCATTCTGCTGTCTAGGTCTTACAAATTTCTTGCAAATGTCCTCAAAGAATTTGGCAGATTGTAGTTAGTCTTGGCTAAAATATCCCACCAAAAATTCATTAGAATAACTAATCCTACCCCATACTACCCCTACATTGCATTGTGTGTCAACAAAAGAATACAATCCATTTACAAAAATGCACAAAGCAAATTAGGATCATACCTTATCTTTAGAGCCTCACCTTGTTTTGAAAACATTTCCATCATTTAGTAGTGAAAAATTTGTTGAGTTTGAATAATGGGAAATTGATCATGTTTTCTCAAGGCCATCTTCATACAATCTACACATTACAAGGATATCTTCACCTCCTTCACAAAACGGAGGTTTGTCTTTGTCCACTCAAAATTCCCTGCTCTGATAAAAGTAAAATTTCAAAATTTTGAGTTATGAGTGTTTTTCTCTAAAGTGCCTAAGTCGTGAAAATTGAGAAAATTTGTGTTTTGGGTCATTTTGTATGTATTTCGGGCCTGTCGGACATTTTTGTCCCGCCTGTCCCAAGTACGAAAGTGCATTCTGTTCCCCGATCGGCCGAAATCCCCGAAGTTGTTCCATTTTCGGGCCCGCCGGAACTTTTTGTCCCAAGTGTCCCAAAACTTATTGTGCGAGATGTTCCAATTTCGGCCGAAACACCCGAACCGCGTACTTCGCACTTTCTTGTTCCAAATGTCCCAAATCAAAAAGTGCAAGTTGTTCCATTTTCACCCGAACCGGCCGAGCCGCGTACTCTGGAACTTTTTGTCCCAAATGTCCCAAGTTCAAATGGGCCTTTTGTTCCATTTTCGGCCGAAACACCCGAACCGCGTCCTTCGCGCGTTTTCGTCCCAAATGTCCCAAAATGCATTTGTGCGTCTTCTCCCTGTTTCGCCCGAATCGGCCGAGCCGCGTGTTTCGCGCATTCGCGTCTCACATGTCCCAAGCGTACCAAGTGTCATTCGTGCTTATTTTTCCCGCTCTACCCGAATATCATGCTTATTCAAATTGGTGGTTATGTATTAAATGCGCATTCATGGCTTTTCTCTCTCCTAAACGGCTATATAACGAGCATTTCCCCTTTGCATTTTTCGCACTACTTCCATGCTATCTTTTGCTCGAACCCTTGCAATTTACAAACCTGCGCGTGTTCCCCTCCCTCTGTAATTCCTTTCGAGTCTGGTTTGCGGCTCTGTCCTCCGAGCTACTATCAATATGAAGATCAAGTTTCAGGGACAGGAACAAATTTCACCACTTGAGTCTGCCGTTTGCAATATCGGGGACATCGAAGCTCGTCATCTTGATTTCAGTGATTTTTGGGCGAGAATGGCAGATGCAAACCCTACACCAATGGTGCAGATGATTCACGATAGTGGTTTGGCTTTTGCTAGAGGTTTCCCAATCTCGAAGACGGTGTCGATACCGTGCTTTCATGCGGAGCTCACTTCGACCCCGTTTCGAGCGAATTGACTAATGTACATGGGGAACTCATCGCCAAATTGGATGCTGCCGCCATTAGCACTGCTCTGAGGATTCCGGAGATGGATAATGCCATAGTCATTTCCCGGGATCAAGCACAGACCCTGTTCGACCAAGACAATGACAAATATAAGGCACGAGTGGCGAAGTCCTGGCTGAAGAACCCTAGGAAGGGAGCTTCTCGTCTGACCAAAACCCTCTTAAAGGGCAGATTTCAATGAAGAGTTGTAAGACTTCATAATCTTGTTGGCTCGAGTTATGGGTTTGCCCTCTACCAACGAATTTCACTTCTGGATGTGCCCGCTCATCAGCATGGTGTGCTAAGGAACGCAAAATATCAATTGGGCTGAAATCATAAGCATGAATTTGATGGAGCAGCTGTCCAATGTGCAGCAAACGAAGAAGTTCTACATGAATTCGTACCTGATGTATACTCCGGCAAAGATCAGGCAAAGCGGTGGTTCGGTTTTTCTTATATAGATGCACACAAAGATGATCCAGTATATGCTTACTGCCCGTAGTTCACCCTGGAGACCAGCAACCGTAATTTCAGAAGGGTCAATGATGCTTTCACCATGTACGTGGTCGACCGCTCGAGGGTGATCTTGCTAGAAGGTTTTCAGATGAAGCCATGAACCTGATATCGCAATATGGTGCTTATTTCATCCAATTCAGGAAATTTTCTTATATCAGGCTTGCTGGCTATGAGAGCACCCCTCTGCGGCTTCCTATGTTCTGCAATGATAAGATGGCCTTGATTGAAGTATGCAGGCAACTAGACAAGTTGCACAGAACTTGCAGAGATAAGAAGATTTCTGGCTTGCACTTTCCCATCTCTCTGGGAAACTACACTTGCAAAATAGCTCTGGATGCTCAGAACATAGAGAGAGCCCTGGTTCCTATCACTGTTCATTTCTTCAAGCCAAGAACCTGCTTTGACTTGAAGAGGTTTATTGAACAGAACCTCAAGATAATCTACCATCACAGGGCTGATACAGAAGACTACTGGCTGATCGTGCGAGATAATTTTGAAGCCGGAGAAGGCATTGTGGCAGGTTCTCCTGTAATTGATTCAAGAACTCGGTGCATGCTGGGTTCCTGAAGGTCTCCAGGATGACAATTCTGATCTATACTCATATGAGTATGACAACGTGATTAAGAACACTCCTTTGGAGGACCGGATTGGAACAGGAAAGAGAGGGATGATCGGCTGAGATTCTTGCTCCCGTCTTAGTCGGGACTAAGGTCGGTTTGGAGGATGGTTCGAGAATGCAGGAGGCATTCGGGAGAATCCTCTTCTAAGGATGCTTTGACACCGAGAAGAGAAGCATCTATTCCAAGGTCAGAAACACCAGTGAAGACCCCTCCTGCCTCATCAATACAGGGACCTGCAGTTTCTACTCCTTCTTCATCCACTCAAGTGTACCAGAAAAAGCTCAAGGAGGTTAAGAAGGAGCCTGTGGAAAGTGATCCTCAAAGAAAGCAGGCAGAGTTGCCTATGGGACCAGAGAACATCATTGTTCTCAGTGAAAGTGAAGAAAGCGAAATGCCAACCCCTGCAAATGCTCCTGAAGATCCAACAGATAAAGATAAGGAAGTCCAGAGCACTGTACTTCCAAGTGCTACTGATTCTTCAGCAGCCATTGTGTCCAGCGCCCTTCTCACCTCTCAGCCTGAGACCACAGCTGCACAGACTTTGAGCGTCATGAGCTCTCTGTCTCTTGGTCCCCTTGCCCCTCCTACTGATTCCTCTTCCTCTTTTGCGTGGGTGCAACCTTTGGTTGACAAAAGGAAGAGAAAATCTTCTTCTCAGAGCTCAGGGCCAAATTTTGATGCTGTCGCAGCCTTGTTGGGCACTACTCCTTCTCGTGCTAAGAAAGCTAGAACTACCTCCAGAATAGTGTCAGATGCTCAAGGTCAGCAATTCCTGGAGATTGCCAAGCCTACAGTAGACAAATCAGAATCAGACTTGCTGGCATCTGACTTGGAGCTTTCAAGAATCCCAATGGGGGAGTCTACTCCTGAAGGTGAGATTCACAACCTCAAAGAAACAGTCACAAGAGTCATTGGGAGGGTAGAGAAAGGGCAACAAACTATTAAGCGGTTGGAAGAACAGCCCAAATTCTCACGAGGTTTCATCAAGTCTCTTTTGTCTAAGGACACAGTCTTGGACCCTACCCCATTGACTACACTTCCACCTCCTATAATTCTAAGCCAAGATGAAGTGCAAAGTATCAAAGATATGCACAAGTATTCTGTCTATGGCAGAGCTATTGAAGCCCTGGTGGATGACATGCTTGTTGCTGGATTAAACTTCATCGATGAAGCTTTCAAACTCCACGAAAAGGTGAGCAATGTGCAATTGAAGCTCTCCTCCACTATCAATATCATGGATAAAGAGCTCAAACTCGAGCAAGCGATTGCATAGTAGACCTCGACTCATGGGACAAGCAGATGAGAACGTTTTGTTGGTGAGTAAAGTCTTTGATGATGCAAAGGATAACTGTCAAGTCCGGGTCTACAAGTGTGTCGAGTGGAAGATCGAGTCCTGGAGGAGGCTCGGGAGAATTGAAGAACAGTTGATTGTAAAGGTGAAGCTTTCAAGACACTGGTTGTCTCTGCTTTCAAAGATATACACTGTCATCTTCAGGATGAGACTTCTGGTACTTCCCTTTCCTTGCAAGAAATCAAAGCTCAATTCAGAGCTTTTGTCAAAGATAACTTATTCAAGGAAAGTTCCATCTCTAAGGAGAAAATGAAGGAGATTTTCTCTCTTCAATCTGCCATCGAAGAAGCAAACAAAGATTGTCATACTCATGTCGAGTTTGATAATGAGATGGAGAAGTGTCTTGGATTTTGGACTCGATCTGCCCATGACCAACATGTCAGTCCTCGTGGCGCGAGACATAGCTGAGGCGTTAAAGAAGTTCAGGCAGCGGATTCTGAAGTCAGTGGGTCCCTCTCAGTGACTGGCCACCTGTCTTCTTCCCCGTTCTTTTCTCTTCTTCCCTTTCTTTTCCGTTTTCTTTGTAAAAGGTTGAGGTATTGCGGTTGGCATTCCTTAACTATTCTTGGTTAAAAGAAACGGTTACGAAGAGTAACTGACTTGTAATCTATATAATGGCCTTCTTTACGCCATTCTCAGGAAGGAGGAAGAACTTGGCATATTTTTGAAAGTGTAAATAGATCAGAAAGAAATCAATACAAAAGGGCTTTCCATTTCTCGTCTATCTAATCTCTGTTATCTCTGTGTTTTCTTTTAATTTCGTGAAGATCATTTGTTTCTAGTTCGTTAGTCTCACTGATTGCATATTTTCAAATATTGCGAGTATAGTGATCTTGTATAACCAAGAAGGAACTTTGTGTCCTTGATTAATAAATCTGAAGAAGGTTATTTACAGAACTTTGTGTCTGGTAATCTCATCTAGTTCACCCAATGCAAACGATCTTGTTTTAAATTCACTGCAACTTCGTATACATAAAGGATTATTCTGCTATCTATAATTCTGCATGTTGCTTTTCTGCTTATCCTCATATTCCCTTTCCTCAGTCCCTTTGTAACTAACGATCCTTGTGGAAAAAACCTTCGTAATATCCAAGTTCAACCATAAAATCATGTTTTGTATATTTGTAAATAAGTTCATTTCTGAATAAGGGAACCTCTCCCATTAAAGAGGAGGGACTTCTTGTCCCCTGACTGTTGCTCTTCTTCAAAGTCCTATTTGACGACCAATGCAGGATGCAATATAGGTTCTCTTACCTTGGTTGAAAGGCACAACCTAAAACAGTTAGGACAAGATCAAGTCCTATTTGAGTGCTATCCATCTCTCCATAAATATGAGTGCCAGTTAGATCACATCCCCAGCTACAAAATGACATACATCATGATCTATCTATCTTCAAGCTTCATGCCATATCTCTGATGCTGCTCAAACTGAAAAGGAGAACAAATTTGGGTACCAACACAACATACAAACATGTAATGCAATATGAGAAGTAAACAAACTCATCTAACATGGAAATAAGTACAATCACACACACTCAAACCAACAACGTTCAAGATAGTTACACAAATTATTTGTTATCAAGATGTAGTCCCCAAATGTTTTGATAAATGACAAGGGTTGAAAATGATGCCCCAAACAATTGTTATATGCAAGGGAAATGATGGAGGACACTTGCATCCAAAGGAAAAGAAATGTGAAAGACAAAAATAGTACTGTGCAACCGATAGTGCCCCGGAGTATAGACAAAGTAAGTAGAATACCTTTTGTAAATGATTGTAGAGTTAGGTGATCCACAAGGCGTTGTTTCAAAAGATGAGAAAATGTCAGCAAGATACGATATGAGTGCCATGTGAGAGACATAGATTTCATTTGTGAATGAGTTGATTACCAATTTTAGTCCATTTTCAAAGTTTTTGTGATATTTTTGGATTTTTGGATGATTTTATAATTTTTGATTGGTTAGAAGAATTTAGAAAATGGAAGATCACCTAAAAACACATGAAAATTCTCCAAGGCGAAGAGAACAGGTGTTGTGTGGCAATAAAATTCCCGACGAAAAGACAAATGAGCCAAAAATAAATATTAAAAAATAATCATGGCGATAGATAAAAATAGAAGATAAGAAGCACCTAGAAATATTTAAAAATGCCCCAGGGTGAAGAGATAAGCGCTAGGTGGAAAATAGTTCTCAAGGGTGGTTTAAAAGATATCATATGTTTTGCACATGAGATACTTTGGTAGATGCTATCATTTGGGATGATATTTGTGTGTGGGGGTTAGATGAGTGATCATACACAACCCACAACCCCTCTTGCCCCCATTAATGATACAATATGTGATGATTAGCTTAGTATAATGCATGATGTAAAACTTAGCATTTTTGTAGTAGATGATGTTATATGTGATGAATGATAAATGATAGATGTGATAAAAAATAGATGTGCAGTAAACAAACACACAAGCAAAAGTTAACCAAACTAAACAAATATACAACCAAAACTATACAAATATAAAACCAAAACTATACAAACCGACAATTAAAAGCAATTAAACAACTAATTTGTTTTTGCGGGACAACATTGATATATTTTCTAATGTTTTTGGGTTATCTAGAAAGATATGTTTTCAAGGCTATTGTTCACATTGTTTTCAAGGTTTTCCTAAGACAATGTTATAAAGTTGGCATAGTTTCTTTCGGGGAAGATTTTATGAATGTTTAGATTTTTGTGTATCCTTTTCTAAATGTCTCTGTGTATTTTCTAAGGTCATGTTCTGAAAGCAATGCACAAAGACAAAGAAGTGTGGATTCCCAAAGCATGATGTAGGATTATACAAAGGGCATAATGTCATGTGTATATGTATGAGAAAGTGGATTGTGAAGGTGCCCCCAATGCTAGATGGGAATATACAAAGGCACATCCCTCACACAAATACAAGAACAAATAAGCCAGATCATGAATTTGCAAGATAGATTTGGTAGGGTTCTTAGACCTAGCAAAGGAAGTTATTCCTAGAAAGAGGTGAGGGTTACCCGTCTTGATGCAAGAGTAACTTGTGACTGATGAATCTTCCTTGAGTGTCGAAAACTAGTTTTCACCCAAAGACCTGCCCACTATGCCATAATTGCATGATTTTCACATGTGGACGACCTACTTTTTCTTTATTGTTTTCTCAAAATTTTCATGTTTTACTTGTTTTTTTCTTTGTTTTTTTACTTTTTAGTTCTTATCTGATATTCATGCCATACGTAAGCATAGAAGCACTTAAGATGCATGGTGTTACTAAGTTTTGTAAGTTCTTCACCATTTGAATATGCTAGTTTATAAGATCTTGACCCATATTTAGCAACCACCACATAAGGCCCTAGCTAGTTGGCCTCAAACTTACCTTTATTTTCTCTTTCTTTAATGGTGTTCTTTTGATTTTCTTTCAGCACTAGATCACCTACATCAAATTCATGATTAATGATCCATTTGTTATATCCTCTTGATAATATGTTATGGTAAACCTTGAGGTGATTAAACTCTCTTATACACTTTTCATCCAATAGCTCTAGCTCTGCTAGCTGAGCTACTATATAGTCTTCATCCTTATCAAGATAATCTTGGAGAGATATTCTAAGGGAAGGAAGATCCACTTCCAAGGGTATGATGGATTTAGTGCCATAAACTAGGGAATATGGGGTCACACCAGTAGGAGTGTGGATGGAGGTTTGATAGGCCCAAAGGGTGGGATGTATTTGTAAGTGCCAATTATGGCCAGTCTTACTTACCATTTTCTCCATTATCTAGATAAGTGTTTTATTGGTATCCTTGGCTTGTCCATTACCTTGGGGGTAATAGAGGGTTAGACCACTTAAGTTGAATATGGAAACATTGACATAATGTCTTAATTGTTTTGTTCTTGAAGGATTTACCATTATCAATGATAATGGCGGAAGGGATACCATACCGAAAGATGAGATGGTTCATGATAAATTCTGAAATTTGCACACCACTCGACATAAGTAAGAGGCACAACCTCTACCCATTTAGTAAAATACTCGGTGGTAGTGATTATGTGAGTGTGGCCATCTCGAAGAATAAGAATGGAGATTCCATATGAGATCCAGGCCCCATTTGGAAAATGGCCAAGGTGTCGCAATAGGCTACAAATCATGTGTTGGTGAGTGTATCAAGTTTCCATACTTTTGGCATAGTTCACATTTCTTGACGAAATTGCAACAATTTGCTTCCATAGTGGGGCAATAATAATCTACCCTTAAGAGCTTCTTAGCCAAGACCATGCCGTTGATATGTGCTCCATAAATACCACCGTGTACTTCCTTAATAGTGTGGGTGTTTCAAGAACATACAAACAACAAAGTAGATTCCCTTCGTAGCCACGATGATAAAGGGTGCCTCCTAGGAGGGTATAACAAGCTATACAATGGATAAGGGATTTCTTCTTAGAATGGGTAATGTCCTGGGGAAATGTTCCATCTTGTAGGTATCTAAATATAAGGTCATACCAAGGGGAGAATGGACCAAAAATTTCACATGCCAAACAAGATTCGACATGTCGAATGTGGGTATTTGTAAATGCTCTACAAAGAAAGGAATTTTTCTCTCCGAGGTGGAATGTGTAAGAGAGATCCAATTGTAGCCATAACATCTACTGATCTATTATGTGACCTTGGATTTTACCTAAAGATGATTTGTGTAAAATACTCCTTGAAGGTTTAAACCAACTTCTTATAAGGAATAATTTTCTCATCTTTAACTTTATACTCATCATTAACTTGTTTAATGATAAGTTGGGAATCCCCAATGACTCATAGCTGTTTAATATTTTAAGTGATAACCAAATTGAGGCCAACAATGAGTGCCTCATACTTTTCAATGTTATTAGTATAAGGGAATCCAAAATGGAATGCTCTTAGAACAACCTCGGTTGTGGGAGTGATGAGCACTACCCCCGCCCTAATCCTTAGAAGGTGAATGATCCATCAAAATGGAATTTCCATTCTATTGACTCTTCAACATACATCATGGATGAATCTGGCAGGTCCAGACACATAGGTTCCATTCCTAGTAGAGGAGCTCTGCCAACTGATCAACCAATAATTGTCCTTTCAAGGATTTCAGGTTTACAAACTCAATGTCAAATTCACTTAGGAGAATGATCCAATTCACCATTCATCCTGTAAGAGTGGGATTGGGTAGAAGGTATTTGAGAGGGTAAAATTTGGATATTAGCTTGGATTTTTTAAGGAGATAATGACAAAGTTTTTGAAAGGTGAAGATGACTGCTAAGTAGGCCTTTTCAATCTGCGGGTAATTTAGTTCGTAGGAAGTCAAGGTGCGAATAAGATAATAGAATTACCTTTCTCTATGGTGTAGGTCATATTGGGAAAGCAATGCACCAATAAAAAATTAGGTAGATGAGATGTACAAGAGGAGAGGTTCACACTGGGGTAGGTGGCATGAGTACGGGAAAGTTGGTAAGGTATTGTTTAAGCAGTGTAAATGCCTTTTGACAGTTTGGTCCCCAGTTGAATGCAACATCCTATTTGAGGAGATGTGTAAATGGGTGGCACTTATCTGTAAGTTGTGAAATAAAACGGTAGATCGAATAAAATTTTCCTTGTAAAATTCTTAGTTGTTTGAGATTTTTAGGTGGAGGCATTTCTGTGATAGCTATAACCTTGGTAGGATATACCTCTATCCCTCTTTGTGAAACAATGAAACCTATGAGTTTTACTTGAAAAACTCCAAAGAAACACTTCTTGGGGTTTAAGCATACCTTGTAATCTCAGAGATGTTGAAAAATATGTCTTAGCACTTCAGGGTGCTCTCCTCTGCTTTTGGATTTAGCTAAGATATCATCAACGTAATCCTCCATGATGTCATTCATCATGTCATGGAAGATGATGATCATTGCACATTGATAGGTGGCCCTGGCATTCTTGAGTTTGAAAGGCATGACCTTGTAACAAAACATTCCCTAAGGGGTGATGAAAGCTATTTTATGTTGATCCTCCTCTACAATCCTGATTTGGTTATAACCTGAAAAACCATCCATTAAGGACAAAATTTCATAACCAGTGGTGGAATCAATGATCATGTCAATATTAGGCAAGGGGAAGTCATCTTTGGGACATGCCTTATTGATTTCATGGAAGTCGATGTAGATCCTTATGCCTACAAGTTTCTTTTGAATTGGGATTATGTTAGATATCCAATTTGAATAGTCAATGGGATTAGTGAAATCAATGATTGATAACTTTTTAAGTTCCTCCTTGATAAAGAGTGCAATTTTAGGGTGCACTTTCCCAACTTCTACTTAATGGGTTAGGCATCTGGGTGCACAACAAGGTTGTACACAACCAAGTCTAGGTCCAAACCATGCATATCGGCGTATGATCACACAAATATATCTCCATATTCTCTTAACAACTCTACAAAAACCTTCTACTCTTGAGCTGAGAGTGAAGCTCCCAAATTTATCATTCTAGGTTCCTCTTTCGAGCCAATGTTGACACTGATGGTTTCTTCCAAAAGCATCTTAGAAGCATCCTCCATCTGGGTAGGATCAGGGGGAAGAGTAAGGTCAACCTCCTTAGGTAGCTCATCATCATCCTTGAATGGATAGACCATTTTGTCTATAGGTTCTTCATTTTATTTGTATCTACGAGTGCTTCAAAAATTTTGTCACTATGAGACTTGTATTTATTCCTTGCACAAGGTTTCTCTGAAGTATTATTACTCTTGCTTCGATCTTCTTACTCAAGCATCCACACATCTCTTCTTCTTCTCCAAAGTATGCACATGTGTCTAGTTGAATTGTAAAGCCTTTCTTATGATCCCTAGTTGGAATAAAATATCGAGACCCATGAATTCTGCAAATGCCTCATCATTCTCAAAGAAATTGATTGGCATGTGAAATTGTTGATTCCAATATACAAGTTAGATATGTACAAGGGTTAATTGGTAATTGGTTTGAGGATTGGATTTGGATAAGGTAAGGATAACTGAATCAGGGAATAGGTTAGTGGAGGCAAGATCCTCATAGAGGCTATATTGGGAATCCGCATCGCTATCTGAATGAGATGAGTCATCCTCATGTTTGGAAGAGGTGGCATCAATCTCAAAGGGTGGATCATCATGTGGTCTTATTCCAAGACCATGTTT
Source organism: Taxus wallichiana var. yunnanensis (assembly GCA_018340775.1). Taxonomy (NCBI): domain Eukaryota; kingdom Viridiplantae; phylum Streptophyta; class Pinopsida; order Cupressales; family Taxaceae; genus Taxus; species Taxus wallichiana. Next base: position 975,022,597 of record CM031239.1, read on the forward strand.
ATCTAATTTGAAGCGAGGGATAGGAATGGGTTCTAATCACCCTTGTGCATTGATTCCACATCCAAACCCATTATAACCCATGATGTACATCATATGGTGGCCTTTGACATATAGTGGGGCCGATGGCATGAAGCCATGGTACCTTTAGGTACTCTGTTGGTGGAATCTTCTAACATATTTTCCTTGGATAAGAAACCACTAGGAATGAACTTCTCCAATGGTTTAGGGCATTGAAATCATCGAGTGCTTTTGAACTGAAAATAGGGTTTTCCACATGTCCTAGGTGACACTGATAAATATGATATTAATAAATCTTATTCAAGAGTGAATGGCTCACCCAGGTTGTATTTTTTCGATATTGCCTCGCATAATGCGAAAGGGTTGACCAACAAAGGAAAGTATTGATTACAAGGAGTGAGTGAATCTAGATCCACACATTCCTTGATAACCCGAGTTTGCAAAGGAACACCATTGTATGTAGAAGGGCATTCATAAGCTACACAAAAAAATGCATACAAGGCTCGTAATATGTAAATGGTTCGGATCACCTTGAATGGTGATTATCTCGTCCTTTATGGCACGGTTTGATACATTGATGGAAAGTTGAAGAAATGGCCCGCATGGTATGGATCTGTAGAGACCTATAATTTAACCCGAGCAATTTAAATACTTAAATTGTGCTAATTATCCTCTTTCCCACAAATTGATGACATATCGTCAATATAACACACTTCCTCTTCTATAACCTGTTAATTAGCTACATTATGCTAGTTAATTAAACCTTCTATCAAACATATACACCAATTAAAAAAATTCCATTAATTAATCCCCCTTTCTATCTAGACTAATTAATTATTATTATTCAATTAGCTTCCTCTTCCATTAAATCAATAAATAATCATTTATTTGATTAAATCCTTCCCATAGTCTAAATCATGCTAATTATTCCTCTAAAAAGATTCTATAAGCTTGCACACCTATTAATTAATCACTTTGGTTAATTAATAAATCTCCTCAAACCCCATGATTCAATAAAGTACAAAATAAAATCTCCTAAGGTTGACTCAACCCTTTCTAAACCTCCCTTATCCACAACTAACCCAACCTCTCTATTATCCCAAATGTAATGGGATGTAGAGATTCTTTTATCCATTGGGTTATATAAAGAACCCTCCTCCTACCTTTCTTCTTACACCTTCCATGATTATAGCTAATCTATAGGGATTTTATCTTAAAGCATAGTTCATTCGAGCTAATAGCCTCATTCTTACATTTCATCCATCCAAGATTTTGGGTCATATGGAGATAATCAAAATGGTCTTGTAGCCATACTTTGATGAACCTCCATTCTTAGACAATTGAAGATAAAACAATCAAATTTGATTTCCATGGATCTACCTAGGTTAATTTAGTGTTTTTGGTGATCTAAAGAGTAGAGATTCAAATGCTTAGCATATTAGTTTGATTTCTATTTCAAGTTTTAATGCATAATGTTGGTATTTAGTCTTGTTTAGCTCTTAACATGATGATATTTGTGTAGTTATTTCATGTTTTGAAACTATTAAGGTGTTAGTTTCAATTCTCTTTGCATAACTAACTAATACATTGATACATTTGGCATGCCCAGTGGGACTTACTCCATTGTCCTTTGCACTTAATTTCAAGTTTTGTAGTTAAGTTTCAATTTTGGTTACTAACCCTCTTTCGCATATATTGACATAAATAGTTTTTCTTAACTTGTTTTGTTGAGTTTGCATGTGTTGAGTCTTCCTTGTAGGTATAAAGGAGGTGAAGTTATGTCAAAATTGGAATTGATGGGAAAATTTAAAGATTTCACCATATTTTCATTTTTAGAGCTTACTTTTTCAACATTCTACATGCTAGTTTTGTAAATTTCATGAAAATATTAAATTCTTGAGCATATAGGTTAGTGTTTGATATTACCGAGTTTTCTATTTACATATTAATGTGGTGGTTTGTTGTCAAAATTGAATCTTGGTGAGAAAATTTCAAGATTTCATCATGTTTTCATTTTTAGAGCTTACTTTTTCATCATTCTACACGCTAATTTTGCCAATTTCTTGAAAATCTTAAATTCTTGAGCATGTATGTTAATGTTTGATAGTGATGAGTCTTATATTCATATATTAATGTGATGAGTTTTTGTCAAAATTGAATCTTGGTTGGAAAAATTTCACCATTTTGTAGATTAAGGGACATTTTTTTTGAAATTTTTTGAGTGCATGTCAAGTGCATACACATGAGCATAAGAGCATATGCGTAACCCATCTTCCGAAGGCCATAAATTTTGATCCCGAACTCAAAATGACTCCATTGTTTTTGCATTGGAAAGGTATTGAAGTTAAATATGCAATCAACACATAAATTTGAGATTTATAATTATAAAATTTTTAGATTTTCATTTTATTTTAAAATGGTCATTTTCTAACATGTCTAATGTTTTGATGAATGTTATATTTCCATGATTTACTTGATTTAGAACAAAGCATGTGTATGATATTATCTTGTACCTTTTGGTGATATTTAGAATAATTTTTTTAATATCTATCTTTTTAACATTGGGATTAAACTTGGAAATTTGAATATTCATTTTGCTTAAGAGAATGAACCTTTACAAAGCTTTTTCAATGGTCCTTTGATTTGAAGTTTTCCATTCATATATAGTTGGAATAAAGTTTGTGTATGCTATTTTCTTGCACCTTAGGGTGATATTGAGAATCAAAAGAAACTTTAGTCTTCATTTTATAACATTTGGTAAATTGGAAACTTTATCTTTCAGTTTTGGTTTAAAGGAATGAACATTTATCAAGATTTTTGTATGGTTCATTGATTGCAAAGTTTTTCTTTACTTTTTAGTTGGATTATTTGTTGTGTATTCTCTTCTCTTGCATCCTTGGATGATCTTGAGAATAAAAAGTAACTCTTAATCATCTTTTAAATAATGTGATTTTCTTGGAGAACTACTTACTCTTGTCAAAGAAAAGAGTTTGAAACTAAATTTTCTAACTACACGTATGTTACAGGTTACCAAACGATGGATAAATAAACCACATTAAGTCTAAAAGATAAAAAAACACACCACATTCAAAACACTTGATTTGCAGGTTTGGATAAGGGTATCTCTGTCGATTAAAACTAGGACATAACCCCTTTGGCATAAGCCTTAAGCTATAATAAGGAGGGTGGTCTTAGGAACCCCAAAGTAGTCCATGTAAGAGGGAACCTTATGGATGAAATGGAAAGCACTCTGCACAACCTACTTGACTAGTATTACCATTTATGAGATTTAGCATCATAAGTTGTCCGTATCACAACCCCAGTGAAAGTACACGATGGACACATTTATTTCCCAATGTGCTTGAAGGGGTAAAGTAAAGCTGAGATACTCCAAGATATAGTGAGTATGACTTTTCTTGTTAAATCGAGCTCGCTCTTAGATAACTTGTGACACCTAGTTGAGTGAATGTCGACATTAAAATTTTTCTCCGTAATTTTTATTTTATTAATGTATGTATTAGGAATAAGATGTTTTCAAGTATAATTAGTAGTAGCGTTTGATAGAAGATAATGGTGCTGCCGGTACGACACCACCAATAATGTATAGTACGGTAATAGTCAAAAGTACAATAGGAATGTTGTGGTAAAAAGTAAATATTTGTCATAAGTGGTTCGGTAATGTTAAAATGTCAAAGTTAGGGTAAGTAGAGAAGTAGGGTCTACATGATTAGGAATTAGAAATATTATATTGGTAATAAGGACAAGGAGTGAGGTCATAAATATTTTTTGTATTTTATTTGTAAAAAGTCTAAAAATGTGGAACCCATGTGAAATGATAAGGTTTATCTTATCTTAAAAGACAAGCTTACATATACAGATAAGAGTTAAGGAATGGAATATGATTCGTCAGAGTATATTTCTTATCCTATCTTAGAGATAAGATGGATAAGCCTGAAATTTCTATAAATAGAGAGGCCACCCCCCTCATTTAGCATAGAAGGAAGTAGTGAGAAATATTGTATGAGTAAGTGTGTAAAGGAAGCCATCATTTTGAAGGTGTGTTAAAGAAGCCATTAAGAGGTGTAATTGTGAAGTTTCTCCCATAGTTATTATTGGAAGGCAAGTGAAGTCAATAACACTTGAAGTACCTCATGGGTGAGATTGTAACAATTTCATGTTGATATTATAATTTATACTTATATTTCAGATTTATCATCATTCCTTCTTATCATAGTCTATGGTATTCTTGTGTTATGTTTGTTGTTGTGTTTCCCATTCCATCCACTAGACTAAAAATTGTGCATTAGTAAATAATCATAGCACGAGGAGTTCCCAAGAAAGTATTATCCTAGTGCAAGATTGGTGATGACATTTTGGTTCCATTGTCGGGACCATTCCTCGTTGGTTGATTTTCTGGAGAGATATTCCCACTTAGTCAGAAAACATTTGGAGGGTAACCTTGTTTTTACTATGCATGGTAGTTACCATGGTAAAGTCACTTTTACCGTGAATAGTATTTACCTTTGCAAAGAAAGTCACTTTTACCATGAATAGTATTTACCGTAGTAAAGTCACTTTTACTTTTGTGAGTAGTATTTATCGCAAAGAACTTCACTTTTACCGTGAGTAGTATTTACCATAGTAAAGTCATTTTTTACCGCATGATAAGTCAAGTTTTACCATAGTTTACCATGGTCATTTCTATTTTCTTGTAGAGAGGTGTAAAGTCACATTCTATTATAGTGATTCCAATTATTTATGCACATAAGTCTTGTTGATTGTACTTGTGGGTTGGTATTTCACTGTGGTTATTTTTAAAAATGGGGAAGATTCCTATTTTTTCAGCCCAATCTAATGAAGATGCTTCCTCTTTCATTTAAGAGTTTAAACGATCTTGCATTTGTAATGGCCTCATAAGAAGGGAACAATGTACTAAATTTTTCCTACATTTTTGGATGTTTCAGCCCTTAGGTGGTTTGAAAAACTAGGTGATAATGTGAAAAATTCATGGGATTTATTAACTAAAAGTTTTCTTGAAGAATTTGGTGAACAATGAAATATGCAGATCTCATGATCGATATCACAAAGCTATCCCAAGGAGAGAAGGAGAAGATAAGGGATTATCATGCTCGTGTTCTAGAGCTAAGGAGGAAGCTCGATGCCCAGATCTGGAAGGAAGGATTAGCGGATGGGTTGATGAATGGTGTGGATAATATCCTCTGTAAGCACTTCATTCTTGGGATGAAGCCAGAGATCAGACAATGAGTGAAGTATGACTACCTAGCTACCATTGAACAAGCAAAGGATATTGTAAGAAGGTAAGAAGAAAGCATGGAAGAGGAGCCCAAAGAAATTGTTGCTAAAGTAGAGCCTACACTAGCACCTTTGGTCCAGAATCCACAACCACTCCCGGTGAGCACAAATATTTCTCCTAGTACATCTACTGAGTATGAAGATCTGCTAAAAAAGATGGGTCGAGCTTAACTATTAATCTTCTTCTAGGAAAATAATTTAGTTCTCGGGGAGGAGATAGAGGTCAAAAAAATATATTTCTGAAGTTGTATGTTATGGTTGTTATAAAAGGGTCATTATAAGTATAATTGTCTAGATAGAGCTTCTACATCTGGTACAAGAGATAATGATAAAGGAAAAACACCTGTGAATTCTTTTGATGTAGTAGATAAGAGCATAAATAATGAAGTAGATGTGTTTGTAACAAAAAGAAAGAAAGAAAAAGATAACCAAGATGGAAATGATCCTAAGAAGATGAAAGGAGAAACTAGTAAGAAACATAGGAGAAGAAAGTTGGGTGTGCAGGATTTTCTGATTTCACAGGGACAAGGACCATACTCCATCTTAGAAGATCTGTCTAAAAGGCCTGCAAATATTACATATGGTCAACTCTTGACTATGTCTTTTGAGAAGAGGCAGGAGCTGCGAAGTGGACTCAATTCTCGATGAAGGAAGGAGGTTGAGGTCCCTATTTTAGAGGTAGAGGCAGATCCCTACACTCTAAGAGCTGAGGTATTATGTAATGGTATTTCAATTCATGATGTCTTAGTTGATAGAGGTGCTGCAGATTAATTTAATGATCGAGTTTGTAATGAATATGTTGGGTTTAAAATTGATCGCCCTCAACACTTATGTTAAGGTCATTAAATAAGGGAAAAACTAAACGAGAAGGTGTTGTATGTGTGGTAGAATTTCAGGTGATGAAAAATGGTATTGCGTACCTAATGTTGTTGGGAAGACCATGGCTAAGGAGAGTTCATGAAAGAAACTATTGGAATGAAAGCTTCATGACACTTGGACGTGGCGCGAGATGGTGAAGATAAATGTGATCCTCAAAGCATCATAAGGCATAACCCGTGGATTCAAGTGATGAAACTAATGATTGGACATCCTCGATTACTCTAGTACCAAGTGAAGTGGACAAAAATATGAATAAAGTGAGGTTGATGTTTCGGTCATGGATATCCTTCTAGTCACACTGAATCATGAACCCATAAAATTATCTGAAGAAGAAATTGATGATTGTCTCCAAAAAATAAAGATTGGTGATGTTGTGATGGAGAGTGAGAAGGAATGCTACCTCCAACTCTTTCGAAGGTACATACACCTATTCACTTTTGATTACAAGGAACTCCGTTAAGTAAGTTGGGTAGAACATTCTATTGAGCTAGTAGATGGTGCTAAGCCCATAAAACAAATGCCATATAGAATGAATCCTAATTTTTCCAAGACTGTGAAAGAAGAAATAGATAAGTTGCTTGATGCAAGATTCATATTTCTTTGTGGAGAATTTAGAATGGGTTTTCGCTATTATGATCTCAATAAAAAAGAATGGGAAGCTACACATTTGTGTTGATTATAGGAAGCTCAATAAGGCAACAAAGAAGGATCATTACCCTCTTCCATTCTCAGATCAGATCTTGGATGAAGTAGCTGGCTAGGAGTGCTATAGTTTTGCTAATGGATATAGTGGATACAACCAAGTTTGTATAGCGGAGAAAGATCAGCTGAAGACCACATTCACCACTCCTTGGGGAACGTTTTCTTATAGAGTTATGCCTTTTGGGTTGTGTAATGCTCTGGCAACGTTCCAGCGTTTGATGAATAGGGTGTTTGAACCCTACATTGGGAACTTCATCAGAGTATTTTTAGATGATTTTTACATCTATGGGAGCAAGATGGACCACTTGCACTAGATGGAGACAACATTTCAAAGGTTAGATGAAGCACAAGCCTCACTAAACCCTACAAAGTGTGTCTTTGGATGTTTTAAAGGTGTTTTGTTAGGGCATGTTGTATCTAGAGATGGTATTGGTACTGATCCTGATAAAGTTTCAAAAATCAAAGAGTTACCATTTCCTATGAATAGAAGTAAGTTGAGATCATTTTTAGGCCATGTGGGTTACTATAGAAGGTTCATCAAGAATTTCTCAAAAATTACATGCCACTAACCCAGTTCTTGAAGAAGGATGTTACTTATGAACCAGGAAATAAGGTGCATGAAGCTTTTAAACAACTGAAGGAAGCCCTAGTGTCTTCACCTGTTTTAAAGAATCCAGATTGGAGCAAGCCATTCATTGTGTATATTAATTCCTCAAATACAACACTAGGAAGTACTCTAATCCAAAAAGATGAAAATGGGAATGATCATCTAGTTTACTTTGGGAGCGCACAAATGAGCAAAGATCTTTGAGGTAAATTGTCTTTGTAACACAAAAAAAGAGGCTCTAGCTATCATTTTTATTATAAAGAAGTTTAGAAATTACTTGCTAGGGCAGAAATTTATAGTTGTAATAGGTCATTAGGCTCTAAAATATTTTGTAAATAAGCCTAACCCATCGGGGAGGATAACAAGATGAATAATTTTGATATAAGAATTTGAATTTGATATTATAGATAGGCCAGGAAAGAAGCATGTCAATGCAGATGCACTCTCTTGAGCCTATGAGGGTTTAGGTTCATCTTATGATGATGATGATTTCCCAGATGCAACATTGTTATCCCTTGACACAATCCCTATTGAATACATAGATATTTGGAATTATCTGAATGAATTCAAGTTTCCTGATGGTGCCAATGCAAAGACTAAGAGGAAGATTACTCAAGCCAGTCATCCATATTCTATTATGCATGGAGTATTATTTCGAATAGGACCTGATGGATAATACAAGAGGGCAGTTAGACGTGATCAAGGGAAGGAGCTGATAGAAGAATTCCATAATGGTACATGTGGAGGAAACTTCTTTGGACAACTTATAGCAAGAAGGATCTTGGATGCAGGTTATCACTGGCCCACTCTTTTTAGAGATTGTTATAATTATTGTAAGACATGTGATATTTGTCAAACACATGGTAATTGTAAGACTTCATCAGCTCCATTATGCCCTATTCTTCCACTTGGTCCCTTTGAAAAATGGGGAATAGACATTGTAGGTCCACTTCCAACTACCCCATGCCAAAATAAGTATATTGTAGTTACCAAAGATTATTTAACCAAGTGGGTTGAAGCTAGGCCATTGAAAACAACTTCCATGGATGAAGTGGCAATGTTCATATATAAACGCATTGTCACCAGATTTGGATGCCCATTAGAAATTGTAACAGATCAAGGAAACCACTTCATTAATGAGGTGGTAGAAGCCCTAGTCAAAAAGTTTTCTATTAAGCACAGGAAGGCAACAACATACAAGCCAAGCACAAATGGACAGGTGGAACAATTTTTTTTTGTGTTGTGTCAAATTCTAGCAAAAGATGCAGCCTTGCAGGTACATAAGTGGGATAAAAGGATTCATGCAACATTGTGGGCATATAGAGCAACATCAAATTCAGCAACAGGATACTCCCCATTTCAGTTGGCTTATGGCATTGATCCAGTTCTTCCTATTGAGTTTGATATTCCCACTGTGATAGTTATGAAAAATGAAAGGATGGATGAAAGTGATTCAATAAAAGAAAGGTTGGTGCATCTTCATTTACTAGAGGAAATGAGGGAAATAACGAAGGATACAAGCTATAAGAAGAAAATGAAGTAGAAGGAATACTTTGATCAAAAATCCGTTGGTCTCCATTTCATGTGAATGACTTGGTTCTAGTAAATGATTCCAGATACAAAAAGAAGATAGAGAAAATTTCTTCTAAAATGGATCGGGCCCTACAAAATAGTAGTTGTGCATGAAAATGGTACATACCGACTGGAGGAATTAGATGGTACTCCCATTATGAAATGGGTCAACCATGACAAGTTAAAGATTTTCCAGGCACCAGATTCAGAATGTCTATAAGAGTCTACTCCGAGGATGGAGTAGAAGCTAGGAAGGGGGAAAATGTCGATATTAAAATTTTCCTTCATAATTTCTATTTTATTAATGTATGTATTAGGAATAGGATGTTGTTAAGTATAATTAGTAGTAGCATCCGATAGAAGATAACAACACTACCGGTATGATGCCGCCAATAATGTATAGTACGGTAATAGTCAAAAGTACAATAGGAATGTTGTGGTAAAAAGTAAATATTTTTGTAAGTGGTTCGGTAATGTTAAAATATCAAAGTTAGGGTAAGTAGAGAAGTAGGGTCTACATGATTAGGAATTAGAAATATTATATTGGTAATAAGGACAAGGAGTGAGGTCATAAATATTTTGTGTATTTTATTTGTAAAAATTCTAAAAATGTGGAACCCATGTGAAATGATAAGGTTTATCTTATCTTAAAAGATAAGCTTACATGTACAAATAAGAGTTAAGGTATGGAATATGATTCATCAGAGTAGATTTCTTATCCTATCTTAGAGATAAGATGGATAAGCCTGGAAGTTCTATAAATAGAGAGGCCACCCCCCTCATTTAGCATAGAAGGAAGTAGTGAGAAATATTGTATGAGTAAGTGTGTAAAGGAAGCCATCATTTTGAAGGTGTGTTAAAGAAGCCATTAAGAGGTGTAATTGTGAAATTTCTCCCATAGTTATTGTTGGAAGGCAAGTGAAGTCAGTAACACTTGAAGTACCTCATGGGTGAGATTGTAACAATTTCATATTGATATTATAATTTACACTTATATTTCAGATTTATTATCATTCCTTCTTATCATAGTTTATGGTATTCTTGTGTTATGTTTGTTGTGTTTCCAGATTCCATCCACCAAACTAAAAGCTGTGCATTAGTAAATAATCATAAAGCACGAGGAGTTCCCAAGAAAGAATTATCATAGTGCTGATTGGTGATGACAGAACCACCTAGGAAGCTATCTTTGACTAGGACCCAATTTGGACCATATCAATTCAAATTTGAGTTGAAATCCATTTTTCATCATGAAATGTGTGAAGTGTTAATTTTGCTTAGTTTTTCGGTTTCCTTGAGGTGAGGTGAAACTATTCTCAAGTGAGAACAACATTTTTCATCCCCAATTTATCTATTTCCTTCACTTTATTTTGACACTTTGTTGATCAAGAGAGAGGTGACTACCCTTGTGTTGCTAATTGATTATATTCGCCACTTTTTTGTTCATTTACGCTCACCTATGTTTCGCTCAGTTATTAAACATCTTAAGTGTGTACAGATATTTTTATATCATTATTATCCTTTTGATCTTGATACCTAAGTAGTTAGGCTTGGTTCATCACCTTGACTCTCCTTTGAACGGTTATCTTGTTTATTTTGTATCACTACAATTTTGGTATTTACATCTTGTTTCTTGTAAACTTGACCTAAATATCTACATTGTAAGGTTACGCTATATACACTTTAACAATTCCTAGGTATACTATCACTTTAGTTTGATTCCAATTATTACCTCGATTCTGAAAAGTGTTAAGTGTTACCACTTGTGCGTGTTATATCAATATCATCTTGATATCAATACCTTACTTTCTCACAAAGTTTGGTTAACATATCTTGGTGAAATTGTTGTGTCACTCACAATCATAACTGACACTTTTTGGAATATAGGTCTTGATTGAATTTGGGCTTGCTTCTAGTATACTTTGTTTGGAAGTTGCATTAACTTCTTGTTATTACTTACGCCTTGTTCATTTTTTTGAACTCGACATAAGTAGGGACATTTTTTTAATCATCTTATGACACCAACTACCTTTTTGAAAATAGATTTAGGAAGTACTTCATTTGATTGTTGGTTTGGAACTAAACATTGTGTGATTGAATCTTGCTTGTCACTATTAACTCATTCATTTAAGAGCAATCACTTTGTCACATTGGTTCTTTGACATTCATAATATACCTTGAATTCTTGACATTATTTTTGCATTTCACTTAGGTTTGATAAAAATATTTGAACACATTCACAAGCACCTTAGTGAAACTATTACACATCATGGCTCCTAAAACAAGATTAGGGCTCAAAAAGTAGGCTTTGGAAACAAGAAAAACACAAACTTGGGAAACCTCAAACAAACAAGGGTCAAATCCCTTTATTGGCCATGATCTTGGGCCTTTATTCTCCATAGAGAAAGAAGTAGAAGAAATGATAGATCATAGCAGTGATGAGTTAGAATCGCCACATGCGGAATTTTATTTCGACCCCACCTTGTTAGATGAATTCCTTTTTAGAAACAAATATCGGGTACTAGCATGAGTGGTGGAGTTAGGAGCTATAATGCCTATAGAACAAGAAATAATCCCACCAAAAATGATGCTAATGAAGAGGAGAAACCTCTTATTAACATGGAGGATATCTTAACACATGGACACACTTCTACCTCTAACATGGGAAATGATAATGTAGTGGGATATAGAATTCCTTTCATCAAAGTACCATGTAAAGTTAGAATAGAACATGAAAATGTTGAACAACCTCCGTGTCATGAAGAAGAAGAAGAACCTCTTGAAGAAGTCACTATTCAACAAAAAATCTAAAACCTTAGTCGACAATTAGCTTTGTTAACATCTCATGTACAAAAAGAAACAAACAAGAATGTACAAAAGACAAAACCTAAGGTCAAAATCAGTGAACTTCACATGGACAGTCAAGGAGGAGACAATATGGAATATAATCACATATATATCCCTGCTTCTCCTACTAAAGAACAATTACTCACACAAGAAATGCAATCTATGAAAGCGACACTTACAAGCCTTTAAGAGAGTACTATGGGGAATAACAGAAAATATCAATACGAAGAACTATGTCCCCATCCATTTGATAAAACTATGACACTTCAACCCTTCCCTAAGAAGTTCGACATGCCAAAATTTGACAAATATAGAGGGAAAGGTGACCCGTGAGATCATGTGAAGGATTTTTACATGGCATGCCAAGAAGTGGCCTATAGCGACAATTACCTCATATGACTCTTGTGAATTACATCATGTCAAGAAACACATCATGTCAAGGGACAAAAATAGACAAATTTATAGGACTTTGTCACTACATCGAATATCTCATTAAAAATGGGGAGATAGAAGTTGAAACCCTAGAGAAAACTCATGTCATCCTATAGTCCTATAAATTTGTCTGCTGTTTTTGTGTCCATAGGGGCTAAGCCTTGGAATGGTTCACTCGCTTACCTCATGGGTCTATTTTCACATGGCCTGAACTAGTAGAAAGGTTTGTTCGACACTTTTCATACAACATAGAAAGTGACATAGCCATGACATACTTGTGTGGCACTAAAAACACCACAAGGAGACATTTTATAGCTTCTTGTGAAGATGGAGAGGGATAGCTAGTTGCTTCCCTTGCACGTTTCCAAAAATATCTTGTGAGTATCTTTGTGCCCAATCTCAACCCAGACATCACTTTTCATCTACAAATGCATTGTGTTTGCATATTTAAAGAGGTAATTGAAAAGGGCATTCAAATAGAGAAATCCCTTATTACCAAAGGAACCATTAAATCACACTCTAAGGATAACCAAAACACCAAACCCACGGAAAAGCCAAAAATATTTAACAAAAACAAGAACGTGGTGGGAGACGGGATCACAGATTCCAAATGTGTACAAAAAAAGTTGGTTAAACTTTTAAAATGACCAAGGGACCTATTCAACCACCACCCAAACGTAGAACATTCACTCCTCTCAATGAGCCTTTGTCTGCAATATTGAAGCAATTGGATGTAGCTCACATGGTGACTCATCCCATGACACAACCCTTTGATGACAATGCTCCAAATCCATCATGGTACAAAGAGCATGACTATTGTGTATTACATCATGTTAAGGGACAAAATAAAATAAAATTATAGGACTTTGTCACTACATCTAATATCTCATTAACAATGGGGAGATAGAAGTTGAAACCCTAGAGAAAACTCAGATGCAAATGAAAAGTGGGAATATTCAAAGAACCATTCCCTAAACATGGTAAGTCAGATGAGAAAATATGGATCGAGGAGAGTCATCCCAAAGTTACAAAGTGACGAATTATCTATATACCAAGAATGAAAATAATCATTACGATTCACTCATTGGATGTATCCGCTCTCCTAATGACCATGTGAATACCATTCAGATCAAGGGAAAGGATTGATTTGCGGTAACAAGGTGTGCCCATCTCATGATTCCCAAACCCTCTCCATCGACCCCACAAGATGGTAGGTACAACCTATTAGAACAACTTGAGAAGACATCTGCCAAGATTTTAATCTGTATCTTCTTAAAATATTGAATGTACATAAGGAAATCTTGTAAAAAAATCTTTAGGGGTCAGGAGTTCCACTAGAAGTAGACCCTTTGCATCTTCAAGCTACAGTGGAAAACATTGCACCAACTGAGTACATCTCCTTTAATCATAGGGAGATCCCTATTGAAGATCCTGCACATAATCTCCCCCTATATATTGAGGTATTTGTTACCCACCGAAAGATAAAATGGGTGCTTGTGGACAATGGATCAGGGTTGAATATATGCACTTTGAAACTAATTAAGCAATTGGGACATACAAAATAAGATCTAGAGTCCCATATTATTACCATAACCACTTATGACAACACGGAGCAAGAATCAGCTGGAACAATCACATTGCTAATGGAAGTAGGACCAACTTGTCATCAAATGAAGTTTCATGTCTTGGACTTGGAACTTCCATATAATATGATTCTTGGCCGACCATGGATTCATGCCATGCAAGCCATACCATCAACATTCCATTAGTGCATCAAATTAAAACACGAGGGACACACTATCACAATACAAGGAGATCTAACGTCCTTCACTCACTACATATCTCTCATTAGTTTTGTGAGTAAGGGTGCCTTTATGTGTTCCTTTTTTGGAATAGTTTTTCCTCTTCAATCTAAAGCCATGGAGTCATGGGTAGATTCAGATTCCCTAATTTCTTGCACCCATGAAGCTTCTACATCAACTTATCCTTTTGATTCATGGGAGATGAAGGTTATGGAATATGGTTGTGGAGAATATAATGTGCAACAAGATCTCTTAGTTTTAGACCTATCATTGTCACCTAAAACTAGAGGCCAACCCAACTATCATTTTAGACGGCCTAGAGATGAGTAAACTATTGGGTCATTTTTACCTGGGGTTACTCATGAAGAGAAATTGTTGGACCCACCTATGACTTGGGTCCCAGAAGATACTCAACCAACTTGCTACAAAATCCCTAAGTATGAGAAGTCTAACCGAATGATGTATTCTATGGGCTATAAGGGTCTAAGATGTGGAAAAATGAGAAAGGAGCGAGAGAAATAGTTCCTCTCCCACATTTTAAGACATAAATATATGATATCGACATTCAAACCTATGGATTGCACCTCAATGATCAAGACGCTACCATTCCGAGCGTGAAGATAGATCTAATTATTTAGACAACGAAAAGATTCCCACTATAGGCAATACAAGGATCTTGCCTCCACGAACCTATTTATGGATATGTCATCACCAATCCGGCACTATGATAATTCTTCACGGGAACTCCTCGCTATATGATTATTTACTAATGCACATGCCTTTAGTTTGGTGGATGTAATCTGGAAACAAAACAACAACCGAACACAAGAATACCATTGACTATGATAAGACAGAATGACGAAAAATCTAAAATATCAAAATAAATTATAATATTAACATGAAATCATATAATCTCACCCATGAGATACTTCAAGAAGACTATGGGAGAAACTTTACAATTACACCTCTTGATGGCTTCTTCAACACACCTTTAATCGATGGCTTCCTTCGCACACTTCCTACAATATTTCTCACTACTTCTTTCTATGCTAAATGAGGGGGTGGCCTCTCTATTTATAGAACTTACAGCTTATCCATCTTATCTCTAAGATAGGATAAGAAATACACTCTGACGAATCCATTTTCATACCTTAACTCTTTATCGTACATGTAAGCTTATCTCTTAAGATAAGATAAACCTTATCATTTTACATGGGTTCCACATTTTTAGACTTTTTACAAATAAAATACACAAAATATTTA
This sequence comes from Taxus wallichiana var. yunnanensis, assembly GCA_018340775.1. Classification (NCBI taxonomy): domain Eukaryota; kingdom Viridiplantae; phylum Streptophyta; class Pinopsida; order Cupressales; family Taxaceae; genus Taxus; species Taxus wallichiana. The sequence continues at coordinate 975,038,029 of CM031239.1, forward strand.
TGACCTCACTCCTTGTCCTTATTACTAATATAATATTTCTAATTCCTAATCATGTAGACCCTACTTCTCTAATTACCCAAACTTTGACATTTTAATATTATCGGACCACTTACGACAAATATTTACTTTTACAACATTCCTATTGTACTTTTTGATTACCGTACTCCACATTATTTGCGGCATCATATCGGGCAACAGAAGTTATCTTCTATCGGATGCTACTACTAATTACACTTAACAACATTCTATTCCTAATACATACATTAATGAAATAGAAATTATGGAGGAAAATTTTAGTGTCGACAGATACCACTATTCTTACCTTAACCCCCATTAAACCTAAAATTGACCTTTTTACCCTTTCCTTGTCGAATGAGACCAAAAAGTCACATTTCACTGGACCTCTTTGAAAATGATGAGGCCATTGCAAAATTCATGGGAATTCGAGATACAATTCCAATTTGAGACCATAAGAAGGGTTTCTACATTGACTTAGATACCTGTACATACTTTGGTGAGGAAGCTAATCTTCGTGGTCGAAAAACTTAAGAAAAAGCGAGGGAAAAATTTCCAACAAAAAGCCTCAGAAAAAACAAAAGTCAAAGTCACACAGTGAAAATCTCTTTGAGGTGTTGGCTGATAAACAAGTTAATAAATCAATAGATAAGTAAAGTGACCATGCCAAGGCTGAAAATATTGTAGAGACACCCTTGGAAGAAGATCTCAACCTTCCCGACGATCCTATCCTACGTGTATGGAGGATTTGTCAAAAATGCTATTAGAAGAAACCATTGATGTGAATGTTGGAACAAAAGACAACCCAAATATAGTCAAAATGGGAGCTTCACTCTCGACAAGAGAGCAAAAGACATTCACCATGCTTCTACGGGAATTTGTAGATATATTCACATGGTCCTATAAGGATATGTTGGGCTTGGATCCAACATTGGTGGTGCATAACCTAGTTGTGCATGTAGATGCCAAGCCCATTAAGCGTAAACTTAGAAAAATGTACCACATTGTGTAGCTATTTTAGTTTAAAAAGAAATAAAAATGTTTCTAACATCAAGTTTCATTATACCTATTTATTATTCGGAATGGATATCAAATATAGTTCTTGTGAAAAAAAAACCTCTCGGGTTCAAAATATGTACAAATTTTAAAGACATTAATAAGGCGTGTCCAAAAGATGATTTCCCATTGCCAAATATTGATATGGTTATTGATTCAACTACAGGATAAGAAATTCTATCTCTTATGGATGGCCTTTCAGGCTATAATCAGATCAAAATAGTAGATGAAGATCAACACAAGACAACCTTCAAAACCCCTGGGGGACTTTCTGTTATCAGGTAATGCCCTTTGGCCTTAAAAATGCAGGTGTAACCTATTAAGGTGAAATGATAGTGATTTTCCATGATATGATTCATGACATCATGGAGGACTATGTGGAATATATCCTCGGGAAATCCAAGACAAGAGAAGATCACCCTGACATTTTGCGATGTATCTTCAAATGCATGTGGGATTACAAAGTCGATTGAATCCAAATAAGGGCATGTTTGGCGTATTGTTAGGAAATTTTCTTGGATTCATTGTATCATGAAGAGGGATTGAGGTAGACCCAACTAAAGTTACCGCCATTACTAAAATGCCTCCTCCCAAAAACATCAAACAACTGCACAACTTGCAAGGAAAGATACAAACCATCCACTGCTTCATTTTCCAAATTGAAAAATGTAATTCATTAACCCATCTACTTAAAAATATGTTTCCTTTATTTGGGGACTAGAGAAACAACATGCCTTTGCCTTAAGAAATAATTATCCAATCCATCCTGTCCTCATGCCTACAACTCCCGGTGAGCCACTCTTGTTGTATATTTCTTCTACTCAATTTTCTATTGGTGTGTTGCTCACCTAATATGACCTCAGCCATAAAGAAAAAATCATGTAATATCTCAATCTCACCTTAATTTCTTATGAGCTCAACTATCCTCAGATTGAAAAATCTTGTCTGGATGTCATTTTTACCTTCCAAAAACTTCACCATTACCTATTGAATACTAAAACCAATCTTATATCCAAAGTTAACCCACTCAAATACCTATTGTCAAAACCCACCCTTATAGGCAGAATGGCTAATTGGATCATTCTGCTAAGTGAATTTGACATTGAGTATGTACACCAAAAGTTGGTTAAAGGAAAAGTACTCACCGATCAGTTAGAAGAAGCATCATTACCAGGAACAGAGCCTATAAATTTGAACCTGCCAGTTGCTTCATTAATGTATATTGAGGAATCTTTCATATGGCAAGTGCACTTTGATGGATCTTTTACTTTTCATGGTTCGAGGGTAGATGTGGTATTAATTACTCCTTCAGGTGACCCCATACCTTAGGCTTTTTGCCTTGGCTTTCCTTGTACAAATAATATTGTAGAATATGAGGTGCTCATCATAAGGATGGAGATAGTAATAAAATGGTATATCCACCATGTCAAGGTCATTGGTGACTCACAATTTATCATTAAGCAAGTCAACGATGAATACAAAGTTAAGGATGAAAATATCATCCCCTATAAGAAACTGGTGGAAAATTTGAAAGAATATTTTGTGTGTATTACATTTGAGAAAATTCCAAGGGCACAAAATAGATCCGTAGACACAATGGAAACCATAGGTTCCATGCTACGAATTCCACTAGAGAGCAATGATATGCCATTCTTTGTTGAGAATCTATGCCAACCTACGTATGATATGCCATAATCCTGTTTGGCTTGTGAAGTTGTTGGTCCCTATTCCCCATGGTATGCACACATCTATGCCTATCTTAAACACAATACCTTTCCTCTTGATATCTCTTGCTCTGAGAAGAAATTTTTATCTTCTAGATAGCCCATTACACCCTCTTAGGAGATACACTCTATCATCATGGCTATGATGGGAATCTATTGCATTGTCTAGATGTAACAGATTCAGTCCAAGCAATCAAAGAGGTACATGAAGGGGTGTGTGGCGCCCATACAAACATAATGGTTATAGCTAAGAAAATTTTTGAGAGTAGGATACTATTGGCCTACTATGGAAACAAACTACTGTAATTATGTGAGGAAGTGCGTGCTCTGTCAAAAGTATGGAAATTTCATCCATGCGCCATCACAACCGTTATAGTTGATCACAACCCCATGGCCATTTTCTAAATGGGGAATTAATTTAATAGTTAAGCTCACCCCTACCTCATCTGATGGCCATACCCACATCATCACAACTACAAAATATTTCACTAAGTGGGTGGAGGTTGTTCCTTTGACTTATGTTATGGGTGCTCAGATTTCAAAGTTTATCATGAATCACCTTATCTTCCGGTATGGCATTCTGCGTGGCCATAGTTACTGACAATGGAAAATCATTCAAGAACAAGACAATGAAATATCTTTGTCATTGGTTTCAAATAAAATTAAAGTGGTCTATGCTATATTACCCTCAAGGTAATGGGCAAGCCGAAGCCACTAACAAAACATTGGTTCAAATCATGGAAAAGATGGTGAATAAGACATGTCACAACTGGAATTTACAAATTCACCCAGCCCTCTAGGATTATACAACCTCCATCCACACTCCTACTAGTGTGACACCATATTCCCTAGTATTTAGAATGATATATATCATCCCATTGGAAATAGAACTTCCTTTCGTGAGGATATCTCTTAGGGATTATTTGGACAAGGATGAGGATTACAAAGTGGTTAGGCTAGCGAATTAAAACTCTGGATGAAAAGCGCATTTGCGCTCTTAACCATCTCAAGGTGTATCAAAACAGGTCTCTAGAAATTATAACAAAAGGATCATACCTCATCAGTTTGAGGTTGGATATTTGGTCATGAAAGAAAATCAGTTCAACACAAGGACAAAAAGAGAAGAAAGGAAAGTTTGAACCACATTGGTTAGGACCTTATGTCATTGTGGAAAAATATGGAACATGAGCATACAAAATTTCCCATCCCAATGGTGATGAGCTCTGCGAGCCTATGAATGCCATGCACCTCAAGTGGTTCTATGCTTAAACATGGTGCAAAAATAAAAAAACAAAACAACAAAAAAATAAAAATGATCAAAATACAAAAAAATTAAAATAAGAGAAAAAGAAAAAGAGAAAGCAGGTCATCCATATGTGAAAACCACACAATTGTGGCACTTTGGATAGGTCCCTTGGTGAAACCGGTTTCCAACGCCTTGGGAGGATTCGTTGTTCACAAGCATCTTACATCTGGAGGGTACTTTTACTTAGCTTAGGGCTAGTTCCACACCTGCATCCGAGATTCCCTGTGAACCTATCCTGTCAAGCCTTGATCCGGATTTTTCTCCTCTTGTAAATCAATGAAGGGATGGTCTTTGTATATTCCCCATCTAACGCTGGGGGAACTTCTATGACTTCACCTTCTTTTTATAAACACGTGGCACCTACCCTTGTATTTTCTCTGTCTAGTGATGGGGGCATCCATATTTCTCGGTTACTTGTACATAGCTTCGTAAAACCTTAGAAAATCAAAAACATTCAAATATGTTTGAAAATTACGAAAAAATTCAAATATGTTTGAAAATCACAAAAACATTCAAATATGTTTGAAAATCACAAAACATTCAAATATGTTCGAAAATCACAAAAATATTCAAATATGTTTGAAAGTAAAAACATTCGAATATGTTTGAAAATCACAAAAACATTCAAATATTTTGAAAATCACAAAAACATTCAAATATGTTCGAAAATCAAAAAATATTAAAATATGTTTGAAAATAACAAAAACATTCAAATATGTTCAAAAATCGCAAAAACATTCAAATATGTTCAAAATTGCAAGAACATATGATCAAAATCCAAAATAATAGAAAAACACAAAACACAAAAACAATAGAAAAGTGTTTCACAAAACAATCTTACAAAAACATAACTTTAGTTTACTTACTTTATCTTATTTCTTGTTTTTTTGTGTACATTGTTTTCTTGTATAGTTGTTGGTTGTTTGTACATTTGTATAGTTTGTTTCTTAGACATAATTTGATAAGATTCATATTTTCTTTCTTAAATTAGATTTATTCTTACTTGTACATATGAAGTGTGTTTTTGCATGCTTGTAAATAATTGTACATAGTTATGTTAATTCATGTTGGTTAGCACTGTATATTTGGTTAAGTTTGTTAACATTTTCTTGTGTTTACTTGTCACATGTACATAGTTTTGTTATCACATCATCATATCTCCATAAATATCATCACCTCTAACATCATCTATACATCATATATAAATAAAATGGTACATGTACATCATACATGTATGCTATGTTAATCATCACATATTGTATCATCAAATGGGGGAAAAAGGGATCGTAAATATCAAAATCTACCCCCCCCGCACTAATATCATCATATCACCCAGTCCACTAATCTAGAGCATCACATGTACAATACAATTGATATTATCTATGGATCTATCATGTCAAAATCAAACACATGTGGTCCAAACATCTCAACTATTATCATGATACATACAAAGTGTGAAATCAAACCATATAACATCACACTCTAATTTTTCTTCTAGTTGCCATGAATAATTATTTTATTTAAATAATTATTTTGTTTTATTTTTCTTTGTGTTGGGGCATTATTTGCCACCTGGTACTCATTTCTTCTCACTAGGACAATTTTATTTCTCCTAGGCGATGTCGCTTCTTCTACACACTCCATTGAATAATTATTTTTATTAAATAATTATTTTGTTAATCTTTCCCGTTGTCTTTGGAGCATTATTTTCATTTGTTGCTTCTTTTTCTTCTCCTGGGGATTTTTTTGCTCTAGGAGATTTTTTTCGATTCTTATAACTTCTTCTCTATCAAAACCGTAAAAATTCTAAAAAAATCTAACAAAATAAAAAAATCATTTCAAAATCCCAAAAATTTCAACTTTTTAAAAAAAATCCTAAAAATTGTAAAATTTGTAAAACTAGGTAAACCGTCTCATAACGGCTGAAACTCATGTCTTGCACATGATATTCATTCCATATCTTGCTATAATTTTCATGTGTTCACAGATCAAACAACTCGCAGATCATTTGATTTACAACCATTTACAAAGCTAGCCTTCTTGCTTCGTTGGTACTCTAGGGCACATCTAGTTACATGATACTATTTCGTTGCACACGAATGCTTTATCATTGGACCTGGGCATCCTTTATCATCTCCCCTTGTATGTATCCTTACTAGGGGCACCATTTTTTTACCCTTGTCGTCAATCACGAACATTTGGGGATCTTCATCTTGATAAAAAACATTTGTACAACCGTCTTGACCATTGTTGGTTGGAATATGTGTGTTTGTACTTGTTTTCCTTGTTAAATGAGCTTGTTTCCTTCTCATATTGCATTTATTTTTGTATGTTGCATTGAGTGGGTGTTTTCAGCAATGGAAAATTGTTCGTAGTATGGATTTTCATGTCATCCTACTTTTTTCATATGCTTATATTTTTAATAAGGACCGATGACATAGATCTTTGGCAATATGATGACACGAATGTTGTTTAAATACACAGGATGAAATATTTTTCTTTTCTCTCTTCGTCTTCATTCCTCTTCTACATCACTGTCTTATCCACATTATTCTTTTGATTCACCTATGGCATCCTTCCCATACCCATTCTTCTATCCATTTCTCTCACCTTTTTCGATCGTCGATCGCCTTCTTTCATCACCCGATCGACACTTGAGGGGCATCTCCCACTTCTACTAATTTTTCTTCTATACCTTCAAAATTTATCTATCTACTATCTTTGAAGTGGCGTCACTTACGCCACCCCAAAGAGGGGAAAATGTAGACACCTATAATTTAACCCGAGCAATTTAAATACTTAAATTACACTAATTATCCTCTTTCCTACAAATTGATGACATATCATCAATATAACACACTTCCTCTTCTATCACCATTAATTAGCTACATTACGCTAGTTAATTAACCCTTCTATCCAACAAATACACCAATTAACGACCTTCTATTAATTAATCCCCTTTCTATCTAGACTAATTAATTATTATTAATTAATTAGCTTCCTCTTCCATTAAATCAATAAATCATCATTTATTTGATTAAATCCCTCTCATAGTCTAAATCATGCTAATTATTCCTCTAAAAATCTTCTATAAGCTTACACACCTATTAATTAATCACTTGAGTTAATTAATAAATCCCCTCAAACCCCATGGGTCACTAAAGGACAAACTAAACTCTCCTAAGGTTGACTCAACCCTTTCTAAACCTCCCTTATCCACAACTAACCCAACCTCTCTATTATCCCACATGTAAAGGGATGTAGAGATTCTTTTATCCATTAGGCTATATAAGGAGCCCTCCTCCTACCTTTCTTCTTACACCTTTCATGCTTATAGCTAATCTATAGGCATTTTATCTTAGAGCATATTTCATTTGAGCTAATAGCCTCATTCTTGCATTTCATCCATCCAAGATTTTGGGTCATATGGAGATAATCAAAATGGTCTTGTAGCCATACTTTGATGAGCCTTCATTCCCAAAATCTTGAAGATAAAACAATCAACTTTGATTCCCATGGATCTACTTAGGTTCATTTAGTGTTTTGGTGATCTAAAGAGTAGAGATTCAAATTCTTAGCATATTAGTTTGATTTCTATTTCAAGTTTTAATGCATAATGTTGGTATTTAGTCTTGTTTAGCTCTTAACATGATGATCTTTATGTAGTTAGTTCATGTTTTGAAACTATTAAGGTGCTAGTTTCAATTCCATTTGCATAACTAACTAATACATTAATACAGGATCCATGGACATCCTAAGATCATGTTTTATGGTAGATCCAAGTCAAGGACATGGAACGTTGTATCATGAAAAGTTGGCCCTACTTCCATTGGAATTACTATAGTGCTCGCTGAATCTCGCTCCTCACTATCATAGGCCGTGATTGTAATAGTTTTTAACCTAGATCCGTTTCGAGTGGCCTAACTACTTAACTAGCTTGAAAGTACAAATATTTAAACCAGTTCCACCATCCACAATCTTGTCTTGATCTTGCGGAGGGTAACAACTACTTCTATATATAAGGCTAAGTTTTGTTTGTGGTCATTATGTAGGATTGTAGCGTGATCAAAAGTGATATGATCGTTGGAGTTAAGGTGTGTAATCATGGCTTGGAGGTGCACGGGATCTACATCGGTGGAGACTCCCAAACTCTGCAATGTTTTATACAATATGTTTTTATGGGAAGTATATATTTTGAGGAGATCTAAGATTGATATCCTAGTGGGTGTCTTCTCTAACTGTTCTATTAGATTGTACTAACCTTCCTAAGGGATAGGTAGGGGATCTGGTATGATCAAATGAGTGCATCACATCCCTACTGTACAAATATTTTCTAAGATCCTAATAGTATTGACCTATTCATCAGATGAATGGATACATTCTATGAGGGAATCGAAGGGACTATCATTGGTGGGGTAAACATAGGCAATAGTCCTATAGTCATTGGAAGTTTTTCCATGATTTGGCTTCCTTTTCTTTTTATCTGTATGGTTAGGAAAGGGCTCTTTGAAGATACCCATTTTCTCATTGGACATTTTCTTGAGTTAGGGGGAGAATATATGGTAATTTTTCCCTCTTCAATGAGGTATTGTATGTAATGACGTAGTCTCAAGCACCTATCTGTCTTGTGCCATTTAATGAGGTGGAAGTTAAAGTACTCATGTTCTTTGAACCAATAAAGTTTTGGAGCATCTTCTGGGTATGGTACTGTCACAGTTTGGTACTCCACCATGTTTACGTTATCTAATTGTTTTAGTATGGTAGATAGGGATTCTGTTAATGGCATGAACACAAATTTGGTGGGTGGCTTGGGACAAGGTCCTTGTGAGATATTTAAAAGTGAACTAGTATTCACAGTTTGGAATATTTTGGAGTCCATAATGCCATCGCCAACGACATGTTTTTTATTAAAGAACTTTGATTTATCTAAGGATTTTTCTTCATGTTTGTCTTTAACAACCAGTTTAAGTGTTCCCTTTACAATGAGGACCTTTTCGATTTGAATTCCCTTCTCTATAACTTCTTCAAAGTTAGAGTCATAATGTATTTATAAATGGAAGGCTATCTTTGGGTTTAAGTTAGGCACAAATATGCTTACTAGCTATTTTTAGGCAAGGCACAAGGGAAACGACTTGCCAACCCTCACCATCATTGTAAAAATCTTGCAAATGTTTCATTGGGATTCTGCTTTGCATTGCAGAGGTCATTCATTGTGATATCATTTTCCATGTTGTAGGAATAATGTCATACAATTTTTTTTGCTAACACGGGCCATATTGTAATGGAGCCCTTGGGTATGCTAAAGAACCATTCCAATCCTAGTGCCCCTAGGATGCGAGGGAAGAGTCGTATTAAGAAGTTATCATTGTACGCAACCTCTTGGAAAGCCATATAAAATTATTTGATGTGATCATGAGGATCACCTTTGATTTTATATTTATCAAATTTAGGAATGGTAAAATGCTTTGGGAAGGGTTTTTGTAACATGTCCTTATCAAAGGGGTAAGGACATAGTTCTTCATACAAATATTTCCTACTATGTCCTATGTTTCCCTCTTTTAGCATATTAAACACACGGGGATTCACTTAGTAAAAGTATGGTATAGCACCTGCGTTCGAAGGGTATTAAAGAATACCCTTAATTCTAGTTTCTACCTCTAATTATTCAATTGATAATACCCCTCCTGTTATATTATTAGAATGAAAATACCCCCTATTTTTTCCATGTACCTTACTTACCCATTTTTCAATTACAATTTTATTTACCCCTTTTTATTTCTACCCCAATATATTAGACAAAAATATATTATATTTCTCACTCAATTTTTTTTAATATGCATTTCCTTTCGAAAGATAGTTCGAAGCCATTGAATACATATTATAAGTCACCTTATATATGTTAAGCTTTATGCATTTATCAATAGTTCTTCAAATAATTAAGATGGTGAAATAATATCACTTGTGTTGAAAAGCATACTCAATTCTAGTTTTCGACCATCTTATTATTTCTTGGTTAAGAATCTAGATTTATTTATTAAAAAGAGATTATAATTTAATTTATGACCACACTCCTTTTGCAATTTTAAGGTATTTACGTTTAAAAACTAGGGTTCAAACGTTTTAGTTTTATATTAAAAGTAAACCTATATTTCCTTTGGCCCATCTCTCTAACCTACCCCCAATACCTGATTCAAAACATTAATAAATTAAACCCTTTCACCCCCTCATGTCTACCGGTATATTGAGTTTAATTTTATTAATTTTAATTACCTCAATATGAACCCACGTGCTAGGATATTGCCTAGCTAATGAACCCCCGTGATTAAACATGTATTTCATTGATTGTAATTCTTGTTCAATGAGTTTTTCTTTGGTCGGCGACATTGGTCTTAATGCCTTAACTACTTTAAAGGTTGTGCCACTATATGGATCAAATTGAAACTCGCTAGATTTTTTTTTGAGTTTTTCTTTTATATCGTTCCTACTTTAAGAGCCTAAGTTTGCTAATTTTTGGATCAGTTTCAAGATCTTATTTTGAAGGATCTCTTCTTCAATTAAAGGATACAATTCCTCATTAAACTTAGGAGGTGGTGAGGCCTTTCGCTCAATCTTCACTTTATGTGAAGCCTTGTAATAAGGTCTCCGTGGATCACCAAGTGGCTTAGATGGGTCTCCTTCAAAAGTGTTGTGATGTTTTCCAGAAGTAGAAGCATACCCTACATCAAAGGGGTTATCCATATCTAAGAGGGACCTTCATTCTTCTGTTTTATGATTAATGACCTTAGTTTCTGCTTCACATTCTTGTGGAAGCTTGGATCCTAACTCTAAGACTCTTGCGAGTACTTGATCTCTGTTATAATAAAGAAGCTCGTTAAACCGACCTAGGTCTAATTGATGTTGTTCTTCAGAAGAATCAGATTATTCTCCGCTATGATCAATCAATGGCTCTACATCTTTAACTGCGAAAAGAGAGGTGCTAAGTTGTTGCCGCTAAATGGGAAGGACTCAAAAGGGTTTTCTCCTAAGTCATGATCATTTGGTTTGGATGCCATCTTCGTGATTCTAGGCATCACTAGTCAAAGTTATATGAGGTTCCATCTAAATGTGCTTTGAAGTTTGCATGAAACCTAGGTGTATGTTTGTGTAAGTCACTCGATGTGATGTTGAAATAACCTAGTGTGTTCTAGAAGTAATGCTATGTAGTTGTTTTTATGATTCAAAGAACACTCATATGAACACTCAAATGCAATGATCACATGAATTGTCATTTTTCCAAGCTTATACCCTAACTATGATTCCGGTGAAGGGTCCAAAGCAGATAGTGAAAATATCATATCAATACGTAGGTCAAGTTAGAATTCTAACAAGGCCTAAATATTAAAGTGGTACTAATGCAATATCTTGACGAGGTATACTAAAACTAGTTCGAATGTCGATGAAAGCTAAGTTTTTGAAAATGGAAGTTGCGAGTATGTATAGCGTAACAACACTATCCTAATACATTAACTCGAGAAAGCAAGGTGTTAGTATCAAGATGACGTTATTTTGGTATATATAAGGCAATATCGACACTCTTAAAAATACTTAGATGACGTTGGAAATGAAACTAAGTATGAGTATAGAACTTTTTTTTTTTAGTTTGGAGAGCAACGTAACCGCACAATAAAGGGACTTATATCAAGTTCTCAAGAAACTAAAAATGTGACGTAAGTACCAAGATTGTGTGACTAGAATGCGAGTAAAAATATTAACTTAAGGAGAGATAAATGATGAGCCGAAATCACAATAGTGTAGACGATCTCGAAATCAGTTCAAAGAACTTTGAAAGACATGAAAACATACCGCACACTTTAGACGTTTAATAACCTAGGTGCAAACATAAAAAAGTGGTGAATACTATATTTGATAATATTCGTAGTATGCTCCCTTCTCACCTTGAAAAATAGGTGGTGATAATGCAAGGGTATAGATCAAAAGATGAAAAATAAACTAAGTGCCACTTGGGTAGGGTTTCACTTCGTTTAAAGGAGAGATAAAAATTGAGCAAAGTGAGACATTGTTTAACTCCATGATAAAAGATACTTAGATCTAATTTTCATGGGCTATTTGTCTTGTTCAAGAAAAAATTTTTAGACTCCAAGTAATTCGTCACTTTGTGATGGCTTGACGCGACAACATACTAGCAAAGTGGGCTCTGAGACATAATGGATTCCCTAATAAGATCTCTCAACTAGGTGTCATAAGATGTCTAAATGTGAGCTTGATTTACCCAAAATGTTGTAAGGACTAATTTGGGAGTATCTTGGCTTTACTTTACCCCCTTCTAATACAATGAGCAACTAATACGTTCAGTTGTATCGTCACTGGGGTTGCGATACAGACAAATTTGACTCTAACTTAAAATTTGAAATCTAGTCAAGTGGTTAAGTGAAGCGTTTCCTATTTCATCCACGAGGTTACTCAGTGGTGGATTACTTTAGGGTTCTTGGAACCACCCCATTGTTGTAGCTTAAGGAGTTATGCCAAAGGGGTTATGTTCCAGTTGAGTGGATAGGGACGTACCCTTTTCTGAAACCTATAATACAATATGAAGTGAAATGGTGTGTTTTTTATCTTTCTTAACTCAATGTGGTTTTAAGTAGCATACCATTTAGTAACCTATATGAAAACATGTGTATTAGAAGGTTTCATTTTTTCTTTGACTCTTCCTTTCTTTGATAAGCATTTTGTTCCTATATATGAAGATTAATAATTTTCCAATACCTCATATAAAGGAGATAAGATGTTTCTTTTGATTTCCTAGATTGTCTTAAGACGCAAGGAAAGAGCATACAAAACAAGGTATCTCACTCAAATTTTTTAAGAAATGGAAAATACTTAAGTAGATTACGAAAATAAGTTCCTTTTAACCAACTTTGAAAGCTAATTTAATCGTTTTACAAGTATGAAGAAAGAAGTGAAACGATTTTTTATTCCCAAGATCAGCTAGAAAGGCATGAGGGAAGAGCATATGCATTTCAAAATTTCACAAATAAAGATGTAAATTTTTTAACTAAGTTAGTATGAAAAACATGATGTAAAAGAAACATGTAAACCTTTCGTTAGAACCCTGTGAGAAGGTTAGAAAACCAAGAATATTAGAAAACTCCAAAAATATATTTTTAGTAGTTTTTCAATGATTTTTAGTAGTTTATATTTTTTGAGGTCTGTGGGGAACTTTGGGAGTTTGATGACGTAAATAATGACCCAAACTAGAAGCACTAAAAATTATATGAATAAATAAAGATCAAATAGAGACACATGTACACCCTTCAAGGTGCATGCGCACCTATTTGGGTATGTACGTGTGAGTTATGATACCCTGCGCCCCTCTGTAGTAAGCTTAGCGGGTCTACAAAGTGCTCAGACGACCCGAGAGATGCCTGCGCTAGCATAAGTGTGCATGCGCTAGAGAATAGGTGCTTGTGCTAATGAAGTAAAAAAATGGTAAAAGCTATGACAATGCTTTTGCATTGGTAGAGGGGTGATTGCACTAGAAAAAGGGTGCACGTGCCTTGGTTTGGGCGTGTGCACGCTAGGTAAAAATTTGACATGAGAGGGCCGATGACGCATAAGGTGTTTACGCATGGGTTTAGGTCCTGCGTGCCTAGTGAAAATGATAGGTTGAAGGGTATCTGTCGTGGCTGGCATAAGGGTATGTGTATCATTATTTAGGTGTGTGTGCATACTATAAGGTACCTGTGTGTGGATTTGGGTGCCTACACACCTTTGCTAAAAAGTGACAAAAGCAGGTTCCGCTACTGACAAAAAGGTATATGCGCACATGCTTGAAAAACAACCAAAAACATGGAAAATGAAATTCTAAAAGTGTCAACAAGTTAGAATTTAGCCATTAAATGCAATTTCTAGCATAAAATTAACAAAGAATCATGAAAATGAAGGTTAACTACATAAAACCTAGCTAAAAATCCCAAGGAAAAATATTTAACCCTACAAAACATGTAAAAAGTTAGAAATTGAAATAAAAGCTTCAAAATGACTCCATTAATGGAGGATGGACTAAGTGTCCCACTGGGCGTGCCAAATGTGTTCAATGAAAAGTTGCAAAAGCCATGGACATGGGGTAAGAATCTCTAAAGAAACCCCAAAGGCTTTTAACAAACTAGTCAATGGACCATCAGATAAGAGATAAACAAGGATTCATCACTTTGCATACATTAATCTTGAAAGAAACAAGCAAATCTAGCATATTTAGTAATCCTCTACTCTTGAAATATTTAAAATGAACCTAGGTAGATTCTAAGCAATCAGTTTGTGATTATGAGAATGGGAGCTCACCATTAATGGCTTCAAGGCCAATGGTTCTTCCCATTTACTCAATGCTTGTGTGTGTAGTGCAATGACAAAGCAATAACTCAATAAACAAATGAAATAAGCTCTAAAACCTAAGCAAAATTCTATAGTTTATGTTAGGAAGAAGGAGAGTTCTTAGAAATGGTCTAGGGGTAGTGGGCTATTTATAGTTTTCCAATTTTAGAAATGAGAGCCTTTTGGTGCATGCGAGAACTAAAAAAGAGTCAAAAAGTTGATTAGTGAGTCAAAGTAAGATTTGAGTAGTCTTAGAAGAGGTTAATCATGGTTTAGGACTAGTTAAACTAGGTTAGGCTAGTTAATCCTATTTAGAGAGGAATTAGGGGTTTGAGAGAGTTGTGAGAGGCTTAATCAATCTAATGAAATGGATTGATAGACTAGGAAGTTATTAAAAGTGGTATAGAAGAGGACGAGAAGAGGGTTTAGCCAATAAGGGACTATATCAACCCCATTAATTGGTTTATAGGAGAAATACAACCAAAAGAATGTCGTAAACAATGAGTTAGAGGAGTCTAATTGATGAGGTATCGTCAATTTGTGAGAAGGAGAATAGTTAGTGTAATATTAGGAATAATAGTGCTTTGATCAAACTACGAGGGGTCTACAAGACATTCACAACTATTAAATAATTTAAATCGAGCATCTCATTATTAAGTTCACAGCCTTGACATTACATAAACCACACATAAGCAATATACCATTGTAATTAGGACATGTCCCCAAAATTATGGAGAAAATCCCGTTGAGCCATATTTTTGTATATATATATATCATCAATTTTGCCAATCAACTATATTGACTTATCTCAATAATAAAAATTAAAATATTGAAGTATCATATTTATCACATGTCAGTTAGAACAATAATAGAAACATACACTTATATTCAATTATAAAGCTTATTAATATAAATTGAACCATATATTTTTATTACATTTAACAAGTTTATTTCTAAATTGAAGATATTCAAAGTTCAATTTAATTGAATGTTAGTGAAAACCTATATCTACATATTTAATGTTAGAAGTTATAGTGTGTAAATTGATTTATTTACTTTTATTGACCAAATTCACTACCCACCTTCACTATTCCCTAATTATTTACAAAATTACATCTCAATCATTTGGATTACTTACTAATATTTAAATATACGGGTTTGACAATTAATCCTTTATTTTCACATTAATAATAATCATCTAAAGGATCAAATATTCACTAGGAATATTTACCCCATGAAATTATTATATTTTTAATATTAATTATAATTTTTCCTTTAAAAACTATTCCATCTTAAAGAATATGTAAGTGTTAAGTTAACAGGTTTGATGAATAGTTCAATTAAATTTATTTATAATCATTATTTATAATTTTATTGGATTTTATTAGTAGACATTTTTTCATTCCCTAAATAAATTCCATGAATAGTCATTAATCTAATCATATTTTCTTAGTCTTTTATCTAAATAAATTCCATGAATAATCATTAATCTAATCACATTCTTCTAGTCTATTATTTACCTACTATACCATAAAATTTATTTATTAAATGTTTTTAACCTTTATTTTCCAAAGAATGCACCACTCTATTTTTATATCAACCATATTACATAAAATATGATGCTTTCCTACCTTATGAGATATTTTCTTTGTTCTTTATTATTCTCTGTTATTTGGATTCCACATGTTTTGAAACTTCCATAGTCTTGATGTGTTTTCTTGCCATTTACCTCTATTGTGTTATATGCAATTATGTATTCTAGAGTTTTATAACAATAAAAACTAGTTGTTAGGAGATGGTAAATTTTTTTGACCATGATCCTCAAGAAAAAGTCAACAAACTCCTAGTAATTTCCAAATCCTTTTGTAAGTTTGATTACTTTTTCTATGTAAAATTGTGCATGATTTTTTAACACATCTCAACTTGTATTCAATTGGTCTTGTGGTTGACATAATTTTTATTTGTATAATTATAAAACTACTTACAATATGTTGCTTTACCAATTCACATCTATGATAATTTGTGATGCAATTATGTTTTATATTAGTATATTTTATTTAAACATGTGTGAAGTTTCTATCATCATATGTAAGATAACACATTTTAAGAGTACGAGTACCCTTTGCTACATATGACCAATTTTAGGGTATCAATAGAGAATTAAAAACATAAAATAAGGTATAAGAAAATGATGGTGGGATTTTTGCTATAAAGAAGCAAAAAGAATTGTATTAGGACTAAGAAAATAAATTTATGTGATAAGATTGTCAAATTTGGTGTCATGAACCAAAAGTATGATTATATTCAACAATTTAAAATGGTTACATAATGATTATTTAGAACAAGATTTAACGTAACAAAACCTATGAATAAGGGGGAAATTAGACGAGTAGTTACATACTAACTAAAGTAAAGCACTAAATAGAAAGTAAAGTTGACAACACATTACAATGCAATGCAATGATGAATTATTTATTCATAACATCCCCCCACCAAATTCATCATGGTTTAAATAGAACACGAGATATTATGGAATGCCTCAAATTTATTCCATGCAAGTGACTTTGTGAGTACATCTACATGTTGTTATTCTATTGGGTAATAATGGAGCTAGATGTTGTGATAAAAAATATGTTCATGTATGAAATGAAATTGTACCTCAATGTTCTTTGTTTATTCACTAAGTTGTAAACAAGCTTGATAATACCTTTATTGTCAACATACAAGGTGGTTGGTTTCTTTTGTGGCAATCCAAGTATTTATCACTTCACGTAAAGATCCTCATATATTGTGATATTCTCCTTCATTAGAAGAATGATAAACAATTTTTTTCTTTCTCCCCAAAATATTGGACTAGATCGGAAAGATAAAACATATCCAAAAGTGAATTTTTAATCATTAATATTACCTTCACAATCTAAGTTTGAATAACCTTCTAAGAAGAATTGATCATTATTCTTGTATTCTAGACTAAAATCCATAGTTCCTTTGATGTACCTCAAAATCCACTTTTCTACTTTACAATGACTAATTTTTATCTCTTTCATGAATCTGTGAGAGATAGATAACACCATGGATGATGTATGGCCTAGTACATGTTAATTAAATAATACTTCCAATTAAATATTGACATAGAGAGGATTTTACTTATGGCGATGGATCATGTGTGAGACAATGAAGATTTTCCTCTATGGTTGTAACAAGTGGTTTATTTTCCATCATAATAAACCTCCCGAGAATTGTATCGACATATTTCATTAGGAAAAAATGCGATGCTCCTATTACCATACTTCTTGTCCAAGAAAATAATGTAGTATCTCAAGATCAATCATGTTAAACGATCAATTAAGATTTTTCTTTAATACATAAATCATATTCACCAAACTTCTAATGACGACTATATCATCGACATAGAATTTTTTTATAATATTCCCCATTATTTTTGAGGTAGATATTAGGATCATATGGGTTCCTAAAAACCCGTGGTGAACAAGATTCTAATCAATCTTGATATACCATACTCAAGGAGCCTATTTGAGACCATATATTAACTTGAGGAGTCTCTTTACATTTTATTATTTTATAGGTATGAAAACCTTTTAATTGAGTCATGTAGACTTATTTGTGTAAATATACATTTAGAAAGACACTTTTACGTTCATTTGGTGGAATTTCCAAGAAAAATGGAGAAACTACAGAAAATATATCTAATAAGCTTGATCTTATATGTGGGAGGAAAAGTCTCCTCAAAGTCAATGCATACTTTCTGAGCATACCCATTTTCTATAAGCAATTCCTTATGCTTTTCAAGATTTTTATATGCTTTGTAATTTGTTTTGAACATAATTATCAAAATGATTAGATTCTTCCCTAGTAGATAATCCATAATATGTTATGTTTGGTTTTTATTAGTGATTGGTAATGAAATGATCCATTAGAAAAAAATCGATGCATTAGTGAAATACACACATAAGGATCATATCATCCCACCACTCCTTTGTACAACATGATATTGGTTTGGGTCTAAGTCTTGCTTCACCGGTGTTTAGGTGCTTCATGCCCACCACACACATGAAATAACAAGATGAGTGGGATTAAAACATGGGTGGAGGCTCGATACCAAATTTTATGAACCATTAAAAAAACCTTAAGGCATTAGTGAAACCCATACATGAGAATCATATCAGGTAATCTACATTCATGGCTTCATTTTAAGGTTTTGAATCTAGGGATTCTTAAAATGTAGAGGTCTTAAAATATTCAACTATTGTACTCATTAAGGTAAAATTGAAGACATATTTAGCCATACCATGAGTCCTTGATCCAATGGTGAATGTATCTAGGAATCCATCAAACTTGACATCTCATATCACATTATTATACCATCTTAACATATGTTGAGATGTTCCTATGGGTGGTGGACCTACTAGATCATCACCATCATTCCCATTATCAATATATTATCATTAAAACTTATGATACCTTCTTCTTTAAAAAATGATTTATTTGTTAGGTTCATGCTTTTGGAAGGTGGATCTAACTCATTCTTATCACAAAGCTTTTGGAAGGTGGAGGATGGATTTTTTTAAGCTTTTGGAAGGTTAAAAATAATCGTAGTATGTAATAATTTTTTCATGTTATTTATTCAAGAAGAGTCATTTTCATTTAAAAAGTAATCTCATTTTATTAATTTTTAAATATCTAGAGTCCTATAATGTCAATAAATATTTAATCAATGTAAAGTGTGTCCGGTAGTCTCGTAGTTAAAAGCGTTGTTTAAAAAAATTGCCCACATTTCTCTCGGATGCATTTTTTCTTGTACGCGACATACAAATTATGGGGGGGGGGGTATTTTTGATCTTTATGATCAAATCTGGTTGAGTTATCAACATCAAAAGTTATAGGATGGAGGCACACAAGGAAAGAGGAACACTAATGTGCTCTCGTTAGTCACCAATGATGGGACCACATGAAGCTGCAGTGGTAATTACTTTTTGGTGTGAGTATTTAATAAATTTTTTTTAAGTGTGCTTAAGATTTTAGTGTTACTATTATTCTTGTGTGGTGTGTATTATGGATGTTGGAAAATAATTATAAAGGAAGGAAGATAAATACAAAGATCATCTAACTTTCGTACTTCATTGTAAGATGATTGAACCATGAATACATTCACTAGAAATGAAGATCATGTACAGTAAGATCCAGACATCAAGATCTAGATAATAGTATGCAATACGCTATAACTTTATTTTTAGTGTTTATAACTATAAATTTTACATTATGGGGGAACATGACAACAATGTTCCATTTCCATTATGCACCGAGCTAGATAAAGTATAGTGCATATTATATTGATAAATGGAAATTTTCTATGATGTTTGAGATCGAGTGAGATCAATCAATAATAGTGGATAAAATTAATAATTTTTTTTTCTTATGGATGTAATGTGGATTATTTTATAGTGTGAGTATTATTGGTCAGATTGTTAGTGAGTATTAATTCCTATGTTATTGCTTGATGTAAAAATGTTGTAGAGAAGAAAAGTGCCAATATAAGATAGTTCACGGATCTTGAAAAGTTTTGTGGGAGATCTTGAAAACCACATGACGTGGACAATTGATGGGGCCTATTCATGTCAAGGTTTGTTCTATGTCTGTTTAAAACCATGGAAGGAGAGAGCATTTATTTTGTATCAAGGTAATGAGTCACATAGTTGGACATGCCACAGGGGTGAGCATACTACAAATGATGTGTGAAAGTTTTTCTACCATGTTGTCACTAAGGGGGAACATTAAAAATTATTATGTCATTACTCACATAAATTATTATATGTGAGTAAATAAAACTAGTTAATTAGTTAGTAGATATGTATAATTATATTAAACCTATTTTAATGTTTGGTTATTCAAAGTTAGTAACTTTCTCGGGTGTTTGTTTCAATTGTGTAAAATATGTTAGTAGGTCAAAACAATTTCCTCATTTATAGGAATATAATTTCCTATATAGTTGTATCTAGTCTATTAAATAATATGACAAAAGATTATTATGAGATTAATTTGTGAATTAAGGCCCCACCATCAGTTTTAAATTCTAAATGATATGATTAATGATCATATATGAATGTTTCCACAAGAAATGATGTTTTACCATAACACGTGACCTAAAAAACCAAGTGATATGTGATATAGTTCTTTGCAATAGAGGTATAAATTAAAATAAATTCATATATACTTGCTTAGTTTTACATGTTTAATTTTAAAACATTAATTTCTTTATTTCTCATGCATGCATGCAAAAATGATAGAGAGGAAGGTCTATCCTCATTTATTGTGATCCAACACCTTTAGATTTACATATAGGGTGAAGAGGGAAATCTAGTTAGTGACTCCAAGGATTTGAATAAATAGTTATATATATATATATATATATATATATATATATATATATATATATATATATATATATATATATATATATATATATATATATATATATATATATATATATATATATATATATATAGTTGTATCTAGATATATGTAGAGTTATTTGTAGTTCGACAGAGCAATATGGCCCATTTTTAATGTCCCCATGAGTAATTATGTATTTTAATGATTTTTTGAATGTTTTATAGTATATGATATATATAAATGTGCACATTTGACTTAATTTTCATATGTATGTATATAAAATTATAATTTATGTATTCCATTTTTCTTTTAGTTATCTATTAAATGTTTTATTCATATTCATACAAAACTGAAATAAAATGATAATTTCCTACGAGAATAAATGTACTAGGTACAATAATAGTGATATAAATCATCATTTTTTGGTATTTGAGGAATGGGAAGCCAAGCAACCTTGAGTAGCATTTTGTTTCTTATCAAAAAAGAGAAGGTAATCTAACATGATTTCAATATTAAAAAGTTAATTAAAATTCATAAATCTATTTACTTCACCTTCATATTATCAATAATTTCAAGAATTGAAAATCAAAAATAAAATGTAATAGTCTAAGGATACTATCATACATCCTAAAAATTTCTAATACTAGATATCTATTCATAATATTTTCCATAAGATCAACCAAAGAAAACCTAACTTCATATTTTTAACACATATTCACGAAATTACTAGTAACCTCCATATTAATATACCAAGCCTATGGTTTGATGTTAGATTAATGTAAATAATAGTTCATGATAAAATATAACTATTAATGTAAATAATAGTTAATGAATCTAAATCAAACATGCAAGATGACACTTCACCTAATTGATCTAATTTTTGCAAGTGCTTTTTCATTCACCTCATTTGGTGTTTTCGTGTGGAACTACATTGAAAATTTAGTTGAATGGAGTTAAAACTTATATAGGAAGGGAATTCCAATGAAATAAAATTATAAACATTAAGAATTAAGTCACGAATCGTGATCAAAACCCACTTAGGAATGACATTATAATACCAATAAATCTTACACCTCTACTTAAAAGAGGCTATAATATGTCAAAAAGTGTAATTGACTTGTGAAGCATGTGGTTTGATGTTTTAGCATGGACTTACATTGACAAGTTAGTTAATCCAAGATTGAATTGCACTTAAGAAGGGTATGTGTATGCCAATAAAGATTTTATCTCTACTTGAGAGTGACTAAAAATGCCAAAAATATAATTGCGTTAACATACACATTGTTAAGGTTGAATTACATCAAAAAGTGTGAGTGACATGTCAAGTAAATCCAAGATCAAGTTTTTTTGGTCTTAGGGCTCTTAAGAGACATTTACTAAGTGATGTATCTAGGAAGGAACAAGTTAGATGGTAAGTGAAAAATTATTCCTATAGCATCTAATAACCCACATGTACATGTAAGAACTTCAATTTTGGTACCTCAAGGTTTTGTTTATAAAATGCCTCCACGAACACCCTAACATTGACTCAAACTTATACTTTTGACATATTGCATTTTCTACCACCATGAAAAATATGGATGAAGCAGAGAGAAACCGAGAAATGATTTTTGTAATTGGGATTGGTGCCAATATTTAGGTTTATATAAGAGGTTCCTATGTGACACATTTTATGATAACTTTCCTATAATTTTTTTATAATTTTTGTGGCGTAGGGATCTTAAGAGATTTCATTTAACCAATGTATACATGAATGTATATGATAGTTGGGAATTATAAATAATCCTCTAATATAATGTATTATCCCTCCTAGACATTATGGCCTAGTCGATATGATGCCATGAGTGTCATTTATAAATTATCACCCTAGACATCATAACACCAACTCAAACTAACAATTTATAGTGCATTGAGTTCACTCTCACCATGAGAATACTATATGGATTTGAGATAAACCAAGATAGTATTCTAGATATGGTTCCAATGTAAATTTTAGGATCAAATGGGAGGTTAAAAATCCCACAAATTATGACAAATTTCTAGTTAAAGGTTGACAATATTTTTGTCTCAAGGCTGTTAAGAGATGTTACTTAATTGATGTATCTTGGAAGGACAAGGAAATTTTGGTAGAAAATATATGCCTTTGATAGTATGTACTAATGTTCTTAGATGTGTGGGTGTTATCGGTTTGGTTCCACAAGGTTTGATTTAAAAATATCACCTAAATATCCCAACACCGACTCAAACCGATACTTGTTAGAGCGTCCCATTTTATAGAACCATGAGAAAATAAAGTAGATCTAAGATAAAATTAAAAGAGTTTTATAAATGTATATAATAAATATTTGTAGGATTATATGGAAGGTTCTTATGTTCCATGTTTTTCCGAACTTTTTCATCAAAGTTTTATAATATTTTTCTCTCAAGGATCATAAGAGACATCACACGATCAAGTAGTTGGGAAGTACCATGATGATTAGGAAAATAAATGAAACCTATGATAGTATTTACCACACCTCTTAGATATGTGATAAATTTTGGTTAGGTTCCATGAGGTGTCGATTGTAAAAAACACTACCCAAAAAAACCATGACATTGATTCTAACTAATGCTTTTTGGCCTGTTGTATTTTTTACCACCATGAGAAAACCATGTAGATCTGAGAAAAATTGTGAGATGATTTTATATATAGGCTTAATGCCAAGTTTTTTTCCTAAATAGTATGTTTCCATGTACCATGGTTTGCAATAACTTTCATATCAAAATTGTCCAATATTTTTCTCTCAAGAATATTAAGAAATGTTGCTTGATCGATGTAGTTGGGAAGGGATAGGATGGTTTAGAATTAGAAATATTCCTCTTATAGTGTGCACTATCCCACTTGGATGTTTTAACACTTTTATTTTGATGCCATGAGGTGACGTTTGCAAAATATTTCCTTAGAAATTGTAACACTAAATCAAAATAATACTTTATGGTGCATCGTGTTCATTTCAAGATTGAGAAAACAAAGAAGAGTTGAGAAAAAACAAGAGAGGAATTTTTATAAGGTCCAAAACATAATCTATAGGATTAAATGAGAAGATAACAAGTTCCATGGTTTGTGAAATTTTTGTCAAAGTTTGAAAATATTTTACTCTTAGAGATCTTAAGTGAGATCGCCTAAGCGATGTAGAAAGGAACAATTGGGATGGTTGGGAGAAAAATTAAACCTATGTAGCATGTACCAACATGTTCAAACGTGTTGGTGTTTTAGGTTCATGACCATAACGTCTTGTTTGCAAAATATCACCCCAAACACCCTAACACTAACTCAAGATAATAATTTTTGGCATATTGCATTCTTCACCAAGTACTTTAAAACCATGTGTATATAAGAGAAAGCGAGAGAGGATTGATGATACATTATAGGATTAGAAAAAAACATTTCTAATTACTAGTTTTTATGATAATTGTCTTGTAAAAGTTTGATATTATTTTTCTCTTAGGGATATCAAGAGATGTCGTCCAAAGGATGTACCGGGAAGGGCCAAGATGATTGGGATGAAAGAATATGCATCATATAACATGTACCATCCTTCTTAGATGTATGAGAAGTATCTACTTAGTGAAACAGGGTGTTTTTCATAAAATTTTGCACTATGCACCCTAATAATGAGTTAAACAAATGTTTTTGTTAATTTTAACTTTCTACCACCACAAGAAAGCCGAACATAGCCAATAAAAACATGAGAGGATATTATAGATAGGCCCTTATAATTTGTTAAAATTTTATTATTCAAAAATATTACAATTTTCTCAAATAAACTCACAATACTCTATTAATTTAATCATTCAAGTATATTTTATTCATCATGAGAGATTACATTATTTAGGAGAATAATCTCCTTACTACAAGGAGTAAACATCATTCACATATCCCTATAATATGTCACATGTATCTAAACATATCCCTCTCCTAAAATCTCTCAAACTCCACAAATATATCAAGCATAGGTTTACTTGAGTTGTTCTCACAAGTCACATACACCTAAACTATTATCTCACTCAAATCTATGCATGTGAGTTGTTTATGAAAAATTCATATATTACATAAATATTATATTCACACAATCACTTACAAACATATTATGTGAGCACTAAATAAATATTTTCCTAAAATCCCCCTAGTGGAAACATGGGGAGAAACATAATCACACCTCTTCTATGGAATTTTACCTCTACTATCTCATTATCTTAGTCCACAACTCAAACTGAAGCTAGAGAAAGGAATCATCAACGTATCATCAACCATGTACTAATGGGAAATCATAAAATAGGAAATGGTAACTCATCGAGCACTATAGAAACTCACAAGACCATGTGTAAGAACATCAAACAAATCAATACATGAACTATCAATATGAATTCTATATCTATTCAACCTTAAAACAAATCCACATGATGAACACTAAGATAGCTATGAATAGGGAAACACAAATATGTTCACCCATTTCAAATATCATGATGTTATATTTCATTGTTCTTTCAAAATTTTATTATATTTTTACATCAAAGGATTACTTTAGAATTTATCGATTATTAGATGTGGACAAGAATGTACTTTTTCTCTTATTTTTCAAAACCACACACAAAATGAAATGAAAACACACTAAAGAAAATATTCCACCAAAGCACTATGTGGCCTCGTAACAAGTAGTTAATGAGAGGTTGTTTCTGACGCGTCCTTCCCCATTTTCCTTCATCCTCTAGTAGATGACCATCTAATATAGGTAGTCTTCATCAAATGGATTTTCACTCCTCATTCCGTAATGCCCACAATTTTAACACACATATACAACAATAAAAATGCCGATTTTTTTATTTCTTTAATATATACACGAAACCACATGGGATTAATTAGGATCACTCACATAATATAAGAAATTTATACCAACATGTACCCACATGTATAACAAGATGATAAATGTTGGCATCACAAGGAGAGGTGACATACATTGCCAAGCCTACCTAGAAGGCTTATAATCGGTTTAGATCATCATTGCAACTACCCCTTATCCTTCCAAGAAGGAATCCGAGATATCATTTGGTCCCTTAAGTTCATGCACACCACATAAACTTCAACAATCCCCTTATCCCTCCAATATGACACACACTTATCCCTCCACTAAGACAAGCAATGAATTCCTTTGTTTCCACAAAAAAAAACACTTACCCTTATTCCCCCTTCACTAGCCACACCTTATTCCTCCAATAATCAATGATGAAAACCCACCCTAATAGGAATAAAACATATCCACATGAAAAACATGATGCACATAAAAACCACATCTTGCCAAATGAAAAATTACAAAACAATAATCTAACTACAAGTATAAAATATGGATAGTCACCTTCCATGTCATAACATGTTCATAATTAAATATTTTGGACAATCCTATTTAATTATTTGAAGATAAATTAACATGCAAACCTTCATTCTTCTTTAAAATAGAATGCATTTTATTTATTTCATTTAACATTTTACCTATAATGGTTCCATTTGATTTTTCTCGTTTCTCATATCAAAATTAGTTTATATAACCTTATTATTGGAAGAAAAATGTATTGAGAGGTGGGGGGTGAATCAATCCTAAAAATATTTAAATTCATTTACCATTTATCATTCATCATCATTTATACAACCATTCAATCAACCATGAACCATAGATGTGTTTACTTAAGCATAAAGATAACCATACACATGAGAAAAACAAGAAAGTACACATGAACACAAAAATTAAGTGGGAAACCATCATGGGGAAGAAAAACCACTAAAACATAAACATTATATTGTCATGCTTCAAATTTAGTGAGGCACCAACCCCTAGTTTAGTAGAGCACCAACCCCTAATTTAGTGAAGCACCCACTCCACAAGGATGATACAAAAACAAAGGATGACTAAGCACAAAATAATCCACTATAAGATGTTATATATATATACCGCCAAAATTTATGGAGATCTCTAATTCATCTCATAAACCCTTTCTCAAACCCTATGTCTTTGAACTTGCACAATATTATTATTTCTCAACTTGTCATGGCTCTAAAAACTTGCAAAAATGATCTCTAATATTCCTTAACTTGAAACACATTATATCATAATTAAATACATGCCTTCAAACATGAAAAATAGTTTCATTTGGGTTACACTTCTCCCTCTAAGAGTACTAGTACAAAAATGACCCAAAACCTTGCTTTTATATGATTAATTTTATTTACAAAAATTTAGATTAGTCCCTCATAACTTATTCTACCCATAAATATTATAGATATCCCAAAAAAATCATCACAATAGTCACAATGACCCAAGTAGGCCGGTCATGCAGAAAACCACTTATCATGCATGAACAAGCCTAAAAACTTGCTATTGGAATGAGAAAAATACTATAACACCAAAAATATTTTCATTCAAGCTCTAAAAATCACCAAACATGAGTAATATTACATTTAACCATCGTCCATGGTTGACATTTACTTAAACCAATCATATTATTTCATTTAATGGGCCCACTCGTTCATTACCTTCTAAAAATAGATGTTTCTAATATCTTGAATTTGCCTTTGGGAATCAATACCCCTCAAGATGAACTCAACCATGGAATTAATAGAACCCATATAAAAATTCTAAGAAATTTATACATCATGAGACAATCATATGTTTGAACCACATCAACTTTTGTCTTCAACAAAACAAGTTGCCCAAAAACTAGTTTTGTAAACTCAACTAGTTTGTACCATTTATGATACTTTCACGACCTCAAAATTACTTAAATAGATTCAAAATAAATCCCTTATAACTTT